>CM033722.1:26309007-27762948 GCA_019671005.1 Hibiscus mutabilis
GGCTAGGGTAATTCCTTCTAGCTTCTGTATTAGGTTTCTATACTTCGGCTAGAGTAATTCCTTCTGCCCTATGTATCAGGTTCCTATGCTTCGGCTAGGGTAATTCTTTCTGGCTTCTGTATCAGGTTCCTATGTGTCGGCTAGGGTAATTCATTCTGGCTTCTGTATCAGGTTCTTATGCTTCAGCTAGGATAATTCCTTCTTGCTTCTGTATCAGGTTCCTAGTCGAGGTTCCTATACTTCGGCTAGGGTAATTCCTTCTAGCTTCTGTATCAGGTTCCTATGCTTTGGCTAGGGTAATTCCTTCTAGCTTCTGTATCAGGTTCCTATGCTCCTGCTAGGGTAATTCCTTCTGGCTTCTGTATCAGGTTTCTATGTTTCGAATAGGGTAATTTCTTCTGTCTTCTATATCAGGTTCCTATACTTCGACTAGGGTAATTCCTTCTGGCTTTTGTATCAGGTCTCTATGCTTCGGGGTAGGGTAATTCCTTCTGCTTCTGTATTAGGTTCCAGTACTTCAGCTAGGGTAATTATTTCTGGCTTCTGTATCAGGTTCTTATGCTTCGACTAGGGTAATTTTTTCTAGCTTCTATATCAGGTTATTATACTTCGGCTAGGGTAATTTCTTCTGTCTTCTGTATCAGGTTCCTATGTTTTAGCTAGGGTAATTTCTTCTGGCTTATGTATCTGGTTCCTATGCTTCAGCTAGGGTAATTCCTTCTGGCTTCTGTATCAGGATTCTATGTTTCGACTAGGGTAATTCCTTCTGTCTTCTGTATTAGGTTCCTATTCTTCGACTAGGGTAATTCCTTCTGCCTTCTTTATCAAGTTCCTATGCTTCGGCTAGGGTAATACATTCTACAGTTAGGTATCTAGTGTTGATGTTACGACAATTTCTTCTGGACCTAAGACATCCCCTTAGGTAAGCTCCTACGCCCGATGGGCCTAGGGTAAGTCTTGCTGATTATCATTATGGGTTACTATATGTTTGTGTATGGTTGGATGGTAGTTACGTGATTAAAATAAAACTTTTTGTCTCCTTCTGAAATCTACCCTACTGAATTAGTTTACCAAAGTTTGAAACTCTCAGTATGCTTCTAATCCGCGTTTAATGAAATATGCTAAACTCCTCGATTCAACTTCTATAATCTATATCTCTTATGAATCTCCAGGCTATAGGCTTATTGTCCAATACTCGTGTGAACGAATAAAGAATAACTCTGTCACCTTCTGATATACCGTTTTACTAGAATATTGAATCAAAATTAGAGTCTATTGTTGTCGAACTATGATGACAGTGTTACACTTTTCTTATATCTGCATGTTGACTAAAGCATTTCCTAGTAGTTCTGTATTACGGAGTTTTCTGAAGCTCATGTTATTTTATCATCGCAGGTTAAAAGAGTTTGATCATGATTAAATGACCGACATCAGTGTTTGAAGTTCTCTCGTCGTTGCTTGCGGAGTACGATACTAGTGTAGTTAGTGGGCATATATGTTGGGTCTTATTTTAAGTCTAAGTTTGTAAACTATTTTTTGAATGACTGTCTTATGTACAATGATTTTCTGAAATAACATCTATGAGGAATTTTAATTGTTTATGAGTTTTAATTGTTTTAAAAACATTTCATCTATGAGGAATTTTAATTGTTTTTTAAATGACTGTCTTATGTACGATACTAGTGTAGTTAGTGGGCATATAGTAATTTTAATCTTTTGAGTTTTAATTGTTTTAAAAAACATTTTATCTATGAGGAATTTTAATGTAGGTCGCTTTTGTGACCTGCATGTGACCTCATAGATTTAGGTGTAACGCGTAACTGGGTCTAGGGTGTTACATTTACTGGTATCAAAGCTTAGAGTTGCGTCTTTTTGGGTAGATCGGCCACTCGTCTGCCATAGGTTGTCTGGTCTGTACATGCCCTAGGTCATGATCATACTCCACCAAGCTGGAACTCCGATGTCGAATCATTTCCTATAATAAGTGCATTTAACGTTTTTGTCTATAATAGCTCGATCTGATTTAGCAAGGAATGCCTGAAACGTTCATCTGTGATTTATCTTGATGGATTTGAATCTGGATAAAAGACCTAAGATGGTTTGTGCATGTGAAACTGAAGATCTGAATCTGATTGAGAATAAATGCTTTATTATGTAAAATGACTGATATAAAATTTCATGTAAGGCTATGCAATAATAATGATTAGGTTTGAGAATATTCTGGTGGGAAATTTGATAAAAGTATTATGAATCTAAAAGAAAGATGTCCGTGAACGTGGTGAAAGTGGAAGTTTTGTGGCGACTCTGTTATATACGTAAAAAATAGTTTCATGAATCTTACGCTAAGGGTAAGTGATATTCGTTCAAAACCTTGATTATGTTCGATCGACGTAAAAAAAGACATTTCTTTGAAAATTTTGACGTGGTGTACCATTATGTATCATCTCTTACTGAAACCTAATATTTACATACCGATTCTTGAAGGCTTTGTTGGAGGCCTTGAATACTCGCCTGGACTGCAGTCACAATTTTTCATCCATAAATTGATGGTTAACCTGGTAGGATAACTCAGATTCTGAAGGATATACTTATGGGTCGTATGATTAACTTCTATGGTAGTTAGGAAGGTTTCATATCCTTGATTGAGTCTGCTTATAATAGCTAAGGGACAAGTTATTATGACATCGTATGAGGTTCTGTATGGTTGCAAATACTGTATTCTGATTAGTTAGTTTGGGATGAATGATAGGATGACTTTCGGCCCAAAAATAGACCGAGTGACTAAGGGCATTGCTAGATAGGTCCGTGAGACTTGAGAAATAAGCATACTCTAATTGATACGTTTCAGTATGTGAATGAATTGAATGACAGTTTTTGTATTCCGCTGATCCTGGTAAATTTCGAGGACAAAATTTTCTTAGGGGGAGAGTTGTAACACCTGAATTTTTATTTATAAGTATTATTAAAATTAAAAGGAATAAAAAAGAGAAAAGAAGGTGTTGCCAAAGGGTTTCAAACCCGTGCCCCTTGGTAAGATGGCATGGTAACTTAACCACCAGGACTATGGCTATTGTTGGTTTTAGTTTACCATGAGTCTCATATAATCCATTATGTTTTGGTATACCTAAAAATATTAAACCTTTCACCAATCCATCTGAAAATCGTTTTACCCCATTTATTTTAATTTTTAAAAAAATTCCACTCTTCCTTTTCTCTTTCGGCACCCCTTCACCTACCCAATCGACAGCCACTTGATCTCCGTCACCGCAGCTCGGTGGCTGTCACCGCAACCACCGGTGAGACCACCTTTCTCGCATAATTTTTCCCATGACCGCCACTCGTGGTAAACGGTAGCCGTTCACCATGGGTAGCGGGTCAAAGGTTTTGAGCGCCGCCCTTGTTTTTTCTATTTTTTGATCGACCTCCCCGTTTGTTGGTTACACCGTAGCCATCAACGAGTTCCCTGTAGAGAGACGAATGAAACCCTATCAGTCGATCGTTAAACTGACACTAGCAAGGGCTTCGTTAGAGTTACGTATTTTTTGTTATTTCTTTCATTTTAGGTAAAATCTGATCGATTTTCGGCTTATTTCATGAAATGGTTGAGTGTGTTGGATTCCTGACTCAAGGATTTTAATTTTTTTAGAAATAAAGTGACATTTTAGTTCACCGGTGGCTTTCCTGCGACATTTCTAGTGATATGTTGGTGAGTGCTTTTATGGTAAGTGAGTTAGGTTCAAATCGGCCGAACCGAGTCAGCCCGACCTGAACCGACCTTAGTTAAACCAAACTGGTCCAAGCCCAAACTATACCAAACCCGACCCGAGTCTGACCCGAGTTCGACCCGACCCATGACCTATTGACCTGCCCAGTTTGACTGACCCGTTGACCGAGTTAACTCGGTGAGTCAACCCGACCGAGTTAACTCAGTGAGTCAACTTGCCCGAGAGAAACCGTTGACCGCTGACATCAGTGTTGACCGTTGACGTCAGCATTGACTGTTAACTTCTGACAACTGACGTCAACGTTGACTTTGACTAAAAAGTTACAATTTTTGAAAAATATTTTATGTTTTTCGACGTCCTGAGCCTGTTTTTTGAAGTCTGTTTTGTGAAATTCTAACTCGAAAGCGTCTGAATTTGACCTTGAACTCGAGCTTGTATAAGTGTTTAATTATTCAATTTGAATACAATATGATTGAAGGCTAATCAATGAAATTGTTTAAATTAAAGGTATTCACATATCTTCGTATTCGAGACGTTGAGGACGTCAAATTCAGCTTTGAAAGTGTTCGAATGAGGTGTTATGGGTCGATCGTTGTAGCTCGGAATCAAGGTAATAAATTACTACACCTTATATGTTTTTTAAACATGTTGGTGTTCGATTAATTCATGCATGATTACGATTAAGTATACCATTAAATCTGCTTAAGTCAATTTATTTACGTAATAAAAGAATGGTGATCGGTTGAGGGTCGAAATTATTCAATTGAGGAGTGTCATGAATCAAGAGGATTTTTGAGTTCAACAAATAATTAATAATCAGTAAATCTTCAATTCTGATATATTATGTTAGTGAAATTAATGTCGGAAATAATTAGTTTTGAAATGACAAAATTACCCTTGAGATGTAAGATTGACAATTATACCCTAATTAAGGAAACGTACTAGAATCTACACTTGATCTAATAAGACTGTTACGTTATCTAAAATCCTTGAATTATTGGGAAAGGATTCAGTATCATGATTTTATTATGTGAGATAACAAATTGCTCGGATTCGTCTCGAATTCTAGATAAAATTTTGAGAATAAAAACTTTAGGAAATACTTTGGAACTCTGAGTTGATCTTAATGACCGAAATAATTGAGATAATTCTCAAAATCAAATTTTGCTAATTAAATAAAATGACGGAAATGATTGAAAATACGGATAAGTTGAAGTGGTTGAAATATCTGAAATACCCCAGACACCATAATTTCTAGATTAATCAAAATGAAGAACATATTATTGAGTTCTAGAACAAATAATTTTTTCTTTGGAAGGGTTAAAGGGACCAGGATAATTGAACTACTATTAAGCCCTTAAATAATTAAATACCCGCGTGACTTGAGATATGTGAAAGCTTAGAAATTTTGAAGTTTTTGATAGGCCACAAATAACTGAAATACCCTTGTGGGTTTGAAGTCTAACTTATAAAAATCAACCATTTTTAATATGGTTACAATACTGAAGGAATACTATACAAATATATATTCAATCATTAGAGGCTCGTTTTAGGATAATTTGTGACAATGACATGTTCAGCTATACCCCACAGCTGGAATTAAATATTAAGCACGTGAGAGGTGTATCTATTTGAATGCTTGAAAAGTAATGCATTGATGAGACATGGTTAATGGAAACGACTTGGAACCCTAACACGCCGTCAGCAGTCTTCAATATAACAAATCATCGATTTACCCTATCGGGATTAAACTACGAGATTGCCTTGAGAATTAAAATGACCAAAATGCCATTATAAGCAAAATCGATTGGAAACCTCCTGATATATCCGGAGTCTTGATTAATCCTAATCTACCCGACTTCTATCTTGATATATCTGAATTCTGGCATAATCATAAGTTTTATCTGTCTGAAATACACCTCTATATCTGATACGAAAAACATGTTCTCTGGTTACTATTTCACTGAAAATAATTATCTGTTTTATATTTACTGTTATAAATGATTACTGCCTATTACTGTTATTATTACCTAGGCTGTTCTACTAGGGTACTTGGGATATGATATGAAGTATCTATTGGTTCATCCCTAACCCGGTTTGTAATACCTTCTGTATCAGGTTCCTATGCTTCGACTAGGGTAATTCCTTCTAGCTTTTGTATCAGGTTCCTATGCTTCGGCTAGGGTAATTCCTTTTGGCTTCCGTATCAGGTTCCTATGCTTCGGCTAGTGTAATTCCTTCTGGCTTATGTATCAGGTTCCTATGCATCAGCTAAGGTAATTCCTTCGGGCTTCTGTATCATGTTTCTATGCTTCGGCTGAGGTAATTTCTTCTAGCTTCTGTATCAGGTTCCTATGCTTCGGCTAGGGTAATTTCTTCTGCTTCTATATCAGGTTCCTATGCTTCGGCTAGGGTAATTCATTCTGGCTTCTGTATCAAGTTCATATGCTTCGTGTTAGGAATTTGGTATGCGACAAAATAACCAAAATGATAACAGCATAAACCAAGACATACACAAGAGACAAGATTTAACGTGGTTCAGCATAGCCTACCTCCACGGACGAGAGAAACGAACAATCCACTAATAACGTAGAGAACCCGAAGAGTACAAATGCATGATAACCCATGTAATCCCAAAACCCGGTGTACAAATCTCATGACCTGGTGGAACCAAAACACTCTTCCCAACATCCCTACAATACCCATCTCTACAATGTAGGCACAATAGTTATAGAGATCCTAAAAGTGGTTACATCTCTTCAGAGTAATTCCCCCTCTCTCTTATTCTCTTGTTCTCTCATAATTCAAAAGGTTAAACCTAGTCTATATTTATAGACCCAAATACTTGGTCACCAAGGAACCTTATTGAATAAGATCTCTACCTAAAATAGATATTTACACATTAAAGTAAATCCTAATTACCAAGTAATCTTCAACTAGTAGAATTACAATAAAACCCAACTTAATTACCAATTAGAATTTGAGTCAAAATATAACAAATCTCCACCTTGACACAAATTTTATTCGAGCATTAGTCTTTAAGTTTTTAACAGCTTCAATTTTTACGTATGCCAAATATCCGTTGAAACACCGCCACCAAGTCTTCAACAACTACAATTCTTAGGTAGTATCCCGTTGAAGCACCGTTGAATTTTGAAAATTACTCCCCCTGTAGCTGAAAGCTCATTGCAGCAGTACTCCTCTGGCATGTCTCCAACATCGCACTGCAAAGTCTACAGCAAAAATTCCTCCACAATAGCGCAGCTCGAACTATAGCTCATGATACCATTTGTTAGGAATTTGGTATGCGGCAAAATAACCAAAACAATAACGACATAGACCAAGATATACACATGAGACAAGATTTAATGTGGTTTAGCATATCCTACCTCCACGGACGAGAGAAACGAACAATCCACTAATAACGGAGAGAACCCGAAGAGTACAAATACATGATAACCCATGTAATCCCAAAACCCGATGTACAAATTCCATGACCCGGTGGAACCAAAACACTCTTCCCAACATCCCTACAATACCTATCTCTACAACGTAGGCACAATAGTTATAGAGATCCTAAAAGTGGTTACATCTCTTCAGAGTAATTCCCCCTCTCTCATTCTCTTGTTCTCTCATAATTCAAAAGGTTAAACCTAGTCTATATTTATAGACCCAAATACTTGGTCACCAAGAAACCTTATTGAATAAGATCTCTACCTAAAATAGATATTTACACATTAAAGTAAATCCTAATTACCAAGTAATCTTCAACCAGTAAAATTACAATAAAACCCAACTTAATTACCAATTAGAATTTGAGTCAAAATATAACAAATCTCCATATTGACACAAATTCTATTCGAGCATTGGTCTTCAAGTCTTCAACAACTTCAATTTTTATGTATGCCAAATATCCGTTGAAGCATCGCCACCAAGTCTTCAACAACTTCAATTCTTACGTAGTACTGTTGAAGCACCGTTGAATTTTGAGAATTACTCCCCCTGCGACTGAAAGCTCGTTGCAGCAGTACTCCTCTGGCATGTCTCCAACATCGCACCGCAAAGTCTATAGCAAAAATTCCTCCACAATCGCGTAGCTCAAACTATAGCTCATGATACCATTTGTTAGGAATCTGGTATGTGGCAAAATAACCAAAACGATAACGACATAGACCAAAACATGCACAAGAGACAAGATTTAACGTGGTTCAGCATAGCCTACCTCCACGGACGATAGAAACGAACAATCCACTAATAATGTAGAGGACACGAAGAGTGCAAATACATGATAACCCATGTAATCCCAAAACCCGGTGTACAAATCCCATGACCCGGTAGAACTAAAACACTCTTCCCAACATCTCTACAATACCCATCTCTACAACGTAGGCACAATAGTTGTAGAGATCCTAAAAGTGGTTACATCTCTTCAGAGTAATTCCCCCTCTCTCATTCTCTTTTTCTCTCATAATTAACAAGGTTAAACCTAGTCTATATTTATAGACCCAAATACTTGGTCACCAAGAAACCGTATTCAATAAGATCTCTACCTAAAATAGATAATTACACATTAAAGTAAATCATAATTACCAAGTAATCTTCAACCACTAGAACTACAATAAAACCTAACTTAATTACCAATTAGAATTTGAGTTAAAATATAACACTTCGGCTAGGGTAATTCCTTCTGGCTTCTGTATCAGGTTCCTATGTTTCGGCTAGGGTAATTCCTTCTGGCTTATGTACTAGGTTCCTATGCTTCGGCTAGGGTAATTCCTTCTGCTTCTGTACCAGATTTCTATGCTTCGACTAGGGTAATTCCTTCTGGCTTTTGTATCAGGTTCCTATACTTTGGCTGGGGTAATTTTTTCTGGCTTATGTATTAGGTTCTTATGCTTCAGCTAGGGTAATTCCTCATGGCTTCTGTATCAGGTTTCTATGCTTCGGCTAGGGTAATTCCTTCTGGCTTCTGTATCAGGTGCCTATGCTTCGACCAAGGTAATTCCTTCTGGCTTCTGTATCAAGTTCCTATGCTTCGGTTAGGTTAATATATTCTACATTCAGGCATCTAGTATTGATGTTACGACGATTTCTTTTGGACCTAAGGCATCCCCTTAGGTAAGCTCCTAAGCCCGATGGGCCTAGGGTAAGTCTTGCTGGTTATCATTATGGGTTACTGTATGTTGCGTACGGTTGGAGGGTAGTTAGGTGATTAAACTAAAACTTTCTGTCTCCTTCTGAAATCTACCATACTGAATTAGTTTACGAAAGTTTGACTCTCAGTATGCTTCTAATCTGCGCTTAATGAAACACGCTAAACTCCTCGATTCAACTTCTGTAATCTATATCTCTTTTGAATCTCCAGGCTATAGGCTTATCGTCCGATTCTCGTGTGAACGAATAAAGAATAACTCTGTCACCTTCTGATATACCGTTTTACTGGAATATTGAATCGAATTGGAGTCTGTTGTTGTCGAAACATCATGACAGTGTTACGCTTTTCTTATATTTGCATGTTGCCTAAAACATTTCTGGTAGTTCTGTATTACGAAGTTTTTTGAAGTTCACATTATTTTTTTCATCGCAGGTTAAAAGAGTTTGATCATGATTCAATGATTGATATTAGTGTTTGAAGTTCCCTCGTCGTTGCTTGCGGAGTACGGTACTGGTACAGTTAGTGGGCATGTATGTTGTGTCTTATTTTAAGTCTAAGTTTGTAAACTATTTTCTGAATGACCGTCTTATGTATAATGATTTTCTAAAATGTCATCTTAAGTAATTTTAATCTTTATGGGTTTTAATTGTATTAAAAAATATTTTATCTATGAGGATTTTTAATGTAGGTCGCACTTGTGACCTAAATGTGACCTTCTAGATTTAGGCGTAACGCGTAACCGGGTCTAGGGGTTACATATTATGTTTCTCTATTTGCACCAAAATGATTGCTTAATATTTTATAGGTTGTCCAATTGAAGCTACTCAACTCTGCAGGATGACAAAGCTCGCCTCCGAGCCTCATGTCCAGCTGAATTTTGGACATACCCAGTGACCAGTAGTGAACGCCACCTTCCGAGATTGAAAATATTAATCTTAATTTTTTTCCTTCAAATCTCATGTTAACAAATTAATACAAATATTTTTAAAAATTTTTAAATTTAAAAGTACATAATACAAACGTAAAAAGAATTTAAGGATTTAATTTAGTTTTAGGGTAAAAATATTAAGGAACTTAAAATAAAATTATAATTTAAAATTTAAAAATAAATATACTAAAAGTACCGGATTGGGTACCCAATTACAAAAACTTTTTGGCCCGAACCCTGCTCAACTACCTGGAAAAAATCTCGGGTCGGATACCCAGTCCTGTCAGATAATTTTATTCAAAAAAACACCCAAATTATTAAGGTTCAGATCAGCGAGTTAACGGGTCGGGTCACTCGGGTTAGGTATTTTTTAACACTCCTAATTAGCAATCCGTTAAATAATTGTTATTTAATTATTTTTTTATTAAATAGAGAGAATACATTCTCATGTTAGAATTTAAATATATACAAACTAAGATAATATGACAATTTTAGACATAACGCTAATAAGCGAATCTCAGTGTCATTTAATTATTAACAACTCTTCAAAATCCTTTTCGCCGTTCATGTGTGTGTGGTCCAAAATGAAAACAGCCTAACATAAAATTTGAACCCCACGCGATAACAAACTCGATTTCATATAATTTTATTAATTTATAGCAGTACCGAGCTGATCCATGCAAGAAAATTTTATATATTTTTTAAAACGTGTTCTTATAAAAATAATATTTTTGTTGAATATTTATATTCACGTGTTTCAGTGAAAAAGCGAATGATATTCATTCTAGGAGACATGTGTTAATCACTCTGTCTATAAGGTGTATGTACATTATCAAAGGATTAAGAATGTGTATGAACATATACTATCTTGTAATCACCTTTAGACTATTTAAAAAAATATAAGTATAAAATACAATCTTCAAAAAAAACTGACAGTAGAATTTTTTTCAACTAAATTCACTCTAAAAGTTAAAATATCAAACTCTAACCCTAAAACTTTAAATTCTAAACCCTGACTCCTAAAACCTAAATCGTAACCATAAACTATAAATTCTAAAACCTACAACCTAAACTCCTAAACCCTATATTAAACTCACAAGATAAAAAACAAATTTTCAACCACCGGTACATGAAATATTTTTTCATAATTATATATGAACAATCTGATTAGCATACATTATAGGATTTGGCATGTTAAAGCAAAGAGATTTTGAATTAAAATTTTGAGGCAATGTATGTTGAAACATGGTATCAGCAGTAAAGTTTCCATCGATGCGATGAAGGCTCCATACCAGAATCTAATGGAGATGGGGTCTACTTACCCAAATTCAAGTCCCAATTTTAGGTAGATCAAGACCAACTTCGCCAAGCTTTGAGATCACTCTTCAGTTTTCTTCCTCGGACAGGTTGTTTTCAATTGAAAGAGTTAATTGCAACATTTAACCTCAAACTAGGACCCTCATTCTAAATTGGTCCCTAAACTTTTGAATATTTCAATTCCATCTCCAAACTATAGATCCCATTCTAACTTGGTCCCTGAACTTTTGAACATTCGAGTTTGATCCCCAAATTATGGTCCTCATTCTAAATTAATTCTCAAAGTTTTGAACATTCCAGTTTCATCCCTAAATTATCATTTTTATAGTGAATTTAACTCTTTGGAATGAAGGTCATAGTTTGAGGATGAAATTATAATGAAGGTCATAGTGCATGTCAGTATTTAACAGAAGAATTAACAATTTTGATAACTATTTTATTATCATGAGACATGATTAGCATATACTTGTAATTTGGGGATGAGATTAGAACATTCAAAAGTTGGGGAACCAAATTTGAATGAAGGTCATGGTTTGGGGATGAAATTGGAGCGTCCAAAAGTTTGGAAATTGGTTTAGAATGAAAGGAGAATGAAATTGGAATGTTTGAAAAATAGGGACCAATTTAAAATGAGGGTTATATTTAGAGACACATTGTGTAATTTACTCTAATTAAAATAAGGGTAAAGTACACAAATGGCCACTAAACTATCTCTTAAAATACAAAATGGTCATCAAACTTTTAAATGTTACATAATGAGCATTAAACTTTAGTTTTTGTTACAAAAATTGTCACTGAGCCGTTAACTGTCGTTAATTGGGTGACGTGACAGGTTACAAAATTTTGAATAATATAACATTTAATCCTCCATATCGACACATTTAATCATTTTATTCCTAATTTAACCCTTATTATTGATGTCTAAATTGATTGAATGTGTAAATATTGATGATTAAATATGTTATTATACAAATTTTCGTAACTACCACGTCTCCCAGTTAACGACAGTTAACGATCCAGTTACCATTTTATAATAAAAACTAAAATTTAATGACCATTATATAATTTTTGAAAATTTAGTGACCATTTTATATTTTTAAGGATAATTTAATGACCATTTGTATACTTTACCCTTAAAATAATCACTTGTTTCTTTTCTTATTTTTTCTCGTATCCAACATTCATATCCAAATTAAAATAATATTATTTGACTCAAATAATATTACTTTAACTTAATTTAATTTGATTATATAATTCTGTCCGGTTCAAATTTGATATTTGTTTATTTATAAAAGAAAATAAAATTGGGAAAAAGACAAGTCTCCCTCCGCCAGAAATCTTAACCTGCTTCTACAAGAAAAACCCTTCTCACCAAACTTCAATTAAACAAACACAGCAAACCGGTTTCTTATATTTTCTTTCTCTCCAAACAGAAGATTTGCTCATTTCTCTTTCTTCTCCATATTTCTATCCCTTTTTCTCTTTCTTCTTCTTCTCAAACCAAATATTGGTCGTCATGCAACCAACTCGTCGTAAGATATTCACTGAAACGGGAATCATGAAGCATCGCAGAAACAACAATCTCCCCATATTCGTTGTAGTTTTCTCAGTGGTTTTGTTCGGGTTTTTTATGTACAACGAGGACGTGAAATCCATAGCTGAGTTCCCATTTTCAAGGCCTAAAACTAGTGAAACCCTCGGTGTACAATCTAAACAAGAAAACCCAGTTCAGGAATCAATCAAGAAGGAGAAGGAAAATGTTGTTTCACTGCGCAAAACTGACGAGGAAACAATTACAAAGGAATCCGATCACGATTTGAAGAAATCCATGGTATTGAAAGATGGAGAAGAAGATGAAGAAGACGAAGTAGAAAAGATTGAGCTACCGGTGATTGAAGAAGATGTGGAATTGCCTCCAGAAAGCTGTGATCTCTTCGATGGACAATGGGTTTTCGACAATAAAACACGTCCTCTATACAAAGAAGATGAATGTGAGTTTCTTACAGCACAGGTAACTTGCATGAGAAATGGAAGGAAAGATTCTTTGTATCAGAACTGGAGATGGCAGCCTAGAGATTGTAATTTACCAAAGTAAGACCATCAATTTGAGTTCCTAAATTTGATCTATATTAACTTCTGACATTTTTTTCTTTTAAGGTACAAACCAAGATTATTGCTTGAGAAGCTGAGAAACAAAAGGCTTATGTTTGTTGGAGACTCGTTGAATAGAAATCAATGGGAATCCATGGTTTGTCTGGTTCAATCAGTGGTTCCTCCCGGAAGAAAGACCTGGAAAAAATCAGGGTCTCTCGCAGTTTTTAGAATTGAGGTAAATTGATCTCACTTTGCCAAGCATTTCATGAAATGCCACTTCTATTGTTCATCATAATTTGAAGTTCATGCTTTTGCCTGTCATGGTGTGATCAGTACACATAGACTGTACCATCAATATTGTATGATAAAAGCTACGAAATAACGACCGTAACGTCACATTGTCTGTTTGTTCCAAGGACTACAATGCGACAGTGGAGTTTTATTGGGCACCATTTCTGGTGCGATCAAATTCAGACGACCCAGACATGCATAGCATCTTGGACCGTATAATAATGCCCGAATCGATCGAAGAACATGGCAAGAACTGGAAAGATGTCGATTATTTGGTCTTCAACACGTATATTTGGTGGATGAACACTTTCAAAATGAAAATCTTGTAAGTACATGTATAATACGTAATATTTTGTTTCTGAATGAATCATAATCTTTTGGAAACTGATCCTGGACTTGATGTAACAGACGAGGATCGTTCGATCGAGGTGATACGGAATATGATGAGATCAACCGGCCAGCAGCATATAATAGAGTATTAGCTACATGGTCTAAATGGGTTGATAAAAATGTAAATCCAAATCGAACCATGGTTTTCTTCAGCAGCATGTCTCCTCTTCATATCAAGTAATGAATCACTTGCTTTTCGTCTAAGTTTCTATTTTTATAACATTCGAAGCTGTTAATGCCGATCAGATCATTAAAATAATCCAAAGCTGTTGGAATAAAGAATCACTTTTACGACAGTCCAAGTGTTGACAGTGGGCCTATCACCCCTCAACTAATAATAACCAAACTGTTTATCGTTTTTTATTTTTTTGTATTTGAAAGATCATAATCTTCTACTTATATTCGAATATATGTTCATTGAAACCTACAAATGTATTGCAGTAGCACGGATTGGAAAAACCCAGGCGGTATTAAATGTGCCTTAGAGAAAACACCAATTCTGACACCGTCAACGTACCTATATGTGGGAACTGATCGTAGGCTATTCGTCGTTGCTAGCAACATTACTCAAAGCATGAAAGTTCCGGTCCATTTGATTAACATTACCAAACTTTCCGAGTACAGAAAAGATGCACATACTTCGGTCCATACTATCCGCCAAGGCAAAATGTTAACTCCACAACAACAGGCTGACCCGGCTACATATGCTGATTGTATCCATTGGTGCCTTCCCGGGTTACCCGATACATGGAACGAATTCCTTTATACCCGTATTATTGCTCGCTCCTGACAAGTAACCATAAATTTACATTTTCATTTATTTTGGGGAGTGGCTCCGTAGCTCAGTCATGATTTTCTAGTAAACTTTGTCTTCAACATTTGATTTGATAGGGGATGGGAACATGGAAATATTTTTTTTTTTTGGGGGGGGGGGTGTTGCCATTGTTGATGATTTTAACGGGGGACCGAGGTGAAAGCCCAAGAATGCCAAAATTTTCAATTACTTATTCAGCAAACATATGGGCTGATTGCCAATGAACAAAATTTGAATTATGCACATGTTGGAAACTTCAGGCAACATGAAATAAAGGTTCATACAAACACAATTACTCTTTCATCACTATCAACTATGTTTTAAATGTTTGTGTTTGTGTTGTCCTATTGTTAGAGAGGATACGGTAAATGCTTCTACCGCCTTCAAATGTTTTTACGACAAATATTTTTAAGGCAAACGTTGCTAAGTTCAACATTGTCAAATAGACAACATCTTTTATTGTCACATTTTGAAATTCTTTCCAATGAATTTCATTGGTTTTTTTCATTGTGGCTTCTTATATTTTGACTCAAATTTTATTTGGTAATTAAATTAGGTTTTATTGTAATTCTAGTAGTGGAAGAATACTTGGTAATTAGGTTTATTTAATACCTAATATTTATATTAGACAATAAGTCTTATGGGCTAAGGTTTCTTAGTGGCCAAGTATTTAGCTCTATAAATATAGAGTTGGTCTTAACCCTTAGAATTATGAGAGATAGAGAGAATTACTCTGTGGAGAGATGTAACCACTTTTAGGATCTCTATAGCTATTTGTGATTATGTTGTAGAGATGTGTAATGTAGGGATGTTGGGAAGAGTGTTTTGGTTTCACTAGGTTTTGGAAATGTACACCGGGTAATGGGATTACATGGGTTATCATGTATTTGTACTCTTCGTGTTCTCTATGTTAATAGTGTATTGTTCATTTCTCTCGTCCGTAGAGGTAGGCTATGCTGAATCACGTTAAATCTCGTCTCTTGTGTATGTCTTATTTTATGTTGTTATCACTTTGGTTATTTGCCGCATACCAAATTTGTAACGACCCAAATTTCGAAATCCGTGGGTCAATTACACCCAAGCCTCGAGTCTTATTGTTTTGGGTTGTGTTGTTGGACCGTGAGTTGCTCAAAAGGGCATCTTTTGGGCCCTCTTCGTGCTGTTGGGCTTAGGGGTGGTCTTGGTTATGAGATAGAGGTGGGATAGGAGGGCAAAATAGTATTTTTCCTCTTTTGAAAGTGGAAGGCTGCTCCCTCTTAATTCTCTGTAACACCCTTACCAGATTTATTACCCAATACTAGTATAGAGTGCCACATGATGTTTAAACTGCAATTTTTTTGAGTAAAAGTTATTTCATATTTTTAATCCATCAGATAGACTCCGATTTCAGGCAGCAACTGGGTAATTTATAACTATACTTTACGATTATTAAAACTGCCTTTAATAAAAATCATTTTTATTACTCTAAAATTTCATTTTTATAATATTACCCGATTTTCATTACTTGTAATTTCTTTAAACTAGCATCAAGCCAAACAAAATCCAACATCATAACTAAACACATATCTAGATATTAATATTACAATCCATATCTAGATTAGTTCAACCGAGCTACTAATAATTTATACATGCCAACTAGAAAAATCAAAATACATTAAGGATGTAATTACCGATACTGTATATACATTCCCTTTGATAGTGATGCCTTACTCCTTACTCCGACTCGGGTTTCCTACCTAAGCGCGAAAAACCATCACACGCTAAGTATATACTTAGTGAGGCACTATATATATAGGTTCAATATAAATCACTATGCTTAATTTATAACAGTAATACAATAATCATGCAGTTTGATCACTAATCATTTATTTCCCTTATGTTAATCACATATTAACATAATATAAACCGGATTTACAATCCTTTTAACTTTCTTGCCATTTCCTGAGAGTTCATCTACTCTCTAATTAATATACCATTTATTATACAGTAAATTATAACCCAGAATAACTTGGGGACTTGAGTACACGAGTCGAAACTGTACCTAAGTACTAAAGAACTGCACTTAAGTGCTAAATAACCGTAGCTATGTGCTAAATAACCGCACCTAAGTGCTAATATACTGCACCGAAGTGCTAAACCGCTGGACTCTATGGCATGCCAACTATACTCTATACCTCAATAACTTACATGGGCATACTTTTCCATTTCTTTTCATTCATCCATGGCAATTATAATGAATACTTGGGTAGTTCATACCCTAAATATCACGTTAACATATTATAACTAAATTACTTGTGATCAATTGCAAGAAATCCTTCTACCTTTGACAATTTATACTATGTCAAATATCAAGATAAGTATAATCTTCAAGCATATAATTATAACAGACTTATCACAAGTCTTTCAAATCAAACATAATATTTTCCATGCATGAAATGCACTCACCTTGACACTTTATAAGTTGCCAATATGTACTTAGCCTTACTAAGCTTCAGCTTTGATCTAGGTCCTTTCCTCGATAGTTAGTTCGATCTTGGTTTTGGTCATGATCTATATGTGTATTAACATGCCACAAATACATTTCAAATTATATGTTAGTATCATACTAACACATAAATACAATAGGAACAATTTTCCTACAATTACTCCTATAATTGCTACATCTTAGTTCCATGACATAAGTCATTATACCTTTACTACCTTGAATTCTCTTCAATTTTTAATCGAAGAAGGACCAAAACTTTATTCAAATAACAATTTAAGCATAATGCTTCCATGAAAACAATTTTTTTTACTTTAGTCCCTAATTTTTCCAAAGTGCCGAATTGATCCCCACTATTTCCAAGATTTTTGAATTGGTCCGTTTGTTTTTACAAACTTCTAAAATGGTTCACATGACATTTTAAAGTTTATAAAATCATAATTTCAACATATCCAATCTTATGGAAAATTTTCCATAATTTCCCCTAATTTCTTTCATTAGGCCGAATACCAAAGATCATCTAAAAATCAATTTACAACTTGATTTAAGCCTAATTTCAACCTTAATTCATCATTTCTAAGCCTAATTCATCATCCCCTTCACCCACCCTATTCAAGAAACTAGGGTTTCCAACATGAAAAACATGAATAAATGGTATTAAATGATAGAGAAATTCATGGAGATCATTTTCATGTTTTCATTCAAAATCCAACTATATAAGCTTGAATTAAAATATAGTTTGGTCTTACCTTGAAGAAGGGTTTCGACACTTTGAAGAAGTAGGGAGTGAGTTCTTGATTTTTCTTTTGGTTTAATTTGGACCATTTATCATTTATTTAAGGAATTTTTAAATAAAAATAATCCTTTTATGCCAAAATGACTATGTTGTCCCTTAAATCCAAAGTTCCATATTTTTCCACATACCACTTACAATCATCCAATGGTCCAAATTAACCCAATAAGTTAGTGATTACCAACTTTGCCCTTGTCATCCTCCAAAATTACCATCATGCCATTTTTCATCCAATGGCTCAAATTAAACATGGAAAAGCAACTTTAATCCAATGGTCCATGTTAATTTCTATTAAAATAAAACATGGAAATGAAATTTTTACCCATGCTTTATCCTTAAATAAAATATCTCTTAATAAATATCTCACTTATTCGTTAAATCCGATTATCCAGATTTTTTCTCGAATTTAACACTTTATAGCTTTTAATACAAACTCCGTATCAAAAATTAGAATAACACGAAAATATCATTCTTGGGGGTAAACTGTTCATTTACGGGAGTAAATACATAACTTTTTAAAATTACAATTTAGTCCTCGAACTTTTTGAATTTTACACTTTGGCACCTAAATTTTAAATTTTACATTTTGGTCACCAAACTTTCATTTTATTCATTTTGGTCACTAACCATAATTTTGAGGTATTATAATTCTTCCCCTTAGGAAAATTTGTCCTTGAATTTTCCTTATGTACTAGGTTCAAAAAGATACGGATGTTGCTTTTTCATTAATTCCTCGGGTTCCCAAGTAGCTTCTTCTACTTTGTGATTTCTCCATAAAACTTTGACTAGAGGAATCTTTTTATTCCTTAACTATTTTCTCCCCGAGCTAAGATCCTCACAGGTTCTTCTTCGTATGTCAGATCCGGTTGAATTTCAATTTCTTCCGGCGTAATGACATGCGAAGGATTTGATCTATACCTCATCAACATGGATACATGAAATACATCATGGATCTTATTCATCTCGGGTGGCAATGCTAGCTGATACGCCACTGGTCCAACTCGTTTTAGAATTTCATAACGGCCAATAAACCTTGGACTGAGTTTACCTTTCCGTCCAAAATGTAACACCTTTTTTCTAGGGTGATACTTTTAAAAATACTTTATCTCCAACTTCAAACTCAATATCTTTTCTTTTAAGATCTGAGTAAGATTTTTTTCTATCGGAGGCATCTTTGAGATTATTTTGAATGATTCTTACCTTATCTTCCACATCTCAAACCAAATCCGGTCCAATAACTTTTCGATCCTCAAGATCGAACCAATTTAATGGAGTTCTGCATTTTCTTCCATATAATGCTTTATAAGGAGCCATTTTTATGCTTGATTGATAGCTATTGTTATTCACAAACTCAGCTAAAGGGAGATACTTTTCCCAAGAGCTTGCAAAATTCATTACACATGCTCTAAGCATATCCTCTAATACTTGGATGGTCCTCCCCGACTGCTCGTCCGTTTGAGGGTGAAAAGCGGTACTGAAATGGAGTTTAGTTCCCAATGCTTTATGTAAAGCACTCCAAAATCTTAAAGTGAACCTAGGATCCCTGTCCGATATTATAGACATAGGAACGCCATGCAGTCTAACAATCTCCTTGATATACAATTCTGCCAACTTGTTCAAGGAGTAATCTGTGCGAACTGGTATGAAGTGTGCCGATTTAATTAATCGATCCACGATCACCCAAATTGAATCATTTTTACTGGGAGTCAAAGGTAAGCATGTTATGAAATCCATGGTAAGCTTTTCCCACTTCCATTGCAGAATTGCAATTGGCTGAAGTAACCCAGACGACACCTGATGTTCTGCTTTTACTTGTTGGCAAGTTAAACATTTAGCAACAAATTCGGTAATGGCTCGCTTCATGCCCGGCCACTAAAATCGACTTTTCACATATTGATACATCTTATTACCACCTGGGTGCAAAGTCAAAGGGCTATAATGTGCTTCAAAAAGTATCTCTTTCTTTAGTTCTTCATCTTTAGGAACGTATAAACATCCTTTATAATATAGGCACCCATTAGACTTTATTTCAAAGTCTTTAGATTCACCATTTTCAATTTGATTCATCCTTTCCAAGCATTTCTCATCTTTAGCTTGTAACTCTTTAATTTTCTCTATCAAAGTAGGCTTAATTTGGAATTCTGCCACTAATACACCATTTTCCTACATTTTCAACTGAGCATTTAAAACTCTCAAGGCAGAAAATGTTTTCCGGCTAAGTGCGTCTGCTACAACATTAGCCTTTCCCGGATGATAGTCTATGATTACATTATAATCCTTGATTAATTCTATCCACCTCCTCTGCCTCAAGTTGAGCTCCTTTTGGATAATAAGTACTTTAAACTTTTATGGTCGGTAAAAATGTAGCATTTTTCACCATATAAATAGTGATGCCAAATCTGCAAAGCGAACACCACTACAGCCAACTCTAAATCATGAGTAGGATAATTCTTCTCATGAGCTTTGAGTTGTCTAGAAGCATATGCTACAACCTTACCTTCTTGCATCAATACACACCTCAAGACATTATGGGATGCATCACAATATATAGTGAAATCCTTTTCGGATTCTGGTTGTACTAAAACATGAGCTTCTGTTAATATCTTCTTCAATCTATCGAAGCTTTCCTGACATTTATCTGTCCAAATAAATAACACATTTTCCTTAATAGCTTAGTTATTCAGCAATCATTGAGAAATCTTTCACGAATCGTCGATAATAACCAATTAATCCCAAAGAAACTTCTTACTTCAGAGACACTTTGCGGAATTTTCCATTCGTGTATTGCTTGAACCTTCTTAGGATCAAATCGAATTCCTTCCTCAGAAACAATGTGTCCAAGAAAAGCTACTTCAGACAACTAGAATTTGATCTTTGATAGTTTTGCATATAACTTCTTTTCTCGGAGCACCTGAAGAACTACTCGAAGATGAGTATCATACTTCTCCTTGGTTTTAGAATAAACCAATATGTCATCAATGAATACTACCACGAATCGATCCAAGTATGGTTGAAAGACCCGATTCATTAAATCCATAAATGCCGCTGGTGCATTAGTAAGTCTGAAGGGCATTACTATAAACTCATAATGCCCGTATCTGGTTCTGAAAGTTGTCTTTGGTATATCCACCTCCTTTATCTTTAATTGATGATACCCCGATCGAAGATCAATTTTAGAGAACACTATTTCTCCCCTAAGTTGATCAAAGAGATCATCAATCCTTGACAAAGGATACTTATTCTTTATCATCACTTTATTAAGCTGACGGTAATCCACACATAATCCCATTGATCCATCCTTCTTCTTTACAAATAGGATTGAGGCTCCCCAAGGTGATATACTAGGCCATATAAAACTTCGGTCTGATAATTTTTGTAACTGAGCTTTCAACTCTCTAAGCTCTGTAGAAGCCATCCTATAAGGTGCTATCGATATTGGTGCTGTTCCAGAAAACATATCAATACCGAATTCTACCTCTCGATTAGGAGGTAGTCCGGGTAATTCATCCAAAAAAACATTTGGAAATTCCCGTACTGTTGGTATATTTTCCAGATTTATTTTTGTTTCTAGAGCAATTACTACATTGCTCAAATTGTCCGGCCTTCCGCCTACAAATATCATCTTTGAGCCATCTGGCTTCCTTAAGATTAATCTTTTATATCGGCATTCGATAATAGCATCGTATGCCGATAACCAATCTATTCCAAGAATAATTTCAAATTCTTGGAAAGATAATTCTATAAGATCGGCAGGAAATTCTACTATTTTTGTATCTTTAAAGGACATTTCCTGCAGATTCTACTCACTTTGGCACCTTGTCCTATTGGATTGACAGCAACTATCTCACTCAAATTGGTTCTACCGAAATATTTCTTTCAAGTATTATTTTAGAACTAATGTAAGAATGAGTAGAGCCTGAATCAATTAATGCAAAAATAGGTCTGCCAAAGAGTTCGATCATACCTGCAATGATCTCTGCATCATCTAAATCATCGATAGTCTTGATATTATACACTCGGGCTACAGTCTTGCCTTCCTGATTAGATGTAGATACGGATGCTCCCGGTTTACCACCTTTATTTCCTTTACTCGCCTGAGGTACTATAATAGACTAATTTGGGTAGAGTTCTGGACAATTTTTCTTGAAATGCCTAGCTTGTCGACAATGATAACATGCTGCAATCAACTAGCACTAAACAGGGTGCCTTCTGCCACAATGCTTACATGTTGTGATAGGACGAAATTTGGAGCCTCGAGTACCAGTAGTAACCGTCTGGGCCTACTTAGATTTCTCTCCTACATACCCCTTTTTAACCGAAGAGGCCGATGTTGCAGGATATTTTTGTGGCATTCCTTTACTGTGCTTAAATGATAACGCAACAAAGGAACCTCCAGATCTTTTCCCTGTCTGAATCTGCTTCTCTGCTTTTTCCTCGAGGTCCACTTTCTCCATGGCTTTGGCTTGGTTCACCACCTCTTGAAAGGTAGTGAAGTTACGAGAAACCAATATCCTCTTATATTGAGAATCCAACCCTACTATGAATCAATCAATTCTAGACTTTTCAGTTGGGAGAAATTTTATTGCAAATCGGCTCAGTCTATTAAATTCGCATATATATTCATAAATCAATCCGCCATATTGTTTTAACTACAGAAATTGCTATCTCATTTCCTCAACAAATACGTCTCTGATATAATTTTCCTTAAATTCTTGTAAAAAGAATTCCCAAGTAATCTGTTCTGGAGCTATTTGTGCAGTTATCACGTTCCACCATACACTGGCTTGTCCCATTAGAAGGGATACTACTCATTCCAATTTTCCTTGATTATCACAAAGAATTCTGCTCAACATGATCTTGATATCATTTAACCAATAATCAGCAACCATAGGATCTGCATCAATATCACATCGGAGCTCTGGTCTCCAATTTTCCTCAGTTCCTTTGGGACTGATACTGGTGCTCGCCGATTTATGATTACATCCAAAGACTACAGAAATAAGCGATAATCTTGAACCGACATATTTCTTTGCTCCTGAGCCTATTGCTCTACATTATGTTGAGCTGGTTGCTCTACATTTTGTTGAACCTGAGGTGGATTTTGGTTCACCTCATTACTTCCTCTCTGAGCAGGCATATCCTGCTCAATAGCTTGTCGGGATTCCCAATAATCTGACATCTGTTCATGTCACGATCATCTATTATAAGTAAGGAGTACATATTTTAAATAACAAGCATCATCATAACTCTATAAAAATATCAGTAATTCTTGACATCCTAGTGGCATGTATATATAACTCTGTCTCTCTATAGAGACTCATTTCCTATCCAGAACCGGCTAAACCAGTAGCTCCAATACCAATAAATGTAACACCCTTACCAGTATTTATTACCCAATACTAGTATAGAGTGTCACATGATGTTTAAACCGTAATTTTTTTGTGTAAAAGTTGTTGCAAATTTTTAATCCATCAGATAGACTCCGATTTCAGGAAGCAACTGGGCAATTTATAACTATACTTTACGATTATTAAAATTGCCTATAATAAAAATCATTTTTATTACTCTAAAATTTCATTTTTATAATATTACCCGATTTTCATTACTAGTAATTTCTTTAAACTAGCATCAAGCCAAACAAAATCCAACATCATAACTAAACACATATCTAGATATTAATATTACAATCCACATCTAGATTAGTTCAACCGAGGTACTAATAATTTATACATGTAACTAGAAAACATCAAAATACATCAAGGATGTAATTACCGATACTGTATATATATTCCCTTTGATAGTGATGCCTTACTCCTTACTCTAACCCGGGTTTCCTATCTACACGCGAAAAACCATCACACGCTAAGTATATACTTAGTGAAGCACTATATATATAGGTTTAATATAAATCACTATGCTTAATTTATAATGGTAATACAATAATCATGCAGTTTGATCACTAATCACTTATTTCCCTTATGTTAATCACATATTAACATAATGTAATCTGGATTTACAATCCTTTTAACTTTCTTGCCATTCCTGAGAGTTCATTTACTCTCTAATTAATATACCATTTATTATACAGTAAATTATAGCCCAAAATAACTTGAGGACTTGAGTACACGAGTCAAAAACTGTACCGAAGTAATAAAGAACTACACTTAAGTGATAAATAACCACACCTAACTGCTAATATATTGCACCGATGTGCTAAACCGGTGGGACCCTATGGCATGCCAACTATACTTTAAACCTCAATAACTTACTTGAGCATACTTTTCCATTTTTTTCATTCATTCATGGCAATTATAATCGAATACTTGGGCAGTTCATACCTTAAATATTACATTAAAATATTATAATTAAATTACCTGTGATTAATTGCAAGAAATCCTTCTACCTTTGACAATTTACACTATGTCAAATATCAAGATAAGTATAATCTTCAAGCATATAATTATAACAGACTTATCACAAGTCTTTAAAATTGAACATAATATTTCCATGCATGAAATGCACTCACCTTGACACTTTATAAGTTGCCAATATGTACTTAGCCTCACTAAGCTTCAGCTTTGATCTAGGTGCTTTCCTCAATAGTTAGTTCGATCTTGGTTTTGGTCACGATCTATAAGTGTATTAACATGCCACAAATACATTTCAAATTATATGTTAGTATCATACTAACACATAAATACAATAGGAATAATTTTCCTACAATTACTCCTATAATTGCTACATCTTAGTTCCACGACATAAGTCATTATACCTTTACTACCTTGAATTCTCTTCAACTTTTAATCGAAGAAGGACCAAAACTTTATTCAAATAACAATTTAAGCATAATGCTTCCATGAAAACAATTTTTTTTACTTTAGTCCCTAATTTTTCCAAAGTGCCGAACTGATCCCCACTATTCCAAGATTTTCGAATTGGTCCTTTTATTTTTACAAACTTCTAAAATGGTTCACATGACATTTTAAAGTTTATAAAATTATAATTTCAACATATCCAATCTTATGGAAAATTTTCCATAATTTCCCCTAATTTCTTTCATTAGGCCGAATACCAAAGATCATCTAAAAATCAATTTACAACTTGATTTAAGCCTAATTTCAACCTTAATTCATCATTTCTAAGCCTAATTCATCATCCCCTTCATCCACCCTATTCAAGAAACTAGGGTTTCCAACATGAAAAACATGAATAAATGGTATTAAATGATGGAGAAATTCATGGAGATCATTTTCATGTTTCATGTTTTCATTCAAAATCCAACTATATAAGCTTGAAAAATTAAAATAAAGTTTGGTCTTACCTTGAAGAAGGGTTTCGGCACTTTGAAGAAGTAGGGAGAGAGTTCTTGGTTTTTCTTTTGGTTTAATTTGGACCATTTATCACTTATTTAAGGAATTTTTAAATAAAAAATTCCTTTTATGCCAAGATGACTATGTTGTCCCTTAAATCCAAAGTTCCATATTTTGCCACATGCCACTTACAATCATCCAATGGTCCAAATTAACCCAAGGAGTTAGTGATTACCAACTTTGCCCTTATCATCCTCCAAAATTACCATCATGTCATTTTTCATCCAATGGCTCAAATTAAACATGGAAAAGCAACTTTAATCCAATGGTCCATGTTAATTTCTATTAAAATAAAACATGGAAATGACATTTTTACCCTTGCTTTATCCTTAAATTAATTATCTCTTAATAAATATCTCACTTATTCGATTAAATCCGATTATCCAGATTTTTTCTTGAATTTAACACTTTATAGCTTTTAATACAAACTCCGTATCAAAAATCCCAGTAACACAAAAATATAATTCTTGGGGGCAAACTATTCATTTACGGGAGTAAATACATAACTTTTTAAAATCACAATTTAGTCCCTAAACTTTTTGAATTTTACACTTTGGCACCTAACTTTTTGAATTTTACATTTTGGTCACCAAACTTTCATTTTATTCATTTTGGACACTAACCAAAATTTTGAGGTATTACATTCTCTCTGTAGAGTTTTGAGGCTTTTCATCTCCTTCCCTATCTCTTCCCCAAGAAACCATCAAAAGGTGCAATCTTTACCTTCTCTTGTGTGAATCTCAAAATTGTGGTAGAGGGAAAGTTGCTCATCATCCAAGGATCTATCAATCAAGGTAAAAATGAATGGAAATGGTGAAGCTTGGAGAAAATGGGTTTTTTTAACCCCTTAACCCGGTTTAATCTCTAGATCGAACCGAGCGAGCTACATTGGGTTTGCTGAGACAAACCTGGAAGAATTACATAGAAAACAGTCCATTTTTTTCTTTATCTAATCTAAATGCATAATTAATTCCTAAGGTGATCATGCTGCAACGGTGAAATTTCCAACCCAACCGGGCATCGATTTGACATCCAATTGCATGAGATTGCATTTCAAGGACCAAATTGCAATTACAGATAATTATGAGGACTTCATTAAAATTAAAGTTACCAAACCTTATTTAGGCTCCATTCGATGGAGCTTAAATTCCAGCTGTTGTCGCAGCGGCGCTGAACGAGCTACTTTTGGGGCCTCCGTACGCTGCTTCTCCACCGAGATTGCTCACTACAGTTGCGTTTGGAGAAGCCAAAAATTCCAGCTTTTTTGCCAACGTGGATTCTCGACCCAAACGTGGAATTTCGCACCGGCGCCAAACGGAGCCTTAGTCAGGTTTCATGCCTACTAGTCAAATTTCAACTTAAAACAATCACCCAAACTCATTTAACTGCATGATCAAGAAACATGGATGAAACTGCAAAGATTCAAACTTCAGAAGGCATTTTAACAGAAATAACTAATTACGTATCGGTTCACTAACACCCCGTATCAATACGAGTATAAATTTCAAAGGCGTATTGGCACGATCATCAAGCATAACGATACGGATATGAAATATTTGAAAAAAATGAGATTCTAGTAGCCAAAGGGCATATCGATACAATTGCCCATGTACCGACAGCAGGCCAATTTTTTAGCTATACATTTCGATGCGGTTACCAGGCGTATCGATACGCCTTAGCATTTTTGCCCAGATTTAGCTGAGACAGGTCCCCACGTACTGATCCCTGAGGACCCGTACCGATATAGACAGACCTGTAATGACCTCTTGGTCGAACATATGACACTTTGGCTCAATCTAACATGCTTTAAGCACTACCTAATATTCATATAACACCTCAAGCATCAATTTCACAATCATATAAGCATGGTAGAGGATCATTCACATCATAGCACATCCAAACCATATTCCTATAGACATGATCTTTACCCAAGCATGCAAAATGAATCCCAACCCCTCAAAGCAAGAAGTAAAGCACCATACAAGTCCAAAACATCAAATACAACTTGTAAAAACCAGGGAGTAACCAAAACAACCCTCCCAATTACAACTTGGTCACATTGCCTCTTATTACTACTAAGTATTTGTAAAACCATACTTGAAAATACTTCACCCCTTGGATCTCCTCTTGCGTACTTGCCGTTCGAAAGTGCTTATTTCTCTGTATTAATGAGAAAGGAAAGCGTAAGCTATAAGCTTAGTGAGGGAATCTCAAAAACACCCATCACTGCATTTAACACCATTTTATTTCAAATCAAATGTATGTCTCACGCTAAAATTATCTCATGCTTCTATAATCTCTCCAAATATGCACATTTAAATCATTTGCAACACATGTAACATGGATTTCTATCATAAACCTCAATTTAAGCTTCATATGCTAAAATCTCTAAATAGCAAGCTTAAAGAGCATCTCATGTATAAAACATATTATACAAATCATAATTCATTTCTCATGAGACATTTTATCATATATTGGCATTCAAGTGACTCAAAACCAAGTTCCATTCTATTTTACAAAAACACATCAGATACATGGATTTCCTAAGTGGTTCCTTCGACCACTTCACATACGTTCTCAAACTAGAGCAACCCTCAACAGTTATAACGTATGAATCCACCAGCGAAAGAAAATGGCACAATTAACCCTTCGACCACTGCGGTTTTCATGGTGGAGAAAGTGACACAATTAACCCCTCGACACACATGAGGCGACTTATTATAGTGCACTTCGTTTGGCAATTTATTTACTTTTGAATTGTGATAACTTAAGGAAAGTGGCCTAAACCAACTCTGTTGAGACGGTACTTGTTACCTATCACCATTTGCGTAGCACTTAAATCACGCAACAAGTTTTTGGCATTGTTGTCGGGGATTGGCAATTGGTGTTGTTGTTTTTGTTATTGCATTTTTCTTATTATTTTACCATCTTTTCTTTTTGTTTGTTTTATCAAAAAAATCAGGTGTAGTACAAAGTAAAAAGACATCAACATGTGGGGAAATAAAAGTCGATCTCTTCGAGAGTTGATGTGGGAAGATAGGAATCAATCCACTTAAGAATTTCTTACACCCATTGATGATTACCTATACCTACCGAGAAAAGCCCAAAGAGTTCATACCATAGAAAACTCTTGCGATTGTTGTGGAGAACATCATGTGTTTGAAAATTTCCCTCACAATCCTGAAGAGTTGGATGTAACTCGAATTCCTTTAACTGAATTTCTTGCCAAGTGGTGGAGAAGTCAATTTTTGGGTGTTGGTGGTGGAAGCAAAAATATAGACAATGAACACAAGGATTTATAGTGGTTCAACCTTATAACAAGGTCTATGTCCACTACCTTAGCTTCCTACTAAGGATTTCCCAAATCCACTAAGATTTCTTCCCCTTTTAACAAGGCTTAAGAAGCAACCTTTACAACCTAGACTTAATTACCAAGTCTAGCATCCAAAGCTTACAACCCAAACTTTGGGAATCCTCTCAAACAAACGAAATAAAGCAAACAAGAAATCTTCTCTACAAGGTAGATGTTTGCACTCTTTTAAGCACTCACCCAAACCTAAACACTTGAGCAATATATAACAATTAAAGCTCACAAGTGTTGTCTATACAAAGAATAGGAATTAAAAGCCCTAAGACAATTTTGGCATTATAATGTTGTTGACAATGGAAGCATTAGTTGTTGCTAAAGCTTGAAGGGTCCTTAAATACTTCCAATTGAGTTTCTAGCCGTTGGAGACCGTTGGGATTGAATTGGAGCCGTTGGGCCTTATTTTTCTCGCAATAAATGCAGTTCTGCAGCTTGCCGTATCGGTACGCAGGTAGGCGTAACGGTACGGTAACTAGTCGTTATGCTCATCGTGGCTATGCGTATCAGTATGCCTTGGTCTATTTCAGTACGCTGTATCAGAACGCCAAGGTCCGTATCGGTACGACCTGCAATTCAAATAGCTGTTGGGAAATAGTTGTTGGGTTGAAAACTGGATCGGTATGCAACATGGTGTATCGAAACAATCCACTCCGTATCGGTACGCTTAGGGCCGTATCGGTACGGTTTTTGGTTACTGGAAAAATACTATAGCTGAAACCCTTGGACCGTATCGATACGGGGTATACTGTATCGGTACGCCTGTGTTGAAAACGTTAGTTTGGCTACTTTAAAACATTTCCAAAACCTCTCAAAAACTTCTCAAACTTATTTTCAAGTTTTTTGGACTTAAAACCATTTTTGAAACCTTTTCAAATTAGTCCAAAACTATTTTTCAATTATTATATCAAAACATAAATCCTAACAATCTCCCCTTTTTGATATAATAAAATCAACTTGAAAAATTATTTTTGAGATTCTCCCCCTCAGTAAAAATAAAATTTGAATAAGAGATTAATTGTTGAAACACTTATAAGTTCCCCCTTATTCATTTGAAAAACCAGTTTTTCAAAACATTCTCCCCCTTTTTGTTATATCAAAAATGGTTCAAACTTTAAAGACCAATAACAATGGAGAGTTAAAGAAAAAATTGACAAAAATAAGTTTTGTTCTAAAATTGGCTCCCCTTACTCAAGAATCATTCAAATGTTAGTCCAACATGTATGATTAACTAGTTGAATTAAAATAAATAAATCAAATTAAAAAAATTCAACTAATTTTACCACAATTAAAACAAAGGGAGGATGTGAAGCATTCCTTCTTCAAGTGTTCTTCCTTGTGTGTATAGAGCTCCCCCTCAATCTTATCACTTGTTGATCAAAGCTCCATCACACCTACAAAAGGCGATCATTTGATTTTTGGTATCCAAATTGCTTTGGATCCACAGACATTAGTAGTACATAGTTTAGTCCCCTTAGGAATCCATTTTTCAATTTCATCCTTCTTATGTGAAGTACTTAGTTCTTTTGGGACCCAAATACTTCTAAAAACTTTTCCATTAAAAAATCTAGGGGCACTAGATTGTCTTTGATAAAAATTTGATTTTCCCAAATTATTTTTCTTTTCAAGCTCTTTGGAAATCAAATTATTTTATTTCTTAAGATCATCTACTTCCTTTCGATGATCTTTTTCAAAGTTTTGAAGCAAATTTTGTAAATTTAAAACTTTAAGTTCAAAATCTTTGATTTTTGTTTCAAATTCCAAATTGGTTTTTAAAAGCAAATCATTTTTGATTTTTAATTTTGAAATCATCTTTTTATTTTTCAAAAATGAAGCCTTGAACTCAAAAACCAATTTGTCATAGGCTTTTTGTAACTCATCAAATGTATAAGAATTTGAATTTGAACAAGATGAGTTAGAAGTTACCTCCCCCTCATTGAGTGCCATTAAGCATAGGTAGGCTTCTTCATTTTCATCGGTGGAGTCTTCATCACTCCATGTTGCCATATATGCTTTCATTGATGATGATCCCTTTGTGTTGAGGCGAGGCCAATAGAATGTGGTGTGCCTCGCCTTCTTGCAATTTGAGCACTTGGGGGGATCCACCACCATCTTCTTCTTCTTCTTATTCGATTCATGCTTGGATCTTTCTTTGTCGCTCTTCATGAATCGGGCATATTCCTTGAAAAGATAGGCCATCTCTTCATCTTCACTTTCCTTCTCACTTGATTTTTCTTGTTGGCTTGTGGAAGGTTGTAGAGCAATGATGTTGACATTGATTCCTTGCTCTTGGATTATCTTCTCATTCTCCCTTCTCAAGGGTAGAGACATCATCTCATGGGTGAGAAGATATCCTACGAGCTCTTCAAGCTTGAGCTTCTTCAAGTCTTTGACTTCAATGATAGACGTTTTCTTGCTCTCCCATGATTCGGGAAGTGAATAAATCAACTTTCAAACGAGTTTGTCTTTCAGAATTTCCTCTCCAAGTCCTTTTAGTTTGTTGACGATAGTGGAGAACCGGTCGAACATACTCTTGATGTCTTCATATGGGTCTATCTTGAAGTTTTTGTATTCGAGGTTGAGTAGACCAATCTTTGTCTCCTTCACTTTATTTGTCCCTTTCATGGATTGCTTCAAGTTTGTCCCATAACTCATTGGCACTCTCACAAGAAGATACTTTGGCATACTCATCCGGGCCCAATGCACAAATCAGAATGTGCAAATCCTTGTAATTGAGTTCCATCTTCTTATGATCTTCCACGCTCCATTCTTCCTTGCTTCGATTTGGCACGAACGGTCCATCTTCAACTATGTCCCAAAGACGGTAGTCTTAGATTTTCATGAAGAACATCATTCTATGCTTCCAAGAAGCATAGTTTTCACCATTGAAGAAGGGTGGCTTGTCAATGGATAGCGCCATGGAAGTCAGTTGACTTGTTTGTTGGTCGAGCTTGCCGAATCGCCTAAATAGGATGTTAATCCCTCTCGATTGAGCCTCGCTCTGATACCAATTGAAGAGTTGGATGTATCTCGAATTCCTTCAACCGAATTGCTTGCCAAGTGGTGGAAAAGTCAATTTTTGGGTGTTGGTGGTGGAAGCAAAAATATAGACAATGAACAAAAGGATTCATAGTGGTTTAACCTTCTAACAAGGTCTACGTCCACTACCTTAGCTTCCCACTAAGGATTTCCCAAATCCACTTAGATTTCTTGTAACACCCTTAACGTATACTCATAAGCCGAATATAAATTAAAGATGTTACAGAGTCATTGAAAGAAATCTTGACTTGTAAATTTTTTTATATCAAAATTCATCTTGCAGTTTAACCCTTTATCAGTTTTAAATTAAAAACTATGTCAGTCTATTGTAGCTAGTTTTTACCCTGAATTGATTTATAAAATTCATAATTGAGTTGTTGAAAGAAAAATATAATTCATGGTGAAAACTATCTACACTGCCTAGACCCTTTCTTGATTTTTAAATTTTTACGCGATCAGGGTTAAACGACATTTAACTACGCCAAAGTTCATAGTTATTAATAGCAAACCATTTCTCTAAGTCCATACTTCCATGACAATATATAAATACGTTATAAACTTAGAATTACAAAACAATTTACCTACTTAAAATATTACATGCCCACTAGTCTATCAAATTACGTTAAAGATGTACATATTGTACTTACAGATAGTAACTTGATCTTTCCAATTAATAGCTCCTCCTTGCTAGTCTATTTTCAGAGAACCTACGTGTGAAATAAAACACACGCTAAGTACGAACTTAGTGAGGCAATGATCTTATTTATCAAAACATAAAATAAAGCAATACATGTTATACATTAACCTAGCATGGTTTCTGTCTAAGGTAGTATCGTACTAACAAGGTTTTCAATGCTCCATCATTACCAAGTAAATCATATACATGGCATAGTTCACAAACATTGCATATTTCATACACGTGACATATTTCACATGCATGACATGGTTTATATATATATGACATAATTCATATACATGATATACTTCATATACATGGCATAATTCATATATATATATATGGCATGAATTATATACATGGCGGAATCCATATACATGTCATAATTCATATACGTGGCATGATTCATATACGTGACATCATTCATATACATGACTAAATTCATATACATAACATGATACGTGTACATGGCATAATTCATATGCATGACATAATTCATATACGTAACATAATTTGTATACATGTCATGATTCATATACCTAACTTGATTCATTTATATGACATGATTCTTTTACCTGACATGATTCATATACGTGATTTAATTCATATACATTGAATGTTCCATATTCATGGCATGGTTTATATACATGACATATTTCATATACATGGCATGGTTCATATTCATTACATGATTCATATACGTAACATGATTTGTTTACATGATATGATTCATTTACGTGACATGATTCTTTTATCATTGCCCAAAGTACGCTATATGAGATCGAGGTACGTGAGACATCTTGAAATGACACCGTAGTGTCTAACTTGAACGTGAAGATGAGTACGTACTCAGGGACGCTCTTTGCTCCCCATAAACATGAAACACCTCGACAGTGCACTCGGGCACAATGGACGTAGATCCCCAGGGTGCATATGACACAATCATTTTGTCACAATGTCTGTTTGATAACATGAACATAAGGGTGCAACTGTTAAAGACTCTATGGCATGCCAACTATACCATGGACTCTCATACACAATACTTGGGCATTTCTTTCATCATCAACTCAACATCATATTTAATTATATAAATAGACATTTCATGCTTTATGCTTCATGCTTCATGGTAAACATAGATCATCATTTATGCAAACAATAACTCGTACCTGGTATTCCATCAAGCTTGCCATGTTGAGCAATGTATCGTATCATGTATTATAGAGAAATGCAATGCCATTTTCAATATAATGCAAACATTTAAAAATGCACTCACCTGGGCCATTTATTAGTTTTCCCCACTAAGCTCTATTCGATCCTTTCTTTCATAACACCTCGAATCCTCTTTGATTCGTATTCGACTTCGTTAACCACAAGAATATAAATACCATTTGTTAGATTCAAATCTAGCAATATTTTAAATATGCTATAAAATCTAATTATTTGAATATATAAAATTTCCAAAACTTTTTCTTCCTTCCTTAGACTGTCCAAAAATTCATTTTTGTCCCTAGTTGACCACTTTGAACTTCAAATAATTCCTCCAAGCTTGCTAACTACCATTAGATACCAAATATCTCAATTTCTATTTTCTGGCAGCTTGCACTACCTTCAAAGATTTATTTCTATAAAATAATATTAAACTCAGAATTCGATTCCATTTGTTCCAAAAGAAACTAGATTCAACAAGCTTTTCAGCCGTATAAATTAATAGTCTAGATTCAACTTGTACAATTTATGACGAATTTTCAAATTCAATTTTCAGTGCTGATTTCAGAACAGACTGCCATACTATTTTCCGACCTTTCACCACTTAAAAATTCATATCCTTTTACTCAGAACTCGAAAGTCAGTTTTCGTTTGTTGGAAAAGAAACTTTTAATACCCCAATATTTGCATAGTGACTAAATTGTAAAGAATTAAAGTTTGGTGGTTTTAGTTCAGTGACTAAAATGTAAAATTTCAAAGTTTGGTGGTCAAAGTGGAAAGTTGGGAAAAGTCCAAGGACCAACATGGTAATTTTTCCAACAATAATTTTTATGGAAAAAATAAATGGTTTATCTCGGTATAATAATTTTGGTGGGAATCAGATTTTTGGTACGGGATTTGTGTGAAAAGCTATAAAAAGGATAAGTTCCGGAAATTAATTCGAATGATTATTCGAATTTGGAAAATTATGAAAATTTTACGGAAGTCTTAGAAAGACTAGAAGAATATGATATTATGGTTTTTGAATCGTTTTTATTCGTTTTAAATTCGATTCTATGCAGTATTGGCTGAAATAAGTGAAAATGGCATTTTTGAAGATAAGTTAGATCATTAAGGGCAAAATGGTCATTCACCCATACGTTTTGATTATTTATGATTATTATGGATAAGAATAAACAAGTGTTGGCTTGTGATTGGTTATAACTCAAGGGTATAATGGTCTTTTGACTATTAAAGGTTTTTATTAATTAAATAAGGTAATTATAATGCCATTTGGCATTAAAATAGAATAGAAAAACTTGGAAAATCATCTCCTCTTCTCCTCCAAGCTGCCGAATTCACTCTAGAACCTAGGTAAGAAATTTTGATTCAATTTTTAAGCTTTTGTGGTTAGATTTGAGCTTGAGACATGAAACAAGAAATTGTTCTCCATTAAATTCTCTATCTTTTGGTATAAGTTTTGTATAGTTTTCATGTCTCTAAGTTGAGTTTGGGGTTTAGGGTTGATGAAGAGCATGATGGAATCTTGATTTTAATGGTTTTTCTTGTTGGAAACGTGCTTGTGATGTTGTTTTCATGATTCAAATAATGAAAATTCCATGAGATGTGTTGTAGGTTGATTATGTGAAAATTGAAAAATTAGGGGAAACTCTTGCAAAATTTTTATTTGAAGTGGAAATGATTTTAGAAGCTTGAATATGATGTTTGGAGGTTGAATTTGTGCTTGAATCAAGTTGAGAAAATTGGTCAAGGTGACATTTCATATTCGGCTAGTAGAAGAAATTTGGGAAAATTACAGAAAAAATTTCCTAAGGTTAAGAATGGTTTAGAATGATAATATAAGGTGTTTGGAATGAAAATCCCTAATTATTTTGCATTAGGGACCAAAATGTAAATTTTGGAAAGTTTAGGGACTTGATTGTCAAGCTTGTTTTTGAAGTATGTTATGTTGGAAAATTAAGTTAAATGATTGGAATGATCATTTTGAAGTTTATATTGACTTTGGGACCATTTCAGAATTTTTGGCAATCTTGAGGACCAATATGTAAATTTCTAATGTTTGGGTCCTAAAGCATAAGGAATGAGAAATGAAAGGATTAAATTTGAAAATGATGGTTAGAAGCTCAAAAGAGTCCTTAGTGACCAAATTGGGTATTTTGGAAAAAGTTGGAGAGTTATGGAAAAGGGTAAAGAAATGTGATTCTAATATAGAAAGTTTTATCGGAAAGTTATGCATAATGGATAGTTATTTTAGTTACTTTCCATTATTTGTATAGTATGTGTATGTGCTCAAAAATTGCTTGTGTTATGTATTTAATATACATACAGATAACAAGCAAGCTCGTGATCAAAACAAGTTGAAGGACAAAGAAGGAGTTTCAGAATAGATACGTTTTGGTATAAGTAGCTAGTGAGGCATATAAGGTGAGTGCATTCATATGTTTCAAAATATGTTTTGATTGATTTCAATAATTCTATTTACTTGATTTTATTGAAATGATAACATGGTTTTTGTATAAGTTATATGGTATTTTACAGGTAAAGAAAAAGGTTAGTACATAATGGGGTATGAACTGCTCTATTATGTTTTGTTATGGCAAATTGTTATTGAATATTAGTGATATATGAATTGTTTATACATGATGATTTACAAGTATATGATATGGAATTTACTACCCAAGTAATGATAGAGAGTTACAGTATAGTGGCATGCCATTAGAGGTCCACTAGTTAAGGACTACGTGTAGCTACACACCGATCTTCGGATCCTATATGTTTATCAGCACTTATGTGCCTATATGATGCCGACACTTACGTGTCTATATGTTTATCGTCACTTTGGTGACCAATGCTCAAAGAGGACAGACCTTGCATACTTTAGTTTCTCTTTATACAATTCTTGGGCCAATTACAAAGTTAAAGTACATAAAAAATCACCATTTTCTTATATATGATGGTTTTGAACTAAAAGATGATTTAATAAGATCTTGCTTAACCATGTTTTCATTTATTTTATTACTCGATTTTATGATTATTTTTAATGCCTCACTAAGTTACACTTAGCGTGTGTATTATGCTTGTGCACACGTAGGTTGATCACGTGGTTCGTAAGCAGGAACGTTTTGGCATCATCCCGAGGTCGAAGGGAAATTACAGGTTATCTTAGTAATTCTTTGACATCCGATATCATATTTTGAGTAGTGGCATGTATGATAACGGATTTGCATATTTTGTGTAAATGAGATTTTAAACTACTCTTTAGTTTGTAAGTTTATAACTTAAATATGGTTTAGAATTACTAGTACGTGATTTGGGATGGTTTATGGGTAGTTAGTAACTTTATAATGGTACTAAACTCTACTAACCTTATATTTATTTATGATTATGGTAAAATATGGATTAATATTATTTATTAAGTGAGTTAAAATGGTTTATGAAAATTTTAGTGAACTCATTCTTGAAATAGGTGAAAACAGTCTTGATGCTCTGTTTTATGCAGTGACTTTGAAAAATTGTTATAAATTCCACAGATTGATTTAGATGTTGAATTTTATATGTATGAACTGGAAATCGAGTCTAGTTTATTTAAAAAAAAGGTGAATGATTTTGAAGTCTGTAGAAAAAGTTATGATTTTTTATTCGATGCAAGATCAGAATTTCCAGACAGCAAAACTGCACTGTAGTGAATCTTTAACGAATTTTCTGCACTTATGTGCCATGAGTTAAGATCTCTAATTTATATGGATTGATAGCCTGATGAATCTAGTTTACTAGGAATTTTTCCGAATGAAGTTTTGAAGCTTACAAAAGTTTATAATTTTTTTTTAAGAAAAGACAGTGTAGGCTGCCAGATTTTTCAAAAATTGGAAAAATGAATTCTTAATTTAATTAAGTAACATCACTGACTCGTGTTTTGTAACAAATACGGGAAGAGAGTGTTACATTTATTGGTATCAGAGCTACATGTTTAGCCGGTTCTGGATTTGAATTGAGTGTGCTATGAGTTAAAAAGTGTGTACATGCCACTAGGATGTCATAAATTACTAATGATGACATTTGTATAGTTGATGCTCTTGCTTACGAATGTTAAATGTTATGATGAGTACATATGTCGGAGGGTGAAGGTTCACGTCAGGCGACCCATATAGAGGGTCAAAATGTTATTAAGGTTGGACAAGAAGCTAGTTTTGCTCCGCCTTTAGTACCACATGCTGAGAATGTACCGGTTCAACCTGGAATACCGGTACAAAATTAGGGAAACTTCCTACAAGCTTTGGAGATGATACTTAATCGTCCTCCTCGAGTTTCTATTGCTAAAGAGCTAAAGGATCTGCAAGCACCAGATTTTGTTGATGGAGATCCTATTGCTGCAGACTGTTGGCTTAATGATCTAAAGATTATGCTCGAAGGATTGCACTGTGATGATCAGAGAAAGTTAGAGGGAGTTGTGTCTTTATTAAAGGGACAGGCTCGTATCTGGTGGTCGAACATCACCACTTGTCCTCAGGAAGAGGTCACTTGGGACTTTTTCCTCCGTGAGTTCCGCAACAAGTATATTAGAGACATGTTTATCCGAGAAATGAGGAGTCAATTTTTTGAATCTCAAGCAAGGCGACCGGACCGTATACGAATATGAATTCAATAAGCTGAGTCATTTTGCCTCAGAGTTGATTCCTACTAAGAAGGATCGTACCACCTACTTCATTGAAGGGTTGGATCCTGATTATAAAGAGGTGCTAATTGCTATGGATATCACTAGATTTCAGGATGTTGTCACCCGAGCAAAAGGAATGGAAAAAGTACGACTAGAAAAGCTAGCAGCTCAAGATGTGCAATCTCAGAATAAAAGTTTTGGAGGACCTTTTGGTTCATCATCATCCAAGCGAGGCAAGGGCTCATTCCAAAGTGACAAACAAAGATTTGGATCAGGAAAGTCCAAAGGTTCACATGTTTCTTTTGCAAAGACAGGGAGTTCGAGGAAACATCAATGTGATCATTGTGGTAAATTTCATCATGGACAATGTTGACTAGTTACAGGAGCTTGCTTTGGTTGTGGTGTTACCGATCATTTCCTTCGAGATTGTCCGAGAAGTGGCAATAGGCCAGATAAGTCAGAAAGATCAGTATTTCAGAACCAGAAGGGAAAATATCAGACTAGTCAAAAGTCTTCTGGAGTTAATCGTCCGGGAGCATCTGAAGCTGCTTCCAACAAGGAATTAAAGACCTCCGCGAGAGTCTACCACATCCGCACTGAGGATGACAGGGATGCACCGGATATTATTACAGGCACTTTTCAGCTTTTTAATGAACCTGTATTTGTATTGATAGATCCGTGATCTACTCATTCATATGTTAGTTCTAAGTTAGTCCAAGATAGGAGGATTACCTTGGAACCTACGTCTAGTGATGTCTTCGCAACCAATCCTATTGGCCATAGTGCTCGAGTGAGTAAAGTTTGCAAACAGTGTCCGATAATGATTCAGGGAATTGAATTCCCAGTTGATTTGATGGAATTACCTTTCTATGATTTTGAAATTATTTTGGGCATGGACTGGTTATATGCTTACCATGCTATAGTGGATTGTTGTTTGAAATGACTAGTGCTGAAAAGTAAGGAAGGTACAAAAATCGTAGAGGTTGGTGAAGGATCAAATTATATGAGTAATGTGATCTCGGTGATGAGATTGTTGTATCAGGGGTGCCAGGCTTACTTAGCCCATGTTGTGGATGTTAATTCATCAAAGACAGATATTAACAATATTCCTACACTTTGAGAGTTCCCTGATGTGTTTCCCGAAGAATTGTTAGGATTACCTCTAGATAGAGAGGTGAAATTTGGAATAGATGTTTTACCCGGTACTGAACCAGTATCAATGGCACCTTATCGGATGTCTCTGATAGAGTTGAGGGAGCTTAAATCTCAATTGCAAGATCTTTTAGATTGAGGTTTTATACGACCTAGTGTATCGCCCTGGGGAGCACCTATTCTTTTTGTTAAAAAGAAAGATGGATCGATGCGGTTATGCATTGACTATCGTCAGCTGAATAAAGTGATGATCAAGAACAAGTATCCCTTACCGAGGATTGATGATCTATTTGATTAATTAAAAGGGGAAGCTGTGTTTTCTAAAATCGATCTCCGGTCAGGTTACTATTAATTAAAGGTTAAGGATGAGGATATTCCAAAACAGCATTTCAGACACGGTATGGACACTATGAATTTGTGGTTATGCCTTTTGGTCTCACTAATGCTCCTGCAGCAATCATGGACCTGATGAATAGAGTGTTCCAGTCGTACTTGGATCAGTTCGTTGTAGTGTTTATTAATGATATACCGATTTATTCGAAGACCAGGGAAGAACATGATGCTCATCTGCGGATAGTATTGCAGGCGTTAAGGGAGAAGGAACTGTATGCTAAACTCTCTAAGTATGAATTTTGGTTATTAGAAGTATCTTTCCTGGGTCATATTGTTTCGGCCTAAGGAATTCGGGTTGATCCTAAAAAGGTCCAGGCTATTGTTGATTGGAATCCTCCAAAGAATGTTACTGAGGTTCGCATTTTCTTGGGGTTAGCAGGATATTATAGACGTTTTGTGAAAGGTATTTTGATGATTGCAGCATCGATTACTAAGTTATTACGGAAGGATGTACCTTTCCTTCGGACTGATAAGTGTCAACAGAGCTTTGAGCAATTGAAGCAGATTTTAACGGAAGCACTAGTACTTGTGCAATCAGAATTGGGTAAGGATTTTACCTTATACAGTGATGCGTCCCATAATGGATTGGGATGTGTATTAATGCAAGAAGGTAGAGTAATCACATACTCTTCTAGACAGTTGAAAACACATGAAAGGAACTATCTAACTCATGATCTAGAATTGGCTGCATTAGTCTTTGCTTTGAAAATATGGCGTCACTATTTGTATGGTGAGCGATGCTATATTTATACGGATCATAAAAGTTTAAAGTATTTAATGACGCATAAAGATTTGAATTTGAGGCAGAGAAGATGGCTCGAACTAATCATAGACTATGATCTCGTTATTAATTATCACCCAGGAAAGGCAAATGTTGTAGCTGATGTTTTGAGTCGGAAGACATTTGCTGCTTTAAGAACTCTGGATACTCAGTTGGCGTTGCGAGATGATGGTGCTTTGATTGCGGAATTATAGCTTAAACCTACTTTGACAGCTCGAATTAGAGAACTTCATAGTAAGGATGAAAAATGTTTAGCAATCTTGAAACAAATGGAAAGTGATGAAGTCAAAGGCTATACAGTTAAAACCAATGGATGCCTTTATTATCGAGATAGAGTATATATCCCTAATAGTGAAGAATTAAAATGAGAATTGTTATATGGAGCTCATTATAGTCCATTGGCAATGCATCCTGGAGGTAATAAGATGTATCAAGACCTGAAAAGCAGATATTGGTGGCCAGGTATGAAAAGAACAGTGGCGGAATTTGTGGCTAAATGCTTGACATGTCAACAAGTGAAAGTCAAACATCAAGTGCCATCGGAATTACTACAACCGATAGCTATTCCACAATGGAAATGGGAAAATATCACTATGGATTTCGTAACTGGGTTACCAATGACTCCGAGCAAAAAGGATTCTATCTGGGTGATAGTTGATAGATTGACTAAGTCTGCCCATTTCATTCCCGTTCGGACAGATTACACAATGAATAAATATGCAGATTTGTATATCAAAGAGATTTTGCGGTTGCATGGTGTGCTTGTTTCTATCGTATCAGATAGAGATTCGAAGTTTACTTCAAGATTTTGGAGTTCTTTACACGAGGCATTGGGAAGTCGATTGAATTTTAGCACTGCTTTTCATCCTCAAATAGATGGCCAATCTGAAAGAATTATTCAAATTCTTGAAGATATGCTTAGAGCTTGTGTACTCGAGTTCGAAGGCTTATGGGAGAAATATTTACCACTTGCTGAATTTGCTTATAATAATAGTTATCAAGCAAGTATAAAGATGGCTCCTTATGAAGCTTTATATGGTAGACGATGCAGAACACCTTTGAATTGGTTTGAGCTCGAAGATCGTATTGTCATTGAACCTGATTTGGTTAGAGATGTTGAGGATAAAGTGAGGGTAATACAAGAAAGCTTCAGACGTAAAGGGAAATTAAGTCCGAGGTTTATTGGCCCTTATGAAATCTTGAAGAAAGTTGGTCATGTGGCTTATCAGCTAGCTTTGCCTCCAGAGTTGAGCAAGATTCATAATGTATTTCATGTCTCGATGCTTAGAAGGTATCAATTCGATCCTTCTCATGTAATATCACCGCTAGAGATTGAAATTCGGCCAGATTTGACTTATGAGGAGGAACCAGTGAAGATTCTTGCTCATGGAACTAAAGAATTGAGGAATAAGACTATTCCATTGGTGAAAGTTCTTTGGCGAAACCATAAAGAGGAAGAATCCACTTGGGAGGCAAAGGACGCGATGGAAAAGCAGTATCCACATCTTTTTAAATCAGGTATTTTTAATATTCGAGGACGAATTTTCTTAAGGGGGAGAATTGTAATACCCCAATATTTGCATAGTGACTAAATTGCAAAGAGTTAAAGTTTGGTGGTTTTAGTTCAGCGACTAAAACGTAAAATTTCAAAGTTTGGTGGTCAAAATGGAAAGTTGGGAAAAGTCCAAGGACCAACATGGTAATTTTCCCAATAATTATTTTTAGGGCAAAAATGAATGGTTTATCCCGGTATAAAAATTTTGGCGGGAATCAGATTTTTGGTACGGGATTTGTGTGAAAAGCTATAAAAAGGATAAGTTTCGGAAATTAATTCGAATAATTATTCGAAAAATTATGAAAATTTTATAGAAGTCTTAGAAAGACTACAAGAATATGATAGTATGGTTTTTGAATCGTTTTTATTCGTTTTAAATCCGATTCTATGCAGTATTGGGTGAAATACGTGAAAATGGCATTTTTGAAGACAAGTTGGATCATTAAGGGCAAAATGGTCATTTCACCCTTACTTTTTGATTATTTATGATTATTATGGATAAGAATAAATAAGTGTTGGCTTGTGAGTGGTTATAACTCAAGGGTATAATGGTCTTTTGACTATTAAAGGCTTTTATTAATTAAATAAGGTAATTATAAGGTGTTTGCAATGAAAATCCCTAATTATTTTGTATTAGGGACCAAAATGTAAAATTTGGAAAGTTTAGGGACTTGACTATAAAGCTTGTTTTTGAAGTATGTTATGTTGGAAAATTAAGTTAAATGATTGGAATGATGATTTTGAAGTTTATATTGACTTTAGGAACATTTTAGAATTTTTGGCAATCTTGAGGACCAATATGTAAATTTCTAAAGTTTGGGTCCTAAAGCATAAGGAATGAGAAATGAAAGGATTAAATTTGAAAATGATGGTTAGAAGCTCAAAAGAGTCCTTAGTGACTAAATTGGGTATTTTGAAAAAAGTTAGAGAGTTATGGAAAAGTGTAAAGAAATGTGATTCGAATATAGAAAGTTTTATCGGAATCAAGTTATGCATAATTGATAGTTACTTTAGTTACTTTCCATTATTTGTATAGTATGAGTATGTACTCAAAGATTGCTTGTGTTATGTATTTAATATACATACAGATAACAAGCAAGCTCGTGATCGAAACAAGTTGAAGGACAAAGAAGGAGTTTCAGAATAGATACGTTTTGGTATAAGTAGCTAGTGAGGCATATAGGTGAGTGCATTCATATGTTTCAAAATATGTTTTGATTGATTTCAAGAATTCTATTTACTTGATTTTATTAAAATGATAACATGGTTTTGTATAAGTTATATGATATTTTACAAGTAATGATAGAGAGTTACAGTATAGTGGCATGCCATTAGAGGTCCAGTAGTCAAGGACTACATGTAGCTACACACCGATATTCGGATCCTATATGTTTATCAGCACTTTATGTGCCTATATGATGCCGACACTTACGTGTCTATATGTTTATCGTCACTTTGGTGACCAGTGCTCAAGGAGTACGGACCTTGCATACTTTAGTTTCTCTTTATACAATTCTTGGGCCAATTACAAAGTTAAAGTACATAAAAAAATCACCATTTTCTTATATATGATGGTTTTGAACTAAAAGATGATTTAATATGATCTTGCTTAACCATGTTTTCATTTATTTTATTACTCGATTTTATGATTATTTTTAATGCCTCACTAAGTTATACTTAACGTGTGTATTATGCTTGTGCACACGTAGGTTGATCACGTGGTTCGCAAGCAGGAACGTTTTGGCATCATCCCAAGGTCAAAGGGAAATTACAGGTTATCTTAGTAATGCTTTGACATCCGATATCATATTTTGAGTTGTGGCATGTATGATAATGGATTTGCATATTTTGTGTAAATGAGATTTTAAACTACTCATTAGTTTGTAAGTTTATAACTTAAATATGGTTTAGAATTACTAGTACAAGATTTGGGATGGTTTATGGGTAGTTAGTAAGTTTATAATGGTAATAAACTCTACTAACTATATATTTATTTATGATTATGGTAAAATATGGATTAGCATTATTTATTAAGTGAGTTAAAATGGTTTATGAAAATTTTAGTGAACTCATTCTGGAAACATGTGAAAACAGTCTTGATGCTCTGTTTTATGCAGTGACTTTGAAAAATTGTTATAAATTACACAGATTGATTTAGATGTTGAATTTTATATGTATGAACCGGAAATTGAGTCTAGTTTATTTAAAAAACGGTGAATGATTTTGAGGTCTGTACCAAAAGTTATGAATTTTTATTCGATGCAAGGTCAGAATTTCCAGACAGCAGAACTGCACTGTAGTGCATATTTAACGAATTTTCTGCACTTGTGTGCCATGAGTTAAGGTATCTAATTTATATGGATTGATATCCTAATGAATCTAGTTTACTAGGATTTTTTTCAAATGAAGTTTTGAAGCTTACAAAAATTTATAAATTTTTTTAAGAAAAGACAGTGCAGGCTGCCAGATTTTTCAAAAATTGGAAAAATGAATTCTTAATTTAATTAAGTAACATCACTGACTCGTGTTTGGTAACAAATACGGGAAGAGAGTGTTACAAAACTAGATGAAGAAATATTTACATAGGTATAAAATTCACCATCTAACCATTATTGTAGAATTTATAATGAATTTTCAAACTTACTGCCAAATCCAGTTTTCTACACAACTTCCATAAATAACTTCAAACTCTATATTAACTTTTCCTTACTTCTCTACATGTCAATTTAGTCCCTTTATTTATTATAAACCATCAACTTATCACATTCTTCATCAAATAATTATTCACAGTAGTTTCCTTTAATTTTTCCTTCTTAACCGAAATAGTCACTAAAATGCAATAAGGATTCTAACTTCTTAACTTTGCAATTTAGTCCTCAAATCAACATTACTATCTTAATTCCATCATTATAACTAAAATTCAGATTTAGTCCTTCTCTAAAACCTCATTTCCGAATTGGTCACTTAACTTTAACAATTTGTCAAAATGGTCACTAATTCGATTCAACATCGGTTTAACATTCTAACTTCAATTTCACATCTCCAACTTCAATAATAACATAAATACACTTCAAAATCATAAAAATTCAGATTATTCCTCTAACTTTCAGAATTTCCGAAATGGTCCTTATACCTTTAATTTAGGGTTTCCAAATAACAAATTCAAGTTTACTAGATCATTTATCCAACATCACAAACCCTAAATCAAACTTGAATCCATAAACCCTAATCATCTTCATACAAACTAAAATATGCAGGTTTAAATCTCAACTCAATAACATGATTTTAACATTATACTAGCTTGATTTCAACTTGAATTTCATCATGAAATCATAAAATTCCAAAAGCCCCAAACTTTTTCCATAAACCCTAATTTATTCTCATGCAAAATTCTCATCAATCAAGCATGTTTTCCATGAATTATTTACACCAAAAGATAGATCTTGAAGAGTAGAACAACTTTGCATTTGAAAATATTACTTGAAAATCGAGTTTCGAGGCTTCAATCGAACTTGGAAAAAATTTCTCCATTTTTCTTTCTTTCTCCCCCTCATATTTCGAAATTTGAGGATGAAGAATGGTCTTCATCTTTTTTTTTCATCCAATTTGGCCACTTATCTTGTATAAATGAATTTTAATTTCATTTAGATAGTGAAATTACTAAAATGCCCTTTTAATCCAATGGTTGAGATTGATCTTATCATCAATCAAGGGCCAAGATTAAATCTTCCATTTCCTTCTTCCAAAAAATCCCTTGTAACTTTTTAAATATTTCAAAAATGCCATTGGGGCAAAATGACCAATTTTCTCTCCAACTAGTTTTTATTTACTAGTTTGTCATTCTTGTAAAAATTCAACTAAGTCTAGTTGGAATCCAACCAACTATAATAAAATATTCATAAAATGGTATTTTATGACTTTCCCATGGCTTTTGGATCAGTCTCTGAAATTTCAGTTCGATCTGATTTCCCGATATTCGAAAATACTTTTACTGCGATTTAACCTTTATCGAGCTATCGGATTTATTCCAAAAATTCCATATTTCCATATTCGGGAAATGAACACTATCATATTATAAAAATTTCCTTTACTAAAGTCTTAGTCTGAATTTTCTTAACCCAGTCTATTGTCCCAATAATTATCGAAAATCTTCAAAGAGTAGAATTTATCCTAGAAATCCTTTATCGTAAATCCATACGAATATTGTTTACTCTTACTGAGTCCAAATTATTGATCAAAAACACTTTTATGGGACCTTCCCATAGGTCACCCATCTTTGTATTTTCCTGGCTTGAGCACGCTTAACAATTTCATTCGATCCAAATTCGGTACCTTTTTCTGCATCTTAATTCTTAAAACCGATATCAAGGTACCTATTTTGATCTGATTCACTCTTATACTGAATAAAATTACTTGTTGGGGAAATTTATACTTTAGTCCCCAAACTTTTCTAAAGTTTATACTTTAACCCCATAAACTTTCAAAAATTACATTTTAGTCACTAATCAAAAATTGGGATATTACAATTCCTCCCCTTAAGAAAATTCGTCCTCTAATTTTTAATGCGTACCTATTCCAAACATTTACGGATATTACTTTCTTATTTTCTTCTCAGCCTACCAAGTGGCTTCTTCGACCTTGTGATTTTTCCTCAAAACTTCAGTCAATGAAATTTCTTATTCCTTAATTCTTTAATTCCATAAACTAATATTTCTACTAACTCCTCTTCATATATCAAATATAATTGCATCTCAATTTATTCAGGAGTGTTGACATGTAAATAATTCAGTCAATGTCCCCAAAACATAAGTACATATACTATAGACTTTTGCTCACTTCTGGAGATAAAACCTATTAGTATACTCTTGGTCCAACTCTTTCGCGATTCCTTGAGGTATAAGAGTTCTGAAACTAAGTTTTCCTTTTTTTGACCTATACAAATCATCCTTCATTTTCAAATAAACAACCATAGTTTCTCTTTTGCTTTGACATTTAAGGCTCTCAATAGCTTAAACATTTAAACAACCAATGCTTTATTATATATAGTTGCTGAAGGTTACAACCGCTTAGGTACTTCTTGTTCTTGTACTTGAGCCCCCTACTGCACCAGTAGCTCAATCTATGTAAAAATCGGAAAAAGTTCACACTTGATTTCATTGTTACTACTACGGGTATCTTTATAACCATCGTGATCTGAGACTCTTGTTCTTGTCTAGAAATATTTCTATGGAAATTTCAATTAGCCGGAACAATCCTCAACTAAACACTTTTCCTTTGACTTCATTAAGGAACTAATTCCTTTTAAAAAATTAAATGTTTCTTCTTATAATCGCTTTTACGTTTTACACAGATAACCAACTTATCTCAATTACACTTCAGATTCTCGAAATGGTATCTTCATAATATCTTCTAATACTTGATCACTTAGACCATTAGAAAACCTTTTCTATCAATTCATATCATTTTAATGCTTGTCATACTCATCATCTTATTATTACTGATTGTTTTTATCAAAACCTTTCTGAAAAGATATCTTAGCTTATCCATTACACTTCAGCCCTATCTTTACAAGGCTCTGCTGTCAACTATTCAGGTAGAATTAACCTCTTAGTTGACTTCTCTGAATACTCTTCGGTTAAGAGTTCAATACTCTTTATCGGTATTAGACTTCCAATCTTGTTCAGTATGTACTCAAATATCACTTTCATCATACTTTTATTCCTGATTTCTTGTCTTCCTGATCTTTTAAACCTTATAGTTGACATCTAGTAACACTGATGTCTCCTTAAGTAAATAATCTTTCTTGTACAATTTACCTTTATAGTCGGGATGCCTTCAATTTTCTTGGGTGATATTTGTATACCCACCATATAAATTAAACATACCTCACATCCATTGCATTACAATCTTTAAGCTGTTATTAAAGAAATCACTGACTCTAAACAGATAGTTTTTTTCTTCCATAATGATTACTTCAGAACCATCGAGTCCTTGAAGTACCAACCCTTTCTTTTTACATTTCACCTCTGAATCATGTGCATACAACTAGTTCATTCCAAAAATAATCTCAAGTTTGCAAAATAAAAGCTCCAATAAGCTTGCCAGGAACTCAATTCCTTAAAGCACTAACATACATTTCTTACATATTCTAGTCACCCATGCACTATGTCTAAGTGGGTTACTAGGAATCACATTACTAAAAATATAGTTTTCCTTAAGAATCTTTCTTTGTACTACTATCTTAGTACCAATATACGAGTGAGTCAAACCCGGATCAATTAAAGTAATTACAAGATTCCTCCATAGCCTTAGCCCTCATTATAGCATCCTAGTAAATCGACAAACTCATACCTGAGAATTACTCTTTAAGCCTCAGGTTAAGCCCCTCGACCATTCTCATAGGGACTTCTCAGTCGGTATCAAATCAGCTGTATACCGACTTAATCCATTAAAATCCAACTCATACTCGTAGACAATATGAGTACTTTGTTTCAAACTTTGAAACTACTGTAACATCTCTTTCTTAAACTGGTTGCCAATATACTTGACTCTAAACACTTCTTAGAATGTCCAAGTCACTTTCTCAACATGTATAATTTTGTGGCTTCGGACCATCAAATACAAGCATATTCCTTTAATAAGGATGTAACTTTTCTATCTTTTCATCATCTGTACAATTTAATTCCTCTAGCGTGACTTTAACACCGTGGAGCCATAAATTGGCAGCCATCAGACCACTTTCTCCATGAAATTCAGGAGCTCCTAACTTCTTAAGCTCCTTAACAGTCGATGCCTTTACTGGTGTAGGTGCCAGATTGATACAGGCATTAGGGTTTGAATTTTTTTAACCATAGCTTTTTAGGGCTGGTACTAAGGTTCCATATTCTTATGCTGGAGCTCCCTACTGCGCAGGTGGCTCAGCTGGGATATGAGCTAGAGGTGGAACATTCTATATATCTTTACTTCCACTTTAAACCTTCTCTTGATCCCCATAATTAACCATTTAACGCAGTCCATCAGTACATAACATCATCTATTTCCACTAAAACTTATTCATGTAAATGAGGAGCATAATCAAGTTACACAGATAGTACATCAATAACATGACATCCTAGAGGCATGTACTTAACATCATATCATATTTAACTCGGTTTAACCTCCAGAATCGGCTAAACCTGTAGCTCTAATACCAAAAAATGTAACACTCTTAACGTATACTCGTAAGCCGAATATACATTAAAGATGTTACAGAGTCATTAAAAGAAATATTGACTTGTAAATTTTTTTATATCAAAATTCATCTTGCAGTTTAACCCTTTCTCGGTTTTAAATTAAAAACTATGCCAGTCTATTGCAGCTAGTTTTGACCCTGAATTGATTTATAAAATTCATAATTGAGTTTTTGAAATAAAAATATAATTCAAGGTGAAAACTATGTACACTACCTAGACCATTTCTTGATTTTTAATTTTTTACGCGATCAGGGTTAAACAACATTTAACAACGTCAAAATTCATAGTTATTAATAGCAAACCATTTCTCTAAGTCCATACTTCCATGACAATGTATAAATATGTTATAAACTTAGACTTACAAAACAGTTTACCCACTTAAAATATTACATGCCCATTAGTCTATCAAATTACGTTAAAGATGTACGTATTGCACTTACAGATAGTAACTTGATCTTTCCAATTAACAACTCCTCCTTGCTAGTCTATTTTCGGAGAACCTATGTGTGAAATAAAACACACGCTAAGTATAAACTTTAGTGAGGCAATGATCTTATTTATCAAAACATAAAATAAATCAATACATGTTATACATTAACCTAACATGGTTTCTGTCTAAGGTTGTATCGTACTAACAAGGTTTTCAATACTCCATCATTACCAAGTAAATCATATACATGACATAGTTCACATCATGTCATATTTCATACACATGGAATATTTCACATGCATGGAATGGTTTATATATATATGACATAATTCATATACATGATATACTTCATATACATGCATAATTCATATATATATGGCATTAATTATATACATGGCAGAATCCATATACATGTCATAATTCATATACGTTGCATGATTCATATACGTGACATCATTCATATAAATGACTTAATTCATATGCATAACATGATACATGTACATGACATAATTCATATGCATGGCATAATTCATATACATAACATAATTTGTATACATGTCATGATTCATATACCTAACTTGATTCACTTACATGACATGATTCTTTTACCTGACATGATTCATATACGTGATTTAATTCATATACATGAAATGTTCCGTATTCATGGCATGGTTCATATACATGACATATTTTATATACATGGCATGGTTCATATTCATGACATGATTCATATATGCAACATGATTCGTTTACATGATATGATTCATTTACGTGACATGATTTTTTTATCATTGCCCAAAGTACGCTATATGAGATCGAGGTACGCGAGTCATCTTGAAATGACACCGTAGTGTCTAACGTGAACGTGAAGATGAGTACGTACTCAGGGACGCTCTTTGCTCCCCATAAACATGAAGCACCTCGACAGTGCACTCGGGCACAGTGGGCGTAAATCCCCAGGGTGCATGTGACACAATCATTTTGTCACAATATCTGTTTGATAACATGAACATAAGGGTGCAGCTGCTAAAGACTCTATGGCATGCAAACTATACCATGGACTCTCATACACAATACTTGGGCATTTCTTTCATCATCAATTTAATATCATAATTAATCATATAAATAGACAATTCATATTTCATGCTTCATCATAAATATTCATGGTAAACATAGACAATCATTTATGCAAATAATAATTCATACCTGGTATTCCATAAAGCTTGCCATGTCGAGCAAAGTATCATATCATGTATTATAGAGGAATGCAATGTCATTTTCAATATAATGCAAACATTTAAAATGCACTCACCTGGGCCATTTATTAGTTTGCCCCACTAAGCTCTATTCGATCCTTTCTTCCAGAACACCTCGAATCCTCTTTGATTCGTATACGACTTCGTTAACCACATGAATATAAATACCATTTGTTAGATTCAAATCTAACAATATTTTAAATATGCTATCAAATCTAATTATTCTAATATATAAAATTTCCAAAACTTTTTCTTCCTTCCTTAAACTGTCCAAAAATTTATTTTGGTCCCCAATTGACCACTCTGAGCTTCAAATAATTCCTCCAAGATTGCTAACTACCATTAGATACCAAATATCTCAATTTCTCTTTTCTGGTAGCTTGCGCTTCCTTCAAAGATTTATTTCTATAAAATAATCTAAAACTTGGAATTCGATTCCGTTTGTTCTGAAAGAAACTAGATTCAATAATCTTTTCAGCCGTATAAATTAATAGTCTAGATTCAACTTGTATGATTTATGACGAATTTTCAGTGCTAATTTCGGAACAGACTGCCATACTGTTTTTTGACCTTTCACCACTTAAAATTTCATATCTTTTTACTCGGAACTCGAAATTAGTTTCCATTTGTTGGAAAAGAAACTAGACGAACAAATATTTACATAGGTATAAAATTCACCATCTAACCATTTTTGTAGAATTTATAGTGTATTTTCAAACTTGTTGCCAAATCCAGTTTTCTACACAACTTTCATAAATAACTTCAAACTCTATCTTAATTTCTCCTTACTTCTCTACTTGTCAATTTAGTCCCTTTATTTATTTTAAACCATCAACTTTTCACCTTATTCATCAAATAATTATTCACAATAGTTTCCTTTATTTTTTTCTTCTTAACCGAAATAGTCACTAAAAGGCAAAGATAAGGATTCTAACTTCTTAACTTTGCAATGTAGGCCTCAAATCAACATTACTATCTTAATTCCATCATTGTAACTAAAATTAAGATTTAATCCTTCTCTAAAACCTCATTTCTGAATTGGTCACTTAACTTTGACAATTTGTCAAAATGGTCACTAATTCGATTCAACATCGGTTTAACATTCTAACTTCAATTTCACATCTCCAACTTCAATAATAACATAAATACATATAAAAATCATAAAAATTCAGATTAGTCCTCTAACTGTCAGAATTTCTAAAATGGTCCTTATACCTTTAATTTAGGGTTTTGCTTCCAAATAACAAATTCAAGTTTACTAGATCATTTATCCAACATCACAAACCCTAAATCAAACTTGAATCCATAATCCCTAATCATCTTCATACAAACTAAAATATGTAGGGTTTGAATCTCAACTCAATAACATGATTTTAACATTATACTAGCTTGATTTCAACTTGAATTTCATCATGAAATCATAAAATTCCAAAAGCCCCAAACTTTTTCCATAAACCCTAATTTCTTCTCATGCAAAATTCTCATCAATCAAGCATGTTTTCCATGAATTATTTACACCAAAAGATAGAGCTTGAAGAGTAGAACAACTTTGCAGTTGAAAATATTACCTGAAAAACGAGTTTCGGGGCTTCAATCGAACTTGGAAAATTTTTCTCCATTTTTCTTTCTTTCTCCCCTCATATTTCGAAATTTGAGGATGAATAATGGTCTTCATCTTTTGTTTTTCATCCAATTTGGCCACTTGTCTTGTATAAATGAATTTTAAATTCATTTAGATAGTGAAATTACTAAAATGCCCTTTTAATCCAATGGTTGAGATTGATCTTATCATCAATCAAGGGCCAAGATTAAATATTCCATTTCCTTCTTCCAAAAATTCCCTTGTAACTTTTTAAATATTTCAAAAATGCCATTGGGGCAAAATGACCAATTTTCCCTCCGACTAGATTTTATTTGCTAGTTTGCCATTCTTGTAAAAATTCAACTAAGTCTAGTTGGAATCCAACCAACTATAATAAAATGTTCATAAAATAGTATTTTATGACTTTCCCATGGCTTTTGGACCAGTCTCTAAAATTTTAGTTCGATCTAATTTCCCGATATTCGTAAAATACTTTTACTGCGATTTCACCTTTATCAAGTATCGGATTTATTCCAAAAATTCCATATTTCCATATTTGGGAAATGAAAAGTATCATCTTATAAAAAATTCCTTTCCTAAAATCTTAGACTGAATTTTCTTAACCTAGTCTATTATCCCAATAATTATCGAAAATCTTCAAAGAGTAGAATTTCTCCTAGAAATCCTTTATCGTAAATCCATACGAATATTCTTTACTGTTACGGAGTCCAAATTATTAATCAGAAACACTTTTATGGGACCTTCCCAGAGGTCACCTATCTTTGTATTTTCCTGGCCTGAGCACGCTTAACAATTTCATTCGATCCAAATTCGGTACCTTTTTTTGCATCTGGATTTTTAAAACCGATATCAAGGTACCTATTTCGATCTAATTCACTCTTATACTGAATAAAATTACTTTTTGGGGAAATTTATACTTTAGTCTTCAAACTTTTCCAAAGTTTATACTTTAACCCCTAAACTTTCAAAAATTACATTTTAGTCACTAATAAAAAATTGGGATATTATAAAAATCCCCTTTTAACAAGGCTTAGGAGGCAACCTTTACAACCTAGACTCAATTACCAAGTCTAGCATCCAAAGCTTACAACCCAAGCGTTGGAAATCCTCTCAAACAAAAGAAATAAAGCAAACAAGAAATCCTCTATGCAAGGTAGATGTTTGCACTCTTTTAAGCACTCACCCAAACTTAAATAGTTGAGCAAATATAACAATTAAAGCTCACAAGTGTTGTCTATACAAAGAATAGGAATTAAAAGCCCTAAGACAATTTTGGCATCATAATGTTATTGACAATGGAAGCATTAGTTGTTGCTAAAGCTTGAAGGATCCTTAAATACTCCCAATTGTGTTTCTAGTTGTTGGAGACCATTGGGATTGAATTGGAGCCGTTGGTGTAACACCCTCAATGTATATTCGATATTCAAATTCACATTGAAGATGTTACTAACTATTTTATACTGATTTTCAGACTTGTAATTTTTTTATCAAAATTTAGCTTATAGTCTAACCCTTTTTCTAAATTTTTTAATTAAAACTATGTCGCCTAGAAGTAGCTAGTTTTGACCCTGAATTGGTTTACAAAACTTATATTTGAGTTATTAAAATAAAATATAACTCATGGTAAAAACTATGTGTACTGCCTAGACATTTTCTTGATTATAAAATTTCTATACGATTAGGGTTAAACTATGTTTAATTGTACCAAAGTTCAATGCTACTATTAGCAAACTATACCTCTAAATTTATTCATCATAAAGCATATATTTAAGTTATAAACTTATACTTTAAACAACTAAACTTTAAAATATTTACATGCCTGCTTGATATCAAATTACGATAAAGATGTACTTACTATATCTTATTATAGTAACTTGATTTTTCCCAAAAGAACAGCTCCTCCTTGTTAATCTACTTTGGAAAACCTACGTGTGAAATAAAACACACGCTAAGTACGAACTTAGTGAGACATTTAACACATTTATCATAACATGAAGAGATGCAATACAGTGTGTTATATAAAAATGCATTACAATTTCTGTAAGATGTCCAGCTTTTCACAACATAATACTATCACGTATCATGACTATCTTAAGAATCATATCACCATTGTTCTATGTTCATCTGGTATTCAGATGAATAATAACTTCTTTAACATAAACATGCTTTCAATATGATTCATCTATTAATTCTGTCATAGAATCATGATATTAATGATTCATAATCATCAAGTAGTCATACTTTCATCACGTAATCAATTGCATATTATATTCTGTAACATGGTCATACTTTCATCATGCAATCATTTGCATATCATTTCCTTTATCATAGCCCAAAGTATATTATATGAGACCAAGGTACGCGAGTCATCACGACACCGTAGTGTCTACGATGCCTTAGCGTCTACATCGCCGAAGCGATTAAGATGAGTACGTACTCGATGATGCCCTTTGGTACTCATACTCACACATTTTGTGCTATGTAACACCGTAGTGTTTGAACCGACTCCGTAGAGTCTAACTCGACACCGAAGAGTCTACATTGTCTATGTCGACCCTGAAGAGTCTACATTGTTTAACTCAACCTGAAGAGTCTCATTGTTTATCTCGACCCCGAAGAGTCTACATTGTTTATCTCGCACCGTAGTGCTATGACGCAGCTGCTAGGACTCTATGGCATGCCAACTATACCATGGACTCTCATAAATAAATACTTGGGTATTTCATTATCAATCAATCACCATTCATTCATGTAAACAAGTAATTCACATCCCATCTTTCATAATAATCTTTCATATGTACTTGTCATTACTGCATTATGCATCAATATAAATCATATAAGTCGATATTAGGCAGTTCATACCCAATATCTAAAATCAGATTTATCTTAGATAAATCTTTATGTCATATAATGTATTACATCTGCCATTTAATATTTCATGCCATTTGCATATTTTTGATCAACATATATTTCATTAATAAACATAATTCATCACCATTTATGCAAACAATAATTCGTACCTTGTACTCCGTCAAGCTTGCCATACCGAGTCATGCATCAGATCATTTATTAAAAAAATGCAATGGTATTTCTAAATTTGGGTTGACTTTTCACAAGTCTTCCCCTTTTTAATATAATACACATATATAAATGCACTCAACTAGGCTATTTCTTAGCATGCCTCACTAAATTCTACTCGTTCCTTTCCTTCATAGTATCTCGAATCTTCTTTTAATTCGAATTTGACTTCTTTAATCACATGAATATAAACAAACATTTGTTAGATTCACTTCTAACAATATTTCAATCAAACTATTTAGTCATTTAACATAAAAATTTCCATAATTTTCCTTCCTTCCTAATACTGTCTAAAAATTCATTTTGGTCCTTAATGACCATTTTGAACTTCCAATAATTCTTCTGAGCTTACTCACTAACATTTAAATACAAATTATTTCAAATTCCATTTTTGACAGCTTGCGCTGCCTTCAAATATTTACTTATATCGGGCAAAATACATATTGGATCTTAATTTCCTTTATACTGAAGAAACTAGATTCGATAACTGTTCTAAAGGTATAAGACACATAAATTAATAAAATCTAAAAAAATCATGAAAATTCTTCAAACTCTCGTAACAGACCAAAAACTGCTCTGTAGATTTTCTGACCTTCATTCGATTAAAAATTCATATCTTTTAACTCGGAACTCGAAATCAGTTTCCGTTTGTTGGAGGCGAAACTAGACAAACAAACATTTACATAAGTATAAAATTCATCATCTACGCATTTTTGTAGAATTTATGGTAAATTTTAAAAGTAACTACCAAAATTCAATCTTCTACATAGCATTCCATAATTAACTTCTACTTTATACTAACTTCTTCTTATTTTTCTACTTGTCAATTTAGTCCCATCACTTACTTCAAACCACCAATTCATCATCTTCTTCATCAAATAATTATTCAAAATAATTCCCTCAAATTTTCTTTCTTTGCCAAAATAGTCACTAAAATGCAAAGGTAAGGATTAAAACTTCTTAACTTTGCAATTTAGTCCTCAAATCAACATTACTGCCTTAATTCTATTATTTTAACTAAAAATCAGATTTAATCCCCATCCAAGTATTCATTTCCTATTTAGTCACTTGATTTTGACAAATTGTCAAAATGGTCACTAATACGATTCAACATCGGTTTAGCATTCTAACATCAATTTCACATCTCCAACATCATTAATTACATAAATACACTTCAATTTTTATAAAATTCAGATTCGGTCCCTTAACTTTGAAGCTTGTCAAATTGGTCCCTACATATTTAACTTAGGGTTTTGCTTCCAAACAACAATTCAAGCTTGCTAGATTCTTAATCCAACATCATAAACTATAAGTTAGACTTGAATCCATAAACCCTAATCTTCTCCATACAAACCAAAATATGTAGGGTTCAAAACCTAACTCAATAACATGACTTTAACATCATATAAGCTTGATTCCAACTTAAATTCAACCATGGAATCATAAAATTTCAAATGCCCCAATTTTGTTCATAAACCCTAATCTCCTTCTCATGTAAAATTTTCATCAATCAAGCATGTATCCCATGAATTAATTATATCAAAAGATAGAGATTGAAGAGTAGAACAACTTTGCAGTTCGAAAGATTACTTGAAAATCAAGTTTCAGGGTTTGAATCGAGCTTGGAAAATTTTTCTCCCCTTTTCCCTTAATTTTCTAAAATGGAAAAGATGAAGAAGGCTTCATCTTTTGGCCTTTAATTTTTAATTGTCCTAATTATGCCACTTATATTATGTAAATGAATTTTAAATTCATTCAAATAGGGAAATTACAAAATTGCCCTTTTATCCAACGGTTGAGATTGATTTTATCATCAATCAAGGGAAAAGACTTAATCTTTAATTTTCGTCTTCCAAATGACTAACTTGCCCTCCAACTATTCTTTATTTACTAGTTTGCCATTCTTGTAAAAATTCAACTAAGTCTAGTTGGAATCCAAACAACTACAATAAAATACTCATAAAATAGTATTTTATAACTTTTCCATAACTTTTGGGACTGTCTTTAAAATTCCAATTTAATCTGATGTACTGATAATTACCAAAAAAAATTATCAGATACAATCCTTCTTGGAAAATTTATAACAATAATTGTTGAGCGTAATAAGTGCTACGCAATTGTGCAAGTATACACGTCGCAAGTTATAGTATAAAAGATATCGTCTCCACAGGGATTGGTGCCACTTCAAGAATCTAATCTCTTGCACTGTAAAACGTAAAAACACAAATAGAAGATTATAGGAGTTTTAACTAATAACTAATCTAGAAAACAAATAACTAAAAGAATAGAAGAGATAAAATGAGAGAGATAGGCCAGGTTATCATGAGTTGAGGTGTGATAGCCGATTGGATTGTCTTGGTAAAAGAGTGCAAGGGCAACTCAGTTGCCGTGGCAACTTGTACAACGGGGTTGCCTTGGCAACTAATCGATGGTTGCCTAGGCGACTAGTTGGGCAACTACTTGGGCGTCTGGGCAGCAACTTCATGGTTCGGCAGAGCGTTCTTCAATGGTTTCTTCTTATCCCTAAGTCGAAACTCTAGCTACTTGTGCATGCCTTGATAATACATCCCTGCGTGAATCAAGGGTGAACAACAACCAATCTTGCTCTCTTCTTATCCGTTGAAATCCTTAACTTATTCCTAAGCTGGATTAATATTCACCATCAATAGATTGAATAAAGATCATATTCATTCGTTTCTTGAATCTAACTCTCCCGATATTAGATAAATAGATGAAGTTACGAGATCCTCTCCCAATTCACTCGCAAACAAGAATAAGAACCAAGAATGAATAAACCTTGAATAGAAAAGTGCAAACTCTTATTACCTAAACAAAATCCAATAGTTTCTCACAATCACAAGACACAATAACCTTAGCCAAATAGATTTAGTTTATGGCTAGGTTCCAAAGAAACTCAAGATAAAGAATCCCTAGCATGAACCTAATTGAACAAGAAATAAAAAGATGAAGAATGGATGGAGCTTTGTAGAAATCCTCCTTGCCCTTGATGCTTGTCAAAAATTCTCTCCTCTCTCCCCTCTTTGGAGTTGACGGCTTGGTGATCTATTTATAGGGCTAGGTCAAAGTCCTCATTTGAGGAGGAAGTTAAGTTGGAATTAAATTATCTTTAAAGAATATAATTCTTTATTATAATTATATTCCTTCTAGAAGTTCTCCTATCTTCTTGGAATTTAATTCTCCTTTAACCTCTTCATGGAAATCAAACTCCTTTGGGATTTAGCTTTGCTCCACGTCATCTTGGGCTTGTCTAGTCATCAATTTTGACTACCATATCACCTTATTCTTTGTCGACAATTGCCCTGGCAACTGGCTCGGCATCTCTTTCATGCATTGCCCTATAACTAGTTCGGCATCTCCTTCATGCATTGCCCTGGCAACTAGCTCTAGCCTTGCTTTGGCAAGTGATCCTGCACATACACACAAAACACACCAAAGCAACATTTTTTCCCACAAAAACAACAAGTTATGCAATCAAGCTCACCGATAGAAAGAAACATGGATTAATGCATGAATGACTAATTATATAACTAATATGAGCCTAAGTCTAACAATAATATGAGTAAAAAGGGTAATAAAAATAGTACTTTTGAACACTTATCACACCCCCAAACTCGAACTATTGCTTGTCCTCAAGCAATGCAAACTAATAATTACCTGCCAAGACTTCAATTTTCACAAACCTAGCTTTGAACTTGATTTCAATTCTCAGAACCGAGGCACAAAGTATGATTGGCTTTTCATTTTTCGGAAAACTTAGGAGTTACTCGGAATCAAACTATAATGCTTGTGAGTGTGTGCGGAGTTGTGTGCAAGTTGATTTTTCGGATTCTATGAAAACAAGAGGTTTTCAAATTACTTCATTGGATTCTTTTAACATCTTTTAACTAGAGCCAGTTTTGGGCACCTCTAGTGTTTTGTTTTTAGTTTTCTTAAGTTAATTAATTTATTCGACTAGAGCCGGTTTCGGGCACCTCTAGTGATCAATTTTTAGCACATACTAGAGCCGGTTTCGGGCACCTTTAGCGATCAATTTCTTAGCACATGCTAGAGCCAATTTCGGGCACCTTTAGTATTCATCCAATTTTTATTCTAATCCCCCAATTTTTTTAATTATCAACCTAAGTTCACTAGAATTCCTCAAATCAATCAAACCACAACAGTGGTTCATCAAATTTAGAATCATAGTAAAATTCTAAGTTTTTCTATGGTTATCCTAGAATAAAAATTCTATCAATTAAGTGCATTGGCAAAGTCATCACCGGATATTCATCAAATCTAGGCAATTCTTGTTCCAACTAAAGGCATGGCAAGCAATTTATGTATCCTAAATGCAATACTTAAGATGAATGCAACTAAACATGGTAACTAACTAATAACAATCCCCCCCCAAACTCGAGTGAGGCATTGTCCTCAATGCATGCATTAAAGAGAAATAAAAATAAAGAAAAGTAAAATGCAAACGAGGACTTACTCCGAGAGTTCGTCATCATGGATGATTAGTTTCCTTTTGGTCGGTGTCTTGATTCTTTTGCTTGAACGTGGTGGTTGCTTCCTTGTTGTCGATGGTGGAATCGATCGTCGACGAGGTTGTTGTCCTCATCCTCCTTTTCATCAATGTCATTGGCTTTTCGCTTAGGTTTGGAGGATTCTATTTGTGCGGTCTTTGTTGGTGCAATGGAGGACTCGTCTGAATCTAAAAAATCATACAATGATTCAGTACGAGTTGATTCAGGCATAGGTGCTTTACCTTTGGCTTTTGCAGTGGTTGTCGGGGCATCTTTAGCTTTTGTTGCCGCAATCGCTTGGGCAGGTGCGGTGTAGGTTGTCGTGGCATCAATCGCGGGCGGTTGTCGTGGCGACTACTTCATTGGTTATCGTGGCAAGGATTTCGGCAAGAAAGATCGAACGCACGCGGCTGTTCGGGTACTTTTCCAGCATTACTTGGGTGATGGCATTTTTGTGATCCTTCATGTACCGCATGAACATTAGTTGTCGATCTTCAATTTGCCTAAGGGGGCTCGCCAACGGTTGCAAGAGTGCTTCAAAGTGTCCCGGGGTTGATGGCTGAGTTGCTCGGGCATTAGGTGCTTGGGCATTAGGCGTTGCCGAGGCGCGAGGGGTTGCCGCGGCAATTGGAGGCATTGAGGATTTTACCGGTGCCTCTCCCATTAGCTTTCGGATTTGTGCTTGATTCCAACCGGACTTTGGTAAGGCCTTTTCATCGTGGACTCACTTGGGACATGCATCTCCTTGCAAAGATTGGAAATTAAGCAAGGGAAGAAAAGAGAACCCTTGTCTTTTGAGCTACATACAAAAATCCCATCACAAATAATTTTTCCAATGTTAATGATGCGATTATGCAAGATGGAATGTATGAGCAAAAGATGAGGTGTATCAACGGTAGTATTGTGTGTGGTGGGCATTAAAGAAGTTTTAACAAACTTATTACATAATTTTGCCTCTGGTTTAAGCTGAAGGCGATTTACCGTGCCCTTGTATTTATCGTCGTTCCATTGAGTTCCCGGTAGAGTGAGTTCTTGAAGCACCTTGTCGAGTTGCTTGGGCGTGAGTTGATCAACAAAGGCTTGATGCTCGTCCTTTTCAATGTAGAGCCCGTAAAAGGTGTTGATGTTTTCGGGGCTTATGAGTATGGCCTTGTCACGAACAAAAACATAAGGATTATCTGGGTTAGGTGAGTGAGCATAGAATTCTCTTACCCATGAGATGTTACCCAGTTTCGATTGATGGCAAAAGATTTGCCACTTTTGATGTGCAATCCTTTCGAAGATGAATGGTTCAAGGCTGAAATCTTGATGAGAGTTGGAGTATTCAAAGCCTTGTTCTTCGCAAATATCCCGGCTTTCAAACTTGGAGTGAAATCTTTCTTGAACCACCGGTGTAGCAAACTTCTTGTATCTTGGTTCTTTGGAGGACCTTGGATGAACCAAAAATTCAATTTTGGATGCCATGGGTGATCTTGGTTGTGAGTTTGGTAAAAACAAAGAAAATAAAATAAAAGAAACTAAAGAGTTGCAAGATGAAAAATAGGAATGGGTTTCTTGGAAGTTAAGGGTGATGGGTTATGTAGAAAAGATAGGTAGTAATATGGTGGGTGGGATTAATTTTGAATAAAGAGGAAATGGGTTTCGATTTATGGGTAGGTGACGGCTAGGGGGTTTATTTAGGGTAAATTTGAGGCTTAATATAAGCCTTAGATTCAGCCCATTAATTTCCTTGTTGAAGAAGTTTCCTTCTTGAATCAAAATTCCTCTTTATCTTGAACTCTTTTCCTACAATTCAAAGACAAATAAAATAAGGATTAAAATTAAAAATAAACTAATAAAAGAAAATAAATAAAGATGTAGTTTTAATCTTGAAGAAAATAAATAAATCTATCCTAAAAAGAAAAAAATACCGAAATTAAATAAAAAAATATATAGTTCGAAAAAAAAGAAAAATAAAAAGAAAAAAAGAAAATATCGAAATGAGAGCATGCTCATGCATCTCCTAAGGTGACCACTTCTTTGCTATGTTCCACGTAGTGCTTCAATCTTTGTCTGTTAACTTTGAATTCATGTTTGTCAGTGATGGACTTGATTATCACGGCACCATGGGAGAACGGTTTGACAACTTCGAATAGTCCTGACCATCTTGATTTCAGTTTTTCCGGAAAAGTTTTAGCCGAGAATTGAATAAGAGAACTAGTTGCCTGGCATGAATTGCCACGGCAATAGTCTCTTGTCATGCCATTGCTTTGTTTTCTCCTTGTAGATTCGTGCATTGTTATAGGTAAGTGCACAGAATTCTTCTATCTCGTTGAGGTCCAACAAACGTTTTTGTTCGGCACTTTCCCAATCCATATTCACGGTCTTGATTGCCCAATATGCCTTGTGTTCGATTTCCACTAGTAGATGGCATGTTTTGCCATAGACAAGTCGGAAGGGGGACAGACCTAAGGGTGTTTTGAATGCAGTGCGATATGCCCAAAGTGCGTCATCTAGTCTTACTGACCAATCCTTCCTAGAGGGATTTACAACTTTCTCGAGTATACCCTTCAATTCCCTGCTGGAAATTTCTTCTTGCCCATTGGTTTGTGGGTGATATGCCGTGGCAATCTTGTGAGATACGCCGAAGCATTGCAACATCTTGGCAATAAGTCTATTGTCAAAGTGCTTGCCTTCATCACTGATAATTGCTCTTGTCATCCCAAACCGTGTAAATATGTTTTTTCGCAAGAATCGTTGCACGGTCTTGGAATCGTTGTTGGGAAATCGCAGCTGCCTCAACCCATTTAGACACGTAGTCAACGGCAAGTAGAATGTAGAGGTTGCCGAATGAAGATAGGAAAGGTCCCATAAAATTAATCCCCCATACATCGAACAATTCCACCTTAATGATGTTTTGGAGCGGCATCTCATGCCGTCTAGAGATATTGCCCGTCCTCTGGCAACGATCACATTGCTTGTAAAACTCTTGGGCATCTTTTACAGTGTTGGCCAATACAAACTGGATTGCAAAACTTTGGCCATGCACGAGTTCCTCCAAAATGTCCTCCATAGGGTGAAGAATGGCATTACCGGAGTACATTATGCTGCTCTTCTTCAGGGACACATCGGCGTATAACCTGATCTGCACATTGTTTAAACAGAAGAGGCTCGTCCCAAAAGTAATGCTTAGCATCATGGCGGAACCGCTTCTTCCCTTGGTGAGTAAGGCCATAAGGTAAAATACCACAAACAAGGAAATTAACTAAATTCGCGTACCAGGGTATTGCCGAGGCATGTGCTGTCGTGGCGACTGCTCCCAAGATTTCCGAGGCGTGTGCATCTAGAGTTGCCGAGGCATACACATCTATGGTTGCCGAGGTGTGCGTATCAGTGGTTGTCGCGATGTCGAGGGTTGCCGAGGCATGCGCATCCATGGTTACCGAGGCGTCAGGGGTTGCTGAGGCATGCGTATCAAGAGCTGCTGCGGCGTCTAAGGTTACCGAGGCATGCGCATCCATGGTTGCCGAGGCAACTAAAAGTTGCTCATCCGGGAATGTATCGCATATCTCTAAATCCGCGTCCTCCTCCCAATTGCGTTCTAAACGTGATAAGTGATCAGCCACTTGATTTTCTGTTCCTTTCCTATCCTTAATTTCAATATCAAATTCTTGTAAAAGTAATATCCAATGAATCAAACGAGGTTTGGCATCATTTTTAGCAAATAGGTACTTAATTGTCGAATGGTCCGTATGAACAATCACCTTTGTACCAAACAAATAGGATTGAAACTTGTCAAATGCGAAAACTACAGCTAGTAACTTTTTTTCTCCGTTGTTGTGTAATTCATTTGAGCACTATTAAGAGTTTTACTAGCGTAGTATATCACATGAAAGGTCTTACTGTGTGCGTTGGCCTAGGACTGCCTCCTCTTGTGAAATCACTTGCATCACACATGAGCTCAAAAGGTAGCGCCCAATGGTGGAACGATAATGGGTGCCGAGGCGAGCTTTTCCCTTAGGGTTTCGAATGCTTGGGCGCAAGAATCATCAAAATTGAAGACTTTATCTTGTTCAAGCAAATTGCACAAGGGTTTAGTAATTTTAGAAAAATTATGAATGAACCTCTGAAAAAACACGCATGTCCAAGTAAAGCTTCGGATTCCTTTAATCGAACTTGGTGGGGGTAATCTCTCAAGCACGTCCACCTTTGCTTTGTCTACTTCAATTCCCTTGGATGAAATCTTGTGGCCGAGCACTATTCCTTCATCTACCATAAAATGGCACTTCTCCCAATTAAGGACTAAATCGGTTTCTTCACATCTTGCCAATACCTTTTTTAAATTGCTGAGGCAACTATCGAAGTCATTACCAAAAACGGAAAAATCATCCATGAAGATCTCAAGGAAGTCTTCGACCATGTCTGAAAAGAGTGCCATCATGCATCTTTGGAAGGTTGCCGGGGCATTACACAATCCGAACGGCATCCTTCGGAAAGCATAAGTACCGTATGGGCATGTGAAGGTTGACTTTTCTTGATCTTCCGGTGCTATGGCAATTTGATTGTAAACAGAATAACCATCAAGAAAACAATAAAGGGCTTACCCGCAAGACGGTTAAGCCTTTGATCAATAAAGGGTAATGAGAAGTGATCTTTCCTAGTGGCTTTGTTTAGCTTTTGATAATCCATACAAACCCTCCAACCGTGGTGACACCTGGTTGGAATGAGTTCATTGTTGTCATTACTTACCACCGTTATACCTCCCTTTTTCGGTACACATTGTACCAGACTTACCCATGTACTATCAGATATAGGGTATATGATGCCGGCGTCAAGCCACTTGATGATTTCTTTCATTACAACCCCTTTCATGGCATGATTCAGTTTCCTCTGGGCCTCAATCGAAGGTTTGTCATCCTCTTCCAACAAAATCTTGTACATGCACACTGCCGGGCTAATTCTCTTCAAGTCGGCAATTGTCCACCCTATTGCCTTCTTGTGTAGCATCAACATTTTGATCAGCTTCTTTTCCTGCTTAGGATGTAACTTAGAGGAAATGATTACAGACAATGTATTATCGGTTTCCAAGTAAGCATATTATAGTTACTCTTCCAACTATTTCAACTCAAGAATTGGTGGTTGTTCAATGGAGGGCTTTTCGATTTTACCTTCCTTACCTGAGTAATCTAGTGGTTCAAAGTATGTACCTGGTCGATTAACTAACCAATTTGCCTCCTTTTGTTGTTCCTCATCAATCGGTTCTTCATACTCCCCAGGTTCCTCTTGATCGGCAATGTAGTTGCCGAGGCAACTAAATTCCTAAATCGGTTAAACTCTGTTGTAGCATGAAGAAGTTGGCATTCTTCCGGATCATCAGCATGCCTTAGTGTTTGGAATACATTTAGTTTAGCACGCTTGTCATTCACCCTCATTATGAGTTCTCCCTTTTCAATATCGATCAAGGTTCTCCCTGTTGCTAGGAAGGGTCTCCCGAGAATGATAGGTGCATGTTCATCTGTTCACAATCCAAAACAATAAAGTCAGTGGGAAAAAAATTATCAACTTTTACCAGTATGTCTTCAATTTTTCCCTCTGGATGCACGTAGGATCTGTCGACTAATCAGAGCATAATCTGTTGTAGGTCTTGCCTTCCCGATTCCTAGTTTCGAAAACCGATTTAGGCATCAAGTTTATACTTGCTCCAAGGTCGCATAATGCTTTCCTGACATAGTGGTTTCCAATGGAATAGGGTATTGTGAAACTTCAGGGATCCTTCAACTTGGGTGGCATGCGATTGTGCAACATGGCCATGCATCCCTCTGTTGCGGCAACTGTTTCAAACTCTCATAGCCTTGTTCTCTTGGACACAATGTCTTAAAGAAACTTGGCATAGTTCGACATTTGTTCAATTGCCTCAACCAATGGCAAGTTGATGTGGACTTGCTTTAGGATATCAAAGAACTTCTTGAATTGATATTCTTGCTTTTGTCGCTTCAACCTTTGTGGGAATGTTGGTGGAAGTCGGATATCTTCGATCCTTTCATTGGTCTGGAACCTGATTGATGGCATTGATGGGGCAACTGGGGTTGCCATGGCATGCTTGTCGTTGGTTGCCGAGGCATCCTTATCGCCGATTTGCCGAGGCATGCTTATCGCTAGTTGTCGTGGCAATTCCCGGTTCAGCATCCGAGGTTTTGATTTGGGTTCGTCTTGATCTTTTGTGGAGTTTTGTTTGATGAGCGAGCTTGAGCCTCTTTAAGTTGTTGGCCACTTCTAGTGGTGATCGCTTTACATTGCTCACGGCCTCTTGCGACTTCAAGATCGCTAGGTAAACCTCATTGCGGTCTAGTATTCAGGTTTTGAGCAAATTGTCCGACTTGATTTTCCAATGATTTGATTGTCGCCTTTTGGTTTTGCAATCTCATCTCAGTCCTGTTAATAAAAGCATCAGTTCTTTTCATGAAGTTACTATTCTTAGCCATATAAGATTCAGTTTTCAACATAAAAGCATTGAGAGAATTTTCCAAAGAACTAGATGTTGTCGGTTGTTGTTGCCGCGCAATTCTTTGTCGTGGCATATTCTGCTGGAATCCCGATGCTTGTGCATTCGATTGTTATGGTTTAGAGCATTTTTGGGATTACTCCATGAAAAATTTGGGTGCTTCTTCCAAGCTGGATTGTATGTATTGGGCATCACATTGTTGTTCCCGATGTAATTCCCACATAAAAGCTGGATTCTGGATTCTGCATACATTCAGAAGAATCATGGTTACCACCACATAACTCACAAAAGGAATCCATTACCTTGACTTCCTGTGTGTTGTTTGGTTTTTGCATGTTCTGGACCATCTTGGTTAGAGTGGCCAATTGTGTCGAAATTGAGTCTGATGATCCCAGTTCATGTATTGTGGCTTGGCGCCTAACTCCTCCTCTTCTAGCGGAGGGAATTGATAATCATTCTTGGCAAGCCTATTTAGAATTTGCATTGCTTCCTCCGGTGACTTATCTAGGAGTATGCCGTGTTTGCCAAGGCATCTAGCATCATCCTTGTTGGTGTATTCACAGCATTGTAAAACATTGTTACTTGCATCCACACTGGGAATCCGTGTAGGGGCATTTGTGTAGAAGTTCTCTATATCGCTCCCAAGCCTCGTACATGGATTCATCATCTGCCTGCCGAAAATAAGTAATTTCGTTACGAAGCCTATCAGTCAAATTTGTAGGATTAAATCGAGCAAGGAAATCACGACAAAGATCGGTCCAAGATCCTATTGATCCGGCAGGAATACTATTCAACCATGCTTTCACCCTATCCCTCAGTGAATAGGGGAATAATCTTAGTCGTAAAACATCGGGGGTGACTCCTTGTATTTTGAATGAATTGCAAATCTTGAGGAAAGATTTAACATGTTGTCATGCATCTTCAGTTGTTGAGCCGCCAAATTGACCAATTGTGTTGATCATATTAAACATCATCGGTTTCAACTCAAAGTGGTCGACTTCAATTTCAGGTGTGACAACTCCTGGATTAAGTCCCTCAAGATCTTCTTCAAGATAGTCTCGAATAGTTCTGTTTCGTGCAAGAATCACTCCTCCTCATGCTGGAACATCTTGATTCATATTGCCGTCTTGATTAGCCATTGCTACTCTTAACCTTCGTCTAAGTCTTTGCAAGGTTCGTTCGATTTCTGGATCAAAGGGATATTCTGGTGTAATCGGTCTCGCCCTGGTCATATACCAATGCAAAACCAAAGTTTGTTAGCCCTTTGAATCTTAAACAAGAAAAATAAAAAGTGCAAGAAAATAAAAACAAATTTGCTATTGCCAATCCCGGCAACGGCGCCAAAAACTTGTTGCACATAATAAGTGCTCCGCAATTATGCAAGTGTACACGTCGCAAGTTATAGTATAAAAGATATCGTCTCCACAGGGATTGGTGCCACTTCAAGAATCTAATCTCTTGCACTGTAAAAAGTAAAAGAAACACAAGTAGAAGATTGTAGGAGTTTAACTAACAACTAAACTAGAAAGCAATAAAGTAAAGAAGATGTAATTGAATGAGAGGGAATAGGCAAGGTTATCGTGAGTTGAGGTGTGATAGCCGATTGGATCGTCTTGGTAAAAGAGTGCAAGGGTAACTCAGTTGCCGTGGCAACTTGCACAGCGGTGTTGCCTTGGCAACTAATCGATGGTTTCCTGGGCGACTAGCTGGGCAGCTACTTGGGCGTCTGGGCAGCAACTTCAAGGTTCGGCAGAGCATTCTTCAATGGTTTCTTCTTATCCCTAAGTCAAAACTCTAGCTACTAGTGCATGCCTTGATAATACATCCTGCGTGAATCAAGGGTGAACAACAACCAATCTTGCGCTCTTTTTAGCCGTTGAAGTCCTTAACTTATTCCCAAGCCAGATTAATCTTCACCATCAATAGATTGCATAAAGACCATACTCATTCGTTTCTTGAATCTAACTCTCCCGATATTAGATAAATAGATGAAGTTACGAGATCCTCTCCCAATTCACTCGTAAACAAGAATAAGAACCAAGAATGAGTAAACCTTGAATTGAAAGTGCAAACTCTTATTACCTAAACAAAATCCAATTGTTTCTCACAACCACAAAACACAATAACCTTAGCCAAATAGATTTAGTTCATGGCTAGGTTCTAAAGAAACACAAGATAAAGAATTCCTAGCATAAACCTAATTGAACAAGAAAGAAAAAGATGAAGAATGGCTGGAGCTTTGTCGAAATCTCCCTTGCCCTTGATCTTGTCGAAAATTCTCTCCTCTCTCCCCCTTTAGAGTTGACGACATGGCCTTCAATTTATAGGGCTAGGTCAAAGTCTTTTTTGAGGAGGAAGTTAAGTTGGAATTAAACTATCTTTAAAGAATATAATTCTTTATTATATTTAAATTCCTTCTAGAACTCCTCCTATATTCTTGGGATTTAATTTCTCTTTGACCTCTTCATGGAAATCAAACTCCTTTGGGATTTAGCTTTGCTCCACGTCATCTTGGGCTTATCTAGTCATCGATTTTGACTACCATATCATCTTATTCCTTGTCAAAATTGATGGCAAATTGCATCTCCTTCATGTATTGCCTCGGCAACAGCTCGGCATCTTCTTCATGCATTGCCCTGGCAACTAGCTCGGCATCTCCTTCATGCATTGCCCTGGCAACTAGTTCTAGCCTTGCTTTGGCAAGTGATTCTGCACATACACACAAAACACACCAAAGCATCATCTTTTCCCACAAAAATCACCAAGTTATGTAATCAAGCTCAACGATGGAAAGAAACGCTAATTATGCAACTAATATGAGCCTAAGTCTAACAATAATATGAGTAAAAAGGGTATTAGAAATAGTACTTTTGAACACTTATAAGTAGTAACTTGATTTTTTCCCCAAAAGAACAGCTCCTCCTTGATAATCTACTTTGGAAAACCTACGTGTGAAATAAAACACACGCTGAGTACGAACTTAGCGAGACATTTAACACATTTATCATAACATGAAGAGATACAATACAGTGTGTCATATAAAAATGCATTACAATTTCTGTAAGATGTCCAACTTTTCACAACATAATACTATCGCGTATCCTGACTATCTTAAGAATCATATCATCATTGTTCTATGTTCATCTGGTATTCACATGAATAATAATTTCTTTAACATAAATATGTTTTCAATATGATTCATATCATCTATTAATTCTGTCATAGAATCATGATATCAATGGTTCATGATCATCAAGTAGTCATGCTTTCATCACATAATCAATTACATATTATATTCTGTAACATGGTCATACTTTCATCATGCAATCATTTGCATATCATTTCCTTTATCATAGCCCAAAGTATATTATATGAGACCAAGGTACGCGAGTAATCACGACACCGTAGTGTCTACGACGCCTTAGCGTCTGCATCGCTGCGGCGATCGAGATGAGTACGTGCTCGAGGATGCCCTTTGCTCCTCATACTCGCACATTTTGTGCTATGTAACACCGTAGTGTTTGAACCGACCGAAGAGTCTAACTCGACCCCAAGAGTCTACATTGTCTATCTCGACCCCAAGAGTCTACATTGTTTATCTCGACCCCGAATAGTCTACATTGTTTATCTCGCACCGTAGTGTATGACGCAGCTGCTAGGACTCTATGGCATGCTAACTATACCATGGACTCTCATAAATAAATACTTGGACATTTCATTTCATTATCAATCAATCACCATTCATTCATGTAAATGAGTAATTCACATCCCATCTTTCATAATAATCTTTCATATGTACTTGTCATTACTGCATTATGCATCAATATAAATCATATAAGTCGATATTAGGCAGTTCATACCCAATATCTAAAATTCGATTTATCATAGATAAATCTTTATGCATATAATATCAATGTATCATTTATGCCATTTGCATATTTTTGATCAACATATATTTCATTAAAAACATAATTCATCATTATTTATGCAAACAATAATTGTACTTTGTACTCCATCAAGCTTGCCATATCGAGTCATGCATCGATCATTTATTTTAAAAAAATGCAATGTTATTTCTAAATTTTGGTTGACTTTTCACAAGTCTTCCCTTTTAATATAATACACATATATAAATGCACTCAACTAGGCTATTTATTAGCATGCCTCACTAAATTCTACTTGATTCTTTCCTTCATAGTACTCAAATCTTCTTTTGATTGGATTTGACTTCTTTAATCACATGAATATAAACAAACATTTGTTAGATTCACTTCTAACAATATTTCAATCAAACTATTTAGTCATTTAACATAAAAATTTACATAATTTTCCTTCCTTCCTTATACTTGTCTAAAAATTCATTTTGGTCCTTAATGACCATTTTGAAATTCCAATAATTCTTCCGAGCTTATTGACTAACATTTAAATACAAAATTATTTCAAATTCCATTTTTGACATCTTATGCTACCTTCAAATATTTACTTATACAGGGCAAAATACATACTGGATCTTAATTCTCTTTATACTGAAGAAACTAGATTCGATAACGGTTCTAACGGTATAAGCCACATAAATTAAGAAAATCTACAAAAATTATGAAAATTCTTCAAACTCCCGTCACAGATCTGTCTCTAACCAAAAACTGCTATGTAAATTTTCTGACCTTCATTCGATTAAAAATTTATATCTTTTAACTCAGAACTCGAAATCAGTTTCTGTTTGTTGAGGCGAAACTAGACAAACAAATCTTTACATCAATATAAAATTCATCATCTAAACATTTTTGTAGAATTTATGGTGAATTTTTAAAATGTAACTGCCAAAATTCAATCTTCTACATAGCTTTCCATAATTAACTTATACTTTATACTAACTTCTTCTTATTTTTTTACTTGTCAATTTAGTCTCATCACTTGCTTCAAACCACCAATTCATCATCTTCTTCATCAAATAATTATTCAAAATAATTCCCTCAAATTTTCTTTATTTACCAAAATAGTCACTAAAATGCAAAGGTAAGGATTAAAATTTATTAACTTTGCAATTTAGTCCTCAAATCAACATTACTACCTTAATTCTATTATTTTAACTAAAAATCAGATTTAATCCCCATCCAAGTATTCATTTCCTATTTAGTCACTTGATTTTGACAAATTGTCAAAATGGTCACTAATTCGATTCAACATCGGTTTAGCATTCTAACATCAATTTCACATCTCCAACATCATTAATTACATAAATACACTTCAATTTTTATAAAATTTAGATTCGGTCCCTTAATTTTGAAGCTTGTCAAATTGGTCCCTACATATTTAACTTAGGGTTTTGCTTCCAAACAACAATTCAAGCTTGCTAGATTCTTAATCCAACATCATAAACTATAAGTTAGACTTGAATCCATAAACCCTAATCTTCTCCATACAAACCAAAATATGTAGGGTTCAAAACCTAACTCAATAACATGACTTTAACATCATATAAGCTTGATTCCAACTTAAATTCAACCATGGAATCATAAAATTTCAAATGCCCCAATTTTGTTCATAAACCCTAATCTCCTTCTCATGTAAAATTTTCATCAATCAAGCATGTATCCCATGAATTAATTATATCAAAAGATAGAGATTGAAGAGTAGAACAACTTTGCAGTTTGAAAGATTACTTGAAAATCAAGTTTTTGTGGTTTGAATCGAGCTTGGAAAATTTTTCTCCCCTTTTCCTTAATTTTCTAAAATGGAAAAGATGAAGAAGGCTTCATCTTTTGGCCTTTAATTTTTAATTGTCCTAATTATGCCACTTATATTATGTAAATGAATTTTAAATTCATTCAAATAGGGAAATTACAAAATTGCCCTTTTATCCAACGGTTGAGATTGATTTTATCATCAATCAAGGAAAAGACTTAATCTTTAATTTTCGTCTTCCAAATGACTAACTTGCCCTCCAACTATTCTTTATTTACTAGTTTGCCATTCTTGTAAAAATTCAACTAAGTCTAGTTGGAATCCAAACAACTACAATAAAATACTCATAAAATAGTATTTTATAACTTTTCCATAACTTTTGGGACTGTCTTTAAAATTCCAATTTAATCTGATGTACTGATAATTACCAAAAAAAATTATCAGATACAATCCTTCTTGGAAAATTTATAACAATAATTGTTGAGCGTAATAAGTGCTACTACAATTGTGCAAGTATACACGCTGTAAGTTATAGTATAAAGATATCGTCTCCACAGGGATTGGTGCCACTTCAAGAATCTAATCTCTTGCACTGTAAAACGTAAAAACACAAATAGAAGATTATAGGAGTTTTAACTAATAACTAATCTAGAAAACAAATAACTAAAAGAATAGAAGAGATAAAATGAGAGAGATAGGCCAGGTTATCATGAGTTGAGGTGTGATAGCCGATTGGATTGTCTTGGTAAAAGAGTGCAAGGGCAACTCAGTTGCCGTGGCAACTTGTACAACGGGGTTGCCTTGGCAACTAATCGATGGTTGCCTAGGCGACTAGTTGGGCAACTACTTGGGCGTCTGGGCAGCAACTTCATGGTTCGCAGAGCGTTCTTCAATGGTTTCTTCTTATCCCTAAGTCGAAACTCTAGCTACTTGTGCATGCCTTGATAATACATCCTGCGTGAATCAAGGGTGAACAACAACCAATCTTGCTCTCTTCTTATCCGTTGAAATCCTTAACTTATTCTAAAGCTGGATTAATATTCACCATCAATAGATTGAATAAAGATCATATTCATTCGTTTCTTGAATCTAACTCTCCCGATATTAGATAAATAGATGAAGTTACGAGATCCTCTCCCAATTCACTGCAAAACAAGAATAAGAACCAAGAATGAATAAACCTTGAATAGAAAAGTGCAAACTCTTATTACCTAAACAAAATCCAATAGTTTCTCACAATCACAAGACACAATAACCTTAGCCAAATAGATTTAGTTTATGGCTAGGTTCCAAAGAAACTCAAGATAAAGAATCCCTAGCATGAACCTAATTGAACAAGAAACAAAAAGATGAAGAATGGATGGAGCTTTGTCGAAATCCTCCTTGCCCTAGATGTTGTCAAAAATTCTCTCATCTCTCCCCCTTTGGAGTTGATGGTTTGGTGTTCTATTTATAGGGCTAGGTCAAAGTCCTCATTTGAGGAGGAAGTTAAGTTGGAATTAAATTATCTTTAAAGAATATAATTCTTTATTGTAATTATATTCCTTCTAGAACTTCTCCTATCTTCTTGGAATTTAATTCTTCTTTAACCTCTTCATGGAAATCAAACTCCTTTGGGATTTAGCTTTGCTCCACGTTATCTTGGGCTTGTCTAGTCATCAATTTTGACTACCATATCACCTTATTCTTTGTCGATAATTGCCCTGGCAACTGGCTCGGCATCTCTTTCATGCATTGCCCTATAACTAGTTCGGCATCTCCTTCATGCATTGCCCTGGCAACTAGCTCTAGCCTTGCTTTGGCAAGTGATCCTGCACATACACACAAAACACACCAAAGCAACATTTTTTCCCACAAAAACAACAAGTTATGCAATCAAGCTCACCGATAGAAAGAAACATGGATTAATGCATGAATGACTAATTATATAACTAATATGAGCCTAAGTCTAACAATAATATGAGTAAAAAGGGTAATAAAAATAGTACTTTTGAACACTTATCACACCCCCAAACTCGAACTATTGCTTGTCCTCAAGCAATGCAAACTAATAATTACCTGCCAAGACTTCAATTTTCACAAACCTAGCTTTGAACTTGATTTCAATTCTCAGAACCGAGGCACAAAGTATGATTGGCTTTTCATTTTTCGGAAAACTTAGGAGTTACTCGGAATCAAACTATAATGCTTGTGAGTGTGTGCGGAGTTGTGTGCAAGTTGATTTTTCGGATTCTATGAAAACAAGAGGTTTTCAAATTACTTCATTGGATTCTTTTAACATCTTTTAACTAGAGCCAGTTTTGGGCACCTCTAGTGTTTTGTTTTTAGTTTTCTTAAGTTAATTAATTTATTCGACTAGAGCCGGTTTCGGGCACCTCTAGTGATCAATTTTTAGCACATACTAGAGCCGGTTTCGGGCACCTTTAGCGATCAATTTCTTAGCACATGCTAGAGCCAATTTCGGGCACCTTTAGTATTCATCCAATTTTTATTCTAATCCCCCAATTTTTTTAATTATCAACCTAAGTTCACTAGAATTCCTCAAATCAATCAAACCACAACAGTGGTTCATCAAATTTAGAATCATAGTAAAATTCTAAGTTTTTCTATGGTTATCCTAGAATAAAAATTCTATCAATTAAGTGCATTGGCAAAGTCATCACCGGATATTCATCAAATCTAGGCAATTCTTGTTCCAACTAAAGGCATGGCAAGCAATTTATGTATCCTAAATGCAATACTTAAGATGAATGCAACTAAACATGGTAACTAACTAATAACAATCCCCCCCCAAACTCGAGTGAGGCATTGTCCTCAATGCATGCATTAAAGAGAAATAAAAATAAAGAAAAGTAAAATGCAAACGAGGACTTACTCCGAGAGTTCGTCATCATGGATGATTAGTTTCCTTTTGGTCGGTGTCTTGATTCTTTTGCTTGAACGTGGTGGTTGCTTCCTTGTTGTCGATGGTGGAATCGATCGTCGTACGAGGTTGTTGTCCTCATCCTCCTTTTCATCAATGTCATTGGCTTTTCGCTTAGGTTTGGAGGATTCTATTTGTGCGGTCTTTGTTGGTGCAATGGAGGACTCGTCTGAATCTAAAAAATCATACAATGATTCAGTACGAGTTGATTCAGGCATAGGTGCTTTACCTTTGGCTTTTGCAGTGGTTGTCGGGGCATCTTTAGCTTTTGTTGCCGCAACTGCTTGGGCAGGTGCGGTGTAGGTTGTCGTGGCATCAACTGTGGCGGTTGTCGTGGCGACTACTTCATTGGTTATCGTGGCAAGGATTTCGGCAAGAAAGATCGGGAACGGCACGCGGCTGTTCGGGTACTTTTCCAGCATTACTTGGGTGATGGCATTTTTGTGATCCTTCATGTACCGCATGAACATTAGTTGTCAGTCTTCAATTTGCCTAAGGGGGCTCGCCAACGGTTGCAAGAGTGCTTCAAAGTGTCCCGGGGTTGATGGCTGAGTTGCCTGGGCATTAGGTGCTTGGGCATTAGGCGTTGCCGAGGCGGCAGGGGTTGCCGCGGCAATTGGAGGCATTGAGGATTTTACCGGTGCCTCTCCCATTAGCTTTCGGATTTGTGCTTGATTCCAACCGGACTTTGGTAAGGCCTTTTCATCAGTGGACTCACTTGGGACATGCATCTCCTTGCAAAGATTGGAAATTAAGCAAGGGAAGAAAAGAGAACCCTTGTCTTTTGAGCTACATACAAAAATCCCATCACAAATAATTTTTCCAATGTTAATGATGCGATTATGCAAGATGGAATGTATGAGCAAAAGATGAGGTGTATCAACGGTAGTATTGTGTGTGGTGGGCATTAAAGAAGTTTTAACAAACTTATTACATAATTTTGCCTCTGGTTTAAGCTGAAGGCGATTTACCGTGCCCTTGTATTTATCGTCGTTCCATTGAGTTCCCGGTAGAGTGAGTTCTTGAAGCACCTTGTCGAGTTGCTTGGGCGTGAGTTGATCAACAAAGGCTTGATGCTCGTCCTTTTCAATGTAGAGCCCGTAAAAGGTGTTGATGTTTTCGGGGCTTATGAGTATGGCCTTGTCACGAACAAAAACATAAGGATTATCCAGGTTAGGTGAGTGAGCATAGAATTCTCTTACCCATGAGATGTTACCCAGTTTCGATTGATGGCAAAAGATTTGCCACTTTTGATGTGCAATCCTTTCGGAAGATGAATGGTTCAAGGCTGAAATCTTGATGAGAGTTGGAGTATTCAAAGCCTTGTTCTTCGCAAATATCCCGGCTTTCAAACTTGGAGTGAAATCTTTCTTGAACCACCGGTGTAGCAAACTTCTTGTATCTTGGTTCTTTGGAGGACCTTGGATGAACCAAAAATTCAATTTTGGATGCCATGGGTGATCTTGGTTGTGAGTTTGGTAAAAACAAAGAAAATAAAATAAAAGAAACTAAAGAGTTGCAAGATGAAAAATAGGAATGGGTTTCTTGGAAGTTAAGGGTGATGGGTTATGTAGAAAAGATAGGTAGTAATATGGTGGGTGGGATTAATTTTGAATAAAGAGGAAATGGGTTTTGATTTATGGGTAGGTGACGGCTAGGGGTTTATTTAGGGTAAATTTGAGGCTTAATATAAGCCTTAGATTCAGCCCATTAATTTCCTTGTTGAAGAAGTTTCCTTCTTGAATCAAAATTCCTCTTTATCTTGAACTCTTTTCCTACAATTCAAAGACAAATAAAATAAGGATTAAAATTAAAAATAAACTAATAAAAGAAAATAAATAAAGATGTAGTTTTAATCTTGAAGAAAATAAATAAATCTATCCTAAAAAGAAAAAAATACCGAAATTAAATAAAAAAATATATAGTTCGAAAAAAAAGAAAAATAAAAAGAAAAAAAGAAAATATCGAAATGAGAGCATGCTCATGCATCTCCTAAGGTGACCACTTCTTTGCTATGTTCCACGTAGTGCTTCAATCTTTGTCTGTTAACTTTGAATTCATGTTTGTCAGTGATGGACTTGATTATCACGGCACCATGGGAGAACGGTTTGACAACTTCGAATAGTCCTGACCATCTTGATTTCAGTTTTCCCGGGAAAAGTTTTAGCCGAGAATTGAATAAGAGAACTAGTTGCCCTGGCATGAATTGCCACGGCAATAGTCTCTTGTCATGCCATTGCTTTGTTTTCTCCTTGTAGATTCGTGCATTGTTATAGGTAAGTGCACAGAATTCTTCTATCTCGTTGAGGTCCAACAAACGTTTTTGTTCGGCACTTTCCCAATCCATATTCACGGTCTTGATTGCCCAATATGCCTTGTGTTCGATTTCCACTAGTAGATGGCATGTTTTGCCATAGACAAGTCGGAAGGGGGACAGACCTAAGGGTGTTTTGAATGCAGTGCGATATGCCCAAAGTGCGTCATCTAGTCTTACTGACCAATCCTTCCTAGAGGGATTTACAACTTTCTCGAGTATACCCTTCAATTCCCTGCTGGAAATTTCTTCTTGCCCATTGGTTTGTGGGTGATATGCCGTGGCAATCTTGTGAGATACGCCGAAGCATTGCAACATCTTGGCAATAAGTCTATTGTCAAAGTGCTTGCCTTCATCACTGATAATTGCTCTTGTCATCCCAAACCGTGTAAATATGTTTTTCTGCAAGAATCGTTGCACGGTCTTGGAATCGTTGTTGGGAACTGCAGCTGCCTCAACCCATTTAGACACGTAGTCAACGGCAAGTAGAATGTAGAGGTTGCCGAATGAAGATAGGAAAGGTCCCATAAAATTAATCCCCCATACATCGAACAATTCCACCTTAATGATGTTTTGGAGCGGCATCTCATGCCGTCTAGAGATATTGCCCGTCCTCTGGCAACGATCACATTGCTTGTAAAACTCTTGGGCATCTTTGTACAGTGTTGGCCAATACAAACTGGATTGCAAAACTTTGGCCGCGGCACGAGTTCCTCCAAAATGTCCTCCATAGGGTGAAGAATGGCATTACCGGAGTACATTATGCTGCTCTTCTTCAGGGACACATCGGCGTATAACCTGATCTGCACATTGTTTAAACAGAAGAGGCTCGTCCCAAAAGTAATGCTTAGCATCATGGCGGAACCGCTTCTTCCCTTGGTGAGTAAGGCCATAAGGTAAAATACCACAAACAAGGAAATTAACTAAATTCGCGTACCAGGGTATTGCCGAGGCATGTGCTGTCGTGGCGACTGCTCCCAAGATTTCCGAGGCGTGTGCATCTAGAGTTGCCGAGGCATACACATCTATGGTTGCCGAGGTGTGCGTATCAGTGGTTGTCGCGATGTCGAGGGTTGCCGAGGCATGCGCATCCATGGTTACCGAGGCGTCAGGGGTTGCTGAGGCATGCGTATCAAGAGCTGCTGCGGCGTCTAAGGTTACCGAGGCATGCGCATCCATGGTTGCCGAGGCAACTAAAAGTTGCTCATCCGGGAATGTATCGCATATCTCTAAATCCGCGTCCTCCTCCCAATTGCGTTCTAAACGTGATAAGTGATCAGCCACTTGATTTTCTGTTCCTTTCCTATCCTTAATTTCAATATCAAATTCTTGTAAAAGTAATATCCAATGAATCAAACGAGGTTTGGCATCATTTTTAGCAAATAGGTACTTAATTGTCGAATGGTCCGTATGAACAATCACCTTTGTACCAAACAAATAGGATTGAAACTTGTCAAATGCGAAAACTACAGCTAGTAACTTTTTCTCCGTTGTTGTGTAATTCATTTGAGCACTATTAAGAGTTTTACTAGCGTAGTATATCACATGAAAGGTCTTACCTGTGCGTTGGCCTAGGACTGCTCCTACTGTGAAATCACTTGCATCACACATGAGCTCAAAAGGTAGCGTCCAATCTGGTGGAACGATAATGGGTGCCGAGGCGAGCTTTTCCCTTAGGGTTTCGAATGCTTGGGCGCAAGAATCATCAAAATTGAAGACTTTATCTTGTTCAAGCAAATTGCACAAGGGTTTAGTAATTTTAGAAAAATTATGAATGAACCTCCTGTAAAAACCTGCATGTCCCAGAAAGCTTCGGATTCCTTTAATCGAACTTGGTGGGGGTAATCTCTCAAGCACGTCCACCTTTGCTTTGTCTACTTCAATTCCCTTGGATGAAATCTTGTGGCCGAGCACTATTCCTTCATCTACCATAAAATGGCACTTCTCCCAATTAAGGACTAAATCGGTTTCTTCACATCTTGCCAATACCTTTTTTAAATTGCTGAGGCAACTATCGAAGTCATTACCAAAAACGGAAAAATCATCCATGAAGATCTCAAGGAAGTCTTCGACCATGTCTGAAAAGAGTGCCATCATGCATCTTTGGAAGGTTGCCGGGGCATTACACAATCCGAACGGCATCCTTCGGAAAGCATAAGTACCGTATGGGCATGTGAAGGTTGACTTTTCTTGATCTTCTGGTGCTATGGCAATTTGATTGTAACCAGAATAACCATCAAGAAAACAATAAAAGGGCTTACCTGCAAGACGGTTAAGCCTTTGATCAATAAAGGGTAATGAGAAGTGATCTTTCCTAGTGGCTTTGTTTAGCTTTTGATAATCCATACAAACCCTCCAACCGGTGACAGTCCTGGTTGGAATGAGTTCATTGTTGTCATTACTTACCACCGTTATACCTCCCTTTTTCGGTACACATTGTACCAGACTTACCCATGTACTATCAGATATAGGGTATATGATGCCGGCGTCAAGCCACTTGATGATTTCTTTCATTACAACCCCTTTCATGGCATGATTCAGTTTCCTCTGGGCCTCAATCGAAGGTTTGTCATCCTCTTCCAACAAAATCTTGTACATGCACACTGCCGGGCTAATTCTCTTCAAGTCGGCAATTGTCCACCCTATTGCCTTCTTGTGTAGCATCAACATTTTGATCAGCTTCTTTTCCTGCTTAGGATGTAACTTAGAGGAAATGATTACAGACAATGTATTATCGGTTTCCAAGTAAGCATATTATAGTTACTCTTCCAACTATTTCAACTCAAGAATTGGTGGTTGTTCAATGGAGGGCTTTTCGATTTTACCTTCCTTACCTGAGTAATCTAGTGGTTCAAAGTATGTACCTGGTCGATTAACTAACCAATTTGCCTCCTTTTGTTGTTCCTCATCAATCGGTTCTTCATACTCCCCAGGTTCCTCTTGATCGGCAATGTAGTTGCCGAGGCAACTAAATTCCTCGTCGAAGTTAAACTCTGTTGTAGCATGAAGAAGTTGGCATTCTTCCGGATCATCAGCATGCCTTAGTGTTTGGAATACATTTAGTTTAGCACGCTTGTCATTCACCCTCATTATGAGTTCTCCCTTTTCAATATCGATCAAGGTTCTCCCTGTTGCTAGGAAGGGTCTCCCGAGAATGATAGGTGCATGTTCATCTGTTCACAATCCAAAACAATAAAGTCAGTGGGAAAAAAATTATCAACTTTTACCAGTATGTCTTCAATTTTTCCCTCTGGATGCACGTAGGATCTGTCGACTAACTGTAGCATAACTGTTGTAGGTCTTGCCTTCCCGATTCCTAGTTTCTGGAAAACCGATTTAGGCATCAAGTTTATACTTGCTCCAAGGTCGCATAATGCTTTCCTGACATAGTGGTTTCCAATGGAATAGGGTATTGTGAAACTTCCGGGATCCTTCAACTTGGGTGGCATGCGATTGTGCAACATGGCCATGCATCCCTCTGTTGCGGCAACTGTTTCAAACTCTCATAGCCTTGTTCTCTTGGACACAATGTCTTAAAGAAACTTGGCATAGTTCGACATTTGTTCAATTGCCTCAACCAATGGCAAGTTGATGTGGACTTGCTTTAGGATATCAAAGAACTTCTTGAATTGATATTCTTGCTTTTGTCGCTTCAACCTTTGTGGGAATGTTGGTGGAAGTCGGATATCTTCGATCCTTTCATTGGTCTGGAACCTGATTGATGGCATTGATGGGGCAACTGGGGTTGCCATGGCATGCTTGTCGTTGGTTGCCGAGGCATCCTTATCGCCGGTTGCCGAGGCATGCTTATCGCTAGTTGTCGTGGCAATTCCTGGTTCAGCATCTGAGGTTTTGACGCTGGGTTCGTCTTGATCTTTTTGTGGAGTTTTGTTTGATGAGCGAGCTTGAGCCTCTTTAAGTTGTTGGCCACTTCTAGTGGTGATCGCCTTACATTGCTCACGGCCTCTTGCGACTTCAGTATCGCTAGGTAAACCTCATTGCGGTCTAGTATTCAGGTTTTGAGCAAATTGTCCGACTTGATTTTCCAATGATTTGATTGTCGCCTTTTGGTTTTGCAATCTCATCTCAGTCCTGTTAATAAAAGCATCAGTTCTTTTCATGAAGTTACTATTCTTAGCCATATAAGATTCAGTTTTCAACATAAAAGCATTGAGAGAATTTTCCAAAGAACTAGATGTTGTCGGTTGTTGCTGCGGCAACTGTTGCTGTGGCATATTCTGCTGGAATCCCGATGCTTGTGCATTCTGATTGTTATGGTTTAGAGCATTTTTGGGATTACTCCATGAAAAATTTGGGTGCTTCTTCCAAGCTGGATTGTATGTATTGGGCATCACATTGTTGTTCCTGATGTAATTCCCCACATAAAAGCTGGATTCTGGATTCTGCATACATTCAGAAGAATCATGGTTACCACCACATAACTCACAAAAGGAATCCATTACCTTGACTTCCTGTGTGTTGTTTGGTTTTTGCATGTTCTGGACCATCTTGGTTAGAGTGGCCAATTGTGTCGAAATTGAGTCTGATGATCCCAGTTCATGTATTGTGGCTTGGCGTCTAACTCCTCCTCTTCTAGCGGAGGGGAATTGATAATCATTCTTGGCAAGCCTATTTAGAATTTGCATTGCTTCCTCCGGTGACTTATCTAGGAGTATGCCGTGTTTGCCAAGGCATCTAGCATCATCCTTGTTGGTGTATTCACAGCATTGTAAAACATTGTTACTTGCATCCACACTGGGAATCCGTGTAGGGGCATTTGTGTAGAAGTTCTCTATATCGCTCCCAAGCCTCGTACATGGATTCATCATTTACCTACCGAAAAGAAGTAATTTCTTTACGAAGCCTATCAGTCAAATTTGTAGGATTAAATCAAGCAAGGAAATCATGACAAAGATCGGTCCAAGATCCTATTGATCCGGCAGGAATACTATTCAACCATGCTTTCACCCTATCCCTCAGTGAATAGGGGAATAATCTTAGTCGTAAAACATCGGGGGTGACTCCTTGTATTTTGAATGAATTGCAAATCTTGAGGAAAGATTTAAGATGTTGTCCTGCATCTTCAGTTGCTGAGCCGCCAAATTGACCGATTGTGTTGATCATATTAAACATCACCGGTTTCAACTCAAAGTGGTCGACTTCAATTTCTGGTGTGACAACTCTTGGATTAAGTCCTTCAAGATCTTCTTCAAGGTAGTCTCGAATAGTTCTGTTTAGTGCAAGAATCACTCCTCCTCCTGCTGGAACATCTTGATTCATATTGCCGTCTTGATTAGCCATTGCTACTCTTAACCTTCGGCTAAGTATTTGCAAGGTTCGTTCGATTTCTGGATCAAAGGGATACTCTGGTGTAATCGATCTCGCCCTGGTCATATACCAATGCAAAACCAAAGTTTATTAGCCCTTTGAATCTTAAACAAGAAAAATAAAAATTGCAAGAAAATAAAAACAAAGTCGCTATTGCCAATCCCCGTCAATGGCGCCAAAAACTTGTTGCGCGTAATAAGTGCTCCGCAATTGTGCAAGTGTACACATCGCAAGTTATAGTATAAAAGATATCGTCTCCACGGGGATTGGTGCCACTTCAAGAATCTAATCTCATGCACTGTAAAAAGTAAAAGAAACACAAGTAAAAGATTGTAGGAGTTTAACTAACAACTAAACTAGAAAATAGTAAAGTAAAAGAAGATGTAATTGAATGAGAGAGAATAGGCCAGGTTATCGTGAGTTGAGGTGTGATAGCCGATTGGATCGTCTTGGTAAAAGAGTGCAAGGGCAACTCAGTTGCCGTGGCAGCTTGCATAGCAGGGTTGCCTTGGCAACTAATCGATGGTTGCCTGGGCGACTAACTGGGCAACTACTTGGGTGGCTGGGCAGCAACTTCAAGGTTCGGCGGAGCGTTCTTCAATGGTTTCTTCTTATCCCTAAGTCGAAACTCTAGCTATTTATGCATGCCTTGATAATACATCCCTGCGTGAATCAAGGGTGGACAACAACCAATCTTGCGCTCTTCTTAGCCGTTGAAATCCTTAACTTATTCCTAAGCCGGATTAATCTTCACCATCAATAGATTGAATAAAGATCATACTCATTCATTTCTTGAATCTAACTCTCCCGATATTAGATAAATAGATGAAGTTACGAGATCTTCTCCCAATTCACTCGCAAACAAGAATAAGAACCAAGAATGAATAAACCTTGAATAGAAAAGTGCAAACTCTTATTACCTAAACAAAATCCAATTGTTTCTCACAACCACAAAACACAATAACCTTAGCCAAATAGATTTAGTTCATGACTAGGTTCCAAAGAAACACAAGATAAAGAATTCCTAGCATAAACCTAATTGAACAAGAAAGAAAAGGATGAAGAATGGATGGAGCTTTGTCGAAATCTCCCTTGCCCTTGATCTTGTCAAAAATTCTCTCTTCTCCCCCCTTGGAGTTGACAGCATGGCCTTCAATTTATAGGGCTAGGTCAAAGTCTTTTTTTGAGGAGAAAGTTAAGTTGGAATTAAATTATCTTTAAAGAATATAATTCTTTATTATATTTAAATTCCTTATAGAACTTCTTCTATCTTCTTGGGATTTAATTTCTCTTTGACCTCTTCATGGAAATCAAACTCCTTTGGGATTTAGCTTTGCTCCACGTCATCTTGGGCTTATCTAGTCATCGATTTTGACTATCATATCATCTTATTCCTTGTTGAAAATTGCCCTGGCAACCAGCTCGGCATCTCCTTCATGCATTGCCCTGGCAACTGGTTCTAGCCTTGCTTTGGTAAGTGATTCTGCACATACACACAAAACACACCAAAGCAACATCTTTTCCCACAAAAATCACCAAGTTATGTAATCAAGCTCAACGATGGAAAGAAACATGAATTAATGCATGAATGGCTAATTATGCAACTAATATGAGCCTAAGTCTAACAATAATATGAGTAAAAAGGGTATTAGAAATAGTACTTTTGAACACTTATAAGTAGTAACTTGATTTTTTCCCCAAAAGAACAGCTCCTCCTTGATAATCTACTTTGGAAAACCTACGTGTGAAATAAAACACACGCTGAGTACGAACTTAGCGAGACATTTAACACATTTATCATAACATGAAGAGATACAATACAGTGTGTCATATAAAAATGCATTACAATTTCTGTAAGATGTCCAACTTTTCACAACATAATACTATCGCGTATCCTGACTATCTTAAGAATCATATCATCATTGTTCTATGTTCATCTGGTATTCACATGAATAATAATTTCTTTAACATAAATATGTTTTCAATATGATTCATATCATCTATTAATTCTGTCATAGAATCATGATATCAATGGTTCATGATCATCAAGTAGTCATGCTTTCATCACATAATCAATTACATATTATATTCTGTAACATGGTCATACTTTCATCATGCAATCATTTGCATATCATTTCCTTTATCATAGCCCAAAGTATATTATATGAGACCAAGGTACGCGAGTAATCACGACACCGTAGTGTCTACGACGCCTTAGCGTCTGCATCGCCGAAGCGACTGAGATGAGTACGTACTCGAGGGCGCCCTTTGCTCCTCATACTCGCACATTTTGTGCTATGTAACACCGTAGTGTTTGAACCGACTCCGTAGAGTCTAACTCGACCCCGAAGAGTCTACATTGTCTATCTCGACCCCGAAGAGTCTACATTGTTTATCTCGACCCCGAATAGTCTACATTGTTTATCTCGCACCGTAGTGTATGACGCAGCTGCTAGGACTCTATGGCATGCTAACTATACCATGGACTCTCATAAATAAATACTTGGACATTTCATTTCATTATCAATCAATCACCATTCATTCATGTAAATGAGTAATTCACATCCCATCTTTCATAATAATCTTTCATATGTACTTGTCATTACTGCATTATGCATCAATATAAATCATATAAGTCGATATTAGGCAGTTCATACCCAATATCTAAAATTCGATTTATCATAGATAAATCTTTATGCCATATCAATGTATCACATATGCCATTTGCATATTTTTGATCAACATATATTTCATTAAAAACATAATTCATCATTATTTATGCAAACAATAATTCGTACCTTGTACTCCGTCAAGCTTGCCATATCGAGTCATGCATCAGATCATTTATTTTAAAAAAATGCAATGTTATTTCTAAATTTTGGTTGACTTTTCACAAGTCTTCCCCTTTTTAATATAATACACATATATAAATGCGCTCACCTGGGCTATTTATTAGCATGCCTCACTAAATTCTACTTGATTCTTTCCTTCATAGTACCTCAAATCTTCTTTTGATTCGGATTTGACTTCTTTAATCACATGAATATAAACAAACATTTGTTAGATTCACTTCTAACAATATTTCAATCAAACTATTTAGTCATTTAACATAAAAATTTACATAATTTTCCTTCCTTCCTTATACTGCCGAAAAATTCATTTTGGTCCTTAATGACCATTTTGAAATTCCAATAATTCTTCTGAGCTTATTGACTAACATTTAAATACAAAATGCTTCAAATTCCATTTTCTGACATCTTATGCTACCTTCAAATATTTACTTATACAGGGCAAAATACATACTGGATCTTAATTCTCTTTATACTGAAGAAACTAGATTCGATAACGGTTCTAACGGTATAAGCCACATAAATTAAGAAAATCTACAAAAATTATGAAAATTCTTCAAACTCCCGTCACAGATCTGTCCTAACCAAAAACTGCTATGTAAATTTTCTGACCTTCATTCGATTAAAAATTTATATCTTTTAACTCAGAACTCGAAATCAGTTTCTGTTTGTTGGAGGCGAAACTAGACGAACAAATCTTTACATCAATATAAAATTCATCATCTAAACATTTTTGTAGAATTTATGGTGAATTTTCGATGTCACTGCCAAAATTCAATCTTCTACATAGCTTTCCATAATTAACTTATACTTTATACTAACTTCTTCTTATTTTTTTACTTGTCAATTTAGTCTCATCACTTGCTTCAAACCACCAATTCATCATCTTCTTCATCAAATAATTATTCAAAATAATTCCCTCAAATTTTCTTTATTTACCAAAATAGTCACTAAAATGCAAAGGTAAGGATTAAAATTTATTAACTTTGCAATTTAGTCCTCAAATCAACATTACTACCTTAATTCTATTATTTTAACTAAAATCAGATTTAATCCCCATCCAAGTATTCATTTCCTATTTAGTCACTTGATTTTGACAAATTGTCAAAATGGTCACTAATTCGATTCAATATCGGTTTAGCATTCTAACATCAATTTCACATCTCCAACATCATTAATTACATAAATACACTTCAATTTTTATAAAATTTAGATTCTGTCCCTTAATTTTGAAGCTTTTCGAATTGGTCCCTACATATTTAACTTAGGGTTTTGCTTCCAAACAACAATTCAAGCTTGCTAGATTATTAATCCAACATCATACCCTAAGTTAGACTTAAATCCATAAACCCTAATCTTCTCCATACAAACCAAAATACGTAGGATTCAAGGGCCAAGATTTAATCTTTAATTTTCTTCTTCCAAAAGTAGCCCTTGTAACTTCAAATATTTCAAAATTGCCATTCCTGCCAAATGACTAACTTGCCCTCCAACTATTCTTTATTACTAGTTTGCCATTCTTATAAAAATTCAACTAAGTCTAGTTGGAATCCAACCGACTACAATAAAATAATCATAAAATAGTAATTTATAACTTTTGGAACTGTCTTTAAAATTCCAATTCGATCCGATGTACCGATAATTACCAGAAATTTTTATCGGATACAATCTTTTACAAGTTTCCTTTTTTGTTGTTTGAAAATTTTTGGAAATTGTTTAAAAGGGGAAAATTAGAAAAAAGTTTTTTATTTTGGGAAGAAAATTGAGGGAGTAAATAAACAGGGGTGTTAAAAGTAATAAATGGGGAGTTGTCACCGATCATTTTAAAGGGGTAGACCGGACACCATAAAAAAAACAAAACCAGAGATTCAAAAACTTGGGTCCGGGAGTTAGTTACGGATGGTGAAGGATTAGCACCCCCACACCGCTCAAAAGTTGGTACCAGAAAAATATAATTACCGCTTTATTAATATTAAATTTTACAGGTTAAAGTGACGATCAAATTAAAATTTGGTTATATGTGCGAGTAAATTTTAAGGGCTCCGGTGTTCGAAGAGTAATCAAAAACTACCATCTACTTCTTAGACTGATAGCCAAGTTTATCCTCGAAAAAGAGAGCACCGCATTGAACAGTTAATATATCCGATATGCAAACTTAATAAAACATGATAATACGAAACAAAGCACAAAACATAAAAGCATAAATATTAAATTTTAAAACAATGTATCATGAATCGAATATGCATGCAAAACAAATAGCAACCTCCGAAGCACAAAAAGAAAATACATGCTATACAATACATATATCTATAAAATATACGAAGAACCATACTGCAAATAATAAAAAAACGCAAATAACAAACAAAAATATTGCCACAGTTACCAGATTAAGCAAGGGCAGAAATAAGAGAAAATAAGATGCAAGGGACCAGATGCGTAAATAACATAAACTAAGACATAAAACAAAACATGGATGAAATTAAAAGGAATGCAAACAAAGGTGCAGGAATGAAATAATGATTAAACTCCAGTGCTCAAACGCATGAATACCCATGACTAAATAAGCATGCAGTGAAGGAGTGTGTTCAAAATGTGGCCATTTATCACGCATTAAATGCTATAAAAATAATAAAAATAATAAAAACAAACAAAAGGCAATAGCAAATTCCAGTTATTCATTTCAGCAGAAACGAAAACAAGGAAATAACATGGGTTTCCTCTTCGCTCGAACTCTTCCTCATCTGTCACTGTCGCTGCCGTTCCGATGAGTTCTCCTGCGAGCTAAGATCACCACGATGAAGATTCTTCCTCCCTCTTTCTCTGCAATAGTTTCGTTTCTTCTAAAACCGACACGAGAGCCTCGAAAATACCTTGCAACTCACAAGCTTCTTATTCGACGATCTGAGCAACCGACTGTTGGATCGACCTCCGTTCACGATATGTGTCTCCCCATACTCTGATGAATGTTTTCACCGTTGGGATCGAAGAGCTGATGCTCCGGTCACCTTTGGAGATTAGTAGCTGCTTGTTTTAACTTAGCAAAGGGATTATTCTTTGTGGGAGAGTTTCGGTTAGGGATGATGATGGTTGGATGCCCTGGTTGTGAAGTGGTGAAAATGGTGATAAAAGGTAGTGGGTTCGATGATGGTCATCCTATGGAGTGAGGATGCTTGGTGGTTATGAGTGAAGGGACGAAGAGAGATGGGCCCTTGGTAAAGAATGGTAAGCCGAGCTTGGAGATGAGAGTTTTAAAAATAGTGATGAAATCTTTTGTTCAAGTTTAGGTGTAGGAGAATGGTTGCCATGTTGAGTGTGGATATTAGGGGTGAGGGATCCAAGGTCACGGGTGAGGGAGGATTAAAATAAGGGTAAACGACACCAATAGTCATCGAATTATGGTTCTTTTCTATTTTGGTCACTGAACTATTTTTTTGGCAAAAACATTACTAACGTTATGTTCCATTCCTATTTAGGTCACCGAACTATTTTTTGGCAAAAACATCACTAACGTTATGTTTCCTTCCTATTTTGGTCACCGACAGTTAGGAATTTTATTTTATTTTTTAATTTTCATGTTATTTCTTCTCTCTCCTCATAAGCAATATATGTTATTTTATAATATTTTTATTCAAACTAACAGGATGGTGACACGTATCACTGCCTATTAGTGGAATAAAAGGAATGAAAAATCAAGCCCTTTATGCAGCCAGATAGATGGTGACACATGTAACTGCCTAATAGGATGGTGCACATGTAACTGCCTATTAGTCGAATCTCTCTGACTGTATAAGGGGCTTGATTTTTCATTCCTTTTATTCCACTAATAGGCAGTGACACGTGTCACCATCCTGTTAGTTTGAATAAAAATATTATAAAATAACATATATTGCTTACGAGGGGAGAGAATAAATGACATAAAAAATTAAAAAAATAAAATAAAATTCTACGTCAGCAAAACCGTTTAACAGCCGATGACCAAAATAGGAAGAAAGCATAACGTTAGTGATGTTTTTGCCAAAAAAATAGTTCGGTGACCAAAATAGGAAGGAAACATAACATTAGTGATATTTTTACTAAAAAAATAGTTCGGTGACTAAAAAAAAAACTATATCTCAGTGACTACTGATTAGTTTACCCTTAAAATAATAATGGATGAGTGACATGAGGTTGGTGTACAGGGCATGGAAAGCTTGGCATAGGGGATGGTGCAGTATGGGGAAGTAGGCAAATTGGCGAGAATGGGTTGTTGGCAGGGCATGGATTGTGCATTTCCTTTTTTTATTTTATAATAATAATTAAATAATAATAATTGATAATAATATTATAATATTAAAATATAATAATAATATTAATAATATCCGGACAAAAATAAGTGATTACACCATGTAGCGCATTTTTCCCGTATTTAGATAGCCTCGTTATGTTGAGGAAGTGCACGGGTACTTTCATGGATTGAATAACCTTCATCGCAGTCGCGAAAAGCTGCTGATTCGTGCCTACATCGAATGTCGACATGTTTAGAATCGGAGTTGTCTCATTCAAACACTTGATCCCGTTCGTGTTATTCCAGTCAGAGCTCCTGTTTATTTTTTGCATACATAAAATCTGTTAACTGTTTTGAACTATCTAACTGAAACAGATTTCAAGGTTTTGCTGGTTTATACTTGATATGTGTAGATCTCATACTGCTGAAGAACACTGAAGTTTGATTAAGATCAGCATTTTGTTCCACCCATTTAGCCCATGATTTCAAAGCAGCCTCATATGCTACATTCTGATCAACGTCGACATAATCCGCCACACCATCACCGAAAGATCCCCGCCTTTTCAATCGGTTTCGAAGGAAGAATTGAGTGAAAAATTCTAGTATTTCCAAACCATATGTACTAAAAATGTAAAAGACAATGCAGGTAAGAACTCACAGTACTTTCATGGTGGGGTACCTCCACCAAATATATGTATTGAAGATGAGATAATCCACATTTTTCCAGTTCTCTCCATTTTTCGAGATTGATTCAAGCTTGAGTAAAGGAACCGCTGTGCCATCCCGCATTGTTGGAGGGTCTGTATTGGATTCAACCAAAAAGGGTGCCCAGTAAAACTCTATCGTAGCATTATAATCCTACACCGTTCATACAAATCCTTCACCTTCTTGCAGAGTTAATTGAATTAAATCAATCAATATAGAGAAACAGCAGAAAGCAATTACCTCCATTTTAAAGACCGTGGTATAGGTTGCATAACTAAAGCTCTTCTTCTTAGGTGGGATTACAGATTGCACCATACAAACCATAGACAGCATCTTGTTCAAATTTAGGGAGTCTCCAACAAACATAAGCCTCTTTCCCCTAAGTTTCTCCAGCAATAATTTTGCCTCAAACCTTAACCCAAAAAGGAAAACTAATCATTTAATCTATTTTACTTGAAGAAAAATGAAAGACAGGGGAGTAGCATTTAAGATTTAACTAAAAAGAAAGAATCGATTACCAAGAATCGGTTACCAAGTAGTTAGAGAAAGAAAGTAATTACTTGGGCAAAGAGCAATCTCTGGGCTGCCATCGCCATTTCTGGTATAAAGAATCAGCCCTGCAATTCTTCAAACAAGTCACCATTTCAGTAAGAAACTCACAGTCTTCTTCTTTGTATAAAGGGTGTGATGACCCATTATCAAAACCCCATTCTGCGGAGAAGATATCGCACTCTTCTAGTGGCGGCGGAAACACTCCTTTCAGTCTCACTCTCACCGTCACCATCTTTCTTTGCTTCTTGAAGTTGAATATATAGGTTGAACTCGAAGAGGGTTCTTGTTGTTTGAAATCTGGGAATGGAATGGTTTTCGTATACTGAATGTAACAAAAGAAACCAAAGAATAAAGTTGCAAAAACCACTGGGAAGTAGTTGCTTTGGATCTTATCAAAAGGTTTCATTGTTGCTGATTTTTCTAAAGAGAGTCAAGAACCGCTAGATTAATGGTTAAGGGCTATGGAGTTTCTGTTGGGATTTTTATTAGGGCAAGTGCTTGAAACTTTTCAATTAAAATTATAAACTAATTCAAATCTTGTCTTTTACAGAAATAGTTTTAATAAAATATATTCTGGATTTTGCTGATCTTGAAGGTTTGGGATGAGGTGATCTTTTAGGCAATAGGCATCCCTCTGCCGATTAGGACACCATTTGGGCTACTTGGTTGCATGCACATATGTTAAGAGGGGCTGATTTTTTGGAATGTAGCTGCTATGTTCAATGCAAGCTGGTGTTGGCGAAAAATACTTTACTCGAGGCCCTGAACCTTCTGTGTCTAAACTTTGGTTGGCTATTAGAATTTCCTAAAGACAAAGCTAATGGTCGAAACTAGTCTGGTTTGGACTTGATGTTCCCAAGCATTCTATTGTTTCTTGGATGCCTATTTTAGATAGATTACTTAGTATGGATAGACTGTTGAAAAGGAGAAAGCAGGTGGATCAAAAAATGTTGTTGCTATTGCTGTGAAAAATGAAACTAGAAACCACATTTCCTTGGAATGCAGCTTTGGCAAGGCTGTTTGGGGAGATGTTCTCAAGCTGTGTAGACTTGACAGAGAGGTAATGAGTTGGAACTAGGAATTAGTATGGACATGTAGTAGGCTCAAAGGTAAATCCCTCATCCCTATTATCTTGAAGATTGCATGGAATGCACATGTTTCTTTGCTTTAGGGACAGGAATCGTAGGATGTTCCAACAGAGGAATGATACATTTCTTTGTATAGATTGTCCGTCAATTATCAGAAATTCTGCTTCTCTGAGTGGCTCAACAATTCAAGGTGCCTCGGTGGCACGAGAAAGGCAACCACGGTTCCATTTTGTTATCATTGTCAGAAGTACCATCTGGGTGTGTGTCGAAAGTTAGAGATTTCTGTGATGATAAAGGTCGTTTCATCAGAGATTTTCAGAAAAATTCAGAGGCTACACCAGCTCAGTCGCATAAGGTTTCTGTTGTTTCTTCGGCTCCAAAAGGGAGAGGCCCTAGTAAAGGATACTCGGTAATACTAGTTGCTTTAGGGGTCAATTTGTAGCAGTGACTCGTCAGGAGTCAAATGCACATGTTCAAATTTACAATGTCCGGAATCGGAAGGAGTAGGTTGCCCAGATGTGACAACAAGTATCTTTGAATTATTTAATGATTTCATATTTGCATTAGTAGATCTCATATCCAGCACGCACTCACTCACTCGAAACCTGCCTCTAGAACCAACTAAAACCGAAATCTTAACCACAAATCTTTTAGGGAATAGTGTTCTAGTTAAAATGTGTGCAAAAGGTGTACTTTAAAGGTTCAAGGAATAATTTTCTTAGCTGATTTGATGGAAATTCAATATCGGGACTTTGACTTGATTATAAGTTTTAATAGATTATCTTAATAGAGTGCTTCGGTGGTGTAACCCTAAACCCAATCTAAAAAAAACTAAATTTAAAAAATCACATTTGAAACTTCACCCTCAAGTAACCTAGATAAATTTAAATTCATAATATTATAATGGTAAAAACAATTCATTACTCAATAAAGACGTATTTAAAAAGTTAAATAAATCCAAGAATATGATTGTCGATAATATAAATAAATAAACTAGATAAATCCATAAATGCATGCTAAAGAGTTAAATCCAAAAATACCAATGTCCCAAGTCTGAATTACATCTCAAACCAATATAATAATACTAATAATAATAACAATAATAATAATAATAATAATAATAATGTAGTCTAGAAATAATGAATGTCCATTATGAAAATTTATCAACATATTGCACGGGATCTTTTGTGTACCAAGTCACCTAGAGTACAATATATCTGAAAGAGGAAGACTATGTGAGAGTGAGCTATTGAGCCCAGTGTGTCTATAAAGTGCAGACAATCACAAACTCAATTTCACGTCAATTTTCACAACAATATTTTAAAGCCACAAAGTATGTTTAAACATATTTTTATGAAATAACAATGCAGTGCACTCATACTACATAGTCACCAAAAGAAGAGTATGGTCCCTAAAACCCCTCACTACATAGTCACCAAAGCAAGTGGTATAGTACCAACCATAAAGGCTGAAACCACTGAACTTCATCCGTACAATCCCAACCCATGATAACACATTAAAACGATTATCTCATTTTTCTCAATCTCAACACAATCTCGACAATAAATCAAGGATTTCATAGTTCATTTATTTTAAAATACAATTTCTTCATATTCTGAAATTATATGCATGTAAAATATCATGCAAAATAACAACACAATTGAAAATCACACAAGTGTAAAAACACTATCACAAAACTCAATATGTAGCACAGGAAGAAAACACACCTCTAGCAGCCAAAAGCTCTAATGTTGATGATGACGCCTTCCATGCTCAGATCTAGATCCAGGTCTAGCTGAAGTAGAACCTACAAGGTAAAACTCTACATATTAATATCACAACTTAACACTATGCCACCTACTATTAACTCAATTTATAATAGGAAATAATTACTCACGTGTAGCTCACGTAGGTTGAACAAAAGCAGACCGTGCACAGGTAAAGGAGGTAATATGTCATCCTCAGAGTCGATGTCATCTGAAACACACAAACAAATCCACATCAGATGTCATATTTACAATTCTCTTGAAATGTACTAAGTACAAAATAAATTGCAAATAGTAAAACTAAGCTTTCGGGTTCGAATTTGATGAAACGAGCAGCGGATTTGAGCTCAGGACTTCGAAAACGTCAAAGGAAAAGTTGACTAAAAAGTCAACAGTCAAAGTCAACGATCAATGGTCAAGTCAACGATCAACTGTCAAAGTCAACGGTCAATGAATAAGTCAACGGGTTTGGGTCGGGTCCAATCAACTCAGTTCAGGTCCATAAGTCAACACATGTTGTGTTGAAAGATTCGAGTTTGATTTTTGATGGGTCTGCCGGTTCAATTCGACCTACCGGTTCACTTAACTCGATTTTCCCAGTTTGGTTCGGCTAGCACAAGGATCACACAAGTTTTGGGCTGACAACCGAAATGGACTTAAAGTAAGTGGGCTAATGGTCTAGGTCACTACCAGGCCTTTCACAACCCAACTAATTCACCACCCCTAAACCTCTTCCCCCCTAATAGATCTAGAATTAGGGTTCACCAACCATTGATGGTGTAAGCTCGCTGGTGACATCAAATGAAGACCTAGATGGTTGTTCCGACTAAAACCAAATGCTCAAAACAATAGTACAACCAACCCAAAAGGAACGAATGAGAAACCGAACTAAAAATGCTTACCCAAAGACTTAACAAACCATGAAAGGTATAGAGAATGGTGGCACAGGGGTTTGAATGGTTCGAACGAAGATACAACGCAAATGATGGCTGACAGCGAAGGATTAAAGGGTAGGTTTAAAGGTTGACAGTTAGAGAGTTCCCAAATGTGTTCATGAAGAATTGTCGAGATTAACTCTTGATAGAGATGTGGAATTTGGGATTGAAGTGCAACCCCAAAACACCAATTTTGCTTGCTCTTTATCAAATGGCTTTTGTGGAATTATGAGAACTAAAAGCTCAATTACAAAAACTATTAGATCGAGGCTTCATACGACCTAGTAAATCATCTTAGGGAGTACTAATGTTATTCGTGGGAAAGAAAAATAAGCTTATAGTGAAGAATAACAAAGAATTGATGATCTATTAGATCAGTTGAAATGGTATTCTATATTCCTCACGATAGATCTCCAAATAAGATACTACCAAATAAAAGTGAAAGAGTTCGATATCCCAAAAATTTTATTCATAACTTGTTATGAGCACTACGATTTCTTAGTAATGCCTTTTAGACTCAGTAATACTTCTGCAACCTTTATAGACCTTTTGAACCTGGTTTTCAATCATATCTAGATCAATTTATGGTTGTCTTTCAGTATGAGATTGTTAAACCAATGTTTTTTTTATTTTGATATAACAAAGGTTTTAATTTGATAAATTGTTTTAAATAAATTTTTAAGGTAATTAAAATTACTCACAACAATTTAAGTTGACAAAACCCTTAATGAAAATTGACATGTTTTTATAAGCCAAAATATTTTTAAGTTAAATCAAAATTTTTTTTTAACGTTTTATAACTTATAAGGTACTCAAAAGGCCAATTTGGTCATAGAGTACTGGTACACCCTTTGCGTACCGGTAGGAGCTTTAAAAATAAAACCATGAATGGTCAGGTAGTACCGGTACAATACATAGCGTCTGGTATCCCCTGGAGCCAATTTTCAAAAACACATAGTGAGTACCGGCAAGATACTTAGCGTACCGATACCATATGCTTTGTCAAAATTCCAGTGAGAAATCCATCCGTACCAGTACCCCTTAGTCCGTACTGATACTCAAGCTTGAGTACCAATACACCCTTGTTGGATAACGAGTACTTCCTTTTTGAGCATGTGTTGATACCCTAACCCGAATACATATATCAACAGTTACCCAAGTGCATTTAATGTAGAAAAAACTCCCTCCACCGACTATAATTATGATCCCAACAACTATAACTATTGAAAATCAATATGAGGGTATAAAATCAAGCCTCCAAAGGTTCTTCAACAATAAGAAAAAATTCAAAAACCATCCAATCCAATTTCAAAGTATTCTAGAGCTTCATAGTCATATTTTCTTGTAAACACTTGTTTGAGCGTTCATCATAATCTTTATTTATAAAGTGTTATGGAGATTTAATGAGCTTAAAGTTTGCAAATATTTTTCTTTTAAGGGTTTTCATAGTTTGCTCTTTTGATTTGAATTTTGGGTAAGGGTTCACAAGATTGAATTTTAAGGGTTTTCTCCTTCTAAAAGGAAGGACAAATTAGTAGATTTATGAAATCCTTAGTGTGGTAGCTAAGGTAGTGGATGTAAACTCTATTGAGGGAGTTGAACCAATGTAAATATCTTTGCAAATTACTATCCTTAGTGCGGTGGTGACTCCATATTTTCCTATTTTTCAAAATTAAAAGTCAGGTTTTCCAATCGAAGTGATTTTTTATTACATCCATTAACAAAGAGCATCGAACAAGTGTTACTATATTAAGGAAAGAGTTAAGTTCTACATAGATAAAGAAATATAAGTTCAAAAAATACCAATAATTATTATATTATGTAGGATACACGACAAGTAACACAACCCGTATCAGGTACATGAACTCGACTAGCGAGGCTTGTGGTGATCATAATTACAACTTGTCGATCCATGGGGCCTTCCGGCTTCCCTCTTGCTTCCTTCAGCACTGGGACCTCCAAGTTTTCTAAGATTCCATGGCCATAGCCATTTTTATCGAGACAATTTCTCTAAGAAAACTCTCCAAATAGATCTCCTTTGCTTGCAAGCCTGAAGCCTCTATATAAAGGCAGATGAGGGAAAATGGCACACCAATAAGAAGGCAACACTTGTTGGCTCTCTCTTGTGGTTTATCTTGACAAATCCTTTTGTCTGGATGCAACAAGCAGACTGTTCCTTCAGATATTTTTTGGTACCTCTTCCTTCGAATTTGTCATGATGCAACGAAAAAACTATGACCTCAACCACCATTGTGGTTCTAGCTCATATATGTATTGCAATGCTGTTATATTAGTTGTATTGGGAACCCGTAAAGACCAAGATGTCTTTGTGTTCTCGAGTGGTCTCAACCTCTCTCATATGAACAAATGTGTTATGGCTCTTCTATAATAAAGTCAACTCCTTTATTTCCCATCTTTTCTGCATGCACTAGCACACAAATCAGGCATCTTTGTACTGATAGGAATATGCCAAGTACCAACAAAAAAGACATAAATACAAAACTAAATAAAATGATATTTTATTATTGTTTGCTTTGTCTTTAGGCCACACTGGGCATCTAGCTCACCCTGTTTCTTCTCTTCTCTTTCACATATTTCTAGATGATAGTATCAGTTCGGCATTTGAAGGGTCGTGGTCATTTTTTCTTAATGTAATTAAATAATAATTCAAATTGTAATCACTCATTTTTGTTCGGGTTTTAATATTATTAGTATTATTTTAATAGTAATATTATTAATGTAAAATTAATAAAAAAATTCAAAAAAATATAAATAAATAAATATATAACAATTAAAAAAGTAAAAAGAAAAAAGAAGGAAATTTGTGGAGCACAAGGATCCGCGTCTCACATTCACCCCAAATTGCCTATAAAGGGCGGGGAGAGGGAGCAATTGGAGAATGAACCAATCGGCCAAGGCACCCAAAAAAATTGAGGCCAATGCCAAGGCAGCCTGAGCACGGATGCCAGGGGCCTAGAGCAGTGCTCTCAGCCCCAGTTGGTTCGATCTAGCATTCGATCAAGGGTCCTTTTTTTGGTCCGATCGAGTTAATTTTTTTGCCATGACGAGATGGCATGGAGATCTTGGTGGGGGTCAATCGAAGTTTTTCATCCGAGCTTCAAGTGGGGTAAAAGTTGATCCTTATCTCTATATTTATTTTTAATTTAATATTGGTTTAGAAATATGGTAATATGTATTTTTGTATTTATCTCTGGGTGTCATCTCTTTTCGTACCGCAAATCGTAAGTTTTTTATGTATTCAAATTAATGTCATGTTCATGCATTTTATTATGTTGTATATAGTTTTAGGCCTTTGATTCCGGTATTCTAGTGGGAGTGTCATCCCAGTCTCCGGGTGTCATCTCTTTTGGTACCATGAATATCGGGGCAAATCTAATATTCTAACCATGAATATTAGGAATTAATTATTAAATTAAATTGAATTTTATATTTTCCTTAATAATTACGATAAGAACCTGTTAGGTACTAATTTTGGGAGTAGCGGGGGTGCTAACCCTTCCCCATACATAACCGACTCTCGAACCCAAGTTTTTGAATCTCTAGTTTTGTTTTTAGTGTCCGGTCTACCTTATTCAAGTGACCGGTGGCGAATCCTAGTTTTCCTAAAAGACGATTTTTTCTAAAATTCCCCTTTTTAATTAATTTTTTAATAAAAATGGGAAACACCCCCCAAATACGATTTTTAATTTTTCATAGCGGCACTGGATAAAATAGTTGCTACAGCATGGCAACTCCGCTGGGGACAATTTTTCTTTTTACAAAAAAATGAGTTAAGCCTTAGCTAGGTTCGTATCATAAGTATTAAGAAAAAATTAAATTCGGTTTAATTTATTTTTTTAATTCTTAGTTCTTGTTTGTTTACCTTTTTTGTCATCATATATTAGTTTTAAAACCCTTAAGTGGGACTGATTACTTCGCTTTGTGGGGTTTTCACCTCTATATAGTGTTGTAATTCACTCATGGAATTCGATCCTTATATTTCATGGGGTCTAAACCCTCGTATGATATAAGGGTCGAAATCCATCAAATCGATGTTCAAGCGACAGTTCGAGTACCATTTTCTTTAGATCCAAACCTCATATAGTGGCCCGTAGGAGCCCACCGTTATGCTGCCCGTTTAGAATTAACCCTTTTAGGTTTTGTTTGCTATACTTACCTTTTATTCACTTTGAATTGATTGTTTTATTTTATTGTTAAGTATTTAATTTATTTTAATTTTGTTTATTCGATTGTTTCGCTATACTAACTTTTTTTATTTTTATTTTTTTCTTTTTTTGTATCCAATTTGCATTTCATCTTATACATATAAATGTTGGTTCGAAAATAGTCCAATTTAGAAGCCAATCCAAATAAGAGAGGAATCCGTGATACCAAGAGCGATAATGATACGATATCGAGTTGGGCTGAACGAAGACCAGCCGAGAAATAAAAGATAAATTGACAAGAAGGCAGTGTAAAAGCATAAGCGGATCCCCGTCAAAGCTAATAGAGGCCATGTTCTCCCAAAGCTTAAAGATTTTACATTTATCTATTTTTTCAAAAAAAATAAAATCTTTTAATTTGGCCCATTCAAAATTTAAAAAAATTGTTTTATATTTCAAAATTTTGTTATAATTTTAATTATTTTTTTTTCAAAAAATTAAAAAAGGGAGAAGAGTTGTAAAAAATTCATTTTTTAAAAAAATAGTTAAAGTCCTACATTTTATGAAAATTTCAAATCAAACCCTTCACAATATGTGAAAATTTTAATTTAAGCCTCCAAAACTTCCAAAAATTTTAAATAGGCCCCTTTAAACTAGATTGTCAAGATCTGCCCCTGAAGAAGAAACCATTGTTTACACTCTGCCTGCATATGTTAATGATCTTTTCGAAAGCCCCTGGGTACATATATTACACTATCGCGGACCTTTTGATCAGTAGAAGAAGAGAACGGTGAGATCGCTTCTTATTCCGAAAGCGACATTAAGACATGAAGCACGAGCCTTGCTTCACGAAGTCGAGATGTCAACTGTTATCTATAATTTATTATTTTAGCTTCTTGTAATCATACATCTTTTCTGTTAAACGAATGTCTTTCTAAGGACCGTTTGAGAATCAACATCTCATTCGCATTCATCATCGTAGTTATGGCATTTACCATACTGACACAATTTTTTGTGTGTTTGTTATCATTTTTTCTCACAGTTGTTTTGCATTACATTCTCATGGCATAAAATGAGGTATTAATTTTCGCAAGTGACCATCGTTGTAGAGGGCAATTTTAACGAATAGAAGGTCTCGTGATCAGATAGAGCAGACGAATTACGAACGTTGTCCTAAGAGTACACCAAAGATTATAGAGGGTGGACCATTCGAAGAGCTTGATACTCATGTTGGGGACAATGAAATGAAGATTGTTGTTACTCAAGCACGTGAAGTGGCTTAGAAAGTGGTGGATTTGGTCGACACAACGATGTTGTTAAGTCAAAATATTAATTCGGCATTGTACCAGGAGGAAAAAATTGACTCGGTTGTTGGACGAAGTCAAGAATTTAAGGCTCATCAATATTTGTAAAACTTAGAAAAGCTACATCTGATGTAACGAGCCTTTTTGTCCAATGGAAGTCTTTCTATGATGAGCACTTTGCGATCAATACCTCATTGCATTCACATTTACATTTCATTTCAAATCATAGGTGTTGATTCGAAAACTATTTCATATTAGGAGATCTTTATAATAGGATAGATGTTATGTAATATATAGAGTTTGATAATACTACGGTCTAGGATGATCTTAGCAGAAGCAAATAGAGAGGAGACAGAGTTAGAGCATCAAATACGTGCTTCCCTTTAGGAAATCAAGATACTAGAAAGAATGATTATTATCAATCTCTTGTAACTAGACATCTTCTCTTGATAAAAGTCTTCCTAAAAGATTTTTTGAGAATCAACATCTCATTTGAATTCATTCTTGCATTTGTTGATTATTATTATGCTTTATACATTTCGTACATTCCATCACTTAATATGTTCCTACGTCATGACATTTGATTTTTCATAAAATATTCATAACAATTGCATCTTTTCATCACCATGAAAGCATGTACATGCATTGCATAAATATATTTAACAGAAAGTAGTTTTGCACCATTATTCATCTTTCCATGAGGATACATCTTTTCAAAGAAAAAAGAGAAGAAAAATAATTTCTTGATTTACTCTTTTTATAAGGATATTTTAAAAAAAAGGAACAAAAACAACACGAATTTCTTAATTATATCTTTTTAAAAAAATAGAATTTTTTGATCTTTTCATAAGGACATTTTTGAAAATCTTTGGTCCTTGTATAAGGACATTTTTCCTAAAATAAGAATTTTTTTATCCTTTCATAAGGACATTTAAAAATGGATTTATTAATTCAATCCTTTTACGATAACATTTTAAAAATACAATAGAATTTTTAAATTCTATATGTTCGTAAGGATAATAATAATAAAAAGGAGAGAAAAAGAGAGAAATTTTTGTAATTACTCTTTTACATGAAATTTTGAATATATCAATCCATAAAATGATATAATCAATTGTGGGTTTTCACGGTAGCAAAGCTGGAGAAATGGCTGAAGATTATAGGGGTATTGACGCTTTGAATGCAAGAGAGTTCTACTTGGTCCTTTACCCTCTTTCTCATGGGGGCACCGAGGCATGCCACTAAGAAGTGTAAGCCACTAATAAATCAAGATATTGGTTGGCAATGGAATCGTAACACAAGAGTTGATCCAACAATGGAAAGGAAAAGAAAACAGGGTAGGCTTACACCGCGCTGAAGAAGCCAGAATGAGTTGGCACCTTGAGGATGATTCAAAAATCCCTATGCCTGGGTTTCTCATTTTTTTGCAAAAAAAGGTCCGACAAAAATGTTGGTGTATCGTGCTTAAACACGGTAAAGTTTAAGACAATGGATAATTCAAATGTCCATCGAAAATTCATTTTTACGAATGGTCAAAGGAAAATAAATCGTTTGAAAAAAATCCAATGTCATGATTGGTATAAACTGATTGTACCCAGGGAATGGTACAGCTAGCCCAGAGCAAACGACTCCCGGTAAAGGCAACTCAAAACCGTTGATCCCTGTGCATTTGGGAAAATGCAAAAGAAATCTATGTGTAAAGCTATAGATTCTTTTTAAATTAAATGTCTATCAAAAATCCATTTTTACGAATGGTCAAAGAAAAATAAATCCTTTGGAAAAATCCAATGTCTTAATTGGTATAAACTGATTGTACCCAGGGGAATGGTACAACTAGCCCAGAGCAAACGGCTACAGGTAAAGGCAATTCAAAACTGTTGATCCTTGTACATTTGGGAAAATACAAAAGAAATTTATGAGCTATACTGTAGATTTTTTTAAATCAAATGTTAGAGTGTAGTTATTTTTGTCATAATGAAATTTTCCTTTCGTTATTTAGAAAACATTTTTGCATTTTTTGCATTCCTCGATTATTTATACTTCTCATTCATTATTATGGGATAGTTTTTGTTCTCTCATACACATACACACATATTTATGAATAGGCGTGCATAGGTACATACCTTATTTTCTAAAGAAAACTTTTGATTTAGATCTAAGGATCAATTTTGCACTGTTTATGAACACCGTGGGGATATTGCGAATGCGAGTATCCACTAGTTCATCTAGGCCAACAGAGGAACAAAGCAAGTGTTTAGATAATGGGCAGATCCCATTTTAGGAAATTCCCTTCTTAGGCATTTGTCGTTTAAGATCCTTGAGTCGAGTGTTGACCCTAAACTTCTACCCCCTAAAGACTATTTTGATATCCATGTATGGGATGACGAATGACATTCCTTCAATTCCCCTCACAAATAATAAAAAATATCCATTTGTTGTCCCCCTTTGAGCCTAATCGTTTTTTATTTGAACCCAAACCAAGGATCACCCCACACTGGGGGCAAAGAAGACGAGGATTTTGTTCGCGAATTAAAGTCGCTCGATTTTGACCATACTACAAAGATAATGCTTCATTAATAAAGGCAAGAAATGAAAAAATATATTAGATACAACGGTTAGAGAAACAATAGAAGAAATCAATAAAAGAAAAATTTTGTAACACCCCTAACTCGACTTAGAAGAAAACCAAATTCGAAAGTGTTTCAAATATACAAGAGATAGCTTACGTATTTTTAAGCCAATAGATCATACATCAGAAGAAACAAAAGCATACAATTTGTCAACTCATAGACACATTTTCAGGCAATCATGAACAGTCAGAACAACGATGCAAAAGGAAACACAAATAGGCCAAAGAATTTATAATCATTCATTAAACAATTTAGGGTAATTTTTTTTCTTTTCTTTTATTCCATTGATAAACAACAGTTGACCTTAACTTAATTGTAAACACTATTTGGAACAATAATTCTTATTCAAGTGAACACAATTCTACACAACATCATGATTAACTATTACCAGATTTTTGGGCTTAAGCTTTTAAACTAGGGTAAGAAACTTAGTCCCTCTTTTATTTTATTTTAGGAGCAATTACGAAATCGGGAGTATCATTGACTATTATTTAAGAATTTAAATCAAATTAAGAACTCTGCTAGCAAGCAAAATTCTTCATTTCTAAAAGCAAATTGAAACACTTGAACTAAAATTAATATCATAATTAGGACACTTATGACTCTTAAACTAGCATATCATAGCTATCACTATGTAGCAACCATAAAATTTAACATATATAAGCCTATATACAACAATCCAACCAAGTGAGCATATCTAAACATTCGAACTAGACAACCTCAATGGTCTCTAATTACTTATGCCCACAAGTAACCGAATCTTACCCTGTTATACAAATCAAGCGTAAATATAGCATCTTTAAACATCCAAATACAAAACTTCTAACCATCTATCAACATTCAAATTTTTCATCAAATATATGATCAACCACAAACTATTATAAAGGCCCATTACACAACATGCTATTACTTAATTTACTTATATACAAACATAGCAAAAAAGATAATCAAAATGCAATATGCATACAAACATCTATGTGCCACCATCTAGGAGTTCTAAAAACAGAATTTCAACCATACTTAGGGAACCTTGTGATCACGTCCGGGTTCAAGAGGTATTCGAAAGCGCATTTACCCTGAAATATAATGAAAGAATAGAATAAGCAATGGCTTAGTAAGGTAGTTCAGATAATCCATGCATAAATTAAAAGCTTTATATGTGACTCTAATCTTTCTTTGAATCTATCGGGGCTAGGTAAATAGCAAGTTTTATCAAATACTTCTTATCTTGTTCAGGGTTCAAACACGACATTAATTCTGAGTTTATCGAATCCATGCAAGTGACAAACCTGATCACATACAAATTCTAGAAAAAAAAAGGGAGCACCAACTCGGCATCTAGTTTCGAATGAAATCATATTTAGTTCTTTGACAATCTTTTCCTTTTTAGCAACTAAGTGTTTTTAACCTAGATTAAGGATAATCATTCGAATGAGAGGCAAACATGATAACATTCCTTATTTGAATCTATAAACACAATTTTCTTACTATCAGATGTTATTTATTGCAAAAATTATCAAAGTGATACTTTAGTTTAGCTTATAGGTTTCATTAATTTCTTTGACACGACATAAGTGTGAATTTCTCTTATCATGTAATATATCAGACTTAGCATTCCGAAATGTGAGTTACTTAACATACAAGGCACCAAACATATCAAATTATAAACATGAGTTACTTGGCAGCTCATTTAGATTAAAACATTTGAACCAAGTATGTATCATCACCCAAAGATAAACAAGATTTAAATACAAGCTTATCACTTATCCCAGGCATTTGAACAAGTATGTATCATTATCTACTTATCAAGCAAGTTATCCAACATAACATATCAGACCATAAGCATAGATTACTTAATTTCGTTTACAAACAATCCCAATGCACATATATACATATATATGTACAAACAACCCAATATGTATTCATATATATATATATATATATATATATATATATATATATATATATACCAAACAATCCAATTATACAAGTGTACATATACATACATATCGAACAGTCTAACATACTCTTGTATCCATACAAATCAGTCTAATACACTTGTATACATGTACATACATACATACATACATACATACATACATACATACATACATACATACATACATATGTTCAAAACAAATTCACAATATGCTTGAATATATCCAAGACATGTTCATTTCTATTCAAAACAGTCCATTATACTAGTATATAAACATATATACTTCAAAATAGTCCAACGTGCTTTTAAATTAGACAAAACAGTCCAATATGCTTTTAAATTAGACAAAACAATCCAACATGCTTTTTAAATTAGACAAAACAGTCCAACATGCTTTTAAATTAGACAAAACAATCCAACATGCTTTTAAATTAGACAAAACAATCCAACATGCTTTTAAATTAAATAGAACAGTCCAACATGCTTGTAATTGAACATATATACATATATTTATTCACACAAAGCATATATAAATATATATACATATGTAGCTGCTCAAGCATAGCATTTTCATAGGTGTTCGAATAATGCAAGAATCTAAATATACATGAGTATTCCTACAAACATGTACATTATTATATATGAATATTCGAACTAGCATACCTATTCACCCAATTTGATACTTAATTATCAATAGAAAGATCTTATTATGCAAGACCTTACAACAGTTCATTGATTTAGCTTATAAACTTTCCTGATTTCTTTTTAACTTAGCCAATCAATGCATAAGTTACTTGAAACACAAGTCACCAAACATAGTCTATCAGGTCATAAGTTTCTTGGCATATAAGACATTAAGCATAACATATCATAGTCATAATTTACTTAACACATAAGATATCAAGCTTAATCCATTAATTTAGATCACAAATTACATTATTTAATCTTTACTTAGCATTGAGAATCAAGTAGCCTAGGTACACAAATCCTCAACCAACAACCGCCAACAAAAGGTACTTAAAGTATCGGTCAATCCCTCATACTGTTGCCTCATAAGGACTGTAGTCTACCCCAAACATGAGCTTTATGGACTCTATGGTATTCCAACTATACCTAAGACTGACCCGAAACCAAGGCTTTTCTTTTATATCTTATCAAATCCAAATCGGAAATGAACTTAGTTCCTTATCACGATATTCGAATGGCATGAATTATTATCTCAAATATGAGCTTGGTTTCAAGTTCATATAATCATAAAAAGTTGCATCTTACCATGACAACACAATTATGGTTCATGTGATCACATAGCAAATGCTTAGAACTTATAACATCAAACACACATGTTATTACAATCAAGTGAGAAAAGTTTATTGTTCCTCATTTTAGGCATGTATTCGATTCATATGAATTTCTCAATTCATTTCCTATTAGTTTCGAATGGTATGTTGGCATAGCAAAGGTTTCTATCAAGCTTATACAAGTAAGAATTATTTTCATCAAAAGCATGTCATCAGATTCAAGCATAACACATCACATGATCCTTACCAATTAAGTACTTACCTTGTTTTTCCTTTCAGCTCATATTAATCATAACTTAGATTAAAAATATAAGTAAGATAAAATTTAAAACGAAAAACATGCTCGGGATAGTTTCAAACTATCCCAAGACTTTAAACTACACTCACAGGTCGCTCCGAGCTAGTTTTGTTCCCGAATCACGATCCCCCTTTGCTTATCAACAACTTGGTCTACTTTAGGCCTCACTTGTTCAATCCCTTCTCTGTCTAATTATAACAAAGAGTTTAGCTATACATTAGAAGAAATCCATGACTTTTAATCATTCACAAAACAATAACCAGCAATCATATTAATACAAAACAGTCCCTAATTACATGTGGCCACTTTTCCATTCATAAAACAGTCCACCATCATTTACATTAAAGCAAAACAGACCCTATTATACTCATATACATGTTTATTACCAAAGCAACCTATTACACATTTTTACTTATGAAAAACAATCCCTACTTGCAAAACAGCCCCTATATGCATGCTTAAAGTGTTTCTCTTGCTTAAATATTCAAAACAGGGCAATATGCATACATATGTTTATAAAGCAGTTCGGTTTACATACATATTCATTGTTCACTCAAAACAGGGCAGTATATATATATACATTTTCATTTACATCAAAATAGTCCTCAAGAATTCATATAATTGAAATTCTGTCCCGTTTTCATATATGCTCAAATTCATGCTCCAATCAGTCCATTAATATATATATATATATATATATATATATATATATATATATATAACAACACAAAACAGCCCTCCTCATGGAATTAACATCAAGCGAGACTCATAGTTCAAATTCAACGACATGGCTAATTCGAATTATGTTACCAGGATTACATATCATGAAAATTCATTGCTTAACCCACTTGAATGATTCTAACAATTTATGAGAATATATATATATATATATATATATATATATATATATTCGAACCTTTCATAAATTTAAACAACCAACTACAAACCACACACAATTCATTCTTAATGCATTTAACACTCAAATGTTCAAGGAAAAATTCTTAGCATTAATCTAACTTCCTCTCTAACCAAACACTAATACCTTGAATCCATGAGAAATTCACAATTTAATCCATAATTTAAGCTTTAAACAAGAAGAAGAACAAGGCTACTTACCCCATTTTTTTCCACATGGATCGAACAACACTCAAATGTTCAAAGATTTATGGCTTCAAGCTTAATTCTCTCCCTCTCCATTCATGTTCGGTCTAAATTGGGAAGATGAAGAATATTTTCTTCATTTTCTACCCCATGGCCGAGTGTCATCAAGCATGCCCTCAAAGCTTGACAAGTGTATGTGTCCCTAAATTCTTATGAAAATAACATGCAAACATTAGTTTAATCAAGTCTCTCGGTTTAGCCTTTCCAAATTGGTAATCATACTTTTAAAACTCCTTAATCGGTCATTTAACTCTTTCAATTATTAATGCTATAATTTTTTAATCTAATTGAATCATAATCCAAGTAGTAACATACTTCTAGACCAAAATTTAGGGTATTACACGAAAAATCAAATTAAAACACATTCGAATTGGTAACATACTTCTAAGCTGTATTTTGGGATGTTACAATTCTCTTCCCCTAAAACAAAATTCTTCCACGAATTTCCCAGAGGTGAGCAGATGAGGATAGGGTTCTTATATCATTGATTTAGATTTTGAAGTTGTCTTAATTAGAGCAGATCATATAGATGAATGATTTGATTTAAAATCAAACAAGAAATGTACAAGATTTGAATACAATATCCCGACCCTGGCGCATCTCAAACATTTCTAAAGGCTAATAACGCATGAAAGAGAGTTTTTATCAGACGTAGATCATAAGTACTTATCAGATTTAACTCCTAGGTGGCACAATAACTTATGATAATGCAACGAGTCCCGATTTAATCGAGAATCGACTAAACCTAGGCTCTAATACTAAAATGTAACACCCCTAACCCAACTTAGAAGTAAACTAAATTAGGAAGTGTTTCAAACACACAAGAGATAGCTTACGTACTTTTAAGCCAATAGATCGGACATCAGAAGTAACGAAAGCAAACAAATTGTTAACTCATAGACACATTTTTAGGCGATCATGAACAGTCAAAACACTTATACAAAAGGAAACACAATTAGACCAAATAATTTATAATCATTCATTAAACAATTTAGGGTAAATTTTTTCTTTTCTTTTATTCCATTGATAAACAACAGTTGACCTTAACTTAATTGTAAACCCTATTTGGAACAATAACTCTTATTCAAGTGTCCACTATTCTACATAACATCATGATTAACTATTACCAGATTTTTTTGGTCTTACGCTTTTAAACTAAGGTAAGAAACTTAGTCACCCTTTTATTTTATTTTAGGAGCAATTACAAAATAGAGAGCATCATTGACTATTATTTAAGAATTTAAATCAAATTAATTACTCTGCTAGCAACCAAAATTATTCATTTCTAAAAGCAAATTGAAACACTTGAACAAAAATTAATATCATAATTGAGACACTTATGACTCTTAAACTAGCATGTCATAGCTATCACTATGTAGCAACCATAGAATTTAACATATATAAGCCTATATACAACAATCCAACCAAGTGAACAGATCCAAACATTCGAACTAGACAACCTCAATGGCCTCTAATTACTTACACCCACAAGTAACTGAATCTTACCCTGTTATACAAATCAAGCGTAAATATAGCATCTTTAAACATCCAAACACAAACTTCTAACAATCTATCAACGTTCAAATTTTTCATCAAATATATGATCAACCACAAACTATTATAAAGGCCTGTTACACAACATGCTATTACTTAATTTACTTATATACAAACATAGCCAAAAAGATAATCAAAATGCAATATGCATACAAGCATCTATGTGCCACCATCTAGAAGTTCTAAAAATAGAATTTAAACCATACTTAGTGAACCTTGTGATCACATCCGGGTTCAAGCGGTATTCGAAAGCGCGTTTACCTTGAAATATAACGAAAGAATAGAATAAGCAATGGCTTAGTAAGGTAGTTCAGATAATCCATGCATAAATTAAAAGCTCTATATGTGACTCTAATCTTTCTTTGAATTTATCGGTGCTAGGTAAGTAGCAAGTTTGATCAAATACTTCTTATCTTGCTCAGGGTTCAAACACGACATTAATTCTGAGTTTATCGAATCCATGCAAGTGAAAAACCTGATCACATACAAATTCTATCAAAAAGGGAGCACCAACTCGACATCTAGTTTCGAATGAAATCATGTTTAGTTCTTAAACAATCTTTTCCTTATTAGCAACTAAGTGTTTTTAACCTAGATTAAGGATAATCATTCGAATGAGAGGCAAACATGATAACATTCCTTATTTGAATCTATAAACACACTTTTCTTACTATCAGATGTTATTTATTGCAAAAATTATTAAAGTGATACTTTAGTTTAGCATATAGGTTTCATTAATTTCTTTTACACGACATAAGTGTGAATTTATCTTATCATGTAAGATATCAAGCTTAGCATTTCGATACGCGAGTTACTTAACATACAAGGCACCAAACATATCAAATTATAAACATGAGTTACTTGCCAGCTCCTTTATATTAAAACATTCGAACCAAGTATGTATCATCACCCAAAGATAAACAAGATTTAAATACAAGCTTATCACTTATCCCAGGCATTTGAACAAGTATGTACCATTATCTACTTATCAAGGAAGTTATCCAACTTAACATATCAGACCATAAGCATAGATTACTTAATTTCGTTTACAAACAATCCCAATGCACACATATACATATATATGTACAAACAGCCCAATATGTATTCATATATATACCAAACAATCCAATTATACATGTGTACATATGCATACATATCGAAGAGTCCAGCATACTCTTGTATCCATACAAATCGATCTAATACACTTGTATGCATGTACATACATACATATACATACATATACATACATATATATACCAAACAATCCAATTATACATGTGTACATATACATACATATCTGAAAGCTATCTTTGGGATATCCGTCTCTTTTATTTTTAATTGATGATACCCCGATCGAAGATCAATCTTAGAGAACACCGTTGCTCTCTTAAGTTGATCAAAGAGATCATCAATCCTCGGTAAAAGATACTTATTCCTGATCGTCACTTCATTAAGTTAACGATAATCTACGCATTATCTTATTGATTCGTCCTTCTTCTATATAAATAAGACTGAGGCTCCCCAAGGTGATATACTAGGCCGTATAAAACCTCGGTCTAATAATTCTTGTAACTGAGCTTTAAATTCTCTAAGATTTGTAGGATTTATCCTATAAGTTGCTATCGATATTGGTGCTATTCCAGGAAGCACATCAATATCGAATTATTCCTCTCAATCGGGAGGTAATCTCGGTAATTCATCCAGAAAACATCTAGAAATTCTTGTACCTTTGGTACATTTTCCAGATTTATTTTTGTTTCTAAGAACTAATCACATTGTTCGGATTATCCGGTCTTTCACCTACAAATACCATCTTTGAACCGTCTGGCTTCTTCAAGATTAACCCTTTTATATTTTCCATAAGACCAGTAAGAAATTCTACTATTTGAATCTTTAGAGGACATTTCTTGCATATTCGACTCACTTTGGCACTTTGTCCTATTAGATTGACGGCAACTACTTTATTTGAATTTGGTTCTATTGGGATATTTCTTTCGAATATTATTTTAGAACTAATGTGAGAATAAGTAGAGCCCAGATCAATCAATGCAAAGATAGGTCCGCCAAAGAGTTCGATCATACCTGCTACGATCTCTGCATCATCCTAATCCTCAACAGTTTTGATTTGGTATACCCGAGCTATAGCATTGCTCTCTTTATTAGGCGTAAATACAGATGTTATCGGGTTACTACCATTATTTCCTATACCAGCCTGATGTGCTACAATAGGCTGATTTGGGTGAAGTTCTGGACAATGCTTCTTGATATGACCAGCTTGCCTACAATAGAAATATGCCCCAGTCAACCAGCACTGACCTGAATACCTTTTGCCACAATGCACGTATTCTGTAATAGGGCAAATTCTAGAATCTCGAGTACCCGTAGTACTCGTCTGGGATTGCTTCGATTTTCCTCCTACATACCCCTTTTTAACTGAAGAGGTTGATGCTGCAGGATACTGTTGTGGTATTCCTTTACTGCGTTTAAATGATGATGCAGCAAATGAACCTCCAGACCTTTTTCTGGTCTGAATCTACTTCTCACTTTTTTCCTCAATGTCAACTTTCTCCAATATATTTTTCCTTGAATTCTTGTTGAAAGAATTCCTAAGTAATCCGTTCTATAGGTACTTGTGTAGTTATCACGTTCCACCATATGCTGGCTTGTTCTATCAATAGGGATACTACTCCTAATTTTCCTTGATTATCATAAGGAATCCTATTTAATATGATCTTTATATCATTTAACTAATAATCGGCAACCATAGGATCTGCATCAGTATCACCCCAGAATTCTGGTGCCCCAAATTTTCCTTAATTCCTTTGGGACTGATACTGGTGCCTGCTGGTTTAGGATTGCCTCCAAAGACTGCAGAAATAAGCCTTGATCTTGTACCGACATATTTCTTTATTCCTGAGCATGTTGCTCTACATTTTGCTGAACCTAAGGTGAATTCTGATTCACCTCATTACTTCCGCTTCGAGCAGGCACATCCTGCTCAATAGCCTATCGGGATTCTCGATAACCCATCATCTGTTCATGTCATGTTTATCTAAAATAAGTAAGGAGTAATCTACTCAACATCAGGCATTATCATAATCCTACACAATATCAGAAATTTTTAGATATTCTAGTGGCATGTATATAACTCTGACTGTCTACATAGACTCATTTACTATCCAGAACTGGCTAAACCTGTAGCTCTGATACCAATAAATGTAACACCCTTACCAGTATTTATTACCCAGTACTAGTATAGAGTGTCACTTGATGTTTAAACCATATTTTATGCTATCCGAACAAGTTAAAAATGACGATTTAAAATTTTTCCTTTTAAACCGCGTAAAATTTATTTCCAATTTTTAATCCAGTAGATAGACCTCGATTTCAGGCAGCAACTTGGCAATTTTTAACTATACTATACAATTAACAAAACTGCCTAAAATAAAAATCATTTTGATTACTCTAAAATTTCATTATTATAATCTTACCCGATTTTCGTTACTAGCAATTTTTTAAACTAGTATCATTTAAATAAAATTCAATATCATATACTAACCACTTATCTAGATATTATTATTACAATCCATATCTAGACTAGATTGAAAGGAGCTACTTTTTATTTATACATGCCAAGTAGAAATATCAAAATACATCAAATATGTAATTACCGATACTGCATATATCTCCTTTGATAGTGATGCCTAACTCGTTACTCCGAACTGGGTTTTCTACATACGCGTGAAAAACCATCACACGCTAAGTATATATACTTAGTGAGGCATTATAATTATTTAATATAAATCAACATGCTTAAATTATATCAATAATATAATAAACATGCAGTTTGATCACTATTCCTTTATTTCCCTTACGTTAATCAAATATTAACATAATATAATCCAGATTCATAAATCCTATTATTATCCTTGCCATTATCCGAGAATTTACCTACTTTCTGAATTATTTACCATTTATTATCCGAGAGTTCACTTACTCTCTAACTTATTCACCATTTATTATCATTTTCCGAGAGCTCACTTACTCTCTAATTTATTCACCATTAACTATCAATTTTTGAGAGTTCACTTACTCTCTAATTTAATCACCATTTATTATCATTTTCCGAGAGTTCACTTACTCTCTAATTTATTCACCATTTATTATCATTTTCCGAGAGTTCACTTACTCTCTAATTTATTCATCATTTATTATCAAATAAATTATTGCCCAACATAGTTTTGAGGACTTGAGTACACGAGTCAAAACCGCACCAAAGTGCTAATAAACTGCACCGAAGTGCTAAGAGACTGAACATAAGTGCTAAAGAACCTCTAAGTGTTAATAAACCGCACCGAAGTGCTAAACCGCTGGACTCTATGGCATGCCTACTATACTCTATACCTCAAATACGTATTTGGGCATACTTTCCAATTCCATATTCAATTCATCCATGGCAATATAATTAAATATTGGGCAGTTCATACCCTAAATATAACATAACCATACATACCTGGTATATTTAGTGATCAAATGCATAATTCTTCCTTTGACAATTCTCAATATGTCAAATATAAGTTCATAATATAAACATATAATTATCAAGTAATTATTAATAAGGTAGACTTATCACAAGTCTTCCAAATGATAATCATAGTATTATCCATGCATAATAATGCACTCACCTTGACACTTTATGCTTTGTCAATATTCACTATCCTCACTAAGTTCAACTTTGATCTTGTTCCTTTTCTCAATTGCTAACTCGATCTTGATTTTGTTCACAGTCTACAAGTGTATTAAAATACCATAAGTACATTCCAAATTATATGTTAGTATCTTACTAACACATAAACAATATAGGAATAATTTTCCTATAAACACCCTAATATTTTCCAAATATTAGTTTCATGACATAAGTCATTCCATCCCCAATACTTCGTATTTCTTCCAACCTTTACTCAAAGAATGATTTATAACTCATTCTAATATTTATTCCAGCATAATGCTTCCATAAAAATAAATTTTCACTTAAGTTCTTAATTTCTTCCAAATTGCCGAATTGGTCCCCAATCTTTTCAAAATTTCTAAATTGGTCCCTATGTTTTACAAACTTCCAAAATAGTCCAAATGACATTTTAAATCTTGTAAAATCATAATTTCGAAATTTATGGAAATTTTTCCATAATTTCCCCTAATTCTATCAAAATACCGAAATCACCCTTATACTTTTCCAAGTTTCCAAATTAGTCCACTTAACACTTAGACATCATTTCCAAGCTTCACAATCATTCTTAACTCAAAATTAATCCAACTTCAACTTTTCTACTAAAACCTTAACTTTGAACAATTTAGGGTTTAGCCATTTCCATGTAGTTTCAATCATCATACAAGCTTTAATATGATTCTACAACATCATATTCACCAAAAACTAACCCTAGTTCATCCTAAAACAACATCCCCTTTATCCTTCAAAGTCACAAAACCAAGGTTCTAAGCAAGGAAAGCATGAACAATTGGTACCAAAAGATAGAGAATTTCATGTAGATTAATTTCATGTTTCATGCCTTCATCAAAATTCCAACTAAATAAGCTTGAAAATCAAGAAGAAACATTTTTCTTCCTTACCTTGGGGTGTTCAAAACTTGGCTGAAATTGGGGGAGAAATCTTGAAATTTCTTTTCCTTCCAATTTAGCCACTTGTACTTAATATATAAAAATGTATAAAAAATTCATTTTTAAAGTCTAATGACCTCTTTACCCTTGCAATCCAAAGCTCCATATTAAACCACATGTCTACCTACCAATCCAAGGGCCCAAAACAATCCAAGGAGTTAGTGATTACCAACTTTGCCCTTGCCATCATCAAAAATTACCATATTGCCATTTTTCATCCAATGGCTAAGATTAAACATGGAAAAGTAACCTTTGATCCAATGGTCCATATTAATTTTTATTAAAATAAGACATGGAAATGACCATTCTATCCTTGCCTTTTTTAATAAAATATCTCCTAAAATATCTCATAAAAGATTTCTCATTTATTCGATTAAATCCGATTATCCGATTTTTTCCCGAACTTCAAAACTTTATAGCACTTAATACAAACCCCGTATCAAAAATCCGGGTAACACAAAAATGCCACTATTGGGGGTGAACTATTCATTTACGGGACTAACTTACATAACTTTTGAAAATTACAACTTAGTCCCTAAACTTTTCAAAATTTGCACTTTGGCACCAAACTTTTGAATTTTTACATTTTGGTCACCAACTTTTCAAGTCTTACATTTTGGTCACTAACCAAAATTTTGAGGTATTACATAGCCCAGGTGAGTGCAATATATGTATATTAAGTTAATAGAAGGAAAGACTTGTGACGAGTCAATCCTTAGAATTCATATCGCATGGATATGTTAAATCTGGTACATAAAATGTCAGTAAAAGATAAAATAAACTTGATATGCTTTGTTACTCAAGGTAAAGAAATAGTATTTATATGTTTGGTACCTAATCATTGATTTAGTAACTATTTATGAAACATGATGAAAGCTATTGTATTTATATGATTTGTTACACCTGATGTAATAGGTACAAACTGCCCAATGATGATTATTGAATATATCTGATATGATTATTCTAAACATGACATGATATTTGTTATGATCATTTTGAACATGATATGATAGATGAATGCCCAAGTATTACAACATAAGAGTCTTTGGTATAGTTTGATATTCATAGAGTCTTAGTAGCTGCATCTCGTGTATGATACAAGTATGTTTCGTGACTACTACGGTGTCACTTCCACCTTGGGGACCCAAGCCCTTGGTGTGCACCCTGGGGATCCAAGCCCATAGTGCTAATGGCACTAATGAGGAGCTTTTATGAGGAGCAAAGGGCGTTCTCGAGTATGTACTCATATGTTATGTCAAGTTAGGCACTACGATGTCTTATTTCAGACGACTCACATACCTTGATCTCATATAGTATACTTTGGGTAGTTTTGAAAAGTTAATGAAAATGCAGGTAGTCGAGTTAGTAGACTTGACAATTCAGTTCATGACTCATTTCAACAGAGGTTTGGCATTAAGTACGAGAAATAACAGGTTCTTTGTACTTTTTTATTTTCTGCATTTTTCTATGGTATCTGTATTTCTTTGTTTGATATGTTTGGAAAAGCATTAGAATTATGATAACGTTTGCCATGAAATGCCATAGAAACTGGTTATATTATGCTATGAGAAGCATGTTGAAGTATGTCAAGTAAACATGATGAACTTAATACAAGTAATTTATCAGTTATACTTAGATAAGATAGATATAAAAATAAGCCTTGAATTATGTTCATGTTAGTTATTTGATAACCTTATATGCTTTTCCTCACTAAGTGAATTCTTAGCGTGTGTTGTTTCACACATAGGTTATTGGAAACTTACCAGAAGAGGAGTCAAGCATGTTGATCAAGCTGCAATCTACCAAACATCAGTAAGACATTCTAATTTATGATATTCTCTAGTGGGCATGTATCAATTTATTCGTTAGTTGTTTTAAAGGTATAAGTTTGATTAAAAGTCAAATAAATATGAATTATTTGTATGGTTAAAGAATTACCTGTAATGATATTTAATCGGGTAACATTTTATTTATCATTTATAGCTTAACACTTTTAAATTCAAGAAAGGGCCTAGGCAGTGTACCTAGTTTTCACCTTGAGGTACATATTTATTTTAATAGTTGACTAACATGTTTTATAAATCAATTCAGGGTCAAAACTAGCAATATGAAAATAGGTTATGAATACCTCGAAAGTCGAGAAAGGGTTATTTTATAAACTAGTTTTATGTCAAATGTTTAAAAAAATTACAAGTTTAGAACTCTGTTAAATAATATTGTGACATCCTCAATGTGTATTCGTACTACGAGTATACGTTAAGGGTGTTACATTTAGTGGTATCAGAGGTATAGGTTTAGCCGATTCTGGATGCTAAACCAAGTTTGTTATAAGTTGTCAGTAAATACATGCCCCTAGAATGTCATATTACTGATGTGTTGATTGTATGACTTGAAGATGCTCCTCATTAGTATAGGATAGAATAAGATTATAGTAAGGAAAGTAAGACACTACTGGATTTCGTCAATCGACGAATCTCAAAGGTCAATAAAGGACCCATAGCGAGTGCAATAAAGTGAAATATGTATTGTAATCAACTTCAGTTTGGGTTGAGTTATCTGCATTGTAAGGAGCTGATGCAGTAATTATAAGATGTTAGTCCTTAACATCATATATGCACTTATGTTAATAACATCATATGTTACAAAGAAATTTAGATAGTAAGGGCTCACATTTCAAGGTAAAAGACAGTCGTAGGACTGTAAGTTTATGACTAAATGATGTTAAAAATATCTTTGATAAATTAAGATATTAAGATATGAAGAAGTAAGAAGAAGAAGAAGAAGAAGAAGTATCTTTACTTGAGAAATATAAATGCTTGGGGGTCAAAAAGAGACTCGTAGTAGTATAAATAAAGTAATGTACTGTTCTCGACTTCTGACTTGGCTGAGCTACTTGTGCATTATAGAGCTCAAGCACAAGAGCGGGGAATACTATTTTAGATATTAGAAGAAATACATGAGAGGTTTTAACCTCCGGTATCTGTATTTGTTAAGGCATTGATTGTTAAAAGTTTAAGTTTCTGAGTGCCCTAAATTTTATAGTAAAGGTGAATTGATGACTACTTATCTGAAGTTAAAGGATGATAAAAATCATATTGGAAGGTCTGAAAGATATGAAAATTGAAAAGTCAAAAGAAATAATACTGTTACTAAGGGAACATGTTTGTATTTGGGTGGACCATTGCCACAGAGTAGTACTTACAATAAAAGTGACCTGGAAAATTTCCTAGAAGGAATTAAAAGAGCTGAAAGCTCAGCTGTAAGAATTATTAGACTGGAGTTATAATCAATCTAGTGTACTATTGTGAGAAGCTCCAAAATTATTCGTAAAGAAGGAAGATAGTTCTTTACGACCATGTAGTGATTATTTATAAAAGGAAATAAGGAAAAAGAAATGATATATTTTCTATCAAGATTATCAATTAACCTGAACCATAAAGACTTAATGTGAGTTTTGGTTAATAAAAGTGGCTATCTTAGGTCATATTACTTTAGCTGTAGGGATCCAAGTCGAACCTAAAAATATACAGTCTATTGTGGAGTGGGAAAATTCCCAAAAATATTACAAAGTTTCTTAGTTTCTTAAGACTTATTGGTTATGATCGACGGTCTGTGAAAGATTTCTTGAGGATATGTTATGAGCTTGTATAATTGAGTTCGAAATCATGAAAAAGAAGTTATATGCTAAGCTGTCAAAGTGTAAATCTTGGTTGCCGGAAGTTGCTTTTCTTGGTCATGTGGTTTTGGCAGAAGAGATAAGAGTAAATCCCAAGAAAGTACCAACTATAGTTGAATGGAAACCTCTGAAGAATGTTTTCGAGGTTCAAAGTTTCTTGGGACTTAGTTGTTATTGAAAGTTTGTAAAGAATTTCTCGATGATTGCCTCCCCACTGACCAAGCTATTGAGGAAAGATATGTTCTTATGTTAGACAGATAAGTGCCAATAAAACTTTGAGACATTAAAGAAGATATTAATCGAAGCCCAAGTATTAATACAACCAAAATCGAACAAAGATTATATGGTTTATAATGATGCTTCTCATAAAGGTTTGGGAAGTGTACTTAAGTAAGAAGGAAAAGTAGTGGCCTATGCTTCGAGACAACTTACGACACATGAGAGGAATTATCCTAATCATGATTTAGAGCTAGCAATGGTTGTATTTTCTTTAAAGATATAGCGTCATTATTTATATGGTAAATGATGCTATATTTACACAGATTATAGAAGTTTAAAGTATTTGTTAACTAAAAAGGAGTTGAACCTGAGGCAAAGAAGGTGGATCAAGCTTCTTAAGGATGATGATGTGATCATTGACTATCATTCAGGAAAAGCTAATGTGGTAGCCGACGCCTTCAGTCGAAACACATTTGTTGCCTTAAGAGCTATGAATGCGAGACTGGCATTAAAAGAATATGTCACTTTAATTTTCGAGTTAAGAATAAAGTTTACTTTATTAGATTGAATAAAAGATTTTTAGAGAAAAGTTGAGAAGTGTTTGTTAAGGTTCAAATAAGTGGAAGAAGGTGAAACCGAAGACTTTGAAGTTAATCTGATGGATACTTGTATTATCGAGGAAAAAAATCTATTTTTCAAACGATGAAGAATTGAAGAAACAACTTATCTTCGAGGTACGTTATAGTCCTTTGATTGTACATCCAGGTGGAAACCAGATATATCAAGATTTAAAGAGTCGATATTGGTGGCCAGGCATGAAAAGGGTTATAACTGAGTTTGTTTCTAAATGTTCGACATGTCAACAAGTAAAAGCAGAACTTCAGGTTCCTTCTGAATTATCGTAACTGATTTCCATTTCTTACTGGAAATGAGAACAGTGACGATGGATTTTGTATTAGGACTATCTTTGACATCGAATAAGAAAGATTCAATCTGGGTAACTGATAATAGATTGACTAAGTTAGCACACTTTATCCCTGTTCGAATAAATTACTTTAGGGATAAGTATGCTGAGTTGTATATTAAGGAAATAGTTCAACTACATGGAGTACCAGCCTCGATAGTATCTAATAAAGATCCGAGGTTTACTTTAAAATTTTGGAAGTCTTTACATAGAGCCTTAGATATTCCACTCAATGTTAGCACAACTTTTCATCCTCAAACAGATGGACAATCAGAGCGGACTATTCAGATTTTGGAGAATATGTTAAAGGCATGTGTGATTGAATTCAAAGGATCGAGATATAGTTGGCCCTGAGAAAATTAAAGAAGTTAAAGATAAGGTAAAGATGATAAAACATGGAGTCAAATAACTAAGGAAATAAGTCAATTTCGCTTGTTAAAGTTCTTTGACGAAATCGTTAAGTTGAGGAAACGACTTGGGAAAGAAAAGAAGATATGAGAAAGCAGTTTTCTCACCTTTTTGAACTAGGTACGTGTTGAAAATTTGAGGATGAATTTTCTTAAGGGGGGAGAATTGTAATATCCCAATTTATGACTAGTGACCAAAATGTAAATTTTGTGGCTAAAGTATAAACTTTGGAAAAGTTCAAGGATCAAAGTGTAATTTTCAAAAGTTATGTATTTTAACCCATTAAATGAATAGTTTACTCCCAAGAATGACGTTTTTGTGTTACCTGAATTTTTCGTACAGAGTTTGTACTAATGGCTATAAAGCGATAAAGTTCAAAAAAAATATTCTGATAATCGGATTGAGCTAAAATTTCATAGATAGTTCCATGGACCTTAGAAAAGTCATAAAATATCATTCTATGAATATTTGGATGTTAAAAATATCGAGAAAAATTAAATCGATTGAAATGACATGGAATGGCAATTTTGTGAATTAATTGATCGGTAAAAGGCATTTTGGTCATTTGGCCCAAAAGGGACATGGAAGGAGTTTTGAGATTTCTTTTATTGATGAATAGTGGCTGATTAGAATCCAACTAAGTCTAGTTGGAATGTTACAAAATGGCAAATTAGAAATATAGATATAGTTGGAGGGTATTTTTGGAAAGTGGAATTTATTGAATTAAAATTTCAATTTTTTCATAATACAAGTGTCTTACATACATGAAATATGAAGGAATTATCAGCCAAATACCCTCCAAAACCTTGGTGAAGAGAAAAAGAAGAGAAAAAATTTTACAAGCTCGATTTAAGCCCCGAATCTCGATTTTTAGTCAAGTTTGAATTAAAGGAAGTTCAAGGTTCGAGTAAGAAAAGAAAAGAAAAGGGTTGAACTAGTGTTTAGTGAGGCATTCTATCAAATAGCCCTGGTGAGTGCAATATATGTATATTAAGTTAATAGAAGGGAAGACTTGTGACTAGTCAAGGATTAGAATTCATATCACATGTATATGTTAAATCTGGTACATAAAATGTCAGTAAAAGATAAAATAAACTTGATATGCTATGTTACTCAAGGTAAAGAAATAGTATGACCTGATTGGTACTTGGTCATTGATTTAGTAACTATTTACGAAACATGATGAAAGCTATTGTATTTATATGATTTGTTACACCTGATGTAATATAGGGTACGAATTGCCCAATGATGACTATTAAATATATCTGATATGATTATTCTGAACATGACATGATATTTGTTATGTTTGTTTTGAACATGATATGATAGCTGAATGCCCAAGTATTACAACATGAGAGTCTTTGGTATAGTTGGATATCCATAGAGTCTTAGCAGTTGCATCTCATGTATGATACAAGTATGTTTCGTGACTACTACGATGTCACTTCCACCTTGGGGACCCAAGTCCTTGGTGTGCACCCTGGGGATCCAAGCCCATAGTGCTAATGGCACTAACGAGGTGCTTTTATGAGTAGCAAAGGGCATTCTCGAGTATGTACTCATATGTTATGTTCAAGTTAGGCACTACGATGTCTTATTTCAGACGACTCACATATCTTGATCTCATATAGTATACTTTGGGCATTTTTGAAAAGTTAATGAAAATGCAGGTAGTCGAGTTAGTAGACTTGACAATTCAGTTCATGACTCATTTCAACAGAGGTTTGGCATTAAGTACAAGAAATAACAGGTTCTCTATACTTTTGTATTTTCTGCATTTTTCTATGGTATCTATATTTCTTTGTTGGATATGTTAGGAAAAGAATTAGAATTATGATAACGTTTGCCATGAAATGCCATAGAAACTGGTTATATTATGCTATGAGAAGCATGTTGAAGTATGTCAAGTAAACATGATGAACTTAATACAAGTAATTTATCAGTTATACTTAGATAAGATAGATATAAAAATAAGCCTTGAATTATGTTCATGTTAGTTATTTGATAACCTTATATGATTTTTCTCACTAAGTGAATTCTTAGCGTGTGTTGTTTCACACGTAGGTTATTGGAAACTTACCAGAAAAGGAGTCAAGCATGTTGATCAAGCTGCAATCGACCAAACATCAATAAGACATTCTAATTTATGATATTCTCTAGTGGGCATGTATCAATTTATTCGTTAGTTGTTTTAAAGATATAAGTTTGATTAAAAGTCATATAAATATGAATTATTCGTATGGTTAAAGAATTACCGGTAATGATATTTAATCGGGTAACATTTTATTTATCGTTTATAGCGTAACAATTTTAAATTCAAGAAAGGGCCTAGGCAGTGTACCTAGTTTTCACCTTGAGGTAAATACTTATTTTAATAGCTGACTAACATGTTTTATAAACCAATTTAGGGTCAAAACTAGCAATCTGAAAATAGGCTATGAATACCTTGAAAGTCGAGAAAGGGTTATTTTATAAACTAGTTTTATGTCAGATATTTAAAAAAAATACAAGTCTAGAACTCTGTTAAATAATAATGTGACATCCTCAATGTGTATTCGTACTATGAGTATACGTTAAGGGTTTTACAATTTGACTTTGACCACTTGGTACAAAATAAGAGTTACAAATTACATATAGGGTCCTACGAAATACATAGCCCAATACATCTAGCAATTGTACTCAGCAACTAAAGTCGATTCTAAAATGCAAGCCTTGATGGTGCTCCTCTAGGCCACACAACAACCTACTTACCTACGAACGAAAACAACGATTCCAAATGCTGAGCTAACAAAGCTCAGTGGATACACCGCCACTCAACCATGCTTCATGCAAATTATAAATAAAGCAATGCAACATGAATGATATCATGGAAGGATAACGGTGGCGCTACCATAACCGCCTAAACACAAAGCATTATGAATGTATGATCTAACACACAATATATACATATACCTCATAAGTTCACATAGCATCACACATACAGTACCAATAATATTAAGTGAGGCTCGCGTCCACTTAGCATTGGGATCCTACACTACGAGTAAGGCCCGCATATATAAAGCATCGATATCCTACAATCTTGGGGATAATGCCCGCGTCCACAAAGCATCGAGATCCTTCATCCATGCTCAGAATCTCTCATCAAGCATCTTCGAATGAGGCCTGCATCTACATAGCATCGAGATCCTGCATTCGGGAGTCTTCAAGGTGTTGCAACACACTTCTATGGGTATCCAAATCAAAATAACAAGGGATGACTCAACAATATAGGCAACCATTAGCACAAAACAAGGGCTCTAGCCACTACACAGCATCAACCGATCCACCTAGGATCCCTATGGGTTACTACTTCACACAATTCACCTAATATTTACCGAATCCTTAGCCTTTTATTTCACATACAGTGTTTAAATATCCGTTTCTCAGTTTTAATATTCATTTTATACCTTAAGAGACCCCTTGGGCCCTTTGCCTCAAATTATAGAACCCCTGAACGCAAACTCAAATTCCTTGGGCAGGTTGCCCTACGAGTACCGATACTACTATATGGGTATTAGTACGCCTCTCTAGGTATCAGTACTCTTCCACGAGTACCGATACTTAATTTAGGTTCAAAACAAATGGGTCCTCAGGCCGTACTGTAACATCCATTTCCCGTATTTATCACCAAATACGAGTCAGTGATGTTACTAACAAATATTAAACCCTTATATTTTCTTAATATAGAAAATTGGCAGCCTGCACTTCCTTTACTTAAAAATTTATAAAAATTATTATAGACATCAAATATTCGTTCTGAATTTTTCTAATTAAACTAGATTCATTAAGCTTTCTAACCATAGAAATTATTAGCCTAAATTTATTACACAAAAATTCAAATAAATCCTTAGATAAACGTCACAGCCCAGAATTTCAAAAATTCTGCTACCCTGTTTTCTGACCTTCCGTTGAATAAAAATTCATAACTTTTTACATACAACTCGAAATCAGTCACCGTTAATTTTGTAAGAAACTAGACAAAATTTTTAGTTCATACATATAAGATTAACTGTCTAATTTCAATTTTGGAATTTATCCTGATTTTTCGAACAAACTGCTTTTGCATACATTTCTGGGCAGATTTTTAAACTTTCTATCTTAGAATCCATATTTACTAAAAACTTAGTCCATTACCATTTATAACCATAATAGGACTTAATAGGTTCATCATCCATATTCAAAAACTATTAACCCACCATATTTAGTGATAAGTTATTACAACCCCACTAATTATACATGACATCAAGTACATTTCCAAAAGAAAGGATGGATGTCATTACATTACTATGAGTATGGAGATATACCTCCCAAAATATGAGAGTGATGCTCGGCTACTCTTCACTCGAAGCTCCTCTAAAACCTACGCATGAAAGTCATCATACGCTAAGCATATACTTAGTGAGGCAACAACATTTAATTCAAATGCAATTTAACATAGGTATCAATATATTATAGTGACAATGCATATGATCACCTCCCATTTTATGAATTTTAACAGATATGACATGATATATATATAGTAACATATTACATGGTAATAACCTTGATTCTTACCAATATCGTTGCCATATTCATCATCGAGCTTTCAAGCCTTTTTAACCTGTTTTTCAATTCATTTAGCCCAAGTATTGAATTAAGGAAATTTTTGGTACGCGAGTCATCCCCCCTATACTTACTTGAGTATAGTATATTAGGTGCACTTTACTAGAAGTGCTTAACACCGAAGTGTTTTTGTATACTTACCGGAGTATACAATTATTAATTATTTTGCACTTTACCTGAAGTGCTTATAATAAATTGCACTCTACCGGGAGTACTAAAACGTTTATACAGCTGTTTATGACTCTATGGATATCCAACTATACTTTTAATTTCCTATCTCAAACTTTGGGCTTTATATCAATCATAATATCATACATGGCAACATATATACATATTAAGCAATTCATACGTAAAATATCATTCCATGGATAAGTAGTGATCCATGCATGTATTCTCAATTCTGGAAATATTTTTAACATGTCAATTATATAATGAATGACATAAAAAACATGCTATGCATGCATTGCACTCACCTTGACACTTTCAAAGTTATAATTTATACTAGCCTCACTAAGCTTGATTACACTTTCTATCTTCTTTCTTCACTCGTTTGAACTCGAACTCGATTGTTATCTGTTTGTACATTAAATACATGACACAAGCAACCTTAAGTACATGTCCAATATGGAAAAATTAATATTTTCAACCAAGTACTTCTTTGTAACCACCATGCTCCCAATACTTTAATCTCATCTCAAATTACACATTACAACCAATAGTTTGATAATCTCCATTTAAATCCTAAATTCTTTCTCTTAGGGTTTATAAACTAAAATTTGGAAACTTCCACATTTCATCCACATTTTCAAAAATATTAATACCAAAATGATCATTGTATCATAGCAAACAACATACCCATGCTTCTTGAATATTTTCCAATTTTTCACTTATTTCACCCAATTTACACAATTCACAAATTGGTCCTAAAATGATGTTTTCTTCAATCCAACAACATAATTCAACTTAGAAAACATCATTCTAATCAAATCCATCATCAAAATAATTTTTACAAAATTTCCTCTAATATTATTCATTTTGCCAAAATGGTCCCTATAGGTTTATCAAGAAGTTTTCATCATTTCAAGCATCTAAACAACACTACAACACCATTTCCAACTTGATTAAGCCTTAAAACATGAAATCTTAACATGCTCTTCAACCACCCTAATCATCAAACTCACCTTAGAGATATGGAAACTAAGCAAAACTTATGTCAAAAGATAGAGAATTCAAAGGAGATCAATTTCTTATTTCATGTCTCTAACCAAAAGCCAAGTAATCAAGCCAAAAATTGAATTGAAATTTTTGCTCTTACCTTGCTAGGGGTCTCGGCTACTTGGGAGAAAGATGAGAAAATTTCTAGTCTTTTCTATCTTTAATTTTAATGCCAAATGTCTTCTAATTTGGCTATAAAAAAATAAAAATCTCTAAAATAGTCAAATGACTATTTCACCCCTTAGTTATAACCAATCACAAGCCAACACCTATATTTTATCCTCTTCCATAATAAATTTTCATTAAAAAGTATAGGTGAAATGTCTAAAATGCCATTAATGAAATAATTTATTTTTAAAAATGCCATTCCACCCCTATACAAAATACTGAATAGAATCGAATCTAAACTGATATAAAAACGATTCAAAACTTCGATGCTATGCTCTTTGGGTCTTTTTAAGACTTCCTTCAAATTTTCATAAAATTCTGAGCTTATACGTTTACCCGAATTACACTTAAACTTTAACCGTAATTTCCCAATAATAGAAACATCAGATCAAACCATAGTTTTTATATTCGATCCACACCCTTAGATGATCTATCTATTTATGGAATAAAAATAATTATTGGGAAAATTACTATGTTGGTCCTTGAACTTTTCTCAACTTATCACTTTTGTCACCAAACTTTAAAACTTTACGTTTTAGTCATTGAACTAAAACCACTAACTTTTGATTATTTACGTTTTGGTCACTAATCAAATAATGGGATATTACAATTCTCTCCCCCTAAAAAATTTGTCCTCGAATTTTTAGAACGTACCTGGATTAAACAAATGCGGGTACTGTTCTTTCATTCGTTCTTCAGTTTCCCATGTGGCTTCTTCCACTTTGTGGTTTTTCCATAGCACCTTAACCAATGGAATCGATTTCTTCCTCAATTTCTTTACCCCATGAGCTAAAATCTTTACTAGTTCTTCTTCAAATGTCAAATCAGGTTGCATCTCAACTTCCGCAGGTGAATGACATGAGAAGGATCCGACCTATATTTGCGAAGCATCGATACATGAAAATCATCATGAATCTTGCTCATTTCTGGTGGTAAAGCCAATTGATACGCCACCGGTCCAACTCTTTTCAAGATTTCATACGGACCAATGAATCTGGGACTAAGTTTCCCTTTTCTTCTGAATCTCATTATTTTCTTCCATGGTGAAACTTTCAAAAATACCTTGTCTCCTACCTGATACTCAATATCTTTTTAAATCTGAATAAGCCTTTTTTTATCGGAAGCTGCCCTTAGATTATCTCGAATTATCTTCACTTTTTCTTCTACCTCTTGAATCAAGTCAGGCCCGATAATCTTGCGGTCTTCGAATTCAAACCAATTTAACGGTGTCTGGAATTTTCTTCCATATAAAGCTTCATACGGTGCCATTTTAATACTTGACTGATAACTGTTGTTATACGCAAATTCAGGCAATGATAAGTACTTTTCCCACGAACCTGCAAACTCAATGACACACGCTCTTAGCATATCTTCCAAAATATGAATTGTCCTCTCTGATTGTCCATCAGTTTGCGGGTGGAAGGCAGTACTAAAATGCAATCGAGTACCCAATGCTTCCTGTAGTGCTTTCCAGAATCTAGAAGTAAACCTGGGATCTCTGTCAGACACAATGGAAATAGGAACTCCATGTAATCTAACAATCTCTCGAATATACAACTCTGCATATTTATTCAAAGAGAAATCTGTTCTGACGGGCAAGAAATGTGCTGATTTGGTTAATCAATCCACGACCACCCAAATTAAGTCTTTCTTACTTGGTGCCAATGGTAATCAAGTTACAAAGTCCATAGTCACTTTTCCCATTTCCATTCTGGAATAGCAATTGGTTGAAGTAACCCTGATGGCACTTGATGTTCTGTTTTAACTTGCTGACAAGTTAAGCATTTAGACACGAATTCCGTTATAGCTCTTTGCATTCCTGGCCACCAAAAATAGCTCTTCAAATCTTGATATATTTATTTCCTCCCGGGTGCATCTTTAAAGACTATAATGTGCTTCTGTAAGAATTTTCTTTTTCAATTCATCATCTTCAGGAATATAAGCACGTCCTTTATAATATAAACATCCATTGGACTTTACTTCGAAGTCTGAAGATTCTCTCCTTTCAGCTTTCTTCTATTTCTCTAAACAATTTTCATCTGTTTCCTGTGATTCTTTTATTTTGTCTATCAAAGTATACCTGATGTTCAGCTCAGCAAGTAGAGCATCATCATCCAATATTGATAATTGAACATTCGATATCCGCAGGGCCGAAAACATCTTTCGGCTAAGTGCGTTTGCCACCACATTAGCCTTTCCCGGGTGATAATCCTTAATTGCATCATAATCCTTAATTAGCTCAATCCATCGCCTTTGTCTTAGATTCAACTCCTTCTGTGTTAAAAGATATTTTAGGCTTTTGTGGTCTGTGCATATATAACATCTTTCACCATATAAGTAGTGGCGCCAAATTTTTAAAGCAAAGACAACCGCAGCTAATTCCAAATCGTGAGTAGGATAATTCCTCTCATGAGTTTTAAGCTGCCTAGAAGCATAAGCCACCACTTTCCCGTCTTGCATAAGTACACAACCCAAACCATTATGCGATGCATCACTATACACCATAAAATTCTTACCCGATTCAGGTTGAACTAACACCTGGGCTTCTGTCAATATTTTCTTCAATCTTTCAAAGCTTTCTTGACATTCTTTAGTCCACATAAAAGGTACATTCTTCCTAAGCAATTTTGTAATAGGTGCAGCAATCATTGAGAAATCTTTCACGAACCGGGGGTAATATCTTGCCAATCCGAGAAAACTTCTAAACTCTGCAACATTTTTAGGAGGTTTCCACTCCATGATAGCTTGAATTTTCTGAGGATCAACCTAAATTCCTTCAGCCGATACTATATGTCCAAGAAATGTCACCTCAGAAAGCCAAAACTCACATTTAGATAATTTGGCATATAATTTCTTCTCCCTCAAAATCTGAAGAACTATTCTGAGATGAACATCATGATCCTCCTTGGTTTTAGAATAAACCAGGATATCGTCTATGAATACCACTACAAACTGGTCTAGGTATGGATGAAAAATTTGGTTCATCAAATCCATAAATGTTGTTGGGGCATTAGTTAATCCAAACGGCATCACCACGAATTCATAATGACCATATCGAGTCTTGAAAGCCGTCTTTGGAATATCCTGCTCTTTAATCTTCAATTGATGATAGCCCGTTCGAAGATCAATCTTAGAGAACACTACTGCCCTCTTTAATTGATCAAAAAGATAATCAATTCTTGGAAATGGATATTTATTCTTTATCGTCACTTTATTAAGTTGACGATAATCGATACACAATCTCATCAATCCATCTTTCTTCTTTACAAATAATACAGGTGCTCCCCATGGTGATATGCTTGGTCGTATAAAACCTCGATTCTGCAATTCTTGTAGCTATGATTTGAGTTCCCAGAGTTCAGCAGGTGTCATACGATACGGGGCCATCGATATGGGTGTTGTACCAGGTAACAAATCAATTCCAAATTCTACCTCTCTATCTAGAGGTAGTCCCGGTAATTCTTCTAGGAATACATTTGGGAATTCCCGCACCGTAGGTATATCTTCTATTTTCGCTCCCTTCTAAAAGGTATCAATTTTGGGAGTTGGATCTATTTCACAACCATCCATCAACATTTCATTCGCAACAACAACCGAAATAACATCACTACGATGATTCGGCTTCTCCCCCGCGAATATTATTCGTGATCCATTTGGTGCCTTTAAAATTAATCTTTTTAATCGGCACTCCACCACAGCATCATATATAAATAACCAATCCATCCTCAATATTATTTCAAACTCACAAAACGGTAATTCCATAAGGTCAGCGGGGAAACCCACACTCTAAATTTTAATAGGACACTGACGGGAAATCCTCTTAACCTTAGCACTCTGGCCTAACGGATTGGTTGCTACCACCTAACTCTTAATTAGTTCTATTGGAATATTTCTTTCTAGTATGATTCTAGAACTAATATATGAATGAGTGGAACTAGGATCAATTAGTGCAAAAATAGGTCTATTAAAGAGTCCAAGCATACCTGATATCACATCAGGATCATCTTTACTCTTTGTGGTCTTGATATTATATACACGAGCAGGAGCTTTGCCTTTCAGATTTGATGCAACTTCCGATGCACCTTGATGGGAATTCCACCCTCGGTTCCCTTTATTTCTTTGAGAAGCAGCCACCGATTGATTCTCATGTAATTCTGGACATGCTCGTTTGAAATGACTCGGCTTCCCACATTGATATCACACTGTCTCTGGTGCATACCAACATCAACCAGGATGTCTTCTTCCACAAGTCTTACATTCAGGTCTATTCCAAAGTCCATCACCTTTACTTCCACTAGTTTTATTGTGGACTTTCTTGGATTTACCCGCAGAAGAATTCTTCTTTACAGACGACATCGACCCAACTGATCCTTGCTGCTGAAAACCTTTACCCCGTTTAGAACAGGGTAAAACACCGGGGCCTCGAGGTCGCTTAATTGACTGTGTTTTCTTCTCATAAGCTTCTTCTTGTTCCACCCTTTCCATTCCTTTAGCTCGGTTAACCGCCACTTGAAATTTAGACAAATCAAGAGCAACCAAGACTTTATTATACTCCGGATCTAGGCCTGCCACAAATTTATTAACTCTGTGCTTCTCAGTCAGAAAGAGCTCTGTAGCAAACCGACTAAGCTTATTAAACTCACACTCATACTCATATATCGATCTGCCTGCTTGCTTTAGATTCATAAACTGAGTCCTCATATCCTCGATAAAAACATCACCAATGTACTTGTTCTGGAACTCTTTTAAAAAGAATTCCCAAGTAACTTGTTCCCGAGGAATCTGAGCAGTAATGGTGGTCCACCAAATTCGAGCAGGCCCCATCAGAAGTGATGTTACACCTTCCAGTCTTCCTTAATCATCACACCGGATAGAGTCTAACATAATTTTAATATCATTTAGCCAAAAGTCCGCAGACATCGGATTAACATCAAAATCACCTTGAAACTTTGATGCCTTCAACTCCCTTGGCACAGACACTGGTTTCGGTCTATTTAAGATATCATCTAATGCCTGCAGGAACAGTCCACGATCCTGAACCGGTATCTTTTGTTGTCCTTGTGTAGGTGCTTGACCTTGATATTGCTCCTGAGGTACATTCTTATTTACCTCGTTACTTCCACTCTGCACAGGAACCTCCTGTTCAAACGCATGTCTAGAACCCTGATGGTCCGACATCTGAACAGAACACATTTTCAACAAGTTTCCTAATATAGAGTAGCATTACTAATTATAGAGCATCAGAGTATCTACACATAATCATTAGTAATTATGACATCCTAGTGGCATGTATACAATTCCCACTCATTTTTAAATTCAATTTCTATCCAGAATCGACTAAACCTGAGGCTCTGATACCAATAAATGTAACATCCATTTCCCGTATTTATCACCAAATACGAGTCAGTGATGTTACTAACAAAGATTAAACCCTTATATCTTCTTAATATAGAAAATTGGCAGCCTATACAGCCTTTACTACACAACATCAACCGACCCACCTAGGATCCCTATGGGTTACTACTTCACACAATTCACCTAATATTTACCGAATCATTAGCCTTCTATTTCACATACGGTGATTAAATCTCCGTTTCTCAATTTTAATATTCATTTTATACCTTAAGAGACCCCTTGGGCCCTTTGCCTCGAATTATAGAACCCCTGAACGCAAACTCAAATTCCTTGGGCAGATTGCCCTACGAGTGCCGATACTCCTATATGAGTATCGGTACGCCTCTCTAGGTATCAGTACTCTTCCACGAGTACCGATACTTAATTTAGGTTCAAAAGAAATGGGTCCTCAAGCTGTACTGTAACATCCATTTCCCGTATTTATCACCAAATACGAGTCAGTGGTGTTACTAACAAAGATTAAACCTTTATATTTTCTTAATATAGAAAATTGGCAGCCTGCACTGCCTTTACTTAAAAATTTATAAATTTTTTTATAGACATCAAAAATTTGTTCCGAAATTTTCTAATTAAACTAGATTCATTAAGATTTCTAATCATATAAATTATTAGCCTAAATTCATTACACAAAAATTCAAATAAATCCTTAGATTCACGTCACAGCCCAGAATTTCAAAATTTCTGCTACCCTGTTTTCTGACCTTCCGCCGAATAAAAATTCATAAATTTTTACATACAAATCGAAATCAGTCACCGTTAATTTTGTAAGAAACTAGACAAATTTTTTAGTTCATAAATATAAGATTCACTGTCTAATTCCAATTGTGGAATTTATGCTGATTTTTCGAACACACTACTTTTGCATACATTGCTGGGCAGATTTTTAAACTTTCTATCTTAGAATCCATATTTACTAAAAACTTAGTCAATTACCATTTATAACCATAATAGGACTTACTAGGTTCATCATCCATATTCAACAACTATTAGCCCACCATATTTAGTGATAAGTTATTACAACCCCACTAATTATACATGCTATCTAGTACATTTCCAAAAGAAAGGATGGATGTCATTACATTACCATGAGTATGGAGATATACCTCCCAAAATATGAAAGTGATGCTCGACTACTCTTCACTTGAAGCACCTTTAAAACCTACGCATGAAAGTCATCATACGCTAAGCATATACTTAGTGAGGCAACAACATTCAATTCAAATGCAATTTAACATAGGTATCAATATATTATAGTGACAATGCATATGATCACCTCCCATTTTATGCATTTTAACATATATGACATGATATATATATATATATATATATAGTAACATATTACATGGTAATAACCTTGATTCTTACCAATACCGTTGCCATATTCATCATCGAGCTTTCAAGCCTTTTTAACCTGTTTTTCAATTCATTTAGCCCAAGTATTGAATTAAGGAAATTTTTGGTACGCGAGTCATCCCCCCTATACTTACTTGAGTATAGTATATTAGGTACACTTTACTGGAAGTGCTTAAAACCGAAGTGTTTTTGTATACTTACCGGAGTATACAATTATTAATTATTTTGCACTTTACCTGAAGTGCTTATAATAAATTGTACTCTACGGGAGTGCTAAAATGTTTATACAGCTGTTTATGACTCTATGGATATCCAACTATACTTTTAATTTTCTATCTCACACTTTGGGCTTTATATCAATCATAATCTCATACATGGCAACATATATACATATTAAGCAATTCATACGTAAAATAACATTCCATGGATAAGTAGTGACCCATGCATGTATTCTCAATTCTGGACATATTTTTAACATGTCAATTATATATTGAATGACATGAAAATCATGCTACGCATGCATTGCACTCACCTTGACGCTTTCAAAGTTATAATTTATACTAGCCTCACTAAGCTCGATTGCACTTTCTATCTTCTTTCTTCACTCGTTTGTACTCGAACTCGATTGTTATCTGTTTGTACATTAAATACATGACACAAGCAACCTTAAGTATATGTCCAACCTTTACTAATACATGTACAAACCAATATGGAAAAACTAATATTTTCAACCAAGTACTTCTTTGTAACCACCATGCTCCCAATACTTTAATCTCATCTCAAATTACACATTACAACCAATAGTTTGATAATCTCCCTTTTAAACCCTAAATTCTTTCTCTTAGGGTTTATAAACTAAAATTTGGAAACTTCCACATTTCATCTCAATTTTCAAAAATATTAATACCAAAATGATCATTTTATCATAGCAAACAACATACCCATGCTTCTTGAATATTTTCCAACTTTTCACTTATTTCACCCAATTTACACAATTCACAAAATGGTCCTAAAATGATGTTTTCTTCAATCCAACAACATAATTCAACTTAGAAAACACCATCTAATCAAATCCATCATCAAAATAATTTTTACAAAATTTCCCCTAATATTACTCATTTTGCCGAAATGGTCCCTATAGGTTTATCAAGAAGTTTTCATCATTTCAAGTATCTAAACAACACTACAACACCATTTCCAACTTGATTGAGCCTTAAAACATGAAATCTTAGCATGCTCTTCAACCACCCTAATCGTCAAACTCAGCTTAGAGATATGGAAACTAAGCAAAACTTATGTCAAAAGATAGAGAATTCAAAGGAGATCAATTTCTTATTTCATGTCTCTAACCAAAAACCAAGTAAATCAAGCCAAAAATTGAATTGAATTTTTTTCTCTTACCTTGCTAGGGGTCTCGGCTACTTGGGAGAAAGATGAGTAAATTTCTAGTCTTTTCTATCTTTAATTTTAATTCCAAATGTCTACTAATTTGGCTATATAAAAATAAAAATCTCTAAAATAGTCAAATGACTATTTCACCCCTTAGTTATAACCAATCACAAGCCAACGCCTATATTTTATCCTCTTCCATAATAAATTTTCATTAAAAAGTATAGGTGAAATGTCTAAAATGCCATTAATGAAATAATTTATTTTCAAAAATGCCATTCCACCACCTATACAAAATACTGAATAGAATCGAATCTAAACTGATTTAAAAACGATTCAAAACTTCGATGCTATGCTCTTCGGGTCTTTTTAAGACTTCCTTCAAATTTTCATAAAATTCTGAGCTTATACGGTTACCCGAATTACACTTAAACTTTAACCGTAATTTCCCAATAATAGAAACATCAGTTCAAACCATAGTTTTTATATTTGATCCACACCCTTAGATGATCTATCTATTTATGGAATGAAAATAATTATTGGGAAAATTACCATGTTGGTCCTTGAACTTTTCTCAACTTTTCACTTTTGTCACCAAACTTTAAAACTTTACGTTTTAGTCACTGAACTAAAACCACTAACTTTTGATTCTTTACGTTTTGGTCACTAATCAAAAAATGGGATATTACATGTACCGATATGTTCCCTCTGTATCGATACTCAGTATTTGTACATGAACCACCTCGTACCGATCCCCGCCCATATCGGTACTCCCACCTTTGCGTACCGGTACACGAAAGCCTTCCTCTAGCAATAGAACAGTAGTACCGATACGTCCCCTAGCATACCGATACACGAAAACGTTACTGGAATTTTCATTAAGGAAGAGGTACCAATACTCGTTCAGCAGTGCCGATACGCCTCTCACAAGCCGCATTTTATTACACAGACGTACCGATACGCGCCCAGCAATATCGGTACGCGAGCCCATAATTTCAAAATCTGGGTTTAGATTTTACCCAGAAATCCCACTTAACCTATATGGTTAAGCCCCAAATCGCTCTTACAAGTTATGGTGAAGTTATTAGGTGAGTTACTACAAATTTTTAGCCCTAATAACATCAATTCCACAAATTACCATTAGAGATCAACCAAGGTATATCAAAGCCAAAAACACCAAAATCATGCATCAAAGCCCATTTTTATGATTTCCAGGAATCCATAGGAGTTAGTAGTGTACTAAACTTGATTCCACAATTGAGAATGAAGTCCCTAGCATAGCTTCAAGCCTTGCTCTTCCCTTGATCCTTGGAAGAGTTCCCAACTTCTTTCACTACAAGAGATGTTACCAACATGTTACAACATTGTTGGGGGATTAAGGGAGTCAAAAACACATATCTAAACGAGAATGAAGCTCCTAAAAACCCATTCCCGTTCTCCCTCAACAACCTACACCAAAATACCTTTCTCCACCAAAACTAACCATTCTTACCTTGTTTGATAGATCTCTCAATGCTGAACAACTCTCCCTCAAACAACAATCCATGATTCACTCTCAAAACCCCAAAGATTAAGTCTTGAACTATAAGGTTTGGATGGGAGAGATGAAGGTATGAGAAAGAAGAGACAAAGGGGAGCAAGAATGAGGTCAACTCTTACAAAGATGAGCAGATAAATTAATCCCCTTCCCCCTATTTTTCATCCCAAGAGTGAATTTACACTCTTATTCCTTCAACCTTCAACTATTCAAGCTCAACCACCAGCCCAACACACAAGGCTAGCCCAAAAGGCTCCTATAAGCCCAATTAACATGGCCCAATTATGAGGCCCATGCCTCGGTTAAACTCGACTCTCGGATTTCAAAATTTGGGTCGTTACAAAGCCGTTAACGGTTATTAAAAGGTTGACATGGTAGTTAAGAAAATTTGTATAATAACACATTTAGTCCTCCAAAATTGCACATTCAAAAATTTAGTCATAATTTAAAAAAATAATAAATTTAACCCTCATTATTTACACATTATTTCAATTTTGTCCTATTTTTAATTAAAAATAATCTAATAATTCTATTAAAAATGATTTTGAAACCATGTCCCCATAATTAGCATAAATAAGTATTAAATATAATAGCATAATAGATATTCTTATTCGGTTTATTTTTTGGTTTGAATTCTGGTTTGATGCAGTAAGACATCTTTAACGCTAGCGATACTGCGATTAAAGCTGATGAAGAACAAGATGGAAGTTCAGGCAAAGCAGTTACAGAGAGAATTGGCTCAGTTACTGGAGTTTAGGCAAGATCAAACGGCTAGAATTTGTGATACAAACGCAAAGAGAAGGTATAAAACAAATACTTTTTAAACAGAACTCAATGAAGAATAACTTATATATATTATTTCATCATACTCAGCTTTTTATAGAGAAATTTGAGACTAAAAATATCTGAAACAATCAGACGAAATAGAAAACGAATGATTTCCTGAATTTGAACTAACACAGATTACATAATCTTGTAAAACAAAAAATAACTAAAACATCTTAGATAACAGAAAATAAAAATTAGGATAAACTACACCAGGTGCGGCTGTTTTGAAGCTTATTTTAGGCAAAAACAACGTTGTTTTGCTGGAGGACAAATAATAAACCCATGCACTTGGAAAGGTAGATACAAAGGCTAGGCCTTAACCACTAAACCACCATGAAATTATGTAATATTTTACCACAAATATTATATATCTCAAACTACTTGAGATTAATTCAAATTATTTTATAAAATAAAAAATACAATAAATAATATAAATAAATATATTGTCAATATATATAAATAAAATATTATTTTTATATATTATTTATAATATAAATATATTGTTTTTTTAAAAACACATAAAATATTTATAAAAATAATATATTTATATTATAAATAATATATAAAAAACCATAAACCCTAAACTCCAAACCTTATGCCCTATACCTTAACATTTGGAGTTTGGGTTTAGGGTTTATGGTTTTTATATATTATTTATAATATAAATATATTATTTTTATATATTATTTATTTCATTAAATCATTAATCTCAAGTAGTTTGAGATATATAATATTTCTGGTAAAACATTATATAATATCATGTTGGTTTAGTGGTTAAGGTTTAACCTTGATATTTGAAGGTCCTATGTTCAAACCCTTCCAAGTGCATTGTTTTAATATTTTTCCTCCAGAAAAATGACGTCGTTGTGGGGGTAAATTAGGCTTCAAAATAACCGCACCTAAACGATGTTATTTTTGAGTCACAAACTAAAGTTCAGAGTTAGATTTGCACTTTTTTAAAGTTCAGTGGCATTTTCGAGTTAGCGACAAGAGCATTGTTTTAATATTTTTCCTCCAGCAAATTGAATTCGTTTTGGGATAAATTAGGCTTCAAAATAGCCGCACCAAAACGACGTCATTTTGACTTAACATGGACGATAAGAGTTAACAGCGGAGTGGTATTTTTGAGTCACAAACTAAAGTTCAGTGTTGGATTTGCACTTTTTAAAGTTCGATGGCATTTTCGAGTCAGCGACCATAGTTGAGTGGTATGTGGTGTAGTTTACCCTTTGATTTATATATATTTATATATATATATATGCAAATAATATATTTTACATTATTTATAGTATTATTTATTTCATAAAATAATTTAAATTAATCTTAAGTGTAATTTGACATATATAATATTTGTGGTAAAATATTATATGTTTTTATTGTTGGTTTAGTGGTTAAGACTCACCTTTCGTATCTAAAGTTCCTAAGTGCATGTGTTTTATTATTTTTCCTCCACCAAAACAACGCCGTTTTGAATTAATGGTTCCGTTAAGAATTAATAGCGCAGTGGCATAAACGTGCCAGAAAGTAAAGTTTTGTGTTAGATTTGAACATTTTTTAAGTTTTGTCGTATTTTCGAGTCAGTGGTAATAGTTTAGTGGCATCTGGTGTAGTTTACCCTAAAAATTATTCATGGCATGAACACCAGTCATCTTCCTTAACTTCTGAAATGCTGCTAGTTTCAAAGGCTTGGTTAGAATGTCGGCCACTTGGTCTTCACTAATACAATAGATGAGATCAATAACTCCATCTTTTGTAAGATCTCTTAAGAAATGAAGTCGCACGTCTATGTGTTTGCTTTTCCCATTTAGAACAAGATTTTAAAGAGTTTAATGGTTGAATTATTGTCACAATAAATTGTAGTAGCACCCTCTTGCTTAAAATAAAGATCTTCAAGTATTTTTCTTATCCAGATTGCTTGACAAGCGCAGGCCGTTGTAGCTACAAATTCAGCTTCGGTTGTCGATAAAGTAACAATCAGTTGCTTTTTTTTATCACATGAGATAGTTGTTGCACTCATCATGAAAGCACAGCCAGAAGTACTCTTTCTATCGTCAAGATCGCCTGTAGAATCACTGTTAGTAAAATCTGATTTTCACCTTTCTTGTAGAACAACACATATTCAATGGTTCCGTGCAAGTATAGAAAACCCTCTTAGCAGCCCGAATATGTATTTCTCTAGGACACTCCATATATATGCTACGACGACTTACAACATGCATTATGTCAGGTCATATGGCTGTCAAGTACTTCAAACTCCCAACAATCTGCTTTGTACATAGTGTTGTTAATCCTTTTTCCTTCAGGATTTTTCACTAACTTAAAACGTGCTTCAACTGGTGTGCTAACAGAGTTTCAATTATGCATTTAAAATCTGTCTAAAATTTCTTGCATGTATTTCTTTTGAGAAATAAAGATACTAGCAGTAGATTGTACCACTTCTATGCTAAGAAAATAGTGCATTAAACCAAGATCGGACATATCAAATTCAACTATCATGGCTTGTTAAAATTTTCAAACATGTTATTATCATTTCCAGTAAAAATCACATCGTCCACGTATAAGCAAATAATAAGCATCTTCCCTCCAACTTTAGTTTTAACAAAAAATGTATGTTTATATGGACATTTGTGAAAACTTTTCTTCAAAAAATAAGCTTCAATACGACTATACCAAACTCGTGGATATTGTTTTAGTCCATAAAGTGCTTTATTCATCTTATACACTTTATGCTCATATCTCAACTTAACATAACCAGGAGGTTGTTCAACAAATATTTATTCTTCCAAGCTTCTATGCAGAAATGCTGACTTCACATCCATTTGAAAAATAAGGCATGAGTTTTGTACTGCTAATGCTATCACCAATCCGATTGTGTCAAGTTTTGCAATAGAAGTGAAAACTTCTTTATAGTCAATGCTAAACTGATCTTGCTTGTAGCCTGTAGCAACTAAGTTCGCCTTATACTTATCAACTTCACCGTCAACCTCACCATTTTCTTTTAGTTTTGTCTTGTATACCTATTTCACACCAATTATCTTGTGCCCTTGAGGAAGTTCTGTCAACTCCCAAGTATTGTTCTTTCAATAGAAGCAATTTCATCATCCATAGCCTTTTGCCATTTTGATTCTTTGACATCATCTTCAAAAACTGTAGGATCGCAATATGAAAACAAGGAAAAATAAATGGATGGGTCTTCATTTTGGTCAATTCCTTGTACTTTGTAAACCTCCATCCATCAGGGCCGTCGGGCGCCCACCCAGGGCCCCCATCCTGCCCAGGGCCTCCACCCAATAAAATTAAAAGCATAGTTTTTAGCTTTATGGGTGGATAAAAAAGAACTCAGAGATGAACATTTATATATATATAGCTTGATAAGTTTCGAGGGCCCCAGTAATAAGCATTAAAAAAATTAAATCGTAAAAATATGCTCATATTAATAAATATTTGGGGGAAATCATGCCCCTAATAATAAGTATTAAAAATAATTCAATTTTTAAGAGTATGCTCGTAATAACAACTATTAAAATTAATTTTTTTTAATACTTGTTATAAGGGGACCTATTTTCCCATTATTTATTATTATGAGCATACTCTTAAAATTTATTTTTTTCAATACTTGTTATTATAGACGTACTCTTAAATTTTTTTTAATACTTGATATTATAAACATGTATTTAAATAGGGGTATGTAACTGCAACAGAGATCGTTATATAGCGGTAGAGACACCATCCAAAACCACAATACCTGCAACCGTTATGTCCACAATAGCATATGTTATTAAAAATTGTTACAACTGCGATACCTGCAGTGATAGAAATAACATTCGTTATAGCTGCAACCATGATAAACGCAATATGACATAATATACGATCGTAACCACAATTTAAATCCCTAATTTAAGGCCCAATTTTTAAGTTCGCCCTAGAGCCACTAAAATCTCAAAAACGGCCTTGCCATCCATGCAGGTCGTCTTCGAACTCTTTGAGGTCGTTCATCTTCTGTTTGTTGCTTGTCTGCTGGTTGTTGCTCATTTTCTATTGGTTGTGCATTCTCTAAAGGCTGCTGCACTTGTTCTACATTTTCATCATCAAAATATGCTTCAATTTGTTTTCGATCATTGTTTTCATTTCCAAACCACAACCTTTCTTCATCAAAAATCACATCTCGACTAAAGACAATTTTCTTGGTGATAGGATTGTACAATTTGTAAGCTTTTGACTGCTCACTAACACCAAGAAAAATGTACTTCTTAGCTTTGTCATCGAGTTTGGTCCTCATTTGATCTAGAATGTGAGCATATGCAATGCAGCCAAAGATTCTGAAATTTGTAACACCTCCTACTCGGTCTAGAAAATAATCAGGTTGGAGATGTCACTGAAAACCGAATCAAAACATATAATCATAGAAATTAATCATTTAATTTGTGCGATTCGTAATAAACCATGACAATTCAATTAACCAATGTATTTCGTACAATCTCATAATTCAATTTAACTTTTAAGGGCCAAACTACAAGATTTCTAGAGTTTATGGACTAAACTGTAAATATAAAAAATTCTAGGTCTTTTTAGAATCTAGTAACACACAATTGAAATTCATATGAGGTTATACCTACATGTCAAATTTTATTCCATTTGTAACTCTAGAGCTCACTAAATTAAGGGAATTATTATTTAAGACTGAATTGTAAAGAAGCAGATTATGAAACAGAGCATAATTATTTTTTAACTACCTTCTGTACATGTACTTAAGGGGTTGTACCGGTACACTTATCAATTTCTAGATTCTAGTGACCATTTTTCATATTGATACGGGTTCTCGTACCGGTACAGTTGTACCAGGCATTGTACCGATACACAATGAACAAATAAATTCCAATAGCTCATTTTAGTATCGATATGGTCGACCGAATTGGTACACCCTGAACTAAATAGTCAGTTTAGGCATGTTCGTACCGGTACGCACTAGATACTGTACTGGTATACCCTGCAATCTTTGCCACAAAACTACTAATTCCACTTTAAAACATATTCAAATATAAATCCAATCATCCTAGGATGATTCTAACATATCAAACTTACCGAGATCATTCATATACACATACCTAAATACATTTGCATGAATCTATTCAATGATTTAAATATGATGACAAGGATAGTCATATTACCAAGTTTGATCCTAAGGTTATAACACCAAATAGTCATATCTTATCACCATTCATATTTCATACATATAATAAACCAAAAGTAGATTCTAGTTACCTCTTTTATCTTAACTACACGCACTTCATGACCAAGCTAAAACACATAAATTATAATTAATCATGTCACCTTATCAACCATAACAAAACATATAACTTTTTCAAAATATGGTTCTATGCCTTAGTTCATACGCCACCAACTAAGACTATATCGAAGTATTTACATACACAAAATGCATTGATGACTTGCTACTTCTTGGCACGTGACGAGTATGTAAATGACCTATATTGTATACTCTTTTTACTTTTTCTTGCATGTTTTCAAGCTTATTTAGTTGCATTTACGAGTAGTTTGCATATAGTTAGCGAGTTACACTACATGTGCTTATATGCTATATATATTGGTATTGTTCACGGGAAAGGTAGTGTTTTGTGGTGCATGTGCAAGAACCATTGGAGCTAGAGGAATGTTGGAGTGGAAGAGTAGCAGATCTCTTGGCTGGAGCTGACTAAGCAAGAAGAGTTGGAGAGGAATCTACCTTTGACCCATGTGGACTTTCTTCTAGGTACGGAAAACTAAAAGATAGAGGAAATCAATGGCCCTCTTAAATGAGGTCATGCGCTTTAGGGTTATGAAACCCTAGTTTCCTTCCTATAAAAGAGAGACTTGGACAAAAATTCAAAGAGAGCGCGATTATAGACGACAGACCTAGTCTTTAGCTATCGGAGAACCACTGGAGTCGAAGTGCTAGAGAAATCTCCACACGATAGAAGCCATCGAGAGAGGCTGAAGGAGTTGGAGACATGCAGCAACAGTTGGACAGCACGGAGGAAGATCGTCAAGGACACTTGACCCTTTTCTATCCCTTGCTTGATAAACTGACGTACTTTTATTATTTTGTTATGGATGTTTTAGGATCAGACATGAGCTAAATACTTTATGTTTTGATTTCTTTATTTTAACGTCGTAGTTCATTTCCCTTTGTCTATTCTATTCATCGTTCTTCATGCGTATTTATTGCAAGAGCTATCAAGATAGGCCTTTTAACTATTGATCTGTGGCTTAATATTAAGAGAGTTAGGTTAAACAAATGTGAACAGTGGGGCTAAGCTGTTAACTTAGTCTTATTTTGGATTAGACATAAGTTTAGAGTTTCAACGACTAAAAGGGAGTTCTTAAACAAATAATAGAGTTGTTAGGGTTCACGTAGACATGTATTACCTTTACTTTAATGTTATTAACTTGTAGGCACGAGAGAGGCAGAAGTTCATTAGAAAATCTAGTCGAGTAGATAAAGATCTTTATGGTTTACGCAGACATGTATTGCAGTCGCTTTAGCATTGAAATAAGTAATCAAGCATATATCCTTAGCAATAAACCCGACCTCCATAATTATCTGTTATTTGCCATAGCATATGTTTGTCTTAATAATAGCTACCTTTACTTTAATTGTATTTAGTTTTAATAAATCAGCAACCACCAATACTTGCTCAAACATTCTAAAGTTCAATAACTTCGTAGTTATTGATCCAATCCTCGTGAGTTCGACACTCTACTCTATTACTTTATTACTTGATTCGACGAGTATACTTGCGCTAAAATGCATCACTATTCAACAAGCATCAAGTTTTTGGCGCCGTTTTTGGGGATTGACAATTAATAATTACGTTGTAATTGCACCTAAGATTTTATTTTACTTTCATTTAATTTTTGTTTTTATTTATATTTCTCAGGTACGTTCTAGTGCATGACCAAACGCTCAAACTCGGAACCCATTCTTCTATATAACCCAGAGATCGAAAGAACTTTGGGAAAAATACGCAGAGAGAAAAAAAGCAGAATTGAAAGAAGCTTTATTGTATTTTGTTTTTCACTGATAATTTTTTAATACAAGAAGTAGAATATATAGCTCTGTTGAAGCTTATATTTGTCAACTAATCCCATAAAACTAACCATAAAGTAAGAGACAAAATAAATCAAAGATATAAGATAATTGGGATTCCTTTTATCAAAAGAACTACCATATATGTAGGAAGTTATTACTCCTAGGAATCTTAGGCACCAATCATATTGATTTGATATTTAAATAATATTTAAATGAGCACATCCTTCCTTATCCTTCCATTAAAGGTAGAATATGCCTTATAACTCCTAAAGGCTCATTCAATTGAATCCAGTTTGTCAATATCCTCCCACAAACTGAGCCGAGGTTGAAGGCACAGTTTGGTATGAAATTGAGCTAGGGAAGTTTTTGGGGCAAATTTGGTAAAGAGGTCAGCAACCTGATGAGTCGAAGGGATATATTTGGTGACAATAAACCCAAGAGCAATGCGTTCACGTACAAAATCGTAATCTAATTTGATATGTTTACTTCGAGCATGAAAAACCGGATTAATAGTCAAGTGAAGAGCATGATGTTGTCACAGTAGAGAGTTGCAGATGATGGACCAGAAATGTGAAGATCGAAGAAGATAAGAGAGCCAAGTAATTTCAGCAGCGATATGTGCCATAGCCCTATACTCAGCTTCAGTGCTAGAGCGAGAGACAATATGTTGCTTTTTTGCACACCATGAGATTATATTGGACCCAAGAAAGGTACAATAACCAGTAGTTGAACATCGTGTAGTAGGACAAGCAGCCCAGTTGGCGTAAGAAAAAACAGATAAAATAAGTGACGTATTGGAGGTAAGATGTAAGCCAATAGAGAGCATTCCTTTGATGTACCAAAGGATGCGATGAACTAACTTTAAGCGAGTAGTTGTAGGGGCATGCAAGAATTGTGAGACATAACTGACACTATAAGAGAGATCAGGTTGTGTAAGTGTGAGATATTGAAGTGCTCCAACAATGCCACTGTAAAGGCTAGGATCTGCAAGAGGTGGGGCATATTCTGGAGGTTTTAGCTTGATATCCATCGGAGTAGACATAGGTTTGCAATCCATCATGTGGGCTCGCTCAAGAATAGTGAGAGCATAATGTGACTGAGATAGATGAAGACCGTTGGATGTAGGTGAGATCACAACACCAAGAAAATGGTGAACGGGTCCTAGATCCTTCATTGAGAATTCATAGCTTAAAATGTGAAAAAAGAAGTGACAAGCATAGAGGAAGCCCCAGTGAGAAGCATGTCTTCTACATACAAAAGTAAAACAAGTGCACCTTGATCGGAGTGACAAATAAAAAGAGAGGGATCAGCAAGACTACAAAAAAAACCATGAAATAAGAAAATTACTGACTCTATCAAAACAAGCACAATGAGCCTGTTTAAGGCCATATAAAGCATGTTGAAGTTTACAAACATGATTTGGAAATTGAGTGTCTGTCATACCTGGAGGTGGTGTCATGTATATATCTTTAATAATATTACCATGCAAGAATGCATTTTTGACGTCCAATTGACGAATGGGCCAATGCTTTACAAGAGCAACTATTAAAACTAGACGAATCATACCTGGACGAAGGACATGAGAGAATGTCCCGTGTAATCAAGACCATTGATCTGATGATAGCCTTTGGCAACAAGGCGAGCTTTGAGTCGATCCAATGTACCATCTGGTTTAACTTCGGTCTTGAAGACCCATTTTAAGCCAATGACATGCATATCAGGAGTGCAAGAGACTAGTCTCCAAGTTTGATTTTGATGGAGAGCAGTGAGTTCATCAATCATGGCATTTTTCTATCCAAGATGGGACAAGGTTGGGTGAACTGTCTTAGGTTCATGAGGCATTGTTGGAGAGGAGACAATATTCAAGGCATATTTAAGATTAGGCTTGACAATACCATCCTTAGAACGAGTAGTCATATAATGAGAAACGGGAGTAGATTGTAAAGATTGCTCAGGTACATTATCAAGAGATACCATGTCAGGTGTAGTAGTCACAACTGAATCTGGAAATAAAGTGTCAGGTGATAAATCAACATAGTTCAATGTATGTGTAGGTGAATCGGGAATGTTAGGTGAAGTAGGCTGTGAAGTGGTAGTAGAGAACAAGGTAGACATTGTAGTTGGTAGTAGAATATGAGACGAAGGAAGAGAGAGGCTCTGATGTAGATAAACCTGATACAAAATTACGAGAAGGTAACCAAGAATTAAAAATATTTTCCACATGAGAACTAGGAGAAGAGTTAGAGGATTTAAAAGGAAAAACAATTTCGTCAAATACAACATGACGTGAATTTATAAATTTACGACTTGGGGGATGGAAACACTTGCAACCTTTGTGTTTTTCACTGTATCCTGCAAAAACACATAAAACAGTCTTAGGATCGAACTTTGTATTTTTTGTGTCCCATGTGTATGGGAAACATTTTGAGCCAAACACTCGAAGAGATGTATAGTCTAGATGACTTCCATGCAACATAAAATATGGAGCATTAAAATGAATAGCAGATGATGGTAAACTGTTAAGAAGAAAGACAGCTGTGGAAAAGGCCTCTAACCATAGATAAAGAGGTGCATGACTATGAAACAACATGGTCATACCTAATTCTCTTATAATACGGTGGCGACGCTCAACCATACCTGTTTGTTCTGGAGTACGAGAACATGAATTTTGATGATAATAACTGTGGAAAGGAAACGAGATGATAGCTGAGAATTATCAAATTCTCCCCCTCCATCAGAATGGAATTTTTTTATTTTTTTATTAAATTGTCGTTCAACATATTGTTCAAATGCTAAACACTACACCAAATTTGCTTATTATTGACACCGGAAATATTGTCATTGAAAGTTATATTTACGTCACTAATTGTATTTTGTGACATAAAATTCGACGTCATGACGATCGTCACGCTATGTGTTACTAAATGTCTAACGTGACGATGTATCTTTTTTTGTCACGTATTCCTAAGCATAGAGTGACGATTACGTATAACGTCACCTTATAATTTGTAATCAATGACAACTAACTACGTCACAAAATAATATAAAATTTGGTCATTAATCATTCAAATCGTCACAAATAATAGAGTAATTTTATTTTATAAACATCGAAAATAAGATTGTCTCAATTTCTTTATTGGAAATTTTAAAATTGTTTCTTAAAAATAATAAAATTATAACAAAAGTCTAAACTCTTTCCAAATTACAACAAATGTCTTAACTTTTTTATAAATTAGAATAAAGGTCTAATCTTTTTATAAATTACAATAAAGGTATAAACTTTTTATTAAATATGATAATGCCAAAATGTAATCTAAATTATAATAAAGAAAAAACTTTTTTAAATTACAATAAAAGACAAAACTTCTCATGTATTACAGTAATGATAGATACATTTTGCAAATTATAAATATAGTCGGTTTACATTTACACATTGGGCTGAAGCTAGGGGTGAGCAAAACTCGGCTCGACTCGAAAAAACTAAATAACTCGACTCGAGGCGAAAATACTCGACTCGAAATTTCATAAATTCGACTCGACTCGAAAAAATTTCAAATAAAGTTTGAGTTGTAAAATAAAAACTCGAATAACTCGAAATTTTTAGTAATTAATGGATTTATTTTTAAGTTTGAGACGAGTCCCTCAATTTTTATTATATATATATATTGATATATAAAAATATGAAGAAATATTGCAACATATGAAAAAATATGAAGAAATATATATATGTATATATATATATACATATACATATCTTATATAGGGATGGGCACGGGTCGGGTAGGGTCAGGTTTTTGGCCCACCCGAACCCGACCCGAAAATGATAACGCTAAAACCGAACCCGACCCGACCAACCTCATTCTCTAAAATACCCGACCCAACCCAAAAATAAATGCTCTAAACCCGACCCCGACCCGACCTATAGAAAAAATTGAATTTTTAGGACCTAATTGTAAAAAATAATTTTAAGAGACTTAATTGTAAAGAATAATATTTTAAGGACTAAATTGTAAATAAAAATTTTAATTTTATGGACCTAATTATAAAAAAAATCATATAAAGAGAGGGTATTATTACAAATATCCCTAAAATTTTTAAGGGAAAACTACACTATTAGTCCTGGGTCGGGTCATGTCAGATTTTTTCACCCTAAACCCGAACCCGACCCAACATCAACCCTAGCAAAAACCCGACCTGATCGGGTCGGGCCGGATCGGAACCCGTCGGTCCGGGTGAAATGCCCATCCCTAATCTTATATGATTAGAGAAATTGATTTAAATTGGAATCAAACCGTACTATAACATGATAAATAATTACAATTAAATTTTTATAGGAATTCGAAAACTCAACTCGACTAGAATTTCTTGAACTCTACTCGAATCGAAAAAATTCAAATAAAGTTTGATTTGTAAAATATGACACGTTAACTCGAAATTTTTTGACTCGACTCGATCGAACGCTCACCCTAGCTGAAGCTATTATATTACAGAAAAAATACTCCAAAATATTACATGAATGCAATTCACAAAGGAAACACAACCATGTGTATAAACACTGTTATGGGGCACCAACAAAGCAACATTAAAAGTAACAGTAGGGAACACAATCATGTGTATAAACCATGTGTACAAACAATGACCTTCGCCCCATGATCCATCTGAAAGTTGGTTGTTAGCAATCTTTTTCAGCGTAGAAGGGAACGGAGGGGAACCGCTTCCATTAACTTCTTCAATGAGACCAACCCAAGCCATGTCATAAGTTAAACAGCTTATCTCTCCATCCTCCATGGAACCAAACATGGATTTAATATTGTCCACATGTTTTCATAATCTTGTTCGGTTCCAAAGCATCTTCTTTGTTTTCTTGGATGTCATCATCCCCAAACTCGTCCAACTTTACTACCGACAAACAACCTTAAAACACACCACCAGATTCACAAGGCTGCTGAATGGTGAAAGGCCACAAGATTGCCTTGAGGGCTGAAGCAAACACAATTGTGCGTGTAGGACAAGTGTGACTGAGTGGGAACACTGGAACCAGGGATATTGGGCTGAGGTTGGGGTTGTGGTTCTCAAACCAGAAAATGATCGAGTGACGGCGAGAGGGCGGCAGATGGGACTCGAAGGTATCTGAACGCACAAACTTGATGATCGAGTGAAAACAACCACCGGTAGCGATTAAGAGACATGAAGTTCATGAGGTTGAAGGCTTTAATCCTCGATTTCGTAAACGATATAGGGTGTTGGGTTAGTTCGAATCAGAGGGTTTGAGGGCTAGAAAGAGAGGTCGCGGTTGAAGTCATCGGCGACCAAAACGACTGACTCAATGATCAGGGAGATAAATCATAGAGAAAGTGAGAGGGTGAAGAGATGGCTTCAGACGGCGGAAAAGTTTAAAAATGAGCTTTAGGTCTTTTTTCAGCAAATTAAAGGTGTATCCCTTCACAATATTAGGGTTCACAAAATGGAGCTCAGGTCTAACTCGTGTTCAATCTAGTCACTCTACTTCCAAAACTCTTACAGCTAAGCCAAGAATTTCATATTTTTTCAATTAAGTCTTCCAATAAATAAATTCGAAATTCTTTTAGCCCCAAAATTGGGGTGTGTCATCCCTAAATTGAATTATTCATTAAGGTTATACGATTAATTTATTAGCTTTTAACTTTTACATGGTCAACTAAAGGTTAATTTTTTAAAAGTAAAAAAGTCATAAATATACATACATATATAGGGGTATTTAAATGGTTAATTCAATCGGTACCTAAACCGAATTACTCAAAACTGAACTAAATAAATTTTTTTAATCTTGAACCATTGACTGAACCAAAAATTTTTAAAAATAATTAACTGAACTGAATAAATTTCAGTTAATTCGGTCGTTTTCAAATTAGTTTAGGTAATTTTTTTTGTTTTTTTGTATAAAATTTATAAAATTTTAGGGTTTTTTACAAAAATAATTAACTTAACAGAGTAAATGTATAAAATTTAATTTAGGTATTTTTTTTTTACTTTTGTTAGATGACTTTGGGTAATATTTTTTTGGGTTAGAAATTAGTTTGGTCCTAAAATTTTAATGAACCTAAGCTTAAAAATTTATATGCAAATGTGTCCAATATGTTAAATATTTAATATTTTCGGTTAGTTTGGTTGATTCGGTTAATTAACTGATTTTGAACCAAATTAAGCATAATCGAGCTTTGAAAAACTCTATAATTGTTCCATGACCGAACATAATTTGATGGCCTACTGTTTAACAGAACTAATTCGATTCAGTCAATTACTTTGATTTTAATCGAACAGTGAACACCCCTACATATATATGTTAACTAAAAAGGTCTTATATATATATATATGTATAAGAACACAAATTTGAGAAAACTAGTACGAACAATTTATTATGAGCCTAAAATAATTTTTTTTTAAAATCGTCACAAATGGGGCATCCAAGATGTCACTAAAAAATTTGCCCACCATTTTTATCTTAATTATTGGCGCCAAATATTAAGTGACACAATCTCATGATGTCTTTTAAAATTGATAAGAGATATAACAACGAGTGATAAATAGTTGTTTTTGTCACGTTAAACCTATTTTTTATGATATTAATAAAACGTCACGTTTTAAGTCTTACAAATTATGACGAATCAAATTGTAAAAAATAAAACTAATTAGTGAAAAAATTGTAACACCAATAATTAAAATCGGATCATCATAATAATAATTCGTGACAAATAGTTTCATTTTATTATAGACAATTTTACAACGTCACTATTTTATCTAAATGTCATTGAAAGGTTTCCCACCAAATTTTTTGAGGCAAATTTTGACTCCAAATATATAGTAAGGAAAATCAATGACCATTTTTAAAAAGGTCATAAAAGATATATCGTCAATCACTATATGTGACGAAAACAAAAAAATTGTCATGTTTAGTGTATATTTGTGACGTTATACACAACGTCATGTACAAATTTCGTCACAAATTGATAAATTTGTTGTAGTAAAAAAGAAGAAAAAAACAAGATTTGTTACGTAAAGGAATAATCCAAGTGTACTTGGTAAAATCATCAACCAAACATGCATAACAGCGAAACTTGTCAATAGATAAAACAAGATTAGGGCCCCAAAGATCACAATGTATCTTATCAAAAGCATTAGAGCTCGAGTGTTCAGATAAACCAAAAGAAAGTTTACTTAGTTTTCCTGACAACTATCACATAGATGATCTACTTTGGAAGAGCCTACAACTTCAATGAGACCTTTATTCTTTAACAATGGGATTGTAGAAAATTATGGATGGCCCAAACATTAGTGCCATAAGCTTGTAGTGTCTAATTTGAATCTATAAGAAAAATGTGCTTTTGGCTCATTGGGCAAAACATATAAATTACCATTCCATGTCCCTGTGATGAGGGATGACCTGTCTTCCGTGCCTTTACACAAAAATTTACGCTAAAAAATTTACAATTAATAGGATATTGAGAAGTGAGTTGACTTACAAAAAGTAAATTCTTCTTAAGATTGGACATAAAAAGAACATCATTAAGAGCTAAAACATGATTTTTTTTGTTTGATAGAAGAATTTCCAATACCTATTGTTTGTAAGGAAGGACCTTCACCAATAATGATAGAATTAGTTCCATTATATTGATGAATATGTGTTAACATACCTTGTTGGTCAGTCATGTGGTTTAACTCACTAGTGTCCGAAGTCTATTATGTGTCAATGACTGAGTTGTCCAGTGTAAGTGCTGCAAGTGCTTGTGGTAGTTCACAATTCTTACTTGTCTTTTTTGGTAACCACCAACAAATTTTGACAATAGGACCATATTTGTCACAAATTTGACAGGTAACATACCGATACAAATCTCTTTCTTCAATAGTCAATCTACATTCTCTGGGTGGTGGTGGTCTGCATTGTTGATTAGTAGTGCCTGGATGATCTTTGGGTTGACCATGAGATTGTTGAGCTTGAAACCCACGACCAGTAGAAGTGAAGATGTTGGATTGGTTTCTAGATACAAGTGATTGATGTTATTTTTGTTGTTGTCCGTAGAAGGTTAAATGTGGAGTGAGATGAGAAAAAGAGGTTTCAAACTATCTTGAGAACTAGTTTCGATGTTGATCTAAATTTTGTAATTGAGAAATTAATTCTGGAAGGTTGATCTTTGAGGTTTCAACATTGTTATGGTAAAGGTTTCATATTGAGGGCCAAGGATTGTAAGGAGACAAAAGGTTTCAAAAAAGAAGTAGAATATATAGCTATGTTGAAGCTTATATTTGTCAACTAATCCCATAAAACTAGCCGTAAAATAAGAGACAAAATAAATCAAAGATACAAGATAATTGGTATTCCTTTTATCAAAAGAATTACCATATATGTTGGAAGTTGTTACTCTTAGGAATCTTAGGCACCAATCATATCCCTTGATTTGATATTTAAATAATATTTGAATAAGCACATCCTTCCTTATCCCTCTATTAAAGGTAGAATATGCCTTATAACTCCCAAAGGCTCATTCAATTGAATCAAGTTTATCAATATAGAGAATGAAGAATAATGGTGAACAAGGACGAAGAGAACGGTCTTGAGAACGAGTGTAAAAATGGCATACCACCGATAGATGGACAAGGAATTATTGAAAATGCAGTCCACAATGGAGGCTATGTACGACTTGAGGCTCCAACACCTGCCATACCTAGAAAGCCCATTAGAGAAAACATTGAGCCTGTTATCAACAACCTCAACCTATCGATTGTTGTTCCTGATCTAGGGGTAGCTCACTTTAAGTTGAAGCCTGTCATGTTCAACATGTTTGTAACAGCCTCAACGTATATTCGATATTCGAATACACATTAAAGATGTTACTAACTGATTTACACTGATTTTCAAGTTTGAAACTTTTTTATCACTACACGATAAACAACCAACTGAGTTTAAATTCATTTAAAGCATCTTCTCTAATATTTTAATTCTTCAAACTGATTCATGATGCTAGTTCGTACAAAATAACTACTTATTTAAAATTTATACATGCCCCACTAGACTAGGATGTGGTGATACTTACTGATAATGCAGATTAACTTGATTCAATGATGTGTAGCTCTTCCTTTGCTATCATGTTCAAAGTATTTACGTGTGATACACAACACAGGTTAAGTATAACTTAGTGAAACATAATCATAATAATATAAACAATGATTATAATAACACCACTATTCAAGATGTCAAATGATTTTCAATTGCAGTTGGTAATATTTTATCATTTATAGAACTGCCTTACTTGTATAATTCATTTGTCCAATATAATATTCAAATCATAAGATTTGATATGTCTTACCAATCTTGTGCACATTAAGCTTTTTAGCTTTAGCTACTTACATGATTGCATTTCAAATATTACAGCCAAGTATAAAATCAAGCCATTTGAAATGCAGAATTTATCAAGTATCATAACTATCTTAAGAGTCATGTCATCATTGTTCATCAGGTGTTTACATGCATAAAAAATTCTTCAACATAAACATGCTTTCAATATGTTCCATATCATCTATCAATTCTGTCATAGAATTCATGATATCTATGGTTCATGATCATTAAGTAATCATGCTTTCATCACGTAATCATTTGCATATCATTTCCTTTATCATAACCATTCTTTCATTATGCAATCATTTGTATATCATTTCCTTTATCATAACCATTCTTTCATTATGCAATCATTTGCATATCATTTCCTTTATTATAGCCATTCTTTTATTATGCAATCATTTGCATATCATTTCTTTTATCATAACCATTCTTTCATTATGCAATCATTTGTATATCATTTCCTTTATCATGGCCATTCTTTCATTATGCAATCATTTGCATATCATTTCCTTTATCATAGCCATTCTTTCATTATGAAATCATTTGCATATCATATTCTTTAACATAGTCCAAATTACAAAATCATGTGATGCCATGGTACGTGAGTCATCAGAACACCGTAGTGTCTATGACGCCGTAGCATCTGCATCGCCAAAGCGATTGAGATGAGTACATACTCGAGGACGCTCTTTGCTCCTCATATTCAAGGACACTCTTGCTCCTTATACTTGCACATTTTGTGCTATGTAACACCGTAGTGTTTGAACTAACTCCGTAGAGTCTAACTCGACCCCATAGAGTCTATCTCGACCCCGAAGAGTCTATCTCGACCCCGAAGAGTCTATCTCGACCCCAGAGAGTCTATCTCGCACCGTAGTGCTATGACGCAGCTGCCAGGACTCTATAGATATCCAACTATACCAAAGATTCTCATGTGAACCTAAGGTATACGAGTCATCTCGACACCGTAGTGTCTATAACGCCGTAGCGTCTGATGGTGAGTACGTACTCGAGGACGTCCTTTGCTCCTCATACTCGCACTTTTTGTGCTATGTAATACCGTAGTGTTTGAACTCGACTCCGTAGAGTCTATCTCGACCCCGAAGAGTCTATCTCGACCCCGAAGAGTCTATTTCGCACCGTAGTGCTATGGCACAGCTGCTAAGACTCTTTTTGGATATCCAATTATACCAAAGACTCTCACACTAGTACTTGGGCATTTATTTCCTTATAGATCAATCATCGTTGTTCATATGATAGGGCAATTCACATCCCATATTTCATCTTCAATATCCAATTTATCAATACTATCAACCATAATTCGATAATGAGCATTTTATACTCAAAATCTGAAATCCTTTTTATTTTAGATCAATCATTCTTCCATATCCATGTATCACATATGTCATTTAATATCTCTTTAATCAACATACATTTTCATTATTATCAAAGTTGACTTATTGCAAGTCTTCTTCACATTATATATATACATATACAGATAAAAATGCATACATTCATCTCGCATATAATAAATAAACAAAAATACCTCACCTGGGCCATTTATTAGCATGCCTCACTAAATTCTACTCGATCCTTTCTTTCATAGTACCTCGAATCTTCTTTTGATTCGGATTTGACTTGGTTAACCACATGATTATAAACAAACATTTGTTAAATTTACTTCGAACAAGATTTCAATCAAACTATCTAATCATTTAACATAAATATTTCCATAATTTTCCTTCTTTCCTTATACTGTTAAAAAATTCATTTTGATCCTTAATGACCATTTTGAACTTCCAATAATTCTTCTGAGCTTGTTCTCAAACATTTAGATACAAAATGTATCAAATTCTATTTCTTGACAGCTTGCGCTACCTTCAAAGATTTACGTATTTCGGGAAGAATACATACTGGATCTTAATATCCTTTATACTGAAGAAACTAGATTCATTAACGGTCTAACGGTATAAGCCACATAAATTAATAAAATCTACAAAAATTATGAAAATTCTTCAAACTCCCGTCACAGAGCTGCCCTGACCAAAAACTGCTCTGTAAATTTTCTGACCTTTATTCGATTAAAAATCCATATCTTTTAACTCGGAACTCGAAATCGGTTTCTGTTTGTTGGAGGTGAAACTAGACGAACAAATCTTTACATCGGTATAAAATTCACCATCTAACCATTTTTTTAGAATTTATGGTGAATTTTCAAACTTACTTCACTATCCAGTTTTCCTACACAACTTCCATAAATAACTTCAAACTTTATACTAATTTCTCCTTACTTTGCTATTTGTCAACTTGGCCCCCTTAATTGATTCAAACCACTAATGTATCACTTTCTTCATCAAATAATTATTCAAAAAATAATTCCCTCTAATTTTTCGTTCTTTCCAAAATAGTCACTAAAAATGCAAAGATAAGGATTCAAGCTTCTTAACTTTGCAAATTAGTCCTCAAATCAATGTTACTACCTTAATTCTATTATTTTATCTAAATAAATCATATTTAATCCCCATCCAATAATTCATTTCCTATTTGGTCACTTGATTTAGACAATTTGTCAAAATGGTCACTAATTCGATTCAACATCGGTTTAGCATTCTAACATGCTTAAATTAATTTTCCAACATATATTCTTCATTTTCCAAGAATTAACACTTTAAAAACCCCAAATTCTTCCTACATGGCAAATTGAGTGTCTAAACTTTTCAAGGACTTTATTTTAGCCCTAATGCCATAATGAAGCTTCTAAATTCATAATCTCTTCAAATCCATCACTAGGATAATTTTCACAATATTTCTCTAAATTTCTCCATGTATACCAAAATGGTCACTTAAAGGATTAATAGAGGATTTTTCATTCTAACATCAAAATCAAGTTTCTAATATTATCAATCTTTCATTTTTATCATCAATTTCATAACCATAAATAAAATCCCAAATTTTAGGGTTAGGGTTCTTGACTTAATCATGAAATTAAACACAATCCAAGCTTAATTTCATCAAAACAACATTGAATTCATGTAATTCAAGTACTAATTTCAACTTAGCACACCAATTCCCTAATTCTTTCTCATCAATAATTCAAATAGTTCTTCACAACACCATGCAATATTGCTACCAAAATGTAGAGAATTGAATGTAGAACAAATTATTCTAAAGGATCATACCTTGAATCTTGCTTTAAAGCCTTCAAAATGCCTAAGAAAAATTTTGTAAAATTATCCTAAGCCATCACTAGAGCATCCCCCGATACTTGATCTTAAACCTCTTCCCCCCCCACAATTAAAGTATGCATATATAGGGGAGAATAATACGCTTCTTGTTCTTATATCTGCCATCTTAACATCTGACCAAAAAGCTAAACTGTTACATGTTTTATCTCAACATAAGAAATTGGTTGGACTATTACTGACTTGAAGGGTATAAGCCTTACTTTGTGTATGCATAAAGTTTTGCTCATAGATGATCACATCAGCTTGATAGAACTACAGCGGAGACTCAATCCAATCATGAAGACTATTGGTATGAAGGAGATCATTAAATGGATGGACGATAGAATTATTTGCCCCATCTCAGATAGTTCATGGGATCACTACTCATTTTCATTTATTAATCAGTGCTTAAGCAAGCTTATCACCAATTCTTCGTGACAAATCATCGGTCACTTTACTGGATGTCTAGGCCTCCGGTGCTATCTTTTTATTTTTACGTAATTTAAATTTAAATTTTTATTTATGCAATTTTAATTCCCACAGTTTTATATTTTTTAGTACTAGGTTTTATTTAACATGTTTTGTTTTTCAGCATATATCAAGAACACAACTAGTTGGGTAAGCCTTGCAAGGATTAAGGAACAAGGGTACTTATCGGAGAAATCTAAGTTGATCCAAATGAGGAATCTTTGGTAACTACACGGGATGCAAGGAGTGAACGTAACGACCCATTAAAAAGATCATTAATTTGACTAATATACCGTACCATATCTATCCCTTTTAACCTATTTACCTTCCCCATAAACCGCCACACATTGTAACCCTATTCTTCATGCCGCTTATTCATCCACTTTCCCACTTAGTGAGGTTTCTAGCATTAATGGTTGATGTTTCTTTTCATGATTGCCTATCACTCTGCCTTCCTATCTTTCCATCTTCCTCTTTCATACTCTCTATAAAGGAAAACAAAAACATTTTTGCCAGAACTCACGCTACCAGATATTCTACCCCTTGTAACCTTAAACCCTTAATTTGTTTTCTCCTACCTCCGGTTGAAAAGAAAGAAAATGGTCAGACAACTCAAGGTAACCCTATGCAACCAACAACCTCCCTAAATAGAGAGAAACCCTAATCCTTTATCTTCATCGTCTCTTCTTCTAACTCTAACCTGCAGCTTATGGCGATACAACTCTCATATAACTTGATGATCTTGATTGTCGCCTATATTCACTGAACAATCCCTTTAAGAAGAGTTACAGACACACAATTAAACATGATCTCATCTTGGAAGAAGGTTTAGATTTTACTCCAAACTAACGGTACAAATATGAGGCCGACATTCACGCTGTTATCGCCACATAGAGATAGAGGATTTTATTTGCCAGCCGGGGCAAGTAAACGCTAATTAGGTACATGCATTTTACACCCATGTATGGCAGCTTGACAACAGACGAGTTTATGTTAATGGAAGGAATATAGATTTTTCAACCCTAGCGATCGCTTGCCACTATAACCTATCCACGATTAGTGGCAACCATAAAGATTTTGTGGCCACTACCACAATCGAGACATACGTGCAAGTGCTGAATGACATCTGCATTCCCAGCACCACTTGGATTCAAGAAGAGTCTAATGCTAGGCTTGTGGGATAAGAGTAGCTCAAGCCATAATCAAAGTTCTGGATGCACTTTATCAACAACCGTATCCTCCCCACATGTAACTGATCCACCATTTTTGGTCGTCGATTGATGCTCCTCCAGTCCATACTCAATAGAAGGGGAATAGACCCGTTTGACCTTATCTATGAGTCCATCATGCCTAGGTCATATTCGACAAAGAAGACTAAGGATCTACCTTTTCCCAATCCCATCACAACCCTTTGCAGAGAGCTGGGGTCGATGAATGAGGAGAGGATGAAATCATCGAGCATTTCACCAGTTGTCTCCCTGCCCAGGTTTAAACTATGAAAAGTTTAGGAATCCCTATCGGCCTACCTACCGCTCTTACTTCTGACCTCCATCGTATTATTTAGGAGGTAGTTGCCAGCTTTTTAGAACCCTATTTTCACTATGTCCAAACAAGGGATACTATTGAATGATCACTTTTCAACAAACCCTCTCCACCCACATTTGAGGAGTTTCTATTGGTGCCTTATGAACTCTTTGCTGCTTCGATGCCTATAGTTGCACCTGCCCCTACACCCACCGATCGAAGGAGACCGTGATCAGAGACTGAAGCTGGTGCCTCCTCCAGCCTGTCAAGAAAGCCAAGTCTCCCTAGGACAAAGGAAAGGGTATCTACATCCTGAACCTTTTCCTAGTAACTTGATAGCTCTTTAAATAGCATGTATTTTCTATTAATTTAAAGGTCTAATTGTCCTACATCTGTCTTCATTGCATCTATTTCTGTATTTTTATCTTTATTTCTGTATTTTATCTAACTTAGTTTTAGTGGCTCTTGTTTTATATATTTTTGCCTATTTTTGTCTTGTTATCGCTACATTTACATTATCCCTGTAGAGGAAGTTTTCACCACTACAGCCAGTTTGACGCTGCATTTGCCAACTGTCCAGTCTACTAAAGGATAAGGACGACCTTGTCAGCTGTCCTATTTGTTACAACAAATTTTTTATGGCTCTGGGGCACGTAAATCACCTGCAGGACAAGTGTCATTTCTTGGGTGGCCTATAAAAGGACTAATCTAGAGGAGAGAGAGAGTCGCGCTATTTCCATTTTACATATCATCTTCAACCTCCGAGCTTTCTCCCTCTTTCCATGGAGGCTTAAGCTTATTTCTGAGATTTGAGGTGAAGTAAGGCAAAATTATCCGAGAGGAAGAGGAATCAAGTGCTGAATCAAGGAAAATACGTTGTTATCTTCTTAAACTCTTCTTTATTTAGATGTTTGTGGAGATTACTTTTGTATTTCATGCTTAGTTGACGATGGTTTAATTTCTTGAGCTTTATAAACATGTAAAAACTCTTTCTTCAGATTAATATATATTTGTGTTAGATTTTTCTTAAGTTTTTAATTGTTGGATCTGAATACCATTTTGCATGAAAGTGTTAAACTAGCCACTGACATCGATGGATGCAGTGACAAGTCAGATTAACGAGTTTTACAATGAAAGTTGATTGCATACAACGAAAGTTGATCTGCTTATTCAAGGGGTTATAGTTCTGACTTACAATGAGAGTTGAGCTGATCTATATCCCTGAGTCAACGATTGAAGAATTAAATGAAAGCTAGTACCCAAGCTTGCCTTCTAATTGCATATTGAGCCATTATTTTCCTTCGAAGTGTACTTGATCTTTCTGCCAAACTAAAATAAGGAGATTCAGGCTTTATCTTCATACTTCTCTATCTCTTTATTTACTCCTTTATTGCTACCACAATCAATCCTTTATTCATCTCTTTATTATTTTATTGCAACCACTATTGCACCCACAATTTCCACTTTTACAATATTGCATTGTAGCTATATAAATTTAATGAATACATCATCCTCATGGGATCAATATTCAAACATGATTTCTTTGTTTCTATTCTTGCATTGACAATGTAGCTTGCACTAATAGTGTGATGTTTTTACACTAATCAAGTTTTGGCATCGTTGTCGGGGATGGCGTTATTTAGTTTTTATGTTACTACTTGCAATTTTGTTTTCTTTATTTAAGTTTGTAGTTATTTCTAATAGCTTTCTTTTTGTTCTTCCTTGTCGTTTAATTACTTTTTGTAGGTGTTGTATGACCAGAAGTGCTACCACACTACTCTTTGTACCAGATCCAGAAATTGAGAGAACTTTTTGAAGAAGAATTAGAGAACATAGTGGGATGGCCAAAAAACCTAACAATGAGGAAATTCCTCATGATCTTGAAAACCCACCACTGCACCCACCAGCCCAGAATAGAACAACCCAAGAGGTTGTTGTTCCCTAGTTGGATGATATGAAATCGAGAATTGTTAGATGCCCTATTCAGTCTAGGAGTTTTGAGTTGAAGCCGGTTATGTTCCAAATGCTAAACTCCAATGGGCAATATGCATGGTTACCACGTGAAGACGTTCGAGAGTATCTTCAATCTTTCCTTTTAATTTGTGCTTCATTTAGCTAGTAAGGCATTCCTGATGATTTTGCAATTGTTTCCCTATACTTTGTAGGGTAAAGCTCGTACATGGTTCTGAGGATTACTTACTGGCTCCATTACATCATGGAATGATCTTGCAATGTAGTTTGTTTTGCACTTTAATCCACCAACAATAAACTCGCACCTGGGAATTATATTACAGCCTATTATCAGTTAGATTATAAGACTCTTCACACTACTTGGGAAAGATATAAGTCTTTGTTGCGACGATGTCACAACCACGACATTCAACAAGAAACTCAAATTGAAATTTTTTACAATAGGTTGAATGCAGCCACAAGACATCTTATCGACGGGTCATCTAATGGTCCATTAGTTGATTGTACCAACAATGCTGCTGTTGGTGTGTTGGAGCAATTTGCTCATAATGATTCTCAATATCCTATCTCAAGGGATGCATCATGCAAAGCTGTACTAGGAGTGCTCAAGCTTAATGATCTATCATCTCTAAAGGCCTAAATTTCTTGTTTGGAGAACAAAATCAAAAATATGGAGGGAATAAGTGAAGTTGCTCTCATTCAACCAGCTCAACAAACTGCTACTCCTGTGTTTTCCTGTGAGATTTGTGGAGAGAACCATAGTTATGAGGATTGCCCACAGCATGCAAAGAATGTTAGTTATGTCAGAAATATGTGAAGTAACAATATAGGTACATCTTACAACACAGCTAATCCACAGTCCTGGGGTAACTCAAATTCTATGCTGCATTCAAGAGCATTTCGCTCTAGGAATAACTCATTCCAAGAAAAATCTAGTGTGCACCAAGGAAACTTCAGTTACCCGCAAAATAGTTTATACCACAAGATCCATTGCAACCATAACAGACTAGGATGCAACCACAACATATTGCTTCCCAATCTCAGCAATCCAGTATGGTGCGCAATCAAAATATGGAGCACCATCTCATACTCAATCTCAAATGAGTCATTATGCTCCATCAACTATCTCTGACCTATTTGCTCTTCTTGAAGAAATGATACGTGATCATTTGTCTCACACAAAAGCTATAGTACAAGGTCACTCTTCTTCAATATGCACTTTGGAAGCTCAGTTAGGGAAGTTAGCTACTGATATGAATTCTCGACAGTTGGGCACACTTCCTAGCAACAATGAGATTCCTGTGAACAAGGGTAAGGAGCATTGCAAGGCTATTGCTCTTCGAAGTGGCAAACAAACTATTGACTCATCGCAACCAGTTCCCACATTTACTAAAGAATGGGGAGAGTCATCTGTACCTGATCATATAGTAGAAGATGGAGTTAATGCTGGAAAGACGAGTAATGTTCCTCTAGTGATTACTATAGTTCCATCTGTTTTACAACCGAAGTTATCGCCATAATGCCCAATGTCAGCGTAACCATCATATATTCCTTCTCTACTTTTTCCTTAGAGATTTAAGAATAATGGTTCAAATAATCAATTTCAATTCTTTCATGATACTTTGCAACAACTTACTGTGCAAATTTCTTTGATTGATGCTCTTACAAAGATTCTAAATTATGCAAAGTTTATGAAGGAAACCCTTTCCAAGAAGAATAAGCTCAATGCATTGGAAACCATTGTGCTCACTGAGGAGTGCAGTGCATTAATATCTACCCCTCTACCGAGAAAGATGAAGGATCCAGGTAGCTTCATCATTCCTTGCCCCATTGGTAATCAGTACTTTAGTAAAGCTCTTTGTGATTCGGGGGCTAGTATCAATTTAATGCCACTTTCTACTTTTCAAATGTTAGGAATTAAGGAAATGAAGCCCACTGTAGTCATATTATAGTTGGCAGATAGATCTATGACACATCTAAATGGTCAAATCAAGGATGTGCTTGTTCAAGTAGACAAGTTTGTTTATCCAACTAACTTTATTATTCTTGATTGCAAGACTGACAAGGATGCCCCTATCATTCTTGGTCACCCATTCTTAGCTACTGGGAAAGCAGTTATCAACATATCAAAAGAAGAACTTACAATACGGGGCGACAATGACCAAGTTACTTTTGGGATGATCAACGCCGATACTGGAAGAAAGTCTAAGGAATATCATCATATCAACATTCTTGAACATATCATTCAAGAAGACCTGCATCATCGTGGTAATCTCGTTGCTGAAGATACTGCGCTAATAATGGTAGAAGAAGATCTCCCCAATTGTGACCACATTGTGAAAGTTCTCACTACGGTAGTTCACCACAAATGGCAAGTTAAATCTTTGGATCTCGCCCATCGGTCAATTCTTACTTTTAAACCATCTATTAGAACTCAAGCCATTGCCATCCTATTTCAAATATGTATTCCTTGGAGATGGGAAACACTCCCAATCATTATCTCTACAACTCTAGACACAATACAAGAAGCTAAGTTGATAAATATTCTTAAGTAGTACAAGTGTGCTATTGCCTGGACAATTACTGATATTTAGGGCATTAGTCCATATTTATGCATTTAAAAGATTAAGTTGGATGATGAGAACAAACAATATATTGAGCCGCAAAGAAGATTGAATGAAAAGATGAAGGAAACAGTCAAGAAGGAAATCCTTAAATGGTTGGACGTAGGAATTATCTATGCCATTTCTGATAGTGCATGGGTTAGTCCAATCCATTGTGTTCCTATGAAAAGTGGCATCACTATAGTTCGTAATGATGTTGATGAATTGATTCCTACTCGTATTTGTATGGGTTGGTATATTTGTATAGACTACAGATGACTCAATGCAGCCACAAGGAAGGATTATTTCCCTCTTCCTTTCATTGATAAAATGTTAGATCAACTAGTAGGCAATGAGAATTACTGTTTTCTAGATGGATATTCTAGATACAATCAAATTGCTATTGCACACGAGGACTAGCAGAACTTTATATTTACATGCCCATTCAGTACATTTGCCTTTCATCGCATGCCTTTCGGTCCATCCATATTTCAAAGGTGTATAATGGTAATATTTTCAGATATGATTGACAATTCCCTTGAAATCTTTATGGATGATTTTCAGTGTATAGGAATAGTTTCAACCATTGTATTGACAATCTAGAGAAAGTATTGCAGCAATGTGAGGACAACAATCTGGCCTTGAATTGGGAAAAATGTCCACTTCCTGGTCATTGAGGGGGTTGTCTTGGGCCACAAAATTTTGAAAGCTAGAATTGAGCTTTATAGAGCCAAAGTGGATGTAATTGAAAAATTGCCACCACCAATGAATGTGAAGGGTATTCACATTTTTTAGGCCATGCTAGGTTCTATAGAAGATTCATTCAGAATTTTTTGAAGATCACCAAACCTCTATGCTTATTGTTGAATCAAGGTAGAAAACTTGTTTTTGATGATGTATGTATGGATGCATTCAATAAAATTAAAAACACAGCTTGTGAACGCACCAATTATTGTTATGCCCAACTGGGATCAACTATTTGAACTAATGTACGATGCTACTGATTTCACCGTGGAAGCAGTTTTGGGGTAACACAAGGACAATGTATTTCACGCGATTTACTATGCTAGTAAGACTCTAACTGAAGCTCAAATCAATTATACTACTACTGAGAAAGAGTTATTAGTGGTAATTTTTATTTTGACAAGTCTTGTTCTTATCTTGTGGGCGCAAAAATTACAGTTTTTATTGATCATTCTACTCTAAGATACCATTTTGCAAAGAAAGATGTAAAACCAAGATTAATCAATTGGATTTTGTTGCTACAAGAGTTTGATATTGAGATTAAAGACCGTAAAGGGTCAGAAAATCAAGTTGTTGATCACCTTTCAAGGTTAGAAGTAGGCAGTGAAGACAAAAATAAGTTGCAAATTGTCATGCATTTCATGATGAAAAACTTTTCATTATAGATGAAACATCGTGGTACGCTGATACTGTGAATTACTTGGTTTGTAGAAAGACTCCTATTGGTGTAACTGGGCACAAAATGGCTAGTTTCCTTAGAGATTCTACGAAATATCATTGGAATGAACCTTATTTGTTCAAGGTTTGTAATGAATATAATTCGACACTATGTCCTTGAGAAAGAGATGAAATCTATTCTACAGTATTGTCATAATGCTCCTTATAGAGGGCATTTTGGTGGAATAAGAACGATTGCAAAAGTCCTCCATTCTATATTTTATTGGTCATCATTGTTCAAAGACGCTCACGAGTTCGCCCAATGCTGTGATAGATGTCAATGCACCGGATCCATATCTAGGAGAATGAGATGCCACAACAACCAATAATGGAAATTGAGTTATTTGATGTTTGGGGATTGGATTTCATGATTTCCTTTCATAATTCTTTCGAAAATCTATACATTTTGGTTGCGGTTGACTATGTTTCAAAGTGGATAGAAACTGTTGCAGTGCCTAAAGATGATGCAAAAATAGTTTTGAAGTTCTTTCACAAGCATATACTCATATGCTTTGGAACACCAAGACCATTGATCATCGACTTGGGCAAACATTTGCACTGCAGCCAGGTGGTTGTTACATTGAAACATTACGAAGTAAATCATAGACTGGCCACATTGTTTCTTCCTCTATCCAATGGATAGGCAGAGGTATCTAATTAAGCAATTAAAAATATCTTGGAAAAAGTGGTAAACACCACTAGAAAAGATTGGTCCTCTCATTTAGATAATGCATTGTAGGCTATACGTATTGCATACAAAACTTCATTGTGAATGTCACCATATCAACTTGTTTATGGTAAATCTTGTCATCTACCATTAGATCTTGAGCACAAGGCTTTGTGGGCTCTTAAACAAGTCAACCTTGATTATGAGGCAGCAGGGAAGAAGTGATTGCTAGACATTATCGAATTAGAGGAAATTCGACACAGAACTTATGAAAATGAATCTATTTACATGGATAAGAGCAAGTGTTGGCATGACAAGATTATTTTGCAGTGACAATTTGAAGTTGTGCAGTTAGTTTTTCTATTCAATTCTAGGCTTAAATTGCACCCAGGGAAATTGAGATCATGCTGGTCTGGACCCTTCAAATTTGTGGAAGTATTCCCACATGGTGCAGTCACAATGAAAGATACAAAAGAGGGAATTCCGTTCAAAGTCAATGGCCAATGACTCAAACTCTACTGTGGTGACTTTGATCCTGGGAATATTGAGACCATTAAATTGGTCAAATTTTTTTGAAATTTAATTGCTTTATTAGATTTAGATTTTATTTTCCTTGTTTTTTCTTTTAATTTCCTTTATTTCCTTTTTTGCAAAATAATATATCCTTTGTTTGTCGAGGAATCTTCTTCTCTAACAACTTGTAGGCACGAGGCCTCACAAGATATGCATGACTTTTGGGGGCAATTCGGGTAATTCAATTACACCAATTAATCCCTAAATATCACAATATTTCATCATATGCTCGGGAGATGCAGTGAACGGGAATGATTTTTGCGTCAATATTAGGTCATTAAATCTAACTGCATTAGATGGTACAAATCATGCCTCTTTATTTTCCATTTTCCCTTCTTCTTTATTAGGCAACTCTGAACTTCCCTGAACAATCACTTGTTTTTTTGATTTCTCTGATCTTTTGAAGCTCAAAAGTTCACATTTTCTCTACAAAATCTTTCCTTTTCATATTCTTTCTTATAATACACCATGGCCAAGACTAGAGCAGCCCAAAAAATCTCAAGGAACCCCCTGTTCAAGATGTTACAAGCTCAGAATCTAATCCTCCATCTGAGGACCCTGTTGCTCAGAAAGAGGATCATGAGTATGAGGCATTTCAAAAGAGGATTGAGGGTGAACATTTTAAGGAGCACATCCAAAAGAGAATCATTCACCTGAACATGGGATTGAGCTTTCTTTCAAGGAGTCTGGAAAATCCATCCACAACACCATCACACTTCACAAATGGAGAAATTTTTGTACTCATCCTAGCAGCTACAACGCTGCCTTGGTAAGAGAATTTTATGAAAACCTTTATGAGCCTTCTTTAAAACTTGTTTTTGTGAGGGAATAGTCTATTCCTTAGAGTGCTGCTTCTATTAACAAGTTATTCAATACTGCTATGAGTATGGATGAACATGCACTAGTTGTGTCTGAGATTACTGATGATAAACTAGATCTTTTAGTTGAAGATTTATACGTAGCAGGTGCATTGTGATTGGGGACCAATATTGGAAATTTTACCATGCTTAGGAAGCTTTTGATATTGCCTGCAAAGATTTGATTTCAGTTTATTAACTGTAGGTTGCTGCCCCCTACCCAGAGCATGATAGTCTTCCTTGATAGAATGTGTCTTATATATTTTATCATCAAGGAAAAAAATGATGTGGGTGCAATAATCCACAAAGAGATTAAGGGCTTTGCTAAGAAGAAAAATGGAATGTTAGGTTTCCCCCTCATTGATTATGCAACTTTTGAATTGAAGGGGTAAAACCTCAAAAAAATGAAGAGATGACAGCCAATAAAGAGCCGATCAACAAGGTTGCCATTGAGAGGATGGATCGTACTTAAGAAGTTCCTACACAGAGAGTGGGTACTGCAACAAGGAAGGAAAAGGGCAAGGCAAAAATAGATGTTGCAACAGAGAATATCCTTACAAGTGATGAAGTCTGAAAGAAAGTTCTAACTATAGAGGACAAAATTGATGCAGTAACGAGCACGCTGGGAAGAGTTGCTGCCATAGTGAAAACAATAGATCTGGCACATAACCTATTTTATGCTTATGCGAAGACTTGGCACAAGTCTGCACTTACTGCAATGAGCCTGATCACTCCAATTGCTTTGCCAGAATTTCTTGTGTTCCCTCCCATCATTCGTAATTATAATTCCTCCTCTGATGTAGCAACAAAAGAAGCACCAGCCAAGTCAGTGAATTCTCCTAATAATGTTAGCGAAGTTAGTGACTCACCAAGAGAGAAGGCATCGATTAAGATCATAAGGGATTGCCATTTTGACTTGAACATCCCTACAGATATTGATGTAATAACCCCTGCTGCCAAAGAAAATAAAGTCCTTTTTGAGGATATTGATGAAGTGAAGAATGTAGTTCCAATACTGAGAAGTTTGCTGCCGAGAAGATTGTGTTTGAGAAGAACTCGGTTGCACCCATGATTGCGGATGCAACCTCAGAAGGATTAGAGATGAAGTTAGTTGTTGCGAGACTAGCAGAAGCTGCATCTGCGGATGATAACCAAGAGGCAAAGACTCTTGCGATGGTGTTATAAAAGGCACCACCACTGAATATCCTTCCTGCGGATGTGGCTAATGATTCTGACAAGGAAGATGAGCTAGAGAAGGACGAAGAAGCTGAACATCATAAAGAAGAGGCCCCTTTTTCAAAGAAGGAAAAGAAGAGAAAGCATTCAAAGTCCAAGGAGAAGAGCAAGAATAAGAGAAAGAAAAGAGGAACAAAAAAAGAAAAGACGTTCCGCCTCTTCCTCCTAGGAGTAGGAAAACTGAGTTAATTTTTTTTTAGTTTTTGTAGGCATACATTCCATATAGTGTAATTTCATTTTGTATTTCTGTATTTTCATCACATTTGCATTGTCATTGTAAAAGCATTTAGTTGTAATATCATTGCATTCATTAATGTAGCCACATGTTGTCATGTCATTCTGCCATTGTATTCTATCATTCTATTCTATTTTCTTTTGCATTAGGGATAATGCAATCCTTAAGTTTGGGGATATACACCTAGGAGTTGAAATGCACCGCTATTTCTAAAATTTCAAAAAAAATCTAAGTAAATGTTAGGTTCCCTTTGTGTTGAAAAATCTTTTGCTTGCATTTGATGTGTAAATCTTGAATTGTTCTGATCATTGATAAGTTTGTTGGATACACATGATAGATGATTGCATTTCTTAACTCTGCATTGATATATCTGTTTGTTTGATTAAATAATATCTAGCATCATTCCTTTGATTTTTGATGACTTCCACCTATTTCAGCATATGTTATATATGCTAGTATATTTTATTAAGTATAAATAAAAGGCATTCCAATGTGAGTGCAATAAAATAAAAATAGCTTTAAGGGGGAATAATCCTCTCATGCATTAGAAAAATGAATATGGCCAAAGGCTGTTGTTGCATAAGTGTGTGTCGTTGCAATGAAGTACTTCTTGGGAGTTCGTTGCACAACATCTTACTTCTCAGGGTCTAGGGTGAATTCATTGTTCGATATCCCTCGCTACATATATATATAAAAGGAGAAGAAAAATATAAAAATAATATATTTATATGATATTTATATTTTATTACGTGTGGTACTAAATAAATGCTGATAAGATGGATGAGTCTGAGATGTTAGGGATGATGTTATATATTCTTGAATTGCTTGCTTATCTATTGATGTGGATTTGTTTATGCAATTTTCTCTCTTTTCGATGAATATGATTTATTTATTGATTGGAATGATTCAAGTATCTAGAATGCTATGATTTGTTGTTGGACCTTGCTGCTTTAATCTTTACTTGAGGACAAGTAAAAACTCAAGTTTGGAGTGTGATAGCTCTTTAAAGAGCATGCATTTTCCCTAGATTTAAAGGTTTAATTGTCCCCATATATGTGTTCATTGCATCCATTTCTGTTTTTTTCATGTTTATTTTTGCATTTGATATAACTTAGTTTCAGTTGCTCTTGTTTTATATATTTCTGCCTATTTTTACCTTGTTGTCGCTGTATTTCGATTGTCCCCGCAGAAGAAGTTTTCACCACTGTAGCCTATTCGACACTATATCTGCCAGTTTTCTAGTCTGTTAAAGGATAAGGGCGACCTTGCCAACTGTCCTATTTGTTACAACAGATTTTGTACGACTCTAGGGCACGCAAATCACCTACAAGATAGGTGTCCTATAAAAGGACTAATATGGAGGAGAGAGAGTCATGCTATTCATATTTTTCATATCATCTTCAACCTTCGAGCTTTCTCCCATTTTCCATGGTGGCTTAAGCTTATTTCTAGAGATCTAAGGTGAAGTAAGGCATAATTATCCGAGAAGAAGAGGAATCAAGTGCTGAATCGAGGAAAATACGTTGTTATCTTTTTAAACTCTTCTTTATTTAGATGTTTGTGGATATTAATTTTGTATTTCATGCTTAATTGATGATGGTTTAATTTCTTGAGCTTTATAAACTTGTGGAAACTCATTTTTCAGTTTAATATATATATTTGTGTTAGCTTTTTCATAAGTTTTTAATTGTTGGATTTTAATACCGTTTTGCATGAAAATGTTAAACTAGCCACTGACATCGACGGATGTAGTAATAAGTCAGATTAACGAGTTTTACAATGAAATTTGATTGGATACAATGAAAGTTGATCTGTTTTTTCAAGCGGTTATAGTTCTGACTTACAGCGAGAGTTGAAGCCGATCTACATCCATGAGTCAACGATTGAATAATTAAATGGAAGCCACTACCCAAGTTGGCCTTCTAATTGCTTATTGAGCCATCATTTTCCCTCAAAGTGTACTTGATATTTCTGTCAAACTGAACTAAAAAGATCTGGGCTACATCTTCATATTTCTCTACCTCTTTATTTACTTTGTTATTGCAACCACAATCAATCCTCTATTCACCTCTTTACTATTTTATTGCAACCACAATTTCCACTTTTACAGTATTGCATTATAGCTACATAAATCTAAGCTGAATACATCATCCTCTTGGGATCCATATTCAAAAAGGATTTCCCTGTTTCTATTCTTACATTGACAGTGTAGCTTGCACTAATAGTGTGACGTTTTCACACCGATCATAACTCTCTAGGGTAGTTTTTCTTTTTTTTTGTTTTTCCCTTATTTTGTAATTTTGCAGTTTAGTTTTTCGTATTGCATCTGCATGTTTTTCTTGTTTCCATTTTGCATTGGGGACAATGTTGATCTCAAGTTTTGGAGAGTACTATACCTTGTTAGGTTAAATTTAGGTAAAATTTAAAAAAGATTAAAAAAATTAGTCTCTGAATAACCTAATATGTTTTTATTGGTTCCATTTTCTATTATTCCATTGATTCTGAAATTGTTGTTGCGTTGATCATGATTTCCAATGATTAATTTATGCTTAATGTTTTGCAATATGTTAAGAGCTTTCATGTTTTGAACTTAGTGTTGAATCTGCTGTAGTCCTTAAATCACATGTTGCATGCTTTCTAAAAGCTAAAGAAACCTTAGGGAAATTCTAGGTCGACTCTCTGATGCCAAAGCATGAATTGATGTGAATAAACTGAATGCTCAATGTAAAAATTAAAGGCTTAAAAACTCCCTTAAAAATCAAGAAAATAATGAAAATAATTAAAACTTGATAACATTAGCAAAACTATTGAGGGACACTCTTCTAGGCATCTTGCTATCTTAGTACACTAGATGAGTTGAGTTCGCTCCATTTAACTTTCTCAGGTAGGAATGATAGTACTGGCATAAGAGTTAATGAAAGTCTTCACAAGATGATGCTTCTTGTAGGGCTCGGGGATAGGCTGTTTGCTCTACTCCATCTTTAGTTCTGAAGAGTAGTTGTGATAAGCTGAAGCCTCAGGGATACAATTTTTAAACATAAAAAGAATGAAAGGAGTACAATATTGTGCTTAAAAAGAAAAGAAAATACAGAAGCAATAATAAAGAGCAATCCTTAAGTTTTTCTAAGGCCATTAAGTGATGAATGCATGTGACATAGCACCCATTGCACCTACAATAGAATTGATCATTGGAACAAAACTGTAAGCTCTAATGCATTGCATCTTATTAAAATAGTTGAGGAATGAATTATTGCTGCAACATGTCTTGGAATCCCTGTAATCATAGCTTAGTTGGAACCTTGGGAACTATGGGTTGTTTACTATTTTATTTTCTTTTTTTTGTTTTCCATGTTTAGATAGCATTGTTTGAGGACAAGCAACAGTTCAAGTTTTAGGATATTTGACGAGTGTGCAAATGACCAATATTATATACCCTTTTTACTTGTCTTTTGCATTTTTAAGCCCCATTTAGTTGCATTTAGGAGTAGTTTGTATATAGTTAGGGAGTTACACTGCCTGTGTTAAAATGTTATATTTATTGATGCTTTTCACGAGAAAGGTAATGTTTCGTGGTGTATGTGTAGAATGTAACGACCCAAATCTCGGGTAAGTAATTGGATCTCAGATTCAGGTATTGAATTCTTATTTTGGTGGCAATATTAAAGAGAATTAAGAGTTGGAAGCTTTATTTAAGGGTTCATGGACTTAAATGAAAAGGGGATGAAGTTTGTGTATAAAAATAAAAACAAGGTAGAAGAAAGTCTGTGGCTAGTGGGTTAACCCATTTATGAGTAGGGTTGGTGTATTTGAATTAAAGTGGCTGAGGATGGGTGAAAAAGGGGGAAAAAGAATAAGATAGAATATTTTTGAGAGAGAGAAGATGAAAGGAAGAGAAAAGAAGTGAGGGAAGGAGGTTTGATCCCCGATTTACCCATCGTCCAAACCATCAGGAGTGACATCGCTTGCACCATTAAGCCAAGCTTGTTGGGATGCATCAGCTTGTGGTTAACGTATTGTCGTCCCCGCCACCATTCATTGGGGTGTGAAGGATGAAGATTTAGGGGAGCTCATTCGCAAGGAACCATTGTTCATCATCGCAAACTGAGGCCGCCACGATGTTCCACAAATTGAAACGTTTAGATATGAATCTTGTCGTCATTGTACGGCCACCAAAAGATGTCGCACGCACTGTCGTGTGCTTGTGGGCGAACTCTAACCGTAGGTGAGGGAGCCATATCTTGGAATGAAGCTGCTAGGCCAGCCGGTTGAGCCAACCTACCGAGCCGTAGGCCCAACGAGTCAGCTTGTTTGTGAACCAAGTTGGTCTACAGAGCTACCGCCACCATTCATCAACTGAGATGAGCCACCGGTGTTGACTGTCGCCACCACCGTCGCTGCTGCCTCTATTAACCAACATTGACTGTTGACTGGTGTTGACTTTTTTGGGGGACCCTACCTAGGTGTTTGTCGACGTTCTAAGTCTGATGGTATAGCCCATTTCACCATATTCAAACATGATAAGCTATTTTTATGTGTTTTATCCCCTATAGTAGTCCGATAGTGTGAAATGGCTTATGTATATTTGCTTTATCTGAGGATTTGGTGGACTCGAATATTGGAATTAATAAGATAATTGGAGGATCTTGGATAGGGGATTTATCATTTCGGCTTAAGGTTAGTACACCTCGAACTCCTATTGCTTCACGAGCATCATAAATGTGATTGCTTTTCTTATTAGTATCTACAATTAGGTAGACGATGAATAAGCACGTTTGGAGACCGATATTATGAGATTTGATATGTGTTTGAGGCATGATGATGTTGTGAATATGATGAGACTATGGAGATTTAAAGACCGAGTAGGGTCATTTGAGATGCTTGTGTAATTACTTGATGTCTGGTTGATTGATTGATATTTGTGATGCCTTATATGCTTTTTCAAAATGAATTAACGTGATTCGACGAAAGTTGTGCGTAAGGGATAAATAATGGTAATATTCAAATGAATGATCATGAAGTCGGTAATTAATATTAATTGAATGAATGCGTTAGTAAACAAACCCTAATAAATTTTATAAGCTTTAAAGATCGAATAAAGCGTTGTAATATCGTAATTTGAGGAAATTGTTCAAACTCGTGAATAGGGTACCGATACGAGCTTTGGCTGTACTAGTACACAACTGGGGGTTGTGTTGATACATGTCAACCAATACAGTACTTATGGAAATTAAGGATTTCCAGTAAGCTATATCATTATCAGTACGCGTACGAGTATCAGCACCAGGGGAACCATATCGATGCTTGTGTTTGAGTACCAGTACCTACTGAATGAGATGATTTATAATGCTAATAAAAATATGGAAATTGACGTGGGATGTTAATGAGATAATGTAGATTAATAGAGATAATTAATGAGGATGATTAATGTACACTTCCATAATAATTAATAATTGGGTAAACGTTGGGTGACTTGATGGTAATAGCAACCGTAGGGATCCTTGGTGGATCATGTGATGCTATGTGTTGTGTGGTAGGCGTGTCCTTGCTATGTGCTGATATGGACACCTAGATGGTTGAGTTAACATTATTTGTTGGGATCTGGATACCCAATGAAAGAGTGTTGCAACACCATGGTTAGAGATACCGAATGTACGTTCTTGAAGCCATGTGGCACTAGACCTTATTCGAAGATGCTTAATGAGTGATTCTGAGCATGAGAGTATTATCCCGATGCTTAGTGGTCGTGAGCCTCACCCATCTAGTGTATATATCCCGATGCTTAGTGGTCATGGGCCTCACTTCTATATTATGGTATAATTCTTATATACTATGAGAAGCTTATGATTTCTTGGTATGCTATATGATTAGGCAGCTAGTGGTAGCGCCATATCTATATGTTGTTATAGTGCCATGTTATGAGTATAGTTAGGCCTTGAGTGCCATGTATGATGATTGCTTTGATGAGAGCATGTGTTTAGGCGACTAGTGGTAGTGCCATGTATTTATTTATCTCTCCTTATTGCTCGTACTAGCTTGCATGCTTATGTTTATGATTAGCATGAAGTAGAGTAGAGTAGATGTGTACCACTGAGATTTATAAGCTCAGTGCTCGAAATTATTGTTTCGTGTGTAGGTCGATCGTCAGATTGTGGGATCAAGGAGCACTATCAGTATGACATTTTAGCATGTGGTGATTTCTAGAGTACGGTACTTGTGTTTAGTGGGTTGTGTATTCATAGGACCTAACATGATGGAGTCTGTAATCCTTATTTTTGAAATTGTATTAATCAAGTCGAATGTTTAAAATTTTTTAAATTAAAGTGGCGCTCCTTTGTGGAAATTTAAATTGTTTATCTATATTTTCAATTGTTGGCTTTAAATGTTTATGAGAAATACCTTGTTGGGCTAAACCAGTTTAAGAAATTTTATAGTTTTGGGTTGGTCTCGAGGCCCACATATGACATATGGGTCGAGAGTGTTTCATTTAGTGATATGAGATCTTAGGTTTAGCCGGTTCTAGGAAACCTCGGGGTGGTATAGGTGTTTTAGTAAGGTGTCTAGTGAATACATGCCCTTAAATTAAGTTTGTACTCCTTAAGACTAGAATCCTGATGGTGTGTCCAATGTTGCGACGCTAAAATGGTTACAATCATGGTCAAGAGGACTGAGTTAAGTGTTGATCCCCTTATGGGAGCAATTTTGGGGGTTAGGTCACCCTAGATTGTTGAGATACGAGTTAGTTGAATGATGTTAGAGTCGAGGATATGTCCCCCTCTTGTCACTTGAGTGGTGTCTTCATTGTGTGTTGTTGTCATTCTAAAGCCTTCAAATACGTCATGAGAGTTCATGGAAAAGAATCTTCACCATTATATGTGAATAATGTTTTTGTTGTGGGTATGAATAAACTGCTCTCGAAATCAATCTATGGTTGCACGTTGGTTGAAGGACCCTTTGTTCGCTTAAAGGGAGTCTCGTTGATACTTGGGAAGTATGATCGTCCTTTTTAAGGGGTTTTCTTGGAGATAGTGGATTTGGGATCCATTAGTTCATTAGAGTGTGACCGAAGTAGACATTCTACAGGTTTGAGAGAGGTACCTTCTTGGGAGTTGTTGCACCTTGGGAATTACTTTGGTTAATTAAGCGTAATGCTAGCCAATAATGTCGAGAGTGGGCTCGAGGCTCTGAGACCTCGAGGGAACCCAACCTTTGGTAATGAGAATGTTGAAACTTTGCTCTTCTGTCGGGATTTTTGTAGTGGTTGTTTGGAGAGTAGCACAACGGGGTTGTGGGACATGTTTGACCATTTGGCAAATGCCAATGTGTGTAGTTCGACTCTCGGGAGCTTTCAAACTATTAGAGTGTTTGTTTATGCTTCTTGGAGGAGTCGTTAGGACTTTCTCCCTATCAAGAACGTAAGTAGATGTTGAGGTAAGGCCGATTTGGATGTTGATGCCCATCGCCCTTGTCATAGGACACTGACGTAGTTGAGAAAGTTAGAGGTTCAATTGCGAAGGTGCAACTCGAACTAGGTTTCTTTTGTCTAAGTGTTTCGCCAAGGGAGAACCAGGCTTGTTTGCTAGTAAGAAGTTGTTTTGTTGAGGTGATGCTTAAACCATTAATAGCTTGTTAAGTGACAGTGAAAGACCGTTACTTGTCTCGTAAGATGGATGACTCATTTAATTGATTGTAAAGTACCCGCGTGTTTCTCTGAGATTGGTTCAGAAATAAGATGGTTGCGGTTAAAGTGTTAGAGGTTTGTAGTTTCGAATGAATTTTGGTATGAGGATTTATCTCTTTAAGGCGTGTCATGGTAATGTTTGACATCTATAGTGATGTTTGAGATGTTTCAACAATAATAAGGTGGGGGCCACCGTGTTGTCTCTCGAATGTAAGTTGATGTTTTGCGTGACACGTGTGAATGTATAAGGAATTTGGAAATATGAGCGTTGACAAGATTGTTACCTTAATGACCTTATGTGTATGAGAGAGGTTGGTTACCGTGAATCAGTTAAGGAAGCGAAGGTTTGAGACTTCATAAATGCTTTTGATTGTATCATAGTTTACATGAGGCAAGCTTAGGAACATTGGTAAAGATTCAAACTGTGTGAGACCATTTCGTTGTGATAGTCGTGCTGACTCGATTTAAGTCGAGTAAGATTTTGAGATCTTTGAGGATGTTTTGTTGTTTTCTCAGGGCTATATTTTTGTGCAATAAGAGGGAGGGGTGTGCCTACCCCAACAATGAGAAATTTTGGGTAATTGATCTTTAAGGAATGTGAGATTTGGACAACAACATGAGTCGAAGTAATTGAGAACTGTTGACAGTGTCTTTTATTAGTTAAACTCTGAGTTGAGGATTGGGTAACTTTGGAAGCCGCAAGAAGTAGCATCTGATGGTAATTAAGAGGATACAATGTTATGATTATATGTAAGTTCGATGGCTTTTGACGACTTTGAGATCTTATTGTAGGTTCTTTAGAGAAAAAGATATCAAGGCAAGAGATTCTTCCAATGTAGTACATTGGTTAGCACATGATGAATTTTGAGAGCGATAGTTTGTACCAAACTTTCATCGTGCATTTTGGGAGACATTGTGGAGTCGTGTGTTTGAGATAATAATAAATGGTTGACTTTCCATCAGTTGGGAGACTAACATTCAGTTCTTCAGAGTTGTTTGTGATGCTTTGATATTTCCTCTGTAGAAATTAAATAGATGACTGTGGACCTTGTAAAGGATTTTTAACTGCACAGTTTCGTTGGGATTACGTTGAGTAATGAAATAATATTTTGTAGGTACCATTTTATATTCTTGGAAAAGGTGAGATCCAGATAGGAAGTATGCGTAGATTGATTGTGGGTGGGTTGTACGACACTGCGATGTGTACATGCTACCGTTTGACATGAGATTCGAGGTTTGTGATGGAATTTTATCCCTTAGTGGGAATTCCATGTGATGATAGATCTGAGTGATGGTATAGAAGATATATTTTCCAGACAAGTTATAGTTTGGAGTGTAAGACTCTTGTGTGAACCGAGTTAGTGGGAACTGCATTAGTTGCCATTTTTATATAAAAAACGCTGACATCTAAGGTCAATATTGAGACATGTAGAGATCTTTTTTCTTTCAAAAGTCTTGCACTGAGCAAGTAATGATATTTTTACGGAATGTCATTTGAGTTAAAGTCTCTTTTAGGGAGTCACCACGAGAAGAATCGTTTCGCTTTGGATGCAACGGTTGTTCCACCTACTATTCTTTTGGATCATACTGTAACACCCTTGACCCGGATGTCATATTTGGGCCCTAAGCCCAAAACCCCTTTAAAAAAATTCGTTTTCAAACCCAAATACAACGAGTCCAATAAAACATAAGTCCATACATTTAAAACAAAGTAAAAATCCAAGTAATTAAAATATTATTAGTGGAGCTCTAATTACGTAAAACATTCGACAATGACCACTTAGTACAAAATAAAAGTTACAAATTGCATATAGGGTCATACGAAATACATAGCCCAATACATCTAGCAGCTGTACTCAACAACTAAAGTCGATGCTGAAATCTAAGCCTTGATGGTGCTCCTCTAAGCCACACCGCAACCTACTTACCTGTGAACGAAAACAACGATTTCGAATGCTGAGCTAACAAAGCTTAGTGGATATACCACCACTCAACCATGATTTATGCAAATCATAAATAAAGCAATGCAACACTAATGATATCATGACAGGATAACGATGGCGCCACCATAATCGCCTAAACACATAACATTATGAATGTATGATCTCCCACATAACATATACATATACCTCATAAGTTCACACAGAATCACACAATTAATACCAATTATATTAAGTGAGTCCGCATCCACACAACATTGGGATCCTACACTACAAGTTAGGCCAACATCCACAAAGCATCGGGATCCTATACTAGTGAGGATAAGGCCCGCTTCCACAAAGCATCGGGATCCTCCATCCATGCCCGAAATCTCTCATTAAGCATCTTCGAATGAGGCCCGTGTCCACACAACATTGGGGTCCTACATTCGGGAGTCTTCAAGGTGTTGCAACACATTTCTCTGGTATCCATATCCCAATAGCAAGGGATGACTCAACTATCTAGGCAACCTATCAGCATACAACAAGGGCCCTATCCACCACACAATATCAATCGATCCAACTAGGATCCCTATGGGCTACTACTTCACGTAATTCACCCAATATTTACCAAATTATTAGCCCTTTTATTTCACATACATGGTTTAAATCTATGTTTCTCAGTTTTAATATTCATTTTATACCTTAAGAGACCTTTTGGGCCCTTTGTTTTGTAGTATAGAACCCCCGAACATAAACTCAAATTTCTTAGGCAGATTGCCCAACGAGTACCGATACTCATGTATGGGTATCAGTACGCCTCTCTAGGTATCAGTACTCTTCCACGAGTATTGATACTCAAATTAGGTTTGAAAGATTTGGTGTTTCAAGTTGTACCGATACGCTAACCTTAGTATCAGTACTCAACATCGATATGTGATCTACCCTGTACTGATCCCTACCCGTATCGGTACTTCCACCTTTGTGTACCGGTATGCGAAAGCCTTCCTCAGGCAATAGATTAGTAGTATCTATATGCCCCCTAGAATACCGCTACGCAAAAGTATTTCTAGAATTCCCAATAAGAAAGGGGTACCGATATGCATCCAGCAGTGCCGGTATGCCTCTCACAAACTGCCCCCTTTTTATTACATATGTCTACCGATACTAGACACCAAGTACCGGTACGCGAGCCCAAAATTCAAAGTCTGGTTTAGATTTCACCTAGAAATCCCACTTAACCTATATGGATAAGCCCCAAATCGTTCCTACAAGTTATGGTAAAGTTATTAGGTGAGTTGCTATGAATTTTAAGCCATAACAACATCAATTTCACATTTTACCATTGAAGATCACCCAAAGCATACCCAAACCACAAATACCAAAATCATGCACCAAAGCCTATTTTTATGAGTTGCAAGAATTCATAGGAGTTACTGGTGTACTAACCTTGATTCCACAGCTGATAATGAAGCCCTTAACACAACTTCAACCTTGCTCTTCCCTTGATCCTTAAAAGGGTTCCCAACCTCTTTCACTACAAAAGATGTTACCAAACATGTTAAAACATTGTTGGGGGATTAAGGGAGCCAAAACACATATCTAAACGAGAATGAAGCTCTTAAAAAACCATTCCCATTCTCCTTCCACAACCCCCACCAAAACACCCTTCTCCACCAAAACTATTCATTCTTACCTTGGAATGTAGATCTTAAGAGGCTGAACAAACTTCCTTCTACACCCAAATGGGATTTAAAAAGAAAAGGGTGAAAGATGAGACCTTTCTCTTGGTTGTGGATGAAGGAGTAAATGAGAAAAATGAGAGAAAAATGATATGAGCAATGGGGTCAGTTCTTACAATGAGCAGAAAATTAATTCTCTTCCCCCTCTTTTTCATCCCAAGAGTAAATTTACACTCTTATCCCTTCAACCCCCAACCATTCAAACCAACCACAAGCCCAACACATAAGGCTACCTTAAAAGGTTCCTATAAGCCAAAATAACACAACCCAAATACGAGGCCCATGCCTTGTTTAAACCTAACCCTTGGATTCCAAAATCTAGGTCGTTACAACTCTCCCCTCAAAGAAAATTTTGTCCTCAAAATTTACCCGATGGAAAAAAATACGGGTAGAGTACTCTCATGTCGTCCTCGACTTTCTACTTTGCCTCCTGAACATCGTGGTTCCTCCATAATATTTTTACCAAGGGTACACACTTGTTGCAAAGCTCCTTGACTCCCGTGTCAAGTACTCTAACCGGATCTTCCTCATACATTAGATCGACATTGACCTCAATCTCTTTGCGCAGAACAATGTGCGAAGGATCGATGTGGTTATGCCTCAACATGGACACATAGAAAACATCATGGATACGTGCCAACTCTGAAGTCAAGGCTAACCGGTATGCCATTGGTCCAACTCTTTCAAGCACCTCATATGGTCTGATGTACCTTGGGCTCAATTTTCCCTTGCGTCCAAACCAGATGATTCTTTTCCACAGAGATACCTTGAGGAACACTTTTTCACCAACATCATACTCAATGTGTTTGCTCTTTTGGTCCGCGTAGCCCTTCTAACGATCAAAGGCCTCTTGCAACCTTTTTTTGATGATCTGAACTTTCTCTTTGATTTGCCTAACCAAATCGAATCCAATAATCCTTCTCTCATTAAGCTCAGTCCAACATAAAGGTGTCCTACACTTACACCTATACAAAACCTCAAAAGAATCCATCTTTATGCTCGACTGGTAATTGTTATTATAGGCAAACTCTACAAGAGGCAACTGGTTCTCCCAACTCTTTACAAAGTCCACAACGCAACATCGGAGCATATCCTCCAGAATCTGGATAACACGCTCAGATTGACCATCGGTCTAAAGGTGAGAAGATGTACTGAAATTCAACTTGGTGTCTAAAGCATTATGGATCTTATTTCATAACCTAGCTGTGAAATCTATACGCATAGGCAAGAAATGAGTAGACTTGGTCAAACGATCCACTATCACCCAAATAGCATCATGTTTCTTTTGAGTCAACTGTAAGGCGGTGACAAAATCCATGGCGATCCGATCCCGCTTCTACTGTAGAATCTAAATCGGCTGAAGCAAACATGATGGAACCTAATGTTCTGCCTTCACTTGTTGGCAAGCTAAGTATCTTGTCACAAATTTAGAGACGTCCCTTTTTGTACACGGACACCAATAAAAAGATCAAATGTCTTGGTACATCTTGTTGCTCTCTGAATGAATAGCGAAAGGACTACGATGTGCCCCCCTCAGAATGCGGTCCCTCAAATCTCCCAAGGCTGAAACACACAACCGTCCCTTGACGTACAAGTAGCCATCACTTTGTACCTCAAAGTCCGAGGCTTCGTCTCTGAACCACTTCAATCTGTGCAACCAAGTCTTCATCCAAAACTTGAGTCCTCTTTATCTCTTGTACCAACGTAGGCTTAACCCGAAGCTCGGCTACAATTCCACCGTCCTCGGTCATCCTTAAGCGAGCAAACATGGCTCTTAAATCGAACTTAGATTTCCGACTCAAGGCATCTGCCACCACATTTGCTTTGCCCGGATGATACTCAATGACACAGACATTATCTTTTAACAACTCGATCCAATGGTGCTGTCTTAGATTTAACTTTTTCTAGGTAGGCCTTTAATTGTCAAAGCACTGTTTTCTCTTCTTGTTCCATTCAAACGGAACCCTTTTTGCAACAAGTTGGTCAATGGCGCGGCTATAATGAAGAAACTTTTAACAAACCGCCTAGAATACCCGACAAGGCCTAGGAAATTATAGACTTTTGAAACATTCCTTAGGGGCTTCCACTCCACCACAGCCTGAATTTTCTGAGGGTTCACGCGGATCCCATTTACTGTAACTATGTGGCCAAGGAATACTACTTCTGAAAGCCAAAATTCACACTTATTGAACTTGACAAAAAGATGTCTCTCTCTAAGAGTCTGTAGAACCACATGCAGATGGTAATCGTGCTCTTCCTTCGAGCCCAAGTACACCAAATCCTGTATAGACACTCCCTATGAAATTTAGGATTTCCCAAATCCTATATAGGCACTCCCTATTGTGCCAATGTTCTTTCTTGTTCTGATTAATCCAAAAGGTTATGGTTAACCTTATTATTACCACTGTGGTTCTTTCTAGAACCTCCTATTTACTAGTTCATCTCAATATTCTTAACTCAAATATTAATTATAACTTATCTCCTTTCATATTAGTAAGGAGCGACATCAATCAAATCATATAAACATTAGATCAGTAATATTGATATCCTAGTGGCATGTATAATTTTTTTGACATAAAATCACTTCTGTTTACGCCTAGAATCGGCTAAACCTGTAGCTTTGATACCATTAAATGTAACACCCCTTTCCTGTATTCATCGCTGAAAAAAGAGTTAGGGATATCACATGATACTTGTAAAATAATTCTTTAATTTTAAGAAAATCTTATCTTTGACTGTAAAAATAGTTAATCGCATAAAATTTAAACTTAATAATTTCATATTCAGTTTTGAACCTAGATTCAGGTGGCAACTTAACAGTTTGATCCATTAGCATATAAATAATAAAACTGGCTAATTTAAAATCATTCAGATTTTGAATAAAATACGATTCATATCAGAGCAGGCTTCACATTTTACTATACATGCCAACTAGTAAATATCAAACAACATAAAAATAATATTACTGATGTACTTGTTTTTGACTGATGATGTTCGCTAATGCTCATTACTCCCATTGCTTCTCTTTTCCTACGCGTGAAACAATCACACGCTAAGTATAACTTAGCGAGGCATTATAAATAATCATAAAATAAGTATCGAAATAAATGAAAACATGGTTAAGCAAAATTATATCAAATCTTTCATATACTTATAAACAATCACATATAAGAAATGGTGAATTTCATATACATTTACTTTATAATTAGCCCAAGAATTTGTATAAAGAGAAACTAAAGTATGAAAGGCCGGTACTCATTGAGTACTAGTCACTGAAGTGATAGTAACATATAGACACATAAAGTGTCAAAAACATATAGACGCATAAGTGCCGAAAACATATAGATTCGAAGATCGGCGTATAGCTATACTGCAGTCCTTGACTGCTAGACCTCTAATGGCATGCCACTATACTGTAACTCTCTATCATAAACTTGGGCAAATAATTTCATATAATTGAATTGTAAATTATCATTTGATAAATGATTCATATATCACCATTATTCAATAATAACTTATCAAAATAAAACATAATAGGGCAATTCATATCCTAACATGTACTAACCTTTTTCCTTTGCCTGTGAATCTTCATATAACTTATAGAAAAACCATGTTATCATTTTAATAAAATCAAATAAATAGAATTTATAAAAGTTTACTAAAATACGTTTCAAACATATAAATGCACTCACCTGGGCCATTTATTATCTTACCTCACTAAGCTTACTCATTAATCTTTTTGTTTCCTTAAATGCTTGTACCTTCCCAGTATTTATTGAAACTGTAGAAATCAATCGAATATACTTATTACTATACACTTACTTAATTCGAGTCTAACATTGCCAAATAAAATACTAATGTTTGCCATGTATCTCAATTTGGGTCCTTAGTGACCATTTTGAACATTTGGTAACTATTCATGCCTTAATTTTCAATTCTTCCATTTTAATCCTTTACTTTCTCATTCTTGCCAAAATGGTATTTTTTCATCAATAAGCTAATTTGATCATAATTTCAACAATTTACAGATCAGTCTCCCTTCAAAATAAAATTTTCAAAACCATACCCTTATTTCTTCAAATAGCTGAATAGGTCCCTAAACTTTTTCAAATATTCAATTTGGTCCCAAAATGCTCAAATAGGCTTCTAATATCACAATTCCACTATTTTCATCACCAAAATAAATTTTGACAAATTAGTCCTTAATTTCTTGGATTTGCCGAAATGGTCTCAACATTTCTAAAATATATAATTTCATCCCAAATTGTCAATTCAAGCTTGAAACATCATTTTCTATTCATTTCCATATCAATTAAATTTTTACAATTTAGTCCCAAATTTTCTTCAAATTTTCGAATTAGTCCCTAAAGGGAATTTGACCTTCAGACATCAAAATTGAACTTCCATCATCAATATAATGCTTCAAACATCATAATCTAACCATTTTCATCCTTAATTCTCAAAACCCTAACAAATCCCTAAATTTAAGATTAGGGTTTAAAACTTCCAACAAGAAATTAACTTGATTTCAAGCTTGTTTTCATCACAACTAGGCTTAACATAATATACTACTTGAATTCCATAAATTTCCCATGAAACCCTAATTTCTCTCTCTTCAAACCCTAATCCAAAACTTCATAATTCCATGCAATTTTACTATTAAAATGTAGAGAATGAAGAGTAGATCACTTTACCTCAAAGAACCTTGCTTGAATTCTTGATCAAAAGCCTTGAAAATGGCTAGGAATTTTTTTTCCTATTTTCCCTTCTTTTTTCCTTGCTTTCGAAATGCAAGAAGAAAGATGAACAAATTGTTCATCAAACTTGACTTATATTCTAATAATAAATTAGAATTTTCCACTTGTAAAAATAAAAATGATTTTTTTATTCATTTTCACCTTTTTTCCAAATTTGCCCCTTTAACTAAATAAAAATTACATCTAGTTCAAATTTATGCTATCCCATTACATTTGAACTAGGTTGGTTCCAATCCAACTGGCCATCATTATTAAATAATCATAAAATATCATTTATGATTTTTGTTCGATCCAATTTCTTAATTTTTACCTTCTACAATTTTTCCTTTATCAAACTATCAACTCTAATCCGGGAATCATATATTTCCCTAATTCCATGAGTAAATTCATATTTTCATAAATGAATCCTTTTTACTGATAAAAAATACTGATATGTGACACTTCCCAGAAGGTCACCCAAACTTTTCCCTAATTTGAGCATGCTTAACAATTTTAATCGATCAAAATTCCATATTTTCTACTGCATTCTGGCTTCTAAAACTATTATCAAAATCCTTATTCTGATCGAAATTATCCTTATACTGAATAAAAATCATTTCTGGGAAAACTATTACCAACTTTTCATTTTGGTCACTAACTTTTACATTTTGTCATTTTAGTCACTAAGTAAGCCTTGTGCCAAAAACTTAGTACTAATTGATCCTTGTATAACTTAGTAAGATTTTCGGGGTATTACAATTTCTCCCCCTTAAAATAAAATTTGTCCTCGAATTTTAAAACGTACTTGTTTCAAACAATTTCGAGTATTGCTCTTTCATCTTCTTTTCAGTTTTCCAAGTGGCTTCTCAAATCTTATAATTTCTCCAATGAACCTTGACCAAAGGGATCTTCTTGTTTCTTATCTTTTTAACTTCTTATGCTAAAATTCTTATTGGTTCTTCTTCAGATATCAAGTCTGATTGTAATTCAATTTCCTATAGAGAGATGGCATATGAAGGATCTAACCAATACCTCCGTGGCATAGACACATGAAATACATCGGGTATCTTGCTCATTTCTGGTGTTAAGGCTAACTGGTAAGTCATTGGCCCCACTTTTTTTCAAGATCTCATATGATCCAATAAATTTGGGAGTAAGCTTCCTTTTTTTGCCCAAATCGTAGCACTTTATTTCCAACTTCGTATTCAATATCCTTCATTTTCTTATTTACATATGCCTTTTTGTCTATTTGTTCCAACTTTGAGATTATTTTGAATAATTCTTACTTTGTTCTCCATTTTGTTCAAGTTAGATCAACCCCCAATTACCTTTAATTTACTTTGTATATTTTGATCATGTAACTCAAACCAATTAGGTGGAGTCTTACATCTTCTTCCATATAAAGCCTCAAATAATGCCATTATGATACTTGCCTGGTAGCTACTATTTTAAGCAACTCAACTAAAAGAAAATACTTTCCTCATAATATAGAAAACTCCATAATATAGACTCTAAACATATCTTACAAAATCCGAATCGTTCGCTCTGACTGTTCATATGACTTAATCTTATAGTCTTGCACCTTACCAGATTCAGCTTGTTTTCGCTTTTCAAGACATTCTTTGTCTAAACTTATAAATCCTTAATTTGAGTTAAGAAATTGGCTTAACCTAAAATTATGTTACCAATGAACCACCTTATCTTACTGATAATTGAGCATTCATTGTACGAGGAACTGAAAATGTCTTTTGACTAAATGCATTAGCTACTACATTAGCTTTTCCAAAATGGTAGTTAATACTTATATCATAATCCTTTAGAACTTAACCTATCTTCACTGTCTCAAGTTAAAGTCTCTTTGCATCATTAAGTACTTTAAATTCTTGTGATCTATATAAATATAGCACTTTTCACCATATACATAATATTGCCTGATCTTTAAAGCAAAATTACAATCATCATCTCTAAATCATGTGTCGTGTAATTTCTCTCATGAGTCGTAAGCTGTCTCAAAATATAAGCTACTACACGATCCTCTTGCATTAATACACATCTCAAACCACAATGAAATGCATCACTATACAAAATATATTCCTTTCCATGCTCTGGGTATATTAGAACTGATAATTCTGTCAAAGTTTTCTTTAACTTGTCAAAACTGTCTTAACATTTTTCAATCCATTCAACTGGAACTTCCTTTCGTAATAACTTGTACCTCTTTAGAGCTAACTCTTATTCCTTCTATTAATACTACATGTCCAAGAAATATAATTTCTATTAGCCAAAATTCAAACTTGGAGAATTTGACATACAACTGCTTATCCCCCTAATATTTTTAGTACTATTCAGATATGATAATCATGATCAACTTTTATCTTTAAATATACCAAAATATCATCTATGAAAACTACTACAATTTGGTCAAAATAGGGTTGAAACATCCTATTCATTAAATTCATAAATGCAGCAGGCGCATTTGTGTGTTCGAATAACTTTACTATAAACTCATAGTGTCCATAACGAGTTCTAAATACTATCCTAGGGATATCTTCTTCTTGAACCTTTAATTAATGATAGCCCAATCGCAAATCAATCTTTAAAAATACTGTAGTACCCTTGAGCTGATCAAACAAATCTTAAATTCTCAATAACAAGTACTTGTTCTTAATAGTTATCTTACTCAACTATTGATAATCTGTACTTAATTGTAATGAACCAACTTTCTTCCTTACAATTAACACTGGAACACCCTATGGTGTTACACTCGGTCGAATATAACCTCAGTTTAACAATTCCTTATAATTGAGTCTTTTAACTCCTTTAATTTAGTTGGCACCATTTTATACGGTGCCATCCATACTAATTCTGTTCCCGAATAAATATCAATTATAGACTGTACCTTTTTATCTAGTGGTAGTCCTGACAATTCATCAAGAAACATATCTGAAAATTCCCATACATTGGGAATATTCTCTATCTTCTTACTTACTACTTGCATATCCACCACATGGGCTAATATCCATTACATATCGTTCTTTGAGCTTTTGTTGCAGAGATTTTTGAATTGAGGCAATCATTTCCTTTTTCCTACAACAATCACTTCAGAAACATTCGGTCCTGAAAGTACCAATCATTCTTCTTGCACTTTATCTTTGCACAAAAAACTGATAACCCTCCTATCCCAGGAATAATCTCAAATTCATAAAATAAAAGTTCCATCAAATCTGTTGGAAAATCTATCCCTTGGATCATTAATAGACAATTCTTACATATATGTGTCACTATTGTACTATGTTCAGGTAGATTACTGACAATCACATAATTAGAAATATCTTCGTAGATATTTCCTTTATGCCACTATCTTACCATTAATATATATAAATGAGTAGACCCCAGATCAATTAGAGCAAATATAGGCTCATTATAAAGCTAAAATATACCTATTATAATATATGTATTATGCTTTTCTTTATCAATATAAATGTTATATACCCAAGCTCGGGTCCTAGACTCTTTATTTGATGCAACTTCAGAAATTTCTTTCGTCACTGTCCTCAATTGACCTTCACCATATCCATCATAAACTACTCATATATGTACCTTTCGATTGACATCAAATCAGTTGCAAAACAACTCAGCTTATTAAATTCTAACTTGTACCCCTAGACAGTACGAGTATCTTGCTTAAGGACCAAAAATTGTTGCAACATCTCTCTTTTAAACTGATCTCTAATGTACTTTACCTTAAACGCTTCTTGGAAAAATATCCATGTCACCTTAGCAACGAATACTATTTATATGATGTTCGTCCATCAAACTCAAGCATGTTCCCTTAACAAGGATGCAACTTCCTCTAACTTTTCTGTATCATGAACAAATTTTTAGCCATAAATTGGCAACCATTAGACTACTCTTACCATAATATTCAATAATTTCTAACTTTTAAGTTCCTTGATCATTAGTGCCCTTATCGGAGCTGGAGATAAAACATAATATACCTCAATACTTATCTCTAAACCTCCTCCTGATCATCACACTTAACTGTGTATCATGATCCAACAGTATCTAATATTATCTATAAATCAATAACTTATTCAAACCTATTCATACTAGTGAGGAGCTATGTCAAGTTTTACAAGTAGTACATCTTTATCATAACATCCTAGGGGCATGTACTTATTAACAAATCAATTCTCACTTAATTTAGCCTCCAAAATCCTAAACCTTTGCTCTGATACCAACAAATGTAACACCCATAACGTATACCCGTAATACAAATATACACTATAGATGCTACTAAAGCATATACTGAAAAAAATCGAGCTTAATTTTTTTTAAAAAAAATTTAAAATAACCTATTCTTTAATTTTCATCTTAAAACAATTCTAGACAGTCGTAGCTAGTTTTAACCCTGAATTGGTTTATAAAATATAAAATTAAGTTAATTAAAAGAAAAAAATTATTCAGGGTGAAAACGTCGCTCGTTGCCTAGACTCTTTCTTGATTATAGAAATTCTACATGATAATGTTTAAACTCGAGTTAAACCATTAGTCTTTTACCTTACTAGTAACATTATTTCATTTTGATACTCCATATATTCTTATGCTATCATATTATGAAAATATATACTTAAAAGCTTGCAAATCAATTCTCTTAAAAATATAATTACATGCCCACTAGTTCTTGACTATTTAAAGATGTACTTTACTTTTCTTACCGATAACTTGACTTCCATAAGAGTGGCTCATCCATGCTAGATATTTTTTGAAGAACCTACGTGTGAAATAAAACACACGCTAAGTACGAACTTAGTGAGGCAATAAAACTTATGTATGTAACATGAAATGATGAAATACAATATGTCATAATAAAGTGCATTTCATATTTCTCTATAACATGGCAAGTATATCACAATATCCATGTGTCATGTATCATAACTATCATATAATTCATGTTAATATTGTATAACATATTCTCTGTCATGGACATGCTTTCATCATAAATAATTTCTATAGTAGCGTAACATAATGAACATGTTTATCATGTATCTCACAATCCATAAATTTCATATATCATTTTCATAATTTTCATCATATATCATACTTTCATAATATTATGTACCATATTATGGTCATGCTTTTATCATGTAATCATTTGTATAGCATGTAAACCAAGTATCATCAACATCATGTATACCATGTATTATCATTTCATATAATTCATATAGCATCTATCATATACTTCATGTATCATATAGATCATGTATCATCAGTATCATGTATTATCACTATCATGTGATTCATGTATTATCAATATCATGTATCATCATCCAGTCATTTGCATGCTCATGATCTATCATATAACGATCTTGTATTATTATTAACGTATATGGCTGAAAGGCCCAAGGTACCTACAACCTATCTACACCGTAGTGCTATTTGAGTACGTACTCTGGAGGACGCTCTTTGCTCCTCATATAAGGATGCTCTTTGCTCCTTATATCAAACACCTTGTTAGTGCATTTGCACTATGCCCCAGGTGTATCTTGTTTCATTTTAACTTGTTTCGTTTTAATCTTGTCATTATCCATATTTCATGTGTGCATAATGCATCATCATTTATGCAAACAATCATTCGTACCTGGTATTCCATCAATCATGCCATGTCGAGCAATGTATCATATCACGTATTATAGAGAAATGCAATGCTAATTTCAACATAATGCAAACATATATAAATGCATTCACCTGGGCCATTTATTTTTCATTTCCTTGAATACTTGTACCTTCCCCAGTATTTGTTGCAACTGTAGAGAATTAATCGAATATTCACATTACTATACACTTACTTAATACGAGTCTAACATTGTCAAAGAAATACTAATATTTGCCATTTATTTCACTTTGGGTCCTTAGTGACCATTTTGAACATTCAACAAACTATTCATGACTTAATGTTCCAATTCTTCTATTTCAAAATCATTCGAGTCATTTCCATAAAGTTTCAAACTTTACTAATATGACATTTTAGTCACTAATTTTACCAAGGTACTTGAATTTAAACTTAATTCAAGTAATCATTTATTACCAATAATTATAACATTTTCCCTTTCTTGCCAAAATGGTCCTTTTTCATCATTTCGAGCCAATTTGATCACATTTTCAATAATTACTCTTTAATCCCTCCTTAATCTAATATTTATAAAATCCCCCTTTTAACTTTTTAAAGTTGCCGAATAGGTCCCCAAAATTTTTGAAATGAACAATTTTGGTCCTAAATTGTCAATTCAAACTCAAAACATTATTTTCTACCCATTCTCAACATCAAATTTTTTTTTGACAATTTAGCCCCTAATTTTCTTCAAAATGCTAAAATGGTCCTCTAACTTTTCAAAATTTTCATTTTGGTCCAGTATGCTAGAATAAGCTTATAACATCATAATTACTTCAATTTCATCATTAATTCCATAACCCTAATTGAAACCCTAAATTTCAAGATTAGGGTTTATAACTTCCTACATGAAATTAACTTGATTTCAAGCTTGTTTTCATCAAAAGTAAGCTTAATTCATCATCTACTACATCAATTCTAACAAAATTCCACGAAACCCTAATTTCTCTCTCTTTAAACCCTAACTTAAAATTCATAATTCCATGCAATTTTACTATCAAAATATAGAGAATGAATAATAGATCACTTTACCTCAAGCAACTTTGCTTGAATTCTTGATCAAAAGCCTTGAAAATGGCTAGGGAAATTTTTTGGTATCTTCTCCTATTTTCCTCCTTGTTTCGAAAATGGTGGATGAAGATGAACAAATTTTTTCATCTTTGACATATTTATTCCAACATAAAATAATTAAGTGCCACTGTACATTGAAAAATGAATTTTAAATTCATTTTTCACTTTATTCCCAATTTTCCCCTTAACTAAATAAAAATTACATCTAGTTGACATTTATGCCATCCCATTACTTTTAAACTAGATTAGCTCCCATCCAACTGGCCATCATCATTAAATAACCATAAAACATCATTGATGATTTTTGTTCGATTCAATTTCCCGATTTTCACCTTTTACGATTTTTTTATCGAACAATCAACTTTAATTCAAAAATTTCATATTTCATTACTTCCATGAATAAATAAATATTTTCATATAAAATCCTCCATCTTAATAAAGTCAAACTTAGAAATTTGACTCGATCCAAAAATACTGATAATTACCCAAAATCTGTATCGGGTAACATCTTTCTTGAAAATATTTCATCAAGCATTTATATGAACTTCTCCTACTTTTTCTGAACCCTTTTTACTGATAAAAAATATTGATATGTGACACTTCTCAGAAGGTCACCCAAACTTTTCCTTAATTTGAGCATGCTTAACAATTTTAATCGATCAAAATTCCATATTTTCTACTGCATTCTGGCTTCCAAAAATATTATCAAAATCCTTATTCTGATCGAAATTATCCTTATACTGAATAAAAATCATTTCTAGGAAAATTCACTCTTAGGTCCCTAAACTTCTACCAACTTTTCATTTTGGTCACTAACTTTTACATTTTGTCATTTTAGTCACTAAGTTAGCCTTGTGCCAAAACCTTAGTACTAATTGATCCTTGTATAACTTAGTAAGATTTTCGGGGTATTACAAATTAAAGGAATCCCGAAACTATGTGAATTGCTAATTTTCTAGGTTGTTTATAGATGGTTTTTGATGTGATCTTGGTGTTGTGGTGTTGCTGGAGGTATAAGGACGTGTTAGGATGTTTTTGGATGTTAATTGATGTTATTAAGATGTTAAAATCAATAGTTTTTGGGTGGACTTTGTTTAGATGAAGTTTGGTGTTGATTTCGATTATTTTAGATAGGCGTTTGATGTATCTAAGGAAGACGAAGTTGTGTTTGTTGTTTGCTGGAGATTAGAGATGCATGGAAGTGAATTAATCCTCTATTTTTGTTTGGGTGAAGTAGGGAAATTAAATCCTTTAGCTTCTAGAGAGTTTGCAGAAGCTTCGAAAGCTTGATCGCGTATTGACAAGTGGAGCGTTTGGTTGTCGGCGAGTGAAAATGCGTTTTACTGCTTTAAAAAGGTTTGAAGATGATTGTTGGGAGTTTAGATTAAGTTTGAAACACTTATCTAAGCTCGGAAGTAAGTATTGGTTGAGCTCTCTTTCGTTTTCAGTTTTGCAACATACAATCTCATGCACATGTTTATGGTTTTGATTACTCACTACTAAATGCATGTTTTAGAAAAGAAAGATATTGCAAATGATCATATATTTTGACTATTGAGTACTGCAAATGGTTTATGAAATGAATTTTGAGGATGTTAGAATAAATGATGTAATGTATTGGAAATTGATTTGATTTGATGCATATGTAAAACAGTGAGGTAATGTGATTTTATTGAGTATATTGGCAAGTGGCTGAGATTAAAATGTTATTAGATGTAGTTGGCTAGCCATAGGGTTTAAAGTGCACTATAATAAGTCGCCTTATGTGTGTTGAGGTGGGTAAATGTTCAGTTGGCTCCACTATAAGAACAACAACGTTCGAAGTGGGTAAATGTTTCGTGTTCTCCCGCTAGTGGATTTATACATCATAACCGTTGAGGCGAGTAAATGTTCCGTTGCTCTAGTTCGATGATGTATATGAAGTGGTCTTAGGAACTACTTGGGAAATCCATGTATCCGGTGTGTTTTGTAAAATGGAATGGTACTTGTTTTGAGTCACTTGAAAGCCAATATACAAGATAACATATCATGAGAAATGGATTATGTTTGTATAATATAGTTTATACATGAGATGCTTTTTAAGCTTGCTATGTAGAGATTTTGGCAATTGAAGCTTAAATTGAGGTAGAGGTGGAATCCATGATACATGTGTTGTAAATGATTTAATGTGAATTTGAAAGAGATTATAGAAGCATGAGATGATTTTGCCATGAATCATATACACTTGGTTTGAATTAAAATGATTTTTATTTCATTGATGAGTGTTTTAGAGATTCTCTCACTAAGCTTATAGCTTACGCTCTCATTTCTCATCAATGTAGAGAAATAGGCCTTTCCGAGCATCAAGTGTACAATAGGAGATTCAAGGGTCTAGACAATTTTAAAGTATGGTTTTATAAATGCTAAGTAGTAATAAGAGGCAATGTGACCAAGTTGTATTTGGGAGGTTTATTTTGGGTACTCTCTGTTTGTACAAGTTTGGTTTGATGTTTTGGACTTGTATGATGCTTATTGTTTGGTTTTGAGGGGTTGGGAAACATTATGCATGCTTGGGTATAAACCATGCCTATAGGAGCTATATTTGGATTTGAGATGTTGTGTTTGATCTTCTCCCATGCTGCTATGCTTGAGGAATTGGTGTTTCTGAGGTTTTATGATGATTAGATGTTGTTTGGAGTATGTTAGATTGAGCCAAAGTGTCATATGTTGGACCAAGAGGTCATTACAGGTTTGTCCGTACCGGTACGGGTCCTCAAGGACCGGTAGGTGAGGACCTATCTCGGCTCGATCTGGGTAAAATTGATTTGGCATACCGATATGCCTAGGGATAGTATCGATAGGCATAGCTAAAAAAATCCTAGTGTCGGTACACGGGGAACCATATCAGTACTCCATTTATAGCTACTAGATTTCAATATTTTTGAAAATACATACAAGTATCGGTACGCTTGAGGGCCGTACCAATATGCCTTTGTATTTGTCACCCGTTGCGATACGGGAAGTGCCCGTACATTACGCTAGCCGTTATTTCAATTAGGATGTCTTCTGAAGTTTGTATTCTTTGCAAATTAGCCTCTATTTCTTATTTATGCAATTAAATGAGTTTGAATGGTTATTTTAAGTTGGAATTTAACCTGCTGGTATGAAATGTGACTAATTAAAGATTGGTAATTTAAATTACAGTAAAGTCCTCTTAATTATCTAAATTTATGTTTTAGTCCATGATATGCAGATTAGTACAATTAGATGTCAAATCGACGCTCGATTGAGTTGCAACTTTCACCATAATCAGCATGATCACCCTAGTACTTAAATATGCATTTAGATAAGATAAAAGAAAAAAAAGAGACCATTTTCAATGTAAATCTTTTGGGTTTGTCTCGACAAACCCTAATGTAGCTCGCTCAATTCAATCTTGCGACTAGATTAGGTCAAGAGGGTTATATTTGTTGGCATCAGAGCCATGTTATGATTGTTGGGAAGTGGGTTATGGTTGTTTGATTTATTGTTGATACATGAATTTGTTTATTGGCATGCATGATGCTTGATTTTGTCCGATTATGGTAGAAATGTGATATGTTGGGGTATAAACTTTGGTACACATTGCCTTACTAGTACAAAATGGTTTTGTTTTAAAACATGTGTGACTTGGATTCTTGCTACAAGCTAGCCTAATTATTTTGTTTTATTACATTATCATGTTTTAGACTTATATTTTTGCAAAATGAGAACGAGACGTGAGACGAAATCTAGTTTGGGGAGTGTTGTGGATGGACAATGAGATGAGTTGCCTCCTCCTCCATTGATTCCTCCTGCTAGTGCTGAGGTTGAGGATGGTGCGCCTTGGGTACCATAAGGACCTATTTTTTTTATGATATGACACCTTTAATTTAAGCGATGACGGGAGCTTTCCAGGCAGCCATAGCTGGAGTGCAAATACCTGTACCAGCACCTGTAACTGTTAATATTGGGTTACCATTAGAGCGTCTGCGTAGCTTAGGTGGTATCGAGTTTAGGGGTTTGGCTCCAAAAGCATTTGATGAGTGTTTTTCTAGCGCCAAGAGGATCCTTGGTCAGATGGAATGTACAAATACTCATAAGTTGTGTTACATACTATCTTTGCTTCATGGTGATGCTTAAAGTTGGTGGACAATTACTATCACAGGCATGAAGTCTATAGATGTGACGTGGGAGTTCTTTCGTGTTGTCTTTCGGAAGAAGTTTTTGGGATCTCGATATCAAGATGAGAAGAAGATGGAGTTTATGGCTTTAGAACATGGGAACATATCTATTTTTGAGTATGAGATATACTTTGTTCGATTGAGGCAGTATGCTCTTGAACTGGTTCCTGATGAGCACAACAATGCGATTGATTCCGTTACGGGTTGGTCAAAGAGCTGAAGACATACATGCTAGCTACAGATTATATAGAGTTTGATGTTCTAGTTTCTCGAGCTAAGGACATTAAATAGTATTTGAAGTTGTTTGCTCATTCTGGGGGTTCTTCTGTGAGAAAGAGGAATGCTAAATCAAATGTTGGTAGAGATAGATACAAGAAGAATAGGGATAGAAGGTATCGACCAGATCAGAGGCGTGATGGAAGTAATGCTGGGCGTGGTCCGCAAGGTCTGAATACCTATGCTAGAGTACCCGAGAGTAGGAGATGTGGTAGATGACATTCAGGGTAGTGCTGGGGTGCCCTGGGTACATGCTGGAACTGTGGAGTGCGGGATTATCTCAGACGTGATTGTCTGTAATTTGTTAGGGAAGGTCAGGCTTCTGCACCTGCTATTGTGCCACAGAGAGGTCGTGGGTGCGGTCGAGGACATTTCTAGCGTAGGGAGGATGGACAGAGAGTAGTTGCTTATACTATAACGGTTCAACTTAAGGATGGTAAACCGTCAAGGGTTTTTGCACATCGTGTGTGAAGGAATGATCCCGATATAATTATAGGTACATTTACTTTTTAGTTTATACCCATGCTTTCTTTCATAGATTCTGGTTCTACACATTCATACATCCTGCACGAACATGCATGCTTGCTTGATATACCTATAGAGGTGTTAGATGTTGGTATGCGGGTAACTAATTCTTTTGGTGAGACATTAGTTGCTAGGAGGTTGAATAAGAGATGTTCTTTGACGGTTCAAGGTCATGTGTTTGAGGCAGATTTAATGGAATTGTCGTTTTATTGTTTTGATATAATCTTGGGTATGGATTGGTTATCGGAGCATAGGGCTGTGGTTGAGTTTGAGACCAAGCGAGTTTCGTTGAGACTTACTGAGAATTATGAGGTGGTGGTTGTGGGCGAGAATGTTAAATTCTTGTCCAACATTGTTTCGGCCTTAGAAGCATAAAAGATGTTATAATCTAGGGGTCAAGCATACCTAGTTATGTTATGAACCCTAATATGAATGATGTGTGTGCCCATGATATCCGCACCTTTGTGATTTCCCAGGATTGTTTCTAGAAAAGTTGTCTGATTTGCCACCATAGGGAGGTAGAGTTTTGCATTGAGACGTACGCAGATACAACTCCGGTGTTGATTACACCGTATCTTATGGCACTAAAGGAATTAAAAGAGTTGAAGACACAGTTACAGTAGTTGTTGGACTGAGGTTTCATTCGTCATAGTGTTTCACCATAGGGAGTACCAGTGTTGTTTATAAAAAAGAAAGATGGCACGATGAGAATGTGCATTGATTATGGGTAACTAAACAAGTTGACGATTAAGAACAAGTATCCTTTATTGAGGACTGAAGATTTTTTTGATCAAATTTTAGGATTTACGGTGTTTTCCAAAAAATTGATCTGCGGTCTAGATACTATCAGTTGAAGGTGAAGGATAAAGACGTATAGAAGATAGCTTTTTGCACGCGCTATGGGCATTACTAGTTCTTAGTGATACCGTTTGGATTGACAAATACGCCGGTAGCTTTTATGGATATGATAAATCGAGTGTTCCATGAATTCTTGGATCAATTTGTGGTGGTGTTCATCGATGACATCCTTGTGTACTCACGTACCGAGGAAGATCACGATCGACATCTTCGGATTGAGTTGTAAGTTTTGTTGGATAATAAGATTTATGCCAAGCTAAGTAAATGTGAGTTTTGGATCAAGCAAGTGTTTTTTCTTGGTCATGTTGTTTCGGCCGAAGGTATTTGCGTGGATCCAAAGAAAATTGAAGCTGTAGTAAATTTTGGAAGCAACCTAAGTCGGTGTCTGAAGTCCGTAGTTTCTTGGGGTTGGCAGGATATTACCGATATTTTGTGGTTGGTTTCTCGAAGACTAGTGCTCTTTTGACAAAGTTTTTGCAAAAGGATGTGAGTTTTGAGTGGACGGAGAGTAGACAACAAGCTGAAGGAAGCTTTGATGCAAGCTCCAATCTTGATTCAACCTGAGTCAGGGAAAGAGTTTATGGTATATAGCGATGCATCCTACGTTGGTTTGGGGTGTGTGTTAATGCAAGAAGGAAGGGTTGTGGCTTATGCATCTAGGTAGTTGAAGGTGCACGAGCACAACTATCCTACGCACGATATAGAGCTTGTTGTGGTGGTGTTTTCTTTGAAGATCTGGAGGTATTATCTTTATTGTGATAAGTGTGCTATGTATACGAACCACAAGAGCTTGAAATATCTGATATCGCAGAAGGAGTTGAATCTTAGGCAATAGAGATGGTTGGAGTTGCTTAAAGATTATGATTTGACGATAGAGTATCATCTGAGAAAGGCTAATTTGTAGCCGATACTTTGAGTAGAAAGGTTGCGGTTGAGTTGAGGGTGATGTTTTCTCGTTTGAGTATGACGTGCGATGGTGCTTTGTTGGCTGAGTTGCAAGTGAAGTCTTCATTGTTGAATTTGATTAAGGAAAAGCAACCGTATGATAATTCTTTGGTACCTCATGGTAAGGATATTTTGGATGGCAACAAAACGGATTTCTATTTTAATGAGAAAGGTGTTTTGTGTTTTAAGGACCGGGTAATGGTGCCGAAGGATGGGTAGTTACGACACACTATCTTGGTTGAGGCTCATTCAAGTCCTTTTGCTATGCATCCGGGAAGTACCAAGATGTATCAAGATTTGAAAAATGAGTATTTTCGGGTTGGTTTAAAAAGGATGTAGCAGAATTTGTTGCTCGTTGTATGGTATGTCAACGTGTTAAAGCTGAGCATCAGTTTCCTTTAGAGTTGTTGCAGCCATTGAAGATTCCGAAATAGAAGTGGGAGAGAATTACCATGGATTTTGTGTCCGATTTTCCTTTGACGCCAATGAAGAAGAATTCTGTTTGGGTGATTGTGGATAGGTTTACGAAGTGTGTGCATTTCTTAGTTGTGTATACGACGTATACGTTAGACAAGTTGGTAGAGTTGTACATTGCTGAAATTGTCCTGTTGCACCGGGTACCTAAGTCCATAGTATTGGATAGAGATCCACTCTTTATAGCGAGGTTCTGGGAGTTTTTGCATAAGCCTTTGGGTACGCGGTTCAATTTCAGTACTTTGTATCATCTTCAAATGGATGGTCAGTCTGAACGCGTTATCCAGGTGTTAGAAGTTATGTTGCGGTGTTGCATCATTGATTTCCATGGAGCGTGGGAGAAGCAGTTACCTTTGGTAGAGTTTGCGTATAATAATAGTTATTAGGCTAGTATCCAAATGGCTCCGTACGAGGCTTTGTATGGTAGAAAGTGTCGCACGTCACTTTGTTGGGCGAAGGCGGGCGAAAGTTTGTTTCCTTGCCTGATGTGCTGAAGGACACAAATTAGAAGGTGGAGCTTATTAGTGATCGGTTGAAGGCGGCATCGGGTAGGGAGATTGAGTTTGCGGTTGGTGATCGTGTATTTCTCAAAGTTTCACCTTTGAAGAAGGTGGTGAGGTTTGGTCGAAATGGCATGTTGAGCCCTAGTCTTATTGGGCCTTATGAGGTGTTGGAGCATATTGGTCTAGTTGCTTATAAGTTGAGGTTGCCTGCTGAGTTGGAGAAGATACATGACGTTTTCCATGTATCAATGCTACGGAGGCATAGATCGGATCCTTTGCACATGATGCCTGCTGAGCAGATTGAGTTGAATCCGCATTTAACCTATGATGAAGAGCCAGTGAGAATTCTAGATTCTAGCAGTAAAGCTCTTCGTGGCAAGACCATTGAGTTGGTGAAAGTGTTGTGGCGACATCATGGAGTTGAGGAAGCCACATGGGAAAGTAGAGAGGACATGAAGAATTCGTTTCCTCATCTTTTTCTGACAGGTAAATTTCGAGGATGAAATTTCTTAAAAGGAGGAGAGTTGTAACGCCCTGAATTTGGGCCTAGATGTTAGACGGATTGATTAGAAGGTTCGGGAGAACTGGATTAGACAATTCGAGTTAGTTTTGGGAATTAAATTTTGATAAATTGTTTTTGGTTAAAATAAAATATGGAAATTGCTATAAAATATTTAATTAATAATTTAAAGGTTTTTGTAAATTCAAATTGAAGGAATTAAATCTAATTTTGGGACATTTTTGTATGGTGACTAAAATGTAATGTTTTCAAAACTGTTTTTGGTGGCTAAATTGTAAAAGGGTCAAAACTTAGAATCTTTAAGGAGCTATTTACCCAAACTTTTTCATCATATTTCCCCTTAATATAGGCTATTTTAAAGGTTTTTAATTGGTTTTAATAATAAAATAAAATAAGATTAATAAAAAGGATTTTTAGCTTCACAAATCATTTTCTTATGTAACTACTTTTCTCCCAACTTTTTCTCTCAACTTTCTTAGCAGCCAAGCTGTGATTTTCACTCCAAAAATCCCAAGAATCAATCTATTTTATTTCCTTTTTGTTTTCTAATTGATTTCTTTAATTCTTATTGTAAAAACTACTTGGATTTCAACCAATCTTTGCCAATTAAGGGAGAAATCAGCAATTAGAGGTGATTTTCGCTTCTCTCCTCTAATTAAAGGTTCTTTAATGAATTTCCCAAGTTCTTGATCCTTTGCTACTGATTTTTGTTATGTATTTATGATTTAATCAAGGTTTTATGTATTAAATTGAGTTTTGATGAAGAAATTGGATGTATATTGTTTTGGATCTATTTGGTAATGAATCTAATTGATTTAGATCTCTTTTAAGATGTGTTTTAATGTTAAAAGAAGAAATTAATTAAAGGAATCCTGAAACTATGTGAATTGCTAATTTTCTATGTTGTTTATTGTTGGTTTTTGATGTGATCTCGGTGTTGTAGTGTTGCTGGAGGTATAAGGACGTGATTATGATGTTTTTGGATATTAATTGATGTTGTTAAGATGTTAAAATCAATAGGTGTTGGCTGGGCTTTGTTTAGATGAAGTTTGGTGTTGATTTCGGGTGTTTTAGATAAGCGTTTGATGGATCTAAGGAAGGCAATATTGTGTTTGTTGTTTGCTGGGGATTAGAGATGCATGGAAGTGCATTAATCCTTTGTTTTTGATTTGGTAAAGTAGGGGAATCGAATCCTTTAGCTTTTGGAGAGATCGTGGAAGCTTTGAAAGCTTGATCGTGTATCGGCAAGTGAAGCGTGTGGTTGTCAGTGAGTGGAAACGTGATTTATTGCTATTAAAAGGTTTGAAAGAAGTTTTGGGATTTTAGAATAAGTTTGAAAGACTTACCTAAGCTCGAAAGTAATTATTGGTTGAGCTCTCTCTCGTTTTCGATTTTGCAAAATACAATCTCATTCACATGTTTATAGATTTGATTACTTACTATTATATGCATGTTTTAAAAATGAAAGATATTGCAAATAATTATAAATGATGAGATTTGAGCATAGCAAATGATTTATGAAAGTATTTTGATAATGCTAGAACACAAGCTTTAATGTATTGGAAAATGATTTGAAATGATGCATATGTAAAACAATAAGTTAATGAGGTTATTACTGAGTATATTGGCAAGTGGCTAAGATAAAATGTTATGAGATATAGTTGGCTAGCCATAGGGTTTAAAGTGCACTATAATAAGTAGCCTCATATGTGTCGAGGGGTCAATAGTGTGCCATGCTCCACCCTGAGAACCGTAGCGGTCGAGGGGTCAAGAGTGTGCCAATTCTCCCACTTGTGGATTTATACATTATAGCCGTCGAGGGCTGCTCCATTTTGAGGACATATGTGAAGTGGTCGAAGGAACCACTTGGGAAATCCGTGTATCCGATGTGGTTTTTATAAAATAGAATGAAACTTGTTTTGAGTCACTTGAAAGCCAATATATGAAATGATATATCATGAGAAATGGGTTACGTTTGTATAATATTATTTATAAATGTGATGCTCTTTAAGCTTGCTATTTAGAGATTTTGGCATATGAAGCTTAAATTGAGGTTATGATAGAAATCTATGATACATGCGTTGCAAATGGTTTAAATGTGCATATTTTAAGAGATTATACAAGCACGAGATGTTTTGCCATGTGACTTATACACTTGGGTTAAGTTAAAATGATTTTAATTGCGTTGATGAGTGTTTTTGCGATTCCCTCATTAAGCTTACAGCTTACGCTCTCTTTAATAGTCCATGCAGAGAAATAGGCTTATTCGGATAACAAGTGCGCAAGAAGAGATCCAAGTGTCGAGACAATTTCAAAGTATGGTTTATAAATACTATTTTGTGTACTCCATGTTTGTACAAGTTTGGTTTGATGTTTTGGACTTGTATGATGCTTATTGTTTGGTTTTGAGGAATTGGGAAACATTATGCATGCTTGGGTAGAAACCATGCCTATAGGAGTTATATTTGGATTTGTGATGAGTTTGATCTTCTTCCATGCTTCTATGTTTGAGGAATTGATGTTTGTGAAGTTGTATGATGTTTAGAATTGATTAAAGTGTGTTAGATTGAGCCAAAGTGTCACATGTTAGACCAAGAAGTCATTACAGGTCTGTCCGTACCGGTACGGGTCCTCAAGGATCAGTACGCTTGGCGTACCGATACACCTAAGGATCGTTTTGGTACGCATAGCTAAATTTTGGGCTTGGTTTTGGTACACGGGCAACCGTATCGGTACGCCTTTTGGCTACTAGAATTCCCAATTTCAAACATTGCATACCCGTACTGATACGCTTAAGAACTGTATCAGTACGCCTTTGTAAACTAAAACCGTATCGATATGGGGGTGCGATGTACCATTAACCAGTTAGGTATTTTAGTTAAAAAGCTTTCTAAAGTTTGAATTCTTTGCAATATAGTCTGTGTATCTTGATTATGCAATTAAATGAGTTTGGATGGTTATTTTAAGTTGGAATTTGACCTGCCGGTATAAAATGTGATTAGTTAAAGATTGGTAAATTGAATTATAGCAAAGTCCTCTTAATTATCTAGAATTACATTTTATTCCATGTTATGCAAATTCGTACAATTGGATGTCAAATCGATGCCCGATTGAGTTGGATCTTTCACCATAACCATCATGATCACCTTAGGACCTAAATGTTCATCTAGATAAGATAAAAGAAAAAATAGATCTGTTTCAATGTAAATTTTTTGGGTTTGTTTTAGCAAACCCTAATGTAGGTCGCTCGGTTCGGTCTTGTGACTAGACCGGGTCAAGGAGGTTACATTTGTTGGTATCAAAGCTAGGTTATGATTGTTGGGAGGTGGGTTATGGTGGTTTGATGTATTGTTGATGTATGATCCCATTAATTGTTATGCACAGTGTTTGAATTTGTTAGATTATGTTCGATATGTGTTATGTTTATGTGTTTAGCTTGGAGAGACGTTGCCTTATTACTACTAGTACAAAATGGTTTTGTTTTGAAACATGTGTGACTTGGATTCTTGGTACAAGCTAGCCTAATTGTTTTATTGCATTATCATGTTTTAGACTCATATTTTTCGCGAAATGAGACCAAGACAAGAGATGAGAGCTGGCATGGGAAGTGTTGTGGATAGAGAAGATGATGAGTTGCCTCCTCCTCCATCGATTCCTCCTATTGGCATTGGAGTTAAGGGTAGTGCGTCTCAGGCACCGCAAGGACCTATTTTTTGTGATATGACACCGTTAATTCAAGCAATGACAGGAGCTTTTTAGGTGACCATTGCTGAAGTGCAAGTACGTGCAACGACGCCTATAGTTGTTAATATCAGGTTACCATTGGAGCGTCTGCATAGCTTGGGTGGTACCGAGTTTAGGGGTTTGGCTCCAAAAGTATCTGAGGAGTGGTTTGCTAGCACCGAGAGGATCCTTGGCCAGATGGAGTATTCGGACGCTCACAAGTTGGGTTGCATTGTGTCGTTGCTTCAGGGTGATACTTACAGTTGGTGGACAACTACTATCGCAGGTATGGTACCTGCTGATGTTATAGTGTGCTCCTAAACTAGTTCCCAACGAGCGCTAATGATGCAACCCGATCTGTTATGGGTTGGTCAAGGAGGTGAAGACATACATGCTAGGTACAAATTATACATTGTTTGATGTCTTGTTTTCTCGAGCTAAGGACAAAGAATAGAATTTGAGGTTGTCAACTCATTTCAGGGGTTCTTCTATTGGAAAAAGGCAAGCTGAGTCAGATGATGGTAGGGATCGATACAAGAAGCATAGAGATATGAGGTATCATTCAGATCAGAGAGGTGGATAGAGTAATGCTGGGCATGGACAGCCTGTTCAGAATACCTTTGCACGAACACGTGCATGTGGAAAATGTGGTATTTGACACACGAGGGTACTCTTGGCACTTGTTGGAGCTCTGGAGGTATCGCAGTTTGCTAGGAAAGGTCAGGCTCCTGCACCTGCTATTGTGCCACAAAGAGGCTGTGGGCGTGGTCGAGGACATTTCCAGCGTAGGGAGGATGGTCAAAGAGCAGTTTCTCATACCATAGTGGTTCAACTTGAGGGTGGTGGACCGGCAAGGGTTTTTGTGCACCATGTAGGAAAGAATGATACCAATGTGATTGTAGGTACATTTACTTTGTAGTCCATATTAATGCCTTCTTTGATAAATTCTAGATCTACACATTCATACATATTACGTGAACATGCATGCTTGCTTGATATACCTGTAGAAATGTTAGATGTTGGTATACAGGTAACCAGTTCTTTTGGTGAGATAATAGTTTCTATGAGGTTGTATAGGAGATGTCCTTTGATGGTTGAAGGTCATGTGTTTGAGGTAGATTTAATGGAATTGTTGTTTTATGGTTTTGATGTAATCTTGGAATAGATTGGTCATCGGAGCATAGGGTTGTGGTTGATTTTAAGACCAAACGAGTTTTGTTGAGACATGCTGAGGATTACGTGGTGGTGGTTGTGGGCGAGAATGTCAAATTCGTGTCCAACATTGTTTCAGCTTTGGAAGCGAGGAAGTTGTTAGAATTTTAGGGTCAAGCATACCTAGCTTATGTTATGAACCCTAATACGAAGGAAGTGCGTGCCCAAGATATTCACGTCGTTGGTGACTTTCCATGAGTGTTTTCGAAAGAGTGCATGGTTTGTCACCGGATAGAGAGGTAGAGTTTTGCGTTGAGACATACGCGAATACGACTCCAGTATCAATTGCACTGTATCGTATGGCACCAATGGAATTAAAGGAGTTGAAGATGTAGTTACAGGAGTTGTTGGACCGAGGTTTATTCGTCCTAATGTTTCGCCGTAGGGAGCACCAGTGTTGTTTGTGAAAAAAAGATGGCACAATGAGAATATGCATTGATTATCGACAACTGAACAAGTTGACGGTTAAGAAAAAGTATCCTTACCGAGGATTGATTATTTGTTTTATCAATTTTAGGGAGCTACAGTGTTTTCCAAAATCGATATGTGGTCTAGATATTATCAATTGAAGGTGAAGGATAAAGACATAACGAAGACAACTTTTTGCACACGCTACGGGCATTACAAGTTCTTGGTGATGATGTTTGGATTAAGAAATGCTCTGACAGCTTTCATGGATATGATGAATCGAGTGTTCCATGAATTCTTGGATCAGTTTGTGGTGGTGTTAATCTATGACATTCTTGTGTACTCACGTACCGAGGAAGATCATGATCGACATCTTCGGATTGTGTTGCAAGTTCTGTTGGATAATAAGCTTTATGCCATGCTGAGTAAATATTAGTTTTGGATCAAGCAAGTGGTTTTTCTTGGTCATGTTATTTCTGTCGAAGGTATTTGCATGAAATTACAAAAAATTGAAGCTGTAGTGAATTGGAAGCAACCTAAGTCGGTGTCTGAAGTCCATAGTTTCTTGGGTTTGTGTAACACCCTGGTATTGGGCTTAGCGGTTTTGAGGTTTGTCAGACGGTCCGTGGACTGGGTTAGAGATTCGAGTCAGATTCGGGACCATATTTTTTTGGTAAGATAAAATTATGGAAAAATAGTTAAAATCATCTTTTAATATATATTGATTTTTGATGGAATCAATTTTAGAAAAAGGAAATTAGTAATATGACATTTTGGGTTAGTGACCAAAATGCGATTTTTGGAAACTATTTTAAATTGACTAAAATCAAAAGGGTCAAATTCTTAGAATCCTTAAGGAGCTAATTTACCAAGTGTTTGCTTGTGGTTTCTCCCTCCAGTTAAATCATTTTGAACATGTGTTTTAAAAGGTGGTTAATAAGGATTAAATATCTAAAGTTAGTTATTAGCTTTTAAAAGAAATTCACGTAACTTTTTCCTAAACCTTTTCTCTCAACTTCTTTTCTTCTAAACACTCAGAATTTCATCATATCTAGAGGTGAGGGACTCCTTTCACTCCGATTATTGATTTTAATTTAATTTCTTAACTTTGTTTTGCAAAATCTTATTGGAATTTTATGTTTTCGTAGCTTTAAACAAGCCAATTGAGGGAGAAATCGCATAACAGGGGTAAGGTCCGTGATCTCCTCTATTAAATGGTTCTTTATTGATATTCCCAAGTATTTGATCCTTGATTTATGAGTTGTAATGTGGTTTTAATGTTTTATCAATGTTTAATTGAGTTATTTTGGAAATATTGATGAAACATGGTGATTTTCGAAGTGGATCTGATTTCCAGTATTTGAGATTGATTTAATATATGTTTTGGATGTGTTTTGATGTTGATAAGTTGTTTTATCAATAGAATCCCAAAACTCTCGAGTCTCTAATTATTAAGGTTGCTAGTTTTGATTTATTGTGGAGATAATCGAGTTTAATCTTTGCTGGAGGTAAAATGATGTTAGGAAAGGGTTTCTAGGTGTTATTAGATGTTGGTTGATGGCTTGAATTGTTGTTTTATGGCTGGGTTAAGTTTCGGAAACGTTTGATGTTGATTTCTGCATGTTTCAGATGGTTTTCGAGTGGGAAACTTGGGAGTTGCGGGAGATTGCTGTTAGGCAATGGTTTGAATGCATTTATCCTCTGGTTTTATGTGTTTAAAACATGGGATAATCAAGGCGACGAAGATTGACATTGTTTGGTTGCTTGTCGAGAGCTTATTTCGCGCTGGCAAGGAAGGCGAGGCATAGCAGTGAGTGGAAACTGGTTTTAAATGCTTTACAAAGGTTTGTAAAGGTTGTTGGGAGTTTATGGTAAGCGTGAGATACTTACCTAAGCTCGAAAGTAAGTTTCCCTTATTTTGCTCTTGAATATCGGTTTAGATATGAGCATGTTGGTTGCATGTTTTGGTGATAAACATGGTATGATTTACTTACTGCTAATGCATGATTTGAGTAGATATGCAGGGGTTTAAAAGTATATTAAATGCTATTGAGCATTGGATTTTCATTCTGGTTGGGAATGGTGTTATTACATTGGCAATGGGATTTGCATATGTGGTGTTTTATGAAATGCATTGTAAAACAGTAAGTAAATGGTTTTGTAAATGATATATTGGCTATGTGACAAGGCGAGGAAACAATCAGATATAGTTGGCATGCTAGTTAAGTAACTCATCTAATAGGGATGAGTGAACCTATTCTTGCTTGTTCATGCTTGTATTGTTCCTTGGTAATGCTCCCGAACCAGTTTGCTACCAACCCGGGTAGGGGGTGTTTCATTTTATTGGTAATCAGAGTTTTTTAGTTGGTTCTAAGACTAAACCGGGCTCCCTTGCATCATATAGGATACTTGTGCCACCTAGGAGACTTGTATTGTATAGCTTGTGTCTTTGCTTTACTAAACCGAACCCCTAATTATTCTCTTTAAACGTAGAATGTCTAAAACAAGGCTCTTTCGGGATGATGAAAGTCCCGTAGGCTCCTCAAATGAAGAGGATAATGTGATGATGGAGTAGAATCCTCCACAGCAACAAGTTGAACCTAGAGCGCAAGCTCAACCCCAAGCCCAAGCTTATGCTCAATAGGAAGCTCCTGCTATAAATCTTGTGCAGCAGGAATGTCTCATGGGCATGAAAAAAATGTTTGATCACCTTGTAACTACTTGAAACGAGACCATTCTATTCCTCCTCTAATTCCTACTCCAACTAGAGCCCCTATTGACAAACTGGCTCAACACCGGGCTTATACCTTCACTGGTACTGATGAAACTGATCCCGAAGTAGCTGAGTATTGGTTAGAGGCCACTACTCGAATCCTGACCAAACAATTGCCCTGTTTTGATGAACACAAACTCGAATGTGCTATAGCCCTGTTGGCAGACCAAGCTCTGAGCTGGTGGGAAACCACTACCCCACTGCTCCTGCTGAAGTTGTAACTTGGAAATTCTTCCTCGATGAATTCAAGAAGAAATACATTAGTGAACAATACCTGGCCGAGCATCGGAAGCGTTTCTTGTACCTCAAGCAAGGTGGCCGACCTATCAAACAGTACGTGAGTGACTTTTGCAAATATTACAAATACGGGTCGGAATACATCAAGACTGATGCTAACAAGTGTAGGATGTTTATCGATGGATTAAATGATGAATTAAGTCAAATATTCGCTGCCCTGGGTATCACTGACTTTCAGAATCTGGTGAACCGGGCCATTGCAACCGAGGCGAAGATGAAAGCCTCTGAGAAACGCAAAAGTAGAAATTCCTGGAAAGACAAACGATCAAGGAATGATTACAAGCCTCACTGGCAGTCAAAGAAGTCCAAATATTCTAAGGATCACTCTTCGAATTACACTCATGCTCGGAAAAGCAACTTCATACCGAGACCCTAATCGGTATCCAAGCCTTCAGCCCCGATCATCTCTGTTGATAGTACGGGGAATTTCGGTAGAGCTGTTCAGTATCCTACTTGCAAGTTTTGCCAGAAACACCATACTGGCCAGTGTAGAACCCAACAGAATCTATGTTTCTTATGTGGAGCCTCCGATCACTATATCAGGGATTGCCCTCAGAATCCTAACAAGGTCCCGAATCGAACTCCTGCAAATGCTACCTCAACTTCTTCCATTTGAAACAAAGGTCCCAGACAAGCTCAGTCTAGAAATCAAGGGAAGGGAAAATGACAGCATTCGAATGGCCCTACTCACCAGGAATCTCGGGCTCCTGCTCGAATCTATCATATCTGAGAAAAAGAAGATGAAGAATCACCTGATGTTATAGCATGTACCGTTGAATTTCTCCTGTTTATGCTTTAATAGACTCAGGATCCACTCATTCTTTTGCATGCTCAACCTTGAATGAAAAATTGAACTTAAAGCCTGAAATTGTAAAACAAAGCCTTGTAGTTTCGAACCCTATAGGGGGAATCACAAACATAAGTTTTATCTGCAGAAATTGTCCTCTATTCATTTGAAATGTACCCTTTCTTGTTAATCTATATGTACTACCAACTTGTGAGTTCGATCTAGTAATGGGACTAGATTGGTTAAGCAAGCATGAAGCCTGGGTAGATTGCCTAAATAAGAGACTTTATCTCTGGGACTTAGGAAAGGAATCAATTCTTCTAATTAACAAGAAACCGACCTCAATCTTTGCTACTATGGTCATACAAGATGAACTTGAATTCGACTTACCTAGTGTGCCTATCGTATCTGAATATCTCAATGTTTTTCCTGAGGAACTCTCTAGTCTCCCTCCAACCAGAGAACTAGAGTTTGGGATCGATGTCCAACCTAGAACAACTCCGGTGTCTATCACACCTTATCGAATGTCACCTGTCGAGTTAAAAGAACTCAAGAAGCAACTCCAAGATCTACAAGATAAGGGTTTCATTAGGCCTAGCTCATCTCCCTGGGGTTCTCCAGTCCTGCTCGTGAAGAAGAAAGATGGGACTATGAGACTCTGTATTGACTATAGACAATTGAACAAGCTTACTATCAAGAATCGATATCCTCTCCCTAGGATTGAAGATCTTTTCGATCAGTTCAAAGATGCTGCTGTATTCTAAAAGATCGATCTACGATCGGGGTACTACCAAATGAGGGTAAAAGAAGAAGATGTACCCAAGACAGCCTTTCGTACTCGATATGGATATTTTGAGTTCCTTGTAATGCCATTCGGGCTAACGAATGCTCCAACTGCTTTCATAGATCTCATGAACCGTGCATTCAAGCCCTATCTTGACAAGTTTGTAGTCGTCTTTATTGATGACATTCTAGTGTATTCTTAGAATAAGGAAGAACATTTTGAACACCTTCGAATTGTATTGCAAACTCTCTGAGAACATCAATTGTTTGCAAAGTTCTCTAAATGTGAATTTTGGCTATTAAAAGTGTCGTTTCTTGGACATGTTATCTCAGCATAAGGGATCAAAGTAGATCAAAGGAAGATTCAATCTATCTTGGATTGGAGACCTCCGAGGAATATTGGTGAGGTCAGAAGCTTTCTCAGTTTAGCTGGGTATTATCGACATTTTGACAAGGGATTCTCATTCATTATCGAAAGTTTGACTAAGCTAACTCGTAAAGATACACCTTTTGTTTTGTCGGAGAACCAACAACGAAGCTTCGATCAGCTTAAACAAGGCCTGACTCACGCTCCGATTCTCATCCAACCAGTATCGGGCAAGGAGTACACTGCTTATAGTGATGCATCTCATTTGGGACTAGGATGTGTCCTAATGCAAGATAAAAACGTGGTAGCTTACACTTCAAGGCAACTAAAACCAAATGAGTCAAACTACCCTACTCACGATCTGGAATTGGCAGCTATCGTGTTTGCACTCAAAGTCTGGAGACATTACTTGTGCGGGGAGAAATGTAACTTGTTCACAGAACACAAGAGTTTCAAATACCTCCTAACTCAGAAAGACTTGAACTTGAGGCAAAGAAGATGGCTAGAGTTACTTAAAGATTACAATTTGGTTATCGACTACAATCCAGGGAAAGCAAACGTGGTTGCTGGTGCCCTTAGTCACAGACCACACTCAGGTAACTCCTCAAAATCTAAATCCTAGAATAATCCATTCGAATTAGACCTTTTTTGACTTGCAAGTAATTATTCGAAAACCTTCTTTAACGATCTTGTCCATTCGTTTGTAGCTTCCTTGGTTATCAATGCTTATTTCCGTTTATCCAAAGGATGGAAATTCTTGTCTGAACTTCAAGTTCAATCTAGCCTAATCTCGAGAATCAAAGAACTCCAACAAATTGATCCAGAGCATGTAATGGGTGATGATCGGGGGCCTTGCTACCCTTAGTAGGGGACAACAAGAACAGTTCGGGTACCTTTTAGCACCAACACTGCATGTAGAGAATATAGAAAACCCGCCCCTTTAGAGCCATGCAGATAACCTAAATGTTTAGACAGGATATATTTAAGGTTATTCTGTTTGTTTGCTTTATTTAAATTTACCTTTTATTTATGTATTTATTATTTTTATCCGGTACTAACTCATTTCTTTTTGTGTTTTATTTTTTTATTTTTATTTTTATTATTACACATACTTTTGTTGCATTATCATTGCATCCACATTATATAACGGTGTTGATTCAAGTGGTTTGCCCGATCATAAAATCTTTTTTCACGGAAAAAGGTATCTTAAGAAGGACGACATCAACCTAGTCGTGCAACATTGGTCAGGGGTTAATCAACGGGTCCGAGGTAACAGTTTGCCGAGCAAGCATGTAGTGCCAAAGTATACACACAAGATCCTACAATAGAATGATTTGTGGGAGCTTAAAGAGATTAGGGAAAGATGAGATCGAAGACTACAAGACCTATTTTCCGACACTTATGGTGACATAGCCCAGCTAATGTATGTTCGAGTCAATCAACCTTTACTCCGAACCATTTTCCAGCTTTGGAATCCCGTTTTTTTATGCTTTACCTTCAACGGCCAATACATGACGTCCAAGGTAGAAGAGTACACAGCTTTGCTTAACAAGAAGAATGTTCAAAAAGATTGGATCTATACGAAGCAGCCAAGGAACTAGAATTATCCATTGAAGCTCAAAACCTTTGCTGGGATGAGTGAGAATTAGGTCAACGGCCTGATTCAGAGTCGAGGAGACAACCTAGCCTGTACATGGGAGTGTATATGAGACATCATACCCGCACACCCGGATGAGGCGATGAAGATGGACATGTTCTCTTTAGGGATATAGGGTTCGATCATTTTCTCGAGGGTTCTTGGAAACATCAACATAGCCATCTTGGATCTGTTTGAACGCATGAAGTGGAAGGCCAACCTGGTACCCGCAATTTTAACCAAGACTTTCTTTTCTTTGAGTGCGGCCCAAAAACATGTAGAGGGGAATATCTGTAGAAGTCTTCTTTTCTGGCTCTAGAATATGGACCCTTTAATTCCTATGAAAGTCGTTCAAAAGGATGATTACTAGCGGAATCAACACCTTTATTTGCATATCATGACATGGTGTTGATTCAAGAACGGTTCATTTAAATGGCTTTCAAAATAGAAAAAAGTATTCTTTGCCGAAAATGATAATATTACAGCATCAAGTTAGGCCGAGCAAAGACCAATCGAGAAAGAAGACGGTCCGATAGTAAGGCATGTGCAACGCAGAGGATCCAGTGGGGACTAATGAACACTAATTTTAAAATCTTCATATTTAACCCTTTGTAAAAATCTCAAAGATTTTAATTGGACTCCTTAAAAAAAATTTGGAAATATTATTATTGTGTTTTGAATTCTTTTCCCTCCTAAAACTTTCAAAAAAACCCCTAAAAGTTTCGTTTTAAATAAGTTAAAACTTTTTGATAATAAAAAAGGCGAAATCTTTAAACCAAATGATCTTTGAGAATTTTAATGTAAACCCAAAAGTTTTAAAGACTTTAAGTAGACCCCCTTTGGACCGCTAGGATCCAACCCCATTTAGACGCATTATTCAAATATCGGTTTGTTTGCACCCAAATCAACCGAAGAAGAAACTCTTGTCTGCATTATGCCTACACTTGTCAATGTTTTTTAGAAGCCAAAGCATGAAGATCATGACATCACAAGTCTATGGAGTAGCATAAGAGGAGAAGACGAGATCACCCATCATCCTGAAGACGACGACGAGACGTGGAGCACGAGCTTTGCTTCCCGAAGTCAAGATCTCTAGAAGGAAGCTAACTATTACCTGTAATTCATTATTAGTTTCTTGCAACTAGACATTTTTCTATTGAACGAAAGTCTTTTAAGGATTGCTCGAGAATCAACACCGCATTTGCATTCATGCATTGCATTGCGTCACATTGTACAGTCATGGCATATTTTACATAGCATTATCATTACCTTGCATAAAATTTTTAGGGATTAATCCAAAAACCAATTAGAGTCTTATCGTGAATAAAGGAATTGAACACACTCAAAAATCAAGATTTGAGCAGTTAGAAGAGGGGCTCGAGAGAAAAAAGAAAAGAAAAAAAGGAAGAAAAAAGAAGAAAAAAAGAAAGAGAGAAGAAGTTTGATGCCTTCGATGCAATAAAACTCTGTTTGAGCCCTGATTTGGTCATTCCTCTAGATTTCAAAGATTCCCAGATTTGCATAGGATGACAGAACAAACTGCCCCAAGATTCACCTGACCACGTCCTGTAGAAAGATAGAGGGCTACATCGAGATTGAAAAATTGCCGATTCACTACTTCTACGATAGTCTAGCAGGACCTACCGTGATATGGTACAACTGTTTGAGTAGAGACCAAGTGTAGTCATGCGGAGACTTAACCGACGTCTTTATGGGCAATACAGATATGCTTTAAACCTAGCACCAAGTCGTCAGTATCTCCAGGGTACGAGGATGAAACCTAATGAGAGTTTAAAGGAATGTGCTTTGAGATGGCGGAGGTTAGCCGCCCATGTGCAGTCTCCCATTGCTGAAGATGAAAGTGACTTTTATGTCTCAAGCCATCTTCCGTATTTCCTCTTTGATAAGATGCTCAAGAAATTGAGGGGCAAATGTGATGACTTTAATAGAATACATGATCCAAGAAGGTAAATTGAGTCTTAATTCAACGAACCAGACATGCCTAGGAGCAGAAGGAAAGAAAGAGATAAATGGGTACCACTTTCAAGGTTCTCGTGATCATAAGAGGAGAAGACAGGCAGATTCTTCCGAATCGCTAAGAAAAATTCCTCGAACAAGTACATATTTAAAGATATTCAGAGTATTCCATCTCAGACATATAGCCTCATTTGTTCAAGGGTTAGTACCTTACCTCGCCAATAAAGATTACGCCCAACTCATCTGCTCACAGTTTTGATCCATACAGTACATGTGAGTTTTACATTAAGGCGCCAGGGCATGACACCAAGAAATTTGGGGTCGTTAATAGAAGAAATCAATAAGCTGGTTGACGAGGGAGTCATGACGAGAGTGTTGATCCAACGGTGGAAAAACAAGAAAAGTGGCACAAGCCTACACTATATTGAAAGGGCCGGAATGAGTTAGAACCCGAGAAGTAGCCCGAAGGTCCCTATGGTTTTCCCATCAGTTCACAAAGAAATTCTCAATGTTTTGAAGAAAGAAAAAACTCAAACAAATATTTTTTTAGAATTAAAAATCACATTTCATTTGGAAAACAATTTTGCATTCTTTGATTATTTAAACATTTCATTCATTGTTATGAGGTAGTTTTTTATTTTCCATACACACATACACATTTTTTTGAATGGACATATGTATATATCATTTCTATACTAGGTCCTCGATTTTTGAATGCAACAGTACCTTTGTTTCAGAGCCAAAGATCAACTCTAAGTTGCTTATATTTAGAAGAAATTGAAAGTTGTAAGGATATTGTAAATGTGAGTATCTATTAATCCACTTAGGCCAACAAAGGAACAAAGCGAGTGTTTAGACAATGGGCAGTTCCCATTTTAGGAATTTGTCTTCTCAGGCACTTGTCGTTTAAGATCCTTGAATTAAGAGTTGACCCTAAACCTTTACCCCCTGAAGGCTTTCTCATGACATCTATGAATGGAAGGACGAATGGTATTCTTTCACTTTACTAAAAGAAAAAGATGAAACCAGATAGATTGGACATGAAGGCCATAGAACTACCAAAGGAAAATGGATGAAGACAAGTTTATGCTCAGAAAGTAAACCAAGCAATATAAGAAATGGCAATCAGAAGGCCGAAGCAGTCAAGAGCGAGTACACTAAGCAATCAAAATGCCATTGAAATTTGGCATGAAATCCCCTCCCCAAATTGGGAGCTGACAGAGGTTGGGGGCAGTTCCCTCGGCCCTAGTTGGTTCGATCTAACATTCGATCGGGGTCCTATTTTGGATCTGATCTAGTTAAATTTTGGAGAGGTCGGGATAGATCTCGGTGGGGTTCAGTCGGGGTTCGTCATTCGAGCTCCTAGTTAGATATATATTCTTCCCTTTTATTTGTGTTGTAATTTTTATAATTTAATCAAGTATTAGTTAATTTAAAATTGTATTCTTATTTTTTTAGTTTGTAAGTTTATTTATGTTTTAGATTAGTATTTTATTTATGTTAGATTTGTTTTTATTTATGTATGTTTAAGATTAGTATTTTATTATGTTAGTATTTATTTAAATTTTTATCGCGTTGTATTTATTTATTTTTGCCATGTTTTAAGTTGCATTTCAGATATATATTATTGTCAATGTGGTGCCCTTTTATTCGAGCGTAAACGTGGCCAGTATCAAGCGTAGTGATGGTGGTCTTTCAGTTTATTCTTGAATAACGGGGCTCTTAAAATTTACTCGCACTTATAACTGAATTTTAATTGAAAGTTTAATATTAATAAAGAGGTAATTATTAAAGTACCAATCTAGGGCGATGTGTGGGTGTTAATCCTTCCCCATCCGTAATAGACTCCCGAACCCGATATTTTTAAAATCTCTAGTTTTTACGGTGCCCGGCCTACCATAGTGGCTGGTGGTGACTCTATTTTTAAAAATAAAATACAGTTTTTTCTAAAACCCATGAAAGATATTTCTTAAAAAACCTGAAAGATCCCAAACACCTCGAAACCCATTTTTTAGCGTAAAAGGACATCGCTACACAGCCAAACACCTTTCTCATCTTCCAAATCTGAAGGTAATCATATCTTTTTTGTGATTTTTTTATTTCTAAAGGATCTTTAATGGTTTCTAAATAAACTATCTCTATTTTCTCTAGTTTTTTAAGCAAAATCAACCAATTGAAGGAGAAAGCATCCATTAGAGGTAAGGTTCATACTTCTCCTCTAATTAAAGTTTTTTACTAAAATTCCCAAGTTCTTTACTCTTTACAATGGTTTTCTAATGGGTTTTAATAGATTGATTGTGGAAAATTGGGTTAATTAAGGTTTAAATGTGAAATCAATGGATTTTCGGATTGATTCTGTTTTGTTGGATTTGTGATCGATTTAATCATGATATTGATGTTAAATAATGTTAATAACTTGGTTTTAATATTATAATCCCGAAATAGGTTGGATCTCTAATGTTTGTGATTGTAAGTTGATGGTTTTTGTATTGTTAGTGGAGGTTAATCAGTGCTGGAAGTTAAGGGATGTTATTACAGTGTTTTTGGATGTTAATTGATGAGGTTTGATGATAGGTTTCATTGTGGTTTGGTTGGGTAGTGTGTGGAGAGTGTTAGATGTTGTTTTCGGCTTGTTTTGGATGGTTTTTGGTTGGGTAAAGGAAGTGCTTCGGGTTTTCTGTTCTGGTTGAAGGTTTGAATGCATTATGATGCACGTATTCTCTGTTTAATGTGTTTAAAATAGTGGATAACCAGGGTGAGCTTGATTAAGGTCGTTGATCGCTTGCTGGGAGCTTGTTTACGCTTTGGCAAAGGAAGGCGAGGCGTATTGGTGAGTGGAAACTGATTTCAAAGTTCTTTATAAATGTTTTGAAAAGGTTTGGGAGTTTAGAGTAAGTGTGAAATCCTTACCTAAGCTCAAGAGTAAGTTTCCCTATTTCGCTCTTGAATATCGGATTGGATATGAGCATGTTTGGTTTAAACATGGTTTGATTTACTGCTGTATATGCATGGTTTTGAAAGCATATGCAGGGGATTTTAAATAGATAAAAGAATGTTGTTGTGCATTGGTTTCATTCCGGTCGGGAATGGGTTTATTGCTTTGGCAATGTGGTTGCATATGTGGTTTGTTGATGCGTTTTTAAACAGTGAGTAAATGGCTTTTATAAACGGTTTTGGAATGATATATTGGCTAAGTGACACAATATGAAACCTTCGGATATAGTTGGCATGCCATAAGATTAAGTGCACTATAATATATTATTGTCCCTTGGGTTGAGCGGTCGGTTCCCCTTGTGAGTAAACCTTGCGGTCGGCAAGGTTGTCATATCATGCGGTCAGTATGGTATGGGCTTGATGGCGGTCGGTCATCATGTGAGATCTGTGTATCCGAAAAGGTAAGTTAACGGTCGGTTAACTAAAGATTAGCAGTCGGCTAATCAAAGGGTAGCGGTCAGCTATCCGGGGTCACTATAATTGCCAATATATGTTGAAATCATGTTTCAAGTACAATTGGTTTAATGCTAGAGTTTCCAGCATGGATTATATTAAATGCTTTGGTTTGTAAGCATGATTTATGAGTTAAATGCTTTGTGGTAGCATGGCGTTGTATACATGATGTTGTATATGGTCGATATGCATGTCTCGGTCGGAGATGAAGGAATGCTTTATGTCAAGCATGTTTTGAAACAAGTGTTGGTTTCATGGTTTTCTTAAATGCATCATTGTTTTATGAGCATCCCTCACTAAGCAAACGTGCTTACGCTCTTTTCTTCTTGATGATGCAGAACGTTGAGGCTAGGGAGCAGCAAAGGCAAAGCTTGAGATCCAAGGACAAGTTTTCTTGAGTATGAACTCGGTTTTACATTTACTGTTAATAAGGCAATGTGTTCGCCATTTTTTGATGGAGTTGTACTTTGTTTTTTTCTTATTTCTTGAGGCATGTTATTTGCTGGTTTCTAGATTGATGGATTGAGGACTTGGATTATGATGTTTAGTTGATTGACTAGTGCTTGGTGATGGCCTAAGATATTGCATCTAGTGTTTCTAGTTGGTTTGCCGTGCTTGAATGGTTTTTGCAAGTCTATAATGAGATTGCTATCGGGAAAGCATGTTGCTTGTGTTGAGTTTTGCCTTTAATGCGTTTTTGGTAAGTTGGAATGGAAAATATAGAAAGCATGCCTCTAGTTTTTTGGAGTATTTTGGAATGTGTGGTTGAAGGCTAGATCTTGTAAGGTATGGTTGATATATCTATTCTAATGAATCTATGCATGTTGGGGTTATATAGGATATGTTGAGGGAGGTTCCAAAGCGTTTCAAATGTGGAAATTTTGTAAACCTACAGGCAGGTTTCAAAACCAGGCCCCAGGTTTTGAAACCAGTGATCCAATTTTAGCTACTGGAGTGAAGGTTTCCAAACCTCCCTTAAAGGTTTTGATACCTTTCACAGGGACTCATCCGTATAGCTAAAAAATAGTTTCTAAAGTTGTGTTTTGGTCATTGGTTGTTAAGCATGCAATTGGATGAGTTTGGATGATCGTATTAAGCCAATTTTTGACATGTAAGTATGAAACCTGCTTAATTGAGGATTGGTAAATTAAATTTTAAGAAAGTCCTTATGATTTTATAGATTTCCATTTTGGTCCCTAAATATTTGAATGTTAAATTGAGGATGCTCTAATGATCTAATTGTGATGAAATTTCACAAGCTTGCATGAAATGAACTTAGTTATGGAATGGTAACCTTAATTTCTATTTTGGTTCTTAAATTTACCAAATTTGCATTTTAGTCCCTAAAATGTATGTTGTGTAATTGGATGCCTTTCTGTAGTCCGTTTCCTTTGAAAATTTACCCGCTGCAAGTATATACATGTAAGAATAATAATATGCCTTTAGAAAAGATAAAAGGGAAAAATGGACCAGTTTCCGTAATCTTTCTCCGATTTGCTTCAGCAAACCTAATGTAGTTCTCTTGGTTCGATCGGGCGTCTAGGCCGAGTTAAAGGGGTTATATTTGGTGGTATCAGAGCCAAGTTTGCGATAGTTGGGAGTTTGTATGATTGTTGTAATGTATTTTTTGTTTGACTACATGATGTTGTTTGCTATTCACGGTGATTGTATATGTTCAGTGATTGTTTAATACTATGTTGGGGTATGAAATGGAACACATTGCCTATTACCGTGGTTATAAAATGTTTTTCAGGTTGTCTTGGATCCTTTGCCTCATGCTAGCCTAACTTTAATGTGTTTTGATGTTTCTGTTAGCATGGCACGTCGTGAAACTCGATCGATGTCTGGTAGTGCCAGATTCGGGCAGAATGATGAGGTTGGGGCGAATCCTCAGGTTGCTTTACCTCCTCCTCCTCCAAGGGTTCCTCCTGTTGTTGCTGGGGCAAGTGGGGTACCTCCGGCTCCTCTAGGGCCACTTTTGGGAAACCTGACTCTGTTGGTTCAGGCTATGACGGGGGCTTTTCAGGCGGCAATGGCTAGAGTGCATGTGCAGGCACCGGCCCCGCGGTGGTGGTTAATCCTGGTTTACCCTTGGAGCATCCCCATAATTTGGGTGGTGTTGAGTTTAGGGGTATGAATCTTGGGGCAGCCGAGGAGCAGTTGGAGAGTACAGTTCAAATTTTGGTGTAGATGGGTTGCATTGATGATCGTAAGTTGGGTTGTACTGTGTCCTTGTTGCATGGCGATGCTTATCATTGGTGGACCACCACGGTTGCTAATGTTCCAGAGGCTGATATGACATAGGAGTTCTTTCGAAGAGCTTTCAAGAAGAAATACCTTGGTCCTCAGTATCTGAATGCAAAGAAGCGCGAGTTCATGGCCTTGGAGCAAGGCAAGATGTCTGTTGTAGAGTATGAAATTAAGTTTGTTTGTTTGAGCCAATATGCCTCTGAGTTGGTTCCGGATGAGTGGGAGAGGTGCAATAGGTTCCACTATGGTCTTGTGAACGATATTAAGACGTATTTGTTGGCGGCGGACTACTCAGACTTTGATGTGCTAGTGAATCGTGCCAAAGATATTGAGCAACCCTTGGGTGTGCCTATGCCTTCAAGGAATAAAGGTTCGAGTAAGAGGGTGGCTGATTTGGGATACTCCAGAAAGCATGGTAGGGGATCTCAAGATAAGAGGTTTAAGCCAGAGTTTAGACGTGGTGGTGGTGGTTAGGGCAACCAAGGTGCGGCAGGTACAGCTTGTTGTGAGCGTTGTGGCAGGCATCATTCGGGTGCTTGTTGGGGTAACACCCTGGATTACTGGAATTGTGAATCTGCTGATCATATGAAGCGTGATTGCCCTCATGCTGAACAAGATGCACCAGTTCAGATTGATGCACCTGCTAGGGGCCGTGGCAGGGGTAATTTCCAGAGGCGAGATGATGGTCAAAGAGCTCATGCTGTTGCAGTAAGGCCTGAGAATGGTGGACTAGCCCGAGTGTTTGCTCATCATGAGGGGCGCAATGACACCAATGTTATCGCGGGTACTTTCTCTTTGCAATCCTTGTCATTGTTTTCCTTGATTGATTCGGTGTCTACTCATTCTTATATCTTAAGTGAGCATACGTCCTTGTTGAATGTTCATGTTGAGATCCTTGATATTGGTATGTTGGTAACTAGTTCCTTTGGGGAGACAGATACAGTTAGGAGGTTGTATCGGTGTTGCCCTTTGGTAGTGCAGGGTTTTGAGTTTGTCACAAATTTGATGGAATTGCCATTCCATGGTTTTGATGTTATTTTGGGTATAGATTGGTTATGTGAGCACAGGGCAGTGGTGGATTGTGTCTCCAAAAGAGTTTCCTTGAGATTAGCTGATGACCATGAAGTTATGGTGGTTGGTGAGAATGTAAAGTTCTTGTCCAATGTTGTTTTGGCTACCCGGAGAGTATGGTGAAAGAAGGTTTCCAAGCTTATTTGGCTATTGTTATGAATCCAGAAGTTAAGGGTGTTTGAGTGCAGGACATTCGTACTGTATGTGATTTTTCTGAGGTGTTTCCTAAAGAACTACTGGGTTTACCGCCGGATAGGGAAGTGAAATTTGGTATAGAGACATATGAGGGTACTACTCTGGTATCCATCACTTCTTACCAGATGGCACCAAAGGAGTTAAAAGAGTTGAAGACACAGCTGCATGAGTTGTTGGATCATGGGTTCATCCAACCGAGTGTTTCACACTGGGGTGCTCCAATTCTTTTGTGAAGAAGAATGATGGATCGATGCATATGTGCATTGATTATCATCAATTGAATAAGTTGACGGTAAAGAACAAGTATCCATTACCACGAATCGATAATTTGTTTAATTAGTTTCGTGGATCTTAAGTGTTTTCGAAGATTAATCTGAGATCGGGGTATTGTTAGTTGAAGGTTAAGGATGAGGATGTTCATAAGACTGCATTTCGTACGAGGTATGAACATTACGAGTTACTGGTCATGCTGTTTGGATTAACTAATGATCCAGCTGTGTTCATGGATATGATGAACAGAGTATTCCACGAGTACCTTGATTAATTCATGGTTGTGTTTATAGATGATATTCTCTTGTAATCTCATACCGAGGAAGAACATGATCAACATTTGCGGATTGTGTTGCAAGCTTTGAAAGTAAATTAGTTGTATGCCAAGTTGAGCAAGTGTGAATTCTAGCTCAGGGAGGTGATGTTTCTTGGACATGTGGTTTATGCGGAAGGTATTTGCATTGATCCGCAGAAGGTTGAGGCTATCTTAGGTTGGAGGCAACCTAAGACATTATCTGAGGTTCGTAGTTTTCTAGGGTTGGCTGGTTATTACCGTCGTTTCGTAGAAGGGTTCTCTAGTATTGCAGCATCGTTGACGAAGTTGTTGCAAAAGAATGTTCCTTTTGTGTGGACGGAGAAGCAACAGGGTAGTTCTGAGAAGTTGAAGAAAGTTTTAACCAATGCACCTGTCTTGATTCAGCCCGAGTCAGGGAAGGAGTTTGTGGTGTATATTGATGCCTCCTACGTTCGGTTGGGGTGTGTCCTGATGTAGGACGACAAGGTTGTGGCCTATGCATCGAGGCAATTGAAAGTTCATGAGCGGAACTATCTTACTCATGATCTGGAGCTTGCGGCGGTGGTGTTTGCCTTGAAGATTTGGAGGCATTATCTTTATGAAGAGAAGTGTATGGTGTTTACGGATCATAAAAGTTTGAAGTATTTGATGTCTCAAAAGGATCTGAACCTTACGCAACGTAGGTGGTTGGAGTTGCTTAAGGATTACGATTTAACGATTGAGTATCATCCGAGGAATGCCAATGTTGCGATTGAGCTTAGGGCAATGTTTGCTAGATTGAGTGTGACACAGAAGGGTGGTTTATTGGCTGAGTTGCAAGTGAAGCTGACTTTGTCACAGTTGATCAAGGTTAAGCAACCGTTTGATGATTCGTTGGTTGAACCTGTTAAAGACATAGCAGAAGGCAAGCCATCGGATTTTCATTTTGATGATGATGGTGTTTTATGCTTTAAGGGTCGAGTAGTGGTGCTGGAAGATTCAGAGTTAAGGCATACTATTTTGACAGAAGTGCACTCTAGTCCTTTTGCTATGCATCCTGGTAATACTAAGATGTACCGTGCTTTAAAGGAGATATACTATTGGGTTGGGTTGAAGAAAGATGTGGCTGAGTTTGTCTCGAAGTGTATGGTGTGTCAACGTGTGAAAGCTGAACATCAGTTTCCATTTGGGCTGTTGCAACCGTTGAAGATTCTAGAATGGAAATGGGAAAGGATCACCATGGACTTTGTGTCCGGATTGCCGTTGACACCTTCTAGGAAGGATTCCATTTGGGTGATCGTTGATCGTCTTACAAAGTGTGCGCACTTCCTGCCAGTGCATACCTCGTATACGCTTGACAGATTAGCGAATCTGTATATTGCAGAGGTTGTGCGTTTGCATGGGTTACCTAAGTCTATAGTTTCGGATAGGGATCTGAGGTTTACATCAAGGTTTTGGGTGAGTTTGCACCAGGCTTTGGGTACCAGGTTGAATTTCAGTACCGCGTATCATCCTCAGTTGGATGGGCAGTCAGAGCGAGTTATCCAGGTCTTGGAAGATATGTTAAGATGTTGCATTATTGAGTTCCAAGGAACCTAGGAGAAGCATCTACCTTTGGTGGAGTTTGCGTACAACAATAGTTATCAAGCGAGTATACAGATGGCACCGTATGAGGCGTTGTATGGCCGGAGGTGTTGTACACCGTTATGTTGGGCAGAGACAGGCGAGAAGCATGTTACCTTGCTGCATGTGTTGAAGGAAACCGATGAGAAGATTAAGCTTGTGTGATCGTTTGAAAGCAGCTGCTGATCGGCAAAAGTCTTTCGCGAATTTAAGGAGTAGGGACATTGAGTATGCAGTTGGTGATCGTGTGTTCTTGAAAGTGTCACCGTAGAAGAAGGTGATGAGGTTCAGATGTAAGGGTAAACTTAGTCTGAGGTTTATTGGACCCTATGAGGTGATTGAGCGAGTTGGTCCTGTAGCATATCGGTTGAGGTTACCTCCCGAGCTGGAGAGGATACATGATGTGTTCCATGTATCGATGTTGCGAAGGTATCGGTCAGATCCCTCGCATGTGATGCCGGTTGAGCATATTGAATTAAGGCCGGATCTTTCCTATGATGAAGAGCTGGTGGAAATCCTTGACTCCAGCAGCAAAGTTCTCCGTGGTAAGATGATTGAACTTGTGAAGTTCTTGTGGCGGCACCGAGGTGTCGAAGAAGCCACTTGGGAAAGCAAAGCGGATATGAAAGAGCAATTTCCGTATCTTTTTCCTCCAGGTAAATTTCGAGGGCAAAATTTCTTAATGGGGGAGAGTTGTAACGCCCTGGTTTTGGGGTTAGATGTTTAAGGGTCGGTTCAGTGGTTCGAAGAACCGGTGCTGGAGATTTGAACTAGTTTCAGGATTAAATTAGTTTTCATATTTTCGGAAGGGATAAAAATGTGGAAAAATACTCTAAAATCATTAATTAATATATTAATGATGATGGTTAAATCAATTTTTGAAAATAAGGTTTTGAAAGTATATATCTCGGACTAATGACCAAAATATAAGTTTGGAAATTGTAGTGGCTGTTTTGTAAAGAGTCAAAACTTTGAATCTTTAAGGAGCTATTAAACCAAAAGTTTAAAATCAGACTTTATCCTTTAATTGGTTATTTTTAAATGTGTTTTATTAAGATAAAAAGTGGTTGGAGATATTATTGGATATTAAAAAGTTTTAATCAAAAGATACGTAACTAACTTTCTCAAAATCTTTTTCCCTCAAAATCTCTCCAGCCAAACACCTTTCTCATCTTCCAAATCCGAAGGTAATCATATCTTCTTTGTGATTTCTTGATTTCTAAAGGATCTTTAATGGTTTCTAAATAAACAATCTCTATTTTCTCTAGTTTTCTTAAGCAAAATCAACCAATTGAAGGAGAAAGCACCCATTAGAGGTAAGGTTCGTACATCTCCTCTAATGAAAGGTTCTTTACTGAAATTCCCAAGTTCTTGACTCTTTACAATGGTTTTCTAATGGGTTTTAATAGATTGATTGTGGGAAATTGGGTTAATTAAGGTTTAAATGTGAAATCCATGGATTCTCAGATTGATTCTGTTTTGCTGGGTTTGTGATCAGATTTAATCATGATATTGATGTTAAATAATGTTAATAATGGGTTTTTGTGTTGTTAGTGGAGATTAATCAATGCTGGAAGTTAAGGGATGTTATTACAGTGTTTTTGGATGTTAATTGATGAGGTTTGATGATAGGTTTCGTTGTGGTTTGGTTGGGTAGTGTGTGGAGAGCGTTAGATGTTTTCAGCTTGTTTCGGATGGTTTTTAGTTGGGTAAAGGAAGTGCTTCAGGTTTTTTGTTGTGACTGAAGGTTTGAATGCATTATGATGCATTTATTCTCTGTTTAATGTGTTTAAAACATGGGATAAACAGTGAGTAAATGGCTTTTATAAACGGTTCTGGAATGATATATTGGCTAAGTGACACAATATGAAACCTTCAGATATAGTTGGCATGCCATAAGATTAAGTGCACTATAATATATTATTGTCCCTTGGGTTGAGCGGTCGGTTCCCCTTGTGAGTAAATCTTACGGTCGGCAAGGTTGTCATATCATGCGGTCGGTATGGTATAGGCTTGATGGCGGTCGGTCATCATGTGAGATCCGTGTATCTGAAAAGGTAAGTTAACGGTCGGTTAACTAAAGATTAGCGGTTGGCTAATCAAAGGGTAGCGGTCACTATCTGGGGTCACTGTAATTGCCAATATATGTTGAAATCATGTGTCAAGTACAACTGGTTTAATGCTAGAGTTTCCAGCATGGATTATATTAAATGCTTTGGTTTGTAAGCATGATTTATGAGTTAAATGCTTTGTGGTAGCATGGTGTTGTATACATGATGTTGCATATGGTCGATATGCATGTCTCGGTCAGAGACGAAGGAACGCTTTATGTCTAAGCATGTTTTGAAACAAGTGTTGGTTTCATGGTTTTCTTAAATGCATCATTGTTTTATGAGCATCCCTCACTAAGCAAATGTGCTTACGCTCTTTTCTTCTTGATGATGCAGAACGTTGAGGCTAGGGAGAAGCAAAGGCAAAGCTTGAGATCCAAGGACAAGTTTTCTTGAGTATGAACTATGTTTTACGTTTACGGTTAATAAGGCAATGTGTTCGCCGTTTTTTGATGGAGTTGTACTTTGTTTTTTTTCTATTTCTTGAGGCATGTTATTTGCTGGTTTCTAGATTGATGGATTGAGGACTTGGATTATGATGTTTAGTTGATTGACTAGTGCTTGGTGATGTCCTAGGATATTGCATCTAGTGTTTCTAGTTGGTTTGCCATGCTTGAATGGTTTTTGCAAGCCTATAATGAGATTGTTATCGGGAAAGCATGTTGCTTGTGTTGAGTTTTCCCTGTCCAATGCGTTTTTGGTAAGTTGGAATGGAAAATATAGAAAGCATGCCTCTAGCTGTTTGGAGTATTTTGGAATGTGTGGTTGAAGGCTAGGTCTTGTAAGGTATGGTTGATATATCTATTCTAATGAATCTATGCATGTTGGGGTTATATCAGATATGTTTAGGGAGGTTCCAAAACGTTTCAAATGTGGAAATTTTGTAAACCTACAGGAAAGTTTCGAAACTAGACCCCAGGTTTCGAAACCAGTGAGTCAATTTTAGCTACTAGAGTGAAGGTTTCGAAACCTCCTTTAAAGGTTTTGATAACTTTCGCGGGGACTCATCCGTAGAGCTGAAAAATAGTTTCTAAAGTTGTGTTTTGGTCCTTGGTTGTTAAGCATGCAATTGGGTGAGTTCGGATGATCGTATTAAGCCGATTTTTGACAAGTAAGCATGAAACCTGCTTAATTGAGGATTGGTAAATTAAATTTTAAGAAAGTCCTTATGATTTTACAGATTTCCATTTTGGTCCCTTAATATTTGAATGTTAAATTGAGGGTGCTCTGATGGTCTAATTGTGATGAAATTTCACGAGCTTGCATGAAAGGAACTTAATTATAGAATGGTAACCTTGATTTCTATTTTGGTTCTTAAATTTATCAAATTTGCATTTTAGTCCCTAAAATGTATGTTGTGCAATTGGATGCCTTTCCGTAGACTGTTTCCTTTGAAAATTTACCCGCTGCAAGTATATACATGTAAGACTAATAATATGCCTCTAGACAGGATAAAAGGAAAAAATGTACCGATTTCTGTACTCTTTCTCCGGTTTGCTTCGGCAAACCTAATGTAGTTCTCTTGGTTCGGTCGGGCATCTAGGTCGGGTTAAGGGGGTTACACCTACTATTTTGTGAACTTGGTTACTAATATGAATTAAGTAATGAACTAGAATTTCATGTATTGTAAGTAATTGTTGCGCATATGGTTATGTATATAATGAATGTTCAAAGTGATCATCTAACCTTGTACTATTCGAATGCCTTGTGAGATGATATAGTCACTTGTATAAGCATAACATGTTGAATATGTATTTTTATAAGATTAAATGGTAAATGCCGAGTGGTAAGGATGGCATATGCTTTCTTGGAATCAAGGTATGTACTTTTGATCATGATTAATAAGTTATGTATGTAATGTCACATGTATCAAGCTAAAGAGCAAAGAAATGAAATGAAGCATGTTTGCTTGTTTAAGTAATGTATGTTTGGTTACTTGCTAGTTAAGTAACTCATCTAATAGGGATGAGTTAACCTATTCTTGCTTTTTTATTCTTGTATTGTTCCTTGGTAATTCTCCCGAACCAGTTTGCTACCAACCCGGGTAGGGGGTGTTACAGTATCGGTACGATGTGCAAGGATTTCAAAATGAGCTTTATACTCAAAATGGCATACCGGTATAGGACCGGCTGTATCGAAATAGGGTATTCATAATCGTATTGAAAAAGGGTGTCGTTAATTCTGTTAATGTTAGGAGGAGGCATTTGGTCTTCTTTCATTTTAGTCCCTGATTCTTGTTTTGTCAATTGTTTGAATGTGGATAATCATCTGAAGCTGATTTTTGACATGTAAGCATGAAATGAACCTAATTAAAAGTTGGTGATGTAAAAAGTGGAGAAGTCCTTTTATTTTGCCAGAATTATGTTTTGGTCCCTAATCCTTGTTTGAGGTCAATTGGATATCGTTACGATGCCCGATTGAGACGAGTGTTGCACGTAATAAGTGCTCAGCAATTGTGCAAGTGTACACGTCGCAAGTTATAGTATAAAAGATATCGTCTCCACAGGGATTGGTGCCACTTCAAGAATCTAATCTCTTGCACTGTAAAAAGTAAAAGAACACAAGTAGAAGATTGTAGGAGATTTAACTAATAACTAAACTAAGAAAGAAAATAAGTAAAAGAAGATGTAATTAAATGAGAGAGAATAGGCCAGGTTATCGTGAGTTGAGGTGTGATAGCCGATTGGATCATCTTGGTAAAAGAGTGCAAGGGCAACTCAGTTGTCGTGGCAACTTGCACAGCGGTGTTGCCTTGGCAACTAATCGATGGTTGCCTGGGCGACTAGCTGGGCAACTACTTGGGCGTCTGGGTAGCAACTTCAAGGTTTGGCAGAGAATTCTTCAATGGTTTCTTCTTATCCCTAAGTCGAAACTCTAGCTACTAGTGCATGCCTTGATAATACGTCCCTGCGTGAATCAAGGGTGAACAACAACCAATCTTGCGCTCTTCTTAGCCGTTGAAATCCTTAACTTATTCCTAAGCTGGATTAATCTTCACCATCAATAGATTGAATAAAGACCATACTCATTCGTTTCTTGAATCTAACTCTCCCGATATTAGATAAATAGATGAAGTTACGAGATCCTCTCCCAATTCACTCGCAAACAAGAATAAGAACCAAGAATGAGTAAACCTTGAATTGAAAGTGCAAACTCTTATTACCTAAACAAAATCCAATTGTTTCTCACAACCACAAGACACAATTACCTTATGCAAATAGATTTAGTTCATGGCTAGGTTCCAAAGAAACACAAGCTAAAGAATTCATAGCATAAACCTAATTGAACAAGAAAGAAAAAGATGAAAAATGGATGGAGCTTTGTCGAAATCTCCCTTGCCCTTGATCTTGTCGAAAATTCTCTCATCTCTCCCCCTTTGGAGTTAACGACATGTCTTGAATTTATAGGGCTAGGTCAAAGTCTTTTTTTAGGAGAAAGTTAAGTTGGAATTAAATTATAAAGAATATAATTCTTTATTATATTTAAATTTCTTCTAGAACTTCTCCTATCTTCTTGGGATTTTAATTTCTCTTTAACCTCTTCATGGAAATCAAACTCCTTTGGGATTTAGCTCTGCTCCACGTCATCTTGGGCTTATCTAGTCATCAATTTTGACTACCACATCATCTTATTCCTTGTCGAAAATTGCCCTGGCAACTAGCTCGGCATCTCCTTTATGCATTGCCCTGACAACTGGTTCTAGCCTTGCTTTGTCAAGTGATTCTGCACATACACACAAAACACACCAAAGCAGCATCTTTTCCCACAAAAATCACCAAGTTATGTAATCAAGCTCAACGATGGAAAGAAACATGAATTAATGCATGAATGGCTAATTATGCAACTAATATAAGCTTAAGTCTAACAATAATATGAGTAAAAGGGGTAATAGAAATAGTACTTTTGAACACTTATCACACCCCCAAACTCGAACTATTGCTTGTCCTCAAGCAATGCAAACTAATAATTACCCGCCAAGACTTCAATTTCCACAAACTTAGCTTTGAACTTGATTTCAATTCTAAGAACTGGGGCACAAAGTATGATTGGCTTTTCATTTTTCAGAAAACTTAGGAGTTACTTGGAATCAAACTATAATGCTTGTAAGTGTGTGAGGAGTTGTGTGCAAGTTGATTTTTCGGATTCTATGTAAACAAGAGGTTTTCAAATTACTTCATTGGGTTCTTTTAACATGTTTTAACTAGAGCCGGTTTTGGGCACCTCTAGTGATTTGTTTTTAGTTTTCTTAAGTTAATTAATTTATTCGACTATAGCCAATTTCGGGCACCTCTAGTGACCAAATTTTAGCACATACTAGAGCTAATTTCGGGCACCTCTATCATTCATCCAATTTTTATTCTAATCCCCAAATTTTTTAACTATCAACCTAAGTTCACTAGAATTCCTTAAATCAATCAAGCCACAACAGTGTTTCATCAAGTTTAGCATCATAGTACGATTCTAAGTGTTTCCATGTTTATCCTAGAATAAAAATTCTATCAATTAAATGCATTGGCAAAGTCATCGTCGGATATTCATCAAATCTAGGCAATTCTTGTTCCAACTAAAGGCATGGCAAGCAATTTATGTATCCTAAATGCAATACTTAAGATGAATGCAACTAAACATGGTAACTAACTAATAACAATCCCCCCCAAACTCGAGTGAGGCATTGTCCTCAATGTATTCAATAAAGAAAAATAAAAATAAAGAAAAGTAAAATGCAAATGAGGACTTACTCCGAGAGTTCGTCGTCATTGACGATTAGTTTCCTTTTAGTCGGTGTCTTGATTATTTTGCTTGAACGCGATGGTTGCTTCCTTGTTGCCGATTGTGGAATCGATCCTCATACGGGGTTGTCCTCATCGTCCTCTTCATCAATGTCATTGGCTTTTCGCTTGGGTTTGGAGGATTCGATTGGTGCGGTCTTTATTGGTGCAATGGAGGACTCGTCCGAATCTAAAAAATTAGATAATGATTCAGTACGAGCTGATTCGGGCATAGGTGCTTTACCTTTGGCTTTTGCAGTGGTTGTCGGGGTGTCTTTAGCTTTGGTTGCCGCAACATCTTCAGTGTTAGTTGCCGTGGCAACTGCTTGGGCAGGTGCGGTGTAGGTTGCCGTGGCGACTGCTTCATTGGTTGCCGTGGTAAGGATTTTGGTAGGAAAGATCGTGAACGGCATGCGGCTATCCGGGTACTTTTCCAAGATGACTTGGGTGATGGCATTGTTGTGATCCTTCATGTACCCCATGAACATTAGTTGCCAGTCTTCAATTTGCCTAAGGCGGCTCGCCAACGGTTGCAAGAGTGCTTCAAAGTGTCTCGGGGTTGATGGCCGAGTTGCCCGAGCATTAGGTTCTTGGGCATTAGGCGTTGCCGAGGCGGCAGGGGTTGCCGCAGTAATTGGAGGCATTGAGGATTTTACCGATGCCTCTCCCATTAGCTTTCAGATTTGTGCTCGATTCCAACTGGACTTTGGTAGGGCATTTTCATCAGTGGACTCACTTGGGACATGCATCTCCTTGCAAAGATTGGAAATTAAGCAAGGGAAGAAAAGAGAACCCTTGTCTTTTGAGCTACATACAAAAATCTCATCACAAATAATTTTCCAATGTTAATGATGCGATTATGCAAGATATAATGTATGAGCAAAAGACGAGGTGTATCAACGGTAGTATTGTGTGTGGTGGGCATTAAAGAAGTTTTAACAAACTTATTCCATAATTTTGCCTCAGGTTTAAGCCAAAGACGATTTACCGTGCCCTTGTATTTACCGTCGTTCCATTGAGTTCCAGATAGAGTGAGTTCTTGAAGCACCTTATCGAGTTGCTTGGGCGTGAGTTGATCAACAAAGGCTTGATGCTCGTCCTTCTCAATGTAGAGCCCGTAAAAGGTGTTGAAGTTTTTGGGGCTTATGAGTATAGCCTTGTCACGAACAAAAACATAAGGATTATCTGGGTTAGGTGAGTGAGCATAGAATTCTCTTACCCATGAGATGTTACCCGGTTCTGATTGATGGCAAAAGATTTGCCACTTTTGATGTGCAATCCTTTCGAAGATGAATGGTTCAAGGCTGAAATCTTGATGAGAGTTGGAGTATTCAAAGCCTTGTTCTTCGCAAATCTTCCGGCTTTCAAACTTGGAGTGAAATCTTTCTTGAACCACCGGTGTAGCAAACTTCTTGTATCTTGGTTCTTTGGAGGAACTTGGATGAACCAAAAATTCAATTTTGGATGCCATGGATGATATTGGTTGTGAGTTTGGTAAAAACAAAGAAAAGAAAACAAAAGAAACTAAAGAGTTGCAAGATGAAAAGTAGGAATAGGTTTCTTGAAAGTTAAGGGTGATGGGTTATATAGAAAAGATAGGTAGTAAATAATGTGGGTGGGATTAATTTTGGAATAAAGAAGAAAGGGGTTTCGGTTTAGGGGAAGGGTGACGGCTAGGGGGTTTATTTAGGGTAAGTTGGAGGCTTTATATAAGCCTTAGATTCAGCCCATTAATTTCCTTGTTGAAGAAGTTTCCTTCTTGAATCAAAATTCCTCTTTAATCTTGAACTCTTTTTCCTACAATTCAAAATAAAATAAAATAAGGATTAAAATTAAAAATAAACTAATAAAAGAAAATAAATAAAGATGTAGTTTTAATCTTAAAGAAAATAAATCTATCCTAAAAAGAACAAATAATCGAAAATAATAAAAAAATAAAAATTAAATAGTTTGAGAAAAAAAATTAAAAAATAAAAATAAAATGAAAAATAAAATGAAAAAAATAAAAAGAAAATATCGAAAGGAGAGCATGCTCATGCATCTCCTAAGGTGACCATTTCTTTGTTACATTCCACATGGGCACCGTTGTAGTGCTTCAATCTTTGTCCATTAACTTTGAATTCATGTTTGTTAGTGATGGACTTGATTATCACGACCCCATGGGAGAATGGTTTGAAAACTTCGAATGGTCACGACCATATTGATTTCAGTTTTCCCGGGAAAAGTTTTAGCCGAGAATTGAATAAGAGAACTAGTTGCCCTGACATGAATTGTCGCGACAATAGTCTCTTGTCATGCCATTGCTTTGTTTTCTCCTTGTAGATTCATGTATCGTTATAGGTGAGTGCACGGAATTCTTCTATCTCATCGCGGTCCAACAAACGCTTTTGTCTGCCACTTTCCCAATCTATATTCACGGTCTTGATTGCCCAATATGCCTTGTGTTCGATTTCCACCGGTAGATGGCATGTTTTGCCATAGACAAGTCGGAAGGGGGACATACCTAAGGGTGTTTTGAATGCAGTGCGATATGCCCAAAGTTCGTCATCTAGTCTTACTGACCAATCCTTCCTAGAGGGATTTACAACTTTCTTGAGTATACCCTTCAATTCCCAGTTGGAAATTTCTGCTTGCCCATTGGTTTGTGGGTGATATGCCGTGGCAATCTTGTTAGATACACCGAAGCGTTGTAACATCTTGGCAATAAGTCTGTTGTCAAAATGCTTGCCTTCATCGCTGATAATTGCTCTCGGCATCCCAAACCGTGTAACTATATTTTTCTGCAAGAATCGTTGGACGGTCTTGGAATCGTTGTTGGGAACTGTAGCTGACTCAACCCATTTAGACACGTAGTCAACGGCAAGTAGAATGTAGAGGTTGCTGAATGAAGATGGGAAAGGCCCCATAAAATCGATCCCCCATACATCGAACAATTCCACCTCGATGATTTTTTGGAGAGGCATCTCATGTCTTCTAGAGATATTGTCCGTCCTCTGGCAACGATCACATTGCTTGTAAAACTCTTGGGCATCTTTGTACAGTGTTGGCCAATACAAACCGGATTGCAAAACTTTGGCCGCGGTACGAGTTCCTCCAAAATGTCCTCCATAGGGTGAAGAATGGAATTGCCGGAGTACATTCTACTGCTCCTCTTTAGGGACACATCGGCGTATAACCTGATCTGCACATTGTTTAAACAAAAGAGGCTCGTCCCAAAAGTAATGCTTAGCATTATGGCGGAACCGCTTCTTCCCTTAGTGAGTAAGGCCATAAGGTAAAATACCACAAAAAAGGAAATTAACTAAATCCACGTACCAGGGTATTGCCGAGGCATGTGCTGCCGTGGCGACTGCTCCCAAGATTGTCGAGGCGTGTGCGTCTAGAGTTGCTGAGGCATACGCGTCCATGGTTGTCGAGGCGTGTGTATCAGTGGTTGCCGCAGCGTACGCGTCCATGGTTGCCGAGGCATGCGCGTCATGAGTTGCTGAAGCATTGAGGGTTGCTGAGGCATGCGCATCGATTGTTGTCGAGGCGTACCCGTCAAGAGCTACTGCAGTATTGAGGGTTACCGAGGCATGCGCATCCATGGTTGTCGAGGCGTGTACATCCATGGTTGCCGAGGCAACTAAAAGTTACTCATCCAGGAATGCATCGCATATCTCTAAATCCGCATCCTCTTCCCTATTCGTTCTAAACGTGATAAGTGATCGGCCACTTGATTTTCTATTCCTTTCCTGTCCTTAATTTCAATATAAAATTCTTGTAAAAGTAATATCCAACGAATCAAACGAGGTTTGGCATCCTTTTTAGCAAATAGATATTTAATTGCCGAATGGTCTGTATGAACAATTACCTTTGTACCAATCAAATAGGATCGGAACTTGTCAAGTGAGAAAACTACAGCTAGTAACTCTTTCTCCGTTGTTGTGTAATTCATTTAAGTGGTATTAAGAGTTTTACTAGCGTCGTATATCACATGAAAGGTTTTACCTGTGCGTTGGCTTAGGACTGCTCCTACCGCGAAATCACTTGCGTCACACATGAGCTCAAAAGGTAGCGTCCAATCTGGTTGAACTACAATGGGTGCCGAGGCAAGCTTTTCCTTTAGGGTTTCGAATGCTTGAGTGCAAGAATCATCAAAATTGAAGACTTTATCCTGTTCAAGCAAATTGCACAAGGGTTTAGTAATTTTAGAAAAATTATGAATGAACCTCCTATAAAAACCTGCATGTCTGAGAAAGCTTTAGATTCCTTTAACCGAACTTGGTGGGCGTAATCTCTCGATCACGTCCACCTTGGCTTTGTATACTTCAATTCCCTTGGATGAAATCTTGTGGCCGAGCACTATTCCTTCATCTACCATAAAATGGCACTTCTCCCAATTAAGGACTAAATCGGTTTCTTCACATCTTGCCAACACCTTCTCTAAATTGCCGAGGCAACTGTCAAAGTCATTACCAAAAATGGAAAAATCATCCATGAAGATCTCAAGGAAGTCTTCGACCATATCTGAAAAGAGTGCCATCATGCATCTTTGGAAGGTTGCCGGGGAATTACACAATCCGAACGGCATCCTTCTAAAAGCATAAGTACCGTATAGGCATGTGAAGGTTGTCTTTTCTTGATCTTCTGGTGCTATGGCAATTTGATTGTAACCTGAATAACCATCAAGAAAATAATAAAAGGGTTTACCTGCAAGACGGTCAAGCATTTGATCAATAAAGGGTAATGGGAAGTGATCTTTCCTAGTGGCTTTGTTTAGCTTTCGATAATCCATACAAACCCTCCAACTGGTGGCAGTCCTGGTTGGAATGAGTTCATTATTGTCATTACTTACCACTATTATACCTCCCTTTTTTGGTACACATTGTACCAGACTTACCCATGTACTATCAGATTTAAGGTATATGATGCCGGCGTCAAGCCACTTGATGATTTCTTTCATTACAACCCCTTTCATGGCATGATTCAGTCTCCTCTGGGTCTCAATCGAAGGTTTGTGATCATCTTCCAACAAAATCTTGTGCATGCACACTGCCGGGCTAATTCCCTTTAAGTCAGTAATTGTCCACCCTATTGCCTTCTTGTGTAGCATCAACATTTTGATCAGCTTCTTTTCCTGCTTAGGCTGTAACTTAGAGGAAATGATTATAGGTAATGTATTATCGGTTCCCAAGTAAGCATATTTTAGTTGCTCTGGCAACTGTTTCAACTCAAGAATCGGTGGTTGTTCAATGGAGGGCTTTTCGATTTTACCTTCCTTACCTGAGTAATCTAGTGGTTCAAAGTATGTACATGGTCGATTGACTAACCAATTTGCCTCTTCTTGTTGTTCCTCATCAATCGGTTCTTCATACTCCCCATGTTCCTCTTGATCAACAATGTAGTTGTCGAGGCAACTAAATTCCTCGTCGAAGTTAAACTCTGTTGTGGCATGAAGAAGTTGGCATTCTTTTGGATCATCGGCATGCCTTAGTGTTTGGAACACATTTAGTTTAACTTGCTAGCCATTCACCCTCATTGTGAGTTCTCCTTTTTCAACATCAATCAAGGTTCTCCCTGTTGCTAGGAAGGGTCTCTCGAGAATGATAGGTGCATGTTCATCTGCTTCAGAATCCAAAACAATAAAGTCAGGGGGAAAAATAAATTTATCAACTTTTACCAGTATGTCTTCGATTTTTCCCTCTGGATGCACATAGGATCTGTCGGCTAACTATAGCATAACTGTTGTAGGTCTTGCCTTCCCGATTCCTAGTTTCTGGAAAACCGATTTAGGCATCAAGTTTATACTTGCTCCAAGGTCACATAATGCTTTCCCGACATAGTGGTTTCCAATGGAACAAGGTATTTTAAAACTTCCGGGATCCTTCAGCTTGGGTGGCATGCGATTGTGCAACATGGCCATGCATCCCTCTGTTGCGGCAACTGTTTCAAACTCTCCTAGCCTTGTTCTCTTGGACACAATGTCTTTAAGAAACTTGGCATAGTTCAGCATTTGTTCAATTGCCTCAACCAATGGAAAGTTGATGTGGACTTGCTTTAGGATATCAAGGAACTTCTTGAATTGATATTCTTGCTTTTGTCGCTTCAACCTTTGTGGGAATGGTGGTGGAAGTCAGATATCTTCGATCCTTTCATTGGTCTGGAACCTGATTAATGGCTTTGCTGGGGCAACTAGAGTTGTTGAGGCATCATCAACTGGGGTTGCCATGGCATGCCTATTATTGGTTGCTGAGGCATCCTTATCGTCGGTTGCCGAGCATGTTTATCGCTGGTTGCCGCGGAAATTCCTGCTTCAGCATCTGAGGTTTTGCCGCTGGGTTCGTCTTGATCTTTTTGTGGATTTTTGTTTGATGAGCAAGCTTGAGCCTCTTTAAGTTGTTGGCCACTTCTAGTGGTGATCGCCTTACATTGCTCATGGCCTCTTGCGACTTTAGTATCGCTAGGTAAACCTCCTTGCGGTCTAGTATTCAAGTTTTGAGCAAATTGTCCGACTTGATTTTCCAATGATTTGATTGTCGCCTCTTGGTTTTGCAATCTCATCTCGGTCCTGTTAATAACAGCATCAGTTCTTTTTATGAAGTTACTATTCTCAGCCATATAAGATTCGGTTTTTAACATTAAAGCATTGAGAGAATTTTCCAAAGAACTAGATGTTGTCGGTTGTTGCTGCGGCAACTGTTGCCGTGGCATATTCTGCTGGAATCTCGATGCTTGTGCATTCTGATTGTTCTGGTTTAGAGCATTGTTGGGATTACTCCATGAAAAATTCGAGTGCTTCTTCAAAGCTGGATTGTATGTATTGGACATCACACTGTTGTTCCGGTTGTAATTCCCCATATAAAAGCTAGATTCTGCATACATTCAGAAGAATCATGGTTACCACCACATAACTCACAAAAGGAATCCATTACCTTGACTTCCTGTGTGTTGTTTGGTTTTTGCATGTTCTGGACCATCTTGGTTAGAGTGGCCAATTGTGCCGAAATTGAGTTTGATGATCCCAGTTCATGTATTGTGGCTTGGCGTCTAACTCCTCCTCTTCTAACTCCTCCTATTTAGAATTTGCATTGCTTCCTCCGGTGACATATCTAGGAGTATGTCGTTTTCCGAGGCATCTAGCATCATCCTTGTTGGTGTATTCACAGCGTTGTAAAACATTGTTACTTGCATCCACACTGGGAATCCGTGTAGGGGGCATTTGTGTAGAAGTTCTCTATATCGCTCCCAAGCCTCGTACACGGATTCATCATCTGCCTGCCGAAAAGAAGTAATTTCGTTACGAAGCCTATCAGTCAAATTTGTATGATTAAATCGAGCAAGAAAATCATGACAAAGATCGGTCCAAGATCCTATTGATCCGACAGGAATACTATTCAACCATGCTTTCGCCCTATCCCTCAGTGAATAGGGGAATAATCTTAGTCGTAAAACATCGAGGGTGACTTCTTGTATTTTAAATGAATTACAAATCTCGAGGAAAGATTTAAGATGTTGTCGTGCATCTTCAGTTGCTGAGCCGTCAAATTGACCAATTGTGTTGATCATATTAAACATCACCGGTTTCAACTCAAAGTGGTCGGCTTCAATTTCTGGTGTGACAACTGCTGGATTAAGTCTTTCAAGATCTTCTTCAAGGTAATCTCGAATAGTTCTGTTTCGTGCAAGAATCACTCCTCCTTCTGCTGGAACATCTTGATTCATATTGCTGTCTTGATTAGCCATTGCTACTCTTAACCTTCGTCTGAGTCTTTGCAAGGTTCGTTCGATTTCTGGATCAAAGGGATATTCTATTGTAATCGGTCTCGCCCTGGTCATATACCAATGCAAAACCAAACTTTGTTAACCCTTTGAATCTTAAACAAGAAAAATAAAAATGTGCAAGAAAATAAAAACAAAGTTACTATTGCCAATCCCCGGCAACGGCGCCAAAAACTTATTGCACGTAATAAGTGCTCCGCAAATGTGCAACTGTACACGTCGCAAGTTATAGTATAAAAGATATCGTCTCCACTGGGATTGGTGCCACTTCAAGAATCTAATCTCTTGCACTATAAAAAGTAAAAGAACACACGTAGAAGATTGTAGGAGTTTTAACTAATAACTAAACTGAGAAAGCAAATAAGTAAAAGAAGCTGTAATTAAATGAGAGAGAATAGGCCAGGTTATCGTGAGTTGAGGTGTGATAGCCGATTGGATCATCTTGGTAAAAGAGTGCAAGGGCAACTTAGTTGCCGTGGCAACTTGCACAGCGGTGTTGCCTTGGCAACTAATCGATGGTTGCCTGGGCGACTAGCTGGGCAACTACTTGGGCGTCTGGGCAGCAACTTCAAGGTTCGGCAGAGCGTTCTTCGATGGTTTCTTCTTATCCCTAAGTCGAAACTCTATCTACTAGTGCATGCCTTGATAATACATCCCTGCGTGAATCAAGGGTGAACAACAACCAATCTTGCGCTCTTCTTAGCCGTTGAAATCCTTAACTTATTCCTAAGCCGGATTAATCTTCACCATCAATAGATTGAATAAAGACCATACTCATTCGTTTCTTGAATCTAACTCTCCCAATATTAGATAAATAGATGAAGTTACGAGATCCTCTCCCAATTCACTCGCAAACAAGAATAAGAACCAAGAATGAGTAAGCCTTGAATTGAAAGTGAAAACTCTTATTACCTAAACAAAATCCAATTGTTTCTCACAACCACAAGACACAATAACCTTAGCCAAATAGATTTAGTTCATGGCTAGGTTCCAAAGAAACACAAGATAAAGAATTCCTAGCATAAACCTAATTGAACAAGAAAGAAAAAGATGAAGAATGGATGGAGCTTTGTCGAAATCTCCCTTGCCCTTGATCTTGTCAAAAATTCTCTCCTCTCTCCCCCTTTGGAGTTGACGGCATGGTCTTGAATTTATGGGGCTAGGTCAAAGTCTTTTTTGAGGAGGAAGTTAAGTTGGAATTAAATTATCTTTAAAGAATATAATTCTTTATTATATTTAAATTCCTTCTAGAACTTCTCCTATCTTCTTGGGATTTAATTTCTCTTTGACCTCTTCATGGAAATTGATAAGTGTTTAAAAGTACTATTTTTATTACCCTTTTTACTCATATTATTGTTAGACTTAGGCTCATATTAGTTGCATAATTAGTCATTCATGCATTAATTCATGTTTCTTTCCACCGTTGAGCTTGATTATATAACTTGGTGATTTTTGTGGAAAAAGATACTGCTTTGGCGTGTGTTTTTGTGTGTGTGCATAATCACTTGCCAAAGCAAGGTTGGAACCAGTTGCCAGGGCAATGCATGAAGGAGATGCCGAGCTAGTTGCCAGGGCAATGCTTGAAGGAGATGCCGAGCTAGTTGCCAAGGCAATTTTCGACAAGGAATAAGATGATATGGTAGTCGAAATTGATGACTAGATAAGCCCAAGATGACATGGAGCAAAGTTAAATTCCAAAGGAGTTTGATTTCCTTGAAGAGGTTAAAGAGAAATTAAATCCCAAGAAGATAGGAGAAGTTCTAGAATGAATTTAAATATAATAAAGAATTATATTCTTTAAAGATAATTTAATTCCAATTTAACTTCCTCCTCAAGAAGGATTTTGACCTAGCCATCTCCTATTCAAAGGACCAAGCCGTCAAAGAGAAAAGGGCAAGGAGAGAGAAATTTTGACAAAACTCCAAAGGGACAAGAGGGGAGAGATTTCAACAAGGGAGAAAGCTTGGAGGGAGAGTTCGATTGAGAGGTTTTCCAAAGAGGACTGATCGATTTCTTCTTCTTCTTCTTTGCTTCCATTAGATTCATGGTTTGGAGATTATTCTTTATATATCTTTTGAACCCGACCATGAACTAACTTGATTGGTTAGGGTTATTGTGTTTTGTTGTTGTGAAAAACAATTGGATTTTGTTTAGGTTTTTGAGTTGCAATTCAATTTTCAAATTTTGTTCATTCTTGGTTCTCAATCTTGTTTGCGAGTGAATTGGGAGAGGATCTCGTAACTTCATCTATTTATCTAATATCGGGAGAGTTAGATTCAAGAAATGAATGAGCATGGTCTTTATTCAATCAATTGATGGCAAAGACTAATCCAGCTTAGGGATAAGCTTAGGATTTCAACGGCTAAGAGGAGCACAAGATTGGTTGTTGTTCACCCTTGATTCACGCAGGGATGTATTATCAAGGCATGCACAAATAGCTAGAGTTTCGACTTAGGGATAAGAAGAAACCATTGAAGAACGCTTCACCAAACTTTGGAAGTGAATGCTCAATTGCCCAGGCAATCGACCCATCCTTAATTGCCCAGGCAATCTGATCAGACAACGAGGGGGAATTGCCCTGACAACTGACTAGGCAACACGGCAGAATTGCCCTGGCAATCAACCAAGAAATTACAACCAAATTGCCCTGGCAATCCGGCTACTACTCAATTACCAAGGCGATCCAATCGGCTATCACACCTCAAGTCACGATAACCTAGCCTATTCTCTATTTTGCTTTCATCTTTTCTTTTAGTTTATTGCTTTTACTTTACTCGTTAAAATCAACTTCTACTATCAATTGTGTTTTTACTTTTACAGTGCGATAACTAAAGCAAAGTGGCCCAAACCAATCCCTATGAAGACGATACTCGTATCACTTTATTACTTGCGACGTGTATACTTGCACAATTGCGTAGCACTTATACACGCAACAAGTTTTTGGCGCCGTTGCCGGGGATTGGCAATTGGTGTTAGTTGTTTTTGTTATTGCATTTTTTTCTTAGTTTTACTAACTTTTCTTTTTGTTTGTTTTATCAAAAAAATTTAATTAGGTGCGCTACAAGTTAAGGGACATCAACATGTCAGAAAATAAAAGCCGATCTATTGAGAGTTGATGTTGGAAGATATGAATCAGTCCAATCAAGAGTTTCTTGCACCCTTTGATGATTACCTATACCAACCGAGAAAAGCCCAAAAAGCATATACCGTGGAAAAATCTTGTGCTATGTGTGGAGAACATCATGTGTTTGAAAATTGCCCTCACATTTTCGGTGCATATGACTACATGGAGGACCATAGAGGGAACCAGTAGCAAAATTCTTCATGGTATGGTCAAAAAGCTCAAATTGTTTTTTACCATAACAATTTTGCCGCAGCAACATATATGCTATGGCAATGCAGTCCTTTTCAAGAGAATTCCAATTCCTTGGATGAAACGTTGCTAGCTTCCTTGGATAGACTTGATGGATCAATTGAAGAGATTCGAGAGCTATCAAAATCCATGGATACGAGGATAGCTCAGTGGGATACAACCTTAGGGGATTTAGAAGATCAATTGGGGAGATCCACATATGTCATGGATAACATGCACCAACAATTCAGTCCTAGGGATACTGACGTCCCAAGGAAAGAGGATAAGGAGCAATGCAAAGAAAGCTCTCCGATGTGTGGAGAACAACTAGAACCTCAAAGTCAAGAGGATGACAATGAGAGAGACTGCTTAACACATGATGAGCCTGAAGAACAAATTGTCTCGGCAATGATTCAGGAGCCTGAACAGAGCAATGTCGCGACAACACTCAGTGAAGCTGAGAACAACAATACTACAGAAAATTCTGAGGAACCTGATGCCCAGAAGGTTACAACGTTGATGTTGAAGCAGGAATCTGTAGATTGCTCCCATCTACAATTGTCACGGCAATTGAACGACCACATGCAAGATCAACGAGTTGATAATACTTTGCCAATGGAATATGAGCAGGTAATGGTTGAACCTTTTGAATTCCTTAAAAACTCACCTCGTCCATTGTAGGTATGTCTTGAGGAACCGATGTTGGTAGATTTGAAGCCATCAAAATCTCTACTAATAGAGATGTTTGAGAGGCCAAAAGAAAAAGGTGTTTGGATTCGTAAAGCTTTTAAGGAAATTGGTTCTTCCATTGACTTACAGCAAATTTTGGCAACTGATTGCCACAAAAATTGGCTAGAGCAGCAATTTCCACGACACCGAAGGCTACATCCAACCACGATGGAGCCTGACGAGAATGAGGTAATTAAATGGTTGGATGTTGATATAATTTTTCCTAATAATATATTCATGCCTTCAGGAACAGTAGAAAGGTGGAAGATGTGCATGGACTACAAGGGAACACGAAAAAAAGACACCTCCACCATGGTAATGCAAAAGGGAGTAGCTGCGAGCACATTGGCCCAATTCTTTTTGGGCAATATTATCACTCGATGGAGGGTGCGGATGGACTATAAGAAGCATCGAAAATGACCATCCTCAAGTTTTCTCAGATATGCACTAACATTAGAAGATGCATGATGGTACTCTTTTAAGACATGGTCGAAGACTTCCTTGAGATTTTCATGGATGATTTTCTGTTTTTGGTAGTGACTTCAACAGTTGCCTCGACAATTTAGAGAAGGTGTTGGCAAGATGTGAAGAAACTGATTTAGTCATTAATTGGGAAAAGTGCCATCTTATGGTAGATGAAGGAATAGTGCTCGGCCATAAGATTTCATCCAAGGTAATTGAAGTAGATAAAGCCAAGGTGGACGTGATCAAGAGACTACCCCCACCAAGATAAAGTCTTCAATTTTGATGATTCTTGCGCCCAAGCATTCGAAACCCTAAAGGAAAAGCTTTCCTCGGCACCCATTATCGTTCCACCAGATTGGACGCTACCTTTTGAGCTCATGTGTGATGCAAGTGATTTCGCGGTAGGAGCAGTCCTAGGCCAATGCATAGGAAAGGAACAAAAAATCAAGTGGCCGATCACTTATCACGTTTAGAACGCAACAGGGAGAAGGACACATATTTAGAGATATGCGATGCATTCCCGGATGAGCAACTTTTAGTTGCCTCGGCAACCATGGATGCGCACGCCTCGGCAACCCTTGACGCCTCAGAAACCATGGATGTACATGCCCCGGTAACCCTCGACGCCGCAGCAGCTCTTCACGCGCATGCCTCGGCAACTCCAGACGCGCACGCCTCGGCAACCCTCGATGTCGCAGCAACCCCTGACACCTCGACAACCATGGATGTGCATGCCTCAGCAAACCTCGACGCCACGGCAACCACTGATACGCACGCCTCGACATCTATGGATGCGTATGCCTCATCAACTCTAGACGCACATGCCTCGGCAACCTTGGGAGCAGTCGCCACGGCAGCACATGCCCTGGCAATACCTTGGTACGCGGATTTAGTTAATTTCCTTGTTTGTGGTATTTTACCTTATGGCCTTACTCACCAAGGGAAGAAGCGGTTCTGCCATGATGCTAAGCATTACATTTGGGACGAGCCTCTTTTGTTTAAACAATGTGCATATCAGGTTATACGCCGATGTGTCCCTGAAGAAGAGCAGTAGATTGTACTCCGGTAATGCCATTCTTCACCCTATGGAGGACATTTTGGTGGAAATCGTACCGCAGCCAAAGTTTTGCAATCCAGTTTGTATTGGCCAACACTGTACAAAGATGCCCAAGAGTTTTACAAGCAATGTGATAGTTGCCATAGGACGGGCAATATCACCCACAAACCAATGGGCAAGCAAAAATTTCCAACCGGGAATTGAAGGGTATACTCGAGAAAGTTGTAAATCCCTCTAGGAAGGATTGGTCAGTAAGACTAGATGACGCACTTTGGGCATATCGTACTGCATTCAAAACACCTTTAGGTATGCCCCCTTCCGACTTGTCTATGGCAAAACATGCCATCTACCGGTGGAAATCGAACACAAGGCATATTGGGCAATCAAGACCGTGAATATGGATTGGGAAAGTGCCGAACAAAAGCGTTTGTTGGACCTCAACGAGATAGAAGAATTTTGTGCACTCGCCTATAATAATGCACGAATCTACAAAGAGAAAACAAAGGAATGGCATGACAAGAAACTATTGCCGCGGCAATTCATGCCAGGGCAACTAGTTCTCTTATTCAATTTTCGGCTAAAACTTTTCCCGGGAAAACTGAAATCAAGATGGTCGGTACCATTTGAAGTTGTCAAACCATTCTCCCATGGTGCCGTGATAATCAAGTCCATTACCGACGAACATGAATTCAAAGTTAACGGACAAAGATTGAAGCACTACAACAGTGCCCATGTAGAACGTAACAAAGAAGTTGACACCTTAGGAGATGCATAAGCATGCTCTCCTTTCGATATTTTCTTTTTCTTTTTCTTTTTTTTTTATTTTTATTTTTTTGAACTATTTTTTTCTATTATTTTGGGGTTTTTTCTCTCTCTTTATTTATTTTTGGAATTTTTAGGAGATATTTTATTTTTCTTCATTATCTTTAGTTTCCAGGTTTTCTTTGTTTTCTTTTCTTTTCCACAACAAGAGTCACAACCACCATGGTAAGAAAATTCACTGCCGACTACTTGCCACAGCAACCGCAACAGAGGATGCCCCAGCAACTACCTCAGCAGTTGCCACGGCAACAGAAACTGGCGATGCCTAGGCAACAACAATGGCTTCGGCAATTACTGATGCCCAGGCAAGTGAACCTGTCTCGGCAAACATGGATCAAATCAAAGCAATGCTATTCACGTGGTACCAGCCACAAGCATTCAACCACCGACCGAAAAATGAATCAAGCAAACGGCACGAAGGAAACTTATCACTCGAGGTGACGACCTCTCCGACTAACTTATTTCATTTAGTTTCTTTTAAATTTTGTTTCACTTTTACATACATTGAGGACAATGCTTCTCTCGAGTTTCGGGGGGTGTTGGTTTCTAGTTAGTTTCATGTTTAGTTGCATTTATCTTTAGCAACCACATATAGGTTGCATATGTTACTTGTCATGCCTTTAATTGGATTTAATTGCTTAAGACTTGCTGAATATCCAATGATGAATTTTTGCCACTGTACTTAATTGAAAGAACCTTTAATTTTAGGATTGCATGAAAAGAACTTAGAATTTTACTATGACGTTGATTTTTTTACACAGTTGTGGCTTGTTGATTGAAAGAAACTTAGTGAACTTAGGTTGCTTAAAATTTGGGTAAATTTAAAATTGAAAATTAAAAGTTAAATTCTTGTAGTTAATGCACATTAAAGAATCGCTAGAGGTGCCCGAAATTGGCTCTAGTTGACTAAAATAAAATGAGAAATTGCTTACTAGAGGTGCCCAAATTTGGCTCTAGTCGACTAAAATAAAATGAGAAATTGCTAACTAGAGGTGCCCGAAATTGGCTCTAGTGAAAATAAAAATAAATGCCCCGATAATTAAATTGATAAAAGCCTATTGTTCACATAGAATCTTGAAAATCAACTTGTACACAACTACGCACACACATTGTCACGAGCATTATAGTTTGGTTCCGGGTAATTTTTGTGCTATCCGAAAAATTAAAAGGTGATCATACTTTGTGCCACGGTTCCGAGGTTTGAATTCAAGTTTAAAGCATGTCTTTGATGATTAAAGTCTTGGCAGGTAACTGTTAGTTTGCATTTCTTGAGGACAAGCAACAGTTCGAGTTTGGGGGTGTGATAAGTGTTCAAAAGTACTATTTTTATTACCCTTTTTACTCATATTATTGTTAGACTTAGGCTCATATTAGTTGCATAATTAGTCATTCATGTATTAATTCATGTTTCTTTCCACCGTTGAGCTTGATTACATAACTTCGTGATTTTTGTGGAAAAAGATGCTGCTTTGGTGTGTTTTTTGTGTGTGTGCAGAATCACTTGCCAAAGCAAGGCTGGAACCAGTTGCCAGGGCAATGCATGAAGAAGATGTCGCGCTAGTTGCCAGGGCAATGCTGGAAGGAGATGTCGAGCTAGTTGCCAAGGCAATTTTCGACAAGGAATAAGATGATATGGTAGTCGAAATTGATGACTAGATAAGCCCAAGATGATATGGAGCAAAGTTAAATTACAAATGAGTTTGATTTCCATGAAGAGGTTAAAGAGAAATTAAATCCCAAGAAGATAGAAGAAGTTCTAGAAGGAATTTAAATATAATAAAGAATTATATTCTTTAAAGATAATTTAATTCCAACTTAACTTCCTCCTCAAGAAGGATTTTGACCTAGCCATCTCCTATTGAAAGGACCAAGCCGTCAAAGAGAAAAGGGCAAGAAGAAAGAAATTTCGACAAAACTCCAAAGGGGTAAGAGGGGAGAGATTTCGACAAGGGAGAAAGCTTGGAGGGAGAGTTTGATGGAGAGGTTTTCCAAAGACGGCTGATCGATTTCTTTTTCTTCTTCTTTGCTTCCATTAGATTCATGGTTTGGAGATTATTCTTTGTATATCTTTTGAACCCAACCATGAACTAACTTGATTGGTTGGGGTTATTGTGTTTTGTTGTTGTGAAAAACAATTGGATTTTGTTTAGGTTTTTGAGTTGCAATTCAATTTTTAAATTTTGTTCATTCTTGGTTCTCAATCTTGTTTGCGAGTGAATTGGGAGAGGATCTCGTAACTTCATCTATTTATCTAATATCGGGAGAGTTAGATTCAAGAAATGAATGAGCATGGTCTTTATTCAATCAATTGATGGTGAAGACTAATCCAGCTTAGGGATAAGTTTAGGATTTTAACGGCTAAGAGGAGCACAAGATTGGTTTTTGTTCACCCTTGATTCACGCATGGATGTATTATCAAGGCATGCACAAATAGCTAGAGTTTCGACTTAGGGATAAGAAAAAACCATTGAAGAACGCTTCGCCAAAATTTGGAAGTGAATGCTCAATTTCCCAGGCAATCGACCCATCCTTAATTGCCCAGGCAATCTGATCAGACAACGAGGGTGAATTGCCCTGACAACCGACTAGGCAACACAGCATAATTGCCCTGGCAATCAACCAGGAAATTACAACCAAATTGCCCTGGCAATCGACTAGGCAATCATAACAGAATTGCCCTGGCAATCCGGCTGCTACTCAATCACCAAGGCGATCCAATCGGCTATCACACCTTAACTCACGATAACCTGGCCTATTCTCTCTTTTGCTTTTATCTATTCTTTTAGTTTATTTCTTTTACTTTACTCGTTAAAATCAACTCCTACTATCAATTGTGTTTTTACTTTTACAGTGCGATAACTAAAGCAAAGTGGCCCAAACCAATCCCTATGGAGATGATACTTGATACTCGTATCACTTTATTACTTGCGACGTGTATACTTGCACAATTGCGTGGCACTTATTGCACGCAACGGAAATCAAACTCTTTTGGGATTTAGCTTTGCCCTACGTCATCTTGGGCTTATCTAGTCATCGATTTTGACTACCATATCATCTTATTCCTTGTCAGAAATTGCCCTGGCAACTAGCTCGGCATCTCCTTCATGCATTGCCCTAGCATCTAGCTCGGAATCTCCTTCATGCATTGCCCTGGTAACTGGTTCTAGCCTTGCTTTGGCATGTGATTCTGCATATACACACAAAACACACCAAAGCAACATCTTTTCCCACAAAATCACCAAGTTATGTAATCAAGCTCAACGATGGAAAGAAACATGAATTAATGCATGAATGGATAATTATGCAACTAATATGAGCCTAAGTCTAACAATAATATGAGTAAAAAGGGTAATAGAAATAGTACTTTTGAACACTTATCAACAAGTGCTCACCTATGAACAGTATGACCATGTAGGAAAGTTTTTATGCATCTAGACAAGATAAAAGGAAAAAATGGATGTGTTTCAGGTTTAATCTTCCCGGTTTACTTCGGTAAACCTAATGCAGCTTGCTCTGTTCGGTCTTGCGACTAGTCCAGGTCGAGGGGGTTACATTTGTTGGTATCAGAGCCAGGTTTCCAAAAAGTTGGGACGTTGTTGTTTGATTAGCTAATGTTGTTTGAATTGCACGGTGCTTGTGTATATGTTCTATGATTGTTTAATGTTAAGTTGAGGAATGTTTTGGGAACACATTGCCTATTACCGAGGATATAAAATGCCTTTAAAAGTTGACTTGGATCTTTTTCCTGACGCTAGCCTAACTTTAATGTGTTTGATGCTTTTGTTAGCATGGCTCGACGTGAGACACGATCTATGGCTAATACTGCCGGGATTGGGCAAAATAACGAGACAAAAGAGAATCTCCCTCATGTTTTACCTCATCCTTCTCTAGTGGTTCCTCCAGTTGATGTTAGGGTGGGTGAAGCACCCCAGGTTCACCAAGTACCAGTATATGTGGATTTGACTCTGTTAGTTCAAGCGATAATGGGAGCTTTTCAGGCAACGATGGCTGGAGTGCAGGCTCAGGCACCGGCACCTGCTGTAGTGGCAAATCAAGGTCTACCTTTGGAGCGTCTGAGGAGTTTGAGAGGTGAGAAGTTTCAAGGTTTGAGCCCTGAGGCTGTTAAAGGTTCGTTGGAGAAGACGATTCACATCATGGATCAGATGGGATGTAATGAGGAGCACAAATTAGGTTGCACTGTGTCCCTGCTATAGGGGGATGCATATCATTGGTGGGTGACCACGATTATTGGTGTTCCTGAGGCGGACGTTACTTGGGAGTTCTTTCGAAGAGCTTTCAAGAGGAAGTATCTTGGTACCCAGTACTTGGATATAAAGAAGTGCGAGTTTATGTCGCTATCCCAGGGAGGTATGTCTATTGCTGAGTACGAGGTGAAGTTTGCTCGGCTGAGTTAGTATGCTTCGGAGTTAGTTCCAGACGACCATCAGAGATGTGACAGATTTCATTATGGTCTGGTTAAGGACATTAAGACGTATCTCTTGGCTGTAGATTACACAAATGTCGATGTGTTGGTTAATCGGGCCAAGGATATCGAGCAGTTCTTGGGTGCACCAGTTCAGGCTATAGGTGAGAGCTTGGGTAAGAGAGTGGTTGACTCTAGCTATTCTAGGAGGCAAAATAGGAGGTTCAGGGACAAGAGACATAAGCCAGATCACAAGTGAGGTGGTAGAGCTGGCCAGGGTGCCCAGAAAGCTCGTGATACACCAGAGTGTGAGCGATGCGATAGGCGCCACGAGGGTATGTGCTGGGTACTACCGGAGCTTGTTGGATTTGTGGTTCATCTGATCACTTGAAGCGTGATTGTCCTCAGGCTGCGAGGGATGCACCAGCTCAAATTACCGTATCTGCTACAGACCGAGGCTATGGCAGGGGCAATTTTTAGAGACGCGAGGATGGTCAGAGGGGTATGGCTCATGCTGTAGCGGTGAGATCTGAAGTTGTGGATTGGATCGGGTCTTTGCTCACCATGAGGGTCGTAATGACATGAATGTGATCACAAGTACTTTTACTTTACAATCTTTATCATTGTTATCTTTGATTGATTCGGGGTCTACGCATTCATATATCTTGAGTGAACATGCATCTAAGCTAAATATTCCTGTTGAGATCTTAGATGTTGACATGTTAGTCACAAGTTCCTTTGGGGAAATGGTTACAACAAGAAGGTTGTACCAGCGTTGTCCTTTGGTGGTGCAAGGACATGAGTTTGCCGCAGATCTGATGGAATTGCCATTCCATGGATTCGATATCATTTTGGGTATGGATTGGTTGGGTGAGCACAGAGAAGTTGTGGATTGTGAATCCAAAAGGATTTTCTTGAGGTTGGCTGACGATTATGAAGTCGTGGTGGTTGGCGAGAAAGTTAAGTTCCTGTCCAACGTGGTTTCTGCTGTTAGGGCAGAGAAGATGATGCTTGATGGCTGCCAAGCTTATTTGGCTATTGTTATGAATCCAGAAGCTAAGGGTGTTCGAGTGCAGGACATTCGAACCGTGTGCGACTTTTCTAAGGTCTTTCCTGAGGAGTTGTCGGGGTTTACCTTCGAATATGGAGGTGGAGTTTCGCATTGAGACATATGAGGGTACAACATCGGTATCCATTGCTCCTTATAGGATGGCTCCAAAAGAGTTGAAGTCGCAACTTCATGAGTTGTTGGACCATGGGTTCATTCGACCAAGTGTTTCTCCGTGGGGTGCTCTTGTTCTCTTTGTGAAAAAGAAAGATGGTAAGATGCGTATGTGCATCAATTATCGTCAGCTGAATAAGTTGATGGTAAAGAACAAGTATCCGTTTCCGCGGATTGATGATTTGTTCGATTAGTTCTGTGGAGCAGCGGTGTTTTCCAAGATAGGTTTCAGATCAGTATATTATCAGTTGAAGGTTAAGGATGTAGATTGCACAAAACTGCGTTCCGTACGAGGTATGGGCATTATAAGTTTCTGGTTATGCCTTTTGGTTTGACAAATGCCCCGGCTGCGTTTATGGACATGATGAATAGAGTGTTCCATGAGTATCTTGATCAGTTTGTGGTGGTATTCATAGATAATATTCTCGCATACTCCCGTACCAAGAAAGAGCATGTTCGACATTTGTGGATTGTGTTGCAAGTGTTGAAGGATAATCAGTTATATGCTAAGTTGAGCAAGTGCGAGTTTTGGCTTAAGGAAGTGACATTCCTTGGTCATGTGATTTCTACAGAGGGTATCCGCGTTGATCCACAGAAGGTTGAGGCTATTCTCTAGTGGAAGCCACCTAAATTTGTATCAGAGGTGCGTAGTTTTCTTGGATTGGCTGGTTATTATCACCGTTTTGTTGAGGGGTTTTCTAGTACTGCAGCACCGTTGACCAAGTTGTTATAGAAGAATGTTCCTTATGTGTGGATAGATAAGCAGAAGCAGAGTTTTGAGAAGTTGAAGAAAGTTTTGACACATGCTCCTGTGTTGATTCAGCCTGAATCTGAGAAGGAGTTTGTGGTTTATAGTGACGCGTCGTATGTTGGCTTAGGTTGTGTGCTGATGTAGGATGGAGGGTTGTGCCATTTGCATAGAGGCAGTTGAAAGTTCATGAGGGCAATTATCCAACTCATGATTTGGAGATTGCAGCTGTGATTTCGCTTTGAAAATTTGGCGACATTACCTCTATGGTGAGAAGTGTGTGGTCTTTACGGATCACAAGAGCTTGAAGTATTTGATGTCCAGAGAGATTTGAATCTTAGGCAGCGTAGGTGGTTAGAGTTGCTTAAGGATTACGACTTGACAATTGAGTATCATTCTTGTAAAGACAATGTGGTGGCGGATGCACTAAGTCGTAAGGTGGCGGTTGAGCTTCGAGCTATGTTAAGGACATAGAGGATGGTAATACGATAGATTTCCATTTTGATGATGATGGGGTTGTGTGTTTCAAGGGTCGAATAGTGGTGTCTGATGATCTGGAGTTGAGGCACACTATCTTGACGGAGGCACACTCTAGTCCTTTTGCTATGCATCCTGGTAGTGTTAAAATGTATCGTGATTTAAGGGAGACATACTACTGGTTGGGTTAAAAAAGGATGTGGCTGAGTTTGTGTCCAAGTGCATGGTATGTTAGCGGGTTAAGGCTGAACATCAATTTCCATCCTGGTTGTTGCAACCGCTGAAGATTCTAGAGTGGAAATGGGAGAGAGTTACCATGGATTTTGTTGTGGGTTTACCGTTGACACCGGCTAAGAAGGATTTTGTTTGGTTGATTGTTAACCAGTTCACAAAGTGTGCACATTTCTTACCAGTGCATACAACGTACACTTTGGACAAATTGGCTGATTTGTATATAGCGGAGATTGTGCGCTTGCATGGTGTACCTAAATCCATTATTTCAGATAGGGATCCGAGGTTTACGACAATGTTTTGGAAGAGTTTGCACCAGTCTTTGGGTCTGAGGTTGAGTTTTAACACCGTGTATCATCCCCAGTCGGATAGACAGTCTGAGCGGGTTATCCAAGTTTTGGAGGATATGCTGAGATGTTGCATTATTGAGTTCCAAGGAACCTGGGAGAAACATTTGCCTTTAGTTGAGTTTGCGTACAACAACAGTTATCAGGCGAGTATACAGATGGTGCCTTATGAGACGTTGTATGGCTGGAGGTGTCGTACGCCCTTATGTTGGGCTAAGGTGGGGGAAAACCATGTTACCCTACCAGATGTGTTGAAAGACACAAATGAGAAGGTTAAGCTTGTTTGCGACCGGTTGAAAGTGGTTGTGGATCGGCATAAATCTTACACGAATTTGAAGCGTAAAGAGGTTGAATATACGGTGGGCGATCGCGTATTCTTCAAGGTGTCACCATGGAAAAAGGTGATGAGATTCAGACGTAAAAGGTAAGCTTAGTCCGAGGTTCATTGGACCATACGAGGTTATTGAGCGTGTGGGGCTTGTGGCATACCGGTTGAGGTTGCCTCCAGAGTTGGAGAAAATTCATAATGTATTCCATGTGTCAATGTTGAGGAGATGTCGATCCAATCCATCGCATGTTATGCTGGTGGAGGATGTGGAGTTGAGGCCAGATCTATCCTTTGATGAGGAAACCGTAGAGATCCTCGATACCAGCAAGAACGTTATAACAACCCGGTTTTGGGCTTAGCGATTTTGGGTTTATTAGACGGTCTGATGGACCGGGTTAGAGATTTGAGTCAGATTCGGGATCGTATTTTTTTGGTAAGATAAAATTATAGAAAAATAGTTAAAAATCATATTTTAATATATATTGATTTTTGGTGGAATCAACTTTAGAAAAAGGAAATTGGTAATATGACATTTTGGGTTAGTGACCAAAATGCGATTTTTGGAAACTGTTTTAAAGTGACTAAAATCAAAAGGGTCAAATTCTTAGAATCCTTAAGGAGCTAATTTACCAAGTGTTTTATGGTGGTTTCTCCCTTCAATTAAATCATTTTGAACATGTGTTTTAAAAGGTGGTTAATAAGGATTAAATATCTAAAGTTAGTTATTAGCTTTTAAAAGAAATTCACGTAACTTTTTCCTAAACCTTTTCTCTCAACTTCTTTTCTTCCAAACACTCAGAATTTCATCAAATCCAGAGGTGAGGGACTCCTTTCACTCAGATTATTGGTTTTAATTTGATTTCTTAACTTTGTTTTGCAAAATCTTATTAGAATTTTATGTTTTCTTAGCTTTAAACAGACCAATTGAGGGAGAAATCACATAACAGGGGCAAGGTCCGTGATCTCCTCTGTTAAATGGTTCTTTATTGATATTCCCAAGTATTTGATCCTTGATTTATGAGTTGTAATGTGTTTTAATGTTTTATCAATGTTTAATTGAGTTATTTTGGAAATATTGATGAATCATGGTGATTTTCGAAGTGGATTTGATTTCCAGTATTTGAGATTGATTTAATATATGTTTTGGATGTGTTTTGATGTTGATAAGTTGTTTTTATCAATAGAATCCGAAAACTCTTGAGTCTCTAATTATTTAGGTTGCTAGTTTTGAGTTATTGTGGAGATAATCGAGTTTAATCTTTGCTGGAGGTAAAAGGATGTTAGGAAAGGGTTTCTGGGTGTTATTAGATGTTGGTTGATGGCTTGAATTGTTTTTTTATGGCTGGGTTAAGTTTTAGAAACGTTTGATGTTGATTTTGGTATGTTTCGGATAGTTTCTGAGTGGACAACTTTGGAGTTGCCGGAGATTGCTGTTAGGCAATGGTTTGAATACATTTCAATGCATTTATCCTCTGGTTTTATGTGTTTAAATAGGGGATAATCAAGGAGACGAAGATTGACATTGTTTGGTTGCTTGTCGGGAGCTTGTTTCGCGTTGGCAAGGAAGGCGAGGCGGTGAGTGGAAACTGGTTTTAAATGCTTTAAAAAGGTTTGTAAAGGTTGTGGGGATTTTAGGGTAAGTGTGAGATACTTACCTAAGCTCAGAAGTAAGTTTCCCTTATTTTGCTCTTGAATATCGGTTTAGATATAAACATGTTAGTTGCATGTTTTGGTTATAAACATGGTATTCTTTACTTACTGGTAATGCATGATTTTGAGTACATATGCAGGGGTTTAAAAGTATATTAAATGCTATTGAGCATTTGTTTTCATTTCGGTTGGGAATGGTGTTGTTGCATTGGCAATGGGATTCGCATATGTGGTGTTTTATGAAATGCATTGTAAAACAGTAAGTAAGTGGTTTGTAAATGATAAATTGGCTATGTGACAAGGCGAGGAAACAATCAGATATAGTTGTCATGCCATATGATTAAAAGTGCACTATAAAATATGAACAAAATCGATCGTGGTTATGGGTCCTTGAGGTATGGCAGTTTAACAAGGCCACTCGGACTGTTGAGACATCAATTGGGGTATGCGATTTAACTAGGCAACCCAAATTGATGGTGATCTTGCGGTTTAACTAGGCAAGGTCGGTACTCTTACGGTTTAACTAGGTAAGGGTGAAATCTTGCGGTTTAACTAGGCGAGGGTGACAAATCTTGCGGTTTAACTAGGCATGGTATGAGAGATTCGTGTATCCGATATGTGTATAGGATAGAGATAGTCTATCCGGGTCACTATAAATGCCAATATATATGAAAGTTCATGTGTTAAACCTTGTTTATAATGTGTTGGAAATATATATATGGTTTGGTCAAAATGCTTTGGAATTCAAGCATGGATTGTATATGAGGTTATAAAGGTTATTGTGTTTTGATTCGGTTGGAATCATGGAAAAATGCTTAGGTTGTAAGCATTTTTTGGGGAAAGCAAGCATGTGGTTTTTAAATAGTCTTTAATGCATCATTGTTTTATGAGCACCCTCACTAAGCATGTGTGCTTACGCTCTCTTTTTCCTTATGATGCAGAACATTAAAGTTCGGGAGGACAGCAAGGGCAAGGTTTGCAAGAATCCAAAAGTTAAACTACTTTTAAGTATAAACTCGATTTACGTTTCCGGTTAATAAGGCAATGTGTTCTCCAAGGATTTTTGGGAGTTGTAAATCTGTTCTTTGTGGATTCAAATGTGTTTCTATGCTGGTTTTTATTGATGATTACGTGTTGCTCAACTTGATGCTATTACTTGTCTAAAGTTGAGGTTGGATGGTTGATTAGGAATGCATCTAGAGTTTCCTTGTGATTTTCCATGTTGTGTTGGTTTGACCAAGTTTAACATGTTATGTTGAGTGTGTTGGAATGTCACATATGTTGTGAATGGCCTATTTGTGCATTTTGAGATGTTAGGCAAAGTGGTTTAGGAAGCATGCCCCTAGAGTAGTCCTTTGGAAGCTTAATGATGTTTTGTTTGCCAAACCATGTTATAAATGTCAGATTATGTATGCTGAAGAGTTGATATGCATGTATGCAAGTTTCTAGAGGCCAATTGCATTTAGAATTGTGTGAAAAACTAGCTAATTTTGACGTTACAGGCCCAGGCATACCAATACGCGAGGGACTGTATCGGTACGGCAAGACAAATATGACCGTAGTGTATCAGTACAGGCATAGGCGTTTCAATACGCCAATTGGTTTTTGGAATTTTACCTTTTGGGAGATAGCCCGTGTACTGAAACACCATGGAGGCCGTATCGGTACGGTGTGTAAAAAGGCTGTGTACCAAAACTCTAGGGGAACCGTATCGGTACGATGTGCAAGGATTTCAAAACGAGCTTTATACTCAAAATGGCGTACCAGTATGGGACCAGCTGTATTGAAACAAGGTATTCACAACCGTATCTATACGAGGCTCAGGATATCGATACGAGTGTCGTTAATTCTGTTAATGTCAAGAGGAGGCATTTGGTTTTCTTTCATTTTAGTCCCTGATTCTTGTTTTGTCAATTGTTTGAATATGGATAATCATCTAAAGCTGATTCTTGACATGTAAGCATGAAATGAACCTAATTAAAAGTTGGTAATGTAAAAAGTAGAGAAGTACTTTTATTTTGCCGAAATTATGTTTTGGTCTTTAATCCTTGTTTGAGGTCAATTGGATATCGTTACGATGCCCGATTGAGACGAGTACTCACCTATGAATGGTATGACCATGTAGGAAAGTTTTAATGCATCTAGAAAAGATAAAAGAAAAAAATGGATGTGTTTTAGGTTTAATCTTCTCGATTTACTTCGGTAAACCTAATGTAGCTTGCTCGGTTCGATCTTGCGACTAGGCCAGGTTAAGGGGGTTACAGGTTGGCAGGATATTACAACCATTTTGTGGATGATTTCTCGAGTATTGCTTCTTCTTTGGCGAAGTTGTTGCAAAAGGATGTGAGTTTTGGCGAAGTTCTAGCAATGGGACTTGCTATTGGTTAATGATACATATTGCATAAGGTTTAATATGATGGGTTTTAAGATGTTAAGTGCATGGTTTAAGAGCATGATGATGATGTTCTAAATGTTGTTGAAACATGATTTCGAAATAGGATTTCAATAAGTTGTTAAGAAATGATTTTAAATGCATAGATGGCGTTTTGTTTGTGAGCGCTCCTCACTAAGCCTTGTGTGCTTACGCTCTTATTGTCCATCAATGTAGAGAATTGAGAGCTTGGGAAGCAGCAAGGAGCAAGAGATCCTAGCAAGACTTGTTTAGCAAAGTATGTTTAGATTAGACTATAAGTAATAAAGGCAATGGGGTACTCGTTTTGGTTTTGGGAGATGTTTTGATAAACTCCCTATTTGAGCAAGTTTGTTTGGTTGCTCTAAAGTTGTAAATGGCCTTTATGGTTTGGTTTTGGTGATGGTTTGGAGTTTCATGTTTTACTTGATTGGTTTCTAGGTTGCTTGCCTATAGATTTACATTTGATGCAAAATGCCATGAATTGATGTTGAATATGTTACGCTATGTTGTGAATTGTATCCTGAATATGTTGGATGTATGTTAGAAGCATGTTAGGGTGTTTTGGATAGGCTAAAAGCTTCTTAAAACAGCTAAATGTGACATTACAGGCCCAGGCGTACTGATACGCGGGGGACCGTATCGGTACGACTAGGCATAATCAAGCATGATGTTTCGATATGGGCTTGGGTGTACTAGTATAGATTTTCTTTGCTAGAATCTGCTTTTTGGGACAAAACTCGCGTATCGAAACATAACCATACCGTATCGGTACGATTGCCAAATATTTACGAACTACCAGCTAGGGGTACCGAAACTAGTTGTAGTGTATCAAAATAGTACAGGCTTGAGTAAGGCACCGTATCGATACGGTGGCACATGTATCAATACGATTGTCTGTTATTTCAGTTAATGTCATGGAAATGAATTTATGTTTTCTTGCGTTTTGGTTCCTGAATGTTGTGGATGCAATTGAATGAGTTTGGATGTTCGAATCGAGCTGATTTTCAATATGAGAACATGAAACGTGCTTAATTAAAGGTTGGTAACTTAAAAATGTGCTAAGTCCTTGTAGTTTGATCATATTGCAATTTGGTCCCTAAATTGCAATTGATCCAATTGGATGTTAAATCGATACTCGATTAGTTGAGTTTTCACCTGATGTCAGTATGAACATATTGGTTAATGACTCTGCATTTAGACAAGATAAAAAATAGTCGTATTTTGGTTTCTTTCTTTATGGTTTACCTAGATAAACCTAATGTAGCTCGCTCGGTTCGGACTTGCAACTAGGCCAGGTCGAGAGGGTTACATTTGGTGGTATCAGAGTCATGTTTGCGATAGTTAGGAGTTGGTTTGATTGTTGTAATGTGATTGTGAGTTGTTATCTAATGTTTAAAATGCACGGTGATTGCTTTATGCCATGTTGGGGGGAAATTTGGGAAACCCATTGCCTTATTATTATAGTCTGGAAAGTTTTGATTTTTGAAATGGAAGTCTTAGATCCTTTCTTGAAGCTGGACTGACTATTTTGTTTTGAAATGATTATCATGCCTTAGTTATATTTAGCACAATAGGACCGAGGAGAGAGTTTTGATCTGGAACATTTGTTGCTGCCACTGGGCAGGATGTTGAGGGGGATGTTGTACCTCATAGAGGGTTGGCACTGCCCTCACCTATTCCACCTGAGGGAGTGGAGCAAGTACCACCTGCGCCAGTTGGGCCAGGGATGGGTGATATGGTACTGGTGATTCAGGCCATGACTGGTGCTTTTTTCAAGAAGCAGTTGTAGGTGTTCATGTGCCGGCAGGGTTTGCCGTTAGAGCATCTTCGCAGTTTGGGCAGAGTTAAGTTTCGAGGTTTGCCGCTTGAGGCTTCTAAGGGCTGGTTGGCCAGTACTAAGAGGATACTAAGCCAGATGGGCTGTACCGATGCCCGTAAGCTGGGCTGTGTTGTTTCCCTGTTACAGGGTGATGCCTATACATGGTGGACTACCACAAATTTTGGTATGACGACTGATGATGTGACCTGGGAGTTCTTCTGTGGTACTTTCTGAAAAAAGTATTTGGGAGTCCGATATCAGGATGATAGGAAGCGGGAGTTCATGGCTTTTGTGCAGGGCGGTATGTCTGTGGTAGAGTATGAGGTGCAGTTTGTGTGGCTAAGTCAGTACGCACCTGAGTTGGTCCCTAACGAGCGCCAGCGATGTGATCATTTCCGCTACGGGCTTGTACAAGAGGTTAAGACATACATGCTTGTTGCTGATTGTACCGATTTCGATGTGTTGGTTTCGCAGGCCAAGGATGTAGAGCAGAATCTTAGTTTGGCTTCTAGGTCGCGAGGCTCTAGCTCGGGTAAGAGAACTGCTAATTCTAGTTCTAGCGGTGGTAAGGTTAAGAGACACAGTGATAGGAGGTTTCGCCCAGAGCCGAGGCATGGCAGAGGTGTTGTGGGACATGGAGCCCATGGGTAGGGTTCTCAGGTTAGAGCACCATTTAACACCTGTTGGGTTTGTGGATCCCGAGATCATCTGAGGCAAGATTGTCCGCGTTTGGCCAGGGAGGGTCAGGCACCTACGCCTGTTGTGGCCAATGTGGGTCTGGCTACCATCAGGGGCGTGATTGTCCATTGTTGGCCCGAGGTGGGCAGGTGCTGCACTTGTTGTTGCCCTGCAGCAAGGCCATGGTTGTGGTTGTGGGTCGTTTCAGCGTCGAGATGGTGGGCAACAGACTACGGCTCATACCGTTGCTATCTAGCCTGAGGGTGGTGGACCGACTGGGGTGTATGCACACCACGAGGGTCGCAAGGACACCGATGTGATTGCAGGTACTTTCTCTTTACAGTCCTTGTCGTTGTATTTGTTAGTTGACTCTGGTTCTACCCATTCATACATCTTGTGTGAGCATGCCCAATTACTTGATATACCTGTTGAAATTCTAAATGTGGGTGTTAGAGTGGCCAATTCTCTTGGGGAGACAGTTGTAGTTAGGAAGTTGTATCGTAGGTGCCCGTTGATGGTTCAAGGCCATGTTTTTACTGTGGATCTGATGGAGTTGCCATTCCATGGCTTTGATGTTATTTTAGGCATGGATTGGTTGATCGAGCATCGAGCCGTGGTGGATTTTGAGACCAAACGGATATTTTTGAGGTTGTCGGATGATTTCGAGGTAGTGGTTGTTGGTGAGAATGCCAAGTTCTTATCTAATGTTGTTTTGGCTTTGGAAGTGAGTCGGATGTTAGGTTTTGGATGTCAAGCTTTCTTGGCCTATGTGATGAATCCTGGTTCAAAGGAGCTGAGGGTGCAGGTATTCGCACCGTATGTGAGTTTTCGGGTGTTTTTCTAAAAGAATGGGGTTGCCACCTGATCGTGAGGTAGAGTTTGGCATTAAAACCTATGCTAATACGGCACCGATGTCTATTGCTCCGTACTGCATGGCCCCGAAGGAGTTGAAGATGCAATTGCAAGAGTTGCTTGATCGTGGGTTCATTAGACTGAGTATTTCACCGTGGGGTGCACCGGTGTTGTTTGTAAAAAAGAAGGATCATGATAGACATTTATGGATTGTGCTTCAGACTTTGTTAGCTAATCAGTTGTTTGCCAAGTTAAGCAAGTGTGAGTTTTGGCTTAGAGAGGTTGTTTTCCTTGGGCATGTTATATCGGCCGAGGGAATTTGTGTTGATCCGTGCAAGGTTGAGGCTGTGATGAGTTGGAAGGTGCCTGAGTCGGTAACAGAAGTCTAGAGTTTTCTTGGTTTGGCTGGTTATTACCGTAGGTTTGTGGAAGGGTTCCCAGTTTGGTTGCTCATTTAACCAAGTTTTTGTAGAAGAATGCTTGGTTTGAGTGGACGGAAGATAGACAGCGAGCTTTCGAAAGGTTGAAGGAAGCTTTGATGTAAGCTCCAGTCTTGGTTCAACCTGAATCAGGGAAGAAGTTCGTTTGTATAGTGATGCGTCATATGTTGGGCTTGGTTGCGTGTTGATGCAAGAAGGTAAGGTAGTTGCGTATGCATCTAGGCGGTTGAAGGTGCATGAGCATAACTACCCTACTCATGATCTTGAGCTTGTCGCGGTTGTGTTTGCCTTAAAAATCTGGAGGCATTACATTTATGGCGAGAAGTGTATGGTTTATACGGATCATAAGAGCTTGAAATATTTGATGTCCTAGAAAGAGCTGAATCTTAGGCAACGGAGGTGACTTGAGTTGCTTAAAGATTATGAACTGACCATTGAATATCATATGGGAAAAACAAACGTTGTGGCGGATGCTTTGAGTAGGAAAGCAGCTATGGAGTTGAGAGCTATGTTTGCTCGTTTGAGTCTGACGGGTGACAGTAGATTGTTGGCCGAGTGAAACCACCCTTGTCGCAGTTGATCAAGGAGAGGTAATCGCATGATGAGAGTTTGGTGCCGCATGTTAAGGATATCATGGATGAGAATCCTACGAATTTTCATTTCAATGACGATGGGGTGTTGTGTTTTAAAGGTCGAATTGTGGTGCCTGAAGATGATGAGTTGAGGAGTACCATTTTGATCGAAGCGCATGCTAGTCCTTTTGCTATGCATCCCAGTAGTACTAAGATGTGTCGTGGGTTGAAGGAAGACTATTAGGTTGGGCTGAAGAAAGATGTGGCTGATTTTGTTTCTCGTTGCATGGTATGTCAGTGGGTTAAGGCTGAGCATCAGTTTCCTTTCGGGTTGTTGCAACCATTGAGGATACTAGAATGGAAGTGGGAACTGATCACCATGGATTTTGTGTCTGGATTGCCTTTGACACCGGCCGAGAAGGATTCCATTTGGGTGATTGTTGATCAATTTACAAAGTGTGCGCATTTTGTGCTAGTGCATACTACGTATACCTTAGATAGGTTGGCGATCTGTACATCTCTGAGGTTGTGCGTTTGTATGGGGTACCTAAATCCATAGTTTCGGATAGAGATCTACGTTTCATGGCAAGGTTTTGGATGTGCTTGCATCGTGCTCTACGAACAAGGCTGAATTTTAGCACTTTGTATCATCCTCAGTCAGATGGTTAGCCGAAGCGTGTGATTTAGATTCTCGAGGATACATTGAGGTGCTGCATTATTGAGTTACAGGGAACATGGGAAAAGCAACTGCCATTGGTGGAGTTTGCTTATAATAACAGTTATCAGGCTAGTATACAGATGGCACCGTATGAGGCGTTGTATGGAATGAGGTGTCGTACGCCCGTATGCTGGACTGAGGTTGGGGAGAAGTATCTTTCCTTGCCTGGTGTTTTAAAACGCAAGAATGAGAAAGTAAAGTTGATATGTAAGCGCTTGAAAGCGGCTTCGGACCGTCAGAAATCCTACGCAGATTTGAGGCGTAGAGATATAAAGTATACTGTTGATGACCGAGTGCTTTTGAAGGTATCACCTTAGAAGAAGGTGATGTGTTTTTGGAGGAAAGGGAAGATTAGCCCAAGGTTTATTAGACCATACGAGGTTGTTGAGCATGTGGGTCATGTCGCTTACCATTTGAGGTTACCTCATGAGTTGGAGAGGATTCATGATGTGTTTCATGTTTCGATGTTGCGGAGGTATCGGTTGGATCCCTCGCATGTTATGCCAGTGGAAGATATTGAGTTTAGGCTGGACCTATCTTATGATGAAGAACCAGTAGAGGTTATTGATACCTGCAGTAAGGTTTTGCGTTGTGAAGGTGTTGAGGAGGCCACGTGGGAACACAAGTCGGAGATGCTAGAGCAGTTCCGCTTCTGTTTCCTCCAGGTAAATTTCGAGGATGAAATTTCTTAAGTGGGGGAGAGTTGTAACACCCTGTTTTGGGCCTAGCGATTTTGAGGTTTATTATACGGCCTAATGGATCGGGTTAGAGATTCGAGTCAGATTCGGGATCGTATATTTTTTAGTAAGATAAAAATGTGGAAAATAGTTAAAAATAATCTTTTAATATATATTGATTTTTGGATGAATCAATTTTGGAAAATGGAATTTGGAAATGTGACATTTTGGTTAGTGACCAAAATGCAATTTTTGAAAACTGTTTTAAAGTGACTAAAATGAAAAGGGTCAAATTCTTAGAATCCTTAAGGAGCTAAATTACCAAGTTTTTTTAGGGGGTTTCTCCATTCAATTAAATCATTTTAAACATGTGTTTTAAAGGGGATTTAAGAGGGATTAAAATATCTAAGTTAGTTATTTGCTTTTAAGGAAAATTTACATAACTTTTTTTTAAACCTTTTCTCCCAATTTCTTTTTTACTAAACACTCAGAATTTCATCAAAACCAGAGGTAAGAGATTCTTTTCACTCAAATTATTGATTCTAACTTGATTCTTTAACTTTGTTTTACAAAATCTCATTGAAATCTTATATATTCTTAGCTTTAAACAAGCAAATTGAGGGAGAAATCACATAACAGGGGTAAGGTCCGTGATCTCCTCTGTTAAATGGTTCTTTATTGATATTCCCAAGTATTTGATCCTTGATTTATGGTTTATAATCTAATTTATGTTTTTATATAGATTAAATTGGGTAAAATTGATGAAATGATGAAAGATTCAAATTGAATCTGATTTCTAGTGTTATGAATTGTTTTTGAGCATATTTTGGATGTTTAATGATGTTGATAAGTCGATTTTATCAATGGAATCCCGAAACTCTTGAATCTCTAATTGTTTAGGTTGCTAGATTTGTGTTTTTGAGGTGTTATGGTGGTTGTGTGTTTGCTGAAGGTGTTAGGTTGATTTGATTTTGTTTCTAGATGTTAATTGGTGATAAAAGTGGTGTTAGATTGTTAGTTTGTGGTTGGGTTGTGTCTGGAAAGGATTAGTTGAAGTTTTCGGTTGTTGTGGTTGGGTAATTATAAGGTGAATGCAAGAATCCGTGAGCATCTGTTGTTGCAGTGTTGTAAATGCTTGGAGATGCATTAATCCTCTGTTGTTATGTGGTTTAAACAGTGGAGGTTGTTTTGGAAGCGAACGGTGTAGCATTGGAGGCTTCGAACGCTTGATTTTGTGTCGGCAAATCAAGGTTTCATTTATTGGTGAGTAAGAACGTGGATTCTAGCTTTGGAATGTTTTAAAGGTGGTTTATGGGAGTTTAAACTTAGCTTGATATGCTGGTTTAAACTCAGAAGTAACTAAAAGTAGATATTATCTCTCGGTCGTGCTAGTGTTAATTGGTTTTATGCACTTGTCTTGATTTACATGTTACCTACTGTTTAAGCATGTTTTAAAGTATTTGTTATACTGTATTTGAGCATGAAGTGCTGATGGATGCACAAGGTAAGTGATCCTTGTAAGTACATGGTTTATACTTGTGGTTTAAAGCATGGTTGTTGCTTTAGAAAAATGGTTTAGCTAATGCTTGTTAAAAACAGTGAGGTAAATGTTAAATGGTTAATTATATTGGCAAGTGATGTAGTTTTAAAATTGTTATCGGCTATAGTTGGCCAGCCATAGGATTGAGTGCACTATAATAAGTCACCTTGGATGTTGAGGGGTTTAGATCCGTGTACCGAAAACTTCATCTGAGTACCCTAACGGTATAGAGGCTAAATAGTACTGTAGACTCCCGTTAGTGGATTAAGCATCTAACCGATTATTAGGGTTGGTGTCCCCGTGGGTTAAAAGGTGTACCCGGTGGTAATGTACCGCGATTGTCATTGTATCGCTATTCCGGTTGAGATGGCTTGAAGTGTTGGTTGAACACTTGTCGAATCCGTGTATCCGATGAACTCTTTTGTTAATGGACTTGTTTAATGATCACTTGTAAGCCAATATAATTGTTGATGTATCATTGGAGCGTTTATGTTGTATAATGTGATTTATACATGTTTACTCTTTAAGCTTTGCATGCCGTTGTTATGCATGGGAAGGCTTAAATTGAGGTTGAGCAATGGGACTTGTTGTTGGTTAATGATACATATTGCATAAGGTTTAATTTGCTGGGTTTTAAGATGTTAAGTGCATGGTTTAAGGGCGTGATGATGATGTTCTAAATGTTGTTGAAACATGATTTCGAAATGGGATTTCAATGAGTTGTTAAGAAATGATTTTAAATACATAGATGGTGTTTTGTTTGTGAGTGCTCCTTACTAAGCCTTGTGTGCTTACGCTTTTATTGTCCATCAATGTAGAGAATTGAGATCTTGGGAGGCAGCAAGGAGCAAGAGATCCTAGCAAGACTTGTTTACCAAAGTATGTTTGGATTAGACTATAAGTAATAAAGGCAATGGGGTACTCGTTTTGGTTTTGGGAGATGTTTTGATAAACTCTCTGTTTGAGCAAGTTTGTTTGGTTGCTCTAAAGTTTTAAATGGCCTTTATGGTTTGGTATTGGTGATGGTTTGAAGTTTCATGTTTTACTTGATTGGTTTCTAGGTTGCATGCCTATAGATTTACATTTGATGCAAAATGCCATGAATTGATGTTGAATCTCTGATGCTATGTTGTGAATTGTATCCTGAATATGTTGGATGTATGTTATAAGCATGTTAGGGTGTTTTGGATAGGTTAAAAGCTTGTTAAACTAGCTAACTGTGACATTACAGGCCCAGGCGTACCAATACGCGGGGGGACCGTATTGGTACTGCTAGGCAAAATCAAGCATGATGTTTTGATATGGGCTTGGGTGTACCGGTACAGATTTTCTTTACTGGAATCTTCTTTTTGGGACAAAACTCGCGTACCGAAACATTACCATACCATATCAGTACGGTTGCCAAACATTTACGAACTGCCAACTAGGCGTACCGAAACTGGTTACAGTGTATCGAAATGGTACATGCTTGTGTAAGGCACCATATCGACACGATGCATGCGTATCGATATGGTTGTCTGTTATTTCAGTTAATTTCATGGAAATGAAGTTTTGTTTTCTTGCATTTTGGGCATTTTGGTCCCTGAATGTTGTGGATGTAATTTAATGAGTTTGGATTTTCGAATCGAGCTGATTTTCCATATGAGAACATAAAACCTGCTTAATTAAAGGTTGGTAACTTAAAATGTTCTAAGTCCTTTTAGTTTGATCAAATTGCAATTTGGTCCCTAAATTGCAATTGAGCCAATTGGATGTTAAATTGATGCCCGATTGAGTTGAGTTTTCACATGATGTCAGTATGAACATATAGGTTAATGACTCTGCATGTAGACAAGATAAAAGAAAAATGGACGTGTTTTGGTTTCTTTCTTTATGGTTTACCTCAGTAAACCTAATGTAGCTCACTCGGTTTGGTCTTGCGACTAGGCCGGGTCGAGAGGGTTACAGGTTGGATGTTTTGGACTTGTATGATGCTTATTGTTTGGTTTTGAGGGGTTGGGAAACATTATGCATGCTTGGGTAGAAACCATGCCTATAGGAGTTATATTTGGATTTGAGATGTTGTGTTTGATCTTCTCCCATGCTGGTATGTTTGAGAGATTGATGTTTGTGAGATTTTGTGATGATTAGATGTTGTTTGTAATATGTTAGATTGAGCCAAAGTGTCATATGTTGGACCAAGAGGTCATTATAGGTTTGTCCGAACCGGTACGGGTCCTCAGGGATCGGTACACGGGGACCGATAGAGTTAGAGTCCTTATGTAAATAGTAGTTTAAATTAAAGTTTAAAGATAGAGTTAGAGTCCTCATGTAAATAGTAGTTTAAATTAAAGTTTACTTCCTAAAAGATAGAGTTAGATGTCTTGTGTACTTAGGACTCTAATCAGTAACTAAAGTCCAATACTTGAGTCTATAAATTCCTTTGTAAAGGGATGTAATTTTTGAAAATATTCAATAACAGAAAATCAATTCATTTTCTTCTTCTTTTCTGCGAAACTTAAATTTCGCTTTTTATTTTTATCGTTAATTAGTTTTTCCTAAAGCTAGAAAATTGCTTTTCTACATGGTATCAGTCTAACATCGATCCTAGTTAGAATTCTTAATGGGATCCCCTTCGACAACCTTTGAGATGCTATCCATAGCGTAAGTTTCTTTGGATTGGAGTTTTTCCGAAATTTCAGGTTCGACAAAGAACTGTGAAGCGATTTAGCCCTCGTGGAGGATACAAGCATCTGAGAATACTTGTTCTCCTACTACACTTTTTCTACCAAAGGTGCATCAGCATGGATCATCGACTGGAGCATCGATCACATGACCGGTAACAGGAATTATTCCTTAGTTTTTCAGATTCGTCTTCTACAAGTTCTATTAAAACAGCCGATGGCTCTTTCTCTCCTATCAAAGGAAGTGGCTCAGTCCTCATTAACGATAATTTGTTGCTTGAAGATGTTTTGTTTGTGCCTAATCTCGCCTGCAATCTCATCTCTGTTAGTAAACTCTCCAAGAATTTGAAGTGTTCATTCTGATTTCATCAATCTGGTTGTTTTTTGCAGGCAATGAATTGAGGAAGATGCTTGGCACTGCTAGCTTGCAAAATGGTCTTTATGTCCTCGGAAATCAACCATCTACCCTACCAAATACTTCTTGCTCTTTGACTTCTTTAGGGCAAATTGATAATATAATGTTATGGCATTTTAGGTTAGGGCATCCTAATTTTCATTATCTTGCTAAATTATTCCCTGAATTATTTGTTAATAGAAAACCAAGTTCTTTTAAATGCCATATATGTCCTCTCGCTAAACAGACAAAAGCATCCTATTTACCATCTTCCTACAAACCTTCCCAACCTTTTCATTAATTCATAGTGATGTTTGGGGTCCTTCTCGAGTGAAGAATGTGGCTGGTAGTAGGTGGTTTGTCACTTTTATTGATGATCATAGTAGAATAACTTGGGCATATTTGTTAAGGGATAAATCAAGTAGCCTCTATTTTTGAGAAATTTTACAATATGGTTGAAACCCAATTTGAAGTAAAATTCAGATCTTCAAATCTGATAATGGGAGTGAATATTTTACCAAGTCCTTGGGGGAATTTTTTAACAAAAAGGTATTGTTCAACTTAGCGCTTGTGTGGATACACCACAACAAAATGGGGTTTGAGAAAGGAAAAATAGGCATTTGTTGGAGGTAACTAGGTCTTTGATGTTCACTAGTAATATTCCTAAGTATTTGTGGGGTGAGGCTTTGTTAATCTGCAACTTATCTCATTAATCGAATGCCCAAGAAGGTTTTGCAATACTGAACACCTAGAGCTGTTTTTTTGGAGAGTTACCCCAATTTTAAACCTTTGTCCTCTATTCTCCCTTTCAAAGTTTTTGGTTGCTTTGTGTTTGTGAAAGATTATGTTCCCTCTAGGTCAAAACTTGACCCAGATCCTTGAAGTGTGTTTTGGTCGGGTATTCTTCACATAAGAAGGGCTACAAATGTTATCATCCTCCTTCGTAAATTTTTTACTTCCTTGGATCTCACCTTTTTTGAACAGGAACCTTATTTCCCTGCGGCTGCAAATCGGGGAGAATTGTGATGTTTTTCAGCCTCCTACCAATCAGGTTTATCCTTCTTTACCTTCAGAGTTATTACCTACTAATAATCCTTTGTTATTTGAACTCCATACTCCTTTAAACCCTTCTACTTCTTCACCTATTATTACACCTACAGCTTCCCATCCTTCACCTATTGTTACTACTCCTCAGAATTCACCCAAACCTTCCTCACAAACCCCTCAGCCTCCTAAGCAATTGAAAGTTTATACGAAAAATGTAAAACTATTCGTGGACTGTTTTGCAATCTGACACTTGCCGAGAATTGGACTTGAATTCAATTGCCAATGAAAATGATGGAGGTAATGTTCTAGCCGAGATTCCCTTTCATTTACTTGAATTTGATTATTTGCCTATTGCTAAAAGGAAAGGGGTAAGACAATGTACAAAACACCCCATTCAGAGGTATGTTGCTTATGGTAATCTAATGCCATCATTTAAGGCTTTTACAGGTTGCTTAGATAAAGAACAGATACCTAACACTATTGAGGAGGCTCTAAAAGATTCTAAGTGGAGAAGGGCTGTTAAAGAGGAGATTGAAGCACTTGAAAAGAATGATACTTGGACCATTTACAGATCTTCCACAAGGCAAGAAACCAATCGGATGCAAATGGGTGTTCGCCATAAAATACAACTCGATGGCAGTATACAGAGGTATAAAGCAAGGTTGGTGGCCAAGGGTTTTACTCAAACCTATGGAATTGATTATAATGAGACCTTTGCTCCTGTAGCTAAACTAAATACTGATTAGAGTTCTCTTAAGCTTGGCTGTAAACAAGGACTGGAAGCTTCATCAACTTGACATTAAGAATGCCTTTCTTAATGGGAAATTGGAAGAAGAAGTGTACATGAGAGTGCCTTCGGGCTTGAAGTCGATAAAAGGAGATCGAAAGTTTGCAGACTTAATAAATCCATCTATGGTTTGAAGCAGTCACCTAGAGCACGGTTTGACAGATTCACCAAGGTGATTTTAGAAAATGGATACAAACAATCCTTGGCAGATCACACTCTCTTCATTAAGGTAACCTCTAGCAATAAAAGGGTTATTTTAATAGTATATGTGGATGACATTATTCGACAGTGATGATGATGAAGAGATAAGTCACTTGAAAGGGTTGTTAAATACACAGTTTGAAACAAAAGACCTAGGAAAGCTCAGATACTTTCTAGGCATGGAGGTTGCTAGGTCGAGCAAAGGTCTAGTGATAAACCAGAGAAAATATGTTCTTGATCTACTTAATGAAGCAGGAATGTTGGGATGCAAACCAGTTGATACTCCCATGGAAGCAGGCTTAAAATTCAATAGAGAGGACACAAGCCCTAAAGGCGATAAGGGTAAATTTGAGAGGTTAGTGGGAAAATTGATTTATTTGTCATTAACTGGACCGGACATTGCTTTTTCGATTAATATTATCAGTCAACACATGACTGATCCAAGGGAAGATCACATGGAAGCTGCAATTAGAATTTTGAGATACTTGAAAGGGACACGGGGCATGGATTGCTATTTAAAAAGACTCAAGAAAGGACTGTTCAGATTTATTGATTCAAGTTGGGCAAACGAATCGATGAAAGGAGATCAACTAGTGGTTCTTTGCTCCTTTGTTTGGGAAATCTAGTGACTGGAGGAGTAAGAAACAAACAATTGTATCTAGAAGCAGTGCTAAAGCGAGAATATAGGGCTTTAGCATTGGGGAATGTGAAGGAATTTGGTGTTAAAGCTATTGAAGGAGCTAAATGTGAACCAAGATGAGAAGTTTGAGATTTTTTGTGATAATCAGTCCACCATACAAATTGCTCAAATCCAGTCCACCATGATAGGACTAAACATGTGTAGATTGTGGCATTTTATCTCGTAAAAGATTACTAGTGGGATGACTTCTTTATCTTATGTTCCTCTGAGAAGAACAAGTGGCGAGATGTACTTACAAAAGCACTACCAAAAGCTTCTTTCGACAAGTTTCTATTCAAGTTGGGATTATACAATGTATATTCTCCAACTTGAGGGGGAGTGTTAGATTATCCGATAGAGTTAGAGTCCTTATGTAAATAGTAGTTTAAATTAAAGTTTAAAGATAGAGTTAGAGTCCTCATGTAAATAGTAGTTTAAATTAAAGTTTACTTCCTAAAAGATAGAGTTAGATGTCTTGTGTACTTAGGACTCCTAACTGTAACTAAAGTCCAATACTTGAGTCTATAAATTCACTGTAAAGGGATGTAATTTTTCGAAAATATTCAATAACAGAAAATCAATTCTATTTTCTTCTTCTTTTCTGCAGAAACTTAAATTCTGCTTTATTTTTATGCGTTAATTAGTTTTTCCTAAAGCTAGAAAATTGTTTTTCTACATGTATCGATACACCTTTGTATTTTTCACCCGTTGCGATACGGGAAGTGCCCGTACCGGTACACCAGTCGTTATTTCAGTTAGGATGTCTTCTAAAGTTTTTATTCTTTGCAAATTAGTCCATATTTCTTGTTTATACAATTTAATGAGTTTGGATGGTTATTTTAAGTTGGAATTTAACTTGCTGGTATAAAATGTGGCTAATTAAAGATTGTTAAATTAAATTACAGTAAAGTCCTCTTAATTATCTAAAATTATGTTTTAGTTCCTAATATGCAAATTTGTACAATTAGATGTCAAATCGACGTCCGATTGAGTTGGAACTTTCACCATAATCAGCATGATCACCCTAGGACTTAAATATGCATTTAGATAAGATAAAAGAATAAAAATGGACCATTTTCAATGTAAATCTTCTGGGTTTGTCTTGATAAACCCTAATGTAGCTCGCTCGGTTCAGTCTTGCGACTAGACTGGGTTAAGAAGGGTTACATAACCTATATGGTTAAGCCCCAAATTGTTCCTACAAGTTATGGTGATGTTATTAGGTGAGTTGCTATCAATTTTAAGCCCTAACAACATCAATTTCACATTTTACCATTGAAGATCACCCAAAGCATACCCAAACCGCAAATACCAAAATCATGCACCAAAGAATATTTTTATGAGTTGCAGGAATACATAGGAGTTAGTGGTGTACTAACCTTGATTCCACATCTAAGAATGAATCCCTTAGCACAACTTCTAGACTTGATCTTCCTTGATCCTTGGAAGAGTTCCCAACCTCTTTCACTACAAGAAATGTTACCAAACATGTTACAACATTGTTGGGGGATTAAAGGATCCAAAAACACATATCTAAACGAGAATGAAGCTCCTAAAACGCATTCTTGTTCTCCCTCCACAACTCCCACCAAAACACCCTTCTCCACCAAAACTAATCATTCTTACCTTGGAATATAGATCTTTAGAGGCTGAACAAACTTTTCTTCTACACTCAAACGGGATTTCAAAAGAAAAGGATGAAAGAAGAGACATTTCTCTTGGTTGTGGATGAAGGAGGAAATGAAAAAAGATAAGAGAAAAAGGATATGAACAATGAGGTCAGCTCTTACAATGAGCAGAAAATTAATCCTCTTCCCCCTCCTTTTCATCCCAAGAGTGAATTTACACTCTTATCCCTTCAACCCCCAACCATAAGCCCAACACATAAGGCTAGCCCAAAAGGCTCCTATAAGCCCAAATAACACGGCCCAAATACGGGGCTCATACCTTGGTTAAACTCGACCCTTGGATTTCAAAATCTAGGTCATTACACATACAGAGTTGTGAAAGTATTTTGTTGTACATCAACCTTTTTGGGTTCTACGACATAAGTTAAGTTTTTTTGATGACATATTTGTCTGACGTTTCTGTCAAGGTACCGTTGGGTTTATACCATGGGGTTATGCATCAAATAGTGATGGATCTCTGTAAAAGAATGGTCAGTTGAATTGGTTTGTACCGTTAGAGGACAAGGGTCATGATTGACATATGTTGTGGGAGATCAGAGTAGCGCAGCAGGAAATCGTTGAGAACGTTAAAGAGTTGTAAGGGTTTGAGCATCTTCGTTGGTTTATGAAAACAAATTTTGAGGACAAAATTTTCTTTAAGGAAGGGAGAGTTGTAACGACCCAAATCTTGAGTAAGTAAATTGGGTCTCAGATTCGGGTAATGAATACTTATTTTGGTGGCAAAATTAAAAAGAATTAAGAGTTGGAAGCTTTATTTAAGGGTTCGAGGACTTAAATGAAAAAGGGGATGAAGTTTGTGTCTAAAAATAAAAACAAGGTGGAAGAAAGTGTGTGGCTAGTGGGTTAACCCATTTATGAGTTGGGTTGGTGTATTTGAATTAAAGTGGCTGAAGATGGGTGAAAAGGGGAACAAATAGGATAAGATAGAATGTTTTTTGATAGAGAGAAAATAAGGGGAAGAGACAAAAAGTGAGGAGATGAGGTTTTGAGCCTTGATTTACTACTGTCCAGACTGTTGGGAGTGACACTGCCAGCACCATCGCGTCAAGCTTGTTGGGATACATTGGCCCTTGGCTGTCGCTTCATCGTTGCTACGCCACTTGCCTGGGTATGAAGGAGAAAGATTTGGGGGAGCTCTCTTGCAAGGAACCATCGTCCACATCGCAAACTGAGGCCATCATGGTTTTCCCTATCTTGAGACGGTCAGATCTGGAGCTTGTCATCACCGTATGGCCACCAGAAGATGTAACACGCGTCGCCATATGTGCATGGGCGAACTCTAGCCGTAGGTGAGGTAGCTATATCTTGGACTAAAACTGCTAGGCTAGCAGTTGGGCTAGCCGTTTTAGTCATCTTTCTGAGCCAAGCCGCCGCTGACCGTTGACCGATGTTGACTTTTTCTGAGGGAACCTACTCGAGGGCTTCTCGATGTTCTGAGTCTGATGGCCTAGTTTATTTCGCCAAATCCGGTAAGCAATTTGTTTATGTGTTTTATGCCCTAAAGTATTATGATAGTGTGAAATGGCATATGTAGTCATATTTGTTTTATCTGAGGATTTGGCAGACTCGAATATTGGAATTAAAGAGATGATTGGAGGAACTTGGATGGGGATTTATTTCTTTGGCTTAAGGTTAGTACACCACGAACTCCTATTGCTACATGAGCATCATAAATGTGATTGTTTTGCTTGTTAGTATCTGCAATTAGGTAGACGATGAATGTGCACGTTTGGAGACCGATTGAATAAGATTTGATATTTATGTGAGGCATGATGATATTGTGAATATGATGAGACTCGTGGAGACTTAGAGACCGTGTAGGGTCATTTGAGATGCTTGTGTGATTTCTTGATGACTGGTTGATTGATTGATATTTGTGATGCCTTATATGCTTGTTCGAAATGAATTAACGTGATTCGATGGAAGTTGTACGTAAGGGATAAATAATGGTAATATTCAAATGAATGATCATGAAGTTAGTAATTAATATTAATTGAACGAATGTGTTAGTAAACAAACCCTAATAACTTTCATAATCTTTAGGGATCGAATACAGCATTGTAATATCTTAATTTGAGGAAATTGTTTGAACCAATGAATAGGGTATCAATACGAGCTTTGGCTCTACCAGTACGCGATTGGGGGCTATATCAGTACGGGTCGACCTGTATTGGTACTTGTAGAAATTAAAGATTTTCAGTAAGCTATATTAGTGTCAGTACGCGTATGAGTAATGATACCCAAAGGAACCATATTGATGCTTGTGTTTGAGTATCGATACCCATTGAAGGAGATAATCTATAATGCTAATAAAAAGATGGAAATTGACGTGGGATGTTAATGAGATAATATGGATTAATAGAGATAATTAATGAGGATGATTAATGTACACTTCCATAATAATTAATAATTGGGTAAACATTGGGTGACTTGATTGTAATAGCAACCATAGGGATCCTTGGTGGATCGTGAGATCTTGTGTGTTGTGTGGTAGACGTGTCCTTGCTATGTGCTGATATGGACACCTAGATGGTTGAGTTACAATTATTTTGTGGGATCCGAATGCCCATAGAAAAGGTGTTGCAACACCATGGTTAGAGATGCTAAATGTACGTTCCTAAAGCTATGTGGCAATCGGGCCTCATTCGAAGATGCTTGATGAGAGATTCTGCTTATGGGTGTATGTATCCTGATGCTTAATGGTCGCGGGCCTCACCCCATAGAGTGTATATATCCCAATGCTTAGTAGTCGTAGGCCTTACTCAGAGTGTATGTATCCCGATGCTTAGTGATCGCGGGCCTCACTTCTATATTGTGGTATAATTCTTATATACTATGAGAAGCTTATGCTTTCTTACTATGCTAATTGAGGCGGATAAAGGTAGCGCCATATCTATATGATGTTATAGTGCCATGTTATGAGCATGGTTGGGCCTTGAGTGCCATGTATAATGATTGCTTTGATGAGAGCATGTGTTTAGGCGATTAGTGGTAGCGCCACGCGTTTATTTATCTCCCTTTATTGCTCGTACTAGCTTGCAAGCTTACGTTTATGATTAGCATGAAGTATAGTGGAGTAGATTTGTACCATTGAGCTTTGTAAGCTCAACGCTCGAAATCGTTGTTTTTGTGCGTAGGTCGATATTGGATCATGGGATCAAACAGCACTATCAGTACGAGATTCCAGCATGTAGTGTTTTCCAGAGTACGATACTTGTGTTTAGTGGGTTGTGTATTTATAGGACCTTACATGATGGAGGTTGTAATCTTTATTTTTGAAATTGTGTTAATCAAGTCGAATATTTAAATATTTTAAATTAAAGTGGATCTCTTTTGTAATGATTTAAATTGTATATCTATATTTTCAATTGTTGGCTTTAAATGTTTTAAGAAATACCTTATTGGGCCAAACTCAGTTTAAAATTTTTTTAGTTTTGGGTAGGGCTTGAGGCCCAAAAGTGACCTCTGGGTCGAGGGTGTTACAATGGAACCATTGGAGCTGAAGGAATGCTGGAGCAGAAGAGTGGCAAATCTCTTGGCTAGAGTTGTCTAAGAAATAAGAGTTGGATAGGAATCTACCTTTGACCCACGTAGACTTTATCCTAGATACGGAACATTAAAAGATAGTGGGAAATCAATGACCCTCTTAAATGAGGTCGTGCGCTTTAAGGTTATGAAACCCTAGTTTTCCCTTCCTATAAAAAAAGAGACTTGGACAACAATTCAAAGAGAGCATGATTATAGACGATAGTCCTAGTCTTTAGCTATTGAAGAACCACCGGAGTCGAAGTGCTAGAGAAATCTCTACACGACAGAAGCCATCAAGAGAGGCTAAAGGAGTTGGAGACATGCAGCAACAGTTGGACAGCACGGAGGAAGATCGTCGAGGACGCTTGACCCTTTTCTATCCCTTTCTTGATAAATTGCCATACTTTTATTATTTTGTTATGACTGTTTTAGGCTCAGATATGAGTTAAATACTTTATTGGGTTTATTGCTTTCTAGGATTTTATGTTTTGATTTCTTTATTTTAATGTTATAGCTCATTTCTCTTTATCTATTTTGTTCATCGTTCTTCATGTGTATTTATTGTAAGAGCTATCGAGTGAGTCCTTTTAACTATTGATATTTGGCTTAATATCAAGAGAGTTAAGTTAAACAAATGTGAACAGTGGGGCTAAGCTGTTAACTTAGTCTTAATCTGGCTTAGACATAAGTTTAGGGTTTTAATGACTAAAAATGAATTCTTAAACAAATAATAGAGTTGTTAGGGTTCATGCAGACATGTATTATTTTAGCTTCAATGTTTATAACTTCTAGGCATAGAGAGAGTCAGAAGTTCATTAGAAAATCCTGTTGAGTAGAAAAAAGATCTTTATGGTTTACGCATACATGTATTGTCAGTTGCTATAGCACTGAAATAAGTAATCAAGATATATCCTTAGCAATAAACCCAACCTCTATAATTATATGTTATTTGTCGCAGCATCTATTTGTCTTAATCATGACTACCTTTACTTTACTTTAATTTTTTTAGTTTTGATAAATCATCAACCACCAATACTTGCTCAAAAATTCTTAAGTTCGATAACTTCGTAGTTATTGATCCAATCCTTGTGGGTTCGACACTCTACTCTATTACTTTATTACTTGATTCGACGAGTATACTTGCTCTAAAGTGCATCACTATTTGACAAGCATCAGCACGACCACAATCACATAGTCTTTTCACCTGAAATGCCTTAGTGAGGGAGTTGACCAAATATGAACATGTAATCAATAATTACATTTACGTTCTTAACATTAACATGATTCATGAGCAAGGTTCATAAGCATGGTATAACTTATATCATAAACATAACATATTTCATGTCATGAGCATTTCATAATTCTTATCAAAGCCATAGCATATTTCTTATCAAAAGCATAGTATGGTTCATGTCAATTTCCATTATTTTCTCCTTGGATTACAAATAACATATGGATACACAAATTCCCAACCAACTATCACCAAATAAACTCAGAATGGTCAACTCTCCAACTATAGCCAATGACCAACACAATATCTCTCCTACTATTGACAATAGGGATCATAATCCATTGGGTCGCAACCCACCCTACACATGAGCTCAATGAATTATATGGCATGCCAATTGTATCCCAAGTTTTTGTATCCAAGGATTCCATGATTTGGTTTTCAAAATCGAATACATAGTCCATAAGTCCATATGTTATAGCTAAATCATAGTTGAGTTTAAGCTCTATATCATATCGTATAACAAAGGTATGTCATTTCAAATATCAAAGTCATTCATGAGCTAGAAGTTCCATATCTCGACATTTATCATAGATGAAGCATATTCATGTCATCATTTTATCAACATAGTATATCATCATGATTAACAATTATAAATATAGAAAGAAGCTTATCAAGCTTACCATACATAGTCTCCAAGCACATGTTCTATTTGAGCTTCTAAAGCAACAATAAAAATCATAATTTAGAGAAACTAAACAAAATGTAATCAGGATAGCACCGAGCCAATCCTGAGACTTGAATTACACTCACCAAAGTTTCAAAGCTAAAATTGCTATCGGATTAGCATTCCTTGATTGGTAGATTTAGATTTCCTTGCGGGTTAGAGGTTCCCTCGATGTCAGATTGATCTAAGTAATATAACAACATGGAATCCATCAAGTTTTCATTTGAAATACTCAAAATAGAAAGATATTTAACATAGACAAATCCCTAAACTTTAAGACTTGAGCTCTAGGGATCTTCCAAACCTAGAATTCATAAACAGATCATAGTTATCTTTCGAATTTTATCTAAATCATTGGGGATCCTCAATTAGTCGAACTTAACTATAGGAAATTCCCTCATATTTATTTCGAATTCAACTTAATAAAATTGGTGCTTCAAATAGCTAAGAGATTAGGCTTACCAAATATCTATTTAGAACTTGAAGTTGGTGACTAAAACGGAAGAAATTGGAAATTAGGTTCTTGATGTTCTTTGAAGGTTTCATCAATGGAAGTAGAGGTAGAAGGAAGAAGATGGAAAATTCCCCTTTTTGTTCTTTCTTTTCCTTCCACCGAAGGTAAGATAGCCAAATTGGTTATCTTTCAATTTTTCTTAAATTAGAAATTGAAAAGAAATTGGAAATGAGGACAGATGCTTGTTGATTCATCACTTGAAGGTCTAATTACCACCTTAACCATTCAACTATCCACCACATTCACTATGGTCACCCAACTTCATAATTTTTCAATTTAGTCCTTATTCCACAACACTTGAAAATTAAACTTTAATATTTCAAAATTGGTTTAATCAAATGGTTCAAGAACTAATCTCAGTCTTCAAAATTTAAATTATGATCACCGAAAGTACATCCAACTACTAAACCAATTTTAGGAATGTTACAGAAATGGTCAACACTTGGTCTTTTATCGTTCCATGCTTCTTCAGGGTCACATTTTGAACAACAAATGTAGGACTTCTATTCAACACATGAATACTTCAATTGATAGCTTCGGGCCAAAAACTTCTTGGAATATTGCTTCTTGTTAAGATGGTTTGTACCATATTTAATATTGTACGATTCTTCCTCTCTAAAACACAATTTTGCTGCGGGGTGTAGGATGTTGTAAGTTGCTTTTGAATTCCATGCTCTTTACAGAAGTTAACAAATTCTTGTGAGTTGTATTCTTCACCACGATTGCTGCCGAGAGTCTTAATAGGCATTCTTGCTTCTTATTCAACGAGCGCCTTAAAGTTTTTGAAAGCTAAGAAAGCTTAAGACTTATCCTTTAAAAAATAAACTCAAGTTTTCCGACTATAATCATTAATAAATATTATAAAATAACGTTTACCACCATTTAATGTCAGAATGATGGGCTCGGATATATCAGAATGAACTGGCTCCAGCACCTTCTTCGCTCTCCTTGATTTTCCTTTCGAAAAATGGTCTCGATATTGTTTGCCAACAACACATTCTTCTCAAACTTGAGAAGGACTTTCAATTTTAGGAAGACCACTTACCATGCTTTTCTGTTGTAGTATTTTTAGACCACCAAAATTTAGATGTCTGTATCAAAAATGCCGTAGCGATGCTTTATTTTTCATTCTTGCAGAAAAGCATGATTGAGTGGCATTGTTGAGATATAACGGGAATATCAGGTTTGTTGTCATGTTAACTTGAGCAATTAAGCCTAAATTTTCATCTTGAATGCGATAAAATCTATCTTTGATAACAATCTCATACCCCTTCTCTTGAAGCTGACTAACACTAAGCAGATTAATTTTCAAATCAAGAACAAAAAAACATTAGAAATAACCTGAGTAGTACTCTCCTTGGTGTGAGCCTTTGTTCAAGACAGAAACTTTGGAATTATCCCCAAATGAAACAGTGCTTCAGAAGACTTTATCTAATTCAGAAAACATCATCTTATCTCCACACATAAGGTTGCTGCAGTCCGTGTCTAAATACCACATATTCCGAGGGATTTCTTCTTTCACATGACATACCATTAAGAGAGAAACTTCTCCTTGTCTTTTTCTACAAAATTGGATTTTAAGCCACCATTTCTATTGAGATTAGTTCTACATTTTGATTTGTAATGGTCATACATGTGACATCTGCAATATTCAATATTTGACTTGTCTACAAATTTCTGTTTGTAACCATTTAAATGATTATTATCACAACCTTTTTCTTTCCATTTGAAATCCTCATCATAGTTGTGTGCTCCTTTTTGTCCTTCCATCTTGGTTTCCAAGTTCTTGGACCTTTTGGATTGGTTGTCGCCTTCAACGCTTATTGCTTTTTGTATTATAAAATAATTTTTTGTTCATGAAACAACAAAGAGCTTTGTAGTTCATCAAGTATAAGAGAATCAACAACTCTTGATTCTTTAATAGAACAGACAACAAAATTAAATTTTGGTGTCATTGATTTAAGAATCTTCTCAATAATGACTATATCCTCCATTTTTTCTCCATGGATTCTCATTTTGTTGGCGATCACCATCGTTTTTGTGAAGAAGTCAATAATCATCTCGCTGGACTTCATCCTTAAGTTTTTTAATTCAATTCAAAGGCCTTGTAGTTGCATACTTCGCCTTGGCATTGCCTTGATGCTTTTTCTTCATCGAGTCTCAAATTTGTTTGGAAGTATCTTTGTAAAGAATAATATCTAAATTTGCTCGATCAATGACTTGAAAAAGATCATTTCTGGCTTTGAGGTCTTTCAATTTCTATGCTTCCAGTTCTGTATTCTATGTTACTGTCATTGCAACTCCTTCCTCTAACTCTTATACTCCAAGTTCAAAAACATGCCAATACTCTTGAGGAGACCTCAGAATTTCTCCATTAGCATGCTCTAATGGTCATAGTGACCATCAAAATGAGGAATTACAGGCTGAACAAAATTTTTTGTTGCCATTAACCTGGCTCTAATACCACTCGTACAAAAGTAAAGAGAATGTAGAAAACCAATACTTTTGAAACAGAACTCAATAAAGAATAACTTGTATTCAGTATTTCATCATGCTCGGTTTTTTATAGAGAAATTTGAGACTAAAAATATCTCAAACAATCAGAAAAAATAGGAATCGAATGATTTCCTAAATCTGAACTAACAATGATTACATAAATCTTGTAAAACAAATAAAATAAAAAAATCTTAGATAATAGAAAATTAAAATTTAGTCAACATTATGGATATTGAGTTTTAAATTAAAGTTTTCACCATGATCATGATTTTGTCTATGATTGTTGTGTACTGATTCAATTTTTTGCAGGTGGAGCATGTGATTAGGAAAGAAATGACTTTAGAAGCTTAAAACCTTCTTGAAATATAGTGTGAACTCATCGTTGCATGTATTTTGGTGATTAAATCTCAAAAGTATGTAAAATTATTTTTTTTATTAGAAGGAAATGTTATCTTATGCCTCGTTAACCCTCCCTAATTTAAGTGAAGGAAAAAAAGTGCACAAGATAACAAGTACAAAGAAAAAAAAAAAACTCCTCAAAGAAACAAACTAAGGTAAATAAAGTGACCCCTTGGCCAACATTATAAGCGACACTAGAAAGGCGACTGTAGGCGTACCCTCTCTATCCCGAATAAGAAAAGATGGAAGAGTATCCGGCTCTTCTTCAAGGAACACGAGATGGAAATGAGAAGGGGGAGGTAGCTTGGAAATAAAATCCGCTGCCATGTTTTGCTCACGGGGAACCCAGCGGTAAGCCAAAGACCAAGGTCGATCACAGAATGTGGCTATAGCCCTAACAAGATGGATCGAGCTAGTTGCTGCTAAGGGGTCAAGCACAAGACAAATGGCATGGTAGTTGTCGGCCTGCACGATCAACTGGTCAACCCGTAAGGCCACGTCACCTGAAGACCAAGTAAGATACCCCAAAGTTCTGCATGAAGCGGTGAAACAACTCCAACAGATTTGTAGAAACCCCAAAGCCATTCACCAGATGGACCTCGAAGCACACCCGACTGTACCAGAACTATCAGCAGGTGAGACAGCTGCGTCGGTGTTTAGGCAAAGCCAGCCGTGGGTCGGTGGCGTCCATTGATGGAGCTCCACACCATGGTGGTCCTGCAACGACATGATAGTAAATGATTCTTCAAAGTAAAACCCAAGCCAAGCTAGCTCTATAGACTTCAGGTAAAGGAAAGCAAACACAATTAAAAACGAAATCATTATTGTGTTTCCATATCTGCCAAATGATCGAGGGGAAAAAGATACGCCAAGCAACAGAGCCAATAGTGTCGGTCCTAGAGGTACTAATGTTGTCCACAATCCACAGCTCCAAAGGGGCAGTAAAGAAGGACATATGCCTGCTTTGGGGAACGATGGACTGACAAAAGTGACGAGTTTGAGGGCAGTCACGAAGCACATGAATAACAATTTTTGATGCACAGCCACAGCAAGGGCAAGACGGATCGAGTGATAAACCATGACGGGCTCTCTCGGCATTGGTCATTATCCTTTCCCGAAGCACAAGCGAAAGAAAAAACCGGATGCGTTGGGTCACCGGGAGGGACCAGATGCGCGACCATTTGTAGTCGATACCATCCCAAACCGTGCTAAGAACACAAATGTTACTAAGAACACGGATCGATCCGGTACGAGAAACGAAAATTAGAACACAAATGCTACTTATATGAAACTGAATTTGATAGGGGTGATCTTCTCCTTTTTTTTATTTATTAGGATCAAAATACGATTTAATAATTGTAGACTTGTTTTTAAACTTGTATGTATGTATGTATATATATATAGGTTTGTGTTTATATAAATTCTAGAAATATTTGTGAATTGGACATGTCTTATTGAATTGGATTGCTAAAGGGTTGATAAATGTTTTGTGGTTAGTTCATAGAAGGGAGAGGATGATTTTTTTTACTGTGTTTGGTGTTGTAGTCGGATTATATTTGTGGATTTCTATCGATTTTAATAACTTTTAGTTCTGTTTTATTGATCTTAATTATGTGGGAATGGTTCTAAAACCATTTTTAATAGAATTATTAAATTATTTAAATTAAAAATATGACCAAATTGAATGAAAGTGTAAATAATAAGAGTTAAATTTATTATTTTTTAAATTATGACTAAATTATTTGAATGTGCAAATTTAGAGGATTAAATGTATCATTATACGAATTTTCTTAATTGTCGTGACATCCTTTCAAAACTACTAACAGCTCAGTGCCAAATTTATAATAAAACTAAAAGTTTAATGCCTAAATTAAAATAATTAAAAATTTAATTACTAAATTAAATAATTTAACAAAATTTAATGACTATATTTGTAAACATCACCCTTCTAGAAATTTGCATCTGGAAATAAAATCTTGTAGACCTAAGATGCCAACGATACCTAACCACTGTTTCAAAGGGTGCTGGCATCATTAAGTAATTAGTTTGTTAAAGTCAATACCTAACTTTTTTTATACATATATTTCGTCATGCTTAGACTTTTGATGGCAAAATAAATAATTGCAACATCGTTACCAAATAAAAGATAATGTATGTAATTAAAACTCAATTGCAAATTAGTAGGTGTTTTTACCTCTAAAGCATTTGAATAAAAGTTTTCAATTAGCACATTTTTCCCTTTATATTATGGTTCAATACCCATTAAGAATAATTTTTCTTTTTCCTTTATTAAGTCATAATTGTTCAAAAAAAAATAGTTGATGTTCTTTCCAATTATAATTATATATTTATTTACTAAATTATATATAAATTTTTATGTATTAGTTTTTAATATAATTTTTAATATATCAGTTTCCATGCATTACACTTTAACTATGTTGCTTACATTTTTTTATTGAAATTATAGTGTTGCATTTCTTTTTTTTCTTTTTAATGAAATGGTGTTTACATTACTAGATGAGATTGTAAGAAAGCAATGGAAAATTCGAACTCTATTAAATAAGAAATTTTAGCGATTGATTTAAAAAAAAATTGTATTAAATAAAAAATTATATATTTTTAAGATAGATGTTGAGATTTAAACTTATATAAACTAAGTTAATATAAGTATTATTGATTACTCGACTAATTAGTAGATATATATTTAAGGGTTGTTATTTATTAGGTACAATGTTAGCGAAAAGGAATCCAATATGTATATAGAGAGAGATTTTTAAAGGACACGTATTGTCGTCTCAAATATTTTTAATTCTTTATAGTGACCAAATAATAACCTAACATTTAGTTTATATTAATTTATTGTTTTTAGTTAGTTTGTTTTTAGTATTTGGTATGATCTCATAGGATTATTCATTTTTAAGCTCTTTAATAAGATAAACATCTTACAAACAAACTACTTCAAGGGATGAAAGCACTTTCATATATTATATTAGGCATAAAGCTAAAAATATCCCTTGACTGAATAGTCATTTTAGCCCTATTTTTCGAATTAATTTGACTCTCAATGTTTCATTTTGGGTCAAAATAGCCTCTCTGGAGATGAAAATTATTAGTCAACTTACGATAAACAACTTGAAATGACTTGACAGAATGACGTGTCAGAAGAAAAAAATATTTTATATTTTATAAAAATAATTTTCGACTGATGTGTCATTATGTAAAGTCAACATATTTGTCTATATAGCACTACTATCATGGCGTGCACTGCCATGTAATTTTGTCATGTCATTTCAAGTTATTTATTGTCAGCTGACTAATAGTTTCCATCCATATAGGGGACATTTTGACCCAAAATGAAACGTTGGATTAAATTAGCACAAAAAAAGAATAGAGGTCAAAATGACTAATGAGTCATACATTAGGGGCATCTTTTGGCATTATGCCATTATATTATAATTTTTTGTTTATTTGTTGATTACAAATTGTATGCAGTTTTAAAAAAAAATTTGAACAATTTTTATATAGGGGAAGGGGGAATTTACTCTTTGAACCCACAACTTAAATAAGAAAAAAAATATCAATTGAGAGTTTTAATCGCTTACTTTAAAAATAGTTGACCGTTTTAAATTTTCAAGTACTATATTCTGATTTATTATTATTATTTGATGACAACTATAGAGGTTTAAGCACATGAAATAAAGTAAAAGAAAGTGGTGTTAGTTACGAAATGCGAGGTTGACCAACGCCTATCAAAGGAAAACAAAAATGAAAAATTCAAGAACCAAATCTCCATTGCTCTTAATTGTTTGATCAAGCTCTTCTTGACTCCGATAGAACAATGAAACCTTTCGATAAATCTCAAAGATGGAATTTCTTCCCAATGGTAGTAGCCATTGTTGTCTCCTCGGCTATAATTTTTGGATTCTTTTGCTACAATCAATACGTGAAAATCACTGAATTCACGGATTTCAAACAACAAGAACCCTTCCTGGAATCTTCAAAGGAAACCAGGATTGTTTTGCCACTGGAAGAGTGCGATATGTTCGCAGGAGAATGGGTTCTCGATAATGGCAATAGGTCATCACACCCTTTATACACAGAAGATGCCTGTGAGTATCTCAATAAAATGGTGACTTGTTTGAAGAATGGAAGGCCAGACTCTATGTACCAGAAATGGAGATGGCAGCCCAGAGATTGTTCTTTGCCAAAGTAAACACTTCACTTCTCTATGTACTTGGTAATAGATTCATTCTTTTTATTTAAAATCCTGTTCCCAAATTCATTCTTCTCATATTTTGCCATGGATTTGCCTTTTACACATGAATCGGAGTAACTTTTTCTTTTCTGGGTTAAGATTTGAGGCAAAATTATTTCTGGAGAAACTTAGAGGAAAGAGGGTTATGTTTGTTGGGGACTCCATAAATTTTAACCAGATGATCTCTTTGGTTTGTATGGTTCAATCTGCCATCCCACCTGAGAAGAAGAGCATGAGCTATGCTACCTATGTCACTGTTTTTAAAATGGAGGTAATCGCTTCCAGCAGTTTTGATTTGACTCAAACAACTTGGAGAGAAAGTGAAGAATTTGTTTCAACTGTATAGGATTATAATGCTACAATGGAGTTTTACTGGGCTCCATTCTTGGTTGAGTCCAATGTAGACCCTCCAACAATGAGGGATGGCAAAGTGGATCCTGTAGTCAAGCTTGGATCAATCTCAAAACATGGAGAACACTGGAAAAATGTGGATTATCTCATCTTCAATACATACATTTGGTGGAGGTACCCCACCATGAAAGTACTGCAGTAAGTTGCTACCTTTTGTTGTCTTTTACGTTTTTAGCATATATGGTTCTGAAATACTGGAAAATTTTCACTCAAGTTTTCTTCCTTGGAAACTGATTGAAAAGACGAGGATCTTTCGATGATGGGGCGACGGATTATGTCGAGATGGATCAGAATGTGGCATATGAGAGTGCTTTGAATTCATGGGCCAAATGGGTGGGAGAAAATGTTGATCCTAATCGAACTTCAGTGTTCTTCATCAGTGCGGCTCCTACACATATGAAGTATATAAACTAGCAAAAACTTTGAAATCCTTTCAATTAGATAGTTCAAAACAGTTACTTAAGTACGTTTTGTTTCTGTAAAATTAAACAGGAGCTCTGCCTGGAATAATACGAGTGCGATCAAGTGTTCAAACGAGACAACTCCAATACTGAACATGTCGACATCCGAGGTTGGCACGAACTGGCAGCTTTTCGCAACTGCTGAAAAGGTCATTCGATCCATGAAAGTACCCCTTCATTTCCTCAACATAACGGGGCTATCCGAATACCGAAAAGATGCACATACGACACTCTATTCGGCTCCGGGCGGCAAGTTGCTGACACAAGAACAAAAGTCTGATCCGGCAAGTTATGCAGATTGTGTGCATTGGTGTCTGCCTGGATTGCCTGATACATGGAATGAGTTGCTATATACACTTATCATACACCAGACTTGACTTTGATTCATTCCAAGAGATGAATCTATGATTGAAGAAATTTTTCAATTTTTATCTGTAACACGGTTCACAATACAACAACTCTGTTTCTTATAAAATTATTATGCAAATTGGAACGATTTTAAATGAACAGAGGTCTGAATTTACACTAGACAATATCAAAATTAGAAACTACATGAAAAACGAAGTCTTAAATAATATAAATATTTGAAAATCAACATCTTATTTCCAAGCATGTTCATGAAAAAGGCAGTCCGTTTGAACATGGAAAAGGAATATGCCTCCGTTTATATCTGTATGTAGTATATTAATTTTTTGCCATTTTGCAGCAAAAATTGCATGTAATAACCAAAGTAAAAAAAAAAGAAAACACCATGGTCCAGCTCCACAGTAGTAAACAAAAAAAAAAACCATGTTGTTCTTGTTCTCTTTTTCACAGCATCAGTTATTTTAACGGCTACCTTGGCATCTCCGTTAGATTTCCATTCTTCTTTTCTTTTTTTATTGTTAATAAATAAGAGTTCATACCATTTTCTTCTAAAGTTAGTGGCGGTTTGGCTTCCATCCGTCTTATTTTCTAAGGGGGTAATCATAGTTTTAGTTTTTTTTAGTTTGTTTTTATCTGAAACATTAAGGGTGCTTTTGGCTCTAGAAAATACAATTTATTTTCATTTTTGTTTTTTTGAAAAATAGAAAATATCGAAAAAAACGTGTTTGATTGCAAAATTTAAAAATATTTTTTTAAAAAATATAAACAAAAAATGAGTGAAATTTTAAAAACACAAAAAAGATTTTTTCACTATTTTTATTGAAAATGTTTTAGAAAAGTGAAAAAGATGAAAACAAGAGTTTAAATTTTAGAACTTTGATTTATTTTATCGTATTTTGTTTTTTATTATAATAATATTTTTCAAATAATAATTTTTAATTTAATTATTTAATGGGTTACTATTTGTTTACTTTTATTTTGAAAAACTTGATATCAATCTCATTTTCACTATTTTTATTTTTGAAAATATGTTTTTATTTCTCTTAACCAAATGTCTTTTCTAGTTTTTGAAAAACTGAAACTAAAAATCATTTTCTGAAAATGAAAAACAAAATTAGAAAATATTTTCTAAAACTAAAAAAAATTCTAAATTTTTGTGCTTGATCCATATGTTACCTCGTTAGTTTGTTTTCATGGTCCACTGCTATAACGACTCGAATTTCGGGATCCATGTGTCGTTTTAACCCGAGTTATGAGCTTGGTGTAGTGGGCTTTGTGAGGGTGGGCTCAAGGGAGCCTTAGTGGACCTTTTAAGTGGATAGGCTTTAAAGGGTTGGTGAAGTGTGGGAAGGAGAGGAAAGGGTAGGAAAGTAAATTCCTTCACTTTTGAAGGAAGAGAGAGAGGTTTCTCTTTAATTTCTGCAGAAAAGCTTAAGGGATGAGCTCACTCTTGTCTCCCAACCTCTTCTCATCCTTTTCCACCCTTCTCCTTATGAGATTCAAAAGTAAAGGTCCAATCTTTGTCTTATTGAGTTGAATTTTCAGAGTGCAAGTGAAGGGAAAGGTTATCAGCATCAAGTGATCAACCTAGCAAGGTAAATTTCATCAAGTTTGATGGGGTTGAGAAATTTGGGTTTTAGTAAGGGCTTGGAGAAGATGAACGTGAATGAGAGATTTAATCACATTTTTGTTGTTAGAATCTCCTTTAGCCATCCTTATTTCCTTTTAACAGTGTCGTAACTCATTTTACAACATTTAATTGAAGTTGAAGAGGTAGGAGAGCACTCCAAGGACCAAGGGAAGAACAAGGCTTGAGCTTGAAGAAGGGGCTTGTTTTTCTAGCCTTGGAATGAAGGTTAGTACACTAGTAACTCCCTTGTATTCTTGGAAATCATTAATGTCATTGCCTTGTTGCTAGATTGATATATTGGTTGTTTGAAATGCTTGAGTCTTCATTAATGGCTAAACTTAAATTGGGTGCTAATATGACTTAAAATAATAGGAAACCACTTAAACTACCTTCCATAATATGGGGTCTTGTCATAGGATTTTGAAGGCTTAGGGAATGATTCTCGAACTCCAGGAAGCAAGTTTTGGGTTTTAGTACCGATACTGGCTGAACATGTTTCGGTACCCTATGTTAAAACTGATGAAATCAAGCTAAATTATAAGGGCGTATCGGTACGCCTAATGGGGTATCGATACCCCCTATTCCATCATATTCTAGTATCCAAAATGGGTATCAGTACGCTTGAGAGCATATCGGTACAACTGGGGTATCGATACATGGCCCCGTGTATCGGTACGAGGTTTTGGTTAAACCCCTCCAAAAGGCAAATCAAGTACCAATAAGCGTATGTGCGTATCTGTACCCACTAGAGCGTATCAGCTCTCTTAAGTGAGTATTGGTACTCGCTGGGCAATTTGCCCTAAAATTTCATTTTAAGTTTGAGGGACCTACAATTCGAAGACTAGGGCCCAATTGGCCTCTAATGTGGTAAAATGAATAGTAAAATTGAGAACCTAAGAAAATAACCTCATATACAAGCATAAAGAGTAATACTTTGGTAAATGTTGGGTGACTTGTTTATAATAACAACCATAGGGGTCCTTGGTGGATCGTCTGTGGTTACGTGCCAAGTATGGGAACTTGTGTAGTTAGGTTACTTGATTTGGTGGAATTCAGATACCCAATGAGATGTGCTGCAACACTAAGAGGTGTGTTAGGATTTATGTTTTGATATAACAATTGAAAAATAGTTTTGGACTAAATTGAAAAGATTTCAAAACTGGTTTTAAGTCCAAACAACTTGAAAATAAGTTTGAGAAGTTTTTGAGAGGTTTTGGAAATGTTTTAAAGTAGCTAAACTAACGTTTTCCACACAGACGTACCGATATGGTATACCCCATATCGTCTAAGGGTTTCAGCAACAGTATTTTTCTAGTAACCAAAAACTATACCGATACGCCCCTAGGTGTGCCAATACGAGTAGGGTCGTACCGATACGCAAGTACGCGTACCGATCCCCATTTAACTACCCCCAACGACTATTTCCTAATGGCTATTTGAATTGCAAGTCGTATCGATACGGTCCCTGGCGTACCGATACGATGTACTGATACGGACCAAGGTGTATCGATACGCACAGCCAAAAATGAGCATAACGGCTAGTTACAGTACTGATACGCCTACCCGCGTATCGATATCGAAAGCTACAAAACTACATTTATTGCGGGAAACAAAGCCTCTAACGGCTCCAATTCAATCCCAATGGTCTCCAACGGCTAGGAACTCAATTGGGACTATAAAATGACCCTTCAAGCTTCATCAACAACGAATGATCTTATTGTCAACAACATTATGATGCTAAAATTGTCTTAGGGCCTTTAAATTCACATTCTTTGTATAGACAATACTTGTGAGCTTTAATTGTTAGGTTTGCTCAAGTGTTTTAGGCTTGGGTGAGTGCCTAAAAGAGTGCAAACATATACCTTGTAGAGAGGATTCTTTGTTTGCTTTATTTCTTTGTTTGTGAGGATTCCCACAGGTTGGGTTGTAAGCTTTAGATGCTAGACTTGGTAATTGAGTCTAGGTTGTAAAGGTTGCCTCCTAAGCCTTATTAAAAAGGGGAAGAAATCTTAGTGGATTTGGGAAATCCTTAGTGGAAAGCTAAGGTAGTTGATGTAGAGCTTGTTAGAAGCTTGAACCACTATAAATCCTTGTGTCCATTATCTATCTTTTTACTTCCCACCATTAACACCCAAAATTGACTTCTCCACCACTTGGCAAGCATATTGGTTAAAGGAATTCAAGCCCAACAATTGGTATCAGAGCGAGGCTCAATCGAGAAGGTTTAACCACCTATTGAGTCAATCCGAAAAGCTCGACCAACAAACAAGTCAATCGACTTCCATGGCGTTATCCATCGACAAACCACCCTTCTTCAACGGTGATAGCTATGCTTCTTGGAAGCATAGAATGATGTTCTTTATGAAGAGCAAAGACTACCGTCTTTGGGACATAGTTGAAGATAGACCGTTCGTGCCAATCGGAGTAAGGCAAAATGGAGCGCGAAAGATCGCAAGAAGATGGAGCTCAATTACAAAGCCATACACATTCTATTTTGTGTATTGGGCCCGGAAGAATATGCGAAAGTATCTTCTTGTGAGAATGCCAAGGAGTTATGGGACAAACTTGAAGCAATCTATGAAGGGACAAATGAGGTGAATGGGACAAAGATTGGTCTACTCAACCTCGAATACAAAAACTTCAACATGGACCCATATGCCCATATGAAGACATCAAGAGCATGTTCGACCGGTTCTCTACAATCGTCAATCAACTCAAAAGTCTTGGAGAAGAGATTTTGAAAGAAAAGCTTGTTCGGAAGTTGATTTATTTACTTCCCGAATCATGGGAGAGCAAGAAGATGGCAATTATTGAAGTTAAAGACTTGAACAAGCTCAAGCTTGAAGAGCTCGTAGGATCTCTTCTCACTCATGAGATGATGTCTCTACCCTTGAAGAGGGAGAAGGAGAAGATAATCCAAGAGCAAGTAATCGATGTCAACATCATTGCTCTACAATCCTCCACAAGCCACCAAGAAGAATCAAGTGAAGAGGAAAGTAAAGATGAAGAGATGACCTATCTCTTCAAGGAATTGGCCCGATTCATGAAGAGCAACAAAGAAGAATCCAAGCATGAATCGAAGAAGAAGATGGTGGATTCCCCCAAGTGCTCGAAATGCAAGAAGACGAGGCACACCAAATTCGATTGCCCTCGCTTCAACACGAATGGATCATCATCAAAGAAATCATATGTGGCTACATAGAGTGATGAAGACTCCACCGATGAAGATGAGATAGCCCACCTATGCATGATAGCCCTCCAAGAGGAGGAGGTAACTTCTAACTCATCTTGTTCAAATTCAAATTCTTATACATTTGATGAGTTACAAGAAGCCTATGAAAAATTGGTTTTTGAGTTCAAGGCTTCGTTTCAAAAAAAATAAAAAGACGATTTCAAAATTGAAAATCAAAAATGATTTGCTTTTAAAAACTAATTTGGAATTTGAAGCAAAATTAAAAGATTTTAAACTTAAAGTTTTAAATTTACAAAATTTGCTTCAAAGTTTAGAAAAAGATCATCAAAAGGAAGTAGATGATCTTAAGAAAGAAAAAGATTTGATTTCCAATGAACTTCAAAAGAAAAATAATTTGGGAAAATCAAAATTTTATCAAAGACAATCGAGTGCCCCTAGATTTTCAAATGGAAAAGTTTTTAGAAGTATTTGGGTCCCAAAAGGACTAATTACTTCAACTAAAAAAGATGAAATTGAAAAATAGATTCCTAAGGAGACTAAATTATGTGCCACTAATGCCTATGGATCCAAAGCAATTTGGATACCAAAATATTTGTGATTGTCTTTTTGTAGGTGTGATGGAGCTTTGATCAACAAGTGGTAAGATTGAGGGGGAGCTCTATACACACAAAGGATGAACACTTGAAGAAGAAAGACTTCACATCCTCCCTTTGATTCAAGTATAGTAAAATTAGTTGAATTTTGTTTATTTTAATTTGTTTTATTTATTTTAATTCAACTAGTTTATCATATATGTTGGACTAACATTTGAGTGATGCTTGAGTAAGAGGGAGCCAATTTTAAAACAAAATTCATTTTTTCAAAAAAAATCTCCTTTGTTATTGGTCTTTAAAGTTTAAACCATTTTTGATATAACAAAAAGGGGAGAGATTGTTTTTGAAAATTTGATTTTTCAAATGAATAAGGGGGAGCTTATAAGACTTTCAACATTTAATCTCTTATTCTATTTTTATTTTTACTAATGGGGAGAATCTCAAAAACAAATTTTCAAGTTGGTTTTATTATATCAAAAGGGGGAGATTGTTAGGATTTATGTTTTGATATAATAATTGAAAAATAGTTTTGGACTAAATTGAAATGATTTCAAAACTGGTTTTAAGTCCAAACAACTTGAAAATAAGTTTGAGAAGTTTTTGAGAGGTTTTTTTTAAATGTTTTAAAGTAGCTAAACTAACGTTTTCAACACAGGCGCATCGACCCGATATATATACCCCAGATCGACACGATCCAAGGGTTTCAACAACTGTATTTTTCTAGTAACCAAAAACTATACCGCTACGCCCTAGGTGTGGCATACCGATACGCAAGTACATATATCGATCCCTATTTTAACTACCCTCAACGACTATTTCCAAATGGCCATTTGAATTGCAGGTCATACCGATACGGTCCCTAGTATATACGATACGATACGGACAAGGTGTATCGATACGCACAACCAAAAATGAGCATAACGACTGTTATTCAAAGATCGATACGCCTACCCGCGTATCGAATCGAAAGCTACAAAACTACATTTATTGTGGAAACAAAGCCTCTAACGGCTCCAATTCAATCCCAATGGTCTCCAACGGCTAGGAACTCAATTGGGACTATAAAATGACCCTTCAAGCTTCATCAACAACGAATGATCTTATTGTCAACAACATTATGATGCTAAAATTGTCTTAGGCCTTTAAATTCACATTCTTTGTATAGACAATACTTGTGAGCTTTAATTGTTAGGTTTGTTCAAGTGTTTTAGGTTTGGGTGAGTGCCTAAAAGAGTGCAAACATATACCTTGTAGAGAGGATTCTTTGTTTGCTTTATTTCTTTGTTTGTGAGGATTCCCACAGGTTGGGTTGTAAGCTTTAGATGCTAGACTTGGTAATTGAGTCTAGGTTGTAAAGGTTGCCTCCTAAGCCTTATTAAAAAGGGGAAGAAATCTTAGTGGATTTGGGAAATCCTTAGTGGAAAGCTAAGGTAGTTGATGTAGAGCTTGTTAGAAGCTTGAACCACTATAAATCCTTGTGTCCATTATCTATCTTTTTACTTCCCACCATTAACACCCAAAATTGACTTCTCCACCACTTGGCAAGCATATTGGTTAAAGGAATTCAAGCCCAACAATTGGTATCAGAGCGAGGCTCAATCGAGAAGGTTTAACCACCTATTGAGTCAATCCGAAAAGCTCGACCAACAAACAAGTCAATCGACTTCCATGGCGTTATCCATCGACAAACCACCCTTCTTCAACGGTGATAGCTATGCTTCTTGGAAGCATAGAATGATGTTCTTTATGAAGAGCAAAGACTACCGTCTTTGGGACATAGTTGAAGATAGACCGTTCATTGCCAATCGGAGTAAGGCAAAATGGAGCGAAAGATCGCAAGAAGATGGAGCTCAATTACAAAGCCATACACATTCTATTTTGTGTATTGGGCCGGAAGAATATGCGAAAGTATCTTCTTGTGAGAATGCCAAGGAGTTATGGGACAAACTTGAAGCAATCTATGAAGGGACAAATGAGGTGAATGGGACAAAGATTGGTCTACTCAACCTCGAATACAAAAACTTCAACATGGACCCATATGCCCATATGAAGACATCAAGAGCATGTTCGACCGGTTCTCTACAATCGTCAATCAACTCAAAAGTCTTGGAGAAGAGATTTTGAAAGAAAAGCTTGTTCGAAGTTGATTTATTTACTTCCCGAATCATGGGAGAGCAAGAAGATGGCAATTATTGAAGTTAAAGACTTGAACAAGCTCAAGCTTGAAGAGCTCGTAGGATCTCTTCTCACTCATGAGATGATGTCTCTACCCTTGAAGAGGGAGAAGGAGAAGATAATCCAAGAGCAAGTAATCGATGTCAACATCATTGCTCTACAATCCTCCACAAGCCACCAAGAAGAATCAAGTGAAGAGGAAAGTAAAGATGAAGAGATGACCTATCTCTTCAAGGAATTGGCCCGATTCATGAAGAGCAACAAAGAAGAATCCAAGCATGAATCGAAGAAGAAGATGGTGGATTCCCCCAAGTGCTCGAAATGCAAGAAGACGAGGCACACCAAATTCGATTGCCCTCGCTTCAACACGAATGGATCATCATCAAAGAAATCATATGTGGCTACATAGAGTGATGAAGACTCCACCGATGAAGATGAGATAGCCCACCTATGCATGATAGCCCTCCAAGAGGAGGAGGTAACTTCTAACTCATCTTGTTCAAATTCAAATTCTTATACATTTGATGAGTTACAAGAAGCCTATGAAAAATTGGTTTTTGAGTTCAAGGCTTCGTTTTCAAAAAATAAAAAGACGATTTCAAAATTGAAAATCAAAAATGATTTGCTTTTAAAAACTAATTTGGAATTTGAAGCAAAATTAAAAGATTTTAAACTTAAAGTTTTAAATTTACAAAATTTGCTTCAAAGTTTAGAAAAAGATCATCAAAAGGAAGTAGATGATCTTAAGAAAGAAAAAGATTTGATTTCCAATGAACTTCAAAAGAAAAATAATTTGGGAAAATCAAAATTTTATCAAAGACAATCGAGTGCCCCTAGATTTTCAAATGGAAAAGTTTTTAGAAGTATTTGGGTCCCAAAAGGACTAATTACTTCAACTAAAAAAGATGAAATTGAAAAATAGATTCCTAAGGAGACTAAATTATGTGCCACTAATGCCTATGGATCCAAAGCAATTTGGATACCAAAATATTTGTGATTGTCTTTTTGTAGGTGTGATGGAGCTTTGATCAACAAGTGGTAAGATTGAGGGGGAGCTCTATACACACAAAGGATGAACACTTGAAGAAGAAAGACTTCACATCCTCCCTTTGATTCAAGTATAGTAAAATTAGTTGAATTTTGTTTATTTTAATTTGTTTTATTTATTTTAATTCAACTAGTTTATCATATATGTTGGACTAACATTTGAGTGATGCTTGAGTAAGAGGGAGCCAATTTTAAAACAAAATTCATTTTTTCAAAAAAAAATCTCCTTTGTTATTGGTCTTTAAAGTTTAAACCATTTTTGATATAACAAAAAGGGGGAGAGATTGTTTTTGAAAATTTGATTTTTCAAATGAATAAGGGGGAGCTTATAAGACTTTCAACATTTAATCTCTTATTCTATTTTTATTTTTACTAATGGGGAGAATCTCAAAAACAAATTTTCAAGTTGGTTTTATTATATCAAAAGGGGGAGATTGTTAGGATTTATGTTTTGATATAATAATTGAAAAATAGTTTTGGACTAAATTGAAATGATTTCAAAACTGGTTTTAAGTCCAAACAACTTGAAAATAAGTTTGAGAAGTTTTTGAGAGGTTTTTTTTAAATGTTTTAAAGTAGCTAAACTAACGTTTTCAACACAGGCGTACCGATACGATATACCCTGTATCGACACGATCCAAGGGTTTCAACAACTGTATTTTTCTAGTAACCAAAAACCGTACCGCTACGCCCCTAGGCATACCGATACGCAAGTACATATATCGATCCCTATTTTAACTACCCTCAACGACTATTTCCAAATGGCCATTTGAATTGCAGGTCATACCGATACGGTCCCTAGTATACCGATACGACGTGCCGATACGCACAACCAGAAATGAGCATAACGGCTAGTTACAGTACTGATACGCCTACCCTGCGTATCAATAACGAAAGCTGCAAAACTGCATTTATTGTGGGAACAAAGCCTCCAACGGCTCCAATTCAATCCCAATGGTCTCCAACAGCTAGGAACTCAATTGGGACTATAAAAGGACCCTTCAAGCTTCAGCAACAACGAATGATCTTATTGTCAACAACATTATGATGCCAAAATTGTCTTAGGGCCTTTAAATTCACATTCTTTGTATAGACAACACTTGTGAGCTTTAATTATTAGATTTGTTCAAGTGTTTTAGGTTTGGGTGAGTGCCTAAAAGAGTGCAAACATATACCTTGTAGAGAGGATTCTTTGTTTGCTTTATTTCTTTGTTTGTGAGGATTCCCAAAGCTTGGGTTGTAAGGTTTGGATGCTAGACTTGGTAATTGAGTCTAGGTTGTAAAGGTTGCCTCCTAAGCCTTGTTAAAAAGGAGAAGAAATCTCAGTGGCTTTGGGAAATCCTTAGTGGGAAGCTAAGGTAGTGGATGTAGAGCTTGTTAGAAGCTTGAACCACTATAAATCCTTGTGTCCATTGTCTATCTTTTTACTTCCCACCATTAACACCCAAAATCGACTTATCCACCACTTGGCAAGCATATCGGTTGAAGGAATTTGAGCCCAACAATGGATTTATGTTTTGATATAATAAGGTTAGCTCACGGATGTACGTTCCCAAGGTTGTGTGCCACCGGGCCTCATCCGATGATACTCGATGAGAGATTATGAGTATGAGTGTACATTTCTGAAGTTGTGTGACACTGGGCTTCACTCTGAGTGTATGCCCCCGAGGCTGTGTGACACCGGGCCTCACTCTAGGTTTGTTGGTATGGTGCATATGTTCTGTGTGAGATTATTTCATCATTTTCTTTCTATGTGTTTAGGCGGCTTGAGGTAGCGCCATATGTATTATGTTGCCATGTATCATTCCTTAGCTACAAGCTCTTATTTATGATTTGCATGAAGCATGGTTGAGTGGAAGTGGATCCATTTAGCTTCGTTAGCTCATCGTTTGAAATTTTTGTTTCCATTCGTAGGTTAGTAGGTTGACGTACATCGTTGGAGCACCAATTTAGTAAGACCTCGGCATCTACTTGTTGTCCGAGTACAATACTTAGATTATTTGGGCTATGTATTCGTAGGACTCTATGTTTGTATTGTAACTCTTATTTTGGATTTTAAATTATGAGTCGAATTCTTTAATTATGTAGTTTTAATGTAACTCCTATGTAACGTTTTAACTATTTTGTTTATGTTAAATATTTGAATTTAATGGATTTTATGAAATGATTGTGTTAGGCTAAATCTATTTGCGAAATTTTACGGTTTCGGGATTGGGCTTGAGGCCCAATTTGTGACATCTGGGTTGGGGGTGTTACAACTGCTATAGTTCTTGTTGAATTTTTCTTTAGCCTATAAAATTCTAGTTCGATCCGATTTCTCGATATTCATAAAATACTTCTACTGCGATTTTACCTTTTCCGGGCTATCAAATAAATTCTAAAAATTTCTTATTTCCATATCTAAAAAAATAAATAATATTATCAAATAAATATTCCATAGTTATGAAGTCAAACTTAAAATTTTGACTTGGTCCAATATATTGATAATTTACTCGAAATCTTTATCGGATAAAATTCTCTTAAGAATCTTTTATCAGATGTCCATACGAATAATATTAACTCGAACTGATTCCTTTTTATCAGTCTCAAGTACTGACATAATACTTTCCCAATAGGTCACCCATCCTATACCCTGAGCACACTTAACTTTGTAGTTCGATCGGAATTCAATATATTATACTGCATTTTTATTCCCGGTATCTATATTAGATTTTTCTCCATGATCTGTTTAATCCATGTACATGATAAAACAATTACTGATAAATTCTCCAAATATCTATAAAATGATATATCATAACTCTTCCAAAGTTTATGAATTCATCTCCGAAATTTTAGCTTGATCCGATTTAACAATAAATGCCAAGAATTTTATCAGTTACTAAATAAATTCCTTAATCAAAATATATCACAGGATTCATCCTAAATCGAACTAAAATATTTCCAACACTTGTAAATGACTTTTATTACCTTTCTCTAGCATATGATAAAATTTCATAACTTTCCAGTTCCATCCAGATATCTGAATTCCACTTAAACTTTGACTGCATTTCTCAATAATCGAAATATCGGATCAAATTAGTAATTCCTCATTCGATCCACTCCAATAGGGCTCTATCTATTTATGAAATAAAATACCTAACTTTTGGGAAACTGCAACTTTGGTCCTTCAACTTTTCATATTTCAACTTGTACCACTCAAGTTTTAAAAACTTATCATTTTCTATCTATTTATGAAATAAAATACCTAACTTTTGGGAAACTGCAACTTTGGTCCTTCAACTTTTCATATTTCAACTTGTACCACTCAAGTTTTAAAAACTTATCATTTTGGTAACCTTAAATTTCCATTCTAATTTTCCTTGGATTTTAACCAAAATTTTCAAATATCCTATTTTATTCGTTCTCTATCACATGACACCTTAAAACCTCAGAAATTTCTTTTCTACAGTCCATAATTGAGAAAATCCTAACTTTTATATTTTTGTCATTTTAGTCACTAAGTAAGCTTTTAAGCCCTTATCTTAGTATTAAATGACCCTTAATCAACATAGCAAATTTTGGGGTATTACAAGGCTTATATTACAAATAAGTATCTATAGTATATCAAGCTTTTTATTTAGGTACCTAAAATATTTTTTTTATCAAAATAAGTAATTAAAGTATACGTTTTGGTCAAAATAGATACTTAAAGTATATTCTTTTTCGTTAAAATAGGTATCTAAAGTACTTTTTGGTCTAAATAGACACCTAAAGTATTTTTGGTCAAAATAGGTATCTAAATTATATATTTTTTGGTCAAAGTAGGTACCTAAAGTATATAAATTTTTCATCTAGGTTCCTAAAAATTGTCATGTGACATTGATTAATAAATAGATTGGGTACCTACTTTGACAAAAGAATATATTTTATGTACCTACTTGATGAAAAAATAATTTAGGTACCAATTTGGCCAAAAATTATACTTTAAGTATTTATTTTGATCAAAAATACTTTAAGTACTTAAACAAAAAGGTTAATATAATTTAGGTATTTGTGATATAAGACTTTTCTTTATTCTCTTTTTTACTTTTGTTGCTTGATAAGAATTTTACGCATTTGATTTGTAGATATGTTTTTGAATAGTTTATAGGTGATTACAATGTAGTATTTGTTTATACATATTTTTAACTCTTTTAACAATGCACATACATTGCAGACAAAACAATTGAACCCGAATCTTCTAGGATGAAGATTATCTGCTTTTCCACTAGAACCAATTTTTTTATTATACTTTATCTCGTATCCTTATATTAATGATCGTATTTATTTCCACTAATAAAAGGTTATTCTCTTAAAAATAATAACTAAAATGCAAAATAAATACTTACTCTGTTCGAATTACAATTGTTATCCAAAATAAAACCCCATACGCAAACCATTCAAAAGCATGTGGATAGAGCACCAAACTCAGATTTTAGCTCAGCTACAGAGCCGACTATAAGAAGAGCACCCTGAGCGATCAATCAGAACCCAACTAGCCTAGGACCCCTAAAATTTATTTATTTTTATATTTTTTAAATATTATTTTTTATTGGGTAAAGTAACCAAATGGTAACTAAACCTTATTTAAAAATTTAAAATGGTAACCAAACTTTCAAAAGTTACAAAAATGACAATTAAACCTTTTGTTTTATTACAAAACGGTAACTCGGACATTAAAGGTCGTTAAGTAAGTGACATGGCTGTTATGTAACTTTGTATAATAGTATATTTAATCCTCCATATTTACACATTCAATCAATTTAGTCCTAATTTGAAAAAAAATCACTAAATTTAGCTCATTTTCCTCCATCATCTTCGTCTTCCCAACTCTTTCCCTCAAACCTTAATCCCACATTTTTGAACTCTTCATTTAAACCCCTTTATGCCCCCACCTTCCCTCAATTCAACATCTTTGACACATTAAAAAATAGAATCATAACAATGAAACCTTTAAGTGTGAGCAACTTCTTTCTTGTTTTTCCATCGAAGATTTTCCCAATGTAGAAATTTTGAGTTACTTCCTTGTTTCTCTATTGAACTAATTTTTCATAGTTGAATCTTGATTTTCTTGCTCTTTTTTTACCATTTGAAAAAAGTAAAATAAATAATTAAATTTAGTGATTAAGGGAAGGTGGGGGCTTAATGGGGTTTAAATGAACGGTTCAGAAAAGTGGGATTAATGTTTGAGGGGAAGAGTTGGGAAGACGAAGAAGATGGAGGGAAATGGATTAAATTTTGTGATTTTTTTTAATTAGGTCTAAAATGATTGAATGTGTAAATATGGATGATTAAATATGCTATTATACAAAGTTACATAACAGCCACGTCACTAACTTAGATGCCTTTAACGTTCAAGTTACTGTTTTGTAACAAAACTTAAAGTTTAATTGCCATTTTGTAACTTTTGAAAGTTTGGTTACCATTTTGAACTTTTAAACAAAGTTTAGTTACCATTTGGGTACTTTACCCTTTTTATATTATCAAATAAATAAATTAACCTAATGGTAAAAATTTAATTCTTTTTTCTAAATAAATAAATTCATCTAACAATGAAAATAAAGTGTTTGACAAAGTTTAATCATGTTTCAAGAAAAAAAATAATGGCTCTCTCTCGAAAACCCTAATGGCCCTCATGATGAACCACTGCTTCCCTACGAAAGTCCCGATGATCGCTCACCAGAGGGGTATGTTCGAATCGATGTTCCACTGGCGTTAGAATAGCCGGGCTCACCTACATCCCTAGTTGATCTATGTCTTCTGAAGAAAAACAAGAACAAGGATGATGTGTTAGCTAACCCAGCTCGGTCTTTTACTGTAGAATGGGTGCTGAAGGGGGTGGTGGTTTCGGTGACCCTACTGGTTTGGTGGGAATGAACCAGGTTTAGCCTAAATCGCATGAGATCCCCATGATGCCCCCGTCGCTACCAACTGATGCAAATGATAAAAAGAAGGGAGTATTACGCAACTAAGGTCACAAATGATACTCGTATAAGGGAAGGTCTCAAACCTAGTTAGATCGAACAAGAAGTAACTCGTTAGATGATGACGTTTTGGTGGATACATCCGGAGCATTTCCAGCTATTAGGTTTTCTGATAGGGTCTATGATCAAATTGTTCATAATATGAGGAATGTGATCATTGTTTGGCTTCTCGGGCGAATGATTGGTTAGAAGGCTTTACTAGCAAGAATTCATGCTTTATGGCGCCCTTTGGGGGATATACAGTTGATTGATTTGGAAAATAAGTATTTCTTGGTGAAATTTGTAGATAAAGAGATTATACTAAAGTTCTCACTCAAGGGCCATGAACAATTTATGAAAGGTATTTGAGTGATCATGGAGTAGATCCTTCTCTACATCGGGAAAGTACCCATCTCACGTAATTGTCTTGGTACGCTTGCCAGGTCTCTCATAAGAGTATTATACAAAAGCATTATTCCATCTTCTTGAAGATTATATTGGTAAGGTGGTTAAGGTAGATTATAACATAGAAATTGGTGGACATGGAAAATTTGCGAGACTTGCAGTATTAGTGGATCTTAATAAGCCTTTTCTTCCATGCATCAAAATTGATAGGTTTGTTTAGAAACTGGAGCATGAGGGTCTCCAAAAGACTTGTTTTGAATGTGGGATTTATGGCAATTTTAAAGAAAATTGTTCACGGAACCAGCAAAGTACTAAAGGTATTGAGAATGCAAGTGCTAGCGATGGAGTACCAAAATTATTGGTCGCCTCTGAACCTTCTGAAGTTTTTCAGTCCCTGGATGATGGTAGGCACTAGAAGGCGTCGACCGACTGCACAAGCCTGTCATGGGAAAAAGCTTGCCATTGGATCACGTTATGCCATTCTTGATGATATTGTCGAAGCATCACCAACTGAGGATGTGTTGGTAAATGGACAGGTGATCGATTGAAGTAATTTGACGTTGCTTAAAGGGACTAAAGCCTCTTTGACATTTTCTAATAGCATGGTGAATCGAGGTGTGCAAAAAATACTACGTGTATGGCTTCTAACCTTGAGAATCCAAAGAAAATATCGAAGAAAGCTAGACAAGGTGTTGTAGTGACACCTATAGTTGATTGTAACCCCCTTAGCTTAGCCTAGCCAAAACTGGACTAAAAGAATCACATTAGGTTTGCCAAAGCAAACCCGAGCTAATAACCTAAATCGAGTCCTTTTTTTCTTTTTATCTTGTCTAAATGCATTGAATTATTCTCTTAAGGTGAACATGCTTCAGCGGATATGTCACATTGAAATCAGATTTCAAAACGGGTCCAATTGCTCAACATTACACATTAGGAACCGAAACATAATTTCCACAATTTATAGGGTCTTTATCACAATTAAGATTACCCAACCTTCATTAGTCCAATTTCAAGCCCACATGTTAAATTTCAACTCAAAACAATCATCCAAACTTATTCAATTGCATACATAACAATCAGGGTCTAAATTGTAAGACTTCTAATTTTCAACAACCTAGCGTACACAAAATCAGTAGGGCGTACCGATTCAGGCAAGCATGTACCAATACAGGCAAGCCCGTACTGATATAGCTTAACAAACATAACGGCTACTCGTACCGATACACATACAACCGTATCGATACGATGTGTTGACCCACCCGTGCCAATACGTCCTTGACCCGTACTGATCCCCCATGTATTTCTCAAAACCTCAAAATTCTAGTGAGAAAATTGTGTACCGATACGGTACCCCACGTATCGTTATGGCTCTTTAAAATTGAAAGGATCTTACCAGTATTCAAACTCGTGTACCGACACTAGTACAAAATTTCCTCAAGGCGTACCGGTACGGTGGCTAGGTGTACCGATACCCTCTGCTTTAATTTGATGATTTGAGCTTTTCCAGACCTCGCGTACCGATCCTTGGGTACATGTACTGGTACACAGAGGCCTGTAATGACCTCTAGGCCTAACATACGACACTTTGGCTCACCCCAAACAACTTTAACACATGTCTAAACAACATATAACATCAGAAGCATGCTTGACCACAACATACCAGCATTATAAGCAAACATAACAAGTGTAGCACAATCAATCACCAAGTCTATAGGCATGATCCCTAGTCAACATCCAAAACATAAGTCCATCCATATCTCAAGCACTATGAACCTCTTACAAGTCCAAACCAACAATTACAACTTGCACAAATAAGGAGTTCATAAAAAACCCTCCCAAATCAACATTTGACACATTGCCCTCATTATTACTATATAATGTTTCAAACCATACTTTAAAAACAAGTCCTTGGAATTCTTTCCTTACACTGCCCACAACCCTTAATTCTCTGCATTGATGGAAAAAGAGAGTGTAAGCACACTAGGCTTAGTGAGGAGCGCTCAAAACACAAAACATCATCAAATGCATTTTAAAATCGATTTATTCACATAACCTTTCACATACGCTTTATTTTCAAAGTCATCATGCCTTACTTTCAACATATGCACTTAATCTTTCCCAAAAACACGCATAATAAACCATATGCAACATGTATCATGGATTCAATAGCATAATCCCATATGCAACCCTCAATTTAAGCCTTCCCATGCATAACATCTCATATGCAAAGCTTAAAGAGTATTCACATGTATAAATCACATTATAAAAACAATCCATCAACATTATGCATTGATACATTATATTGGCTTACAAGTGATCCTTTCCTAAATCTCATTATTTTCACCAAACCACAGCGGATACACGGATTTCCCAAGTGATATCCCAATCCCTTACAGCTCAATGGCATGGAGTAAATGCAACACATGCATAACCTCTACACTACCAAGGCTCATCCTCCAATTTAAAGTAAACACCTCCAATGCATCACCTCAACAGTTGCAGCCAGAGTAAATTGCCATTGAAGTAATACCTCAACAATATTGGGGTTCTCATGGTCAAAGTAAATACCCTCAATACATCACATCTACGAACCATTGGAGACTTATTATAGTACACTTTAAATTCTATGGCTGACCAACTATATCCGATAACATTTCCTAAACCATTTCATACCATCACTTGCCAATATAATTCAATTCTTTACATTAACTCACTGTTTTCATATGCATCAATTAAAACCAATTTATCAATGCAATCGACCTTGCATTAACCAATGTTCAAAAACATTACCACCTCATCCATTGTAACACCCCAGTTTTGGGCCTACGAGTTTGCTAGGTGGTTTAGACGGTCTGTTGGATTGGATTAGAGGATTTAAGTCAGTTTCAGGATTTAAATTGGATTAAATATTTTTGAAAGGAATAAAAATATGGAAAAATTATCTAAAATCATTATTTAATATGTAAATGATTTTGGTAAAACCAATTTTACAAAAAGGGGTCTCGAAAGTGGAAATTTTTGTTAGCGAACAAAATGTAAAGTTTTCAAAACTGTTTTAGTCTATTTTGAGAAAGGGTCAAAACTTTAAATCTTTAAAGTGTTATTTACCCTAAAAGTCTAAAATCAGACTTTTTCCCTTAATTAGTTATTTTTAATGATTTTAAAATAATATAAAAGGTTGGAGAATTAATTGGTTAATTAAAAGCTTTAAAACAAAATTGATGTAACTAACTTTTCACAAAAGAATTTTCTCTTCAATTCTCTCTAGCCAAACACTTCTTTTCTCTTTAAAATTCTCAGGTAAGATCTTCTTTTAATTAGTCTTTTGATTTCAATTGAGATTATAATGATTTTTTAACAAAGTCAATTTGGTTTCTCATTGTTTTGCTAAGAAATTCTTCTAATTAAGGGGAAAATGAGCCATTAGAGGTGAGGTTCGTTCTTCTCCTGTAATACAAGGTTCTTTAATGAAATTCACAAGTTCTTGATCCTTTACTTATGATTTCTAACTTGTTTTGGTGATTTAATGAAAGGAAAATGGTTAAATCAATGTTTAATTGGTGAAATTGATTTACTCCCGTAATGGTTCTAGTTTGTCATGATTTAGATTGATATAGATCATGATTTTGATGTTGAATGAGGTTAATAAGATGGATTAATCATAGGAATCCCGAAACTAATTGAATTCCTAATTTTCTAGGTTGCTAGTTATGTGTTTTTAAGGAGTTAAGGAGGTTTTATGAATGCTAGAGGTATAAGGATGTTAGATATTTGTTTTTAGACATTAATTGATGTTAATTGATGGATTAAGATGTTAGGTTGTGGCTGGGTAAAGTTTGGAAGATGTTTGATGCTAATTTCGGTTGTTGTGAGTGGTTTTTGTTGAAGGATGTTAAGATTTGTATTGTTGTGTTGTTGATTGTATTTTGATGCAATGTACCCTCTGTTTTTGTGTGGATAAAGCAGGGGAAGTTGGTCCTCAAGCTTGAACTTTGGTTTCAGAAGCTTCGGAGGCGTGAATATCGTATCGGCAAGCGAGGCTTTGCGTGTCGGTGAGTGAGAACGAGTTTTATGACTTTTCAAAGGTTTGAAAGTTGTGTTTGGGAGTTTAGATGAAGTTTGAAATGCTAGTCTAAGCTCAGAAGTAAGTAAAGGATGAATTCTCTCTCGAACTCGGTTTGGCAATTGGTTTTTATGCACTTGTTTAAATGGTTTAATTACTCATTGTATATGCATGTTTTGAGCATGGTTTAATGCTGGAAATTTATTACATAATGATGTTGATGCATTTGGAAATAATGCATGATTTGTTAATATTTATGAACATTGGTAAATGCAAGGTTTATTGCATTGGTTAAATGGTTTTGATGATGCATATGAAAACAATGAGTTGTTGTTAGTAAAATGAATTATATTTGAAGTGATGGAATGAAAAGGTTTGTAAATATTATCGGATATAGTTGGCCGGCCATAGGATTAATAGTTCACTATAAAAAGGCACCTTGGATGTGGAGGGGTTAATGTGTACTAAATACTCCAAGTACCCTAACGGTTGAGGGGTTTAATCGTATCGAAGACTCTCATTAGTGGGTTATACATTTGATCAATGAGTGGTGTCGAGGGGTTTATGTGTATTGAAGACTCCACCACGGGTGTCACAATGGTGGAGGGGTTTATAAGAACCGAAAACTCCTATGTGTTAACCTTGTGATGCTGTATGTTAAGTGTTGGGGGAACACTTGTTGAATCCATGTATCCGATGTTATGTTTTGTAAAGTGGAACTTGGTTAATAATCACTTGTAAGCCAATATAATTGATTATGTATCATGAAATAGATTGTGTTGTTTAATGTGGTTTAAACATGTTTTGTTCTTTAAGCCTTGCATTGGTAATATGCATGGGAAACCTTAAATTGAGGGTAGCAAATGGGATTTTTCTATTGAATCCATGATACATGTTGCATATGGTTTAATATGATGTTTTAGAAATATTAAGTGCATGTTTTTGATAAGGCATGATGTGAAATGATGTTTGAAAAGTGTTTTGGAAAGTGGATTTTAAATGGAATGTTAATTGGTTTAAAATGCATTGGTGATGGTTGGTTTTTGAGCATTCCTCACTAAGCCTATTGTGCTTACGCTCTCTTTTCTATCAATGCAGAGAATTAAATATTGTGGCAGCGAGGAAGCAAGGAAATGAGTTCCAAAGACTTGTTTTCAAAGTATGGTTTGAAGTACTTTAAGTAGTAATAAGGGCAATGTGTCAAATGGTATTTTTGGGAGGGTTTTTGGAGAACTCCCTGTTTGTTAGAGTTTTTATTGTTGTTTTGGGTTTGTAAGAAGTTTAAAGTTGTTTAGACGTGGATGTATTTGTGTTTTGGATGTGGACTAGGAAGCATGCCTATAGACTCTGCTATAGATTATGTTAGATTTGCTAGATTAGTCTAAATTCTGGCATGTTGATGTTAAAGCATGTTGATGATGTTATATGATGTTTAAATATGTGCTAGGATTGATTGAGGTGAACCAAGGTGTCATATGTTGGACCTAGAGGTCATTACAGGCCTCTGCGTACCGTTACGAGTACCCAAGGTTTGGTACGCGGGGTCCTGTTGAGGCTCAAATCGATGAAATAAAACATAGCGTATCGATACGCTTAGCCACCATATCGGTACGCTTAGGAAAAATTATACATTGGTTTTGGTACACGGGCTAACGTACCAAAGCGACCCCTTTGATTTTAACAAGCCGTATTGACACGCGGGGTACCGTATCAGTATGGGCTCTAGCTACTAGAATTTTGAGTGTTGAGAAATACAAGGGGAATCGGTATGGGGTCAAAGTTGTATCAGTACAAGTTGGTCAACACACATTTTCGATACACGTAGACGTGTTTTGATACAGGTAGTCGTTATGTCTATTTTTCAGTATCAGTATAGTAATTGCTCGTATCGGTACGCCTAGCTAATTGTGTGTAAATGAATCTGTTGAAGTTTGAAATCTTGCAGTTTGGTCCATAAATGTTATATAAGCAATCGAATTAGTTCTAATGATTGTTATGAGCTAGAATTTAGCATTTGAGCATGAAATTGGACTAATTGTGGTTTGGTAATATAATCGTAATGAGGATCTTATAAATTAAAGAAATTACATTTTGGTCCCTAATGTGAATTATTGATCAATTGAATTCCGTTTTGCAATCTGATTTCAATGTGACATTTTTGCTGAAGCACGATCACATAGGATAAAGTTAATATGCATATAGACAAGATAAAAAGAAAAAATAGGCTCAGTTTAGGATAATAGTTCAGGTTTGCTTCGGCAAACCTAATTTGATTCTTTTAGTCCAGTTTCAGTTAGGCCGGGCTAAAAGGGTTATATTTGGTGGTATCAGAGCCAGGTTTATGAAAAATTGAGATATTGTGTAATACCCCAAAATTTGCTTGGTGACTAAAGTACAAAGAATCAAAAGTTAGTGGTTTTAGTTCAGTGACTAAAACGTAAAATTTTAAAGTTTGGTGGTCAAAGTGAAAAGTTGGGAAAAGTTTAGGGACCAACATGGTAATTTTTCCAAATAGTAATTTTAGTCAGTATAAGTGTGAATCGGATCAAAATAAGTATTTTTATATCAATTTTGAGAAATTCGATACAATAGAAGGTATCGAAATTGGATCGAATAAAATTGTTAAGCGTGCTCAGACCTTGGGATGGGTGGCCTCTAGGAAGGTTCCATAAAAGTATTTCAGATTAATATTTTGGACTCTGACTAAGTAGAAATGATTCGTATAAAAAAATTTGTTAAAGGATTTTAAAGAGAATTTTATCCGATAGAGATTTCGGATAATTATCGGTATTTTTGGATCGAGTCCAAATTTCAGAGTTAGACTATATAAATATGAGAGATTGAGTATGACAGTATTATTTATTTATGGAATTTATAAGTATAAGATTTTGGTTTGTGAATTGATAATACGATTGATGGAAAATCGTATTAGTTGATTTTCGGATAATTGGATCGAATAAAAATCATGAAATAAAATTTTATGATTTTTTTGGATGGCTAGTTAGAAAGGAACTAAATTAGTTCCAATGTGATGGAGGGGTATTTGGAAAGAAGACTTGTAAAATAAACTTTGGTTGGAGGATAAAATAGTCTTTTAATTACTAAAAGATTTTTATATTGGATTTTTGGTAATTAAATATGCCATTGGCATTAAATAAAAGAAAGAAAGTTTGACAAATTCTCTCCATCTTCTTTCTTTGCTGCTGATTTCAACAAAAGCTTAGGTGAGGATTTTTTGATTCAATTTTTCAAGCTTATTTAGTTAGATTTAGACTTGAGACATGAAACAAGAATTTATCTCCATCAAATTCTCTATCTTTTGGTATAATTTTTGCTTAGTTTCCATGTCTCTAAGGTTGAGTTGGTGATTTGGTTGGATAATTAGGGGAAACTATGTCAAAATTTATATTGATGATGGAAATGGTGAGAAATATGCTATACAAGCTTGAATTAGTTGTTAGAATAAAGAAATTCTTATGTTATTGAAATATGGAAAAATTAGGGTTATGTTAAGTTAGGAATTTTGAGTGGTGAATGAAGAGTGGTTCAAAATGATGATACAAGGTGTTTGGAATGAAATCCCTAATTATTTGACATTAGGGACCAAAATGTAAATTATGGAAAGTTTAGGGACTTGGTTGTTAAGCTTGTTTTTGAAGTATTTTGGGTTGAAAAAATTAAGTTAAGTGATTTAAAGGTTGAATTTGAAGTTTATATTGATTTAGGGACTATTATGTAATTTTCGGTAATATTGGGGATTGAAATGTAAATTTTTAAAGTTTGGGTCCTAAAGTGTAAATGGTGAGAATTATAAGGATTTAGCTTGAAAATGGTGGTTGGAAGCTTAAAAGTGTCCTTAGGGACTAAAATGTAAAGTTTGAAGAAGTTGAAGAATTATGGAAAGTATGAAGAATTGTGATTCGAATATAGAAAGTTCTATCGGGATAATTTTGTGAATAATGAATAGTTATTTTGGTTACTTTCCATTATTTTGTATAGTATGAATAAGTAATTATGAGTGCTTGTGTTATGTATTTTATATACATACAGATAACAAGCAAGATCGAAATCGAAACAAGTCAGGACATAAAGAGGAAATACTGGAGTGAACCATTTGGTACAAGGAAATTAGTGAGGCATTTAAGGTGAGTGCAATTATATGTTTCAAATATGTTTTGATAAATTTTTATGATTTTCATTTATATGATTTTATTGAGATGACAACATGGTTTTGTAGAAGTTATATGATATTTTCACAGGCAAAGGAAAAAGGTTAGTATATGATAGGGTATGAACTGCCCTAATATGTTTTATATGGTGATTTATGAATTGTTTATATATGACAAATTTTATAAGTATATGATATGGATTTATTGCCCAAGTTATGATAGAGAGTTACAGTATAGTGGCATGCCATTAGAGGTCTAGTAGTCAAGGACTACATGTAGATGCACACCGATCTTCGGATCTATATGTTTCAACACCTATGTGTCTATATGATATCGAAACTATTGTGTCTATATGATTCTGACACTTATGTGTCTATATGTTACCGGCACTTTATGTGTCTATATGTTTATCGTCACTTCGGTGACTAGTACTCAAGGAGTACCGACCTTGAATACTTCAGTTTCTCTTTATACAATTCTTGGGCATATTGAAAGTTAAAGTACATGAATATCACTATTTCTTTTATATTAAGGTTTTAAATTACAAGAAATATTTTATTTGAATTTGCTTAACCATGTTTTCATTTATTTCATTACTTGATTTTATAATTACTTATAATGCCTCACTAAGTTATACTTAGCGTATGTATTTTGCCTGTGCATACGTAGGTTGATCATACGGTTCGTAAGTAGGGATATTTTGGCATCACTTCAAATACGAAGGGAAATTACAGGTTATCTTAGTAATGTTTTGACATCCGATATTATATGTTTTGAATAGTGGCATGTATAATCATGAAAATGCATATCTGGTGTAAAAGAGACATTAAACTACTCCTTAATTGGTTATATTTTAACTAAAACATGGTTTAATATTATTAGTATGTGGATTTGAATGATTTTTGACTAGTTAGTGAACTTATATTGGAAATAAGTTGAAGCTGTCCAAAAACTCTGGTTTAGGCAGTAAGTTTGACAAATTGCCATAAATTTCATAGATTGATTTAGATGTTGAATTTTATATGTATGAACTATAAATTGAGTCTAGTTTATTTTAAAACAAACGGTGAATGATTTCGAGTTCTGTGTAAAAAGTTATGAATTTTTATTCGATGCAAGGTCAGAATTTCCAGATAGCAGAACTGCATTGTAGTGCATATACAATGAATTTTCTGCACTTGTGTGCCATGAGTTAAGACCTCTAATTTACATGGATTGATAGCCTGATGAGTCTAGTTTACTAAGAATTTTTCCAAATAAAGTTTTGAAGCTTACAAAAATTTATAAAAAATTTTAAGTAATGACAGTGCCAGCTGCCAGCTTTGTTTTAAAATGGTGTGAATTGTTTAAATTTGTTTTGTGATATCTTCGACTCGTGTTTGGTGAAAAATACGGGAAGAGGGTGTTACATGTTGTCGATGAAGGTATAATGCTGATTTCTATGCAGGGTGATTGTTTATATGTACGGTGTTGGAAATATGCCATGTTGGGGTATTTTTGGGGACACATTGCCTTATTACTACAGTATGAAATGATTTTAGTTTGAAATGGATGTCTTGGATCTTTGCTTGAAGCTGGCCTGATTGTTTTTGTTTTGGTGTAATTATCATGCCTTAGATACGTTTTTATACGATTCTACTGAGGAGAGAATTGCGATCTAGTAGAAACACTACTTTTGGAGGGCAGAGAGTAGAGGGCGAGATTGTACATCCTTAGGGATTGTCGTCTCCTCCGCCTAATCCTCTAGAGGGAGTAGAATAAGTACAACTTGCACAACCTGGTCCAGAGTTTGGAGATATGATGCCTTTGGTTCAGGAGATAACGGGAGCGTTCCAGGCCACGATGGCTAGAGTTCATGTACCTACTCTGGCCACTGCTGCTGCTAATCTAGGGTTACTGTTGGAGCGTTTGTGCAATCTTGGAGGAGTTAAGTTTAAAGGGTTGGCACCTGAGGCATCTGAGGAGTGATTTGCCAGTACATAGCATATCTTGGTTCAGATAGGGTGTAGCGATGAACGTAAGCTGAGATGTGTTGTGTCCTTGTTGTAGGGTGATGCCTATAGTTGGTGGACCACTGTAATCGCGAGCATGAAAGCTGGTGAGGTGACATGGGAATTCTTCCAAGCTGCCTTTAGGAAGAAGTACCTGGGAGTTAGATACTTGGATAAAAAAGTGTGAGTTAATGGCCTTGGTTCAGGGTAGTATGTCAGTATCCGAGTATAAGGTACAATTTGTGAGTCTGAGTCAGTATGCGCCTGAGTTGGTGCCAGATGAGAGGCATCGATGTGAATGTTTTTGATATGGATTGGTACAAGATGTTAAGACATATATGTTGGCCACTGACTATACTGATTTAGACGTGTTGGTTACACAGAAGAAGGATATTGAACAAAGTTTGGGTTTATCTCATCGTTCTGGAGGTTCTTGGCTCTAGAAAGAGAGCAATAGACTTTGGTTCTAGTAGTGGTCAGTCCAAGAGGCACCGTGATTGGAGGTTTCGACTGGATGCGATATGTGGCAGAGATGGTGTTGGGTGAGGATCGTATGGACAGAGTACCCAAGTTCGGTCAACACATAATGATTGTTGGGTTTGTGGGTCGCGAGACCACTTTAGGCGAGATTGCCCACGCTTGGTCAGAGAGGGGCAAGCACCTACAGTTGTGGATGCGAATTCTTGTTGGAGTTGTGGATCAATGGAGCATATGAGACGTGATTTTTCTTTGCTTGCTAGAGGTAGGTAGGCACATGTACCTGTGGTTGCACCACCGAGGGGTCGTGGATGCGGTCAAGGTAATTTCCAACAGAGGGAGGAAGGACAAAAGACAGTAGCACATACAGTGGCAGTTCAACCCAAGGGTGACGGGCCAGCAAGGGTTTATGCACACCTTACAGAGAGGAATGAAACAGATGTGATAGTAGGTACCTTTACCTTGTAGTCTATGTCATTATTATCTCTAATAGATTATGGTTCCACGTATTCATATATTTTGCATGAGCATGCGCATTTGCTTGGTGTACCGGTAGAAATGCTTAATGTGTGTATGTAAGTAACGAGTTCTTTTAGAAAGATGGTTATTACGAGGAAGTTGTATTAGAGATATCCTTTTATGGTTCAAGGTCACATGTTTGTGGCTGATCTGATGGAGTTGTCGTTCTATGGTTTTGACGTGGTCTTGGGAATAGATTGGTGGTATGAGCATCGGGTTATGGTTGACTTTAAGTCAAAGCGAGTTTTGTTAAGACATGCAGATGATTATGAAGTTGTGGTTGTAGGTGAGAATGTTAAGTTCTTATCCAATGAGGTTTCGGCCTTGGAGGCGCAGAAGATGTTGGAAAGTAGGTGTCAAGCATACTTGGCTTATGTTATGAACCCGAATATGGAAGAAATGCAGACAAATGATATCTGTATTGTTTGTGACTTTTCGAGTGTGTTTCCAGAAGAGTTACCTAGTTTGCCACCGGATAGGGAGGTGGAGTTTTGCTTTGAGACATATGTTGATTCGTCTACGGTGTCAATTGCACTATATTGCATGGCACCAAAGAAGTTGAAAGAGTTAAAGATGCAACTCTAGGAGTTTTTAGACCGTGGTTTTATCTATCCTAGTGTCTCGCCGTGGAGAGCACCGATGTTGTTTGTGAAAAAGAAGGATGGCACTTTTAGGATGTGTATTGATTATCAGCAACTGAAGAAGTTGACAATTAAGAACAAGTATTATTTTTTGTGAATTAAAGACTTGTTCGATCAATTTTGAGGTGCTACGGTGTTTTTCAAGACCGACTTGAGATCTAGATACTATCAGTTGAAGGTTAAAGATAAAGATGTATTGAGTACTGCTTTTCATAAGAGGTACGATAATTATGAGTTCTTGGTGATACTGTTTGGGTTGACAAATGCACCTGCAACATTCATGGACCTGATGAATTGGGTGTTCTATGAATTCTTAGATCAATTCATAGTAGTGTTTATTGATGATATTCTTGTGTACTCTCGTACTGAGAAGGATCATGATCGACACTTGCAGATTATGTTACATACCTTGTTGGATAACCAGTTTTACGCCAAGTTGAGCAACTATGAGTTTTGGATTAAAAAAGTGGTTTTTCTTGGACATGTGGTCTCAGCTGAATGTATCTGGGTGGATCCTAAAAAGGTTGAGGCAGTTGTGAATTGGAAGCAACCTAAGTCGGTGACAGAAGTTTGTGGTTATTTGGGTTTGGCAGGTTATTACCATCATTTTATGGATGGTTTTTTAGGGTTGCTGCTTCGTTAACCAAGTTGTTGCAAAAGGATGTACAGTTTGAATGGACGAATGCTAGACAACAAGCTTTTGAGAAGTTGAAGGAAGCCTTGACATAAGCTCCAATCTTGATTGAACTTGAATCAGGGAAAGAGTTTGTGGTATATAGCGACGCATCCTACATCGGTTTGGGGTGTGTGCTGATACAAGATGGGAAAGTTGTAGCTTATGTATCGAGGCAGTTGAAAGTGCATGAGCTCAACTACCCTACGCATAATCTTGAGCTTGTTGCAGTAGTGTTTGCGTTGAAAATTTGGAGATATTACCTTTATGGTGATAAATGTATTGTATACACTGACCACAAGAGCTTGAAGTATTTGATGTCGCAAAAAGAGTTGAATCTTAGGTAACGTAGATGGTTGGAGTTGCTGAAGGATTATGATTTGACAATTGAGTATTATTCGGGCAAAGCAACTGTTATGGTTGATGCTTTGAGTGGAAAAGCTGTTGTGGAGTAGAGAGCCATGTTTATGAGGTTAAGTGTGACTCGTGATGGAGGTTTGTTGGCGGAGTTGCAGGTGAAGCCATCGTTGTCGCAGTTGATTAAGGAAAAGCAACCTTATGATGAACCATTGGTACCGCATGTCAAGGACATCATGGATGGGGATATTGTTTCTGCATGGTTTCTTCCAGTTCCCACGTAGCTTCTTCTATTGGATGACTCCTCCAAAGTACCTTAACCAAAGGTATGGATTTTTTACGAAGCCTCTTGACTTCTCTTGCGAGAATCTGCACTTGTTCTTCTTCGTACGACAGATTTGACTGAATTTCCACAGACTCGGGCTCGATCAAATGGAAAGGATCTGACCGATATTTCCGTAGCATGGACACGTGGAAGACATCATGTATATGACTCAACTTTTCGGGGAGAGCTAGTCGGTAAGCAACAGGTCCAATCCTTTCGATTACCTCGAATGGGCCAATAAAACGAGGACTAAGTTTCTCCCTTTTGCCAAAATAGAGGATTTTCTTCCAAGGTGATACCTTAAGGAAGGCCTTCTCATCGATATCATATTTAATGTCTCTCATTCTTAGATCAGCGTAAGCCTTCTGCCGATCAAAAGCTGCCTTAAGCCGATTGTAGATGATAGTTACATTCTCTTTGATTTTCCGAAGTAAGTCAGGGCCTGACACCTTGCTTTCACCGAGCTCAGACCAACATAGAGGAGTTCTACACCTTTTCCTATATAGAGCTTCATAAGGGGCCATCTTAATTGAAGCTTGATAACTATTATTATAGGCGAATTCCACCAATGATAAGGATTCTTCCCACGTATTTCCAAAATCGATAGCACAAGCTCGTAACATATCTTTCAAAAGCTAAATAAATCTTTCAGATTGCCCATCGGATTGAGGATGGAAAACAGTGCTTAAGTGCACTCGCATTCCCAAAGCCTCATGCAAGGTTCTCCAAAACCGAGATACAAAACGTGGAACACGATCAGAAATGATAGATATGGGGACTCCATGCAAACGTATTACTTCTCAAATGTATAACCCAGCAAGTCTAGGCAAGCTGAAGCCCATTCTCACTGGAAGGAAGTGAGCAATTTGGTGAATCAATCTACGATGACCCAAATAGCATCATTCTTCTTTAGTGTCATTGGAAGACCACTTACAAAGTCCATTGTAATAAGTTCCAATTTTCATTATGGTAGCTCAATGCATTGCAAAACACCGGTAGGCACTTTGTGTTCAGCTTTCACTTTTTGGCAAGTCAGGCATTTAGCCACAAAGTCCGTAACTTTACGTTTCATGCCAGACCACCAATATAACTCTTTTAAATCTTTATACATCTTGATGGCTCCAGGATGAATAGAGAAAGGGCTACAATGAGCTTCACTAAAGATCTGATTTCAAAGGTCATCATCATTGGGAACACAGATCCGGTTCCATAAACATAATAACCCTTTAGCATTGATGGCAAAATCTAGATTTGGTTCGTTTTTTATTCGAGCTGCAATAGCTTGCAACTCTTGATTGGAATCTTGGAGTGCTTTGATTCGCGACACAATAGATGACTGGACTCGCAACTCAGCCACTAACTTGCCATACTTTTTGAGCCGGAAGTGAGCGTTCAAGAACCTCAGAGAAGGAGAGGGCTTCCGACTAAGAGCATCAGCTACAACATTGGCTTTACCAAGATGGTAATCGATAACCAAGTCGTAATCTTTCAAAAGCTCCATCCACCGACGTTGATGGAGATTCAACTCTTTTTGAGTCAAAAGATACTTCAAACTCTTTGGTCGGTAAACAAATAACACTTTTTGCCGTATAGGTAATGTCTCCAAATCTCTAAGGCAAACACCACAACAGCTAACTCCATATCGTGGGTTGGATAGTTTAGTTCATGTGGCTTTAGCTGCCGAGAAGTATAGGCTATGACATTTCCTTCTTGCATTAGGACACAACCTAGTCCCAAGTAGGACACATCACTGTATACAGTGAAGTCTTTGCCGGATTCAGGTTGTTCTAGAACAGGAGCATGAGTTAAAACCTATTTGAGTTGGTCAAAACTCCTTTGTTGCACCTCCGTCCAAGTAAAGGGAACCTTCTTTTGAAGGAGCTTCATTAAAGGTGCAGCAAGCATAGAGAACCCTTTAACGAACCTACGCTAGTAGCCAGCAAGGCCTAGAAAGCTACGAACTTCCCTAACATTTTTGGGAGGAATCCAATCAATGATGGCTTGGATCTTCTTTGGGTCAACCTGAATACTCGCAAAAGAAATCACATGGCCCAGAAAAGAGACTTCGGACAACCAGAACTCACACTTACTGAATTTGGCATATACCTATTTTTCTCGAAGAGACTGAAGCACAATTCGGAGGTGCTCTTCATGAGTGGTGGTATTATTGGAATAGATCAAGATATTGTCTATAAACACAACCACAATCTTATCTAGATAATTCTAGAATACTCGATTCATTAGGTCCATGAAGGTTGTGAGTGCATTCGTAACCCCAAAAGGCATTACTAAGAATTCATAGTGGTCATATCTAGTCCGAAAGGCAGTCTCTGGAACATCCGATTCCTTCACCAATATTTGATAGTACCTAAATCGTAGGTCTATCTTAGAAAACACTAAAGCTCCCTTCAACTAATCAAAGAGGTCATCGATCAGCAGCAACGAGTACTTGTTCTTTATGGTAACTTTATTTAACTGTCGATAGTCAATGCAAAGGTGTATCGACCCATCTTTCTTCTTGACAAACAAAATCGGGGCTCTCCAAGGTGAGGAACTCAGTCGGATAAACCCTTATCTAAGAGGTCGTGGATTTGGGCCTTTAACTCCTTTAACTCAATAGAAGCCATTCTATACGGAGCAATAGAGACTGGTGCAGTCCCCAGTTGCACTTCGATTCTGAACTCTACTTCTCGGGTCGGAGGAAGTCTCAGAAGTTCGTCAGGGAACACATCGGAGAATTCCCTTACTACAAGCACATTCTCGATCTTAGGATCTTCTTTCACTTCAATTGTATACAAGGTAGATCTACTAGGCTCAGACTCAGTTTTTAACAAGGTTATGCTCTCCTTACCGAGTCCTCGAAGATACAATTTCTTCGAGGAACAATCTACCTAGGCCTGATGCTCCACAAGCCAATCAAGGCCTAGGGTAAGATCAAATTCATGAAAAGGTAGCCATCAAATTGGCAGGAAATGGGGTCCCTTGGATCCTCAAAGGACATGCTTTGCAGATCAAACATTTAACCACACTATCTCTTAAAGGATTAGAGACGACTATTTCTGAAGCAACAAGTTCATGTCTCAAGGCATACTTCTCAATTAAAGGTGCACTAATAAAAAATGCATAGAGCCTGGGTCTATCAAAGCATATACATGATTAGAGCACAGTTCCACCATACCTGCAATCACATACGGATAATCTTCTTGCTCTCGTCCTCTAACATGGTATATATGTACTGAAGCTTGCGAATCACGTGCACCAGATGGAGCATTGGCATTACGAGGTCTCCCCGTGGTTCCAGGCTGCACTTGCTTGATCCTTTTCCTCTTAGCAGGGTTACTCTGAGATGCTACTGAAGTAGGAGCATTAGGATTATGTGGGCACTGCCGAATAAAGTGGCCCGTCTCACCACACAGTTAGTAGGTTCCAAATTGCTTACGGCAAGGCTCGAGATGCTTTTTCTGATAGAAATTGCATAAAGGAATCTGAGAACCTTGTCCTGAACCATCCATACTGTCAACAGAAGCTGTACGAGCAGTAGGTATCCCAATTGATTGAGACCACGACACAAACCCCGTCTTTGATAGTTGCGGTAGAAAAGCAGATTTTTGATAATATTGTCGTCCCTTCTTCAGAGGTAGGGGAGGCTTGGACTCATTTCTAAACCTTTTATCAGACCAAGCTTGATTCCCCTTCCTTCTTTCATAAGCGTTCTGCGAGGCTTTAGTGGCAATCACCCTGTTGACCAAATTTTAAAAATCCTTCAACTCTAGAGTAGTGAAAAGGGGATGTAGTTCATCACAGAGGCCGTCTATGAACATACGACACTTCTCCTTCTCGATACGTATGATCTCTGCACCATACCTCGAATACTTGCAGAAATCGTGGATGCACAGCTCCACTGGTCTCCCTTATTGCTGAAGATAGAGAAACTTCTTACGCCTCTCAGCAATATAATAATCACTGATATACTTTTTGCAGAATTCCTTAAGGAAGAAATCCCACATAACCATACACTCAGGTAAATGAGTGTCACCGTATCCCACCAACTCTGAGCCTCTTCAACGATCAATGCTAGTGCACACTCCAGCTTGTACTCATCAGAACATTTTAACTGTTTGTTTAGGATCTTCAGAGTTTTCTCAAGCCAGTATTCAGCTACCTCAGGATTATCTTGGTCCTGACCGATAAATGTATAGGCCTGATATTGACTGAGTTTGTCTATCAGGGCTCGAGTAACGGAGGAAGATGCTATAGCGGTAGGTTGGGGCTGCTTCCCTTGCCTAATAGAAACAACCACCTGCTTAATCATCTCGGGCATAGATACAAGATATTCCTACTGAGTGGGTGGCATCGATGGCAGATTAGGTGGGTTATTCTGTCCCATCGGTTCAGGTCGAGTTTCATTTTCAACTCTATTCCCCTAAATTAAAGAGGAATCTGAGTGTAGCTCCAACATCTCACGTCTAGCGTTGGACTCAGACATTTTAAATCTAATCAGAAAAGAATAACATATCGTGATAGTTTCAAGACACATATAACATATACAAATAAAATCCTAGGTGGCATATGCACAAGCAGACTCATGATGAACCTCGGTTTAGTCATAGAATCTACCAAACTCTAGCTCTGATACCACAAATGTAGCACTTCATTCCCGGTCTGGTAAAGAACCGGGTCGAAATATGTTATCTGAGGCTAACCCGGAAATTGGAACAGTGTTTAAAACAATATTTTAGTGTCTTAAAAACTCTCCAGCCATCCCTCGGCTGCCTCGGGGTTTAAACCCCTAAACTTAACACCTCTCAAAATACAGAGTTGTTCTAAGGGTAACCCAGGGTTAACTGCCACAGCTGGTGCCGATGCATGCACTTGCACTCCAGCCATCATCGCATGGAAAGCTCCCGTCATCGCCTAAACTAACGGGGTCAAATCACCAAACACTAGCACTTGATGAGCCTAGGTTACACCACCAACCCCAACATCAGCAGGCGAACCAATGAAGGAGGATGAGGAAAAACGTTAGAGAGATTCTTTTCCTCAACATTATTCTGTCCAATTCCAGCATTACCAGCTATTGATCGTGTCTCACGTCGAGCCATGCTATCAAAAACATCAAAACACACTAAAGTCAGGCTACACAAGGCAAATGATCCAATTCTATCTTATAAAACATTTTAAAACCTCGGTAATAGGCAATGTGTCCCAATTCATACCCTAACATGATATAAATCAAACACCATACACGTACACAAGCACCGTGCATTACAACCAATGATATTCAATAAAAAACAACATCCCAAACTTTTGAAACCTAGCTCTGATACCAACAAATATAACCCCCTCGACCCGGCCTAATCACCCGACCGAACTGAGTCAGCCACATTAGGTTTACCGAAGCAAATCGGAGAAAGGTTACGAAAAGTTGGTCCATTTTTTTCTTTTACCTTGTCTAGATGCAACTTATTAATCTTACATGTACATACTTGCAGCAGGTGAATTTCTGGAAGAAACGAACCATAAACAGGCAACCAATTGCATCATACTTATTTTAAGGTCTCAAACGAAAATAATTTAAATTATAGGATCAAAATTGAAATTAAGGTTACCAATTCTCAATTAGTCTATTTACATGCCCATATCTCAACTTTCAGGTCAAAATGATCATCCATGAGCATTCAATTACATTTGCAATACTTAGGGACTAAAACGCAAGAGACCAGACACTAGTTTCCATGACATTACCTGAAAAACTACATCTCGTACCGATATGAGCACAGCCGTTCCGATACGGAGCAACCACCCATACCGGTACACAATGTACCGTATCAGTACGTCATGTCAGCTTGCACAATATTTAAGCCGTACCGGTACGAGCCCTTGGTGTTCCAATACACGGGTTTTTCCCCAAAAAGTAACTTTCCAGTAATGAGTTCCCGTACCGATACACCTTTTTTCACACTGGTAAGCAAAGCTTAAATTGCTTATTCATACCGATACTCAAATACCCCGTACCGGTCCTGAATGCCCTAATTTTCCTAGACGTACCGATATGGTCCCTTGCGTATCGGTACGTATAGGCCTGTAATGCTATTTTTCTCTAGTTTTTCACTCAAATCTAGATGCATTTGGCTCATAGAAACATGCATACATGAATATAAACATCCAACAATACATATAACCACACTTGCACCAAGGTTTAGCCACAAAACAAGCTTATGCTACCATATAGTTTAATCTAGAGGCACGCTCCCTAAAACACTCCACCAACATACCAAATTGCTCAAATAAATGTTTACAAGCACAATCATCATACCAACATCACTTTAATACTATATTCAACATGTTGAGCTCATCAAACATGCCATTCAAGCAAGACCATCTAGATGCATACCTAGGCAACCTCATAACATTAACCATGGGTAACGATGCACAACAAGCTTAACAACACCAATCAAACTCCGAAATCATAACATTACACATGCTCAAAACAAGGGAAAACCGAATTACAAATCCCAAAATCCATGGCAAACACATTGCCTTATTAACCAGAAACGTAAACCGAGTTCATACTCAAAATTGCTTTGCCTCTTGGATCACTACGACTTTGCCTTTGCCTTTGCTAACCCAAGCCTTAATGCTCTGCATCATTAGGAAAAAGAGAGTGTAAGCACACTTGCTTAGTGAGGATGCTCTTAAAACAATGATGCATTAAAACCCTTGAAAACCAACACTTGTTTCCAAGCCATGCTTACGACCTAAGCAAGTTCTAATGATTCCAATTCAAAAAATGCATGTCGACCATATGAAAAACAATATATATTCCACATGCTTAAATCTCAAAGCATTAAATACAAAACTATGCTTAATCCCAAAGCATTAAATATAAACCATGCTTAAATCCAAAGCATTAAATACAAAACTATGCTTAATCCCAAAGCATTAAATATAAACCATGCTTAAATCCCAAAGCATTAAAAATAGATTCAATAATAGAATTCTCATATATTGGCAATTATAGTGATCTCGGATAGTCTACCACTATCCTTGATTAGCCGACCGCTAATCTTTAGTTAACCAACTGTTAACTTTACACATCGGATACACGGATCTCCCTTAATGACCGACCATCATCAAGACTACCCCATGCCGACCGCATGACTTTACAACCTTGCCGACCGCAAGCTTTACATCAACAAGGAGAACCGACCGTTCAACCCAAGTGATAACAACATAGTCCGAATAGCGACCGCTATACCTCAAGGACTCTTAACCACGATCGATTTTTAACATATTATAGTGCACTTTATCCTATGGCGTGCCAACTATATCTGAATGTTTCTCACCTTGTCACATAGCCAATATATCATTTACAAAAATCATTTACTCACTGTTTTACAATGCATTATAGAAAATCCCCATATATGCAAATCACATTGCCATAGCAATATTATATTCCCGACCAGAATCAAAACCAATGCTCCCTAGCATTTAGCATACTTTTCAAACACTACATATGTACTTAAATTCTTGCATAAACAGTAAGTAAAAACCAACCATGTTTACGACTAAAACATGAATCACATATGCTCATATCCGAACCGATATTAAAGAGCAAAGGAGGGAAAACTTACTTCCAAGCTTAGGTAAGTGTTTCAAACTGAACCTAAACTTCCAAAACCACTTTCAAACCTTTGAAAGACTTTTAAGACTGATTCCACTCACCGATTTCACTTCGCCTTGCCTGCCACCGCGAAACAAGCTCTCGGCAAGCCTCACACCACCTCAAGACGCTACGCCTTGGTTATCCCCTGCTTTGGCAACACAAAACTAGAGGAGACATACATTAAATTGCATCCAACTCTCTGTTTCAAACCAAAATCCCGCAGCTCTCAAGATGCCCACTCAAAACTCATTCGAAACTTACCGAAATCAACCTCAAACACTTCTCAAACTTAACCCAGCTATAATATTATGATTCAATAAATCAAACTTCATCAAATAACATCTAAAAACCCTTTTACAGCATCCTTTTACTTCCAGCAATGATCAAACTCCAAAAACAACCCAAAAACCATTAACTAACCACCTAAACAATTAGTGATTCAACCAATTTCGGATTTCATTAATAAAAACAACTTATCCAAAATATAATACATCCAAAATAAGATTGAAATCAATCCTCAATACTGGAAAAATAGATCCAATTCGAAAATCACAAAATTCCATCAAATAAACCTCAATTAAGCAAAATTCCATAATTAATTACTTAAAACCTATTAGAAAACCTATGTAAAGAGTCAAGAACTTGGGAATTTCAGTAAAGAACCTTTCATTAGAGGAGAAGAACGAAACTTACCTCCAATGAGTGAGTTTCCCCTTAATTGGATGTTTTCCTCTTGAAAAACAATGAGATTCAATAAGATTTTTGAGAAAACAAGTCAAAGAATCATTTAGAAAATCAAAGGATTAAGAAACAAGATCATTACCTTGAATCTTTGATAGAAAAAATAGTGTTTGGCTGAAAGTATTTTGGGAGAAACTATGAGAGAAAGAAAGTTACGTCAAATTGTGATTTGGAAAAATAACTACCTTTTTAACTAAATCTTTATTAATTCCTTTAATTAAAACCCTTTTAAAAATAATCCTAATTAATAGAAAACTCAGATTAGACTAAATGGTAAAATAGCTCCTTAAAGATTCAAAGTTCTGACTCTTTACAAAATAGTCAACTTTTAAAAGCAGTTTTCAAAAATTGCATTTTGGTCACTAGCCAAAATGTCACCCTTCCAAAGCTTATTTTCCAAAATTGCTTTCACCAATATTTTTAATATATTAAAATAGGATTTTTAAACATTTTTCCATATTTGTATCTTTTAAAAAAATATATGCTTCCGAATCTGACTCTAATCTCTAAACTTGTCTACCGGACCGTCTAACTAGGCTTAAAACCACTAGTCCCAAATCCGGGGCGTTACAATATCCAATTTCCAGCATTAAACCATGCTCAAAACATGCATATACAGTGAGTAATCAATTTATTAAAACAAGTGAATAAAAACCAATTATCAAAACGAGTTCGAGAGCGAATTCATCATTTACTTACTTCTGAGCTTAGATCAGCATTTCAAGCTTGATCTAAACTCCCAAACACAACTTTCAAACCTTTGCAAAGCTGTAAAACACGTTCTCACTCACCGACACGCAAAGCATCGCTTGCCGATATGGTAAACACGCCTCCAAAGCTTCTGAAATGATCATTCAAGCTTGAGGATCAACTTCCCCTATCTTACCCACACAAAAATAAAGGATTCAATGCATCAAAATGCATTCAACAACACAGCAACACAAATCCTCAGCATCCACTACCCAATTTCACTCCACAACGATCGAAATCAACACTAAACATTTTCCAAACTTAACCCAGCCAAAACCTTACGTTTTAACCCATCAATTAACATCTAAAAACACAACAACACAATCCTTATACCTCCAACATTCATAAAACCGCAACAACACCGCAAAAACTCACAATAAACAACCTAGGAAATTAGAAATTCACATAGTTTCGGGATTCCAATGTTAAAGCCCACTTATTAACATTATTAAACATCAAAATCATGATTAGAACTAATCATGAACTCAGCAAAATAGAGTCTATTCGAAAATCCACCAACTTAACCAATTAAACCCCAATTTAACCAATTTTCCTTAATTAAACCATCAAATCAAGTTATAAAACATATGCAAAGGATCAATAACTTGGGAATTTCAATAAAGAACCTTATATTAGAGGACAAGAATGAAGATCACCCCTAAATTTGGCTTTCCTCTTAATTAGATGAATTTCTTGAGAAAACAAGATCAAATCAAATAGGTTTTGTTAGGAAACCATTAAAGATCCATTTGATAACAAAAGAATATTAAAATTAAGTGTTTACCTGAGAAAATTGAAGTGGAAAAGAGTGTTTGGCTAGAGATAATTTGAGAGGAAAGCTTTTCATGAAAAGTTAGTTACGTGATATTTCTTTAAAAAATCTAATTATGTAATTAATCTTCCCAAACCTTTTTATCTATTTTAAAACCTTTTTAAAATACTCAATTTTAAGAGAAAAATATGATATTAGACTTTGGCCAAATAGCTCCTTAAAAGTTCTAAGCTTTGACCCATTTACAAATCAGTCACTAAAAACAGTTTTAAAATTTTACATTTTGGTCACTAACCAAAATGTCCAATTTTGAGACCCTTTTTTGTAAAATTGATTTTACCAAAACCATTTGTATATTAAAAATAATTTTATACTATTTTTTGTATTCTTATCTCACCCAAAAATATTTATTTTGAATTAAATTCTGAAACTAACTCGAATCATCTAATCTGATCCGTTGGACTATCTAAATCACCTAGGAAACTCATAGGCCCAAAATTGGGGCATTACATTGATGTTCATAATACTAAAACAGTGGTGCATAATGGAAGCCAACAAAAAGGTTTAGCTACGAGCTCTCACTCAACGGTTAACATTATCGAGCAAGGGATGGAGGAACATAATACGCCTAGGGTTAAAGTTGGTAGGCAGCGCAGTATGGCGAGCAAGGAGAATTCTTCTCATGGACTGAAAATTTGCAAGCCTTATGAGTCAAGATCTCTGTCTTGAATGGCTTTAGATGAGTGGGATCAGAATGTTTATTCCTAATTGGTGAATATTAGTAGAGATGGTAATATCCATTTAGGAGATCCGCCTGATGGTGAACTTTATGCTTTGGTGGATCAATCATCAGATGATTGCGAGCTATTCGATCATAGCACATGAGAAATAGTGTCGACGTGGTTGTTCGTGAGTGTCGACTGACTAACGCTTGGCAAACAATTGAAGAATTATTGTAAATATGCTAGTAAATAATGCCAAGTTTAGGAATTAAATGCCACGATATTTACTTGTGAATGGGAACAAATGAGTTTGAATTGGATTTCGAATTTTGATTAAGAAAAATGACTAAGAAAAAATAAAATGAAAATTTAGGCGGATTGGCAAATAAATGTATTCAGATGGATGGTTGTCGTTGGCAAGAGATGCTCGGATTTTACGCTAGCAAAGACAGCGATTAATAACTTCCAGGCTTGGTTTTATTACCGAGCAGATTTTAAGGTTAGTATTGCATCTGTCGATGGCAGTACTCTAAGTTAATCACAATTAGCCCCTATATGTCTATAGTGATATTTTCAATAATTAACTTGGCAAAATTTAAATCTTCTACTCCTAAGGGGTAGATTTACTTCCGAAGTAAGCTTATCTACTTGAACATCTTCTGTCGAAGCTTCTCACCTTAGTACCCGACAATTAATTGTTATCTCCTAAGTCTGTTAAGATATTAAGGGATAATAGGCAAGCAATGTCAACTGTCATATGGCAAAGAATATCAAAAAATTAACCACTAGCCTAATAGAAAAAAATTCCAAGGCATTTAATTATTAAAAACTAAAAATAGCTAAGCGTTACCAACTTAAAAGAATTAGTTCATGGCTATGTAAACCATTAACATAACGTTATTTCTTAACATCACCATCATAACAGAATTAAAAACTAAGAGAAACAAATAAGGAGATCCATCGATGCAGCCCTTCAATGGATCTAGAGCTCTCGGTCTTAGCCTGGTCGAACTACGGTTTGCCCTATACTCTCTTTCTTCACCACAGTACAACCTCTTTTGGCTCATCGATTAGCTTTCTTTATATAGGTACCCGTGGAAACCCTAGATTGGGTTTTGAATTTGAAAGTTTGTTACGCACCATGACAGGCACGTTATCTTCTTATCCTTTTTTTGAATTTTAAGGTTAACCAGGCTCTAACGGCTATTGACCGGGTATCATCCATCCTTCTTTTTCCAACTGAGTCTGGCAATTTTTTATGCTACTTTAGCCATTAGCACTCGACATTTCACTTCTGCTTCTCTTTCTTTCTGCCAACTGCTCTGCCAAACCTGTCCTACTACTAACCTGCTTACCACAGCAAGGAAATACACCTTTACTCTGGCAAAGAAAACATTCCTTAACTCCTATATGTAAATGCACGAAACTACTAACTAAATGCACAACTATGTACTCAAAGTCAAGAAAAAGCATGGCAATAAATACATGGAAAATAGTACTTTTGAGGAGTTAACACTCCCCCAAACCTAGCTCATTGCTTTTCCTCAAGTAATGCAACTAAAATCTATAAAAATAGAAAACAATGTAAAGTACTTCGGCAAAATTTTCCTGATTAACAATGCAAGCTTGCAATCAAAATATGGTCCTAATTTTGTCCTCAGATATCCTAGAGCAGTAATGCCAACATATCAACAAATTCAGGTGCAAAACTTGGCTATCCAAACTCATAATTTTACTGGTAGTTTGCATCGAGAATCCTTTAACTCCCTTAGCAAAACTTTACTGTCCAAACTCATAATTTTTTAGATTATTTACGAAAGGTATCTTTCTCTAGCATTAATTTTGGGGTTGCATCATGTTGTTGTTGGGCATGAGAAATAACAGGGAGCATACCGTGAATCTCCAATTTAATCTAGACTACATCACTAAACTAACCCATTACACTCATACCCTAAAGTTTTGTTGGCTTGAGAACTAAGAGGGAGCAAACCACAAAGCCCCAAGTTACTTATTATCTTGAAGGCAGATGAGTGTTCTAATTTTTTTAGCTTTGGGTAAAACATTGTTGCCTTATTTTTCACTTTTTACCCTGCATAATGTTCTTTTATTATTATTCTGAGTTCAGTTCAAGAATACTAAGTTTGTCTTGGAATTTAGATGCATACTACATATTTAAGTGAAACCAAATTTCCCAAAGCTAGAGATCAATTGCCTAGCTACCTGGCATTACTAATCTCCTGGCTCATGCTATCTAAAGATTCTAATTTCATTATCGGACAGGGCATACTAGTGCAAATTCTGACTATGCTCGCAAAAAGTGTTGGCAAAATTGTCAGGTTAAAACAAGCCATGGCAAAAAGTTTTATTAATGGTATGGTATGCATGGTTATACCTAATCTATATGGCAAAATCAGAATGCAAACATAAAAATGCATGAATGTCATGACAATTAATGCGAGGCAACACCCCCCAAACTGAAGGTTTGCATTATCCTCAATGCATGAAAACATATATATATATATATATATATATATACAAATGCTAAAAATGAAAAATATGAAACTAAAGAATTAAGGGGAAGAGGACTCCCCTTCGGAATGTTCTGGGTGAGAGACATAAGTCTTTTTCTTGACAAAGCTCTCTACATTTGGTGCCATGTGCTTCTTTCTTTTCAGTTGTGGCTTTGAGACAGCAATGGAGACCTTCACATCATGCAGGACCTCATCAATTATCCTCACCGGCTTAGATGCAGCGGGGGCTACGAGAGCGGTGGAAGAGGCAGTTGCAACAAGTGGCACATTGGTCTTGGCATGCACTTCATCATCAAACTATTACGGAGTCTCAGTTCTAGTAGATTCAACATGGATAGGTGATGTAGGGAAAATGTCATCATATTGTTGGGTCGGAGTATGGATGGACAGGAGGCTGGCTGGCTTTCTTTCAGGCGCATAAAGCTTAGTGGGGAACTCCGGAATAGTGGCAAAAGATTGGTGGTGATGCCCTCAAGAGTAATTTTTAGGGCTTTATCTATGGCTCTAGTATATTGCTAGATCACCAAATTTTACTCCTCAGTCTTCTTCAATTTTTTTAAGATGAGTTCCTATACTGATAAATCTGGGAAAGTAATGCCATGGTGTTAGCTGGCATCGGTGTGACAGGTTCTGCCTTAGGCGACTTACCTCACACAAACAAAAAAGGTGAGTCCTTGGTTGTGAGGTGGGCATAGAATTCATGAACAATGGTGGACTGGACCTCCCCTGGCTATTGGCAAAATATCTCACAATTATGTTTCTTAACTATTTCCTTTAGTTCTAGCGAATAACACAAGTTGAGTTCATTCTTGAACTCAAAACCTTTCTCGTAACAAAAGGTTCGGGTAGCATAATTTTCTTCATACTTCTTCCTAATCTCGTCAATGAAAAATATTTGAAAAGGTGCTGATGAGGATGCCATTGCAAAAGATTGGGGAAAAGAAGATGATGATTAGAAAAGAAATTAGAAAGGGAAGATTGGTTTTAAATTTGCTTGACGTACGAGGGAGCGAAAGGAAAGAATGTTCTTGCTTAGGGAAAATAGGGGTTAAATATATAGAAAGGGGGACGGTTGGGATGGTTTTATGGTGAGGTGAGTGAGATAATTATGTCGTGGCAGTTATGCGTGTATGTGGGAGGGGGATAATGATGGGTTCAGGAGTTATGGGAGTTGATGACGCAGGAAAGAAAAGGGTAAAAGCAATGGGTTAAAATTTCAAAGTTTAAAAGTTTTAACCTAGGCGGCTAGGGTTTCCCACTTAGCAAAAATTACTCTCCCTTGGGCCTTATCTAAAAAATGGTTAACGTCTTACCACGCCCCATGATGATGGGTGTCCGATTGCCGGCCTGTCTTGGCATACTACCTTGGCAAAATAACCTGTTCTAACACTCACAAAAACCTTTCAAAACAAAACAAAAAAATAAAATAAACAAACTAAAATACTAAAAAGAAAATAACTAACCTAACTATTTACAATGATCATACTGTGATGGCAAAATTACTCTATCTCTGCCAAGAGAATGGTCTTCTTGGCATTCTTTTGACTTTCTTCCCAATGGTGCTTCAACCTCTGATCATTTATCTTGAACGTTGCCCCAGTTTTCAAATCCTTGATATCTATTGTTCCATGGGCATAAGGCTTGACAACTTCAAAAGGTCCTAACTATCTGGATTTAAGTTTTTCTGGAAATAACTTAAGCCTTGAATTGAACAATAAAACTTTTTGCCCTTCTTTAAATTGTCTTGGCAAAATTTTGTTGTCGTGCCATCTCTTTGTTTTTTCTTTATAAAGCTTAACATTTTCACAGGCTTGTGCTTGAAATTCTTCCAACTCATTCAAGTCTAACAACTGTTTCTTACATGCAGCCTTTCATTCCATGTTCAACTGCCTGGTTGCCCAATTAGCTCGGTGCTCTAACTCTACTGGCAAATGGCACGACTTCCCAAATACATGTTTGTACGAGGAGGTTCCTAATGGAGTTTTTAAAGCTATCATGTATGCCCACAAGGAATCATCTAGCCTCAAAGACCAGTTCTTCTGAGTCGGGTTCACAGTCTTCTCTAAAATATTCTTGAATTCTTCATTTAAAATTTTTCCCTAGCCATTTGTTTGAGGATGGAAGGCAGTGGCAATTCTTTGCTGGATTTTGTACCTACACAGAGCTTTAGTGATTAAATGACATTTAAAATGAGTAACTTCATCATGTGTAATGGCTCTGGGGGAACCAAATCTGGTAAAGATGTACTTTTGTAAGAACTTGGCAACTTTCTTGGCATGATTTGATGGGAGAGCACCAGCTTTAACCCACTTTGAGATGTAGTATACGGCCACAAGTATATATAAGTAGTCAAGTGATGAGGGAAATGACCCATAAAGTCTATCCCCACACATCAAACAACTTCATAAGCATGATATTTTGAAGTGGCAATTGATGTCTTCTGGAAATGTTTCCAATGCGCTGGCAAAATAATGAACATCCTTAAACAGTGTAGGCCAGAAAAATCTTGACTGTAGTACCTTAGCCGATGTCTTCATTCCAGCAAAGTAACCTCTATATGGTGTTGTACGGCAGAGGTGAAGAATGTTTTGTTGCTCATCCTCTAGCACACATCGTCAAATTATTTGATTGGCACAAAGTTTGAATAAGACTTGCTCATCCCAATAATACTGTCGGATATCCCTCAGAAATTGCTTTTTGGCATTACTTGACAAATACGTGGCAAAATGTTGCTAACTAGGTAGTTGACTATGTCAGCATACCGTGGCATGGTATTGGTTGAAAACAAATATTTATCAGGGAATTCATCTCTAATGGCGACAACATTGACATCCTCATGGTGATACATTAAACGAGATAATAATCTGCCACCAAACTTTCACTCCCCTTCTTATCTCGTATCTCAAGATCAAATTCTTGTAACAAAAGTGTCCATTAGATGAGTCTGGCTTGGGAACTTTCTTTGCTAGGAGATACTTGAGTGAGAATGGTGTGTGTATACCATAAATTTACTACCCACGAGATAAGATCTGAATTTGTCGAACACAAAGACAACTTCAAGGAACTCCATCACAATTGTTGTGTAGTTAAGCTGAGCCTCGTTCAATGTGAGGCTGGCATAATAGAAGGTATGGAAAATTTTGCTATGCCTCTATTCTAACACAGCTCCGATGGCATAGTCATTGGCATTGCACATGAGCTCGAATGGCTCATTCCAATCTGGTACCACAACTATTGGGGCATTAATTAACATGTCTTTCAATTCCTAAAAAGCTTTCAAACAAGAATCATTAAACGCAAAAGTGGTATTCTATTCCAAAAGTAAGCATAAAGGTTTAGAAATTTTTGAGAAATCTTTCATAAAATGATGATAAAAAATTACATGTCCTAAGAAACTTCAATACCTTTGACACTTGTGGATGGTGGCAATTGTTTGATTACATCTACCTTTTCTTTGTCCACTTCTAGTCCTTTCTCGGTCACTTTATGTCCGAGAACTATGCCCTCCTTCACCATGAAGTGGCATTTCTCCCAGTTCAGAACCAAGTTAGTTTCAATACATCTCCATAGAACAAATTCCAAACTCTAAAGGCATTCCTTGAAACTTTTGCCAAAGATAGAGAAGTTATCCATGAAGACTTCTAAGTTGTTCTCGATCATATCCAAGAAAATTGACATCATGCAATGTTGAAACATTGTTGGACCATTACACAATCCAAAAGGCATTCTTCTAAAGGCGAATATCCCATATGGACAAGTTAACATAGTTTTATCCAAATTTTTTAAAGTGATGGCAATCTGATTATAGCCCGAGTAGCCATCTAGGAAGCAATAAAATACCTTCCCTGCCAATCTATCCAACATCTGATCGATGAAGGGTAGTGGGAAGTGAACTTTTCGAGTGGCATTATTTAGCTTCATGTAGTCCATGCACACTCTCTAGCCTGTCACAGTCCTCGAAGGGATTAGTTTATTTTTATTGTTCTAAACCATGGTCATTTCACCCTTCTTTGGCATACACTGCACCAGGCTGACCCACGAACTATAAAAAATGGGATAAAGTATCTCGATATCCAGCCACTTTATTACATTTTTCTTAACTACATCCTTCATGCTGGAATTCAATCTTCTTTGTTTTGTCATGGTAATCCTCCAGAATAATTTTTTGCATGCAAATTGTTGGGTTATCCTTCAGTTATCTGCTAGGGTCTATCCTAAGGTTTTCTTGTGATTGCCTAGTGTCTCCAACAATCTTTCCTCCTGATCATCAGTTAAATTGGAAGCAATATTACTTGTAAAGTTGAGTCATCACCCAAGTAAGCATATTTGAGGTGGCTTGGCAAAGGTTTCATCTCTATTTCAGGTGCCCTGATTTCTCTTTCAGCCAACTCAAGTGGTTTAGGACTCCTGAAATAATTCATCACCTCGTTCAACATGGTTAGTTCTTCAGATTCTTCACTCATCATATCTTCGTCATCTAGCTTTATGGCATTATCATGTGTCCGGACAAAACTTTGCTAGCTCCACATTAAAATTAGACTCCATCAGCTAGGGGTGTATACGGTTCGGTTTAATTCAGTAAGCTATTTTAGTAACCATCGATTTTCGACTCAGTTAATCTCGATTTTTGGTTTTTCGTATTAACGTTAATTTTTGAAATTTTGTATTTTATTTTGACAAAATAGCTTTATTTGATGACATTTAAACATTAAAAAGTTAGAGTTTTAAAGTATTTTTCATAAATATTTATTAAAAACTTGTTTTTTTAAGTAAAAAAGAATAATTAAAAATGCATCTATAGTATTGTAAGTATAAAATATTTATTTTTACATTATAAAAATAACTATAAATTAAATAAAAATCAAATTTGGTTCAATTCGGTTCGATTTGGTTAACCACGGATCGTAAACTTATGAACCATAAATCGTCCAAACGCCTCGGTTCGGATTGGTTTTCAGTTTTGCGATTAACCATGCTCAGCCCTACCATCAGCTCAACAGCTTGGCATTCCTCAGGTTCATCTGCACAATTATGATCTTGAAATATGTTAAACATAACTTGTTGGTCATTCATACGCATAATAAGCTCACCTTTTTGTACATCAATTAAAGTCCTACATGTGTCAAGAAATGGTCTTCCCAAAATTATTGGGACATTAACATCAACCTCACATTCTAAAATAATAAAATTAGCTGGGAATATAAATTGATCTATCTTTACCAACAGATCCTCAATCTTAGCCTTGGGATGCGTATAAGATCTATCTGCTAGCTGGAGTGTTACTATGGTGGGCCTTGCTTCAATACCAAGTTTTCTGAAAACTGACATTGGCATCAGATTGATGGGGGCTCACAAGTCGCACAGTGCCTTGCCCATGAATTTATTGCCAATTATATAGGGAATAGTGAAACTTCTTGGATCTTTTAGTTTTGGTGGCAATCTATTGGTTCTTATTGCATTGTATCCTTCAGTAAGTGCGACCGTCTCGAAATCACCCAGCTTCTTCTTTTTGGACAAGATATCCTTTATAAATTTGACATAGTTGGGCATTTGTTCGAGAGCTTCCACTAATGGTATGTTGATATGAAGTTGTTTAAGGACTTCCAAGAAGCTCTTAAATAACTGGTCTTGCTTATATTTCTGGAGACTCTGCGGAAAAGGTGGTGGTGGATAGCCAAATACTGGTTCTGCCAGTTTTTCCAAAGTGGTGTTGGCATCAGTATAAGGTCTGGCATCATCAGTGCTCTCCTCCTTCTTCTTTTCTTCCTTGGATTCATTTGTTGGAACCAACTTCTCGTCCTGGAAATTTATTGACTATTTGACAGGTGCTTTATTCTCGCATTCTTTTCCACTCCGAAAAGAGACTGCTTTACATTATTTTCTCCCTTTTTACTGAGCATCCTCCATATCTCTTGGCAAATTTCCCTTGGGTCTGTTATTGAGTGCGTTGGCAATCTGTCCTAGTTGGACCTCCAAGTTTCGCACAGATGTTGGTAAACTTTGGATAGTTGCATCATTTCGCTCCATATACTCTATTAGAGTATTCCCTTGGGTAGATCTGCGCCCTGGATAGAAATTATTCTGGACTTTCTATGGCATCATATTCTGGTTAAAACCTGGCGGTACATTGTTGTTCTGATGCTGGCCATTAAATTGGTTATCGCCTTAATTCGCCCAAGAAAATTTTGGATGTTGCTTCCAACCTGCATTATAAGTATTGGCACGTGGGTTAAAATTATGATTGAGATTGCCAACAAAATCTATTGATTCAGGGTTCGATGGACATTCATCCACATTATGATCCTCTGGGTCCAAGTAGGGAATCTATGCATGGGACATCTTCTCAACAAGTCTTTGAAAAGCTCCATCTAGGTCCAAGTAGGGAATCCATGCATGGGACATCTTCTCAACATGTCTTTTAAAGGCTCTCAAGCATCATACAAAGTCTCATCATCAGCCTGCCTAAAAGTAATGATATCAGTCCATAGTTTGGCATTAAGTTTAGGTGGCTGGGATCTCAGAAGAAACTTCTGGCATAATTTTGCCTATGAAGCTATTGAACCAGGCAATAAAGAACTTAGCCACAATTTTGCTCTATCTCTTAGAGAAAATGAGAATAGTCTCAACTTCACTATTTCTTCAGCCACACCAAGTTGCTGAAATAGTTGGCAAACCTCCATGAATTGCTTCAAGTGTTGCCTTTGGTCTCTAGAAGGTAATCCATCAAATTGAGCTACATTCAATAGCGTTTGAATCATTACTAGTTTAAGTTTAAAATTAGTTGCATTTACCTCTAGACCAATCAGTCCTGGCATCAAATTGTCCATGTTTGGTGCCAAGTGTTTTCTAATAGGTCGCTCTTCAAGATTCTCTACAGAAGGAGAGGGTGGTATCCCATCATGTATTGGTGGATTTTCCTTATTGGTTAGGACACCATCTACTCCACCATTTCCGTTTTGAGCCATTTTAGTTTTCTTTTTAACCTGCGTAGGGCTCTTTCAATCTCTAGGCCGTATAACAAATCTTCCTTCGTAGTGTGCCTCCTGGTAATACACCAAACAAAAAAATAAGTAAAATAAATAAAACATGTAAAATCAAAATAATAAATTCTGTTGCAATCCCTGGAAATGGCATCAAAAACTTGTTGTCTGACTAACGCTCAGCAAATAATTGAAGAATTAATGTAAATAATGCCAAGTTTATGTCTTTGACGTGAAATCATACACGATCAGCAAGTAATACAGCAGTAAGCTGAGTATCATATCCATAGAGATTGTCCTGGAATTAAATGCCACGATATTTACTTGTGAATGGGAACAAATAAGTTTGAATTGGATTTCATATTTTGATTAAGAAAAATGACTAAGGAAAATAAAATGAAAATTTAGGCAGATTGGCAAACAAATGTATTCAAATGGATGGTTAGCGTTGGCAAGAGATGCTCGGATTTCACGCTAGCAAAGATAACAATTAATAAATTCTATCCTTGGTTTTATTGCCGAGAAGATTTTAAAGTTAGTATTGCCTCTATCAAAAACAGTACTCTAAGTTAACCACAATTAACCAATATGTCTACAATGAAGTTTTTTAACAATTAACTTGGCAAAGTTTCAATCTTTTACTCCTAAGGGGTAGATTCACTTTCGAAGTAAGCTCATTTGCTTGAACATCTTCTGTCGAAGCTTCTCACCTTAGTACCTAGTAATTAATCGTTATCTCCTAAGTCTTTTAAGATATTAAGGGATAATAGGCATGCAATGCCAACTGTTGTATGGAAAAGAATATCAGAAAATTAAGCACTAGCATAATAGAAAAAATATCAAGGCATTCAATTATTAAAAACTAAAAATAGCTAAGTGTTCATCACAGAAACATCCCTAGCCGACTTAAAAGAATTAGTTCATAGCTGGTAAACCATCAACAAAACATCATTTTTTAACATCACCATCATAACAGAATTAAAAACTAAGAGAAATGAACAAAGGAAGAGATCTATCGATGCGGCCTTCAATGGATCTAGAGCTCTCGGTCTTAGCCTGGTTGAACCACGGTTTTCCCTCTACTATCTTTCTTCACCGCGGTGCAACCTCTTGTTGCGTGTTTTGAGTGCTACACAAAAGTGCAAGCGAACACGTCGCAAGTGATAAGTATAGAGTATCATCTCTACAAGGACTTAGACTGTTAACTCCTTGCACTAAAAGAAAAGAATAGTTGTGATGATAGATGGTGGGAGAAAAATAAAACAAATAACTAAAGATTGTAAAGGAAATAAAGTAATCTATGAGAGAATTGGTTGGATTATCAAGATTGAGAGTATGCCGGATGAGTTGCTTTGGCAAGTTGAATGCCAGAGGTAAGTGAAATGCTGAGGCTAGTAGATTTTCGTGGCAAGTAATTGCCCAAGCAACTAGTTTGCTGGAAATAGGCTCTCCGTGACTAATGAATGCAATTGCAAGTGGTTGAGTCAGAGTAGGACTCTTCTCGGCAAGTGGTTGCCCTGGCAAGTTAATTGTTGTGGCAATTGCGATGCCATGGCAAGTCAATTGTGTCTTCAATGCTCGATAGAGTGTTCTTCATTGCCTTCACGTTATCTCTAACTTGAAGGGCTGACGCTTGCGAAAATCTTGGTGATACGTCTATCGCACGTTACTTTACCAAGAATGAACACCGTCTTTCCTTGAACTCGTGTTAGCCACTTGAAATTCTCCCCGTCGCCAAGCTCCTTCACTTTGTCACTTTCTGAAAACTTGGTTTAAGAGGGAATTGATTTCCTTCAACTCTCACAATGTTAGGAAACATGGATTCAATTCATTCATTCGATCTCTATCAACTCTTGTAATGTTTGGAAATCGACTCAGTTGAGGAACCTCTAATGGCCGTCAATTCATTGGAGTGAGTACTTCCCACGAATCATCATTGATCCCGTTCTCCCTTGTGCTGTCATCGATTTAGGGATTTGAGTTTCAACAAATGATTATACACTCAAGCGTTAAACTACTTGATTTGTAAGAATAGAAATTGAATCAACGTTGTGCATTTAAACTTGAACCAAAATTAAATCATCCATACAAAAACCTCTCAAAACCTAATAACCCAAACCATCTAATTAAGTTCATGGTCGGGTGAAAAGAAAATACAAAGAAATATTTCCCCAACATGAAGGGTGGTGTGCAGTTACAGCAACGAAAGAAGATAGGATATGAACTCCTTAATCTGATCACTCTCACGATCAGCTTCCCTTGATCTCTCCCTGTCGATCTAATCCCTCAATTTCCTTCCCCTAATTTACTTGTGTTTCAATCCTTTAAATAGGTGTAGATGAGAGTTTGTTGCGTGAGTTTTTGGTGGAGATAGGGCTTCAATTTTGAATTTCAAATGTGGGAGATAATGTAGCTGATAAATAAATAAAAATTAGGGATTTATCCTTTGTATTTGAATTTGAGTTGGGCGGTTGGAAATCCTAACCGCTTTGATCCCTTCAACGCCAAGGCAGACTTCGGCAATCAGATCGACAATTCATCATGTACACAAACAAGCAAAAGAGCAACATTCTTTCTACAAAAAGTAATAAAATGCATGGCCAAGTATATTAAACTAGGAAACTACAAACTTATGCATGAATGACTACAAATGCAACTAAAATGAGCTTAAGTCTAGCAATAATGTGAGTAAAGGGTAGGAAAAATAATACTTTTACACACTTATCACACCCTCAAACTCGAACTATTGCTTGTTCTCAAGAAATGCAAAACTAATCATCACCTGCCAAGGCATTTACCAAACACAAACAAGTTGCATACTTGACTTCAATCATCAGAACCGGGGCAACTAGCATTAATTACCTTTGTGACTTTAGGCAAAATATAGAAAGATTACTTAAAATTTAGTATGATGCAAGTGTAGTGTGTGTAGTCATGTACAAGCTAATCATAGGAGTTCCAAGCAAAACCTTAGTTTTATTAACTTGCCGAGGCAAGTGATCTAACTAGAGCCAGTTTTGGGCATATTTAGTAATTCTTCTTCTTTTTATTCTTATACTAGAGCCAGTTTTGGGCACCTCTAGCATTTGCAAGATCCCTAAGACTAGATCTAGATGGTCACCTCTAGCTAAGGTTCATTGTTCATCATTTTTTTTTGCTAGAGCCAGTTTCGGGCACCTTTAGCATTTTTTTATATTTCCTTACCTAAAGTTCACTCGGTTCTCCTAAATTAACAAGTCACAACAGTGTTTATTAAAGCTGCATCATAACGAAATCCTAAGCAACTTTCCATGCTAAGCCTAGAGTCAAAAGTTCTCTTAACCTAATGTCATGGAAAATACATCATCATTAGATATCACAGCAAGTTATTAACAAGTTCAGTCAGGCAAATTATTATGGCAAGTGACACTAACTAAAAATAAATGAATGCAAATGCAACTAAACATGAAACGACCAAGACAATCCCCCCCAAACTCGAGGAAAGCACTGTCCTCAATACGTGAAAACAAAACAAAAAAATGAGAATGCAAATGCTAGCCAGAGAGGTCATCACCTCTAGCTTGTGATTTCCTAGTGGCCATGTGCTTAACACGTTTTCCAATGTGTGCTGGTTGTTGTCTTGCTGGTGGTGTAGGGGTTAAAGCTTCAGTCTCCTCTACCTCCTCCTCTGGCTCACCCATCGTGTCGACTTCCTTAAGTGGTGAAGCTTTACGCTTCGTTGGTTTCTGTGGTAGCTCATTCGATTGTGAGGACATTAACGGTGTAGTGTCTTCAGAATCTGAAGGATCAACAAATGGTTTAGTTTACATAGGTTCAGTCACTGATTTCTTACCTTTATCCTTGGAATCAGTTGCCGTGGAAGTTTCCTTCTTGGCTGGGCCAGACTTGCCAGCCTCACTTGTCGTGGTAAGTAACTCTTTAGAGAACACGGGGAATGGTACTTGGCAATCGAGGTACTTTTCCAAGATAATTTGTGCTAGTGCAACATCTCGATCCTTGATATACCGTAAGAGCTTCATCTCTCGCTCATCCATGCTCTCTAACTTCTCCAACAAAGGGCGTACTAGATCGACCACCCCTTGAGAACTTGTCGAGGCAAACTCTTTTGGTTCAGTGTCTTTTGCCACTGCATGTGCATTTGCCAGGGCAACTGGGACAGTTGGCTTTGGTCGTGGCATTCCTTCTTGTATTACTCGCATGTACTGCACCTTTGTCCACCCACTCCGCTTTTGCATTCGTTCATCGGTTGGCTCGATTGGTACCTTTTCTTTCTTACACAAAATAGCTATTAAATTGGGAAAATATAAGGCTCCTATGTCCTTTTTACTGCATGCATAAATTTCATTCACAATTATTTGTCGAACATTGATAACACGATTGTGAAGAATAAAGTGCAACAATAACAATCGAGACAACAAAACAGTGGTATTGTGTGTGTTAGGCATTAAACGAGTTTTAATGAAATTATTCCACAACTTAGCTTCAAGTTTTAGCATAATGCGGTTTACCGTTCCCTTGAGTTCTCCCTTGTTCCATTCCGCTCCTTCCAAGGTAAGATCCTTCAAATCTTGGTCTATCTTCTTACGAGTCACATTCTCAACGAACTTTGCATGTTATTCTTCTTTGAAGAACAAGCCATAATAGGCGTTGATGGTAGTAGCGTCGAGAAGAATGGCCCTGCCACGTACAAATACAACCGGGTTATTTGGACTAGAAACATGAGAGTAAAATTATCTTACCCATGAGATGTTTACTTCAGCCGGTTGTTCACAAAATATTGGCCATTTATGGCTCTCAATCGTGGCATATATGGAATCCTCAAGACTGGAACTTGGGTGTGGCATTTCATAGGAAAAGCCTGCTCCTCCCAAACTCATCTTGTTGCAAACTTCTCTTCAAACCGCTTCTCTACGGCTGCCGTGGTGAACTTACGATATAATGGTTGTGGCGTGCGTGAGGGACAAATTTCATCTATGGTTGTAAGGCTTGTAGACATTATTTCGATTTAAGAAGAAAAAGAAAACTCAAAGATTCAACAATAGAGAAAAAAAAGTGGGAAGAAGATAAAGTGAATATGAGAGAGTAAATGTCTGGGAGAGATGGAAGGTTGGTGTTATAATGGTGAAGTGAATGATAAGTGATGGAAAGGTGAAAGGTTGAATGATGTCTCACCAATAGGTGAAAAAAGCATACAATGATGGTAAGGGGAAGAGTGGTGCGGCTAAGGTAGAGAAAAAGATGAAATAAATCTAGGGCTTGAATAAAATTATGTACTTAAACCTACAATACCCAACCGACCCTTACTCTCTCTCTTAAAAAATTTCTAAACACTCCTTCAATTCTTCTCCAATTCTAACTCTTGACCTAAAAAAAGATAAAGATAAAGATTAAAATAAAATAAAAATAAAAGAATGGATAAATAAAAATAGAAAAAATTCAGATTTAAAATTTAAAAAGAAATAAATAAATAAATAACCAAATTTAAAATTCAAAAACATTAACAACCTAACTGACCAAAAATTTAAATAACCAAAATAAATAAGAAAAATTCCAAAACAAATTAAAATAACAAAAATCCAAAAATAACAAGTCTAAAAATAACTAAAATAAATAAAATGAAAAATCCTTAGCAAGAGCATTTTCATGCATCTCCCAAGGAGATTGCGAACTTGTCTCTCTCAACATGGCTTCCAACATAGTGCTTTAATCTTAACAATTGCTCATCCTGGAACGTGTCATGAATCTCCACGTGGTCATCATCTTTGTTGATCCCTTCAAGTCTGAATAAATGATCGGCAACCTGGTTTTCAGTTCCTTTCCTGTCCTTAACTTCTACATCAAACTCTTACAAAAGCAAAATCCATTGAATTAAACGAGGTTTAGCATCTTTTTTGGAAATTAAGTACTTAATTGCCGAATGATCAGTGTGAACAATTACCTTTGTGACATTAGATAAGGCCTAAATTTTTCAAATGCAAATATAACTGCCAACAATTCATTTTCCGTAGTAGTCTAGTTCAAATGAGCATCGTTAAGTGTTTTGCTAGCATAATATATCACATGGAAAGTTTTACCTTTTCGTTGACCTAAGACAGCTCTCACTGCGTAGTCACTTGCGTCACACATTAGTTCGAACAACAAAGTCCACTCTAGTGGAACAACTATAGGTGTCGTGGCAAGCTTCTGCTTTAGCTCTTCAAATTTCGTGGCACAAGATTCATCAAACTTGAAAGCTCTATCATGTTCAAGCAAATTACATAGAGGTTTAGAGATTTTAGGAAAATTATGAATGAACCTTCTGTAAAAACTTGCGTGCCTAAGGAAACTTCTGATTCTTTTGACTGAGTTTGGTGGTGGCAATTTTTCAATCACGTCCACTTTTGCCTTGTCCACTTCTATGCCCTTGTGTGAGATCTTGTAACCCAACGCGATGCCTTCATTCACCATGAAATGGCATTTCTCCTAGTTTAAATCTAGGTCGGATTCTTCACATCGTGTCAACACTTTGTCCAAATTACCAAGGCAATCATCAAAGCTGTCCCCAAAAACTGAGAAGTCGTCTATAAAAATTTCAAGGAAATCCTCCACCATATCTGAGAAAATTGCCATCATACACCTTTGGAAAGTTGTAGGTGCATTGCAAAGTCCAAATGGAATTATCCTAAATACGTACGTACTGAATGTGCAAGTGAAGGTGGTTTTCTCTTGGTCTTCTAGCGCTATGGCAATCTGGTTATAACCTAAGTATCCATCAAGAAAATAATAAAAAGGTTTTCCTGCAAGACGATCAAGCATTTGATCAATAAAGGGTAAAGGAAAATGATCTTTCTTAGTAGCCTTATTTAACTTACAATAGTCCATGCAAACTCTTCATCCTGTGATAGTCCTAGTAGGAATAAGTTCATTATTTTTATTGCTTACCACAGTCATACCTCCATTTTTCGGAACACATTGTACTAGACTTACCCATGAGCTGTCGGAGATAGGGTATATGATACTAGTGTCTAGCTATTTTATGATTTCCTTCATCACGACTTGCTTCATGGCTGGGTTAAGTCTCATTTGGGCTTCAATAGAGTTATTGTGTCCTTCCTCTAACAAGATCTTGTGTGTGCATACTGCTGGGCTAATCCCCTTTAGATATGCTATTGTCCAATTTATTACCTTTTTGTGCAGCATCAATCATCGATCAATTTATGTTCTTGTTCAAGTTGCAACTTAGGAGAAATAATTATGGGCAAGGTATCGCCCTCTCTAGAGAAACATACTTTATTTATTCTGGTAAAGCTTTTAATTCTAAAATTGGGGGTTGCACAATGGAAGGTTTCTAAGGTTTAAATTCTGTATTTGAAAAATCAAGGGATTCAAAACTCTTACCTGGTTGATTCACAACCTAATTTGCCTTATGTTGCCCTATAGTGTTTAGCTCGGTCTCTTCTGTCTCTTTTATTTTAGAATTGGCAAGAGAATTGCCGAGGCAATCGTCTTCTACATCAAAGTTGAACTTTGTCGTGGCTTCTATTGCTTGGCATTCTTCTGGATCATCGGCATCCTTGAATGTTTTGAACACTCTAAGTGTGACTTGCTGCTCATTCACCCTCATGGTGAGTTTTCCTCTTTCAAAGTCGATCAAAGTCCTCCCCGTTGCTAAGAACGGTCTCCCAAGAATGATGGGTGCAAACTCATCTACTTTACAGTCCAAAACAATAAAATCAGCGGGAAAAATAAATTTATCAACTCTTACTAGAATATCTTTAATTTTTCCCTCAGGATGCACATATGATCTATCGACAAGCTGCAGCATGATTGTGGTGGGCCTTGCCTAGCCTATGCCTAATCGTTGAAACACAGATTCGGGCATAAGATTTATGCTTGCTCCAAGGTCACATAGAGCTTTTCTGATGTAATGCTCGCCAATAGAACATGGTATTGTGAAACTGCTTAGATCTTTAAGCTTAGAGGGCAATTGGTTGTGTAATAGAGCCATTCATCTCTCTATCAAGGCAACTATCTCAAACTCGCTTAACCTCTCACGCTTTGATACATTTTTTTAAGAAATTTGGCGTAATTCAGCATCTGCTCGATTACCTCAACTAGTGGTAAGTTGATGTGGACTTGTTTAAGAATATCAAGGAACTTCTTAAACTGGTACTCATTCGTCTGCTTCTTTAACCTCTATGGAAATGGTGGTGGCAGTCTGTTCTCTTTGTCTTTACTCATCTCGACTAGATTGGTTATAACAGACGAACTTGCCGTGGCATATGGAGTTGCTGTGGCATTTGCTTTTGAAGACTCTTCTTTATCAGTCAACGTATGCTCATCCTCTTCAGGTTGGATAAGATCTTTTCCCATATTTGCTCCGCGTCTAGTAGTGATTACTTTACACTGCTCATGGCCTGAACCTCATGCAACCTCAATATTGCTGGGCAAGGTTCCTTGTGGCCTCGTGCTTAGGGCTTAGGCAAACTGTCCAACTTGAGTTTCTAGTGATTTGATTGCTGTTTCTTGACTCTACATCTGAATTTCAGTCTTGTTCATAAAAAAAGTCAATTTTTTCATAAAATTGCTAGTTTCAGCCATATAAGATTCAGTTTTAAGCATAAAAGCATTGAGAGTGGTTTCCAAAGAACTAGTTGTTGAATGTTGATGCGGTAATTGATTATGTTGCCATGGCATGTTCTGTTAGAATCCTGATGCTTCAGTATTCTGTCATGAGAAGTTCGGATGTTGCTTCCGTCTCGAATTATATGTGTTGGAATATGGATTGTTGTTTTTGTTGTAGTTTCCAATGTAAAAATTGGTTTATGGGTTCTGTGGACACTCAGAAGAATCATGGTTATCATTACAAAAATCAAAAGATGAATCTACTACCTTTACCTCCTATGTGTTGCTGGGACGCTGTAGATTCTTAACCATATTGGTTAATACGGCCAATTGTGCTGAGATGGCATCAGTTGAATCAAGCTCAATTGTCGTGGCATGTAGCCTTGCTTGTTCCCTCCTAGCAGTTGGAAATTGATAGTCATTGTTGGCAAGTCTATCAAGAATCTCAAACGCTTTCTTTGGTGATTTATCTAGAAGTGTTCCATTGGTCGAGGCATCTAGCATTATTCTAGTTGGTGTGTTGACTCCATTGTAGAACATCACTACTTGCGTCCATTCTCGGAATCCATGTATGGGACACTTGCGAAGAAGCTCATTGTAACGATCCCAAGCCTCATACATCGATTCGTCATCTGCTTGATGAAAAGAAGTGATATGATTACGCAATTTATATGTCATGCTAGTAGAATTGTACCTGACAAGGAAACTTCGGCATAAATCTGTCCAGGATTCTAGAGTGCCTGGTGATATGCTATTGAACCATGTTCTTGCCATATCTCTCAGTGAATAGGGAAAAAGTCTAAGTCTAAGGACATCCTCATGGACTCCTTTCTATTTGAAAGAATCGCAAACCTCTAAGAAAGATCTTAGATGTTGCTTGGCATCTTCACTTGCTGAGCTGCCAAATTGCCCAATTGAATTTAGCATATTGAACATTACGGGCTTAAATTCAAAGTTTGCGGCTTGAATCTCAGGAGTAGCAAGTTCTGGTTTGAGATCACCAAGGTCTGGTAATAAGTGATCTTGAATGGGTCTATTTCTTACTCAAACTGGTTGATCCGTTATGGCTACATTGCCTCCTGTCGCGGCATTCTGATTGCCATTGGCAGTTGGATCTGCCATAACTGTGCGTAGTTCTCTTCTTATGGAGTACACGTTCAATCTCAGGTTCAAGTGGATAGTCTTGTGTTGTTGGTCTTGCCCTGGTCATACACAGATGCAAAACCAAATGGTGTTAGCTATTTGAAACAAATAACAAAATACAAAAGAAAGAAAATAATGGAAGAAATTAAAGGTAAAGTTGCAATTGCCAGTCCCCGGCAACGGCACCAAAAACTTGTTGCGTGTTTTAAGTGCTACGCAAATGTGCAAGCGAACACGTCGCAAGTAATGAGTGATAAGTATAGAGTATCGTCTCTACAGGGACTGGTATGAAGGACTTGGACTCTTAACTCCTTGCACTGAATGAAAAGAATAGTTGTGATGATATATGGTGATAGAAAAATAAAACAAATAACTAAAGAGTGTAAAGGAAATAAAGCAATCAATGAGATAATTGGTTGGATTATCAGGATTGAGAGTATGCTGGATGAGTTGCTTTGGCAAGTTGAAGGTCAGAGGCAAGTGAAATGCTGAGGCAAGCAGATTGTCGTGGCAAGTAATTTTCCATGCAAGTAGTTTACTGGAAGTAGGACTCTCTATGACCAGTGAAATGCAATTGCAAGTGGTTAAGTCAGAGTAGGACTCTTCTCGGCAAGTGGTTACCCCGACAAGTTAATTGTTGCGGCAAGTGCGATGCGGTGGCAAGTCAATTGTGTCTCTAATGCTCGGCAGAGTGTTCTTCACTGCCTTGATGTTATCTCTAACTTGAAGGGCTGACGCTTGCGCAAATCTTGGTGATACGTCTGTCACACGTTACTTTACCAAGAATAAACACCGTATTTCCTTGAACTCTTGTTAGCCGCTTGAAATTCTCCCCGTCGCCAAGCTCCTTCACTTTTTCACTTTCCAAAAACTTGGTTCAAGAGGGAATTGATTTCCTTCAGCTCTCGCAATGTTAGGAAACCTGGATTCAATTCAGTCCGTCGATCTCCATCAACTCTCATAATGTTTAGAAATTGACTCGGTTGAGGAACCTCTAATGGCTGTCACTTCATTAGAGTGATTCCTTCCCACGAATCACCATTGATTTCGCTCTCCCTTGTGCTGTCGCCGATTTAGGGATTTGAGTTTCAACAAATGATTCTCCACTCAAGCGTTAAACTACTTGATTTACAAGAATAGAAATTGAATCAGCACTGTGCATTTAAACTTGAACCAAAATTAAATCATCCATACAAAAACCTCTCAAAACCTAATAACCCAAACCATCTAATTTAGTTCATGGTCGGGTGAAAAGAAAATACAAAGAAATATTTCCCCAACATGAAGGGTGATGTGCGGTTATATCAATGAATGAAGAGAGGATATGAACTCCTTAATCTGATCACTCCCACGATCAGCTTCCCTTGATCTCTCCCTCTCGATACTCAATTTCCCCCTAATCCACTTGTGTTTCGATCCTTTAAATAGATGTAGATGAGAGATTTTTATATTAGTTTTTGGTGGAGATATGGCTTCCATTTGAATTTCAAATGTGGGAGATAATGTAGCTGATAAATAAATAAATATTGGGGATTTATCCTTTGCATTTGAATTTGAGTTGGGCGGTTGGAAATCCTAATTGCTTTGATCCCTTTAACGCCTTGGCAGACTTCGGCCATTGGTGCGGCAATTCATCCTGCACACAAACAAGCAAAAAAGCATCATTCTTTCTACAAAAAGTAATAAAATGCATGGCCAAGTACATTGAACTAGGAAACTACGAACTTATGCATGAATGACTAAAAATGCAACTAAAATGAGCTTAATTCTAACAATAATGTGAGTAAAAAGGGTAGGAAAAACAATACTTTTACACACTTATCACCTCTTTTGACACTCATAAAAACCCTAAATTGGGTTTTGAATTTGAAAGTTTGTTATGGCGCATTATCTTCTTATTATCTTTTTGAATTTTAGGGCTGACCTGGCTCTAACAGCTATTGATCGGGCATTTTCCATCTTTCTTTTGCCATCTAAGTCTGGCAATATTTGTTCTGCTTTTACTATCAGCAGTCAATATTTGTCTTCTGCTTCTCTTGCTTTCTGCCAACTGCTCTTGTCTTGCTCTGCCAAACCTGTCCTACTCCTAACCTGCCTACCATAGCAAGGAAATTCACATTTACTATGGCAAAGAAAACATTTCTTAATTCCTAGATGTAATGCACGAAACTGCTAACTAATGCACAAATATGTACTCAAAGTCAAGCAAAAGCTTGACAATATATACATGGAAAACAGTACTTTTGAGGAGTTAACAGTGAGGGTCCAAGACTAGTGGATGTTTAGCAATGTGGTTCTCTTTTTCCTTTTTCATTTTATTATGAGTAACTTAATGCTTTGGAATTGTCAAGGCCCAGCTAACCTTACTTTCAAGATATTTTTCAAGTATTTTGTGTGGGAACATCGACCCAACGTGGTAGATTTGTTTTAGCCTTGAGTTTATAGGTCTGCGGCCGATCGCATAATCTATAAACTTGGTCTCTCGTAGTCATTTTAGGTTGAGGCTCACAGTTTTAGTGGGGGCATATGGATTTTTTGGAGTGATTCAGTTAAGTTGGAGATTTTGCATATATTGAATCAGTTTATTAATGGTAAGTTTTGCTCATGTATGCCATACTCTTGGTTACAGTTCCCGTCAATATATGCTAGTCCTCACGATTTTAGTGAGGGCATAGAGGAGCATTCGAAGATGCAAAAATCATTAACAATTTCACATATTTATATACTAATCCAAATATTTATTCAAATAATCATTCATCAAAATGATGTATTCACGTATCTATATAACAATTACACCATTCAACCACCTGTCAAAAATAACTAACATGTTATCTATTGAGAAGTTAATCAATCGGCTATTTGTTTGTAGAGTAATTCCAACAGTCTCTCTTAGAATATTTAACAACTTTCTAGTAGGATCTAAATAGTATGGGCTATTCCTAGTACATGTTGGTTTGCTAGGAAGACATTGCGGAAGGTTTAAGTTATGCTCGTCAATTCTCTTTTAGAAGATCGTAGAACCTCAATTACTCTTTTTCCCTGTACATACTAGAAACTAAGCGGAGGAAGTTACCCTTTATCGTTTGAAATTTACATTTACATTAACTAACATCTGCTTCGAAGATATCTAAGCTCTAAACCACTTAATGTGTAAGCACTATTGATACATGAAGAATTACAAAACGAAAAGGAAAGAAAAAGGCTAGAGTTGACGGCACTTCTCATCCATGTTAGGCTTGTTCATTGGCAGAGCTTTTTATTTTCAGGCTGGTCTTCACGGCTTCTCCGTTTGAAAGAGTGCATCCTTGATGCAAGAAGCCACTTTCATTGGCGTTCCTCCAGCGTCTTCCAGACGATGTTGTTCGGAGGCTTTCACGTGATATATGAGGGTTGGAGCTTCTTTGGGAATGTACCTCGTATACACATGATACGATCTATTGACAAATATATTAGAGATGCTTCATCCCTATCATTTGTGACATCCTGTTGTGGCAGGACGAACTCCCAGCCTCACGTGGTGACACATAGCTTCTTCTAGACAGTTGTAAAGCCTCATTGGATAGTAAACCTTCACCAATGGATCTGGCGAGAAGTTGTTGTCCCGTTGATATCTCAAAATGACCCTCAGATGAGTGTTTCGAGAAGTTTTCATCCCATATTATTTACTTCCTCTTGTTGAAATTCGGGAAGCAAGCTTTCCATGTTGACTATGGCGTTTTCAGGGTCCATTGTCGCCATCGATCTAGCCATTAGCATTCGGTTGTAAAGATCTGGTGTGCTGGGAGTGCCACTAGGGGAGCCATCATGGCTGGTTATCTCGATCATGGGGATCACCACGCTCATTGCCCTAATTATTGATTCCAAAATGAGGAGGCATCAAACAATGCAGGATGAGACGGAAGACCAAGGTGGTTATGACAAATTCAAGCGTTTCACCCATTTAGATTTGGGAATTGTGTTTATCTCCAAACTTAGTCTATCTCATCGAGGGCATGGGTATTTATAGCCCCTTAGTATACTATTAGTGATTGGATGACTTTGGCCCCTATGACAGCCTATGGATGGGTTGACAGAGATAGACACAATTTCCAACTTCCAGCCTTTATAGTATGGTCATGTGGGCGGAGTGTTGGAGTGCCTGGCAACATTTGTTCTGAAGGCAACCTGGAGACTCCCATAATATTGACCTTTGAAAAAGTTTTTCTCTAAAGAAGTTGTTGTTACGGGCTACCTCCGGAGTTTGCCAAGTATGAAGGTGCCAAAGGGTATTTTTGGAATCATACAGAGGCAAAAAAATTAGGTGTAACATTAACATAATAATTTAAATTGAGACCGGATCTAATTAACATTTGAATAGGTCTAATCTTATGTCATAATAAATATCGAAGGATGAAAATATTGGACTTTTTCAGAATTATGATCGACAGTAGAAATAAGAAAAATAAAATAAAAAGTAGTTGAGCAGCTAATCAAAATCTTAATGGAGAAGGCATGGCGGGCAGAGTTTGAAATTGTGTCTAAATATTTTCGTAACAAAATAAAAATATTAATAATAAAACTGTCCGGAGATAAAATTGAATGTTGTTTCTTTTAGGCGATTAAAATTAGTGTAACATAACTGTATTTGTCCATGAATTTAACAAAATTTAAATTCAAACTAAAATGCTATATTGTAATGTCTTAAAAAATATTTAATAATATATAACTAAACTAAGTAGAAAAGGATGTGCCCAAGAACATGAAAAGATTAATCGAAAAATTTTAGAGTATTTTTTATTTTTATTTTTTTGTTAATTAATGTTTTTTTAAAAAAAATTATAGAACGGGCCGCACCCACTGTTGTACATCACTAAAGCTATACAAAAAAATATTATTTTTTAAGTGATTAAAATTCGTGTAACATAATTGTATGTGTGCATGAATTTAAATAAATTTAAATCGAACTAAAATATTAATATTGTAATTGAAATATGATTTTAAAAAAAGTGTAAAATTTTGATACACATGCTGTGTAAAACTAATTTTACACAAGCATGTGTATCTGCACTATAAAAATTCAAATCATAAATTCCTAATCCTAACCCTAAAAAACTAAACCTTAAACCTTATACACTAAATTCTAAACACTACCCTTAAATTCTAAATAATACAACCTAAACCCCTAAACTTTAAACCTTAAACTAAAACTCTAACCCTTAAAACTAAAAGGCACGTGTAAACTAAAGTTTACACAGCTTGTATATCAAAGTTTTTTCTTTAAAAAAATTATTCAATAATATAAAACTAGTAGAAAAGGATGTGCCCATAAACATGGAAAAATTAATCGGAAAATTTTAGAGTATTTTTTTGTTTTTTTTGTCAATTAATTTTTTTTTTAAAAATTATAGAATGGGTGACACACACCGTTATGCATCACTAATGCTACACACTGTTAAATTTTTTAGTGACTTTAAATAAATATTAAAATTCTTAGGACTCGACATATAATTAACTATATTTCGAAACAAAGTTAGAATTTGAATTGATTAATCATTTCATCTTTTGATTTTCTAGTATTTTTTAGGGTGAACTACTTAAATGATCATTTAACTATGGGTGGTTCCGATATGACCACCACACTAATTAATTTGTATCAATCAAGTCACCTATGGTTAAAACCTAACAGAGGAATGACATGGAAATTAACATAAATTTATATAGTTATACATTTATTTCATGTTATTTACACATTTTATCAATTGAGTCTTAATTTAGTTTTAATTCAATAAATTAATTTTTTTATTTGATTGGAGGAAGAAAACAAAAGCGTGGTGGAGAAAGAAGAGGACGCTAACCATTGAGCCATGCATCACATTTTATACAAAAGTTAAATTGCATGCATGGCCTGCAATTAGGAATAGGATTGCTTGGCTTTCTTTCGGTCCCCATATTTATTAGAGGCCATTTCACCAGAGTTAACTCTTAAATTATCTTCAAACTAACAATTGAAGTAATATAGACAACATAAAAGGAAATTGAAGCGTATGAAAATTTCCATTGGAACATTGCTAGGTACTAACTAAACCTTACACAAAAAGGGGACAAAACAGAAAAAACTTATCAGCTCCTGTTAAAGAATGCGAATTGCAGTGTTGACAAAAGGAACTATACTCAAAAGGCATAAATGTTAACGATAAAGCGTAAACTATATGATTGTACCTCAACCAGCGAAAAAGTAAAACGAAAAGTCTTCAATGTTAACGCTACTGCCATGTTCTTCTCCAAAAACACAATGCAAAAAATGGCTATCATAAGGGCATTGAGATACCTGCAAATCAAACATAGGGAAACATGAAAGATCAACACAATATCGATAACTGATTTCATGTCTGTAACCCCTTGAATCCGGCTTAGAAGAAATAACCGAATTTAGGAAGTCACAATTGAAAACGTTACTCTCAAGTAAATAATACAAAACATAATTTAAAAGTAATTCATAATAAAATAATAATTGAATAAATCTTTTTAAAAATTAAAAAACCAAAACACATGCTACAATTGAAGAATAAATTTAAAATACCATTTAATTACTTAAATACAATAATCATAGCCTTCGATCCTCCGAATGCCGAACTAATATTATCATCTAGAATCATCTGAAAGGGAAAGACAAAAGAAGGGGTGAGCGAGAAGCCCAATGTGTTCCCAAGACACAAACATACAAGACAACATATTACTGAACATAACACTTAAGTATAATATATACAATATTCTCAAAATCTCAAATAACATACGTACATGTCATTGGTCATAATTACAAAATAGGTCATACACAATATCTCAAAAAGCACACATAACACATGATATAATGCGTCAAGCACAATGCAGTGCACCCAACCACAGCCGCCATAAGAAGAGGTAGGTCCCATAACCCCTCACTACATCTACCCGTCGAAGTGTGGTAAAAACTACTGCTTTCACCGTACAAATCTCAACTCATGCTCATATGTATATGATGTTTAAAAACTCAAAATTCATAACACAGTTCCATAAATCTAATATTCCATAACCATAGTTCCATAAATCCATAAATTATAGTTCCGTAAATTCGATGTTACACAGATCGATAAATTCAATGTTTAGTTAAATCTCAGACTCAAGTATGAATGCATGAAAAATTTCATCAAACTACATCACATGTAAAAATGTGCATACGATATAAATTAACGTCGATAAAATCATACATATATAGTACAACAAGGAGCACACGTATTAAAATACCAAACAAACTTTCAAAGAATTTATTAGAAACAAAGACAAAAAAAAATATACACGTATAATTAATTTACGAAGACGGGAAAATACACATACCTCAACCTAGACGCATCACTTTACGGTTCGAAAGTCAAATCTTATGTTACGAGAACACTTGAAGCAGTCTAAGTGTAACACAAAACACGTTGGTTAGGCATGGTGCGGAGTAGGGACAACGGTGTGCAGCACCTGGAGTAGGCACAAGTTTCATATGGTAAGGCGTGAGTGGAGCGGTTCCAAGTGAGGCAAAGGGGAGGCGACTAAAAAAAATGCTGGGGCAATAGAGTTTTCTCAAAGGAGGCGGTAACATAGGGTTTTTTGTTTTTAGACCACAGTATATCTATATATATGTGTAGGTTAAAAATAATAATAATAATCAAAGGCTATAATAAAATACAATGAAAAAAAAAACTAAAATTGAAAGGAAATCACAGATTTCAACTGTGGTTAATGGAATTAGAATTCAAATTTGTAATAAAATGGTTAATCATACAATAAGTACTAAAAGTTTTTATGTTTATGAAATTGTCTCTAAAAGTTTAAAATTTTGCAAATTGATCCCGAATTCTGATTTTCAATTTTTTACAAATCGTTTTTTAAAAAATAAAATCTCCAAAAGTTAGGGTTTCGTAACTTGGGAACTGCAAAATTAGAGATTTTAATTTGGGTCTAAAATCGGGTAGTGACAATGTTGGCAAATTTGCATAAAGTTGCAGATTATAAAAGGATTTCAGTCTGCAGTTAGATAACTGACGCAAAATCATCTAAAAAGTTCAGTTTCGAACTCCAGAATCCGCATTACCTCAGGTTTAATTTTCAAAATTTCCTCTAATATAAAAGTTATAGGAACAAGTTCGAGCTTCCAATATATCATAGGATGCAATGCAACTGCAGTATGTCAAAATTGAAATTGTGATTCACCGCAATTGAAATTTTCTTCACATTTTCAGGAATTCTGCTTCACATTCTATCGGCAAGATATATTTTTACACAAATTTTGGATTAAAAAAAGAGTTAAATTCACCTTGAGGAACTAAACTCCAACTCCAAGTTTGAGACACAAAAGCCAAGCTCGATATCGATTGCGCCAAAGCTATAGCGTTGTGGAGCGGCATCATCGATCCAACACTACTCTGCTCCAATGGAAGCCTTAATCGTTTAGAAAAGAGCATTTGAACGAAATATAATTGTTGAAGAATTGGAAGTGGAGTGGAGAGCAGTGAGTGAGGATTTGTTGAGCTTCAAAGTTGAAGAGTGTAATCGAGATGTTAACCTAGACCAAGACGATTCCATTTTCGTAGCTTCCGCAGTCGATTTCCTAATTACAAAAAGTATGTAATAAATGTTGCAAAACATATCATGATTGTTATGACCCAGTGGTAAGCGTGCTCTCTTCCCCTTCTCTATCATGACACTTGTCATCACGTAATTGAATAATTAATTTATTGAATTAAATTAAAGTTAGGATTAAATTGATAACATGTATAAATAACATGGAGCAAATGTATAGTTATACAAATTTATGTTAACTGTCACGTCACTTCCTCCGTTAGATTTTAACGGTAGGTGGCTCTTGATAGAAATTAATTAATTAAGTGGTTATAATGACACAATTGAAAGTATGATAGTTATATTAAAACCACCCCATAACTAAGTGGTTATTTAAGTAGTTTATCTTATCTTTTAAAACTTAGACCGGTTATTACTATAAGTATATAAATGTGAAGATCCTTAAAAGTAGGAAAGGCGAAGGTTTCTAGTTCGTATAGAAGTCTTACAGATACATTTCAAGGAACATTTTTATTTAGTTTTATATTTCACTTTCGTGGATTAATTCAGTATATTTTGAAATTTTCTTCTTTTAATCTTGTTGTACCTCCGTCAAGCGCTTCTGGAATACATTACTTCCGAGAAAGATATTGTCGCCACCGCACTACACTCCAGTATTCCCCCGAAGACTCAATCCCGAAACACGCCCTGTAACATCTCATTCTCGTATTCGATTACTGAATATGAGTCAGAGATGTCACAGAATAATAACATGATTTTTATTCAAAAATTCTATAAATTTAAAATCTTTGAAAATATTTATATCGACTAATACAAAAAATCAGAGCTCTTTTACTTTTAAAAAATAAATTTGACTGTTCAAAAAATAGGACGTTGAACTAAAATAGACAAATTAATCCCATTTATGCATGTCATTAAAATAAATTAAAAACTTCAAGTAGGGTGTCATTATTGTGGCAGCTTGATAAAAAAAATCTGAACTTGATGCAACTCTTTGCTTCGTCCAATGATTCGAACCACCTACGTGTGCACAATCAACACACGCTAAGTACGAACTTAGTGAAGCAATAAACGAAGTTAATAACAATAATTTAAACTTATTCGACTTCATGATGTCGTTTATATAACATGATATATGCCAATGCATCAACTTTCACATTACATTAGTAATGATTTACTATATGCCAATGTCATAAGACTTTCATGCTTGTGCATTTGTCATAATATGCCATATATGCATAAATGCATCATGATCACTAGATATGTATTACCATCATGTTAATCATATATTAACATAATATAAACCGGATATAAATTTCTTACCAATATACTTGCCATTTATTCTAAAAGCTCATAAGCTTATTCACATGTTTATTTTTTAACCAATAAACAATAGCCCAAATATAAGCCTATGAGGACCCTGGGTACACGAGTCAAATATGCATCGAAGTGCTAATATACATAAGGTCATGCCCACCATAATACAAATAAGGTCGTGTCCACCATATGCACTAAGTGTCCTTTATATACACTATAGTGCTAAACTGAGTATGCAACGTGCTGCTGGACTCTATGGCATGCCAACTATACCCTGTCCCTCTATGATATACTTGGGGATATATTCCGTATTTATTTCATCCATGGCAATGTATATCAACATAATTTAACATCGGGCAGTTCATACCAAAATAACATTCATAATATAACATCATATATAACTAGTGATCTATGCATTTATATTCAACTTTTGACATATTTAAAATATGTCAATCATATGCTCCATGACATAAATATAATGACAGTAAAATTTGGGTAAGCTCATCGCAAGCCATCCCAATGATGTATAAAACATCAATGTGTCATGATATGTATGCAATTGCACTCACCTTGACACTTCTTATCCCAAACTAAATTGAATAACTTAAGAGAACTTCAAGCTTGGTCATTGCTTTATCTACCGAATTTTTGATTTCTCGGGTTTACTTGAATGCTTCACATTCATCCCTTTGCTCTTTGAACCTCGCGTACATGGAGAAGAAAGATGAACCAAAATTCCAACTTTTCTTTTCTTTATTTTCATGCCAAATGGCATTATTTAATCATATTTAAAAAAATTTCCTTAATAGTCAAATAACTATTTTACCCATGATATCCAATGCTCCAAAGCTTACCACTTGTTAAAATATTCATCCAATGGTCATAAGTAAAACCAAAAAGTTAGTAGTTACCAATTTTGCCCTTGTGATTTTCCAAAATTACACTTCTGTCATTATTCATCTAACGACTCATATTTAACATGGAAAATCAAATTAAATCCAATGGTCCATGTTAAATCCTTCCAAATTAAGGCATGGAAAAGATATTATTAATCTTGTCTTATCATCCAACAAAATATCTCCAATATTCTATTCGATCTGACTATTCGAATTTTTCTTGAACTTAACCCTTTAATAGCTTTTAACACAATTTTTGTACCAAAAATCTGAGTAATAAGAAAATATCATTCTTGGGGGTAAACTGTTCATTTACAGGACTAAAATACATAACTTTCAAAAATTAAAATTTAATCCCTAAACTTTTCCTAAATTTATACTTTAGTCACCAAACTTTCATTTTATTCATTTTGGTCACTAACCAAAAATTTGAAGTATTACACGCCCAAGATGTGCGAAGCCTCCAGAGTCTGCAAACCTCTGTTGCAAATCTTCCATAGTTCCTAGCCTTCGCACCATTCTTCCCACTCAGCTTCTGCACCTTGACAAGACAACCATCAAGCTCGACTGAGCTCGCAGCCTGACAGTCGAGCTACCATCTGCCAGCCCGTCAATAGCCATCACTAGGTTTGGCACAATCTCAACAAAAATCACTCTGTCTACAGCTCCAAGGTGATATAAATACCCTCAAGACTGAAGATAAAAGGGATGATTCCACAACAACTCTCCTACTCCGACCACCTTCTTTTCCCCTTTCACATGGCTTTATTTGCCCTTTCTACACTGTTCACGACTCTCAGTCCCAAGTCAACCAGGGGTGAACTGCCTGATTCTACAGTCCCCCATCGCCTTTTGTGGCTCTCTGCCCATCCCACGATGGGTGAACTACCAATCCTCATTGTCCGACCATCCTTCGATAACCGTCTCTGCCTCATTGTATGGTGTCGCCCAAAATCAACATCAACAATTGGTGCAGTGAGCGTGGAGATCCTCCTGACCAAGAGAATCAGTCACGATAGTTCTCCTATCTCTAGCGATCTCCATATTCCCATCGTCGCGGACTCTCGCTAGTAGCAGTGTCGATAACAACAAAGAAGGGAGCGACGAAGGAGATGGGACAACAATTTCTCACCACACATGCTTGAAAGAAGCGCCACTAGAACGACGGGTCAACAATATCTCACCAGATCTGCTGGAGGAGATTAGCCCTCGTTTGCGCTAGCCAAGGGCGTACGATAGATGTAGCCCTAAAAGAGGCCCAAGTCCCTCAAATATCGCCAAGACCTCCCCTCAAAGACAAGGGGGAGATGAAGCAGCCGAGACATCCGAAGAGGATGTTCAGTATTACTTCCTCGGGCCAGTCCATAAAAGTAACCATCCTGAGACGGTGCCCCGAGGAAAATGGAAAAGCAAGAGCAGTAGCGCATGAAAGATTGACCCAAAAAAGGGAGATCAATAAACGATCGAGAAGATAACGCGAACGAAGAGCACCTTAAGCCACACCCTGCCTCATTTTCCCCTGTATTCCCTCCCACCACAGATAGATAATGTTTGCTAAGGTGATAAATTTGTATTTATATATCTCCAGGGTAGATATTCCCATTATGCAAGGACACATAGATTATAGGGTAATCTCCACCTTCTAGCTGCCTTTGTGCTTGCATGACTAAAGAAAGTGCGGACGACCCCCCAAAACAAACGGAATAAAGATGGAATTTTATGGTATAATAGATTTTTTACAAATGTTTCTCCAACATATGATCTCCGCCACAAAACTATAAGTTATAGGGGTTAGCTCTTTGATACATAAAACACCCCGGTGACTTGGTACTCCCGGAAGAGTTTAAACTACTATAAAAGTTGGAACAACCACTACTACAAATACATGAATGAATGCGTGGGTATTTGAATTTGCCACACGACTAGTTGAATGATGACAAAGTAGTTCAATATATGCACGGACGGATGAGTGCGTATGCTCATCCAATACCTGCGAACTCCTCCCACGTTAACAATATCTCCAAAATTCATCTATTTCTACATCATCTCACAATATCTTCAAATGGTGACAGATTCTACAATGTTTTGAAATACTCGACTCTACGAACGTCTATTTCTACAAAAATAGCGATATCTCTATCCATCCAGTGCCGTTGACATTGCGTTTACAAGGACGTTGAGATGCCTCCGCTCATCTGTCCAGACTTTTGAATGATTCTCCAATAGCACGATTCTACAAGAGCGTAAAGATGCCTCAACCCAAAAAAATGCAACTGACTCTCCAAGGGTATGAGATACCTCAGCCAGAAGATACACGACTAATATATTTATTTCTCCAAGGGTGTCGAGATAAGCTCTACCCATAATATATTTACATCTTCGAGAGCGTCGAGATAACCTCCACCCATATTATGATTACTTCTCCAAGGGCGTCGAGATAAGCTCTGCCCATAATACAATTATCTCTCCAAGGGCATCGAGATAAGCTCCGCTCATAATACGATTATTTCTCCAAAGGCGTCGAGATAAGCTCTGCCCATAATACGATTATTTCTCCAAAGGATTCGAGATAAGCTCCACCCATAATATGATTATTTCTCCAAGAGTGTCGACATAAGCCCTACTCCCTAAGCAATCACTTCTACAAGAGAGTACGTGGCCCAGCTTTATTTACTCATTCGATGATTTTCCAGAGTCGAGGCATTCGCTCACTTCCCTTCGGGGTCGAGTCACTTACTCATTTGATGTTTTTTCGAAGTTGATACATTTATTTACTTCCCTGATGTTGTCCTAGGATCGAGTCATTTACTCCTCCGATGATTTGCCGGAGTCGAAACATTTGTTCACTCTTTCCCCCGACGTTGTCCCTAGGGTGAACCTTCCGCTCGACATACATTGTTTATCTTCTTGATTGCGGCTCTTTACCACAAGCCTATCAGGGGTGAACATCCATGGTTTCTTCATTCAATGCTTCGAAAACACCATTCGATAGATTCCCACAAAAACATTAAGATTTTATACTAAGAACACAATACCTTCGCTCTAGAACTAGTGGACAAGAGAAGTCTTACAGCAAGGTCTTGGCTCGTGCCACTTTATGGAACTCTCTCGGCTAAAAGGGGGACAGGTGTTGTACCTCTGTCAAGCGCCTCCGAAATACACCACCTCCAAGAAAGATACCGCCGCCACACACTGCACTCCAGCATTCCCCTAAAAGCTCACTCCCGAGACATACCCGAGATCTGTGAAGGCATGCAGATCCTCCAAAGTTCTTAACCTCCGCACCACTCTCCCCACTAAGCTCATGCACCTTGACAAGACAGCCATCAAGCTCGACTGAGCTTGCAGCCTAACAATCGAGCTACCATCTACCAGCCCATCAACGACCATCACTAGGCCTGGTACAATCTCGTCGGACATCACTCCATCTATAACTCTAAGAAGATATAAATACCCCAAAACAGAAGATAAAAGAAACGATTCCATGACAAATCTCTTATACTCCGACCATCTTTTCTCTCCCCTCTCACATGGCTTCACTCGCACTTTCTACACTGTTTGCAACTCTCGGCCCGAAGCCAACCAGGGCTAAACCGCCCGATTCTACAGCCTTTCACCGCTTTCTGTGGCTCTCCGCCCGTCCCGCAACTGGTGAACCACCAATCCTCGCCGTCCAACCATCCTTCGACAACTGTCTCCACCTCCTTATCTGGTGTTTACCAAAATCGACCTCAACAAATCCCATCTAATTCAATAATTTCAAACGGAATACACATTTTTCTAATATGTTGACTGACAGATCATGGAAACGAGAGATGATAATGAAAAATTTAATCTCCATCAAACAATACGATAGCCTTGTTTTTTCTCAATAATAATAATAATTCTAATTAAACCGATATTTATCTTATTGAAAATCGAGAACCGAATTTGTTATCTGAATGGGGTTTTGAATTCAGATAAAGTGGTATATCAAAGAGCATATTTCTATTCCTGAATTTCAAAATACGCAAAATTTCAAATCCTCAACCCTTAAAATATTAATCTATAAAGTAAAGATAAAAAATTAGACAATAAAAAGATGAAAGGGTTATTTAACTAAAATTCTAACTTGCTTTTAAAATACGATTAATTGTATGTCAAGTCCATGAGAATTTTAATATTTATTTAAAAATCATTAAATATTATTAATGTATAGCGATGTACCGTTAGTGGTGTGCAGTGTTGTCTATCGTTCGTTGTAAACTCATTCGATTTTTTTAATGTATTGGAATACCAAATGAATTAATTGTTATTATCTCTAAGACTATATCTGGATCTTATTTAAAATTATTTAAGTTTAAGCTTAAATATGTTTTTGTTGATTAAACATTAGTTTGGCTGGCACTATCGATTTATAATGTTTAAAAAGTCCTGGATTCGAGTGTGTTTAAATCCAATTGTTTTTGGATATCTGGTTTAGGGATCGAAGGTTATGAGTAGTTTAGACAATGTGCTTAGTACCTAAAAAATGCATTCTTAATATTGATTATAATTAGTGTTAAATACACCTTTGGTACATAAATTATACTCAATTCCTTAATGCCATATAAATACTTTTTTTTTATTCTCAGTTTTATACATAAACTTTCTTACTATTAACGAGTTTATCCATTTTTGTTACGGAAGCTGACGTGGACCCCTTGAACCAATCAAAATTGACATGTTTCATTTTTCTTTCAAAAAAAAAAACTTCTCCATTGAATAGATAATAGCAAGATTAATCCTCAATAATTCACGGTTTTTTAATTTTGACCTTATTTTTTAATTTTCGTTTTTATTTAATATAAATGGACTCAACAATTGACACATGTAAAAAATATTATAAATATTATATTTTAAAAATCATTTACTTAAGGGTATAATAAAAAATAATCCTTAATATTTCATTAATATTTTAATTTCAACCTAAAAATATTTTAAAAGCATAATTTATTTTTACCTAAATATTCATCATCATCATGACCATATTTCTAACAACAAAGACATCATACATTGATAAAAACCAGACCATTTCATCTTAATAAAGGGATAATTCTTTTTTTTTTTGGAATAGAAAGGAAGCCGTAGCCATTAACATTAGAAACCCCTCATTCGGGGATAAGGGGGGTCGTGAGTATCTCTGTGAAGAAACACCTGTAAAGCTGCCAGTGGCGTATCAAGTGTAAGCACCTCTATGGTGGAGTCAGTGAAAAATTTTGCCATAAAATCCGTGGTCATATTGGTTTCTCTACGCACGTGAACGAACTGGACGGTCCAAGAGTTACGGAATAAGGTAATTATTGATCTCACTAAAGAATGCGGACTAGAGAGCGAGGGACTGGAGAGCAAAGTAAAAGCATCACCATTGTCTACTTGAACTACCAACAAGACCTTAAATCCATGCTAGGAGCAGTCCTTTTAAGACACCCCACAGTTCGGATTGAAGTATATTCGAAATACCAATGGCCTTGGAGAACGAGAGGATGTGATTCCCCTCATGGTTCGAGGGATAATTCTATTTGTATATTCTACAAATTTTCAAACAACTTTTGTTTACAATTTCTGACCTAGTCTCGATTAAGGATGTTCCGAGGTGAGTAAACCGAATCTAACTAAACAAAAATTTTCAAGTAACTTTTGTTTACAATTTCTGACCTAGTCTCGATTAAGGATGTTCCGAGGTGAGTAAACCGAATCTAACTAAACAAAAATTTTCAAGTAACTTTTGTTTACAATTTCTGACCTAGTCTCGATTAAGGATGTTCCGAGGTGAGTAAACCGAATCTAACTAAACTCAACAAAAATTTTCAAGTAACTTTTGTTTACAATTTCTGACCTAATATCGAAGCATATCAACGTTAAAATTCTGATATTAGGGGTTTCAAATAGTTGATTCAATTATTAATTGAATTGAATTAAATTACTACTAAATGAATTTTTTGAAATTTTAAAATATTTAATTGTTAACTAAACTATTTCTAAAAATGAGACTTAAGGGAGCAAAAAGTATTAACTTAAAAAAATCAATTTAGTTTTAAAAATTATTTTATCTCCGATTAAACTTTTGTGCTAAAAATTAAATCAATTAAGTATTTTTAACTAAAAATTATATAAATTAATTTATTTGAGTAATTTTGATGGTTAATTCTTAATAATTTAAAAAGTTATCTTCCAGGTGGCAGACTCTGGTGATGCCGCAAGCCATTTCAAATTTTATATTTTAAAATATTAACAAATTTAAAAAATTAAGTATTATTTTAAAATTATAAAATATTAATTACTTAATTTTATAAAAATTAAAAACATTTATTTAAATATTAAAAAATATTAAAAATTAAAAAAAAACTAAAATGTTAGAGAATTATTTTAAAAATTATAAAATTATTCTAAAATATTAAATATTTAAACAATATATACATATTTTTTAAAATTCTAAAATATTAAAAATTATAAAAAATAAAAATATATATCAAAAAATTCCCATGGCACAGTACAAATGTACAATTGGAGTGTGAGTTGTCTATGGCCTATGGGTGAGTTAGTCATATGTATTTGTCAAGCGATTTTCAAGGGTTCAATGGGAGATGAAAAGTCGGCGTTTCTCGGTGCGGCGTGGTTCAGGTGCTTCTTCTATATTCAGCATTCCTTCTAAGGGTGTGAGCTAGTCGAAAGGCAAGACTCTTGGGCTTCGTTCATCAGGAGTCTCGGTTTTCATCAACCATGTGAGCAAGAGGATTCATACGTCAACCCTCAAAGAAGCTTTTTCGGAGTATGTAAATGTGATTGATGTTTATATTGCTTATCACAGTTCAAGTAGGATTAGTACAAGATCCGCTTTCGCGTTTGTCAGATTCTCTGACTGGTAGTCTGCTCTGAAGCTAACAAGGCAATTTTGTCGGGGCATAACAGGTTAATGGATGGATTTCGCATAAAAGCGTTCCTTGAAAAAAAGAGGCTAGGTTATCGGAATAGGGATATCCAAATGATGTCTCCACGGTAAAAAAGAAGAAGAAGAAGAAGCTTTTATTTCCTTTAGGGATAACAGATCCTTTAAGGATGTTTTGATGGGTTATCATACTAGTAATAAGGGTGTTGTTGAGTCTAGAGATGGCTCTAAAAATGTTTCCATCAAAAGTCTTCCGTGTAAAGAGGCAGAGACCTGCTTTGTCTCCAATGCAAACGAAGGTATTACTCAGATAAACTCTCCAATGATTGATATAGATTGGTTGAATTTGTATCTCGTGGGTTAGATTATGGGCATGTACAGCATTGATGTAGTGCAGTAAGCTTTCTCGTCGGAGGGTTTCATTTGCAAAGTCTATGAGTGGTATGGCTTGTATTCCATAATTCGTTTTTGAGATGGAAATTCATTTGGAAACGTTTTGGAAATCCAAGGAGTCCGTATTAGCATCTTGGTTTAACGATATTCATTACTTCTCCTACTTCGATTCGAAGAAAAAACTAAGAGTTTGGGTTCGTTTGGAAGGCGTTCCCCTCTCCGTTTGGAACGACTAGTTCTTCTTGTTCATTACAAGTAAATAGGGTGAGTTTAAAAAAGTTGATCATGAGACTTCAAACAAAGCTCGTTTCGATATTGCTAGGGTTTTGTTAGGCGTATCTAATATTTCAGATGTACCTTCTTCTATTTCGATCTCGGTGAATCGGAGAGTATACAGGATAAGAGTAGAACTAGATGAAGATAGGCACTGGATTGATTTTGATGATTCGAACAATCACCATCAGGAAGACCCCGATAATTTTTTGAAAAAGAGCCAGCATAGAATTGATGTTAAGTATGCTGATGGTAATTCCAATGATGTTGGGCATAATGACGTGGATCAGTCTCCTAATCGGGCTGTCTTTAGTTCAGAGAGACAAGCCCATTCTATCCTTCTAGGTCCTAGGCCTAATCGCTCAGTTTTTCCGATCTCAGATCCTCTAAACAACGCCTAGATGTTATTTTGACATCCCGGTTCATTAGAGCTTGGTGTTCTACACGAGGTACCTATTAATATGCCATCAGATTCTTCTCTTATTTCATCAGATTAGAGTGTGTCTTCTACTCCTATATTGGATGGAGATTCGGGCCTTTGCCCAAATACATAAAACCTTTCCGTGAAGATAACCCCCTTATTTACCGAGCCGAACTCGACATATTCCGAGTTGGGCTTCTCTCAATGCTTCCTCTCTCAAATTAAGAGCTTTTTCCTCTCAAGATAATAAGAAGTTGGTGAAATGCTCAGCTCACGAGTTGTCTCTGAAATTGAGCAGCTTAGAGCTTATAAATTCGAGCCTTCCTCTTTCAGCGACGAGGGCTCTTAATAAGGAAGCTTCTCCCCATTCTGAGGCTAGGGCTAGGGCTACGCTTGAGGTCTGTAATTCCGTGGTCTCTATTTTACGGCTAGCAAATACGAGGTTCTCAAGAAATTTATGGGGTTTGATTCTGAGAATGGAAAGCTTCGCTGAAAGGTACTTTTTGGTTGCGATTCCTTCCCTATTTTTTTAATGAATTTTTGTATAGTTTTATCTTGGAATATAAGAGGCTTGGGTAGACAAGAGAAGTGTACGTCTGTCAGAAGGCTAGTCTCTAGCTACAATCCCCGAATAATCTTCCTTCAAGAAACTAAGACTTATTCTTTTGATAAGAAGTGTGCGTCTGGGTATACTGTCAGCTTGGGATCCCTCTTTCTTCAACCTTAAGTCAGAGTGTGTTCATCGTAGTTTTGTTATGCTGATCGAAAATATTCTACCTTTAGATTTGCGGTGTGTTTTGATCAACATCTACGCGCCTAATGAGGCTTCTGAAAAGCATGCAGTTTTTACTAAGTTGAGTGTGCTCGTATCCTCTTTAAAAGTCCTCATCCTTATCGGTGGAGATTTTAATATCGTGAGGTGTGCGGAGGAAAAGCTAGGTGTTTCTTCAAATTTCACAGCTATGAATGCATTCTCTTCGTTCATTGACAACTTGAATCTTGTGGATCTCCCGCTTAGTGGAGGTAAGTATACTTGGTCCAATTTCAGAGATACTTCCTCTTGCAGTAGACTGGATAGTTCATTATGGCACCCGAATTCTTACTAAAATGGCCTGATTTGGTGCAAAATATCTTAAACAAAAGTTTATCGGACACAATCCTATCTCATTATGTCAAGTTGTGCTCGACTAGGGCCCTAAACCTTTTAAGTGGTTTGATTAGTGGGCTGACGAGGAAGGTTTCGAGAAGGTTATTCCACAAACTTGCGCTAAGGCTTCTGGCAAAGGTATTGGTGTCCTACTAAGAAGATGTAAAGTAGACTCGAAATGTTGGGTTCAGGCAAGGAGTCGTAATGAGCTTGAGTATATTCTTTCTCTCGAACGTAAGCGTTCTGAGATAGAGAGTGCTATTCAAAATGGCCAATGTGACTCAAATGGCGGAGCTTGCTTCTCTTATGTATCTTTTGTGGGATCGTTATAGAAGAGAGGAACGCGAATGGTTAAAAAAATCCAAGTTGAAGTGGTTTAATGCTGGAGACAGGAACCCCAAAATATTTCTATATTATTGCTTCGTCGCAGCGCCGATCCAATCTTTTTGCATCCCTTAAAGTTGACAACATCACTCTCAAGAAGTCGGACGAGATAAAACAAACTTTGGAGAATCACTTTAAGTTCGTTTACAATGACTCTCATACCATCCTATCGAGATGTTTGATTGCACTCTTAATTCCATCGATTCGTCTTCAGCATGTTGGCTCAAGGGGGAGTTTTCCATCGAAGAAGTTAGATCTGCTTTGTGGCCCATGGACGGTTTAAGAGCCTCAGGCCTTGACGATTTTAATATTGGCTTTCTAAAATGTTACTAGAACCATCTTAAAGATGATATTATGCGTTTCTTCTCTTAGTTCTATAGTGGCAATTTGTCAGATGTTTTAGTCAACCACTCGTTCATTATCCTCATTCCCAAGGTCCCGACTCTAGTCTCAGTGGAAGATTATACACTCGATTATCTTAGTCGGGTGTGTATACAAGCTCCTTGCCAAGGTGCTATCATTAAGATTGAGCAGTTTGATGGATAAGCTAATAGGCGAAACTCAATTCACTTTTTGTCTGGGGAAGCAAATATTGGACTGTTCTTTGATAGCCAATGAAGTCATCGACAATTTTTTTTTTAAAAAAGGTCTCTCGGGTGTTATTTTTAACGTGGATTTTCGCAAGGCATATGATACTATTGATTGGGGTTTTTTCATGTTCGTCTTGAAAAAAATGGGATTCGGTACCCGGTGGTGTAACTGGATAAATTTGTGTATCTCTATGGCATTCATTTCTGTTTTGGTAAATGGCTCTCCTTCAAACCCTTTTAACATTAGCAGAGGTCTGCGTCAAGGTTGTCTTCTTTCACCATTTGTAACCCCCTTGACCCGGCCTAGGAGCAAGGCCGAATTGAGAGAGCTACATTAGATTTACCGTAGCAAACCTAAACTGAATATAATGAGTTACGACCATTTTTTTATCTTTTTATCTATATAGATGCATCATTCGAACCTAGGATGTACGTACTGACAGCGGTTAAATTCACAAATTATGAGGGCTTACTTGGATTTAAAGTTACCAATCCATAATTAGTCAGGTTTCATGTATACATACTAATTTTCAGCCAAAACAGTTCATCCGAACACATTTAATTAGAATTCAATTAAAACATGGACTAAAATGAAAGAATCTAGAACCACAACATCCGTCAACTAACATAACAACCTTGTATATCGGTACACAGGATTCCGTACTGATACCAGGCTTTATACACAAGGGTTGTACTGGTACCAAAACAAGGGTACCAGTACTCAGGTAACAATATTCAAGACTCGTACCGATGAGGCCACGGGGTGTATCAGTACCCAGGCTTAATTGGTCAAAATCACAAATTCCAATAGCTAAAAATCATAATGATATGGCTCACCCCGTATCGATACCCAGACCAAATTTTCACATTCCAGGTCTGATTCAGACCCCGCGTACCGATACGGAGGGGCACCGTATCGATACAAAAAGGTCTGTAATGCCCAAATTATTAGGTTTTACACTTCCAAACTAACTCAACCTTTCCCCGAACCTTCTAGCTTGCATACTAACCACATTTAACATACTTGGCAAACATAGACAATTATCCAAACCATCAATTATTCATTTTCGGATTAAAGCATGTAAACTAAAGGCATTCTTCCTAATCAATTGAATCATCACACATGAAAAGCAATCCAAAGCTTGAATAAAACAAAATACATCAACTACCATCATAAAAGACGTATCAAAACTTGCTTGAGCATCTAAACAAGTCATAAGCACTTTCTCATATCATGCTTTTCATGGCATAGTAAAATGTAAAAGCATAGCAACCAACAATATAAATCCATCAACATGCTTCAAAATTCAAACAATAAACCAGCAACCAACAAGATTTAAACCTCAGAAATCCATAGCAACCAACTTAAAAACCCCTAAAATTTGGACAACAGATTGCCTTATTACCAAAAGTTTAGAGCTTGAACCATACTCGATAGTAACGATGTCTTGGGACCCTCTCACTCCAAATGCTTCATCAATCCTCAACTTTTTGCAAAGAAGAATGAGAGTATAAGAAAACATATGCTTAACGAGTTGCCCTACCAATATTCATAAATGTATTAATATACTTTATAAAACCATGCCACCATAGCAAATAACGTATAAATGTAAAAGCCAATGCAATTCACTTCTTTCTTTCAAAACATGATATGCATAACAACCATATGCACAAAAGCTTTCTCTCTTACTTTTCTTTATTTCATATTTATTAGCAATTAGTGTGACTCATGATCAATCATCATCTATTTTTAAAACATCATCGGATACACGAATTTCTCGGTGATAACTTTAAACCACCAATTACTTGCCTTCATCTTGGGTAAGACTACCTTTACCAATAAGTCGTGGAATCCACCAGCCCGAGTAGTACTACTGATGCTTGTCGAATAGTGATGTACTTTAGAGCAAGTATACTCGTCGAATCAAGTAATAAAGTGATGAGTAGAGTGTCGAACCCAGGATAATTGGATCAATAACTATGAATTTATGAACTTAAGAATGTGTTTGCAAGTAATGGTGATTGTTGAATTATTTTAAACTAAAACAATTAAAACTAAAGATAGCTATGATTAAGACGAACAATTGTAGCAAATAACAAATAATTGTGGAAGTTGGGATTATTGCTAAGGATATATGAATGAATACTTATTACAATGATATAGCGACTAGCAATACATGTCTGCGTAAACCATTAAGATCTTTATCTACCCAGTAGGATTTTCTAAGGAACTTCTGACTCTCTTTATGACTAGAAGTTAATAATATTGAAGCTAAGGTAATACATATCTGCGTGAACCCTAACAACTCTATTATTTGTTTAAGAACTCCCCTTTAGTCTTTAAAACCCTAAACTTATGTCTAAGCCATATTAGAACTAAGTTAACAACTTAGCTCCACTGTTAACGTTTGTATAACCTAACTCTCTCGATAATAATTCACTGATCAATAGTTAAAATTCCTCTCTCAATAGCTCTTACAATAACCATACATGAAGGACAATGAACAGAATAGATAAAGGGAAAAACGACTATAGCATTAAAATAAAGTAATCAAAACATAAAATCCTAGGACACAATAATCCTAACTAAAGTATTTAGATCATGCCTGAGCCTAAAACATCCATAACAAAAAATATTAAAGTGCAGCAGTTTATCAAACAAGGAAAAGAATAGAGTCGAGCTTTCTCGACAAACTCCCTCCAGGTCGTCCAACTGTTGCTACAGGTCTCTCACTTCTCCAGCCTCTCTCTATGGCATTTGTTGTGAAAAGAGTTCTCTAGCTTCCACTCTGGTGGTTTTTGTCAAGCTTCAGACTAGGACTGTTGTCTATAATCACGCACCCTTGAATTGGCGTCCAAGTCTCTTTTTATATAGGCTGTGAAACTAGGGTTTCAGTTCCCTAACGTGCAAGCGGCTTTATAAAGAAGGCGATTGATTTCCCGCTATATTTAATGTTTCATATTATGGAGAGACTCAACATGGGCAAAAGTAGATTCATCTCCAACTCTTTTATGCCTCGTCAGCTCCAGCCATGTGATTTGATACTTTCAACTCCAGCATCTACCAGTATCCTGCACATGCACCATAAAACACCACCTTTCCCATAAAAGAACCAATATCAATGACATTAAGGCGCATGTGGTGTAACTCCCTATCTAAATGCAAACTATATGCAATTTAATCTAAATGCAACTATATGGACTTGAAAACACGCAAAAGACAAGTAAAATGGGTATATAAAATAGATCATTTACACACTTATCAAATACCGCCAAACTTGAACTATTGCTTGTCTTCAAGCGATGCAAAATGGAAGCGAGAAAAATTAAAAACAGTAAATAGCCCATGAGTCCTAAGGTTCCACTAAGCTATGATTATAGAGATTCCAAGTCATGCTGCAGCAGTAATTCATTCCTTAGCCATGCTAATGAGATGCAATGCATTAAAGCTTACAGTTTTGTTCTAAGGATTGATTCCACTATAGGTGCAGTGTGCGCTAAGTTACATGCATTCATCACTTAATAGACTTAGAGAAACTTAAGGGTTGCTCGCAATTGTTGCCTCTGCATTATTTGGGCTTTAGCTTATCGCACTTACCCTTCAGACCTGAAGATAGAGTGGAGGAAACAACCCATACCTGAGCCCTACAAGTAGTGTCATCCCGTGAAGACTTTTATTCACTCTTTGCCAGTATTATCATTCCTACCAGGGAAAGTTAAATGGAGCTCACACAACTCACCTAGTGTACTAAGATACCAAGATGCATCGAAAAGTGTCCCTCAACAGTTTTGTTTAAATTATCATGTTTTAATTTTCTTTGATTTTTCAGGGAGTTTTTAAGCCTTTAATTTTCTATATTGAACATTAAGTTCATTCACATTGATTTATGCTTGGGCATCAGAGAGTCGACCTAGAGTTTCCTTAAGATTTCTTAAGTTTTTAGAATGCATGCAACATGTGTTTTAAGGGCTACAACAGCACTAAGTTCAAAACATAAAGCTCTTAACACCTGGCAAAGAATTAACATAAATTCATCATAGGAAGTCATGATCAACGCAGCAACAGTTTTAGAATCAAAGGAAACACAGCAAAGGGAACCTATCAGACATATTAAGCTATTTACAGGTCCTAAAAAATTTGAAAATTTTAAATTTTACCTAAATTTAACCTAATATATACATGGTATGGATTCCCCTAAACTTGAAAAGAGCATTATCCCCAATGCAAAAAAAAAGAAAAAAATCAAGGAAAAGTAAATATGCAAATGCAATTATGAAAACTAAACTAAACTAAAAAAAGAAATGAAAAGAAAAAGAACTAACCCAAGGAGTTACTAGGATAGTGGTTCCCAGATAATTATGCCCTTGCCTTTGTCCCAGGCTGACAATTGTTTCTTGGCAGGGCGGGAGGAGGCGCCAGCATCAGTCTCTGGTCGATGTCTCTGTCAGGTGGTGTCGAGTGCAGGTGGTATCTCCTGGGACTCTTCTTGAGCTTATGGTAAAAGCTTGCGGAATAAGGATTCTCTACACTCGCCGTTGTTTGAACATATTGGAAATATGGCTCCATAAAACTAACGACAACACCTTGAATGATCTGGCAGAGGTCCTGAGAAGATGTGGCAACAAGCTCAGCCGACATACCATATCCTTTCATCTCTTGGACCTGAGAAGGTAGCCAACTAGTATGGCGTTCAATAATATCATCCTCCCCCTATTCATCGACCCTCGCTTTTTGATATAAGGCGGTGATGAGATTAAGGAAGAGTAAACCCTTGGGCTTCATTATCGAGGCTGCCCTATCAATAATGGTTTTGTAGATGAACTCATATGGATTTATACCTCAATTATTTAGAATAGCGTGTAAGAGCAGTAGCAGACGACAAGAGATGGTAGATTGATTTCTTGTCGAGAGAATATGGTTATTGATAAAAATGCATCCATAACTTCAACTTCGGTTTAAGTTGTGCCCAACCTACCGTCCTGACATAATGTTCATTGGGGACCCATGTAGTCCCAAGAATACAAGATCTGCCAGTAGTTGGGCATATGTGACAGTCGTTGCCGTGGCCGTAAAGTTTCTATGAATGCCATCAATTGTATAGAGGTTGTAGTGGTCATCAATTACCAGGGCCGAGAATACTATACTCTTTCCACGGACATAAGCCTTTGCATTTGATATGTGCCCTACATGAGTATAGAGCTGATGTACCTAGTCGATGTTAACCTGTTTTGGTTGGCGAACGAAGTCTTCCCAGCCTTGTGTAGTTACGATAGTATATACGTCAGTGTCAATCTAGTAGCAAATTTTTGGAGTAAACTTCAGCCCTTCCTCCAAGATAAAGTCTTGTTGGATCAAGTGCTGTATCGACGTGTTAAGGTGTTGTCTGCTATGTATAGGCAAATATCAAGGTCCTCAAATTCTGCAAAAGTGGTGTTCTTAGAGGATTTTGGGCTGGCTTCTGGAACGTAGGGGGAGATAGAGAAGATGGAGGGCTAGTGTTTCCCTTTATTCGATGAGGCTATTGGTTTCGGTGGGTTACATTGAGTTGTATAACCATGATTCGGATAGAGGCATGGGTGAACCATTTGGGAGACTTAGGGTTTCAAGTGCATGTATTTCTGAAAGGGAAAAGTCTGATAGAGGGTAATATGTTATCCTTTATAGTCAATACCAAAAGGTAAAAGAGGGGGAAGTATAGGGGTAATCATGAAAGGTCTCATCAGTCATTAATACGGAGTCCGTACTATTTGTGGAAGTTGAGTAATAAGCGACGTGAGGAATAGGGAAATGACATGTGGCGAGTTATGGGGAAGAATAAAGGTTTAAAGTGATAGACTTGGGTTGTTGAAGAAGGTAGATAGCTACTGAAACCCAATTGATGGTATTTTAAAGAGCATGCATTTCCTCTATATTTATTGATTAAATTGTCCTCACTTTAGTTTCTCATGCATACTTTCTTGCATTCTCTTAGTTTAATTATGCATTTCCTTTAACTCAGTTATACTTGTACGTTTTGTGCCGAATTTGGTAAATTCTACTGTTTTCATTGCAATTCTAATGTCGCTGTAAAAAGCCTTCTTTATTGCAGCTAGATATGTCACTGTAGCTCTAATGTCGCTATAAAAGTATCTTATTATTGTGACCAGTCACTATCGCTGCATTGACAACTGTCAAAAAGATAAGATCGAATGATGTTGGCGAAAGGATAAGATCAAAGGTCGATGAGCTGGTAGTTTGTTATAACAACTTTTGTCCAGGCCTTATGTGGCTACAATTTCACAACAATGCCAGCATATTGAAACAGTCATTGTCGCCACAATGACAGCTGTCATGATAAGATCAAAAGGACGATTAGATGTCTATTAATACAGCTGTCCTGGGAGACAAAAGGGACACCTGTAAACACCTGTCCAACAAGCCGCAGAATCTATCAGCCCGAGTAGTACTACTAATGCTTGTCGAATAGTGATGCACTTTAGAGCAAATATACTTGTCGAATCAAGTAATAAAATGATGAGTAGAGTGTCAAACCCACAAGGATTGGATCAATAACTACAAAGTTATCGAACTTAATAATGTGTTTGCAAGTAATGGTGATTGTTGAATTATTTAAAACTGAAACAACTAAAATTAAAGATAACTATGATTAAGATGAACAATTGCAACAAATAATAGATAATTATGAAAGTTGGGATTATTGCTAGAGGATATATGCTTGAATACTTATAACAATGCTATAGCGACTAGCAATACATGTCTACGTAAACCATTAAGATCTGTATCTACTCGACAGGATTTTCTAAGGAACTTTTGACTCTCTCGATACCTAGAAGTTAATAATATTGAAGCTAAGGTAATACATGTCTTCATGAACCCTAACAACTCTATTATTTGTTTAAGAACTCAATTTTATTCGTTGAAACCCTAAACTTATGTCTAAGCTGGATTAGAACCAAGTAAACAGCTTAGCTCCATTGTTCACGTTTGTATAACCTAACTCTCTCGATATTAAGCCACAGATCAATAGTTAAAAGGCCACTCTCGATAGCTCTTACAATAACTACGCATGAAGGACAATAAACATAATCGATAAAGGGGAAAACAACTATAACATTAAAACAAAGTAATCAAAACATAAAATCCTGGGATGCAATAATCCCAACTAAAGTATTTAGCTCATGTCTGAGCCTAAAACATCAATAACAAAAATATTAAAGTGCGACAGTTTATCAAGCAAGGAAAAGAGAAAAGTCGAGCATCCTCGACAAACTCCTTCCAGGCCGTCCAACTGTTGTTGCATGTCTTCCACTTCTTCAAGCTTTCTCGATGGTGTATGTCGTGAGGAGATTTCTCTAGCTTCCACTATGATGGTTCTCCGTAAGCTTCATACTAGGACTGTTGTCTATAATTGCACTCCCTTGAATTGGCATCCAATTCTCTCTTATATAGGCGGTGAAACTAGGGTTTCAGTACCATAAAGTGCAAGCGGCTTCATTAAAAAAGGCCATTGATTTTCCGCTATATTTAATGTTCCGTATTAGGGAGAAAGTCCACTTGGGAAAAGTATATTCATCTCCAACTCTTTTATGTCTCTTCAACTCCAGCTATACAATCTGCCACTCTTCTGCTCCAACTTGCCTCCAACATCTACCAGCATCCTGCACATGCACCACAAAACATCACCTTTCCCATAAATAGTACCAATTAATATAAATGACATTAAAGCGCAGACGGTGTAACTCCCTAACTAAATGCAAACTATATGCAATCCAATCTAAATGCAACTATATGGACTTGAAAACACGTAAAAGACAAGTAAAAAGGGTATATAAAATAGATTATTTACACCCTTGTCAACTACCTTTATCCTCAAGGGCCACAGGGCTGTCGACTTATATTATAGTGCACTTTAAACCCTATGACATGCCAATTATATCCGATACTTTCTTTTTGGGTGTCATATAGCCAATAAACCCTTTTTAAACACATTTACTTACTATTTTTCCAAATGCTTTTAACAAAACATTTCCATATACAAAATCACATTGCCCAAGCAACAACCACATTCCATTAAGGAACCGTTTCAAAATGCTCTTAGGCATCCATAAACTTGATAAACCATTGCGTATCTTTTTAATGATGCATAAAATAGTAAGTAAACCAATCCATGCTTTTAAACCAAAACATGTAAATAAATTCTCATATCAAACCGATATTCAAAAGGCAAAATAGGAAAAACTTACTTATGAGCTTAGTTAAGCTTGCTAGGCTTAGTCTAAACTCCCAACTCCTTAATCCAAACCTTTAAGAGTGTCCAAACACATTTACACTTAGCAATACCTAACACTTCGCTTGCCGTTGCGTTTCAAGCTTCTGAAATGATCTGGTATACACAAGGAAAGCTAAGCTTGATCCTCCCCTGTTTTGGCAACACAAAACCAGAGGTACATTGCATCAAAATGCAACAAAACAACAACCTACAAACACCCCCTGTAACCTCAACGAAAATTCATCCGAAAACTAGCCGAAAATATTGAAAACTACCACTAACATCTACCAATCAACCTCCAGACATAAACCTGATATTCTAACATCTCAATATCATCAAAGAACATCCAAAAACATAATCCAAACATCCTTATACCTCCAGAAATCAAGAATTAACCATAACAGCCCCAGAATCAGCTTTAAGCTACCTTAGAAATTAATCAGTTAAATAGTTTCGGGATTGATTACAAAAATCTTGTTTCAGATTATGTTTATACAACTAAAATGTGAATTAACCCAATAGGAATCTCCAACAATCATCTTGTAAAACAAGAACTTAGGCAAAACATCAAAATCATCAATTAATCTCATTTTCTTGAATTAAATTGCAAAACCTTCCACTAGAATAGACATAAGTTTTCTCTTGAAAATAGCTTGAGAAATAGATGAGATCTTTGTGAAATTTCTATGAGGTCTTGTTAGGAATTAAATGAGGAATCAAATGATGAAATCCCCATTGAAAATCAGTAAGAAAATCTGGAAATCGTGTTTGGAAAATGAGAGAAAATAAGAAGAGAAAATCTAAGAAAATTTGGTAGAATAGGAAAATGATTTAGGAAAACAATTAACCGTCAAAGTCGTACTCAATTAAGGTGGAAAATTTAATTAAAACATTTGGAAAATATAGCTCTCTAAGGATTCTTAGTATTGACCTAATTACATTTTAGTCACTTAAAACAATTTTGTTATCTTTATAATTTAGTCACTAAAATCAAAATGTCACCTTAATTAGTTCAATTAACCTTCGAATTAATTACCAAAATACTTGATAATATAATTAAACATTTTTAGTAGGTCAAACCAATTTTTATCCAAAAAATTTCTATTTTTTAAATATTAATTTCCCTTAAACTCATTTTATCGGTTAATCCAATTTGACCAAGTCAAATCTGACCCGACCAAACCCCTAAACTTCTAACCCTATTTTTGGGGTGTTACACCATTACTATTCAACATCATCGCTGAAGAACTTAGTTCTCTTCTATATAAGGCTTCATCTTTGGGTTTCTTTAATGGAGTGTCTTTTGGTAATAACTCAGTGTCGATTACACATCTCCAGTATGCCGACGACCTTATTGTTTTCTGTGGTAATAGCGAAGCTCAAGTTAGAAATGTTACTCGTATTCTCAGGGGCTTCGAGGTTGTTTCCGGCCTAAAACTTAACTTGGCCAAATCCAAATTGTTAGGCATAAATGTGGATGATTCTTTAATCACCAAGTGGGCTTCTGCGATTAGTTGCAGTAGTGAGAATTTTTTGTGCACCTACCTCGGTCTCCGTCTTAGTTGTCCTAAGAATTCTATCAATCTTTGGACGTCAGTGGTTGAAAAAAAAAAAAGATTGTCAGGTTGGAAGGTAAAAATGTTATCAATTTGGGGTCGCCTAACTTTGATTAAATCTGTCCTCTCAAATTTGTCGATATACTATATTTCTCTATTTAAAATGCCGGCTGCTATTATCTTTTGCTTGAATAGTTTGATCGCTAAATTCTATGGGGATCCTTTGATAAGAGAACCATTTACTAGGTTCAATGAGAGCTGCTGTGTAAGCCAAAATCTAGAGGGGGTCTAGGACTATTAGATATTAAAGCGAAAAATATAGCCTTCCTAAATATGTGGGTGTGGAGATATAGTGTCGAAGCTGATAGCCTCTAGAGAAAGGTCGTGCATGCCAAATATGAGCGTAACTCGGTTAGCCTTTAGCCTTCTCCCTAATCAAATTAATAGATCCAACAACTCTTAGATTTAGAAGAACATCATTTCTCCTCTTGCAGACCTTACTGATCCATTCACTTGGCATATTCAGTATCGTGTCGGTAACAGTAGCTCTATCAATTTTTGGTGCGATTTTGGGTCGGCAATGTGCCATTAAAAGTGGTATTCCGAGAATTTTTTCCTTCGCCTCTTCCATACAAGGTACCATTTTTGAGTTTGGTGCATTCGTCGATGGAATTTGGCAATGGTCCATTCCTCTAAGTCCTTAATTGTTCGATTGGGAATTAGAAGTATGGGATTCATTTCTCTCGATCATTGGTGGTTCCTACCCTGGTCTCCTTGTACGAGCTCTTCCCTGCAAAGAATATGGAAATAATAGCATACATATGATATCATTAGAACACCTTGTTGACTAAAAGAAGCACAAATTGATAGAAATATTGAAGATGCTTTCTAGCATCTTCATGTGGCAACCCCGTATATTGCCCATTCGAGTTGAGCATTTGGAACATGATCGGCTTCAACTCAAAATTTCCAGCTTGAGTAGGTGGTCGAACCACTCCTAGTTGTAAATCATCCAACGGAGGAACTACAACCTCTCGGATTATTCTATTTTGAACTAGTGGATACAATGGTGGATTCTCGTGATCTTGTGGGGGCACCAACGAGATACCCTCATTGTTGACTTGTCTTGCCATTTCACTTTGTTCTCCAAGTCTGCGTCTCAGAGTCTGTTCAACTTCTGGATTAGGTATGAGAAGTGGTGTGGTGGAACTTCTGGTTATACAACATCAAAGATTATATTAAAAAGAAAAAGAAATAACAAAAAGAGATTAGTGACAAGTACAAACTAAAGGAAGAAAATGGAATTGCAAACAAAAACACAAACACTAAATAACGACATCCCCAGCAACGACGCCAAAATTTGATCGGTGAATTAATGCCACACGAGCTGTGCAAGCGTACACCGCCCATGCAAGTATAGTTAATAGGTAAATCCTGTTAGATATCGATAGTTTTAATGTTATGTCGTTGCAAGCAATTCTGAAAATCAAAGGATTGTGAGAGTAATTGTGATTGTAAAGGAAGAATAAAAGGATTGAATATAGGGTTGATGCGAAAGCAAAAATAACAACTTAACGAAGGTAGAAGAAATATCAGTTAAAGAATAGGATCCCCTTGGCTCAACTCAGCAGATTACCATGTGCAACAAGGTAACAACATAAGATGATTCATTTGACAAATAAAATAATAAGCTTGCTTCCTAGCTTCATTCAACTCTCAATCGATGACTTAAATATATAGATTAACCACAACTTTTATTGCTCATCAAAACTACATATCCTCGAACAAGTGGACCAACTCTTGTTGTATCCTCATCCAACTTTCATTGCAATGGCTTGTTAATATGAATAGTCACTGCATCTCTCGATGTCAGTGGTTATGCTAAACATTCTCATTCAAACAAAGCTTAAATCCAACAATTAAAATATGAAGAAAGCTAATAAGAATATATTGAACTTAAAATCTAATATAAATCAAGTTTAAAACCAAGCTAAAGAGTAAATCTTCATCAATCAATACAAAGAAATAAATAAACTCCAATGGAACCTCTATTCCTAGTGAGCTTCAAAGAGAATCTACATATTTCCCCTTGTTCCAGCACATGGATCTTCATTTCCACAAAGGATTCTGGCTCGTCTTGCCTCAGTTCTCTAGAAGGTAGGATCAAGCGACCATGAGAGGAGCTTCAAAAGGGTTAAAGATGATAGAGAATAAAAAATTCGACTTCTTGTATTTCTTTCTCCTCCAAAAATATCTTTTATAGGTTGTTGTGATAAGGACACATGTCCTTTAGGTGAATTATATGAAAGACTGTCGTACTAAATCTATTGTAACAGATTATATAGCTGGTATATTTATCTTGATCCCCTAACGATCTGGATAGCTGGCTATTGTAGTGCCGAATCTGGCTGCAATATGAAACCTTCCCTGTACGGACATTAATTATACAACAACAAAGCAACAAAAAGGCAGAAAGATGCATAAAAAGAGGAAATATGACTTGAGTTAAACAAAATGCAAATAATAGACCAAAAATGCATAAATGAATACATGAAATATGTGGGGTCAAATTAATCCATAAATAAAGGAGAAAAATGCTCTTTAGAGAGCTATCAATTTGCTTCAAGAAAGACCGCCTTACCACGTATTAGGGTCTGAAACATGACTATAAAATTCTCTTACCCAAGAAAAATTGATTTCTCTTGGTTGATTGCAAAAGATAGACCATTGGTGGCTGTCGATTATCTCAAACATGGTCTTTTCAAGACCGAAATCCAATTTCTCCATGTCATACGCAATGCCTTGTTCTTCCCAAACCTCGCGCTTGGCAAACTTTATGGTGTATTTTTTCTCGTGGTAGATGTGGCAAAAAAGAAGACGGACAGAATAATGGTATCCTTGGATAATCTGGCTCTGAGCGTGTATTTCTTGGCCATGGTGTTTGCGTCGAGCAAGAATGAAAAATAAGTAAAGAAAAATCTCTAGAATTGTAAGAAGATGGTGAAAAGGGAGAGTAAAGAAGATGGGTGTTATTGTGTTTTAATGGTAGAGTAAAGGTTTGGTGATTGAAGGGAAAGTTGAATTGATGGGATACCAATGTGCTTGCATCAATGCAATGATGAACGAAATTTGGGAGGGAAAGGGTGTGACTAGGGTTCAATTAGGAGGGAGGGAAAATAAATTTGGATGAAGATTTTCAAAATGTTTTAGTGAAAACTGTAACACCCCTAGCTTAGTCGAAATTTAATTTCGGCAACTAGAATTTTTTGCATCAGAAAGTCAAATTATAATGTTGACCATTGACCAAGTAGTCAATTATCAATTTATTGAACCCTAATTAAGTATTGATATTTATTAAGGACCTTATTGTAAACATTAAAACTTATCTTAGTGGCTAAATTGAGAAAATTAAAAGTTTGAGGGCAAAAGTATAGAGAATAAAGAGTCTAGGGATTAAGCCTATAATTATCCCACTTTTGGGATTATTCATTCCTTACGTGGAATGCTCAGCTAAGTTTCCTTCATAGGAACGAAAGCTTAGCTAAATTAAAAATAAGAAAGAAAAAGAAAGTGGGGAAAGCTTAGAAGACTTACCTGGTTAAAGTTTTACCAAGCAAGTAGCTCTTTCATCTTCAACCTCTCAACCTAGCCAAGCAAGCACCTCTATTGGAGGGTTATCCAAGCTTTGCTTTCTTTCAATTTCTTTATACTATAGTGTTGCTATCGAACGGGTAAGCAAAAGCCCTCCATCGATTCATCGATTTTGTAGCTTAAATCATGATTAAACCCCTGCCCAATAATTTTAAGTCTTAATAAACTATCCATGGGATTCAAGACTTAACTTTTATCGTTTCTCAGAGCTAGTTATTGCTATGGATTTGACTATTGATATTGAAATCCTTGTGATTTCTATTTCCTTGCAGCTCAAGAGAATCTAGGTGAAGAATCACCAAATCCCTCTAATTCCAACAAGTTAAAGAACGAAGGAGTTGTCATCCAGGATCCCTAAAATCTTTAAGAGTATCGATGAGTGTATTCGGAGTCTCAGGGTTGGCTAGGTGCCTTTCTCGATTTCATTGATATTGTCCATTACATTTCCATCAATGATTTCAATGTATGATTACATTGAAACCTCGTAGGAGGTATCATTGGTAAGCTTTGGTAAGCTTATTGCATTGATATATAGATTACTGAATCATTACATTGTCATCGATATCATTGAAATATTGAGAAATGCCATATTGATCATTGTGTATTGTTATTGACAAATTGTTATTGTCATCGCTACCGTTATTGCTATTTTTATTGTTATTAGCCTAATGATTGAATCCTTGGATAAAAATGGATATGGGATACAATTGGCATGCCATAGAATTCATGAGCTCATTGGTACGAAGTGGACTACGGTCCTTGAGCTAAGGCTCTAATTGGCAATGTTGGCGAGATGTGTTGGTTTTGGTCTTATTGGCGATTTTGGAGGATATTGACCATTTTTTGTTGGCAATGTTGGTTGGGAATTCGCATATCCACATTCACATATCGATCAAGGAATTAAGTTATTTAGGTCATTGCTACAACATGATTTGAGATGCATTTACACTATTATACATGTTATTGATATTACTAGCTTTCATGTTATTTTTGTTGACTACCTCACTAGGCTATATAAGCCTAATGCATCTCATTTCCATGTATTTTAGGTTAAAGGTTGTGTGGATCAAGGATCGGAGCTAGGCGAGGTTTGAAGCAAGTCACACAAGCTATAAGTAATGTAAACCTAGCTTTTGAACTCCTAGTATGGTGACATAGGGTCTAGACATGTTAGTTTAGCCCCATTTTGAATGTACATAAAGCTCACTATGTTGAATGGGGTAAAATATGAAATATGGCATGTTAGTGTTTTGGCAAAATTGGTAAAATAGCCTAAAATGATCTAATAAGTGAAAACTAGGTGAATGGTTTCACATTGGCATGACATTTTACATGCATATAGATTTGATGTTTATAAACTTGCTGGTAAAATTTGGTAAGCATTGGACAAGGTTAAGGTCCCTAATTTGATTAAAAACCAGACTAAATATGTCATTACAGGTTTGTCCGTACCGATACTGGTGATGACGTATCGGTACGGATGTGTAATTTGGGACATAAGTGTAAGGGTGTACCGACACGACTATTGAGGTATTGGTACGGGTAATCAAATTTGAAAAATTACTGTAGCACCGTACCGATCCCTAGAGTTAACCAATTTGGCATTGATTGCGCGTGCTGATACCCAGTATCAGTACAAATTTAAGGAATTTAACCATTTTAACTGTCATGTTAGGTGTATCGATATGACCTATAGTGTATCGGTACGGCCTGTCAACACTGAAAGTTGAGTTTAATTATATCAGCACAACGTATCGATACGAGTGTATTCGTATCGGTATGACCCCTAATGCCTATAACAAATTGAACGACAATGAAACATGCGTACTAATATGGCTTCTTTGAGTATCGATACTGAGGTAGGTAAGTTAATGAAAAGATGATTAAAAAGGTTTTAGAATGTTGTAATTTGGTCACTGAATTTTTATAAGTCTTAATTGAAGGTACAAACGAACTCTGATTGCACTAAAAATTTGTAGTCAAGATATTCATGTATTTAATTTCACATTGGTAACCCTAATTTTAGATAAGACCCTATAATTTACTGGTTTTACAATTTAGTCCCTAAACTTGAATAAGTTACCAATTGGTTTCAAATTATAAATTGGGTAAATTTCACTAACTAGAAATGTCTATTTTATTGCATTACAAATTATTGGGACATGATTTATTGCATAAATTATTGTAATCATCGATCCAAACGCCGTATTGTTCGCCGGTAACTCTTTCCAACCTGGATTCCTACCAGACTGGGGAGGGGGTGTTACATTTGTGGTATCAAAGCTAGAGGTTAGTCGATTCTAGGACTAAACTAAAGTTTATTGCATTGCATATGCCATCTAGGAGTTATTTTTGTGTATACTGTGACTTGTGATTAATCCAAACCTTTTTCTTTTTATAGTATAAGATGTCTGACTCCAAAAAAGCTCACGAAGAAGTTGGGCATACTACCAGCTCCTCGACGCATAGCGAGGAGAGAAGGGGGAGACCATCTGAATCTACAAGTTTCTCAACAAGAACCAATGAATCCTGAACTCGTATTACAAACTGCTCAATTTGAATGTTATTGGAACATGACTGAGATGTTCAAACAATTCATGGCTACCCTTAAGTCTAAAAAGTCTACACAATCTTCTGTTGCTACTACTTCTACGAGCCATGCCCCTATTGATAATCTGGCATAGCACCGAGCTACTACCTTTATAGGTAGGGCTGGTGAGGATCTTAAAATGGCAGAATATTGGTTGGACAACACAATAAGAATATTGACTAAGCAGTTACAGTGTTCGGATGAACACAAATTAGAGTGCGCCCTGGCCTTACTGTTAGATGAGGCTCTGCATTGGTAGGAGACCACTATACTTACTGCTCCCGAGGAAGCTGTAACCTGGGAGTTCTTTCTGCGTGAGTTCAGGAAAAAATATATTAGTGAGTATTACTTGACTGAAAGGCAGGATATCTTTCTGTGTCTCAAGCAAGAGGGAGACCAGTGGAGCACTATATCCACGATTTCTACAAGTTTTGCAAGTATAAACTGAGTCTATAAAGAAGGAAGAAGAGAAGTGCAGAATGTTGTTGCGGGTCTGAGTGATGAGCTTCAACCTTTGTTTACTTATTAGGGATCACAGATTTCCAAGAGCTTGTGAATCGAGCTATCTCTACCGAGACAACTCAAAGTTCGCAGAGGTTTAATGGGCTAACCCGATCTGAGAAGAGGCCTCGAGATGATTCACGCCCACTTTTACCGTATAAAAAGGGTAAACAATAAGGGTTTAAACAACAATACTGCCTGCAGCCTTCTATGTCAGGCAATTTTGCCAAGCCACAAGCCATGTCCCAATATGCTACAAGAACAACTTCTATCGAGAGTACTAGAGGTTAAGGTTGAGAGTCTTAATTCCCCATTTGTAATTTCTGTTAGAGGATACATTCTACCGGACAATGTTGTAGACAGTCTAGAGCTTGTTTCTTCTATGGTGAACAAGGTCATTACATCAAAGATTGTCTAATAAATACATCCAAGCCTACTGCACCCGTAGGTACAGCGTCCCCTGCTCAGTCATTCAAGGATAAGGGAAAGAAATAAGCTACAACAAGAGCTTCTGAGAGGCCTGGTGGCTCTACAAGAACCCCAAGTCGATAAGAATCTGAGGCTTTAGCTCAAGTTTATCATGTGAGGAGTAGGGAGGATGATGAGGATCTAAACATTATAGCAGGTACTACTAAATTGTATTCCCTTCTTGTTTATGCATTGATTGATCCTGGATCCACTCATTCCTTTATTAGTACTGTATTGATTAAAAGATTTAAGTTGACATCTGAACCTATAACCTCCAAAATCACCATAACCGATCCCTTAGGTGATAGTGTCGTAATTGGGCTAGTATGCAAAAATTGTCCCCTCATAATACAAGGGATACCTTTTTCGGCCAATCTCATAGCCCTCCATATTAATGAGTTTGACGTTATTTGGTGGCTTGACCGACTCAAGAAGCATCAAGCTTGGGTGGATTGTTCGAAGAGAAAATTGTATCCTAGAGGTTTTGGCAAGGAAAGTGTAACTCTTATCGACTCTAGGGGTAAGAGATCATTGTTATATGCTACTGCAAGTAAAGAAGAACCTCGATTGCAAGATATAGATACCGTGAAAGAATTTCCTGATATGTTTCTCGATGAGCTTCTAGGTTTACCACCCACCTGTGAAGTTGAATTTGGGATTGAAGTGTAACCTGGAACCACCCTGATTTCCGTTGCACCTTACCGAGTGGCACCGGTTAAACTCACTGAACTTAAGGTACATATTCAAGATCTATTGAATAGAGGTTCATTTGACCAAGTTTCTTACCTTGGGGAGCTTCGGTCCTCTTTGTCAAGAAGAATGATGGGTCAATACATCTTTACATTGACTACCGACAATTAATCAAGCTCACCATCAAGAATAAGTATCATTTATTGAGGATTGATGATTTGTTTGATCAACTTAAGGATGCAACCGTCTTCTCAAAGATTGACCTAAGGTGTGGGTGCTATCAAATGATATTTAGAGAATATGATGTGCCCAATATAGCTTTCTGTACAAGATATGGACACTATGAATTTTTGGTTATACCCTTCAGGTTAACCAATGCACCGACTGCCTTTATGGATCTCATGATTCTATTTTTTAGACCCTATCATGATAAGTTTGTAGTGGTGTTCATAGATGACATATTGATTTATTCTAAGAATCAAGCTAAACATTGAGACCACCTTCGTGTGGTTCTTCAAACTCTTCAGGAGAAGCAGTTGTATGCCAAGTTTAGTAAATGTGAGTTCTAGCTTACCGAAGTTTCATTTTTAGTACATTTTGTTTTCGCAGCGGGTATTCAAGTGGACCCGAAAAAAGATTCAGGCTATAGTTGAATGGAAGCCGCCAAAGAATGCTGGTGAAGTTCGTAGTTTTCTCAGTCTTGTTGGCTATTACAGAAGATTCGTTAAAGGATTCTCTATAATAGTAGCACTGTTAACCAAGATCCTATGAAAGGATGCCCCTTTTGAATGGACTGAGAAGCAACAACACGATTTTGATCATCTTAAGCAAGTGTTAACTCATGCACCGGTCCTGACCCAACCTAAGTCTGGTAATGAATACACTGTATATAGTGATACAACGCATCCGGGGTTAGGATGTATATTAATGAAAGAGGGCAAGGTCGTTGCTTATGCATCGAGACAACTTAAGCCACGAAAAATGAACTACCATACTCATGATCTTGAATTGGTTGCGGTTGTCTTTGCCTTAAAGATCTGGAGCCATTATCTCTATAGGGAGAAATGCTACCTATATACCGATCACAAGAGCCTCAAATACTTGTTGACACAGAAAAAGTTTAATCTTCGTCAAAGGAGATGGATGGAACTTCTCAAGGACTATGACCTTGTTATTGATTATCACCTGGGCAAGGTCAACATTGTAGTTGATGCGCTCAGTCGCATACCTTCATCTGGTAAGTATCAATATTGAATATTGAACCTCAAGCATCGACTATTGTATTGAAATTACAATATCATTATCGCATTGTAGCTTCTCGAGCTATCAACGCTCATTTCAAGTTATAGAGGCACCGACCTTTAGTAGCTAAACTTCAAGTTCAGTCCACCATTGTGTTGAGAATCAAGTCATTGCAAGATCAAGACCCTGAGTTAGAAGTTATCAATTCCAAACTTCAGAATAATCCTAATCTTGATTTTAAAGTTAACTCTGAAAGACTCTTGTACTTCTGTGACAGAGTTTGTATACAGAATGATAAATCCCTTCGTGAGGACATTCTTAAAGAAACTTATTGTAGCCTTTTCTCAGTTCACTCAGGGTCGGTAAAAATGTATAAGGACATTCGGGAACTGTACTGGTGGCCTGGTATAAAGAAAGCTATTACAAAATTTGTATCTAAGTGCCTTACATGCCAGTGAGTCAAGGCTGAACACCGTTTCCCTACAGGATTATTGCAACCTATTGAACTTTCTCAATAGAAGTGGGAAAGAATAACCATGGACTTTGTCAGTGGACTACCGTTGACTGCAACTAAGCATGATGCTATATGGGTTATCGTTGATCGTTTTACCAAGTTAGCCCATTTCAGCTATCAGAATGGACTACAATCTTCTTAAGTTAGATGACTTGTACATCAAGGAAGTGGTTAGACTCCATGGAGTACCCAAGTCAATCATCTTTGATCGAGATCTACATTTTGCTTCATGATTCTAGAAAACACTGCAAGAAGCTCTAGACGCCCGAGTTAATCTTAGTACAACTTTTCACCAGTAGTTTGATGGCCAGTCAGAAAGGGCGATTCAAATATTAGAAGATATGCTTCGTGCATGTGTCATTGATTTTGAAGGAACTTAGGAGAAGTCCCTACCCCTCATCGTGTTTGCTTATAATAATAGTCATCAATCATCTATCGGGATGGCACCGTATGAAGCATTGTATGGCAAGAAATGTAGAACACCATTATATTGGTCTAAACTCAATGAAGGCAAGATGTTGCGCCCTGACCTACTTCGGGAAACTGAAGAATGGGTTACCGTTATTCATGACTGTTTAAAGGTCGCCTTCGATCGATAGAATGCCTATGCTGATCTCAAGAGAAGGGATATACAGTATGAGGTTGGTGAGAAAGTTTTCTTGAAAGTTTCCCAGTGGAAAAAGATTTTTTGTTTTGGTAAAAAGGGGAAACTAAGTCCCCGATTCATTGGACCTTTCAAGGTGATTGGAAGAGTTGGTCCCGTGGTTTACCGACTAGCTTTGCCTTAGAAGCTAAGCAAGATTCATGATGTATTCCATGTATCGATGCTCCACAAGTATAGATCTAATCCATATCATGTTATCAAGCCTGAATTAGTAGAACTTCAACCTAATCTGACGTATGAGGAAGAGCCATTACATATATTAGCAAGGGAAGTCAAGAGACTTCAAAACAAAAACATTTCCCTAGTCAAGGTGCTTTGGAGGAGTCACAAGATTGAAAAAGCTGCATAGGAACCAGTAGAGACCATGAGAAATCAATATTCCCATCTCTTCAGTTCAGGTAAAAATTCGAGGACAATTTTTCTTAAGGGGGAGTTGTAACACCTTAAAACCGGGCTTAATCAAAATTTAATTCTGGCAACCAAAAATTTTTGATAAAAAAGTCCAAGTATAATGTTGACCATTGACCAAGTAATTAATTATCAAATTATTGAACCCTAATTAAGTATTGATAGTAATTAAGAACCTTATTGTAAACATTAAAACTTATCTTAGTGGCTAAATTAAGAAAATTAAAAGTTTAGGGGAATAGTATAGAGAATGAAGAGTCTAAGGATTAAGCCTGTAATTATCCCACTTTTGGGATTATTCATTCCTTACGTGGGATGCTCAACCAAGTTTCCCTCATAGGAAGGAAAGCTTACTAAATTAAAAATAAGAAAGAAAAAGAAACTAGGGAAGATTTACTCGGTTAAATTTTTACCAAGCAAGTAGCTCTTTCATCTTCAACCACTCAACCTAGCCAAGCAAGTACCTCCATTGGAGGGTTAATCCAATCTTTGCTTTCTTTCAATTTCTTTATACTATAGTGTTGCTATCGAACGGGAAGCAAAACCCTCCATCGATTCATCGATTTTGTAGCTTAAATCATGTTTAAACCTCTGCCTAGGAATTTTAAGTCTTAATAAACTATCCATTGGATTCAAGACTCAACTTTTATCGTTTCTCATAGCTAGTTATTGCTATAGATTTTACTATTGATATTGAAATCCTCGTGATTTCTATTTCCTTGTAGCTCAAGAGAATCAAGGTGAAGAATCACCAAATCCCTCTAATTTAAACAAGTTAAAGAATAAATGAGTTGTTATCCAAGAGCCCTAAATGCTTTAAGAGTATCGGTGAGTGTAGTCGGAGTCTCAGAGTTGGCTAGGTGCCTTTCTTGATTTCATTGATATTGTCCATTGCATTTCTATCAATGATTTCAAAGTATGATTACATTGAAGCCTCATAGGAGGTACCATTGGTAAGTTTTGGTAAGCTTATTGCATTGAGATATAGATTATTGAATCATTACATTGTCATATATATCATTGAAATATTGAGAAATGCCATATTGGTCATTGTATATTGTTATTGATAAATTGTTATTGTCATCGTTACCATTATTGATGTTGTTATTGTTATTGGCCTAAGTATTGGATCCTTGGATACGAATGGATATGAGATACAATTGGCATGCTATAGAATTCATGAGTTCATTGGTACGAAGCAGACTATGATCCTTGAGCTAAGTCTTTAATTGGTGATGTTGGCAGGATGTGTTGGTTTCGGTCTTATTGGCGATGTTGGAGGATATTAACCATTATTTGTTGGCGATGTTGGTTGGGAATTTGCGTATCCATATTCACATATTGATCCAAGAAATTAAGTTATTGAAGTCATTGCTATAACCGATTTAAGATGCATTTACACTGATATACACGCTATTGATATTACTAGCTTTCATGTTATTATTGTTGACTACCTCACTAGGCTATATAAGCCTAATACATCTCATTTCCATGCATTTTCAGGTTAAAGATTGGTCGGATCAAGGATCGAAGCTAGGCGAGTTTTAAAGCAAGTCACACAAGCTATAAGTAATGTAAACCTAGCCTTTGAACTCCTAGTATGGTGGCATAGGGTCAAGATATGTTAGTTTAGCCCTATTTTGTATGTACATAAAGCTCACCATGTTGAATGGGATAAAATTTGAAATATGATATGTTAGCGTTTTGGCAAAATTGGTAAAATAGACTAAAATGCTCTAGTAAGTGAAAACTAGGTGAATGGATTTGCATTAGCATGAAATTTTACATGCATTTAGATTTGATGTTTATAAACATGCTGGTAAAATTTGGTAAGCATTGGACAAGGTTAAAGTCCCTAATTTGATTAAAAATGAGGCTAAATTTGTCATTAAGGTCCGTCCGTACCGATATGAGTGATGTTGTATCGGTACGGATGTACAATTTGGGACATAAGTGTAAGGGCGTGTTGATACGGCTATTGAGGTATCGATACAGGTAATCAAATATGGAAAATTACTGTAGCACCGTACCGACACCATACCGATCCCTAGAGTTGACCAATTTGACGTTGACTGCGCGTACCGATACCCATTATCGGTACGAGTTTAAGGAATCTAACCATTTTAACGATCATGTTAGGCGTATTAGTACGACCTGTCAACACTGGAAGTTGAGTTTAATAATATCAACACAGCGTACCGATACGAGTGTATCTGTATTGGTACGACCCATAACGTCTATAACAGATTTAACGACAATGACACATGCGTACCGATTGGAAAATCTATATCAGAAGATTCAAATTTTGCATGAACCTTAAATTGTATAGTCAATTATACCGTATTGGACTCTAATTGAGTCAATTTAAAGATGTTAGTCCTAATTGAATTCTTTAGAAACAGTTCAGTAGCTAAATTGTGAAATTTGAATGTTTGGGGCAAAAGTATATAGTTTGGAAAGATGGAGGACCATCCTTGTGATTTACCCATTTTTGGGATGAGTCACCTCCCAGCTTGCCACCCTTCACATGAAGATGACTACATTGATAGGAAATATGGGATAAAAGATGATAGAATGTAATAATAATTGTTGGATTTAAAGTATTAAAATGAGGAAATAACATTAAATTAAGCTTACCCCCTAGCAAGGGAAAGTTCCATCGGTTCACTCTTTAAGGGATAAAGTGTTTTAAAACACTTAAAAGAGTTTCCTTTAATCCATAGTGCACCGAGTCCCTATTTTGCCTCCATCACCATCTTTCCCCCAAATAAGCTAACACCTCCATTGCCATCCTCTGCCTCAAGCTTAAGCAAGCACCTCTCGTGTTGTGCAAGCTTTACTTAATTTCTCTACACTTTTGAATAGCCATTGATTTGGTAAGTAAAAGCCCCCAAACGATTCCATGGATAATTGTTGAGTAATTTCAATTTGAAGCTATTGAACACTTGACCATATCCTTTAAGGCTCTAGTCCATGGAAATCTAGTAGCTAAAAGCTATTCTGAGTTTGAATAATTGGTATTGATATTGTTATATGGAATCTAACATTTCCCTATTGCTTTACCTAGATCGGGAATTAGAGAAGCAAGGTCCACCATCTCCTTCAAAAGCTAGGGACAAGGGAATCATTATCCGAGAGCCTTAAGAGCTTCGAAAGTTAAGGTGAGTATAGTCGGAGTCTCAAGAGTAGGCTATGTGCCTTTCCTGAACCTTTGAATATTGATTATTGCATTGCTAACCTTGTGTATTAAAGTTATTGCATAAAAACATTGTTGATGGATATATTGATAAGTATTGCTAAGTACTACATCGATTCATTATCCGTAGCATCGTTGTTATTGCCACCCGAAGTATCGAAGCATTGACATGTAGAATCATTGGTCATTGAGCATTGAATATTGCTATTGAAATATCAAAATTGAATTATTGCCATTGAATATTGTATTGAATTATTGTTATTGCCCATTGGCTTAAGACATGACTATTGAACTATTGTTATGGAAATAATGCTATCGACTCATTATACATAATCATTGCTATTGAAACTATTGTTATCAGACTATTGTTATTGAACCTTGGATTTGAGTAGGATTGGATACAATTGGCATGCCATAGAATTCATGAGCTCATTGGTACGGGTGGACTATGGTCCTTAGGCTACATCCTTTATTGTGGTGCGGTGAAGGCATGATGTGTTTTGGTCATATTGGTGCGGCGGAGGGACTAGGCCACTACTGATTTTGGTGCGGTGTAGGAATTCGCGTATCCATATACCTTACATCGATACAAGGAAACCTATTAAAATACAATATGAATTGCTATTGCATCGATTATTGTAGTGCATTGGTCATTTATATTGAGTAAACTTGCCATTGAGATATATGTTCATGATCCTATTGTCATTGATAATATAAAAGTATGTTAGAATGCATTTCATGGTTAATCCATTGTTTATGACTACCTCACTAGGAAAAGTATGCCTAATGCATTTATCTTTCATGCATTTCAGGTTAAGAAGGTTTTGAGATCGAGATCGGGGTTGGTGAAGGTTTTTGGGCAGGTCACCTCGTTGTTAAAGTAAAGTATATCAACTCTATAGACTCCTAGTATGGTAGCATAAGTGTTGCACAAGTAATTTTCACCCCTATTGATGTGTACGTAATATGGTTGGCTTGTAATGATTTATAGGCTTAAGTTTGACCTTTTTGAAAATGGTTAAAATGACCAAATATGCATAATAGGCCTAAAAGAGGGAAAATGTAGTAAATGGATTCATTTAGCTTTGAAACTTTTCACACTCATAGAATTGGACTAAATAAACTTGCTGGTAAAATTTCATTAAATTTGGACATGTTTTTGTTAGTTAAAATGCTATTAAACTAGATAAAAATATATATTACAGACCATGCCGTATCGATACGGGTGATGGCGTATCGGTATGGGCTTGCATATTTGGAACGAGATTAAAGGGGCATACCGATACGGCTCAAGCTGTACTAGTACATGATTTTGAATCTATAAAATTACTATAGCTCGATACCGATACACCTTATCGAAACCGAAGAATATTAAATAATTATCAAATGCGTACCGATACTCAGTATCACTACAGGTACAGTGTGTTCAACCATTTTAACGGTCATGGCCAGGGTGTATCGATACAGTTGTACTCGTATCGGTATGGCCTTTTGAATCTCTAAAATGAAAAATTGCTAAATAACTCTGCGTATCAATATGATTTGATCCCGTATCGGTACAGGTCTGTTAAACCTAACCATTTTTAACGGTCACCGTTGGGCGTACCGATACTGCTTGAGGTGTATTGGTACGAGCCTTTGCCACTGGAAATTTTGGTCTCTATTCTAGACGTAGCGTATCGATAAAGCCCTTGGGTGTATTGATACCCATGTTTAAAATTTTAATAATCACCCTTTCCAAGTCCTTGGAATTTATTGTTTAGATTCCCTAAGTTTATGAAAGTTTTAATTTGGCCGAACTTATGACGTATTACCTTATCGTTCTCTCCATACTCATGTAATCCTGTATCAATTTTTGAATAATGTGTCGTATCGATCACCTTTTTGCTTCAGTAATACTTTCTGACCCGAATTCTTATCGGACTGGGAAAGGGGTGTTACATTTGTGCTTCAGAGCTAGAGTTTAGTCGATTTAGGACTAAACTAAAGTTTATTATATTGTCATTACATTGCAATATGCGACCTAGGAGTTATGTATTATATATTGTGACTTGCCGACTAACCCGATCTCTTTATTTATAGATGTCTAATTCTAATGAAGCTTGTATAGACGAGCATGTTACCGGCTCCTCAACCCATGGTGAGGAGATTCAGGGGAGACCCTTCAATTTTGCAAAACCCTCCGGCATGGGACCTTGAGCCCGAGGTACAGTCTGCTCAAGCTGAACGCTATAGGAACATGGCTGATATGTTAAAGATATTTATGACCTCGACGAAGGCTAAGCAGACTTCCCAACCACCTATCGTTGTTGTCCTGAATGCCTGAGCTCCCATTGATAAGCTACCTCAGCATCGGGCCTACTTTTTTATCGGTCGTGATGATGACGATCCTGAAATTATTGAGTATTTGCTGGACAGTACTTTAAGAATTCTGACTAAGTAGCTGCAGTGTTCTAATGAACACAAGCTTGAGTGTGCCATCGCCTTGCTAGAGCTTTATTTGTGGGAGACTACCATTCTCACAGTCCTTGAAGAAGCTATGACTTGGGAGTTCTTCTTGTGTGAATTTTGAAAGGAATACACCAGTGAGTACTTCCTCACTGAATGGTGTGATATCTTCCTCCATTTAAAGAATGATAGACGACCCACGGAGCAGTACATCTATGATTTCTGCAAGAACTACAGGTATGGAGTTGAATATATCAAGAAAGAGGATGAAAAGTGTAGAATGTTCATCAACGGGCTGAATGATGACATATGCCCTATGTTTACGGCATTGGGTATCACCGATTTTTAGGACCTGGTGATTAGGGTTAAAGTTACTGAAGTTGCACAAAAAGCCGAGAAGGCAGATGGATCAGGCAAGTCTGAGAAAAGATATTGAGAATATTCCCATCCTCTGAAGTCTTTTAAGAAAGGAAAGTAACACGGTTCAAAGCAGAATATGTATTCACAGCCTTATTGTTCTAGATATATTTCTAGGCCGCAAGTAGTAACCCAATACTTCCCTAAGACAAATTCTATTGATAGCACTGGTGGTTTTGGGTGAGACGCAATTTCTAATTTTTAATTTTTGTCAGCACATGCATCTTATAGGGCAATGCTGTAAGAAGTTCGGAGCATGTTTTTTTTGTGGTGAGATGGGACATCTCATTTGTGATTGCCCCAAAAATACTGTCATGTATACTTTTGCACCGGCGAATCCTTTATCCTCTGCTCAGTCCTTCCAAGGCAAGAGAGCAAAACAAGGATCTTCAGGGAGGCCTAGTGGCTTGTCTAAGGCATCATACAGACCTGAAACCAAGGCTCCTACACAACTGTATCACGCGAGGAGCAATGAAGAAGAAGATGATCCCTACATCATTGCAGGTACCATTGAATTAGATCCATGTTCTGTCTATACATTGTTTGATCCTGGATATACCCATTCTTTTATAAGTATCGTGTTAGTAAAACATTACAAACTATCTTGTGAACCTATTGTATCAAAGATTACCGTAATCAATCCCTTGGGTGACTGTGTCACCATAAGCCTTGTGTGCAAGCTTTGTCCCTTAATAATTCAAGGAATTTCTTTTTCGGCCAACTTGTTGGCATTACCAATTCACGAGTTTGATGTTATACTAGGTATGGATTGGCTCAGTGAACATCAAGCTTGGGTAGACTGTTGCAAGAAGAAGCTATACCTCCGGGGTATGGGAAAAAAGATTACCTTGATGAATTCGAGAACTCCATCGTTGTACACTCTGTCTTTGGAAACCAAGGATGAACCCCAACTGCAAAATATCGATACCGTGTGTGAATACCCTGAAGTTTTTCCAGATGAACTTCTGGGTTTACCTCCTACCCGTGAAGTAGAGTTTGGCATTGAAGTGTAACCTAGAACAACCACAGTTTCCATTGCACCCTATCGTATGGCAATAGTTTCCAGTGCAACCTTGGCTCTGTATTGTCATCTCAGTCCTATTTATAAAAGAATCAGTCTTTTTCATGAAATTACTAGCCTTAGCCATATAAGATTCAGTCTTAAGCATGAAAGCATTTAAAGTGGTTTCCAAAAACTAGTTGTTGACGGTTGTTGCTACTACAATTGGTTCTATTGTCATGGCATGTTCTATCGAAATCTTGATGCTTATGTGTTATGGTGGGTCTGATTGTTGGATTTGTTCTGGCTACACCATGAAAAATTAGGGTGTTACCGCTATCTTGGGTTGTATGTGTTAGAATATAGATTGTTGTTCCAGTTGTGATTTCCAACGTAAAAACTAGACTCTAGATTCTGCGAAAATTTAGAAGAATCATGGTTATCATTACATGAATCACAAAATGAATCCACTACCTTGACCTCATGTGTTATCGGGTCGCTGCAAATTCTTAACCATGTTGGTTAATGCAACCAGCTATGCTAAAATAGAATAGGATGAATCAAGCTTAATTGCTGTGGTATTTTTTCTCGTTGGTCTCTTCTTGGTGGTTGGTAACTGGTAATCATTATTGGCAAGTCTATCCAAAATCTCTAGGGCTTCCTTAGGTGATTTTTCTAAGAATGTGCCATTTGTCGAGGCATCTCGCATTATCCTAGTTGGTGTGTTAACTCCATTGTAGAACATTACTACTTGTGTCCAATCTCTAAATTCATACATGGGACATTTACGTAGGAGCTCTTTGTACCGATCTCAAGCCTCATACATGAATTTGTCATTTGCTTGGCGAAAAGAAGTAATGTCATTATGAAGTTTATCAATCATATTTGTAAAATTAAACCTGACAAGGAAACTCTGGCATAGAGTTGTCCAAGACTCTAAAGATTCGGATGGTATACTGTTCAACCATGCTCTCGCCCTATCCCTCAGTGAGTAAGGGAATAATTTGAGCCTCAAGATATCCTCATGGACTCTCTATTGTCTGAAAGAATCGCAAACTTCTACGAAAAATCTTAGACGTTGTCTGGCATCTTTGTGTGCTTAACTGCTAAATTGTCCAATTTAATTGAGCATGTTAAACAGAACCGGCTTCAATTCAAATTGTGCGGCTTAAATCTCAGGAGTGACAATTCTTGGATTGAGATCATTAAGGTTTGAAATTAAATGATCTCGGATGGGCATGTTCCATACATGAACATGTTACTCTGCTAGAGCTGCATTCTCTCATGCTGCTGCATTCTGATTGCAGACATGGGCATTCTAATTGTCGACTGAATCAACAGGTAGATATGCCATATCTCTTAGCTCTCTTTATATTCTATGAAGAACTCATTCAATCTTCAGTTCAAATGGGTAGTCTTGTGTTGTTGGTCTCGCTCTGGTCATACACAGGTGCAAAACCAAAAATGTTAGCCCCTTGAAACAAATAACAAAATAAAGTAAAAAGAAAAGCGCAAGAAATTAAAAATAAAGTCATGATTGCAACAATCCCCAGCAACGACACCAAAAACTTGTTGCTTGACTTAAGTGCTACGCAAACGGTACAAGTATACATGTCGCAAGTAATAGTATAGATTAAGATCGTCTCCATAGGGATTGGTGAAACTTTGACTTTTAGCTTCTCGCAATGAAAATGAATAAAATTGATGGTGATAGATAGTGATAATAAACAAGTAAAATAAACTAAGTCTAAGAAATATAATAAATGAAAGAAGAAACCGATTTGAAAGAGTAGGCTGGGTTATTGAGTGTAATGATGTAGTTGCCAGACAAATTGTCATGGCAATAATTTTCCTTCGATGTTCGACAGTGTGTTCTTCAATGCCTTCGAATTAACCCTAATCAAAAAATGGATGATTTTGCAAGCCTCGGTAATACATCCTTGCATTAACCTTGGGTGGACATTATAGATCAATGAACTCTTCTTAGTCGTTGAAATTCACTTCTTATACCTAAGGTGAATTAGCTTCCACCAACGGCTGTTTAAATGGAAACCGTATCCAATTGTTTCGTGAAACTAGCTATCTCGAGCTTAGATAAATGGATTCATTCAAGTCTCTCTCCCGAGTTCACTTGGAATTAAATAAAGAACCAACAAATGTGTAAACACCGAAATATTGAATTAAAAACAAAAAAAAACATTCATTCACAAATACCATAAACCCAATAACTCAAGCCAATTAATTTAGTTCATGGCTGGGTTGAAAGAAAGCAACAAAGAATAGAACCCAAACATCGAGTAAATCGAAAGATAAAAGAAAAGAACTAAAATCTAGAGAAGTCAAGCTCCTCCACGATTTGATCCTCCCTCTTAATTTGATCTCACTCTCGCTTTGATCCTTCTCTATCCATCACGTTATTGTTGATGTGATTCGTTTATATAGAGGAAGAAATCTCCACTTGAATTTCGAATTAGATGGGGTAATCTATTTATCTTTACCTCCAACATCTCTTAATTTAAATCTGAGCTTTATCCAATGTGATAAGGATAAGGGATAATTCTTGAAAAATTGTGCATTTATCTCCAACTTGCCCTGGCAACGCTCGACAATTTGTCCCTGTGCAAAAAAGAGCAAAACAAGAGCAATTTCTCCACAAAATAGCTAAACGCAAGGCCAAACCCAATAAACAGAAGGACTATGAATTTATTCATGAATTACTATAAATGCAACTAAATGGGCCTAAGTCTAAACAATAATCTAAGTAAAAAGGGTATAAAATATAGTATTTTTCACACTTAACACCACCACCACCACCAACAATAATAATAATAATGATGATGATAATAATAATAGCTATAGAAAGCGGGGAATATGAAAACAATAATAGTAGGACACAAAATTATTAAATACATTTAGATAATATGATATTGGCCTATATACATGTATATAATATAATAAATGTTTATTATAATTATTTTGGGTAACACAATTATTACTTTCATTTCGTAAGTCACTATTTTTGCTCATTGAATTTTAAAAAGCAACATTTTGATAATTTATATTATCGCTTCATAACATTTTACTCGCGTTATATTTTTAAAACTCATCTTATATGTCTCAAACTTGGCCCAAATGTTCCCATTATCTTATTAATCCACTAATTCAAGGCTCGAGTCAATGCTCATTTGTTAACTCGAAAATATGGGTCGTTACACACACAAACATATAGGGTTAGGATCCACTTACAAAATGTAAAACTCAATTACTTTTACACTTTTTGTGGACCATTGGATGAGGGTAATAAATGGCTAAGATTATTTTCTTAATTTTTTCATGTGATAATCTTCACATTTTGTACTGTTAATCTCAACCATCCATTTACCTTCATCCAATAGAGATGGTCCAAAAAAGGTATAAAACTTTTGTCGCGACATTTTTTGAAATCGTGTGTAAAAATAGCCTGATGATTGACTTTTGTAAAATTAGGGATTTGACCCTTTTTAATTCATTTTGATTTTGAACCATTTCTACTTTAGACTTTGGAAAATCAATTAATTCGTTTTAAATTGAACTTACCTTTTATTTCCTTTTGAAAAACAATTGGAGTCGCCACCGATCACTTCGAGGTAGGCCGAACACCGTAAAAACAAATCAGAGATTCATTTCTTAAAAGTTATGTTTGGGAGTCGGTTACGTGTGGGGAAGGATTAGCACCCTCACAACCGCCCGTTATCGGTACCTTAATCTTACGTGGCATTTCGAATAATTATTTGAATTTAATTTATCCCATTGTTATTAATTGAATTTAAATTCCAAATGCAGTTATTCTTTTATAAGGAAATTCATTTTACTCGAATATGAGATTAAAAGCACCCTGTTAAGTGGCACCCCTATTCATATTTTAAAAATGAATTTTCAACATAAAAGGTTTAAAATGTATGATTTATTATTGTCTTGTTTATTTTAAGTACTAACTTAATATATCTCTAATTAATTAATTATTTAAACTATGAATATTAATTAATTTAAAGGCTTTCATGAGAAAATACTAATTGCTTGAAAACCGTCCATATATTAAAGCCCTTAAATTAATAATATTCCTAATTAATTTACCATTCTAATTAATTAGAGTGTTAATCCTAATTAAGGCTCTAATTAAATTAACTAAGCTATTATTTAATTATAGGTAAAAATGTATATTAAATATACCACTTTAAGGCCAATGTTGAGATAACACCCCATTGTAAGCAATGGAATACCATCCAAATTTGAACCCTAAAGTTTTTATTTAATATGCATTTAATTTCTACAATGATCTTCCTAATTTACTATTTAAATTTAATTAAAGAACCTAAAATCTAAAGGCTTCAATAATTAAATTGAACTAAGTGATTAAATTGTCTAGATACTAAAACTATATGCTCAATTTTAAAAAATGAATCAAATAATTTAAAACAGTTAAATTAAACTAAACAAATAAATTAGGGCCAGATTGAACTAAAAAATAAATCTTAATTTTGAATTTTATTGAAATTTAGGACTAAAATGAATTACAATTCAAAGTTGCAAGGATTGAAGCTAGAGTTAACCTAAATTATTTAAAAGCGCGTATCTTGGGTCAACCAGAATAAAAAAATGTGAATCCCAAGCTGACCCGGTGCCAGAACGGCACCGTTTAACTCAGCCTATAAATCCCCTTAAACTGGGCCTACTCGTCCATTTCGATATCTCCCCTCTCCCTCCTCACTTTATCTCTCCCAAACGCTCTCAACTCAAACACTTAAAACCCAGATTTTCCCCCTCACAAAGATCAAAAACAGCCATTTTGGATGAATGTTCATCCGTTTTCATCCAAAAACGGATGAACACGATGAACTTCGGCCACTCTCTGCCGTACACTCTGCCTTTAAATCCAAAACCACCAACCTTCAACCACACTAACCTGTTTCCCGGCCGCCGTGGTACAATTTTCAGCCACCGTCCGTCGCCATCCAAAACTTTAAAAACCTCCAAAATTTTCCATTTTCGAACCCTAATCCTAGATTTAAGGCCGGTTTAACAGAACCACCTTTCTTCCCCAATCTATAACCTAAATCTACCTAAACTGAACCACTCGTTTTCAACTCCGATAGCCTTTCTGAACCTTACCGGCGACCAAAAATGAACTCTGGTCATCCTTATTTTATTTTTGATGTTTATGTTCTTTATTATTATTATTTAAAAAAATAACTAACTTTTTTTGTCTTTTATTTGCAAGAAATAAAAGAAGAGGTAGAAAGCTACCCTTCCGATGATGTTGGCAAAATTCGGCGATGGTCTGATCATCTTCTCCGGCGAGCTTTCAACTTCCAGGCGACTCTCTAGCTTCAAGTAGACTCTTCAATTTTTTTTCTCTCTCCAATTATTGCTTCATTTACTGTTTATTATTATCCTCAATAATTGTTTTCTCTCTCTATTTATAGTAGGGGTCGGTGCCGGTGTCAGGAGCTAATGGGCTGGTGACAGCTGGCAAGGAGAAGCACAAATGTGCTTGTTGGGTTGATTTTTACCCGAAGTGGGTTGTAAATGGGCGGGAAGATTAAATGTAATTAGAATTTGGGCTTTCAATTGGGTTTTGAGCATTGTAAATGGACATTTGAATGGACTTTTATTTATTTATTGAGATTTATTATTTTATATTTTTTATAGAAATATATGTATACATAAGGGTGCCCGGGTAAAATTTGAGTATTACAGCTGCCCTTCTTTACCCATTGCTGTGGAACAGGAATAGGGTAAAGACTCAAAATACACGAATTTAACCAAAACCATCTGATCGTGGCACCTTCTCTTCTTTCTCTCTTGAAAGCTTGATCAATTTCTTCTCATTAGGAACTCCTCAATCCTTCTGTTAAGGCTAACCTCAAAGACTGAACTAGTTCTTCTCATTTGGAACCCATTCATTCTTCTTGGTAGTGCTGATGTACCTCTCCGCAAAGGTATTGAACGAGCGAGCTCTTCTCATTAGGAACTCCTCATTTTTCTTGAAACATTGGTTGGTCTCTCTGTAAAGATGTTGAATAAGCAAGCTTTTCTCATTAGGAACTTCCTCATTCTTCAAAAGGATAAACTCTTCTCATTAGGATCTCTTCCTTCTTTGTTGGGCGAATTCTTCTCATTAGGAATTCTGGGGTGAATTCTTCTTATTGGGAATTCTTCATTCTTTGCTGGGCGAATTCTTCTCATTATGAACTCTGGGTGATTTCTTTTCATTAGGAGTTATTCATTCTTTGCTAAACTCCTGTCAAAGTAGATTAAAATGCTTTAATTAGGGTTAGTATGATCCTAATTTCTATGTATGATGCATGAACCATGGCACATTGAGAATCAAGCAAGTAGTTTCAGCTTTCTGGGTAACCAATCTGACTCTTCTTATTTATGCTCCTTCACTAATTCTCGATCTGCACTGACACTTCATCTCACATTCAAAATTAGCCTTCCAAACTACCTTTCTGCATTTTTGGTCATGTGCTCTAAAGCGCCTTTCAGGTTTTCACTTTAGATTGCTTTTCTCAAAGCGCCCTTTCGGGTTTTCACTTTGGTTCTTTTTTAAGGCGCCTTTTCAGATTTTTACCTCATTCTTTTTTCTTTTTCTTCTTTCCTCTTTTTTTTCTTTTTTTTTCTTTTTCTTCTTTTTCTTTTTTGGCGCCCTTTCGGGTTTTCACTTTAGTTTTCACATTTTCCTTTCTACTCATTTCTCTATCACTCCAACTTGTTCAGATACTGCTTGATTTAGGCGTTCCTTTATTTCTTTCATCTCTCTATTTCTGTTGGCACAACATTCTACTCCATCTTCTCTTTATACACTCCTCTTCAATAGCCTGGAGTGCTAAAGTTTCTCTGCATCCTTCAAAACACTGTAATACCAAGAAATCATCTATTTTTCATGAATTATGCTAATCTACTTTTGGGATGCTTTAGAAATAACAGAAAGATCAAAAGAGAATTCACGAATTTTATTGAAGCTTATAAGTAGGAATACAATAGATTTTTGAAAGAGTCATGGCAAATTGAAACAACAAAAATCAAGAAACAAAGTTAAATCTTCTAGCATCCATAATATGAAGGATTCAACAACCCTTTCGACCAAATGTAGTTTTAAGCTTGAGCCCTGGTCCAGTAAACTTCAATGTTGTCGAGATGTTTACAGATGTGAAATATCTCCCAAAATACCGAGTGTTCGGGAGGTTTTAATTGCCGGATGCCTAATTACAACACACCTGAGCTGCCCTTTGTGGGTTTTCAACTCAGATCCACCTTTGGTTTCAAGATGCTCTTTGTGAGTTTTCATCTTGAACCCCCATTTTCTTTTTACTTTCTTTTTTTTCTTCGTTTTTTGTATCTTTGGTGCCATTTTGGGTTTGCACCTTAGATATTTTATTTTGTGAAGCGTTCCTTTCAGGTTTTCACTCTGCTTTTTCTTTCTTTTTTTTCCTTTTTTCATCTCTTTTTATTTTCTTCAAACGTAATATTTTTTAACTGAATCAAAGTTCACTGGCTTGTGCAACTCTTCACCATCAATTTCAGTTAAAAGCAACACTCTTCCAGAGAAGGCCTTTTTGACAACATAAGGTCCCTCCTAATTAGGCATCCATTTCCCACAAAAATCTCGATGTATCGGCAAGATCGTTTTTAGCACTAAATGACTTTCTCGAAATTCTCTGGGCCGGACCTTCTTATCATAAGCCCGATCATTCTATGCTGGTATATTAGACTGTAATATATGGCTTTTAATCTCTTCTCTTCAATAAGATTTAACTGATCAAATTGAGCTTGTGCCCATTCTTTTTTATCCAATTTCACTTCAGACAAAACTCGAAGAGATGAAATTTTGAACTCAATTGGCAGTACTATTTTCATTCCGTAAAACAAGGAATACGATGTTGCCCTAGTAGAAATTCGCACTGAAGTTCTATACGCAAACAAAGCAATCATGCCAATCTTTGTAAGTATCTATCGTCTTCACTATGATTTTCTTAATATTCTTATTCGCTGCCTCCACTGCACCATTCATCTTTGGACGATAAGTTACAGAATTGTGATGCATAATTTTGAACTGCTAACATGCTTCTGCCACTACCTTACTGTTGAAATTAGTGATGTTATGAGTAATAACTCTTTCAGGTAATCCATAATGACAGATAATCCCTTTTTTTAAAAACTTGCAAACTGTTGATCTAGTAATATTGGCATAGGAGGTTGCTTCCACCCACTTGGTAAAGTAATCAATAGCCACAAGGATAAAGCGATGTCCATTAGAAGCTTTGGGATAAATCTGACCAATGACATCCATACCCAGACAGCGAAATGCCATGGTGAATTCATGGTATGAAGAGGTACTAAAGGGGATATATCTGACACTTGTGACATTTCTTGGCATACTCAATGCAGTTTCCTTCCATGGTATTTCATATTCTGCCTCATCTTCGACCTTATTGACTTCTATTAGACACCATGGTCGCTCAAAATCTAATTCGGGATTGGATTCAGAATCATTCATATAATTAATAGCTGAAGACCTGTAAGGAAAATAATAATATATGTTTGAAAAGGATGAAAGAAAAACAAGAAACATGTTTGCCATTTGAGAATCACAATGAAAACATCTTTATTGAAAGTAAACTTGCATAATAGCCCTATACAGATAATCCCTCATACTCGCGGGCAAAAGTATGAGGTTGTTCTTGGCATTTACTCCGTTTTATTCCTAAAGACTAAAGGGAGATCTTCAGTTGTCCAGTTGTTCAAGATTTCACCAGGAAAGTAGGGACATATTCCCTCTAGAAACTTGCTAGGCTAGGATCCCTCAAATATACCATTGATGCACAGTCTTCCCACCATTTCTCCGAAGATCTCCTCTTCTTGGAGCCTCAGTGTCTCCTGATTATCCTTCTCTAGTTGCTTCTCTACATTAACGAATCCAAGTGACTTGAAGATGCTTGTCAAGTTCGATAAGGTCATAGGTTCCCAAGTAGTTTTAGTTCCCAGGAAATGGGCCCTCCTTCGATCCTCATTCTTTTTCAAATCTTGTTCCCTCTGTTGAATATTGGGCTTAAAACCAAGCCCAAAATGGTCATTCTTCATTATGACGGGCTTAAGATACAAACAAACATGTAGATCATTTCCAAGTCCCTTTCCAGTCTTTGCCCCTCTGCCAAGTGTTTCACGAACAGTCATCTTGGTATAGTTTGATAGCTTCGGGCAAGGTATTGGCTTCCCTTCAGCAACAAAGGTTGCGTTTATAAATTTCAGAGCTCGAAATGAACATTCTAGAGCATTTTCATCTATCTCAATATATGGAGCATCGGTAGACATAGAAGCAATAATGTCTTCTTCGGGTCCTATAATCAATAGCTTTCTTTCAATTACAAACTTCAGCTTTTGGTGCAAAGAAGATGGTACTACGACAACAGAATGAATCTAAGGCCTTCCAAGCAAGCAATTGTAAGCCAACTTTATATCCGTGACCACAAAGTCAACATTATAAACCACAAGTCCTATCAACAGTGGCACCTCGATCTTTCCCAAAACCTCTTGAGTAGTTACATCAAAAGCCCTCATCATATTCTTGTAAGTCTTCATATGAGAATCATCGATTGGCAATCTTTGCAAAGTCACCATCTGTAAGACATTCAACGCTGAACCATTATCAATCAATACTCTTAGAAGAACATGCCCCTTGCAGTGAGTTGTGATATTTAAAGCCTTGACAGATCCCATTCCTCTCTCGAGATCCCACCATCAGTAAAGGTGATGTAGCTATCAGCAACTATGTGGTTTACAATCCTGTCCAACTTATGTACCGATATGTCATTCAGGACAAAAGTATGGTTAAGCACCTTCATCAAGGCATTGCAGTGTCCTTCTGAACTTAACAGCAGCTCAAGGATAGAAATCCTAGCTTGTTGTCTCTTTAATTGTTCAACGATACTGTACTCACTATGTTTTAGAAATTTTAAGAACTCCTTGGCTTGCTCTTCAGTGACGGGCTCATTTATTTTCGGGACCGGTTCCTCCCCAAATATTCTTCCTGGCACCATTAGAACCTTTGCTTTCTCTTTTTCAGATTCTTTTAAAATTTATGGAGAATAACATCTCAATCTCCTGGTGAAGTGCCCAACTTCATTCACCGGCTCCACATTAGTCTTTTTCACTTTCTTCATCTCTTCAAGAGATTTTACATCCTCCTATAGTTTCGACTCTTCGATTATTGTTACATTAGTAGCATAATTCCACGGAACCCTTCGGTGTCCTTGAATGCAAACAGTGCTGGAGGAGAAATCACAACTTTAGGAGCTGCTATAGGCTTTACATTACTTGAGGAGCTTCCGACCTTTGGTCAGGCGGAAATAACCAATGGCCTGCTTACTCCATATCTATCCCTCAAACTCTCAGAATTGCATACCTCTACCTCTTTCCTCCCACTTGTTTTCGCAAAGAATTCAATCTCCTTGTTATTCATCATCTTCTGGATCAAACATCTGAACTCAGAACAATGTTGAATTCCATGTCCATCCACCTAATGATATTCACAACAAATGTCCGACTCCACTTCTTTTTCAACCTTTATGCCTATCTGTATCATTCCAGCATTGTATAACTGTTCAAACACCCATTTCAAAGGAGATCTGATTTTAGATACATCAGCCTTTAGCCGCTTGGCCTCATCATCTTCCTCTATTGCATTCACCCCTTGCCCTCTATGGTTCGACAAAGGATTAGCTGTTATATTAGGTTCATCAAACTTAACACTCCAGTATTCATTAAATTCTGGACTATCTTTTTAAATGTTATGCAATTCTCAATTGTGTGCCCCGATATCCCAACGTGATACTCATAGTGAGGTTGAAGGGGTGTCAAATAATAGGGTCTTACCAAATTCGCATCAAACAACTGTGGATATAGCTCTGTATATGATATTGGTAAAGGTGTGAAGTTCATCCTATCATTTCTCGAGCCTCAAGAATTATTCCTATTCAAAATTTGTAAACTTCCTGATGCACTAGACGATGAAATTGTAACATTCTTCGGGGCCTCTTAAATACTCGTATTGTTCACTTTGTCGTCCTTCCTTTTAGAACTCTTACGAGAGCTTCCCCACTTTCCAACCTTCCACTCTTAATAGCTGCTTCAATCAACTCGCCAGTCATCACCATATTAGCAAAATTATGAGTAGCATTACATATCAAATGCTCTAAGAGTGGTCCTCTCAGAGTATTTACAAATATGTGATTGACTTTATTTTCCATCAATGCTGGCTGTACTTGTGCTGCTAATTCCCTCCACTTCTTTGCATACTGACGAAAACTCTTAGTAGGTTTCTGTTCCATAGCTTGCAACATGACCCGACTAGGAACCATTTTAGACACATGCTTATATTGTTCCTCAAAAGCTTCAAAAAGATCTTTCCATGACCTAATGTTGACCTAACTTAATTGAGCATACTAGCGTGCCGCTGAACCCGTCAGACTATCTTGAAAATAGTGAATCAATAAATTTTCAGCTTTCAGATAAGCGGCCATCTTGAGACAATACATAGTGAGATATGCCTTCGGGCAGGTCGCTCCATCGTACTTTTCAAAATTAGGTACCTTAAATTTTGGTGGGAGGATTAAATCTGCAACCAGACTCAAGTCAGCTGCACTAGACCCTTGATTATTCATTTTTTGTATTTCCAACAGTTTATCTTCTAGGGCCTTACAATGTTCCTCATATTTTCTCTCAATCTCAGCACAAATCCTTTCAACTTCATTGACCATATTCAAATCCGAAACTTCATCACAACTTCTAAAATTTGCTCCAATACGAACCGGGTGGTTGGCAGTTGCTATAGCTAGATTGATTTGGACCTTCTTCATATGAGGTGGTCCTTCAAGCTATTCCTTCATATGAGATGTAGTGTCTATCTGGTCGTTCACATTGTCTACAGTACCTTCCTGTACCTTGCTCTTTCCAGACTATTTCGACCATAGCAAAGCAGTCAAATGGCTGATAATATCCCTTTGTGTTTGGGCAAAGTGATCCTTCATAGACTGCTCAATCCTGTCAAATCTTTTTTGCACCTCAACACAATCATTCTCAAGACTAGCAATTATGTCCTCAACAGACCTGGTCTTGGAGCGTAAGCATGTTTTGTATGAATGCGAAATGATTGCGATTCAAAAAAACAAACTACCATAGAACATTTCCGTAACACCCTAATCAGTATTCTAAATTAAATACTAATTAGAGTATCTCTTAATAATATATTTTTTCATCGCATAGAATCATTTTATCAAATTTATCCTATCGAACTAGGTCTGATTTAAGGCAGAAACTTAATAATTCTTATCTATAATGTAGTAAGAATATAACTGCCTAAAAACTGCTGAAAATAAAAATCTACCTGACTGCTCAATTTATTTCTATTTAGTTATTACCCGATTCTAAATATAATATGATTACTCATCATCTACTATAAACATAAACTAGTCTATATGTTATTACAAACCATATATAAACTAGTATGTAACCAGCTAATTTAACATATACATGCCAACTAGAAAATTAAAATACATCAAAGGATGTTATTACTGATACCGTTAATATACTTCGGATAGTAGGATGCCCGTTCCTTACTCCAATTTATGTCTTTTACCTACGCGTGAAAACCATCACACGCTAAGTATGTACTTAGTGAGGCAACAATAATATTCAGTGCAAATACCATAACAATAACTCATAATATGTAACCGTTTCCATGCATTTAAATCACTAGATATGACTTACCATCATGTTAATCATACATTAATTTGATATAAGCCAAATATACATTTTCTTACCAATATACTTGACATAAATTTAAGAGTTTATAAACTCTTTAACCCGTTTATCAAATATTTACCGATTTTATAACCTGATTTCATAGCCCAAATATAGACCTATGAGGACCTTGTATACACGAGTCAAATATGCAGCGAAGTGCTAATTCCCGCACATTTATAAGGTTGTGCTAACCATACACTAAGTGTTCTTCATGTACACTATAATACTATCCTAAATTCCCGATTATGCAGCGTGCTGCTGGACTCTATGGCATGCCAACTATATCCTGTCCCTTAATTGACTTATTTGGGCATAATTTCCGTATGTATTACATCCATGACAATGTATATCAATATAATTTAACATTGGGCAGTTCATACTCGAAATGACATTCATAGCATACCATCATCAATAACTAGTGATCAATGCATTTGTTTTCAACCTTTGACATATTTAAAATATGTCAAATATATTATCAATGACATAAGTATCATACCAATATATAAACCAGGTAGACTCATCTCAAGTCCTACTAGTGATGTATAAAACATAAATGTGTCATGTTATGTATGCATTGCATTCACCTGATGCCTCACTAGTAAACTTTACTATAGCTTGTAGCTTTACTCTTGAACTTTTTCCTTAGCTTTAGACTTGCTCACAAAAGAATCCTGATCACGTTCACGATCTATAAAATCATCGTTTCCCAAACACATATATTTCAAAGTGTATGTTAGTTTCATTCAAACATAAGCACATATTAGGAATAAAATTCCTAAAAATAACCATAAAGTGGATTCTTTTAGAATTCACCTCAACTTTCCAATTTATTTAAAATGGTCCCTTGCCATTAAACTTTAAATTCAAACACTAAACAACATATCCAAGTATTCCAAAATACTTTCAAGCTTAATACATAGCTTTCTAACTAATTTCCATTTTAATCCCATATTTTCCTTAATTTGCCATTTGATTCTCAACATTTTGAAAACTTCCAAAATGATCCAATTGAATCTTCTAACATCAAATTTCAGCATAATAGATTAACTTTTCAACATTTTTACCTTAATCCTTAAATTTCCCAAAATATGCAAAAAAGGTCCCTAAACTTAACAAAGGTCCAAATTGGTCCAAACAACATTCTAAGCCTTGTAACATCATTTCTAACCTTAAGAAATTTTTCCATAATTTCCTCTAATTTTTCCCTATAGGCATAAATATGAAGGGTCTCTACATCCAAATTTTCCAACTTGATTCAAGCATGAATTCAACTTCTAAACATCATTTCCAAGATTCTATAATTATTCCTATATCAAAATCATTCCAAATTCCACTTCCTATCAAAACCCTAACTTAAACCAAATTAGGATTTAGCTACTTCCAAGAAGTTTCAATCATAGTATAAGCTTGGATATGATTCTACAACATCAATAACATCAAAAAACTAACCTTAACTCATCATATTTAAACATCCCCTTCATCTAACCAAATCACAAAACTAAGGTTCCAAGCAAGGAAAGCATGAACAAATGGTACCAAAAGATAGAGAATTTCATATAGATCAATTTCATGTTTCATGCTTTCATCAAAATTCCAACTAAATGAGCATGAAAATCAAGAAGAAAAATTTTCTCTTCCTTACCTTGGAGGTTTCAAACAAGAGGATGATAGTGTAGAAAAATCTTGAATTTTAATTTGTTTCCAATTTAGCCATTTGTCCTTAATATAATTAAAATGAATTTTAAAATTCATTTTAATGTCTAATGACCTTTATACTCTTGAAATCCAATGTTCCACAACTTGCCACATGTCTACCTACCAATCCAAGGTTCAAAAATAATCCTAGTAGTTATTGATTACCAACTTTGCCATTGGAAATTCCCAAAATTACCATCTTGCCATTTTTCATCCAACAACTCATATTTAACATGGAAACCTTCTTTAAATCCAATGGTCCATGTTAAATCTTACCATTTTAAGACATGGAAATGACATTTTTAACCTTGCCTTATCATCTTTTAAAATATCTTGAATTCCTGATTCGATCCAATTTTCTAAATATTTTTCCAAACTGTATCGCTTTATAGCCAAAAATACAAGCTCCGTACGAAAAAATCCGGGTAACACGAAAACGTCATTCTTGGGGTGAACTATTCATTTATAGGAATAAAATACATAACTTTTGAAAATTATAGTTTAGTCCCTAAACTTTTCCAAAGTTTATACTTTGACCACCAAACTTTCAAAATTTTCATTTTGGTCTCTAACCAAAAATTTGGGATATTACAATTCTCCCCCTTAAGAAAATTCGTCCTTGAATTTTCTTTACTTACTTGGTTCAAAAAGGTACGGGTACTGCTTTTTCATTGTTTCTTTTGTTTCCCAAGTAGCTTCCTCTACTTTGTGATTTCTCCATAAGACTTTAACTAGAGGAATCTTCTTGTTCCGTAATTGCTTTTCTCCTCGAGCCAAAATTTTCACAGGTTCTTCATCATATGTCAAATTCGATTGAATCTCGGTCTCTTCTGGTGTAATAACATGTGAAGGATCCGATCGATATATCCAAAGCAAGGACACATGAAATACATCATGAACCTTACTCAATTCCGGTGGTAAAGCTAGTTGATACGCCACTGGACCAACCCTCTTTAAGATTTCATAAGGACTAATGAATCTTGGACTAAGCTTTCCTTTTCGTCCAAAGTGTAATACCTTTTTCCAGGGTGAAACCTTTAAGAATACTTTATCTCCAACCTCGAACTCAATATCCTTTCTTTTAAGATCTGAATACGACTTTTGTCTGCCAGAAGCAGCCTTGAGATTATCTTGAATTATCTTTACTTTATTCTCTGTCTCTTGAACAAGATCTGGTCTGATAATTTTTTTATCCTCCAACTCGAACCAATTCAACGGTGTTCGGCATTTTCTTCCATATAATGCCTCATAAGGTGCCATTTTTATACTTGATTGATAACTATTGTTGTAGGCAAACTCAGCTAATAGAAGATATTTTTCCCATGAACCTGCAAAATTAATTATACATGCTCTGAGCATATCTTCGAGTATCTGGATAGTTCTTTCTGATTGTCCATCTATTTGGGGATGGAAAGTAGTGCTGAAATGTAACTGAGTTCCTAATGCTTCATGTAATGCACTCCAAAACCTCGAAATGAAACTTGGATCTCTATCAGAAATAATAGACATAGGAACTCCATGCAATCTATCAATTTCCTTAATATATAACTCCGCCAACTTGTTCAAAGAGTAGTCTGTTCGAACTGGTATGAAATGTTCCATCTTAGTCAAACGGTCCACAATCATCCAAATCGAATCTTTCTTACTTGGCGTCAAAGGTAAACCTGTTACAAAATCCATTGTAACTTTTTCCTATTTCCACTGTGGAATTAAGATTGGTTGTAACAACCCTGACGGAACTTGATGTTTTGCCTTTACTTGTTGACATGTTCAGCATCTAGCAACGAACTCAGAGATAGCTCATTTCATGCCAGGCCACCAAAATAGACTCTTTACATCTTGATACATTTTGTTGCCTCCTGGATGCATAGTTAAAGGACTGAAATGTGCCTCAGAAAGTATTTCCCTTTTTAACTCCTCATTTTCAGGAATGTGCACACGTCCCCTATAATATAGGCATCCATTTGATTTTATTTCAAAATCTTTAGATTCACCTTGTTCCACTTGTTTCTTCTTTTCCAAGCATTCCTTATCCTTTGCTTGCAACTCGTTAATCCTTTCTATCAAAGTAGGCTTGATTTGAAACTCAGCCATTATTGCACCATTTTCATGTAATCTTAATTGAGCATTCAACATTCTTAAAGCAGAGAATGTCTTTCGGCTAAGTGCATATGCTACCACATTAGCCTTACTCGGATGGTAATCAATGATTACATCATAGTCCTTGATCAATTCTATCCATCTTCTTTGTCTCAAGTTAAGATCCTTTTGAGACAACAAATATTTCAAACTTTTATGATTTGTGAAGATGTAGCACTTTTTACCATATAAGTAGTGGTGCCAAATCTTAAAAGCGAACACCACTGCAGCCAATTCTAAATCATGAGTAGGATAATTCCTCTCATGAGTTTTGTGTTGTCGAGAAGCATATGCTATAACCTTGCCTTCTTGCATCAATACACACCCCAAACCATTATGGGATGCATCACTATATATAGTAAATCCTTCCCGGATTCTAGTTGTACCAAAATATGAGCTTCTGTTAATATCTTCTTCAATTTGTCGAAGGTTTCCTGACATTTATCTGTCCAAATAAATGGCATATCTTTCCTTAATAGCTTAGTTATTCGAGCGGCAATCATTGAAATAATCTTTCACGAACCGCCGATAATAACCAGCTAATCCCAAGAAACTTCTCACTTCAGAGACACTTTGTGGAACTTTCCATTCGAGTATTGCTTGAAGCTTCTTAGGATCAACTCGAATTCCTTCCTCAGAAACAATGTGTCCAAGAAAAGCTACTTCAGATAGTCAGAATTCGCACTTTGACAACTTTGCATATAACTTATTTTCTCGGAGGATTTGAAAAACTACTCGAAGATGAGTATCATGATCCTCTTTGGTTTTTGAATAAACCAATATATCATCTATGAATACCACCACAAACTGATCTAAAAATGGCTGGAATATCCGATTCATGAAATCCATAAAAGCTGTCAGTGCATTAGTAAGTCCGAAAGGCATTACTACAAACTCATAATGCCCATATCTAGTTCTGAAAGCTGTCTTTGGGATATCTGCTTCCTTGATCTTCAATTGATGATACCCCGATCGAAGATCAATTTTAGAAAACATCGTTGCTCCTTTAAGTTGATCAAAGAGGTCATCAATCCTTGGTAAAGGATATTTATTCTTCACCGTCACTTTAATAAGTTGATGGTAATCCACACATAACCTCATTGATCCATTTTTCTTTTTCACAAATAAGACTGGAGCTCCCCACGGTGATATACTTGGTTATAAAACCTCGATCTAATAATTCTTGCAATTGAGCCTTCAGCTCTTTGAGTTCTGTAGGAGCCATTTTGTAAGGTGCAATTGATATTGGAACTATTTCAGGGAGCACATCAATACCAAATTCCACCTCTCGATTCGGAGGTAATCCTGGTAATTCATCTGGAAAAACATTTGGAAATTCTCGCGCCGTGGGTATATTTTCCATATCTATCTTTGTCGGAGCATTTAATACATGAGCTAAATAAGCTTCAGACTCATGTGATAATAACTTTTCAACAGATACAGCTGGAATCTCCTTACTCAAATAATTCTGCCTTTCTCCCTCAAATATTATTTTCGAACCATCCAGGCCTTTTAAGACTACCCTTTTTAATCGGCATTCAACCATAACGTCATATACCGATAACCAATCCATTCCAAGAATAACTTCGAACTCTTGGAAAGGTAATTCCATAAGATTGGCTGGAAACTCTATTCCTTGGGTCCTTATAGGACACTTTTTACATATTCGAACTACTTTGGCGCTTTGTCCTAGAGGATTAATAGCAACTACCTCACTTGAAATTGGTTCTACTAGTATATTTCTTTCAAGAACTACTTTAGAACTAATATAAGAATGGGTAGAGCTCGGATCAATTAATGCAAGAATTGATATGCCAAAGAGTTCGATCATACCTGCTACGATTTCTGAATCATCATGATCATGAGCAATCTTGATATTGTATACTCGAGTAGCACAATTTTCTTCTCGACTAGGCATAGACATAGATACTCCTGGTTTACCACCTTTATTTCCTCTGTTCTTTTGAGGCACTGCAACTAATCGATTAGAATGAAGCTCTGGGCACTCCCTTTTGAAATGACCTGATTGTCCATAATAGTAACAGTCTCCACCAGCGAACCAGTATCGACCATAATGCCTCTTTCCACAATGATCACATTCTAGAGGAGGACGAAATCTGGAACCCCGAGTACCCGCAGTAACAGTCAGAGTTTGTTTTGATTTCCCTCCTGAATATCCCTTTTTAATAGAAGAAGCTGATGTTGCCTGGCTTTGCTATGGAAAACCTTTACTGCGTTTGAATAACGACGCAGTAAAAGAACTTCCAGATCTTTTTCCTGGCTGGACCTATTTTTTTGCTTTTTCGTCAAGATCCACTTTCTCTATAGCCTTTGCTTGATTCACTACCTCTTGGAAAGTGGTGAAGTTGCGGGAAACCAATACCCTTTTATATTGAGAGTCTAACCCAACTATAAATTTATCGATCCTAAATTTTTCTATTGGAAGGAACTCTTCTGCAAACTGGCTTAGTCTATTAAATTCACATTCATAAATCGTCTTGCCCGGTTGCTTCAAATCCAAGAACGGCCGCCTCATTTCCTCAATGAACATATCCCCAATATACTTTTCTGTGAATTCCTTCTAAAAGAATTCCCATGTAATTTGTTTTGGCAGAACTCGTGCAGTGACTACATTCCATCACACTCTGGCTTACTCCATTAGAAGGGATACTACTCCTTCCAACTTTCCTTGATCATCGCAAGGAATTCTACTCAACATGATCTTAATATCAGTTAACCAATAATCAGCAGCCATAGGGTCAGCATCAGTGTCACCGTTAAATTCTTGTGCTTTCATTTTCCTTATTTCTTTTGGAACTGATACTGCTGCTCTCCGATTTATAATAGCATCCAATGCTTGAAGAAATAAGCCTTGATCTTGCACAGGCATATTTTTTTTGTTCCTGAGCTAGTGGCTCTACATTCTGCTGCCCCTGAGGTGGATTCTGATTCACCTCAGTACTTCCACTCTGAGCAGCCATATCTTGCTCAACTACCTGACGAGATTCCTGATGATCTGACATCTGATAATGTCACAATCATCCTTTATAAGTAAGGAGTAAAAATACTAATTACTAGGCATTCAATTATTTTCATACAAATATCAGTAATCATGACATCCTAGTGGCATGCATATAATTCCCACTATTTATATACTCGATTTATATCCAGAACTGGCTAAACCTGTAGCTCTGATACCAATAAATTAACACCCTAATCAGTATTCTAAATTAAATACTAATTAGAGTATCACTTAATGAATATTTGTTTTCATCGCATAGAATCATTTTATCAATTTTTATCCTATCGAACTAGGTTCGATTTCAGACAGCAACTTAACAATTCTTATCTATAATGTAGTAAGAATATAACTGCCTAAAAACTATCGAAAATAAAAATCTACCTGACTGCTCAATTTATTTCTATTTAGTTATTACCCGATTCTAAATATAATATGATTACTTATCATCATCGGCTAATTTAACATATACGTGCCAACTAGAAACATCAAAATACATCAAATGATGTTATTACAGATACCGTTAATATACTCCAGATACTAGGATGCCCGCTCCTTACTCCTATTTCTGTCTTTTACCTACGCGTGAAAACCATCACACGCTAAGTATGTACTTAGTGAGGCAACAATAATATTCAGTGCAAATAACATAACAATAACTAATAATATGTAACCGTTTCCATGCGTTTAAATCACTAGATATGACTTGCCATCATGTCAATCATACATTAATGTGATATAAGCCGAATATACATTTTCTTACCAATATACTTGCCATAAATTAAAGAGTGTATAAACTCTTTACCCGTTTATCAAATATTTATTGATTTTATAACCTGATTTTATAGCCTGATTTCATACCCAAATATAGACCTATGAGGACCCTAGATACACGAGTCAAATATGAACCGAAGTGCTAATTCCCGCACATTTATAAGGTTGTGCTAACCATACACCAAGTGTCCTTTATGTACACTATAATGCTATCTCGAATTCCTGATTATGCAGCGTGCTGCTGGACTCTATGGCATGCCAACTATATCCTGTCCCCCAATTGACTTATTTGGGCATAATTTCCGTATTTATTCCATCCGTGGCAATGTATATCAATATAATTTAACATTGGGCAGTTGATACCCGAAATAACATTCATAGCATACCATCATCAATAACTAGTGATCAATGCATTTGTTTTCAACCTTTGACATATTTAAAATATGTCAAATATATGATCAATGACATAAATATCATGTCAATATATAAACCAGGTAGACTCATCGCAAGTCCTACCAGTGATGTATAAAACATCCATGTGCCATGTTATGTATGCATTGCACTCACCTAACGCCTCACTAGTAAACTTTACTATAGCTTGTAGCTTTACTCTTGAACTTTTTCCTTAGCTTTAGACTTGCTTGGAAAACGATCTTGATCACGTTCACGATTTATAAAATCATTGTTTCCCAAACACATACATTTCAAAGTGTATGTTAGTTTCATTCTAACATAAGCACATATTAGGAATAAAATTCCTAAAACTAACCATAAAGTGAATTCTTTTAGAATTCACCTCAACTTTCTAATTTATTCAAAATGGTCCCTTGCCATTAAACTTTAAATTCAAATACTAAACAATATATCCAAGTATTCCAAAATACTTTCAAGCTTAATACATAGCTTTCTAACCAATTTCCATTTCAATCCCATATTTTCCTTAATTTGCCATTTGATTCTCAACATTTTGAAAACTTCCAAAATGATCCAATTGAATCTTCTAACATCAATTTTCAGCATAATACATCAACTTTTCAACATTTTTACCTTAATCCTTAAATTTCCCAAAATATGCAAAAAAAGGTCCCTAGAACTTAACAAAGTTCCAAATTGGTCCAAACAACATTCTAAGCCTTGTAACATCATTTTCCCATCATTTCTAACATTAGGAAATTTTTCCATAATTTCCTCTAATTTTTTCCTATAGGCCGAATATGAAAGGTCTCTACATCCAAAATTTCCAACTTGATTCAAGCATGAATTCAAATTCTAAACCTCATTTCCAATCTTCTATAATTATTCCCATATCAAAATCAATCCAAATTCAACTTCCTATCAAAACCCTAACTTAAACCAAATTAGGATTTAGCTACTTCCAAGAAGTTTCAATCATAGTATAAGCTTGGATATGATTCTACAACATCAACTACCTCAAAAACTAACCTTAACTCATCATATTTAAGCATCCCATTCATCTAACCAAATCACAAAACTAAGGTTCCAAGCAAGGAAAACATGAACAAATGGTACCAAAAGATAGAGAATTTCATAGAGATCAATTTCATGTTTCATGCTTTCATCAAAATTCCAACTAAATGAGCATGAAAATCAAGAATAAAAATTTTCTCTTCCTTACCTTAGAGGCTTCGGAATAGAGGATGATAGTGTAGAAAAATATTGAATTTTAATTTGTTTCCAATTTAGCCATTTGTCCTTAATATAATTAAAACGAATTTTAAAATTTATTTTAATGTCTAATGACCTTTATACCCTTGAAATCCAATGTTCCACAACTTTCCACATGTCTACCTACCAATCCAAGGGTCAAAAATAAGCCTAGTTGTTAGTGATTACCAACTTTGCCCTTGGAAATTCTCAAAATTACCATCTTGCCATTTTTCATCGAATGGCTCATATTTAACATGGAAACCTTCTTTAAATCCAATGGTCCTCGTTAAATCCTACCATTTTAAGACATGGAAATGAAAATTTTAACCTTGCCTTATCATCTTTTAAAATATCTTGAATATCCGATTCGATCTAATTTTTTGAATATTTTTCCAAACTTTATCGCTTTATAGCCAAAAATACAAGCTTCGTACGAAAAATCTGGGTAACATGAAAACATCATTCTTGGGGGTAAACTATTCATTTACGGGACTAAAATACATAAATTTTGAAATTTACAATTTAGTCCCTAAACTTTTCCAAAGTTTATACTTTGACCACCAAACTTTTAAAATTTTCATTTTGGTCACTAACCAAAAATTTTGGATATTACAATTTCTTTGTTAAAAATATTTTATTAACAGGAAAATTATGTAATATGTTGATGTACGAATGCATGAATACATGAATGCAAAAGGGGTATTAAGCTCAAAAGCTAATATTTAGAGAAACATTCATTTAACTAAGAAAAGTCGAATGTAGAAAATGGATAACTTCAATTACATAAAACTATTGGCTATAACTCCTAAGTTGACTATCTTGTTTAGCAAGCATATGAACATTTCTTCAAGCTCTAGATCGATGTCAGGTTGTTGTAGCAGTTTTGTAGCATCCTTTGATAGTATCTGCACATACTGAGTAATGCTCCTTACACGTCCCTGGAAATTGACTAGTTCATTATTCTGATCTTGGATTGTATGTTGGGTTGCTTCGTACTTAAGTTTCCACGCACCACTTTCTTGATACAGTGCTCCCTCAAAACTTACAAGTTTTTCTTTCAAGTCTTGAACCATGCTTTCTAATTCAGTTTCCTTTTCCTCAGCCCTTCATTCTCTTCTTCTACAACATCCCTTCCTTCTAGCTTCTTTTTGGTGTAGTTATACGATTCCCTCAAGTCTTGTATCTTTTTCTTTGATAACTTCACATTTTCATCGTAGATTTTCTTATAGTCATTCTTCTCCCTTGGAACCTTATCTAATTGTTCAGATAAATCATTGATCACCTTGCTCGTACCTCCCTTTCGTGGCCTTTTACATTCAGAATGAATTTCCTTCAGGTCCTTGAATTCTTGACTAACCTTTCGATTCTGTTCATAAAGTTTATTTTTCTTGCCTTTATGTACATCTATCTCTAATGTTGCCATGGAAAGCTTTTGTTTCAGCTCCTCAATTTGCCTTTCGTACCCTTTCAGTTCCTTCTCATGGTCATGTTTCAATTTTTCCACTACTGATGGTGCATCCCTCACACGTTCATTGGTCAAACCAATATTACCCAAACTTCTCTGTAGAATGTTATCGTTAACCCTTCGAGCCTTCCATTCTATGTTGTTTGGCATGACTTCTGACCCATCTTGAAGCTTTACTCTCCTCGGTGTCTCCCACGCTGTTGAAACATCCTTCACTTTTACTTTATAGCCCTCTGTCTTGTGCATATACTCGAACTCTTCCATACCAACAGTAGCGGGAATGAACTGTCTTAATCCAAATTGTCGAGATACTAACAACGGGTAGTAGGCTATCCTTCCCTAGATCCCTGGAAATGAAACAAAGTCGAATTTTCCACATCGATATAAGTAACTAATCAGATTCAACCAAGGAGCTTTCCAAACGAATTTTGAATCTTTTATGTTCAAAAAATACTCCTTCCACTGATCTTCTGTCATTCTCTCAATCGGACATGCAACAAGGTGTTCCTCCAATGGTGAATAGTCAACACAGAACCTCCAAGGTGTAACCCATCTATGGCCCCAAAACCAAACCTCCAAGAATTGAGCACAGCCCCAGAATCTTTCATTCCCTTTTTTTACAAGCAGTCAGCGTTCTATAAGTTTCTGCCAAGATAGCTGGTATCGAGTTTACCTTGTTCCCTAAGCACTCAAACAACCCTAGAGTTGATGGGTCTATATAATCCGAGGTCCTCAGAAATAACACCAACCCGTAAATAATAGAGCGTACAAGCTTCTCTTCCTTTCTAGTGCATCACTTGCTAGAATCAATTCTTGAATAACTTTCCAATGTAGGCGTTCATTATCCTCGTTCCCTTTTTGTTTTAACTTCCCGTTGAACCAAATTTCATTTTCCCCAGTAATTACCTTCAACTTTCTTCTAAAGGTTAAATTATTAGGGGGCTTGTATAAATGTTGTCTTTCTCAAATCTTGGGCAATGTATCAAAGCCTCATACTCCTCTAGTGTGGGTGTCATATCCACCTCTCCAAACGTGAAACAATTGTATGCTGGATTCCAGTATTGTGTTATAGCGCCCTGATTAGCTCTCGATCTACCGGGACGTCCAATAACATTACTATGTCCCCAAACTCTATCTGAAAAGCCTTCTTCATGGTTTCATCCCATTGTTCCCACATCAGTTTAAGCTCCGGTAAACAACCATTCTGACCTGAATTCATTCTCGCGATGGTCTTGGTTCGTGACACATAATCTCCCCATATATTGTCCCTTTTTATGAACTGGGTTTCTTCTGACCATGACCATACATTTTCAAAATGTATTCGAAACAAAAAAACTCCGCCATAAAAAAACCCTTATACCTCAAAATTTTAGTTATTACAACGGTGCATTTTAAATTTATTAAATATTTCCCTAAACCCAAAACTGAAAAATATATTTTGGGGCACTCTTTCCTACTTCCGCTATCTTTAGTCTGCCTTGGCCTTACCTAGATAAGAAGGAGATTTTTAACGAGGCCCGTAATTTAATGAAATGACTCGAACTTATATGTATGTAGATCTTATATTATTAGAGAAAGTCGTTTAAATTTGAACCAAACCATACTATAATATTATAAATAGTTACAATTAAGATTTGCACATAAACTCGAAAAATCAAATCGACTCAAACTCGGTAAACTCGAATCGAATCGAAAAAATTTCAAATAAAGTTTGAGTTGTAAAATTAGACTCGTCAACTCGAATAACTCAAATTTTTTTGATTCGACTCGCTCGAACGCTCACCCCTAATAAAACCAAGACCAAATAGACTGAAAAGCAAGAAAATAAAAGAAAAACAAAACTGTAGTGATGTCCCTTTTACTAAAAACCCGAGTTTTCGAGGTGTTGGTTGTCTTTCGGGTATTAAAATATTTATTCCGTGGGGGGTTTTAAAAAACCGCGTTTTATTTAGAAATTGGAGTCGCCACCGGCCACTTAGGTAGGCCGGACACCATAAAACCAGAGATTCGAAAACTGTTGGGTTCGGGAGTCGGTTACGGATGGGGAAGGATTAGCACCCCCACACCGCCCAAAATTGGTACTTTAATAATTACCGCTTTATTAATATTAGATTTTCCGGATTAAAGTGACGATTAATTTAAAATTTGGTTATAAGTGCGGGTAAATTTTAAAGGCCCCGTTATCCGAGAGTAAACGCCCAACCACTATCACTACGCCTGATACTGGCCCCGTTTACGCTCGGATAAAAGGGCACCGCATTGACAATTTATATATCTGTTATGCAACCTAAAACATGGCGAATATAAATACAATGCGATAAAATATAAATAAATACTAACATAATAAGATACTAATCTAACATAAATAAAATACTAATCTAAAACATACATACATAAATATTAATCTAACTCATAAATAAAAACAAATCTAACATAAATAAAATATTAATCTAAAACATAAATTTAAAACATAAACAAATACTAATCTAAAACATACATACATAAATATTAATCTAACTTATAAATAAAAATAAATCTAACATAAATAAAATACTAACATTCATAAATATTAATCTAACACATAAAAAACAAATCTAACATAAATAAAATATTAATATAAAACATAAATTTAAAACATAATAAATACTAACATAAACATACAAACTAAAAAAGAGCACAATTTTAAATTAACTAATACTTCATTAAATCATAAAATTTACAATACAAAAAAAAAGGGAAGAAAATATACCTAACTAGGAGCTCAAATAACGAACCCCTACTGAACCCCACCGAGATCTACCACGACCTCTCCAAAAATATTAACTATATCGGACCTAAAATAGGACCCCGATCGAACCGGTTAGGACCGAGGGAACTGCCCCCGGTCCTTGGCTACCCGAGAGCTATGCTCTCTTATTTGGCAAGCCTTGGCCGGCTCCTCCAATTTGTGCGTGAATTGTCCCTCCCCTATGCCTCCTATTTATAGGAAATTGGGGGCTTATGGGGGGTGACGTGGTCATCCCAAAACCACATAATTTCCTTTTTTTATTTTTTTAATTTTACTTTTTTGTATTATATTATTTTTATTTTTATTTTTTATTAATTTTATATTAATAATAATAGTATTAAAATAATACTAATAACACTAAAACCCGATTAAAAATGAGTGATTACAAAAATAAACATGCAGAATCCAAAAGACTCTCGCTTGGACAATCAGAAACTGAAAAACCAGGCCAGATAACCTTCTCCCAAAACCGTCGAAGAATTGATAATATTGGACAGAAAATTTAACAAGTTCAAATATTACACGAAACAAATTGCAAAGTACCTTGATTACCCATATATGATTAATATAAAAAAAGTAGTATAAAATAAGTTTTTTAACGCTAAAATTAATTTGTTGGATTTTCATCTTTAGACAGCTAAATAATTTTGACCATTGACGTGCACCAACATGAACCAGATAGTAACTCGAAATCTAGAAAAAGAAATAAATCAGAGAAGAAAACAACACTCAAGTTGAACAAGGAAAGTTAATTTGTGTTTGACTGTATAATAATTCTTTATTTTCTTTATTAGCCAAGTCCAGACAAATAAAAATAAAATAATAAAACCCCAAATACTGAGTTGCACCAAGATCAAGTGGCAATAATATATGATTATTCAGTCCTCTCATGTTCATGAGTTGGAGTATTTAGTTCAAATTTGCTAGGTTTTTATTTATTTATTGTATTTTGCAAGAGTTTGAACAAACTTATTTATGCTAAAAAATTTAAAGGTAAGCTATACAGTTTGTCATTCAATTATAATAATTCTTAGAATTGTTGTTCTCCTAGTTAAGTGCCTTTGCGAAAATATCTCCTAGACGTGTTTCCCGTTTTTACATAGCCAATAGTAATTAAACTGTAACACCCCAACCCAGATTTCACATTTGGGCCTCAGACCAAAACCATAAAATTTTGCCACTAGACTTAGTCAAACACATTCATTTCATAGAATCCCTTACGTTCAAATATTTGACACAAACATATGTGTTATATTTTGACTCAAATTCTAATTGGTAATTAAGTTGGGTTTTATTGTAATTCTAGTGGTTGAAGATTACTTGGTAATTAGGATTTACTTTAATGTGTAAATATCTATTTTAGGTAGAGATCTTATTGAATAAGGTTTCTTGGTGACCAAGTATTTGGGTCTATAAATATAGACTAGGTTTAACCTTTTGAATTAAGAGAGAACAAGAGAATGTGAGAGAGGGGGGAATTACTCTGGAGAGATGTAACCACTTTTAGGATCTATACAACTATTGTGCCTACGTTGTAGAGATGAGTATTGTAGGGATGTTGGGAAGAGTGTTTTTGTTCCACCGGGTCATGGGATTTGTACACCGGGTTTTGGTATTACATGGGTTATCATGTATTTGTACTCTTCAGGTTCTCTACGTTATTAGTGGATTGTTTGTTTCTCTCATCCGTGGAGGTAGGCTATGCCGAACCACGTTAAATCTTGTCTCTTGTGCATGTCTTGGTCTATGTCGTTATCGCTTTGGTTATTTTTCCGCATACCAAATTCCTAACAAAATGGTTAAAAATTTTACATGGGAGCTCTATTTAAAATACATAATTAAAGCATTCGACTCATAATTTAAAAACTAAAATGAGAGTTACAATACAACATATGATCCTACAAATACATAGCCCAATTAATCTAAGTACGGTACTTGGACAACAAGTCAATGCTGAGGTCCTACTCCGATAGTGCTCCAACGATTCACGTCAACCTACTAACCTGCGAGCGAAAACAACAATTCTGAACTCTGAGCTAACGAAGCTCAGTGGATAGACTTCCACTCAACCGTGTTTCATGCAAATCATAAATAAGAGCATGTAGCTAAAAGAATGATATCAAGGCATAATATAACAACATTGGAGCTACCTCTAGCCGCTTAAACCCATAGCAAGCAATGATAAAATAATCTCATGCAGTACATATGCATCATACCAACAAACTTGGAGTGAGGCCCGGTGTCACATAGTCTCGTGAAAATACAGTAAGAGTAAGTCCTGGTGTCACACAGCCTCGGGAGCGTACACTCATACTCAGAATCTCTCATCGAGTACTATCAGAAGAGGCCCGGTGTCACACAGCCTCGAGAACGTACATTCGAAAGCTCATCTCTTGGAGTTGCAACACTCTCATTGGGTAACTGAATCACATAAATCAAAGTGACCTGTATACACAAGTACCCTTACTTGGCACGTAACAACACACGATCCATCAAGGATCCCTATGGTCGATATTACAAACAAGTCATCCAACATTTACCAAGTCATTACTCAATATGCTTGTATATAAAGTTAAATTCTCGATTTCTCAGTTTTACAATTCATTTTACCCCAATAGAAGCCCATTGGCCTTAGTTCTCGAATTATAGGTCCCTTGAACTCAAAATGTAATTTCTGGGTAGATTGCCCAACAAGTATCAATACTCGCTTAAGTGTATCGACATGTTACTGTAGGTACCGATACCCAGTTATGAGTATCGATACTAGGCTTTGCATGCTGAAGAGGTTCAACCTAAACCCTGTACTGATACACAGGGTCGTGTACCGATACACCATCGGTATCGATACGCCCCTAAGCGTACCAATACCTAAATTCGCTACTGAATTTGGATGAAACAGGGGGTATCGATAACCCCATAGGCGTACCGATATGCCTTTCCAACTTTGCCTGAGTTAGCCATCCAAAATAAAGGGGCACCGATACCAGTTTATCCAATATCGGTACACGAGCCCAGAATTCAAATTTTAGAGCTCGTAATTCACCCTTAACACCCCAAGCCTTGATGATAAAGCCCCAAATTAAACTTTGAAATTATGGAAGGTATTTTAAGTGGTTTCCTATCATTCTTACACCATTTTAACAGCAAATTTGGATTTAGCCATTATTGGGGTTCCAAGCTTTCAACCAACCAAAACATCAAACCAAGCAACAAGCAATCTAGTTTTATGATTTCCAAGAATACAAGGGAGTTAGTGGTGTACGAACTTTGATGATAAGCTGCAAACAAAGCTCCAAGCCAAACCCCTCAAGCCCTCATCTTCTCTTGAGCCTTGTAAGCTTCTCTAACCTCTTTCACTACAAGAAGACGTTGTAAGATGAGTTACAATGTTGCTGGGAGATTAAAAGAGATTAAAGGTATGATTCTACAACAAGAAATTGAGTTAAAAACCCCAATCATGAACTCTTGCTCAACCCCAAACAAAAACTCATCCTCCACCAATCTTGATGAAACTTACCTCAAAATATAAATCATTGAATGTAGATTTCAATTCTATACTCAAAATCCAAACTCGGCACTCTAAAAGACAAATATTAGACCTTTACTTTGGGGTTGGGGTGATGGAAGAAGATGGGGGTATGGAAAAAGGGATGGGGAACAAGGTGATCTTACCTTCATAAAATCTTTGCATAAAACATAGAGAATGGGCAGTCTTTGCTTCAAAAATGGGGTATTTAGCATAATGCCCTACTTTAACCTCATATATTCTCCTCCCAACCCAAGCTTAAGGCCAAAAGATAAGATGCAAGACTAAAAAAATTCTCAATAACACCCCCAAGGTCCAAACTCCTAGCCCAAACTCACGACCCACATTTTAGGTTAAAGTGCCCCATATATTCCTAAATCCAGGTCGTTGCAACTCCCCTCCTTAAAGAAAATTTTGTCCTCAAAATTTACCTTTTGGAAACAAATGCGGGTAAAGCAGCTTCATATCATCCTCAACCTCCTACATAGCTTCCTCGACTTTATGGTTCCTCCACAACATCTTCACAAGATGTCCTTCCAAACTCATCATGGATGAAGATGATGAAGGCCTCATACGGCCAACAAACTCTAACCTACGGTCTAACCTCGAATTCTAGTTTGAAGCTCTTTTACCCTAATTCTAACAGTTTCTGTTCCTCCCAAAATAAAACTAGGAGTTGTCAGAGAAGTTCTAGGTCCCTTCACCTGAACTCTCTTACCTATCAAGTGGGCCATAGGTCAAACCTTGCACTTGCTTAAGCGACTTGGCACTAGCAGTCAATTCTGAAAAAACTTTGGTGAGGTTACCGTCAAATAGGTTTGGACATCCCTCCTCAAACCCTTCTGAAACCTCTTACACATCATCTTCTCTGTAGCCACTAACTCTAGGCCTACCAGCTCAACTGAAAAAACTCTTGCTTATACTCGAACACTGACTAGTTCTCTTAAACTAGATAGGTGAATTGATCCCTCAAGCAATCAATATGGGCCTCTTTGACATACTTCTTCTCGAACTTATCTAAGAAATCATACCATGAAGGACAGTTAAAGTACCACCCAAACTCCACTGTTTACCACCATTCTCGTACATTTTCCTTTAATAGGGAAAGAACACATGTCAACTTGTCCTTGGGTTCCAACCTTATTTGTCTCAAGATCCAACGAGTATCCCTCAATCAGTGATCCGCTTTAACTAGATTATCTTTCCTCGATCCCAGGAAGTTTGTAGCACCATGGCGATGCACCCTCTTAATTGGTGCCTCGCGAGGAGTGGTCGAAGGCCTATGTATGACCCTCACAATCTGGTAAAAGGCCTGGTGCAGTTGAGAGAAAAAATTGCCCTCGACTTCTCTCATCTTCTGATATCTCTTTCGCGTCAAGAGTATAATCCTCATTATAGCTTCTTTCCCAGAAGTCCTAACTCTTCTCACGGTCTTTTGCCCTCATTGACATGATTAGTTTTTTGCACAAGTAAATAAATAAGGTTACACAATCAAATAATTTAAATAAGTATGACTTTAACTTAGGGGAAACGTATTCGCTAGACACCTATACAACAGTCTAAACACCCAGCGACTTTCTAGAACTGGCTAAACTTAGGCTCTGATACTACTATTGTTTCACCCCAACCCAAATGTCTCATTCGGGCCTCAAGCCCAAAACCAAAACCATAAAATTTTGCCACTAGACTTAGCTCAAACACATTCATTTCATAGAATCCCTTAAGTTCAAATATTTGACACGAATATATAGTTAAAAACGTTACATGAGAGCTCCATTTAAAATACATAATAGTATTCAACTCATAATTTAAATTCCAAAATGAAAGTTACAATACGACATAAGGTCCTACGAATACATAGCCCAATTAATCTAAGTACTGTACTCAGACAACAAGTTAATGCTGAGGTCATACTCTGATGGTGCTCCAACAACGCATGTCAACCTACTAACCTGCAAACAGGAACAATAATTCTGAACGATGAGCTAAATAAGCTCAGTGGATACACTTCAACTCAACCATGCTTCATGCAAATCACAAATACGAGCATGTAGCTAAAAGAATGATATCCAGGCATAATATAACAATATTGGCGCTACCTCTAGCATCCTAAACATATAGCAAGAAATGATACAATAATCTCACACAGTACATATGCACCATACCAACAAACTTAGAATGAGGCCCGGTGTCACACAGCCTTGGGAGTCTACACTCATACTCGAAATTTTTTTATCGAGTATCATCAGATGAGGCTCGTTGTTACGCAGTCTCAGGAACTACATCCGGAAGCCTATCTCTTGGTGTTGCAACACTCTCACTGGGTAACTAGATCCCATCAATCAAAGTGACCCATCTACACAAGTGCCCTTACCTGGCACGTAACAATACACAATCCACCAAGGATCCCTACTGCTGCTATTACAAGCAAGTCATCCAACATTTACCAAGTTATTACTTAATATGTTCGTACATAAAGTTAAATTCTCGAATTCTCACTTTTACTATTCATTTTACCCCAATAGAAGACCATTAAGACTTTGTCCTCGAATTATAAGTCCCTCATACTCAAACGTAATTTTTGGGTAGATTGCCCCAATGAGTATCGATACCCGCTTAAGTGTATCGATCACTCCTATGGGTAACCATACCTACTTATGCGTATCAATACTCAGCTTTGCATATTGAAAGGATTCAACCTAAACCCCGTACCGATACACAAGGTCGTGTACTGATACACAGAGCTATGTACCGATAAACCATCGGTACCGATAAGTCCCCAAGCGTACCAATACCCAAAATTTATACTAGAATTTGGATGGAATAAGGGGTATCAATACCCTTATAGGTAAACCGATACGCCCTTTCAACTCTGCCTGAGTTACCATCCAAAATAAAGGGGTATCTATACCAGTTCATCTAATATCGGTACACGAGTCAAGAATTTAAATTCTGAAGCTCGTAATACACCCTTAACACCACAAGCCTTGATGATAAAGCCCCAAATTAAACCTTCAAATTATGGATGGTAGTTTAAGTGGTTTCCTATCATTCTTACACCATTTTAACAACAAATTCAAATTTAACCATTATTGAGGTTCCAAGCTTTCAACCAACCAAAACATCAAACCAAGCAACAAGCAATCTAGTTTTTATGTTTTCTAGGAATACAAGGGAGTTAGCAGTGTACTAACCTTGATGATAAGCTACAAACAAAGCTCCAAGCCAAACCCCTCAATCCCTCATCTTCTCTTGAGTCTTGGAAGCTTCTCCCACCTCTTTCACTACAAGAAGACATTGTAAGATGAGTTACAACATTGCTAGGAGATTAAAAGAGATTAAAGGTACGATTATACAACAAAAAATGGAGTTAAAAACTTCTATTCTTAAACTCTTGCTCAATCCTTACCAAAAACTAATCCCCCACCAATCTTGATGAAACTTACCTCAAAATATAGATCCTTGTCGCGACCATTTCTGAAACTGGTGTGTAAAAATATCTTGAAGATTGTTCTTTTGTAAAATTAGGGTTTTTTAACCATTTTTAATTTAATATTGAAATTTTAGTGTTTTCTATATTAAATTGGATTTTCCTTTATTTATCCTTGAAAAAACATTCTGGAGTCGCCACCGATCATTTCAGGGTAGACCGGACATCGAAAGAAAACAAACCCGAGATTATGTCTTAAAAATTAGGTTCGGGAGTCGGTTACGTGTGGAGAAGGATTAGTACCCTCACAAACGCCCATTTTCGGTACCTTAATCTTACGTGGCATTTTGGCATTTCGAATAATTATTTGAACTTAATTTATTCCATATGGAAATTCATTTTATTCGAATATGAGATTAAAAGCACCCCGTTAAGTGGCACTCATATTCATATTTAAAAATGAATTTCCAACATAAAAGGTTTTAAATGAATGGCTTATTATTATCTTGTTGATTTTTAAAGTGCTAATCTAAAGTGGCTTTAATTGATTAATTATTTAAACTAGGAATATTAATTAATTTAAAAGACTTTTATGAGAAAATGCCAATTTCTTGAACACATTCCATATATTTAAAGCTTTTAAATTAATGATATTCCTAATTAATTAATTAAAGTACTAGTCCTAATTAAGGCTCTAATATTTAATTAAATTGGTGTCAATTATAGGTGGAAATGTATAATAAATTTACACCTTTAAAGCCAATGTTGAGATAACACCCCATTGTAAACAATAGAACACCATCCAAATTTGGGCCTCAAAGATTCCATCTAATATACATTTAATTAGATACAATGTTCTTCCTAATTAATTACTTAATTTCAATTCAAGAACTAGAGTGATATTCAATTATAAGTGTAAATATATATTAAATATAATTCATTAAAATCAATGTTGAGATAACACCCCATTGTAAACAATGGAACATCATCTAAATTTGAATTTTAGAGTTTATATTTAATATATATTTAATTACTACAATTTTCTACTCACTTTAATTATTGAATCCTAATTAGAGTACCTAAGCTAAAGGCTCTAATAATTAATTAATACTACATGATTAATCTGTCTTACAAATATTTCTATATGCATTAATTTAAACCATGCATCCAATCATATAAATTAAAGCAATTAAAATAAATTAAATAATGAAATTAAGGATCAAATTGAACCGAAAACAAAGCTTAAAGCCAATTATTGTATTTAAGGACCAAAATGAATTACATCTCATAATTCTAGGGATTAAAAAGGCAATTAAACCCTTTTTAAAAAAACACGGATCCTGGGTTGACTCAGATGAAAGTTCATGGATCCTGGGCTGACCCGGTGCCAAAACGGCACCGTTCCACCCGGGCTATAAAGCCCCTATCTTGAGCCAACTCGACCATTTGAGCCGAAACCCCCTCTCTCTATCCCCTCTATCCTCTCCCATATTATCTCGTCTATAACACTCAAAAACCCAAAAACCTACTATAAAGAAGATCAAAACCCACTATTCGTTCAAAATTCAAAGTGTGTTCATCAATTTTCATCCCTTTGATCCGATACCAACCCCAAAACACATCCATTTCTTTTTTTTGGATTAAACACATGAAATTCATATGAATTCAAACCGAGTTCATATTCTTTTTCTCTTTTGATCCATTACAAGCTCCTAAACACATTCACTTCATGTTTTTCTAAGATCAAACACCTAAATCCCCTTAAAGCTCAACCATTGTTCATCCTCTCTTCCACCTTCGATCCATCACCACCACCCTAATCTTTTTCGATATGTTCTCCGGCCGTCGAAGGTGATGCCGACCATCACTGGTCATCATCTCCAGTTATCTCCCTCTTCACTCTGGCCACCTTTGTAACTTTTGACCACCATCTGGTTTCGGCCGGCCGCCGCACCGAAACACTAAAACACCAAAAAAATTCCACTTTTTCACTTCGAATCAGCCTAAACTACCCGATCCGATAGGATCACCTGACTTCCCCCTAGATCTATCCAAAATCGGACCATTTCTCTATCATTTTCAACTCTGCCATAAACCTAAAACTCCGGCGATTAATTTCTGATAACCTTTTTTATTTTTTTCCTTACTGTTTTTTTAGTTTTCAAATCTAGATCTAATATTTTTTCTTATTTTGTTGCAAAAAACAAAAGATTCGAAAAGAGATTTACCTTCTGGTGTGAACGTAACAAATTTGGTGATAGCGCGGCTTCCTCTAACGACGGTTTATCTTCTCCGGTTACCTCTGACCTTCCCAGGTAACCTTTTGACTTTCCTCTCTCTCTCCTCAATTATTTGTGTAATAATTGGGTAATTATTGCACTGTTTATTAATTCTCGCACTTATTCTCTCTCTTCTTTATATAGGGGTCAAACTTAGCTGACGTCACCAACTATTATCTGTTGACAGCTGGATTAATTGGTATACACTTATTGCACAATTCTTTGACTCCTTTGTCCAAAACTCTTACAGGTTCTTCCTCGTAGGTCAAGTCGGTGTTGATCTCAATTTCTTCAAGAGGAATAACATGCGAAGGATCAGAGTGGTAGCGTCTCAACATAGACACATGAAACACATTGTGGATGCGCATTGTAACACCCGTTTCCCGTATCCATCATTGAATACGAGATAGAGATGTCAAAAAACATTTGTAAAACCATCTATATTTATAATTCGGTAAAAATTTGTTTCTTTAAAAATATTACAATTTAGTCTTTATTTACAAATCTAATTAATCGCGTAAAGTTTAAAATTTATATTTTCTTCTTCAAATCAGGTTTAATTTCAGGCAACAAGTTATCAATTTAATTCGACTTTATATAATTAGTGAAACTGCCAAAAATTGCTTGATTTAAAATTCATCCAGATTCCAAATAAATTACAAAATCTATCAGAGCAGGCATAGCATTTTAATATACATGTCAACTAGTAAATATCAAATAGTGTCAAAAGATATCTTACTGATACTGATGTACCTGTTATTGATTGATGATGTCTGTTTATGCTCCTTACTCTAACCATTTCTTCTTTCCTACGTGTGAAATGGTCACACGCTAAGTAATTACTTAGTGAGACAATAATTCATAGTCAAATGCAATTTGACATAAATATCAATGTAAATAAATAATAATGCATATGATCATTGTACCATGTCATGCTCGTTAACATAAATAAATATGTAACAGCATATATGAATATCAAAGTGATCAGATTAGATCTTACCAATTACCGTTGCCATTTCCATCCATAAGCTTTCAATGCTTACCAATACCTTTTTCATTTCTATCTGCAAGCTTTCAAGGTTATCATTATGTTTCTTTGAATCATTTCAATTTACTTAGCCCAAGGTATCGAACTAATAGATTCTATGTACATGAGTCATCCCCCTATACTTACTTGAGTATAGTGTATTATTGCACTCTACTGGGAGTGCTTGGAACCGAAGTGCCTCGGTATACTTACCGGAGTATACCATTAATGAAATTTGCACTTTACCTGAAGTGCTTAGAATAATTTTGCACTTTACCTGAAGTGCTTAGAATATTTATACAGTTGTTTATGACTCTATGGATATCCAACTATACCTTCGAATCTCTATATCATACATTGGGCTTTATATCATCAATCCATTTCATCAATGGAAACATATATCAATATATATATCAACATTGGGCAGTTCATACCCAAAATAACATTTCAATTTTATCAATGTAAGTAATCAAATGATCAATGCATTTTATTTCTCAAATCTTGACATATTCATATTATATCAATCATATATTCAATGACATAAATATCAATGTATTATGATATGCATGCAATTGCACTCACCTGGGCCATTTATTTGTATGCCTCACCAAGTCCTCTTTAATCTTTTTCTTCATTACACCTCGAACCTCTCTTGATTCGGTCTTAAACTTCATAAATCAAATAAATGAAATATTTGTTAGATCACAATCTAACAATATCTTAGTCATATTGTCCAATATAATCATTCGATATAAAAATTTCCAAATGTTTTCCTTTCTTCCTTGTATTGTTCAAAAACTCATTATGGTCCTTAGTGACGAATTTGAACTTCCATTAACCCCTTTCAAGCTTACTAACCCTAGATACAAAGTGTATCAATTCTCATTTTCTGGCAGTTTGCACTACCTTCAAAGAAATATTTCTATAAAATAATCTACAACTCGGAATTCGACTCCGTTTGTTCTGAAAGAATCTAGATTTGATAAGCTTTTCATCCATATAAATTAATATTCCAAATTCTTCTTGTACGATTTATGGAGAATTTTCAAAGTCAGTTATAGTGTGAAATTCGGAACAGACTGGTGTTCTGTTTTCTGACCGTTCGTCACTTAAAAATTCATATCTTTTGACTCGGAATTTGAAATCTGTTTCCGTTTGTTGGAAACAAAATTAGACGAATAAATCTTTACATCGGTATAAAATTCACCATCTAACAATTTTTGTAGAATTTATGGTAAATTTTCAAAGTTACTGCCATAAACCAGTTTTTCTACACAGCTTCCATAAACAACTTCAACTTTTATACTAACTTCTCCTTACTTCTCTACTTTTCAATTCAGCCCAATTACTTGCTTTAAACCACCTTCTTATGACCTTCTTCATCTAATAATTATTCACAATAATTATCCTTAATTTTCTTTTTTTACCGAAATAGTCACTAAAATGCAAAGATAAGGATTCAAGCTTCTTAACTTTGCAAATTAGTCCTCAATTCAACATTAATACCTTAATTCCATCATTACAACTGAAAATCAGATTTATCCCCCATACAAAACTTCAATTTCGATTTGGTCACTTAACTTTGACAATTTATCAAAATGGTCACTAATTAAATTCAACATCAATTTAGCATTCTAACTTCATTTTCTTGTCTCTAACATCATTAATAACATAAATACACTCCAAATTCTAAAACTTCAGTTTTGGTTCTTCAACTTTTCAATTTGCCAAAATGGTTGATAAGTGTTCAAAAGTACTATTTTTATTACCCTTTTTACTCATATTATTGTTAGACTTAAGCTCATATTAGTTGCATAATTAGTCATTCATGCATTAATTCATGTTTCTTTCCACCGTTGAGCTTGATTACATAACTTGGTGATTTTTGTGAAAAAGATGATGCTTTGGTGTGTTTTTGTGTGTGTGCAGAATCACTTGCCTAAACAAGGCTAGAACCAGTTGCCAAGGCAGTGCATGAAGGAGATGCCGAGCTAGTTGCTAGGGCAATGCTTGAAGGAGATACCGAGCTAGTTGCCACGGCAATTTTTGACAAGCAATAAGATGATATGGTAGTCAAAATTGATGACTAGATAAGCCCAAGATGACGTGGAGCAAAGTTAAATCCCAAAGGAGTTTGATTTCCATGAAGAGGTTAAAGAGAAATTAAATCCCAAGAAGATAGGAGAAGTTCTAGAAGGAATTTAAATATAATAAAGAATTATATTCTTTAAAGATAATTTAATTCCAGCTTAACTTCCTCCTCAAGAAGGATTTTGACCTAGCCATCTCCTATTTAAAGGACCAAGCCGTCAAAGATCAAGGGGAGAGAGGAGGAATTTCGACAACTCCAAAGGCAAGAGAGGAGAGATTTCGACAAGAAGGGAGAAGCTTGGAGAGAGTTTGATTAGGAGAGAATTCAAGGGGGCTGATCGATTTCTTCTTCTTCTTCTTTGCTTCCATTAGATTCATGGTTTGGGGAGTATTCTTTGTATATCTTTTGAACCCAACCATGAACTAACTTGATTGGTTGGGGTTCTTGTGTTTTTTGGTTGTGAGAAACAATTGGATTTTGTTTAGGTAATAAGAGTTTGCACTTTCAATTCAAGGTTTACTCATTCTTGGTTCTTATTCTTGTTTGCGAGTGAATTGGGAGAGGATCTCGTAACTTCATCTATTTATCTAATATCGGGAAAGTTAGATTCAAGAAATGAATGAGTATGGTCTTTATTCAAACTATTAACGGTGAAGATTAATCCGGCTTAGGGATAAGTTAAGGATTTCAACAGCTAAGAAGAGCGCAAGATTGGTTGTTGTTCACCCTTGATTCACGCAGGGATGTATTATCAAGGCATGCACAAATAGCTAGAGTTTCGACTTAGGGATAAGAAGAAATCATTGAAGAACGCTTCGCCGAACTTTGGAAGTGAATGCTCAATTGCCCAGGCAATCGACCCATCCTTAATTTCCCAGGCAATCGCGGGAGCATTGCCCAGGCAATCTGATCAGACAACGAGGGGGAATTGCCCTGGCAACCGACCAGGCAACACGGTAGAATTGCCCTGGCAATCAACCAGGAAATTGCAACCAAATTGCCCTGGCAATCGACTAGGCAATCATAATAGAATTGCCCTGGCAATCCGGCTGCTACTCAATCACCAAGACGATCCAATCGGCTATCACACCTCAACTCACGATAACCTGGCCTATTCTCTCTTTTGCTTTCATCTATTCTTTTAGTTTATTGCTTTTCCTTTACTCGTTAAAATCAACTCCTACTATCAATTGTGTTTTTACTTTTACAGTGCGATAACTAAAGCAAAGTGGCCCAAACCAATCCTTGTGGAGACGATACTCGATACTCGTATCACTTTATTACTTGCGACGTGTATACTTGCACAATTGCATAGCACTTATTACGCGCAACAAGTTTTTGGCGCCGTTGCCGGGGATTGGCAATAGCGACTTTGTTTTTATTTTCTTACATTTTTTATTTTTCTTGTTTAAGATTCAAAGGGTTAACAAACTTTGGTTTTGCATTGGTATATGACCAGGGCAAGACCGATTACACCAGAATATCCTTTTGATCCAGAAATCGAACGAACCTTACAAAGACTTAGACGAATGTTAAGAATAACAATGGCTAATCAAGACAGCAATATGAATCAAGATGTACCAGCAGGAGGAGGAGTGATTCTTGCACGAAACAGAACTATTCGAGACTATCTTGAAAAAGATCTTGATGGACTTAATCCAGGAGTTGCCGCACCTGAAATTGAAGTCGACCACTTTGAGTTGAAACTGGTGATGTTTAATATGATCAACACAATTGGTCAATTTGGCGGCTCAGCAACTGAAGGTGCACGACAACATCTTAAATCTTTCCTCGAGATTTGCAACTCATTCAAAATACACGGAGTCACCCCCGATGTTTTACGATTAAGATTATTCCTCTATTCACCGAGGGATAGGGCAAAAGCATGGTTAAATAGTATTCCTGCTAGATCAATAGGATCTTGGACCGATCTTTTTCATGATTTCATTGCTCGATTTAATCCTACAAATTTGACTAATAAGCTTCGTAACGACATTACTCTTTTCGGCAGGCAGATGATGAATCCATGTACGAGGCTTGGGAGCGATACAGAGAACTTCTACACAAATGCCCCCTACACGAATTCCCAGTGTGGACACAAGTAACAATGTTTTACAACGCCGTGAATACACCAACAAGGATGATGCTAGATGCCTCGGCAAACGGCATACTCCTAGATAAGTCATCGGAGGAAGCAATGCAAATTCTAAACAGGCTGGCCAAGAATGATTATCAATTCCCCTCTACTAGAAGAGGAGGAGTTAAACGCCAAGCCACAATACATGAACTAGGATCATCAGACTCAATTTTGGCACAGTTGGCTACCTTAACCAAGATGGTCCAGAACATGCAGAAACCAAACAACACACATGAGGTCAAGGTAATGGATTCCTTTTGTGAGTTATGTGGTGGTAACCATGATTCTTCTGAATGTATGCAGAATCTGGAATCCAGCTTCTATGTGGGGAATTACAACCGAAACAACATTGTGATGTCCAATACATACAATCCAGCTTGGAAGAAGCACCCGAATTTTTCATAGAGTAATCCCAACAATGCTCTAAACCATAACAATCAGAATGTACAAGCATCGGGATTCCAGCAGAATATGCCACGGCAACAGTTGCCGCAACAACAACCGACAACATCTAGTTCTTTGGAAAATTCTCTCAATGCTTTTATGTTGAAAACTGAATCTTATATGGCTGAGAATAGTAACTTCATAAAAAATAACTGATGCTTTTATTAACAGGACTGAGATGAGATTGCAAAACCAAGAGGCGGCAATCAAATCATTGGAAAATCAAGTCGGACAATTTGCTCAAAACCTAAATACTAGACTGCAAGGAGGTTTACCTAGCGATACTGAAGTCGCAAGAGGAACTGGCCATGAGCAATGTAAGGCGATCACCACTAGAAGTGGCCAACAACATAAAGAGGCTCAAGCTCGCTCACCAAACAAAACTCCACAAAAAAGATCAAGACGAACCCAGCGGCAAAACCTCAGAGGATGAACCAGGAATTGCCACAGCAACCGGCAATAAGCATGCATCGGCAACCAACGATAGGCACGCCACGGCAACCCCAGTTGATGATGCCTCGGCAACTCCAGTTGCCCCAGTAATGCCATCAATTAGGTTCCAGACCAATGAAAGGATCGAAGATATCCGACTTCCACCACCATTCCCACAAAGGTTGAAGCGACAAAAGCAAGAATATTAATTCAAGAAGTTCCTTGATATCCTAAAGCAAGTCCACATCAACTTGCCATTGGTTAAGGCAATTGAACAAATGCCGACCTATGCCAAGTTTCCTAAAGACATTGTGTCCAAGAGAACAAGGCTAGGAGAGTTTGAAACAGTTGCCGCAACAAAGGGATGCATGGCCATGTTGCACAATCATATGCCACCCAAGCTGAAGGATCCCGAAAGTTTCACAATACCCTGTTTCATTGGAAACCACTATGTCGGGAAAGCATTCTGCAACCTTGGAGCAAGTATAAACTTGATGCCTAAATCGGTTTTCCAGAAACTAGGAATCGGGAAGGCAAGACCTACAACAGTTATGCTACAGTTAGCCGACAGATCCTATGTGCATCCAGAGGGAAAAATCGAAGACATACTAGTAAAAGTTGATAAATTTATTTTTCCCACTGACTTTATTGTTTTGGATTGTGAAGCAGATGAACATGCACCTATCATTCTCGGGAGACCCTTCCTAACAATAGGAAGAACCTTGATCAATGTTGAAAAAGGAGAACTCACAATGAGGGTGAATGACCAGCAAGTTAAACTAAATGCGTTCCAAACACTAAGGCATGCTGATGATCCGGAAGAATGCCAACTTCTTCATGCCACGGCAAAGTTTAACTTCGACGAGGAATTTAGTTGCCTCGGCAACTACATTACCGATCAAGAGGAACCTGAGAAGTATGAAGAACCGATCGATGAGGAACAACAAGAAAAGGCAAATTGGTTAGTCAATCGACCAGGTACATACTTTGAACCACTGGATTACTCAGGTAAGAAAGGCAAACTCGAAAAGCCCTCCATTGAACAACCACCGATTCTTGAGTTGAAACAATTGCCAGGACAACTAAAATATGCTTACTTAGGGGTAGACAATACATTGCATGTAATTATTTCCTCTAAGTTACAGCCTGAGCAGGAAAAGAAGCTGATCAAAATGTTGATGCTACACAAGAAGGCAATAGGGTGGACAATTGCCGACTTAAAGGGAATTAGCCTGGCAGTGTGCATGCACAAGATTTTGTTGGAAGATGATCACAAACCTTCGATTGAGGCCCAGAGGAGACTGAACCATGCCATGAAAGGGGTTGTAATGAAAGAAATCATCAAGTGGCTTGACGCCTGCATTATATACCCTATCTTTGATAGTACATGGGTAAGTACGGTACAATGTGTACCGAAAAAGAGAGGTATAACGGTGGTAAGTAATGAAAACAATGAACTCATTCCAACCAGGACTGTGACCGGTTGGAGGGTTTGTATGGATTATCGAAAGCTAAATAAAGCCACTGGAAAGATCACTTCCCATTACCCTTTATTGATCAAATGCTTGACCGTCTTGCAGGTAAACCCTTTTATTGTTTTCTTGATGGTTATTCAGGTTACAATCAAATTGCCATAGCACCAAAAGATCAAGAAAAGAAAACCTTCACATGCCCATACGGTACTTATGCTTTCCGAAAGATGCCGTTCGGATTGTGTAACGCCCCGACAACCTTCCAAAGATGCATAATGGCACTCTTTTCAGATATGGTCGAAGACTTCCTTGAGATCTTCATGGATGATTTTTCCGTTTTTGGTAATGACTTCTACAGTTGCCTCGGCAATTTAGAGAAGGTGTTGGCAAGATGTGAAGAAACCAATTTAGTCCTTAATTGGGAGAAGTGGCATTTTATGGTAGGTGAAGGAATAGTTCTCGGCCACAAGATTTCATCCAAGGGAATTGAAGTAGACAAAGCCAAGGTGGACGTGATCGAGAGATTACCCTCACCAAGTTTGGTTAAAGGAATTCGAAGCTTTCTTGGACATGCAGGTTTTTACAGGAGGTTTATTCATAATTTTTCTAAAATTACTAAACCCTCGTGCAATTTGCTTGAACAGGATAAATTCTTCAATTTTGATGATTCTTGCGCCCAAGCATTCGAAACCCTAAAGGAAAAGCTTGCCTCGTCACCCATTGTCGTTCCAGCAGATTGGACGCTACCTTTTGAGCTCATCTGTGATGCAAGTGATTTTGCTATAGGAGTGGTCCTAGGCCAACGCACATGTAAGACCTTCCATGTGATATACTACGCTAGTAAAACTCTTAATAGTGCTCAAGTGAATTACACAACAACAGAGAAAGAGTTACTAGCTGTAGTTTTCGCATTTGACAAGTTCCGATCCTATTTGATTGGTACAAAGGTAATTGTTCATACGGACCATTCGGGAATTAAATATCTATTTGCTAAAACGGATACCAAACCTCGTTTGATTTGTTGGATATTACTTTTACAAGAATTTGATATTGAAATTAAGGACAAGAAAGGAACAGAAAATCAAGTGGCCGATCACTTATCACGTTTAGAACGCAATAGGGAGGAGGACGCGGATTTAGAGATATGCGATGCATTCCCGGATGAGCAACTTTTAGTTGCCTCATCAACCATGGGTGTGCATGCCTCTGCAACCCTCGACGCTGCAGCAGCTCTTGACGCGCATGCCTCGGCAACCATGGATGCGCATGCCTCGGCAACCCTCGACATCGCAGCAGCTCTTGATGCGCATGCCTCGGCAACCATGGATGCGCATGCCTCGGCAACTCTTGACGCGCACGCCTCGGCAACCACTGATACGCACGTCGCGGCAACCATGGATACGCACGCCTTGGCAACCCTCGACGCCGCAACAGCTCTTGACGTGCACGCCTCGGCAACCATGGATGCGCATGCCTCGGCAACCCCTGACGCCTTGGCAACCATGGATGTGCATGCCTCGGCAACCCTCGACGCCGCAACAGCTCTGGACGCGTATGCCTTGGCACACACCTCGACAATCTTGGGAGCAGTCGTCACGGCAGCACATGCCTCGGCAATACCCTAGTACGCAGATTTAGTTAATTTCCTTGTTTGTGGTATTTTACCTTATGGTCTTACTCACCAAGGGAAGAAGCGGTTCTTCCGTGATGCTAAGCATTACTTTTGGGACGAGCCTCTTTTTAAACAATGTACAGATCAGGTTATACGCCGATGTGTCCCTGAAGAGGAGTAGCAGAATGTACTCTGGCAATGCCATTCTTCACCCTATGGAGGACATTTTGGAGGAACACGTAAAGCGGCCAAAGTTTTGCAATCCGGTTTGTATTGGCCAACACTGTACAAAGATGCCCAATAGTTTTACAAGCAATGTGATCGTTGCCAGAGAACGGGCAATATCTCTAGACGACATGAGATGCCGCTCCAAAACATCATCGAGGTGGAATTGTTCGATGTATGAGGGCTTGATTTTATGGGACCTTTCCCATATTTATTCGGCAACCTCTACATTCTACTTGTCATCGACTACGTGTCTAAATGGGTTGAGGCAGCTGCAATTCCCACCAACGATTCTAAGATCGTGCAACAATTCTTGCAAAAAAACATATTACACAGTTTTGGATACCGAGAGCAATTATCAGTGATGAAGGCAAGCATTTTGACAATAGACTTATTGCCAAGATATTGCAACGCTTCGGTATATCGTACAAGATTGCCACGGCATATCACCCACAAACCAATAGGCAAGCAGAAATTTCCAACCAGGAATTGAAGGGTATACTCGAGAAAGTTGTAAATTCCTCTAGGAAGGATTGGTCAGTAAGACTAGATGACGCACTTTGGGCATATCGCACTGCATTCAAAACACCCTTAGGTATGCCCCCTTCCGACTTGTCTATGGCAAAACATGGCATCTACCGGTGGAAATCGAACACAAGGCATATTGGGCAATCAAGACCGTGAATATGGATTGGGAAAGTGTTGGACAAAAACGTTTGTTGGACCTCACCGAGATAGAAGAATTCTGTGCACTCGCCTATAATAATGCACGAATCTACAAGGAGAAAACAAAGCATGACATGACAAGAAACTATTGTCGCGGCAATTCATGCCAGGGCAACTAGTTCTCTTATTCAATTCTCGGCTAAAACGTTTCCCGGGAAAACTAAAATCAAGATGGTCGGGACCATTCAATGTTGTTAAACCATTCTCTCATGGTGCCGTGATAATCAAGTCCATTACCGACGAACATGAATTCAAAGTTAAAGGACAAAGATTGAAGCACTACAACGGTGCCCATGTAGAACGTAACAAAGAAGTTGACACCTTAAGAGATGCATAAGCATGCTCTCCTTTCGATATTTTCTATTTCTTTTTATTTCTTTTTCATTTTATTTTTTTCTATTATTTTTGGTTATTTTTTTCTCTTTATTTATTTTTGGAATTTTTAGGAGATATTTTATTTTTCTTCATTATTTTTAGTTTCCAGGTTTTCTTTGTTTTCTTTTCTTTTCCACAACAAGACTCACAACCACCATGCTAAGGAAATTCACTACCGACTACTTGCCACGGCAACCGCAACAGAGGATGCCCCTGCAACTACCTCAGCAGTTGTCACGACAACAGAAACTAGTGATGCCCAAGCAACAACATTGGCTTCGGCAACTACTGATGCCCAGGCAACTGAACCTGCCTCGGCAAACATGGATCAAATCAAAGCAATGATATTCACGCGGTACCAGCCACAAGCATTCAACCACCGATCGGAAAATGAATCAAGCAAACGGCACGAAAGAAACTTATCACTCGAGGTGACGACCTTTCCGACTAACTCATTTCATTTAGTTTCTTTTAAATTTTGTTTCACTTTTACATACATTGAGGACAATGCTTCTCTCGAGTTTGGGGGTGTTGGTTTCTAGTTAGTTTCATGTTTAGTTGCATTCATCTCTAGCAATCACATATAGATTGCATATGTTACTTGCCATGCCTTTAATTGGATTTAATTGCTTAAGACTTGTTGAATATCCAATGATGAATTTTTGCCACTGCACTTAATTGAAAGAACCTTTAATTTTAGGATTGCATGAAAAGAACTTAGAATTTTACTATGATGCTGATTTTTTTACACGGTTGTGGCTTGTTGATTGAAAGAAACTTAGTGAACTTAGGTTGCTTAAAATTTGGGTAAATTTGAAAATTAAAAGTTAATTTCTTACTAGAGGTGCCCGAAACTGGCTCTAGTAGTTAATGCACATTAAAGAATCGCTAGAGGTGCCCGAAATTGGCTCTAATTCACTAAAATAAAATGAGAAATTATTTAATTAGCTAGAGGTGCTCGAAATTGGCTTTAGTCGACTAAAATAAAATAAGAAATTACTTATTTCGCTAAAGGTGCCCGAAATTGGCTCTAGTGAAAATAAAAATAAATGTCCCGGTAATTAAATTGATAAAAGCCTATTGTTCACATAGAATCTTGAATATCAACTTGTACACAACTACGCACACACATTGTCACGAGCATTATAGTTTGGTTCCAGGAAATTTTTGTGCTATCCGAAAAATTAAAAGGTGATCATACTTTGTGCCACGGTTCCGAGGTTTGAATTCAACTTTGAAGCATGTCTTTGATGATTAATGTCTTGGTAGGTAATTGTTAGTTTGCATTGCTTGAGGACAAGCAATAGTTCAAGTTTGGGGGTGTGATAAGTGTTCAAAAGTACTATTTTTATTACCCTTTTTACTCATATTATTGTTAGACTTAAGCTCATATTAGTTGCATAATTAGTCATTCATGCATTAATTCATGTTTCTTTCCACCGTTGAGCTTGATTACATAACTTGGTGATTATTGTGGGAAAAGATGCTGCTTTGGTGTGTTTTTGTGTGTGTGCAGAATCACTTGCCTAAACAAGGCTAAAACCAGTTGCCAGGGCAGTACATAAAGGAGATGTCGAGCTAGTTGCCAGGGCAATGCTTGAAGAAGATGCTGAGCTAGTTGCCAAGGCAATTTTTGATAAGGAATAAGATGATATGGTAGTCAAAATCGATGACAAGATAAGCCCAAGATGACGTGGAGCAAAGTTAAATCCCAAAGGAGTTTGATTTCCATGAAGAGGTTAAAGAGGAATTAAATCCCAAGAAGATAGGAGAAGTTCTAGAAGGAATTTAAATATAATAAAGAATTATATTCTTTAAAGATAATTTAATTCCAACTTAACTTCCTCCTCAAGAAGGATTTTGACGTAGCCATCTCCTATTTAAAGGACCAAGCCGTCAAAGATCAAGGGAAGAGAGGAGGAATTTCGACAACTCCAAAGGCAAGAGAGGAGAGATTTCGACAATAAGGGAGAAGCTTGGAGAGAGTTCGATTGGGAAAGAATTCAAGGGGGCTGATCGATTTCTTCTTCTTCTTTCCTTCCATTAGATTCATGGTTTGGGGATCATTCTTTGTATATCTTTTGAACCCAACCATGAACTACATTGATTGGTTGGGGTTATTGTGTTTTGTGGTTGTGAGAAACAATTGGATTTTGTTTAGGTAATAAGAGTTTGCACTATCAATTCAAGGTTTAATCATTCATGGTTCTTATACTTGTTTGCGAGTGAATTGGGAGAGGATCTCGTAACTTCATCTATTTATCTAATATCGAGAAAGTTAGATTCATGAAACGAATGAGTATGGTCTTTATTCAATCTATTGATGGTGAAGATTAATCCGGCTTAGGGATAAGCTAAGGATTTCAACGGCTAAGAAGAGCGCAAGATTGGTTGTTGTTCACCCTTGATTCACGCAGGGATGTATTATCAAGACATGCACAAATAGCTAGAGTTTTGACTTAGGGATAAGAAGAAATCATTGAAGAGCGTTTCGCCGAACTTTGGAAGTGAATGCTCAATTGCCCAGGCAATCGACCCATCCTTAATTGCCCAGGCAATCGCGAGAGCATTGCCCAGGCAATCTGATCAAACAACGAGGGGGAATTGCCCTGGCAACCGACCAGGCAACACGACATAATTGCCTTGGCAATCAACCAGGCAATTGCAACCAAATTGCCCTGGCAATCGACTAGGCAATCATAACAGGATTGCCCTAGCAATCCGGCTGCTACTCAATCACCAAGACGATCCAATCGGCTATCACACCTCAGCTCACGATAACCTGGCCTATTCTCTCTTTTGCTTTCATCTATTCTTTTAGTTTATTGTTTTTACTTTACTCGTTAAAATCAAATCCTACTATCAATTGTGTTTTTACTTTTACAGTGCGATAACTAAAGCAAAGTGGCCCAAACCAATCCCTGTGGAGACGATACTCGATACTCGTATCACTTTATTACTTGCAACGTGTATACTTGCACAATTGCGTAGCACTTATTACGCGCAACAATGGTCCCTACACAATTTAACTTAGGGTTTTGCTTCCAAACAACAATTCAAGCTTACTAGATCATTAATTCATCATAACAACCCTAAATTAAACTTGTATCCATAAACCCTAATCTTCTCCGTATAAACTAAAATATATAAGGTTTAAATTCCAACTCAATTACATGATTTTAACATCACACAAGCTTGATTCCAACTTGAATTAAATCATGAAATCATAAAATTCCAAAACCCCCAATTTCGTTCATAAACCCTAATTTCTTCCTCATAAAAGTTCTCATCAATTAAGCATGTATTCCATGAAATATTTACATCAAAAGATAGAGTTTGAAGAGTATAACAACTTTGTAGTTGAAAAGATTACCTGAAAATCGAGTTTCGGGGCTTGAATCGAGCTTGGAAATATTTTCTCTTCTTTCTTGCTTCACCCACGGTTTTGGAGAGTATTTTTCTGATAATTCCATCATATTTCATGTAATTAAGACACTTATGTCATTAAAAATTCATTCAAATACGGAAATTACCAAATTGCCCTTTTATCCAACGGTTGAGATTGATTTTATCATCAATCAAGGGCCAAGATTAAATCTTCAATTTCCTTCTTCCAAAATTGCCCTTTATAACTTTCAAATATTTCAAAAATTTTATCCTTGCCAAATGACCAATTTGCCCTCAAACTAGTCTTTATTTACTAGTTTGTTACCAAGTTGTCATTCCATTAAAATCTAACTAAATCTAGTTAGAATTCAACCAACCATAATAAAATGTTCATAAAATAACATTTTATGACTTTTCCATAGCTTTTGGATCAGTCTCTCGATTTTTCCATTTGATCCAATATACCGATAATTAACCTATTTACTCGGGATTAAACTGTAGGATTCATCTTGAATCGAACTAAAAATATTCTCAGCACTTATAATGGACTTTTATAACCTTCCTCTATCTTATGATGAAATCTCATAATTATTCAATTTAATTTGGATATCCAAATTCCATTTAAACTTTGATTGTAATTTCCCAATAATAGAAACATCGGATCCAACCAAAATCATGACATTCGATCCACACCCTTAGGTGATCTATTTATTTTATAAAATAAAAACCTTTAACTTTTAGGGAATTACAACTTTAGTCCCCAAACTTTTCTAAACTTTATACTTTAGCCATAAAATTTTTAAAATTTACATTTTGGTCACTAACTTTTTAAACTTCAATTCCCATTCCAATTTTCCTTGGAATTCAACCAAACTTTAAGAATACCTTATTCAATTCACTATCTATCACATTAGACCTATAAACCTTAGAAATTTCCTTTTCAAAACCCATAATTAGAGAAATCCTAACTTTTGCATTTTTTTCATTTTAGTCACTAAGTTAGCTTTTAAGCTATTATCTTAGTACTAAATGGCCATTAATCAACTTAGTAAATTTTGGTGTATCACACGCGCCATCTCTGGAGGCAAGGCTAACCGGTAAGCCACAGTTCAACCCTCTCAAGAATCTCATATGGACCGATAAACCTCAAACTTAACTTGCCCTTTCGCCCAAACGATCACTATTTTTCATGGTGACACCTTAAGGAACACCTTGTCACCAACATCATACTCAATATGCTTACGCTTCTGGTCCGCATAGGTTTTTTGTCGATTAAAAACTGCTTACAACATTTCCTTGATTATCTGAACCTTTTCCTTGGTTTGTACAACCGTGCCAACCTCTTAAGTCTAAAATCCATAAGCACAGGCAAGAAATGAGCAGACTTGGTCAAACGGTCTACTATCTCCCATATAGCACCATGCTTCTTTTGCATCAGTGGCAAACATGTCACAAAATCCATGGTCACGTGATCCCATTTCTATTGCAAAATCTGGATGGGCTAAAGCAAACTCGAAGGAACCTGGTGATCAGCCTTAACTTGCTGGCAAGTTAAGCATCTTGTCACAAATTCGGATACGTCTCTTTTCATACTAGGACACCAATATAAAAGGAAAAAGGTCTTGATACATCTTGTTACTCCCTGGATGCATAGAAAACAGACTACGGTGCACCTTACGTAGGATGTGGTCTCACAAATCCTCTAAAGGTGGAACACATAATAGATCTTTAAAGTACAAGATCCACCATCTCGCACCTCAAAATCATACGCCTCGCCTCTTTGAACCATCTCAATCTTCACTACCAACTCTTCGTCTAACACTTGCGTCTTCTTGATCTCTTGCACTAAGGTAGGCTCTACACGAAGCTCAGCTAACAGCCTACCATCCTTGGTCATCCTCAACCGGGCAAACATTGTCCTCAAGTCTGACATAGATTTTCTAGTCAAGGCATCAACCACCATATTAGCTTTACCAGGGCGATACTCTATGATGCAATCAAAATCCTTTAACAACTCAATCCATCACCTTTGCCTCAAATTCAACTCCTTTCAGATGAGGAGTTACTTCAAACTCTTATGATCAGTATAGATGTAACATTTTTCCCTAAATAATGTTTCCAAATCTTCAATACGAAGATAACTGCGACAAACTCCAAATCATGTGTAGGGTAATTTCATTCATGAGGCTTGAGTTATCTCGGGGTGTAAGCAACCACTTTACCCTCTTGCATGAGAACACAACCAAACCCATTCAGCGAAGCATCACTGAACACAACATAATCCTTCCCCAATTCGAGTTACGTCAAAATCAGAGCCTCCATAAGGTAAGCCTTCAATTTCTTAAAGCTTTATTGTATCCTCTCGTTCCACTCAAATGGAACTCCTTTCTGCAACAACTTGGTCATAGGTGCCACTATGATAGAAAAACCCTTAACAAAATGGCGATAATATTCGGTAAGCCCGAGGAAACTACGGACTTTTGCGATATTCCTAGGTGGTTTCCACTCTACTACTACTTGAATCTTTTGCGGGTTGACTTAGATCCCATCCACTGCGATAATGTGACCCAAAAACGCTACCTCAGAGTGCCAAAACTCACATTTATTGAACTTACAAAAAAAATGTATTTCCCTCAAAGTCTAAAGGACAACACGAATGTGATAATCGTGCTCCTCTTCTGAGCCTAAATAAACTAAGATGTCATCGATGAAAACCACCACAAACTAATATAGGTAAGGCTAAAAGATCTGGTTCATCAAATCCATAAAAGCTGCAGGTGCATTGGTAAGCCCAAAAGTCATTACCAATATCTTATAATGTAGATACTGCATCCTAAAAGCGATTTTCTGAACATCTTTTTCTACTACCTTCAACTGGTAGTAACCCGACCTCAAGTCGATATTCGAGAACATACGAAAACCTTTCAACTGGTCAAATAGGTCATCTATAATTGGAAGGGGATAATTGTTCTTCACCTTACCTTATTAAGCTGGTGGTAGTCAATGCACATTCTCATAGAACTGTTATTCTTCTTAATGAAAAAGACTGGGGCACCCATAGGAGATATTTTCGATCAGATGAACCCTCTTTCTAACAACTCTTGAATATGATTCTTTAACTCCCTCAACTCTGCGGGTTCTATGTGATACGATACAATAGACACTGGTGTCGTGCCTGCATCATATCTATCCGAAACTCTAGCTTACGGTCTGAGAAAAGTCTGGGTTACTCTTCTAAAAACATATCGACAAACTCTCTAACAATCCAAAGACTCTCAAGTGTAGGTCTCTCAACGCTTGTGTCAACCACGTGAGACAAGAAGGCCTTGCAACCTTATTGGATCATCCTTTGTGCCACCAAGGGCGACACTACACTAGAAAGGCAAGGATTCTTCATGCCCTTTACTTTCAACTTTGCCCCATCCAAACCACGAAGCTTAAGACTATTCACTCTACAACCCAAACTTGCATCATCTTAAACAACCAAAACATCCCTAGGATAGCGTCAAACTCTTGAAATGGTAACACCATAAAATTGGCCAGAAAGATCGAACCCTAAACCTTAATCAAACACCTCTTATACACCTTATCCACCAAAACATCATACCCCAACGGACTAGTCACACGAACTCCTATCTCAAGATCCTCGGTAGGGATACCCCATTGCTGAGATATTCCACTACGAATATAGGAGTAGGTAGACCTCAAATCCACAAGAGCAACAATAGGAGCAGAAAAAAAGGTAATTGTACCTAATATGACGTTGATGGCCTCACAATCCTCTTCAGACTTGATTGTGTGTTATCTCGCTGGTGTTCTCGCGGTGAACTAGAATGTACCCCCACTCTGATTCCTAGACATATGGTTTTCCCTCCTCTAACAAAGCCCTAACCCCTCTGAGTCGGATAAAAGGTCCTAAGTCTAGGCCGAAGTGGTATTAGTAGTTGTCGGACAATCCCTCACATAATGATCTGGTGATCCATACTCAAAGAAAACTCTAGATGTTTCCAAACAATAGCCTCTATGCCTATGCCCACACTGATCATAAACTGGTGTGCCATTACTCCTTTGTGATCCCTCTGGACTTATCATGGATGAAGATGATGAAGGCCTCCTATGGCCAAAAGACTCTGACCTCGAATTCTGGTTTGAAGCTCCCCTACCTGATTCCAACGATTTGTATTCCTCTTAGAATAAGATTGGGAGTTGTCAGAGAAGTTCTGGGTCTTCCCACCTAAACTCTCTTGCCCACCAACAAGGCCATATGTCAAACCTTACACTTACTCAAGCGACTTTGCACTTGTAGTCAATTCTGAAAGCACATTCAGTGGGGCTGTCGTCTAGTAGGTTTGGATCTACTTCCTCAAACCCTTCTAAAACCTCTTACACCTCATTTTCTCTATAACTACCAACTCTAGGGCATATCAGCTCAGCTACAGAAACTTTTGCTCGTACTTGAATATCGACTGGTTCCCTTGAACCAGATGGGTAAACCGATCCCTCAAGCTATCAATGTGGGCCTATTCTTTTTACTTCTTCTTAAACTCATCCAAGAAATCATCCCATGAAGGGTGGTTAGGGTACCACCCCAACTCTACTATTTCCCACCATTCTCATGTATTTCCTTCAACAGGGAAAGAACACATTTCAACTTGTCCTCGGGTTCCACCTTATTTGTCTTAAGATCAAACGAGTATCCCTCAACCACTAATTCATTTTAATTGGATTATCTTGCCCCAATCCCAGGAAGTCCGTAGCACCACGGCAATGTACCCTCTCAATTGGTGCCTAGCGAGGGGTAGTCGAAGGCTTAGGTATGGCCCTCACAATTTGGTGAAGGGCCTGGTATAGATGAGAGAAATAATTGGCCCATGGCTACTCTCATCTTTCGACATCTCTTTCTTGTCAAGAACATAATCCATATCATATCTCTCTTTCTAGGAGCCCCAACTCTCTTCACGGTCTCGTGTCCTCCTTAGCATGATTACTTTTCTGCACAAGAAAACAAATAAGGTTACACCATTGAATACTGAGTGTAAACAGGTACGACTTTGACTTATGGGCAACGTATTTGCTAGACACCTATACAACACTCTAAAAACCCCTAGGGCTTTCTAGAACCAGCTAAATTTAGGCTCTAATACCACTGTTGTAACACCCTCAACCCGAATATCACTTTTGGGCCTCAAGCCTAAAACCAAAACCATAAAATTTTGCCACTCCACTTAGCCTAAACACATTCATTTTATAGAATCCGTCAAGTTCAAATATTTGACATGAATATATGGTTAAAAATGTTACATGGGAGCTCTATTTAAAATACATAATTAAAGCATTCCGGTCATTATTTAAAATTCAAAATAAGAGTTACAATACAAAATAGGGTCTTACGAATACGCAGCCCAATTATTCTAAGTTCTATACTCGAACAACAAGTCGATGTTGAGGTCCTACTCTGATGGTGCTCTAACAATACACGTCAACCTACTGACCTGCAAATAGAAACAACAATTCCGAATGATGAGCTAATGAAGCTTAATGGATACACTTCCACTCAACCATGCTTCATGCAAATCATAAATAAGAGCATGTAGCTAAAAGAATGATATCAAGGCATAATATAACAACATTAGCGCTACTCTAGCCCCCTAAACACATAGTAAGCAATGATACAATAATCACACACAGTACATATACACCATACCAACAAACCTAGAGTAAGGCCCGGTGTCACACAGCCTTATGAACGTACACTCAGAGTGAGGCCTGGTGTCACAAAGCCTCAGAAACGTACATCTGGATGCTCATCTCTTGGTGTTGCAACACTCTCACTGGGTATTTGGATCACATCAATCAAAGTGACCCATCTACACAAGTGCTCTTACTTGGCACATAAAAACACACGATCTACCAAGGATCCCTATGGTTGCTATTACAAACAACTCATCCAACATTTACCAAGTTATTACTCAATATGCTCGTACATGAAGCTAAATTCTTGATTTCTTAGTTTTACTATTCATTTTACCCCATTAAAAGCCCATTGGGCCTTAGTTGAATTATAGGTCCCTCGAACTTAAAACGTAATTTATGGGCAGATTGCCCAATGAGTACCGATACTCGCTTAAGTGTATCAATACGCTCCTATGGGTAACGATGCCCACTTGTGCGTACCGATACTCGGCTTTACATGCTAAAAGGGTTTCACCTAAGCCCCGTACTGATACACAGGGCTATGTACTGATACACTATCGGTACCGCTACGCCCCTAAGTATACCGAAACCAAAATTTGCTACTGGAATTTGGATGGAATAGGGGTATCGATACCCCCATAGATGTAGTGATACACCCTTCCAACTCTGCCTAAGTTATCCATCCAAAACAAAGGGTATCGATACCAATTCATCCAATATCGGTATATGAGCCCAAAATTTAAATTTTAGAGCTCGTAATTCACTCTTAACACCCCAAAGACTTGATGATAAAGCCCCAAATTAAACCTTCAAATATGGAAGGTAGTTTAATTAGTTTCCTATCATTCTTACACCATTTTAACAACAAATTCGGATTTAGCCATTACTGGGGTTCCAAGCTTTTAACCAACCAAGACATCAAGTCAAGCAACAAGCAATCTAGTTTTATGATTTCTAGGAATACAAGGGAGTTAGTAGTGTACTAACCTTAATGATAACCTGCAAACTATGCACCAAGCCAAACCCTTTAAGCCCTCCTCTTCTCTTGAGCCTTAGAAGCTTCTCCCACCTCTTTCACTAAAAAAAGGCATTGTAAGATGAGTTACAATATTGTTGGGAGATTAAAAGAGATTAAAGGTTTGATTCTACAACAAGAAATAGAGTTAAAAATCCCTATTCCCGAACTCTTGCTCAACCCCCACCAAAAAACTCATCCTCCACCAATCTTGATAAAACTTACCTCAAATTATAGATCCTTAAATGTAGATTTCAACTCTCTCTACTCAAAATCCAAACCTAACACTCTAGAAGACAAAGATTGGACCTTTGCTTTGGGTTGGGGTGATGGAAAAAGATGAAGATATGGAAAAGGGGGTAGGGAACATGGTGATCTCACCTTCATAAAATCTCTGCAGAAAATATAGAGAATGGGCAACCTTTGCTTCAAAAATTGGGTATTTACCATAATTCCCCACTTTAACCTCATCTATTCTCCTCCCAACCCAAACCCAAGGCCAAAGGAAAAGATGCAAGCCCAAAAAGGCTCTCAATAACAACCCAAGGTCTAAACTTCTAACCCAAACTCATGACCGATGTTTTGGGTTAAACCGACCCACGAATTCTGAAATCCAGGTCATTACATAAACTTTGTTGGTTCTTTTTTGCATGAAATAACAATCAAACTTAATACGGTTGGTTCGTTCATAAAAGCTGAATTAAAAGTAATGTAAAGCACAACTTGATTATCACACCATAGCTTAACATGTACTAAAACCTTAATGACTACTTTATTGAGGAGCTAATATACCCTTAGGATTTCACAAATGGAATTGGCCACAGCTCTATCCAGCTTCTGCATTGGATCGTGTGACCATATTTGTTTCTTACTCTTCCATGAAATCAAGTTCCTTCCAGTAAACACACAATATCCTAACATAGATCTCCTATCTTCCTTAAATCCTGCCTAATCTGAGTCTGAAAAACATTTGATCTTAGTATGACCATGATTTTCATATAAAATTTCACGTCCAACAACACTTTTCAAATAATATAAAACTTGTTTTATTGTCTTCCAATGATCGACAATTAGTGATGACATAAACCAGCTCAATACACTTACCAAATAAGTAATATCATGATGTGTAAGATAATTCAAATTTCAAACAAGTCTTTTGTACCTTTAAGATTCTGCAAATAATTCACCTTCTTTAGTTAATTGTAAATTAGAATCATTAGAGTACTACATGGTTTAACACCCAATTTGTTTTACTTCGATAGTAAATCAAGCACGTACTTCCTCTGGATAGGAAGATCCATTCTTACTTATACTAACTTTAACTCTCAATAAATATTTTAACATCCTAAGTCTTTGGTATGGAATTGAACATGGAAAAATACTTTAGAAAAGGAATTTTGCTAGAGTCACTACTAGTGATTACAATATCATCCTCATATACAACTAACAAAATAATTCATCCATAAGACTTTTTATAAAAAAATAAAAAAATTACCTGGCGTGCTCTTCTGTATCATGGAATTCTCAATATCTTGACTAAATTTTCCAAATCCAGCTCGAAGACTTTGTTTTAAACCATACAAAGATTTTGTTTAAACAACATACTTTCTCATACTCCCTTTGAGCAACAAATCCAGCTGGTTGCTCTATATACATGTCTTTCTGAAGTTCACCATGAAAAAAAACATTCTTTATATCTACCTAGTGTAGAGACCAATAAAAAAAAATTTGAAGTGAAGATATCATGGTTGAATTTGATAGTGAACACACATTTACATCCAATAGATCGTTTACCAGCAACTAAATTAACCAAAAATCAAGTTCCATTGACATTTAGAGCAATCATCTCCTCAAGAATAGACGTACACCTCCAATATGAGTTAATGCCTCACGAATAATTTTAGGGATGAAATAAAAGCTCAAGAAGGCAAAGAATTATATGAAACAACATAAAAAAATTAGGTACGTACAAGTACATTTACCTTTTCAAAGAGCAATTGGAAGATTAATATCATTTGTGGTAGTCCAATCAGATGATAAAAAGATTGGCTCATTACGCCATGGTTATAGAGTCTCGAGAATAGGGTTAGAACTAGGTGGACATGGACGCTCATCAGAACATGAGTCTAGAGTCTTAGAACTAGATAGACGTGCGAGATGCGAAAAGGTGAACTCGACGAAAGGCTTAACCGGTACAGAAGATGATAGACCTGATTGTGAGACGACATGATAAAGTGACAAACCATCTTCTCTGAACCACAGAACCTGAATTTAAAGTGAATGGTGTTTTTTTTCATAAAGGTAACATCAACAGACACAAGCTATATACAACGTCTTGGAAAGTAACAATGATAACCTTTTTGAACATGAGGATACTAAATTAATACTCACTTTAAAGACTTAGAACCAAACCTTGAAACTTGAGGATGAGAATCTCTAAACAAAATAAGTACAACCAAATATCTTAGGTGCCACAGAAAATAAGTTTTTATTTGTAAAAAGAGTATAAAAGAGGTATTATCAGATAAAATGGAGGCAGACGTATAAGTAATGAGAAAACAACCAGTATAGACTATATCATGCCAAAAGCATTAAAACCTGCATTTAAAATAATAACAATTTCAGTTACATCACAAGAAAGCCTTCTTAGTTGAAATCGTTATTTCAATTTAACATAACAATGATTTTATTAGTATAGGTTTTGAGATAATAATTATTGAGAAAACGTCAACAATCTTTAGAGCAAGTGGTTAAATCTTTCAGTTGACACTCTTCCCTCTCCCTTAGGTTGTGAGTTCGAAATCCATTAGGAGCAAATTCTTCCTCCGCTCCCCCATAGGTTGAAATTGTTCAAAAAATAATTAATGAGAAAACAATCAGTATAGACATATAATTTAAATGCTACTAATGATAACAATTTATATTCGATAATAGTATTGTCAGTAACAGTGGCGGAAGCATTAAGGGACCGTTGGGGGCCACGGCCCCCTCAAAATTTTGGAAAACTCGAATTTTGTCCTTAAAATTTTTGAAAATTTCAATTTGGCCCCCCCCCAAAAATTTTTAATAATTCATATTAAGCTTAAAATTTTAAATATTTTTAATTAAAATCCCTCTCAATTTTTTAAAATTTTTTGTTAAATCTCTTAAAATTATTAAAATTTTAGTTAAATCCTCAAATTTTTTTGAAAATTTTCGTTCAATCCTCCAAAAAATTTTAAAAATTTGAGTTGGCCCCCTCAAATTTTTACTCCAAGTTTCACCGCTGGTCAGTAATGAGTTTGCTTTGCTTAGGATCATGTCATTTTTATCGGATCAATTGAAAAGAAGAGCATGAAGTAGAAGCGTGACCAAAATAAGCAATTCAAAAGGTTAGGATTGCAAGCTTCTTAGGTATATCCACATCACTGTAGTTACATCACAAGAAAGCCTTCTTAGGTTTCCTGCAAAGAAAATGTGATGATGGTGAAATAATTAATAATACTTATTTTTGAATTATTTTAAACTCGAGTAGTATGTAATTGGGTGTTTGTGCAATTTTAAAAGAAAACATATGGCTTTTACTTCAGTGTCAAAATTATAGTTCACAAAATCTGAACAAATATTCAACCTAGAAGCTAAATAAAAAATGTGTATAAACAAAAAAAAAAATTCGTGGTAGTAGAATACAATAGAATGTATCAGCTCTTACAAAAAATACGTCTTCTTTGTTTAAGACCATGCCAATTTTTCTCATATCAGTAAATACTCATTTTTTTATTTTTATTGTTTGACAATACTCATTTCCATGAAAAACAATGTCAAACAAACGATAACTACTTACATTCGAGATATTGTTATTTCAACAAAAGCATGCATTGTAAATTGATATTTTAGTGTTATTATTAACTTGATTTGAACTCAAATGTTGATGTAAAATGGGTGATGGTCTTAGAAGTGATCTATGTGTTGCGATATTTTCATAGTGGCAGATTTAGAACAAGTCCAAGGTTTGAATATATTAATGGGACACAGAAAATTTCCAGGTTGATCCAGATAGGTTATGTCCATGTGATATATTGAGAAATGTGAAACTTTTAAGATATGAACAACACAACTTTGTCTACTCTAAGTACCTAATGTAGAGTTTGATTGTGATGGGTTGGTGTTAATTCATATCGATGAGACAGTGAAACATGTGATGGATTTCTTGACCATAAATGATATTATGGATATATGCACTGACCACAAAATAGAAGATGGTGTATAATATTATATATATTAATGTTTGTTATATGTTATATATTATCCTTATTTTAAATATATGTGGATTGTTTTTTATTTATTTTATTCATGTCTATTTCTTTTATGCCTTTATTTACATCTGCCATGTTTTATTTAGATACATACCTAGAATATAAATTGTCAATGCGGTGTTTCCTTTTTCGATGATAAACTTGGCTAGTACTTAAGATGTAGGTGGTGGTTTTCGTGTATTCCTCGAACACCGGAGCCCTTTAAAATGAACTTACATGTATAACCAAAGTTTAATTTAATGTCACTTTAACTTGCAAAATCCGATATTAATAAAATGGTATTTAATTTGGTACCAATTTTGGGAGGCACGTAACTGACTCTCAAACCCTTTTTAAATATCTGGTTTTATTTTTCGGTGTCCGGTCTACCTTTTTAAAATGATCAGTGACGACTCTAATTTTACTCAAAATATGAATTTTTAAGAAAATTCCCCAAAAATCAAATTTTTAATAAAAGTGAGATACTTTGGATTTTTTAGTCGCTACAGCATGGCGACTCCGCTGCGGACAAAATTTTTGTTTTCAAAAAAGTAGAGTCAGGCCAAAAAAACAATTATCGCTTTATTAATATCGGAAGTTACGAGTTAAAGTGATAATTGAGTTAATATTTGTTTATAAACATGAGTTTGTTTTGAACGCATTTAAAATTTGACATATAAACTCGTTCATTTAAGTGAGGGGAAAACGCTTTTGCTTCCGTGGGGATATTGTTCCCCCGTGTAAGCCTACCAAGTACCTTCGGGGCTCTAGTACTTTATGTTTTCGTGGGAATATCATTTTCCCGTGTATACATAGACGAATGGGTCCCCCTGAATTGAACTCGATTGAAAGGAGCCTATAATGGATGATGATCGGAGGCCTTGCTACCCTTAGAGGGGACAACGAGGATAGTTCGGTACCCTTTAGTACCAAAATTGCATGTAGAAAACATAGAAAGCCCACCCCATTAGAGCCATGCGGATAACCTAAGGGGATTAGATGGTATGTAGATAGGGTTGCATCTTTTCACGCTTTGTTTGCTCTTTTTATTTCCTTTTGTCGCAACATCATTTTGATCATTTGTTTATATTCGATACTAATTTATTTGTTTTGTTTTCTTTTTTGCATTTTTTTGTATCTTCATGGTGTTTTTAAGGTGTTGATTTGTGAGTGGTCTCCAAATTAGAAATCATTCATAATGGATAGAAGGTTTTGTGATCATGTAGAAAATAGTGCAAATTTCTAGCGTTGTCCTAAAGATACACGAGAGACTAGAGAAGGCGGCTCATCCAAAGGCTTTGAATTAGACGTAGAAGACGATACTTGAGCTAGTGACAAACAATTTGAGGTGCAAGAATTGAAGAAGCAAATGGACGAGATGATAAACTTAATGACCGCTATAGCTAAAGTGAAAGGGACTGTCGAATCGAACGAAGAATTGGTCAAGAACTAGAACGTGAAGTTTAAGGGTCAGAACTCTACCCCTAAATGGGGTAACTCTAGCAGATACCATTGTTAGAACCCATTCGTGATTCACATCAACAAACCAGTAGGAGAAATATCTGAGTCGAGCTCTAGAAAAGTGGTGAGAGGTCTAGAAGAAACCCAAGAAGTAAGTAATGTGAAGAAGCATGTTTTGATTCTTATGAGATACACCGAGTTACTCTCGATGCTGGTTAAAAGGAATCTCATTACCCCGGTTCAGTCTGTGCCAAAGAAACCTCCTTACCCGAAAGGTTACAACATTCATGCCAAATATAATTACCACTTCGATGAAGTAGGATTTTTTGCATAGTACGCTCTGGTCGGTAAAGCGCAAGACGTAAGATTACTACTCCTTTGATAATGTTCGATGATAAGAAAATCTCCTAGGAAAGACTGATGGATTTATTTAAACTTGAGATTTCTTTAAAAAAAGAAAAAAAAAGGAAAAAGGAAAAAAATATGTCTAGAAATGAACAATTGATAGAGCTGTGGGGGAGAAAAAATCTAATAAGGAACTAGATTCCACCTGTTCAATACCCCAGCATTAGAGATAAATCTCTAAAATGAATGAACAATCAAATAAGTCTCGGGGCATCATGATGGAGCTGTGGGTGGAGAACAAATCTAATAAGGAGAAACGTTCCACCTGTTCAATACCCTAGCGTCAGAGATGACTCTTTGAAGACACTGATACGGTATTGATAAGTGTTCAAAAGTACTATTTTTATTACCCTTTTTACTCATATTATTGTTAGACTTAAGCTCATATTAGTTGCATAATTAGTTATTCATGCATTAATTCATGTTTCTTTCCACTGTTGAGCTTGATTACATAACTTGGTGATTTTTGTGGAAAAAGATGCTGCTTTGGTGTGTTTTTGTGTGTGTATGTGCAGGATCACTTGCCAAAGCAATGCCGAGCTAGTTGCCAGGGCAATGCATGAAGGAGACGCCGAGCAAGTTGCCATGGCATTTGTCGATAAAGACAAAAAGCAATATGGATGTCGAAATTAATGACTAGACAAGCCCAAGATGACATGGAGCAAGGCCCAAGCCCAAAGGAATTTGATTGCCATGCAGAGATTAAAGAAGAATTAAATTCCAAGAAGATAGGAGAAGTTCTAATAGGAATAAAATTATAATAAAGAATTATATTCTTTAAAGATAATTTAATTCCAACTCAAACTCCTCCTCAAAGAAGGACTTTGGCCTAGCCCTATAAATAGCAAGGAGATTTCGACAATCCATAGAGAGAAAAATAGAGAAATTTCGATAGAGAGCATTAGGGGAAATTTCAACTTCTTCTTCTTCTTTGCTTCTATTAGATTCATGGTTTGGGGATTATTCTTTGTATATCTTTTGAACCCAACCATGAACTAACTTGATCGGTTGGGGTTATTGTGTTTTGTGGTTGTGAGAAACTACTGGTTTTTGTTTAGGTAATAAGAGTTTGCACTTTTCTATTTCAAGGTTTATTCATTCTTGATTCTTATTATTGTTTGCGAGTGAATTGGGAGAGGATCTCGTGATTTCATCCATTTATCTAATATCGGGAGAGTTAGATTCAAGAAACGAATGAATATGATCTTTATTCAATCCAATGATGGTGAAGATTAATCCGGCTTAGGAATAAGTTAAGGATTTCAACGGCTAAGAGGAGTGCAAGATTGGTTGTTGTTCACCCTGATGATTCACGCAGGATGTATTATCAAGGCATGCACAAGTAGCTAGAGTTTCGACTTAGGGATAAGAAGAAACCATTGAAGAACGCTCCGTCGAACCTTGAAGTTGCTGCCCAGTCGCCCAAGTAGTTGCCCAACTAGTCGCCCAGGCAACCATCAATTAGTTGCCAAGGCAACCCCGTTGTGCAAGTCGCCACGGCAACTGAGTTGCCCGTGCACTCTTTTACCAAGACAATCCAATCGGCTATCACACCTCAACTCACGATAACCTAGCCTATCTCTCTCAATCGATCTCATCTTTTCTTTTACTTTATTGCTTTCTAGTTTAATTATTAGTTAAACTCCTTTAATCCTTTAATTGTGTTTTTACTTTTCACAGTGCAGTAACTTAAGCAAAGTGGCCCAAACCAATCCATGTGGAGACGATACTCGATACTCATATCACTTTATTACTTGCGACGTGTATACTTGCACAATTGCGTAGCACTTATCACACGCAACAAGTTTTTGGCGCCGTTGCCGGGGATTGGCAATTGGTGTTAGTTGTTTTTGTTATTGCATTTTTTTTCTCTTAGTTTTACTAACTTTTCTTTTTGTTTGTTTTATATAAAAAAACAAAAATTTAGGTGCGCTACAAGTTAAGGGACATCCACATGTCAGGAAATAAAAGCCAATCTATTCGAGAGATGATGTTGGAAGATATGAATCAATCCAATCAAGATTTTCTTGCACCCTTTGATGATTACCTATACCAACCGAGAAAAGCCCAAAGAACTTATACCGTGGAAAAATCTTGTGCTATGTGTGGAGAACATCATGTGTTTGAAAATTGCCCTCACATTTTCGGTGCTTATAACTACATGGAGGACCATAGAGGGAACCAACAACAAAATTCTTCATGGTATGGTCAAAAAGCTCAAAATTTTTTTTACCATAACAATTTTGCCGCAACAACAGATATGCCATGGCAATGTAGTCCTTTTCAAGAGCATTTCAATTCCTTGGAGGAAACGTTACTAGCTTCCTTGGCTAGACTTGACGGATCAATTGAAGAGATTCGAGAACTATCAAAATCTATGGATACGAGGATAGCTCAGTGGGATGCAACCTTAGGGGATTCAGAAGATCAATTGGGGAGATCCACATATGTCATGGATAACATGCACCGACAATTCATTCTTAGGGATACTGACGTCCCAAGGCAAGAGGATAAGGAGCAATACAAAGAAATCTCTCCGATGTGTGAGGAACAACTAGAACCTCAAAGTCAAGAGGATGCCAATGAGAGAGACTGCCCAACACATGATGAGCTTGAACAACAAATTGCCTCGGCAATGATTGAGGAGCCTGAACAGAGCAATGCCGCGACAACACTCAGTGAAGCTGAGAACAACAATACTACAGCAAATTTTGAGGAACCGGATGCCCATAAGGTTACAACGTTGATGTTGAAGCAGGAATCTGTAGATTGCTCTCATCTACAATTGCCACGGCAATTACACGACCACATGCAAGATCAACGAGATGATAATACTTTGCCAATGGAATATGAGCAGGTAATAGTTGAACCTTTTGAATTCTATAAAAACTCACCTCGTCCATTGCAGGTATGTCTTGAGGAACCGAGGTTGGTTGATTTGAAGCTATCGAAATCTCTACTGATGGAGATGTTTGAGAGACCAAAAGAAAAAGGTGTTTGGATTCATAAAGCTCTTGTAAAATTGGTTCTTCCCTTGACTTAAAGCAAAATTTGACAATCGATTGCCACGGCAATTGGCTTGAGCAAAGCAATTGCCACGACAACAAAGGCTACATCCAACCATGATAGAAGTCGACAAGAATGAGGTAATTGAATGGTTGAGAATGGATATAATTTTTCCTATTAATATATTTGTGCCTTCGGGAATAGTAGCAAGGTGGAGAGTATACATGGACTACAAGTTTAACAAAGAAGAAAGACACCTCCACCATGGTAACGCAAAAGGGAGTAGTGGCAAGCACATTGGCCAAACTCTTTTTGGGCAATATTATCACTCGATGGAGGGTGCGGATGGACTATAAGAAGTATCGAAAACGGCAACCTTCAATACCGCAGCAACCCTTGATGCCTCGGCAACCATGGATGCGCATGCCTCGGCAACCTTCAACACCGCAGCAACTCCTGATACGCACGCCTCGGCAACCATGGACGCGCACGCCTCGGCAACCCCTGACGCCTCGGCAACCATGGATGTGCATGCCTCGGCAACCCTCGACGCCACGGCAACTACTGATACATTTATTTTTATTTTTATTTTTTTTGAACTATTTTGTTCTATTATTTTTGGTTATTTTTTCTCTTTATTTTTTAGGATATATTTTATTTTTCTTCATTATCTTTAGTTCTCAGGTTTTCTTTTCCACAACAAGACTCACAACCACCATGCTAAGGAAATTTATTGCCGACTACTCGCCACAACAACCACAACAGAAACTGGCGATGCCCAGGCAACAACAATGGCTTCGGCAACTACTGATGCACATGCAAGTAAACCTGCATCGGCAAACATGGACCAAACCAAAGCAATGCTATTCACACGGTACCAGCCACAAGCATTCAACCACCGATCGGAAAATTGAATCAAGCAAACGGCACAAAGGAAACTCATCACTCAAGGTGACGACCTCTCTGACTAACTCATTTCATTTAGTTTCTTTTAAATTTTGTTTCACTTTTACGTGCATTGAGGACAATGCTTCTCTCGAGTTTGGGGGGGTGTTGGTTTCTAGTTAGTTTCATGTTTAGTTGCATTCATCTTTAGCAATCACATATAGGTTGCATATGTTACTTGCCATGCCTTTAATTTGATTTAATTGCTTAAGACTTGTTGAATATCCAATGATGAATTTTTGCCACTGCACTTAATTGAAATAACCTTTAATTTTAGGATTGCATGAAAAGAACTTAGAATTTTACTATGATGCTGAATTTTTTTTACACGGTTGTGGGTTGTTGATTCAAAGAAACTTAGTGAACTTAGGTTGCTTAAAATTTGGGTAAATTTAAAATTGAAAATTAAAAGTTAATTTCTTGCTAGAGGTGCCCAAACTCGGCTCTAGTAGTAAATACACTTTCTTGCTAGAGGTGCCCGAAACTGGCTCTAGTAGTTAATGCACATTAAAGAACCGCTAGAGGTGCCCGAAATTGGCTCTAGTCGACTAAAATAAAATAAGAAATTGCTTACTTTGCTAGAGGTGCCCGAAATTGGCTCTAGTGAAAATGAAAATAAATGCCCCGACAATTAAATTGATAAAAGCCTATTGTTCACATAGAATCTTGAAAATCAACTTGTACACAACTACGCACACACATTGTCACGAGCACTATAGTTTGGTTCCGGGTAATTTTTGTGTTATTCGAAAAATTAAAAGGTGATCATACTTTGTGCCACGGTTCCGAGGTTTGAATTCAAGTTTGAAGCATGTCTTTGATGATTAAAGTCTTGGCAGGTAATTGTTAGTTTGCATTGCTTGAGGACAAGCAATAGTTCGAGTTTGGGGGCGTGATAAGTGTTCAAAAGTACTATTTTTATTACCCTTTTTACTCATATTATTGTTAGACTTAAGCTCATATTAGTTGCATAATTAGTTATTCATGCATTAATTCATGTTTCTTTCCACTGTTGAGCTTGATTACATAACTTGGTGATTTTTGTGGAAAAAGATGCTGCTTTGGTGTGTTTTTTTGTGTGTATGTGCAGGATCACTTGCCAAAGCAATGCCGAGCTAGTTGCCAGGGCAATGCATGAAGGAGACGCCGAGCCAGTTGCCATGGCATTTGTCGACAAAGACAAAAAGCAATATGGATGTCGAAATTAATGACTAGACAAGCCCAAGATGACATGGAGCAAGGCCCAAGCCCAAAGGAATTTGATTGCCATGCAGAGATTAAAGAAGAATTAAATTCCAAGAAGATAGGAGAAGTTCTAATAGGAATAAAATTATAATAAAGAATTATATTCTTTAAAGATAATTTAATTCCAACTCAAACTCCTCCTCAAAGAAGGACTTTGGCCTAGCCCTATAAATAGCAAGGAGATTTCGACAATCCATAGAGAGAAAAATAGAGAAATTTCGATAGAGAGCATTAGGGGAAATTTCAACTTCTTCTTCTTCTTTGCTTCTATTAGATTCATGGTTTGGGGATTATTCTTTGTATATCTTTTGAACCCAACCATGAACTAACTTGATCGGTTGGGGTTATTGTGTTTTGTGGTTGTGAGAAACTATTGGTTTTTGTTTAGGTAATAAGAGTTTGCACTTTTCTATTTCAAGGTTTATTCATTCTTGATTCTTATTATTGTTTGCGAGTGAATTGGGAGAGGATCTCGTGATTTCATCCATTTATCTAATATCGGGAGAGTTAGATTCAAGAAACGAATGGATATGATCTTTATTCAATCCAATGATGGTGAAGATTAATCCGCTTAGGAATAAGTTAAGGATTTCAACGGCTAAGAGGAGTGCAAGATTGGTTGTTGTTCACCCTTGATTCACGCAGGATGTATTATCAAGGCATGCACAAGTAGCTAGAGTTTCGACTTAGGATAAGAAGAAACCATTGAAGAACGCCCGCCGAACCTTGAAGTTGCTGCCCGGGCCGCCCAAGTAGTTGCCCAACTAGTCGCCCAGGCAACCATCAATTAGTTGCCAAGGCAACCCGTTGTGCAGTAAGTCGCCACGGCAACCGAGTTGCCCGTGCACTCTTTTACCAAGACAATCCAATCGGCTATCACACCTCAACTCACGATAACCTAGCCTATCTCTCTCAATCGATCTCATCTTTTCTTTTACTTTATTGCTTTCTAGTTTAGTTATTAGTTAAACTCCTTTAATCCTTTAATTGTGTTTTTACTTTTCACAAAGGGCAAGAACTTAAGCAAAGTGGCCCAAACCAATCCCTGTGGAGACGATACTCGATACTCATATCACTTTATTACTTGCGACGTGTATACTTGCACAATTGCGTAGCACTTATCACACGCAACAAGTATTAATTGCAATTGGAAGAATACACTTGTACTAAGAATTCTCAGTTTGATATTTTTGCACTCCATATGTTAAGCAAATTCGAAAACCTGGAATATATTTTAGAGAAAAACAATGAGAACTAGAAGGAGTAGTTTTCCAACAGATCAAGAAAATACCATAATCATGAGGATGAACCTGTAACACCCCTTTTCCGTATCCATTACTGAATACGAGTCAGAGGTATCACAAGAAATTCGTAAAACCCTCTACATTTGTAATTCGGCAAAATTTTGCTTTTTTTTAATATTACAATATATTTAGTTTTTATTTACAAATCTAGTTAATCACATAAAGTTTAAACATAATATTTTCATCTTCAAATTGAGTTTATTTTCAGGCAGCAACTTATCAATTTAATTTGTCTTTATATAATTAGTAAAACTGCCTAAAAACTGCATGATTTAAAATTCATCCAAATTACAAATTCTATCAGAGCAGTCATAGCATTTTGATATACATGTCAACTAGTAAATATCAAATAGTGTCAAAAGATATCTTACTGATACTGATGTACCTGTTATTAATTGATGATGTCCTTTTATGCTCATTACTCCAACCATTTCTTCTTTCCTACGTGTAAAACAGTTACATGCTAAGTATTTACTTAGTGAGGCAATAATTCGAATTCAAGTGCAATTGTCATAATATCAATATTAATGATTAACAATGCATATGATCACCTTACCATTACATGCTCGTTAACATATAAATATGTATATCAAAGTGATAAAATTAGATCTTACCAATATTGTTGTCATTTCCATCTGTAAGCTTTCAATGCTTACCAATACCTCTTTCCATTTCTATCTACAAGCTTTCAAGCTTATCTTCCTGTTTCTTTTTTATTCTTTTCAATTTATTTAGCCCAAGGTATCGAATTAAGAGATTCTATGTACACGAGTCATCCCCCTATACTTACTTGAGTATAGTATATTATTGCACTCTACCGGGAGTGCTTAGCACCGAAGTGCTTCGGTATACTTACCGGAGTATACCATTAATGAAATTTGCACGTTACCGAAAGTGCTTAGGATATTTATACAGCTGTTTATGACTCTATGGATATCCAACTATACCTTCGAATCCCTATATCATACATTGGGCTTTATTTCATCAATGGCAACATATATCAATATATATATATAATATCAACATTGATCAATTCATACCCGTAATAACATTTCGATTTCATCAATGTAAATAATCATATGATCAATTCATTTTATATTTCAATTCTTGACATATTACGATATGTCAATCATATGCTCAATGGCATAATTATCATGGCAACAATAATTTAGGGTAGGCTCATCGCATGCCATCCCAATCATGTATAAAATATCAATGTAGTATGACATGTATGCAATTACACTTACCTGGGCCGTCTATTAGTATGCCTCACTATTTCCTCTTTGATCTTTTCCTTCATTGTACCTCGAACCTCCCTTGATTCAAACTTAACTTCATAATTCAAATAAGTAAAATATTTGTTAGATCCCAATCTAACAATATCTTAGACATATTGTCCAAAATAATCATTCGAATACAAAATCTCCAAACGTTTTCTATTTTTCCTTGTTTTGTTCAAAAACTCATTATGGTCCTTAGTGACCAATTTGAACTTCCATTAATCCCTTTCAAGCTTACTATTCAACCTTAGATACAAAGTGTATCAATTCTCATTTTCTGGCAGTTTGCAAGCCTCCAAAGAAATATTTCAATAAAATAATCTACAACTCGAAATTCGACTTCGTTTGTTCTGAAAGAAACTAGATTTGATAAGATTTTTACCCATATAAATTAATATTCCAGATTCATCTTGTACGATTTATGGCGAATTTTCAAAGTCAGTTACAATGTTGAAATTCGGAACATATTGGTGTTTTGTTTTCTGACCTTTCGTCACTTTCAAACTCATATCTTTTGACTCGGAACTCAAAATCAGTTTCCGTTTGTTGGACATTAAACTAGATGAACAAATCTTTATATCGGTATAAAATTCACCATCTAACCATTTTTGTAGATTTTATTGTGAATTTTCAAAGTTACTGCCATAAACCAGTTTTTCTACACAACTTCCATAAACAACTTCAACTTTTATACCAACTTCTCCTTACTTCTCTACTTTTCAATTTAGTCCAATTACTTGTTGTAAACCATCATCTTATGGCCTTCTTCATCAAATAATTATTCACAATAATTCTCCTTAATTTTCCTTCTTTACCGAAATAGTCACTAAAATGCAAAGATAAGGATTCAAACTTCTTAACTTTGCAAATTAGTCCTCAATTCAACATTACTACCTTAATTCCACAAATAAAAATTAGATTTAGCTCCCATACAAAATTTCAATTTCGATTTGGTCACTTAACGTTGACAAATTGTCAAAATGGTCACTAATTCAATTCAACATCAATTTGGTATTCTAACTTCATTTTCTTACCTCTAACATGATTAATAACATAAATACACTCCAAATTCTAAAAATTCAGATTTGGTCCTTCAACTTTTCAAATTGCCGAAATGGTCCCTACACAATTTAACTTAGGGTTTTGCTTCCAAACAACAATTCAGGCTTACTAGATCATTATTTCAACATCACAAACACTAAATTAAACTTGAATCCATAAACCTAATCATCTTCATAATAATCAAAACATGTAAAACTTAAATCCCAACTCAATATCATGATTTTAACATCATACTAGCTTAATTTCAACTTGAATTCAATCATGGAATCATAAATCTCAAAAGCCCCAATTTGATCCATAAACCCTAATTTCTTTCTCATGTAAATTCTCATCAATCAAGCATAGATTCCATGAATTATTGATATCAAAAGATAGAGCTTGAACAGTAGAACAACTTTGTAGTTGAAGAGATTACCTGAAAACCGAGTTTCGGGGCTTGAATCGAGCTTGGAATTTTTTTTCTCTTTATTTCCCTAGCCCTCACGTTTTTGGTTGGAAAAGATGAACACCATTATTTCACACATATATCTATTAAATGAATATTAAATTCATTTAATAGTGAAATTACAATTTTGCCATTTTTATCCAATGGTTGAGATTGATTTTATCATCTATCAAGGGCCAAGATTTAATCTTCCATTTCCTCTTTCCAAAATTGACCTTATAACTTTTTAAATATTTTAAAATTGCCATTGGGGCCAAATGACCAATTTGCCCTCCAACTAGTCTTTATTTACTAGTTTGTTTCCAAATTGCCATTCCATTAAAATATAACTAAATCTAGTTAGAATTCAACCAAATATAATAAAATATTCATAAAATAACATTTTATGACTTTTCCATAGCTTTTGGATTAGTCTCCAAAATTTCCATTCGATCCAATATATTGATAAATAATCCTGTGCTTAGAAATAAACTGTAGGATTCATCATGAATCAAACTAAAAATATTTCCAACTCTGGAAAATGACTTTTGTAACCTTTCTCTATCATATGGCAAAATTTCAAAATATTCCAGTTCGATTCGGGTATCCGAATTCCACTTAAACTTTAACTGCGATTTTCCCAATAATTGAAGTATCAGATCGAACCAATAATTCCGCATTCGATTCACACCCTTAGGTGTTCTATTTATTTATGAAATAAAAACCTTTAACTTTTAGGGAATTACAACTTTAGTCCTCAAACTTTTCCAAAGTTTATACTTTAGCCATAAAATTTTCAAAATTTACATTTTGGTCACTAACTTTTTAAACTTTAATTCCCATTCCAATTTTCCTTGGAATTCAACCAAACTTTAAGAATACCTTATTCAATTCACTATCTATCACATGAGACCTTTAAACCTTAGAAATTTCCTTTCCAAACCCCATAATTAGAGAAATCCTAACTTTTGCATTTTTGTCATTTTAGTCACTAAGTTAGCTTTTAAGCTATTATCTTAGTACTAAATGACCCTTAATCAACTTAGTAAATTTTGGGGTATTATAGAACCGAGCAATTTGGAAGGAATTACACAACTTCAAATATCGCCCCCAACATTCAAAGGCGAGATGTTAATCGCATGAGGATTGAATATAAGGCGTTCTTATATTTGATGTTTAGGGCATTATTATTTTTTCTATTGATTTTGATTTTGTATATTAACCCAAAAAGCATCCTTTGTTGAAATGATAGCCAGCAAACTGACATATAGATGAAAAAAAGAAAAGAAAAAGAAAGAAAAAGTAGAAGAAATAAAAAAAAGAAAAGAAAGAAAAGAAAGAGAGATAGATAGAAAGAATAAGGTTTATCTATATTGTCGTAAGAACATAGTTTAGAATGCAAGGTCAATGATGTACATGATTGACCTAAATACAAAACATGTCAGTGATTCTGAAGAGAATAATAGCAAAACTTAGTATGCTACACAGTCTGAGGGCTAGAAAGTAAGTGTTTGCCATAATACCTTAGTTGGATCAGAAAAATAAAGATTGAGTTTGATTGAAGAAATGAAATTTTGGAGACTTAGAGGGCATGTTTTAGCCCACCGTTGAGAAAGAAGAAAGATTATCCCGATGGACCAGAGGCAAAAATGACAGTTAAACCTAAAGGTGAGATGAGGAACTACCAAGATCAAGAAGAAAAAGAATGTTTCTCTACATGGCTTTATAAATGGAGTTTTAGGTCGGGGAAATACATGGTCAATCTAGCATAAAAGAGTAATTTATCAGTAATTACGAAGAAAATAATAGCCATATTTCATATGCCAGACAATTCAGAGATTTGAAGTGGCTTTTCCGCCTTAATTTGTTGTATGGTTTAGAATAATGAAGATTTGGGACCTTGTTGAAAATTAAGGAAAATTTGGGAACTTGGGGGCATGGTGTTCATCCCAAAGTTGAAATAGAAGAAGGCTCATTGTGAAGAGTTGTAGAAGAGGTAACAGTTGAGCCCAAGTTGAGTGAGGGCAACGTTACAAAATAGAATTTTAGGAAATGATAGATTCTGTATGACCAGTGTAAGGCAGCATTTGCCTTTCAAAATGAAACAAAAATGAAGATTTGGTAAATATAGAAGAAATGGTTTGTTTGGTTTAGGAAATTGAAAATTGGACCTCATCGAAGTATGAAAAACTCGAAGACTTAGAGGGGTATATGTCCACCCCAGTATTGAAATACAAAAAGGCTTATTGTGAAGAGTCGTGGAAGAGGTGACAGTTGAGCCCAAGTTGAGTAGGGAATTGTTACAAAACGACAGATTTTATATGACCAGTGTAAGGTAGCAACTACTTTTCAGAATGAGACAAAAGATGAAGATTCGGTAAAGATAGAAGAAATGCTTTGTTTGGTTTAGGAAATTGAAAATTGGACCTCATCAAAGTATGAAAAGCACAAAGAGTTGGGGGTATATGTTCACGCAAGTGAAGTGGGGGCAATGATCCAGAGTTGAACTTCAGGAAGTGACAGATTGTGTTCCGACCAGCGCAAGTTAGCAACACCCTTTCAAGAAGGGATAAAAGATAAAGATTTTGCAAAGACAAAGGGTCTATGGAAGCTAAGGGTGATCAACCAGAAAGTAAGGTTTTTTCCCCAACAATTCTAAAAATGACTCTACTCATGCATCATTTGTAGTTAGACATCCTTATGTTAGGCGCATACTAACTCATACCATCATAGCATTTTGTTTATTCAAAGCATGTATTCAAGATTGATGAAAGGTTGGATCTACAGCTTCACGAGAGGAGAAGTAGATCTCAGAAAAGAATCAAGAGTCCTTCGACTTGCATAATTAGGATTTCTAAAGGTCTTCCAATCTTCGATTATTCGAGAGTGCGAACATCTTTTTAAGCCAGGACGATCCGAAGTTGGGGCATTCAGTCGAGGTATTCTGGTGGTCTCTAAGTGAGACGTGTAATACCTCAATATTTGCTTAGTGACTAAAATGCAAAGAATCAAAAGTAAGTGGTTTTAGTATAGTGATTAAAACGTAAAATTTTAAAGTTTGGTGGCTAAAGTGAAAAGTTGGGAAAAGTTTAGGGACCAACATGGTAATTTTCCCAATAATTATTTTTATGGCAAAAATGAATAGTTTATCCCGGTATAAGAATTTTGGTGAGAATCGGATTTTTGGTACGGGATTTGTGTGAAAAGTTATAAAGGGGATAAGTTTCGGAAATTAATTCGAATAATTATTCGAACTCATAAAATTATGAAAATTTTAGGGAAGTCTTAGAAAGACTTGAAGAATATGATAGTATGGTTTTTGAATCGTTTTTATTCGGTTTAAATTCGATTCTATGCAATATTTGGGTGAAATAGGTGAAAATGACATTTTTGAAGATAAGTTGGTTCATTAAGGGTAACAAGGTCATTTCACCCTTAATTTATAAATATTATTGATTATTTTGGATAAGAATAACCAAGTGTTGAAGCATGATTGGTTATAACTCAAGGGTATAATGGTTATTTGACTATTGAGGGATTTTATTAATTAAATTTGGTTTATATTATGCCATTTGGCATTAAAATAAGAACAAAAAAGTTGGAAATATTTCTCCCATCTTCCTCAAGTTGCCAAATTGCTCTAGCCAAGGTAAGAGAAAATTTTAATTCAATTTTTTTAAGCTTTCATGGTTGGATCTAGACTTAAGACATGAAACAAGAAATTGTTCTTCATTGAATTCTCTATCTTTTGGTATAAGTTTTGTGTACTTTCCATGTCTCTAAGTTGAGTTTGGTGAATTGGGTGGATGGAAACGTATGTTTTAATGGTTGTTTTTGTTAGAAAGATGCTTGTAATGTTGTTTCTATGGTTCAAATGTTGAAAAAATGCATGAAAAATGCATAGGTGACCATTCAGTTATGATAAAAGTTAGGGGAAATTCTTGCAAAAATTATTTTGATGATGGAAATGATGAGAATGATGTTATTTAAGCTTGGATTTGTTGTTAGGATGACGAAATACTCATGTTCTTGAATTATGAAAAATTAGGGTTTATGTTAAGTTGGGAATTTTAAGGTGTGATTGAAGGAAGAAAGGTTTATTATGATGATATAAGTTGTTTAGAATGAAAATCCCTAATTATTTAACATTAGAGACCAAATTGTAAATATTGGGAAGTTTAGGGACTTGATTGTCAAGCTTATATTTGAGGTATGTTATGTTAGAAAATCAAGTTAAATGGTTGGAAGGTTGATTTTGAAGTTTATACTAACTTTGGGACCAATTTGTGAATTTCGAAAATTTAAGGACTAAGTTGTAAATTTTTAAAGTTTGGGTCCTAAAGTGTAAATTATGAGAAATATAAGGATTTGGCTTGAAAATGGTGTTTGGAAGCTTAAAAGAGTCTTTAGGGACTAAAATATGAATATCGAGAAAAGTTGGAGATTTAAAGAAAAGTATGAGAAATTTTGATTCGAATATGGAAAGTTTTATCGGATCAATTTTTGTAAATAATGGATAGTTATTTTATTTACTTTCCATTATTATATATGAATTAAGTATGTTCTAACATATACTCTGACATGGTATATGTTATTTTTAATGTAGATTCTGATAAAAATCGAGATCGTACCAGCAGACCGGGAAAGGATATAATTCGAGACTAATATCGAATAGGAAATCATATTGCAAGCTAAGGTGAGTGCATACATGTTTATAAATTGTATATTAGTTAACATGCATATTATAGGAAGACTTGTGATAAATCGACCTAAAAGATAAAGATTTTATTAAAGCAAAACATGTTTTTAGCATGGTACTTTATTTTGATGATTTAAAGATTATGGCATATTCTTTATGCTTACACATATTTTATAGCACGATAACTTCATGAAAAGTTATCGATCATATTGGAGTATGAACTGCTCCATTATGAAGATGTTTTATATGATAAATGTATGTATGTAGGTATGGAATTTGGGTTACCTTTCATTACTGCAAGAATTGTTTTAAAGTTTTCCCTTGGTGATAGAATATTGAGTTGGATTATATTGTGGTATATTATTATGAGTTTAAGATGTATTCGACACTTTGTGTCGCCCGTATTCGTCACTTTATTGTGGCATCTGTATTCGACACTTTGTGTCGCTCGTATTCGTCACTTTATTGTGGCGCCTATATTCGACACTTCGTGTCGCCCGTAAAGGATAGTACAATATAGTACCAACTCGTACCTTAATCACTTGATATTCACCTTGGGCTATATGATATCATGAAATGAAGTGTGCTTTTAAGTCAAAGAATGATTATGTTATGTTTTCTTGCATTACATAATGTATGATTCAAAGAATATCATGCTTGTGAAAGTATCATGTTTTATTAAGTATTTTTTAAATGTTACTCATCTTATGCCTCACTAAGTTATACTTAGCGTGTATTTTGTTTATACACGTAGGTAATTGAAAGTACAAGCGGAGCAGTTACATCAACATCTCTATCGAAAGAGATATCCTATCGACATGTTATTTCAGTATCTATGGCATCCTTGTTTCGTTTATGAATAGTGGCATGTACGAAATAATTTGTCTATTTTGTTAAACTACTAAACCGGCCTGCCTTATAAAGGTTTTATTTTTATGATACATGATATGTATAATTATTACATGTTATGTTAGTAATCTTGATATGTTGATGTAATTACTTATAAGTTATTAAACATTTTAAATAGTCCTAATTTTTAATGTAAGAAAATCTTTGAATTTCTATGATATTTCTGACTCGTGTTCGGTGTACAGATACGGGAAGGGGTGTTACAAGATGCCTCTTTCTATAAGATATTTGAAGATTACCAAGGATTTGGTCTGCAGCTTCATGTTGAAGAGGTGGATTTTATTGAAGATTTTTTATGGGTAGCCATCTTGGCGTGAATCTCGTTATTTGGTTTACAGCTTCATGCTGAAAGGTGAATCTTAACGAAGATTTTCGATTGGTAGCTGTGTTGGCGTGAATCATGTTATTTGGTCCGTAGCTTCAGGATTTCGAGGTGAAAGCTTCTATATAGGAGGGACCCGTAACTTCAAAACTTCAGGGTGAAAGGTTCTATATAGGAAGGACCCGTAGCTCAAGGACTTCAAGTGAGTAGTTTTATATAAAAGAAACTCTGAGCTTCGGGATTTCAAGGTGAAAGGTTTTATATAGGAGGGACTCGCAGCGTCAAAACTTCAGGGTGAAAGGTTCTATATAGGAGGGACTTGTAGCTCAAAGACTTCAAGCGAAGAGTTTTATATAGGAAAAAATCGCAGCTTCGGGATTTTAAGGTGAAAGAATTATATAGGAAGGACCCATAGCTTCAAGACTTCAGGGTGAAAGGTTCTATATAGGAGGGACCCGTAGCTCAAGGACTTCAAGCGAAGAGTTTTATATAGGAAAAACTCGCAGCTTTATGATTTTGAGGTGAAAGGTTCTATATAGGAAGGACCCATAGCTTCAAGACTTCAGGGTGAAAGGTTTTATATAGGAGGGACCCATAGCTTAAGGACTTCAAGTGAGGAGTTTTATATAGGAAAAACTCTCAGCTTCTAGGATTTCGAGGTGGAAGGTGCTATATAGTAGGGACCCGTAGCTTCAAGACTCTAGGGCGAAAGGTTCTATATAGGAGGGACCCGTAGCTCGAAGACTTCAAGGCGGAGAGTTTTATATAGGGAAAACTCATAGCTCTAGGATTTCAAGGCGATAAGTTCTATATAGGAGAAACTTGTAGCTCAAAGGATCCACGTCAAGACAAACTAAAGGTTATATATAGGAAGAACCTAAAGCTTCAGGATTTCAGGAAGAGGAAGGGTGAACAGTTCTATATAGGAGGAACTCGCAACTCAAAATCTTCATACAGGGAAGTCAAATAAAATTAGCGCTTATGGTCTTTGCTTTATTCTTGTTCCACAAGGACAAGCAAAGAGGGGCAGTTGTAATTACTAATTTTATCTGGGGTGTTAACCCATTTTTTTCATTTTTGTGAATTTTCGAAATAATGTACTTTGGTTGCTATTACCTTGCTCCTTATATTATCATTATAATTAATACAAAAAACAAAAAAAAAAGAAGAAAAGAGGAAACGAACCCCCCCAATATATATATATATATTGTTATTAATATTAATATATTGTATCACTACTACATATAATTTTTCTATATCTTTTGTTTATTATTAATATATTACCTTTTATTAGTATTACTATTATATGTTAAATGTCATTAGATTTAAAAAACTCCAAAATATTAGTATTATTTATCTACTACTTATTATTATCTATTTATGACTAAAACCCAAAATATTACTATTATTAGTGTAATTATAATTACTATTAGTTTGTTTCTATTATATGTTATTATAATTTGACAAGAAAACCAAAATATAAAAACATTATTATTATTTTTTGTTAGTATTATATATTAATATTTTTATTAGTTATTAGTTATTTTATTTTACTATTAGTTATTATCGTTTTCAATTGTAGTTATTATTATTACTATCATTATTACTTATTTTATTTTATTATTAATTATTATTTTCGATTATAATTATTATTATTATAGTTATTAAGAATTATTATTATTATTATAAACTAAGACTAAAAAACCCAAAAAGATTAAATAATAAAGCCCATGTTTTATAATAAAAGTCCATTACATAAATATAAAACCCAAAAGATTGTTTATTACAACACGACCCACTTGGAGCCCAAACTAAAACCCTAATGCCCCATCTTCTTTTCTCTGCGCAGCCACAATATGACCGTTGGACCAAGATTGGATCCAACGGTCCAGATCGTCTCACCAGGAGGAAACCCTAGGTTACACCATCTGCCACAGCGCCACATGCATCACAGCTGTTGGATTGGGGATCCATCGAACGGCTCAGATGAAGCCGAGGTACCTTCTGGAATTCCACGCGCGTGTTCAACAATCCCAAACGCATCTCTCCAGTTACCACGATTACCTCTTCGATTATTGCGTCGCAACCGCGCGCGACTATCAAGATTCCACGTCGACCGAGAAGGACCACCAACAACCATAGCATCCTCCCTCTTTCTGGTCCCCTCCTTGCCTCAGCCGCATCATCACATGCCAAGAAACAAAAACAGTAATGTCAAATGTTGTAATCACATGCAAACAAACATTTCAGATAACACATGCAACAAAAAATATATTCAGACAGTGGCGGAGAGGCCTGAATACGAACAGAGGCATGTACCAACATCACAGAGAAATCAGAGCCAACATCTGTAAGAAGCCACGTGAATTTGGCCAAAACTCCCAAAGCAACCAATAACATATTTAAGATATGTTCTTTTTATTTCTAAATGGATGTAATATCAAAAGGGTATAAAAGAAGCCTTATACCAAGTTGTAAATGTGATGAAACAGAAGGAATACAAAAACAAGAAATTTCCAGAAGCATCTTTCTTATTTCGAAGCATATAAAGAAAAACAAAAAATAGTTAGGGTTTGGGTTTCTTTTTACCTTGGTAGTCGTTCGGCTCCGTCCATCGGTGATAAGCCTCTTGGCCTGCCCGAGGCCATGCATGGTGAATCGGTGAGGAGATTTGTGTCAGAAAGTTTTAAAAAACACTGAGTTTTGGTTCGGGGTTTTCTCAGATTTAGATAAAAAGGGTTTCCGTTTTAAAAATCCGAGGTTGGATCTTGTTTTAGAGGGAAAAAAGGAGCGTTTTGGTGGTTGTTAGAGTTTTGCCGACACTGATGTACGGCGGCCAGAGGCGATGTGCGGTGGACGACACGACTGAGAACTGCCGGATTCTGGGTTCATCTTGAGTTCTTAAAGAACTCAAGAACCCTAGTAGAGCATTTTGGAAAAAAAAGGAGAGAAGCTCTTGGACGGTTTTAAAAAAAATGGCAAAAAGGGGAGGCTTTAGGCCGATAAGGCCTATTTATATGGTTTTAAGGATTTAAAAAACGGTTATTATCGCGATAAACCCCTCCGCGTTTTCATACAATCTTTTTGGACCTTCCGCTTCTTTTTTTTACTCCACGGGTCCTCTTAACTTTCCAAAATTTTGCAATGTCACCCCTAATCTCATTCAGTTTAAAGTTTTAAAAATGGTTTTATCTCCCTTTAGTCCCTCCGCATTTTCATACAATCTTTTTGGCCCTTCCTCTTTTTTAAATCACAATAGCCGTTCTTTCAGTTTTGAATAGTTTTTCAATTATGTCCCTGTTTCAGATTTAATCTGATTTCAAGTGGTTTAATACCCCTTTTAGTCCCCAGTACTTTATTTCAGTTCTGATTTAACCCAAAATCCAGTGGCAAGACTCCCTCCTTTCCGTTTTGTTTTCATTTTGGTCCTTATTACATTGCATGTTTAATTTTTGCCTTGCATTTTATTTCCTTTATATTTCGGTCCCTTTGTTATGTTTAAATGTTGTTTTACTTCTTTTATTCGTTTGGATTTTATGCCTTTTCGTTCGATTTTGTTCATTTATTTTCTTTTATATCACATGTTATGTATTTTTTGTATATTATATGTACATGCCGTACGAAATATATGCGTTTGTATGTTTATTTATTGTTAGTATTTTGTTTACGTAGTATTATTATATATATATATATATATATATTACTTTGTATATATTCATATATGTACATATTTTATTATACTAAATTATATCTATATATTACTTTGTTTTTCTATATATGCTATATATTTGTTATATCTAATCTATATGTGTAATATTTGTTAATATATCCGTAGTTAATATATAGAAATTACGTAAGATATAATAATACATATATTATATTATAATTGGGTATGGTGTAACGTGACGTGTGTATATTGTTACGTGGTGAATGCATATATATATATATATATATATATATATATATATATATATATATATATATATATGTATGTATGGATACGGTATGCTAGGTAGAATTAATGTTTAAGTTATTGTACGGTTTATTTTCGTTTGGATTTAGTTTATATCATGCTTTTACTTTTATGCCATATTGTTCACACATATTTCTTGTCTGGTTTTGTATTGCATCCGGATATTTAAACTGTTAATGTCGTGCCCTTTTATTTGGGAGTAAAAGTGGCTAGTACCAAACGTAGTGGTAGTGGTTTTTCGGTTTACTCTCGAATAACAGGGCCCTTTAAAATTCACTCACATGTATAACCAAATTCCAATTTAGTCGTCACTTTAATTTGGAAAATTTAGTATTAACAAAGCGGTTATTACATTTTTCTTTTGGTACCAATTTTGTGTGGTGTGGGGTGCTAAAACCTTCCCCATCCGTAACCGACTCCCGAACCCGCTTTCATACGAATCTCTAGCTTTTATGGTGTCCGGCCTTCCACAGTAGCCGGTGGCGACTCCAAGTTTTATTATTTTCCAAAATATGAATTTTTAAAGAACTTCCATTTTCCAAATATTTTTCCAAAAAAACAAAAGGAAATCAATTACTCCCTTTTTTTAGCGATCACGTCGAGTTTGGTCGCTACAAAAATGTTAGTCCAACCATTCAAGAGAAATATAATATTGAATTTCATAAATCAAATAAGATAAAAGAAAGCAAAAAATTTAATAATCATGTCATATATGAGAATTAAGTCAATAAGCTCACAAAAAGTCATGATTAATGATTAAAAATTTAACCCCTTAGTTGTGCATACCGATACTCTGGTTAAAGTATCATTACTAATCTTGAATGCATTACCGGCATGGTATGGACAGTACCGATATCGTCTGTACGATTTGATGAAAAATGAAGCAAAATCACACTTAAAAGCCTACTAGGCCATAAACACCCAAACATGTAACTCATGCAAGATTGACCCCCTATTTATTTGCATTCAAGCGTTATAAAGAGTCACCCAACCATGCTTTTATACTCATAATATCAAACAAAGCAACATGATCAAGAAAAAATTGCATGAAACTAAAATTTTACCACTTGAACCAAGGTAGGTTATTAGGCCACACCCTCTCAAGCGTTCTTCCTAATAGTGTGACTTGAGCTTCCAAAGGTCTTAACTTTGCTCATCATTCCTCCAACACAACTACAATAGACAATCATACATATTTTGGTATCCAAATTGCTTTGGATCCATTGACTTTAGTCTAAAAAATTTAGTTTCCTTAGGAATCCATTTTACATTCTTTTCCTTATTATTTTAAGAAATAAATATTTTGGGACCCAAACATTTCTAATCAATTTTCCTTTTAAATATCTAGCTAAACTAGATTGTCTATAATAAAAGTTTGGTTTAATAAAAATTTATTTTAACAAAATTTATTTTGGAGCTTTCTCCATTTTTCTCTTTAAAGCTTTTGTTAATAATTTTTTTTTCTTTCTTAAGATTGTGTATTTCTTTTTGAAGATATTCTTGAACCTTTGAAAGTAAATTTTGCAAGTCTAAAGTCTTTGTTTCAAAATTTTTAAAAATAACTTGCATTTCTTCAATTTTACTTTCAAGTTCTAAATTATTTTAGAAAGCAAATCATTTTCAATTTTGAAACCATCTTTGTATTTTTTTCAAAATTGATGCTTTAAATTCTAAAACTAACTTATCATAGGCATATTGTAATTCATCAAAAGTATATGAAATTGAATTAGATGAATTAGAAGTTACCTTTGAATCTTCTTCGATGGCCATTAGACAAAGGCTGGCTACCTCATCTTCATCGGTGGAGTCCCCATCACTGCATGTAGCCACAAAAGTCTTTTTCTTGCAATAGCTCAATCCTTTTTTAATCTTGGATAATCGTACTTGACATGTCACGGCTTCTTGCATTCGAAGCATATGATGGAATCCATATTCTTCTTTGATTCATGTCTCGATTTTTATTTATTACATTTCATGAATCTTTTAAGCTTTTTGAAGAGTTTGGTCATCTATTCATCTTTATCTTCACTATCCTCTTCACTTGATTCTTCTTGTAGGCTTGTGGTGGATTTAAGTGCAATATTCTTCTATTCTTTATTCCCCTTAGACACTATCTTATGGGTGAGCAAAGATCCAATTAGCTCATCAAGCTTGAGCGTCTTGAGATTCTTTGCTTTGATGATTGTGGTCTTATTTGATTCCTATGATTTGAGAAGTGAATAAATCAACTTCCTCACAAGCCTGTCTTTCAGAATAATTTCTTCGTCAAGCTCATAGACAATGACGAAGAAACGATCTGACATAGCTTTGATATCCTCTTCTGGGTCCATCTTGAAGTTCTCATAGCGTAAATTGAGAAAACCAATCTTGGTCTCCTTCACTTCATTCGTTCCTTCATATGAGACTTCAAGCTTGTCCTAAATTTCCTTGGCATCTTCACACGAAGAGAATTTTTCATACCCATCAGGACCAAGTGCATAAAAGAGAATGTGTATGGCCTTTGCATTTGTCTCTTGTCTTCCGCACTCTACTCATTCTTGTTCTTGAGGACACAAATTTCTCATTCCTTCTTTTATGGGATGAAAGGGTCGTCAACTACAATATTTCAAAGAGAATAGTCGTTAGCTTGAATGAAGAGCATCATGCTATTCTTCCAATAAGAATAGTTAACCCCACTGGAACATGAAGGTTGGAGATGGATTGTGACATATGAACCAATTGATGTAGAAATAGATTGAGAACTCTAAGGATTTTCTCAATGGTGTTTAGACCTTCGACTGAATCTCACTCTGATGCAAATTGTTGGACTCAATATGATCATTCAAAATATTAAAAGGGGGTGAATTGGCTTTTTACTAAATGTGGAAGAAAAAGCTAAGTATAAAAATTAACACAAAGATTTAGAGTGGTTCGACTTTCTTAACCAAAGTCTACATCCACTACCTTAGCTTTCCTCACTAAGGATTTTCCACAAACCCACTAATTTGTCTTTCTTTTTAAGGAAAAAGAAATAACCTTACAAATCCTCAAAGTTTATATCCAAAACTTTGAGCAACTCTCTCCCAAAGAGAAAATACAAATTAAGCAAACAAGAGAAAAACCACACAAGGCAAAGTGTTTTTACAAATAAAATAGACTTTTAAGACCAAAAACTAATTTCTTTCTGCATGAATGTTGGTAATTGCTTTCTTGTTGATCTCCAACAGCTTGAAGGCTCCTTTTAACTCCTCTAATGAGTTTGTGACCATTTATGACTATTGGGGGGTTGATAAGAGCCATTGGGGGTGAAAAAAATAGCCATAAATGCACTTTTGCAACTGTCGGTATCAATACTCGACTTGCCGTATCAGTACCTGCTTAAAAAAGAAAGAGTTGTTGCAAAAACTTTAGGGCGTACCGGTACTAGAATAGGGAGTATCAGCACCGAGTAAGGGGTATTGGTACTGGCTGGGCGATATCGGTATCGACTGGCCTTACTGCAATTTTGGAAAACTTTGCGTATCGATATGCGACATAGTCGTACCGATAATACCGAATCAGTTTTGGTATCGTGGGTTGGTACTTGTACTAAATTTTTGACACTTGAGAATATTGGAAATATTTGTATAAGTAAAAAACACGTAGAAAATATTTTAAACACATTTTCAAGTTTAATGAACTTTGAATTATTTTTACAATATTCGAATAAGTTCAAAAACATTTTTCACTTAAATTGTTATATCCAAATATTTATCCCAACAAGTTCAAAGAGGTTGTGAAGAAGTATTTTGTGGAAAAATATGTGAAACTGAAATTTCTGAAAAATGAACATAAGAAAACAAGTGTTTGTTGTATGGAAATTTGTCCCTAGAAGCTATATGCTAGTCATAACAATAGATATGATTGTTATGTTATGAAGACATATAATCCTACGGATAAGTGTTGTAAGAGTAATAAAAACACAATGTCATATTCTAAGATGATTCAAGATAAATTCAATGATAGGATATTAATGGAACTAAAATTGAAAATCCCAACATTGAAGGAAATATGTAAAACAGAGTTAGGGGTATATGCAACATACAATATGTGTTAAAGAGCTAGAAGTATTGTTCTGAAGTAGATGTGAGATTCTTATGTAAAAGAGTTTGCAAGTCTTTAGAGTTATGATGCGGAGTTGCTACACTTGAACCCTAAAAGTATAATGACAATTAAAGAGGATAGAGATAATGATGGAGTGGAAACATTTAATAGGATGTATGTTTGTTTAAGTGCACTAAAGAAAGGATGGATAGAATGTTGTATGCCCTTTATTCGAGTTGATATATGCTTTCTTAAATCTATTTAGAAGGAGTACTTCTTGTGGTTGTTGACAGAGAAGAAAACTAGTGGTATAAATGAACAGAGTATTCGACGAACTGTTCCTGAACCGTTTATATAACGCTCATTTATGTTCGTTTATTAAACTAAATAAACGAGTATCGACAAAATTTTTATGTTCGTTTAGTAAATGAACAAATACGAACAGAGGTGTGTTCGGTTCGTTTATGTACACAACCAAACTCGTTTATAAGCTTGCACCAACTCATTTATAAGCTTGTTTGTCAGGTTTCCCTTCTCTTTTTATTATTTTCTTACATTTTAAATATTGGTGAAGGTATGGACTAAATTGAACACATGGTGAACTTTGGGGGTTAAATTGTTCACAAACGTTAAATGAACATGTTCGCGAATGTTACACAAACAGGTTCACAAACATTAAACAAACATGTTCGTGAACGCTAAACAAACAAACCAACACAAACACAATATTAAAATTTAAACGAACTGAACATGAATACCTTTAAAAATAAATAAACGAACACGAGCATAGTCTTATTCGTGTATCATTTACACCATAGATGCAAATTAATTAAAAATTCATAAGATATATCTTTGATCATCTTATGATTATCCCTCTCATACTAGAATTTGAGTTCAATTTTTAATGTCATTAATTTTTGACTCGGCGCGAAAAAATTCAATTCAATTCGACTTGACTAGAACTTTAATTTTATAAATTCAATTCAACTTCACCTTATATATGTATATAGTATATAAAGAAATATATACATGTATGTATGTATATGGTTATAGAAACTCGTTTAAATTTGAATAAATTATTACTATAATATTATAAATATTTACAATTAAATTTAAACAGAAAGTCGAACAACTCGACTCGACTCAAAAAATTTCAAATAAAATTTGAATTATAAAATAGAACTTTTTAACTCGACTAACTAAAATTTTTTCGACTCTACTGGAACGAATGTTCAACTCTAAATGTACGTATCTATTTCTCAAATATTTAAAGAAAAAACCTTGCTTAGATAAATAAATTGAAGTATAGGTTGTTTTAGGAATTAAACTTTTAAATGCCTTGATTTAAAGAAAAAACTAAATAAACCTCATTCTGGAGTCCACTCTTGATATGACGCGTGCAACGACGGAATCATTACCCAATCCCAGTTTCAAACTCTGGATCCGTTTTCTCTTCTATATAATTTCATTTTCTCCCCCCATTTTCGCCCCTCAAAAGAAAAAATGCCCTGGTCTCTAACGGTTCCGTCTCCAATTTTATGCAAATCGGATGGCGCATCTTTCCCTTCATCTCCTCACATCAACGGATGTCATTCGCCATCATCTCCGTCATCTCTTCCGTTATCATCTCCGGGTTCACCTCTTCCACTTCCGTCCATCTCCGTTTCCACACCGCTGTCTCCACCATCACCATCGTCCTTGAAATCTCCCTTGTCCCTTTGCATCCCGAACCCGCCACAGTTTTCTTTGGGTGCCCCCCATGCGGTGGTGCCTTCGAAGAGGAAGAAGCCACCCAAGATAGAGATACCGACGCCGGTGGCGGTTAAGCTGGGGTTTGCGGCGGTGACGCCCAGAGGAGAGGAGGAGGTTCAGGTGGATGGAGAAGGTTATTCTGTTTATTGTAAGAGAGGGAGAAGAGGAAAAATGGAAGACCGTTACTCTGTCGCTGTTGATCTTAACGGAGATTCTAAACAGGTACTATTTCCTTATAATTTCTTCTGCATTAATTATTAATTCCTTAAATGAATAGAAAATTGTAAATATACTTGGATTAGTCTGAGGCTAATATCCCTAAGTTCATATTTACGATTGCATTTGTAAGCAAAATCCTGAAACCCGTAGGGTCAAAGCAGATAATATGTCCGGCGTGCTTTGATGATTAAAATTTGAAGGCTTTGGTGTTTTGCAGGCTTTCTTTGGTGTTTTTGATGGGCATGGTGGTTCAAAGGCAGCTGAATTTGCGGCACGCAATTTAGATAAGGTGGCAGTGGCAGAGGTATCAAAGTCAATAAATTGCTTCTGAATTGTTCAAGTTAGACCCCAGATGGATATCGTTTAGCAGCTGGATTGCGGCTTTTCCTTTAAAAATGGATGAATGGTGTCTCAAATGGTCTTTTTTATTTTAACAATGATGTAAATTTGTTATGAATGGAGTTGAAAAGATGAAGTCGAAATGTTTGATTAAATGCTCAAGAAAGTTACAGCAGTAGGAGATGAGAAAAGAAATGTTATCACGTTTTTCCTTAACCCCTTAACAACCGTCCGTGCTATATATATATATCCTTATTCTAATATTTTGTAATTACTTGCGCTGATGTGGTTAGAGCTCATAGTCAGCATACTTGACATGTGTTTTCTTAACCCGAGAACTAAATCGAGCTGCAGGTGCCTGTTGATGATCCATTAGTGAGTTGGGTTGCTTTACTTGTCATGACATTGCCTCCTCCATTTGCAGTAACCTTGTCTTCAAGGTTTAGACTTGGAAAGGACTTCAGTAATTGATCCTTATCTTCCCATGTAGCAGCTTCAGCGGCAAAACTTTCCCATTGAACTAACCACTGCTTGACAGACTGTCCATTACGAGAAAGGACTCGTGTAGCCATAATTGATTCCAAGGACAACACAATGGTGGCAGTCGAATCAACCAAGTGCAACGGAGTGATTTGTTGGTCTGGAACCCCTACACACATTTGCGAAGCAAAGATACATGGAAAATAGGATTAAGCTGGGCAGACTCAGGTAATTCAAGATGGTAGGTGACTTGACCAATTTGACGAAGAACTTTATAAGGTCCAAAATATCGACGTCCCAGCTTGTGGTGTCATTGAAGACGTCGATAAGGGTGCAGTTTAATATAAACCCACACGTCCCAGCTTGTGGTGTCATTGAAGACGTCGATAAGGGTGCAGTTTAATATAAACCCACTCACCAACTTTGAAGATCACTTCACGTCGATGCTGATCGGCAAAGCTTTTCATACGTGCTTAAGCAAGTTAACCTTAAGAGTACCCAACACCTCGTCCCTTTGTAGCATGAAAGCGTCGATAAGAGAATGTTCGGAAGAATCTCAAATGTAACGGGAAATAGTAGGAGGTGGTCTTCCATAGGGAGCCTCAAACGGGGCCATTTGTGCAGACATTTGGAATAATGTATTGTACTAATACTCAGCCCAAGGAAGCATAGTTAGCCAAGTCTTCGGACAGTCTGACACACAGCATTGTAGATACATCTCCAAGCAACAGTTAAGTGCCTCGGTTTGACCATCAGTTTGCGGGTGGTAGGTTGTACTCATGGCTAAAATAGTGCCCTGCAAACGATGTCGCTCACGCCAAAATTCTGTCAAAAAGCGACTATCACGATCAGTGACAATCTCTGCAGGAATACCATGAAGTCGGACTATTTCGGACACAAAAGCGCTAGCCACGATCGCACTAGTAAATTGAGTGGGCAAGGCAATAAAATGCCATTACTTGGACAAACAATCAACTGCCATCATAATGACTGATCGGCCATGTGAAATTGGTAAACCCGTAATAAAATCCATGGAAATACCTTCAAAAACTAAAGAAGGTAATGGAAGTGGTTGAAGTAACCCTGATGGCGGTAATGAAGAAGATTTCATTTGTTGGCAAACATGGAACTCGACTACAAATTGTTGCATATCTCGATGCATGTGGGGCCAAAAGAAATTGGAAGCAAGTCGATGGAAGGTGCGATGGATGCCGGAGTGACCCCCAATAGGCGAAGCATGAAATTCAGTCAAAAGTAGCTGTTGGATAGGAGAATCGATATGAACCACGAGTCTATCCCGAAAAAATAGAAGACCATCCTTAAAAACATAATCTGACAAAGTAGATGAATCTTGTGCCAACTTTTGTTGAAGTTGAATAAGCTCGGGATGTTGCTTATTAGCAAGCCGAAGGTCATCGATGATATCGGATTCTTGTCTTGAACACGCCATTAATTAAGAATAAGAAATCTGAGATACGGCATCTGCAGCCACATTTCCTTTGCCGGGTCGATATAAAATATCAAATTCATAACCAAGAAGCTTACTTAGCCATTTTTTTTTGTTCCGGAGTTCGCATGACTTGAATTTGTAAATTCTTCAATGCTTGTTGATCCGTTAAAATAGTGAATTTTTGACCCAATAAATATTGAAGCCACTTTGCTTGTTGTGTAAAATTCAGTAAGCGAAGAACAGGAGTGTCACTCAAAACTCGCTTCAAAGACTCGAAAGATTGAGTAGTAGTCGGCGTCCATAATAAGGCATCTTTTCGAAGAAGATCGGTTAATGGTCCAGCGATGGTTGCATAGTGATGAATAAAGCGCCGATAATAGCTGGCTAATGCAAGAAAACTCCGAACATCTTTAACTAATTTTGGTTGGGGTCATTGTCGTATAGCCGCGATTTTTTCCGGATCAACTGATACTCCCTGTGCTGAAATAATATGTCCCAAATAACCCACAGATTGCTGTCCAAAAACACACTTTGAAAGTTTATCGACAATATGATGGACACGTAATAAGTGAAGAACAAGTCGAACATGCTTTAAGTGTTTGTCCCATGTGGTACTATAAATTAAAATATCATCAAAGAAAACCAAGACAAATTGACGAAGGTAAGGCCGGAAAATGTCATTCATCAAGTGTTGGAATGTCGAAGGCGCATTAGACAATCCAAAAGGCATGACAAGAAATTCATAATGGCCGTCATGAGTTCGAAAAGCCATTTTTCCAACGTCATCAGTTTGGATTCGGATTTGGTGATGCCCAGCCAATAAATCTAGCTTTGAAAAATAGACAGCTACGTGTAATTCATCAAACAATTCATCAATCGAAGGTATCGAGAAACGTCACGAACTGTTATAGCACTAAGGGCGCGATAATCCACACAAAAACGCTATGTGCCATCTTTTTTACGAACCAACAAGACGGGAGATGAATAAGGACTGCTACTTGGTCGAATGATGCCCTCCCGTAGCATATCCGAAACAAATTTCTCAATTTCTTGCTTTTAAAAACGAGGGTACCGATAGGGTTGTATCTTTACCGGAGAAGAATTCGAAAGCAAAGTTATAGAATGATCGATAGGTCGAGAAGGTGGTAACCCATGCGGTTTCGAAAAGACATCCAAAAATTCATCTAATAAACATTGCATTGCCGGCACCATCATAGAAATCTCTGAGGAAGTCGGGGAAATCAACTCCAATCGATAAAGCTCATCAATGGCTGGAGTGTGATATAATCGACATAAACTATTAAATTGCACCGGATGTGCTATGGGAGTAGTGTTTCCTTGCCAAACCACTGCAGACCCATTCTGTTGAAATTCAAAATGAGAAGTAGCATAATCTGTAATAACCGGCCCAAAAATGGCTAACCAAGAAACTCCAAGAACTAGATCCCAACCTTGAGACGGTAATACATAAAAATCAATGGAGATAGTATGGCCTTGTATGAGCAGAGGAAGTTGTCTGACTAAACCTGTACAAGATAATCGCTCCCCACTACCCACAACAACTGAAAATGGAGATGTATACTCAATTGGTAAATGGAGAAATTTAGCAACACGAGTTTGAATAAACAATGTGTACTACCTCCATCGAGCAACACCTGTATCGATTTACCATGAATTGTTCCCGTGAAACGCAGGGTAGAAATGGAATAGCCTCCGGCAAGAGCATTATAAGAAATGGCAGAATGAGATTGCACCTCTTTAAGTTGTGACTTGTCAGCAATAGCTTCATCAGACAATGGTATAGAATTTTGTGACTCCGGAGACGGAACACTTGACAACGGATTCGGGTCGTCATCAAATAACAGTAATTGTGGAGTAGATTTACATTTATGATCCCATGTATACTTCTCATCACAATGGTAACAAAGTCCCTGTGCATGGCGGTGAGCTTCTTTCGCAGGGGATAAACGTCAAAAACCAACCTTGGTCGGTATAGGCAGTGTAGGAATTGAACGCAAAGGAGTCGGAGTAATCTGATCCCCTGAACTGAACGATTTGGGAGTTGGTAACAAAGGTTTACTATCACCAAAGAAGCACGACCAATCCCTTTTCTAGCAAGATACGTTTTTCATGCAATTGAGCTAAATCCATAGCTTCATCAAGTGTGGTGGGTTTATGAATAAGCACCGAATTCTTGATATCACTACGTAAATCGGAGACAAAACAACGAACTAAGAAGGGAAGAGGCAAATACATGGTGCGATTGGTGATGGTATCAAACTAAGCATGGTAGGCAGCCACCGATGTAGTTTTGTAGAGCTTCGCCAACAATCCTTCAGAGTCTTCCAGATCGTGGGAGTGAAAACGATGGATTACCGCTTCGACAAATGACCCCCAACTAACCAATTTCTTATTGCGATGCATCCAAGTATACCAATCCGCAGCTTCCACGTCGAAATAAAAAGAAGCAATAGTCATCCGATCATCTTCCCGAATGTTATAGAAATCAAAATAACAGTCTGCCTGTGAAACCTAACGCTTCGGATTCTTACCCGAGAATCGAGCCATTTGAACAAGGGCATGTTTATGATGACCCAAGATGCTTGTCCCTATGGACCCATCGGTGAAAGATGAGCTGGAGTCCTTCGAATCCCCCACTAAAGCTTTTTGCGAAGGAGTAGCTAAAAACTTACCGACAACTTCCTGCAATAGGATGCTTTGCTTACTCAAGGTCGTACTGATGGATTCCAGATCATTGCGAAATTGAGCTTGTGGTTCTTGAAGCAATTTGACATTATCGTCAAGAGTCTTGAGTCGGGTACCATCAACCATTTTTGTAAATGGGCAATGAAAGCACCAATGTTATGAACGAGTTGAAAAGATGAAGTCAAAATGTTTGATTAAACGCTCAAGAAAGTTACAGCAGTAGGAGATGAGAAAAGAAATGTTTTGAGTATCATGTTTTTCCTTAACCCCTTTACAACCGTCCCTGCTATACATATATATATATATCCTTATTCTAATATTTTGTAATTACTTGCGCTGATGTGGATAGAGTTCATAGTCAGCATACGTGACAGGTGTTTTCTTGACCCGAAAACTAAATTGAGCTGTAGGTGCCTGGCTCGAGTCTGTTGATGATCCATTAGTGAGTTGGGTTGCTTTACTTGTCATGACAAAATTAAAGTAATTTATGTTGTTTTCACCTCTTTTTTTCCTTGTAATAATGGGACGGGATGGATGTTGTCGGCTATCTTTTCTCAGTCGACAATTCTTGATTATTACAGAATCTCCCAATACTACAAGAAATGTTTGGGCCTAACTAAGCAGAGGATCATTATGGGATTTAACAGCAATGATTGTTGCATCAACAGGCTACTCCTCAATTAGGTTGCAGGTGATGCTTGAATGGTGATGCACTTTAGAGCAAGTATACTCATTAAATCAAGTAATAAAGTGATAAAATAGAGTGTCGAACCTACGAGGATTGGATCAATAGCTACAAAATTATCGAACTTAAGAATGTTTGAGCAAGTATTGGTGATTGTTAATTTATTGAAACTAAAAACAATTGAAGTAAATGTAGCTATGATTAAGACAAACATATGCTACAGCAAATAACAGATAATTATAGAGGCTGGGTTTATTGCTAAGGATATATGCTTGATTACTTATTTCAATGCTATAGCAATTGGTAATACATGTCTGCATAAACCATTTAAAATCTTTATCTACTCGACAGGATTTTCTAATGACTAATGACTCTCCCAATGCCTAGAAGTTAATAATATTGGAGCTAAGGTAACACATGTCTTGTAATATCCCATTATTGGAATAGTGACCAAAACGTAAAGAATCAAAAGTTAGTGGTTTTAGTTTAGTGACTAAAACGTAAAGTTTTAAAATTTGGTGACAAAAGTGAAAAGTTGAGAAAAGTTCAAGGACCAAAATGGTAAATTTTCCAATAATTATTTTTATTCCATAAATAGATAGATCATCTAAGGGTGTGGATCGAATATAAAAACTATGGTTTGATCTGATGTTTCTATTATTGGGAATTACGGTTAAAGTTTATGTGTAATTCAGGTAATCGTATGAGCTCGAAATTTTATGAAAATTTGAAGGAAGTCTTAAAAAGACCCGAAGAGCATAGCATTGAAGTTCTGAATCGTTTTTAAATCAGTTTAGATTCGATTTGATTCAATATTTTATATAGATGATGGAATGGCATTTTAGAGAATATAAAGATTCATTAATGGCAAAATGGTCATTTTACCCATACTTTTTAATTATAATTGATTTGATGATAAGGTTGAGTATAGGTGTTGATTCATAATTGGTCATAATCCAAGGGTGAAATGGTCATTTTACCATAAAAAGATTTTTGTTTTAAATTAGAGATTTAATTGCCATTTGGCATTAATCAAAGAAAGAAAGAAAAGTTTGGAAACTTTGCTAATCTTTTCTCTCAAAGTGCCGAACCTAAAGGGGTTTAGGTAAGAAATTTTTCAATCCAATTTTTGGCTTGATTTACTTGATTTTTGGCTAGAGACATTAAATAAGAAATTGATCTCCTTTGAATTCTCTATCTTTTGACATAAGTTTTGTTTAGTTTCTATGTCTCTAAGTTGAGTTTGATGATTAGGGTGGTTGAAGAACATGTCAAGATTTCATGTTTTAAAGCTTAATCAAGTTGGAAATGGTGTTGTAGTGTTGTTTAGATGCTTGAAATGATGAAAACTTCTTGGTAAACCTATAGGGACCATTTTGGCTATAAGAGGAAAAATTAGGGGAAATTTTGCAAAAATTTATTTGATGATGGAAATTATTAGAATGATGTTTTCTAAGTTGAATTAAGTGGTTGGATTGAAGAAAACATCATTTTAAGACTATTTTGTGAATTTTGTAAATTGGGTGAAATTAGTGAGAAATTTGGAAATATTCAAGAATCATGGTTATATTGGTTGCTATGATACAAGGATTATTTTAGTATTAAAATTTTTGGATTATGAGATGAAATGTGAAAGTTTCTAAGTTTTAGATTATAAACCCTAAGAGAGAGAATTTAGGGTTTAAAGGGAAATTATCAAACTATTGGTTGTAATGTACGATTTGAGATGAAACTAAAGTATAGAAAGCATTGTATTGCAAAGAAGTACTTGGTTGAAAATATTAAATTTTCCATATTGATATGTACATGTATTAGTAAAGGTTGGACATGTACTTAAGGTTGCTTGTGTCATGTATTTAATGTACCTACAAATAACAATCACGTTTGAGAACAAACGAGTAAAGAAAGAAGATAGAAAGCGTAACTGAGCTTAGTGAGGCTAGTATAAACTATACTTTTAAAAGTGTCAAGGTGATTGCAATGCATGTATAACATTATCTTTATGTCATTCATTAGATAATTGGCATGTTAAAAATATGTCCAGAATTGAAAATACATGCATGGATCACTACTTATTCATGGAATGTTATTTTACGTATGAATTGCTTAATATGTATATATGTTTCCATGTATGAGATTACGATTGACATGAAGCCCAAAGTATGAGATTGGAAATTAAAAGTATAGTTGGATATCCATAGAGTCATAAACAGCTGTATAAACATTTTAGCACTCCCGGTAGAGTGCAATTTATTATAAGCACTTAAGGTAAAGTGCAAAATAATTAATAATTATATACTCCGGTAAGTATACAAAAACACTTCAGTGTTAAGCACTTCCAGTAAAGTGCACATAATATACTATACTCAAGTAAGTATAGGGGGGATGACTCGCGTACAAAAAATTCCTTAATTCAATACTTGGGCTAAATGAATTGAAAAACATGACAAAAAGGCTTGAAAGCTTGATGATGAATATGGCAACGGTATTGGTAAGAATCAAGGTTATTACCATGTAATATGTTATTATACATATATCATGTCATATATTTTAATATGCATAAAATGGTAGGTGATCATATGCATTGTTATTTTAATATGTTGATACCTATGTTAAATTTCATTTGAATTAAATGTTGTTGCATCACTAAGTATATGCTTAGCGTATGATGACTTTCATGCGTAGGTTTTAAAGGAGTTTCGAGGAAAAAGTAGCTGAGCACCACTTTCACATTTTGGGAGGTATATCTCCATACTCATAGTAATGTAATGACATCCATCCTTTCTTTAGAAAATATATTAGATGGCATGTATAACTAGTGGGGTTGTAATAACATATTACCAAATATGGTTGGTTAATAGTTGTTAGAATATGGATGATGAACCTAGTAAGTCTTATTATATCTATAAGTGATAATGGACTAAGTTTTGAATCAAATGTGGTATTAATGTAGAAAGATTTAAAAATCTGTTTAGAAATGTATGTTCAGGCAGTGTGCTTGAAAAATTAGCATAAATTCCACAATTGGAATTAGATATTTAATATTATATGCATGAACTAAAAATTTTGTCTAGTTTCTCATAAAATTTACGGAGACTACTTTCGAGTTGTATATAAAAAGTTATGAATTTTTTATTCGATGAAAGGTCAGAAAATAGGGCAGCAAAATTTTAGTATTTTAGGGCTGTGACGTGAATTTAAGAATTTTTTGATTTTTTGTATAGTAATTTTAGGCTAATAATTTATATGGTTAGAAAGTTTAATGAATCTAGTTTAATTATAAAATTTCAAAACGAACTTTTGATGTCTATAAAATTTTTTATAAATTTTTAAGTAAGGTAGTGCAAGTTGTCAGTTTACAAGGGAAAAGAAATAATAAAGTTTAAAATTTGTTAGTAACATCATTGGCTCGTATTTGGTAATAAATACGGGAAAGGGATGTTACATTAATTGGTACCAGAGCCACATGTTTAGTCGATTATGGAGAGAAATTAAGTCTAAAAATGTGTGGGAATTGTATACATGCCACTAGGATATCATAATTACTGATGATTATGTGCAGATATTCTGATGCTCTATAATAAATAATGCTACTCTATATTAAGAAATTTGTTGAAAATGTGTTCTGTTCAGATGTCGGACCATCAGGGTTCTAGACATGCGTTTGAACAGGAGGTCCCTGTGCAGAGTGGGAGTAACGAGGTAAATCAGAATGTATCTCATGAGCAATACCAAGGTCAGGCACCTGCACAAGGACAACAAGACATGCCGGTTCAGGATCATGGATTATTCCTGCAGGCATCAGATGACATCTTAAATAGACCGAAACCAGTATCTGTACCAAGGGAGTTGAGAAAGCTGAAGGCATCGGAATTTCAAGGTGATTCTGATGTTGACCCGATGTCTGTGGACTTCTAGTTAAACGATATCAAGATCATGTTGGGTACTATCCGGTGTGATGATCAAGGGAAACTTGAAGGAGTAACATCACTTTTGATGGGACTTGCCCGAATTTGGTGGACCACCATTACTGCTCAGATTCCTCGGGAACTAGTTACTTGGGAATTCTTTTTAAAAGAGTTCCAGAACAAGAACATTGGTGATGTTTTCATCGAGGATATGAGGACCCAGTTTATGAATCTAAAGCAAGCAGGCAGATCGATATATGAGTATGAGTTTAATAAGCTTAGCCTATTTGCTACAGAGCTCCTTCCGACTGAGAAGCATAGAGTTAATAAATTTGTAGTAGGCCTAGATCCGGAGTATAAGAAAGTCTTGGTTGCTCTCGATTTGTCTGAATTTCAAGTTGCGGTTAACCGAGCTAAAGGAATGGAAAGAGTGGAACAAGAAGAAGCTTCTCAGAAGAAAGCACAGTCAATTAAAAGACCCGAAGGCCCCAGTGTCTTACCCTGGTCTAAACGGGGTAAAGGATTTCAGCAGCAAGGATAAGTTGGGTCGATGTCGTCCGTAAAGAAGAATTATTCTGTGGGTAAATCAAAACAAATCCATAATAAAACTAGTGGAAGTAAAGGTGATGGACTTTGGAATAGACCTGAATGCAAGACTTGCGGAAGAAGACATCCTGGTTGATGTTGGTATGCCCCGGAGGCAGTGTGCTATCAATGTGGGAAGCCGGGTCATTTCAAACGAGCATGTCCAGAATTACAAGAGAATCAATCAGTGGCTGCTTCCCAGAGAAATAAAGGGAACCGGGGTAGAATTGTCATCAAGGTGCATCGGAAGTTGCATCAAATCTGAAAGGCAAAGCTCATGCTCGTGTATATAATATCAAGACCACAGAGAGTAAAGATGATCCTGATGTGATATCAGGTATGCTTGAACTCTTTGATAAGCCTGTTTTAGCATTAATTGATCCTGGTTCCACTCATTCATATATTAGTTCTAGAATCATACTAGAAAGAAACATTCCAGTAGAACTAATTACGAGTGAGGTGGTAGCAACCAATCCAATAGGCTAGAGTGCTAAGGTTAAGAGGATTTCCTATCAGTGTCCTATTAAAATTTAGAACGTGGATTTCCCCGCTGACCTTATGGAACTACCATTTTGTAAGTTCGATATAATATTGGGGATGGATTGGTTATTTGTATATGATGTCGTGGTAGAGTGCCAATTAAAAAGATTAACTCTAAAGACACTAGATGGATCACGAATAATATTCATGGGTGAGAAGCCGAATCATCGTAGTGATGTTATTTCAGCTGTTGATGCGAATGAAATGTTGATGGATGGTTGTGAACTAGATCAAACTCACAAAATTGATACTTTGAAATAGGGAGTGAAAATAGAAGATATACCTACGGTGCTGGAATTTACAGATGTATTCCTAGAAGAATTACCGGGATTACCTCCAGATAGAGAGGTAGAATTTGGAATTGATGTTTTACCCAGTACAACACCTATATCAATTGCACTGTACCGTATGGCACCTGCTGAACTCAGGGAACTCAAATCACAGCTACAAGAATTGCAGAATCGAGGTTTTATACGACCAAGTATATCACCATGGGGAACACATATATTATTTGTAAATAAGAAAGATGGATCATTGAGATTGTGTATTGATTATCGTCAACTTAATAAAGTGATGATAAAGAATAAATATCCATTGCCGAGAATTGACGATCTTTTTGATCAATTAAAGAGGGCAGCGGTGTTCTCTAAGATTGATATTTGATCGGGCTATCATCAATTGAAGATTAATGAGCGGGATATTCCAAAGACGGCTTTCAAGACTCGATATGGTCATTACGAGTTCGTGGTGATGCTGTTTGGATTAACTAATGCCCCAGCAGCATTTATGGATTTGATGAACCGATTTTTTCAGCCATACCTGGACCAGTTTGTAGTGGTATTTATAGACGATATCCTGGTTTATTCTAAAACCAAGGAGGATCATGATGTTCATCTTAGAATAGTTCTTCAGATCTTGAGGGAGAAGAAATTATATGCCAAACTATCTAAATGTGAGTTTTGGCTTTCTGAGGTGACATTTTTGAGACATATAGTATCGGCTGAAGGAATTCGGGTTGATCCTCAGAAAATTCAAGCTACCATGGAGTGGAAACCTCCTAAAAATGTTACAGAGGTTAGAAGTTTTCTCGGATTACCGCCGGTTCGTGAAAGATTTCTCGATGATTGCTACACCTATTACCAAACTGCTCACAAAGAGTGTACCTTTTATGTGGACTAAAGAATGTCAAGAAAGCTTTGAAAGATTGAAGAAAATCTTGACAGAAGCTCCAGTGTTAGTTCAACCTAAATCGGGTAAGAATTTTGTGGTGTATAGTGATGCATCACATAATGGTTTGGGTTGTGTACTTATGCAAGACGGGAAAGTGGTGGCTTATGCTTCTAGGCAGCTTAAAACTCATGAAAGGAATTATCCTACTCACGATTTGGAATTAGCTGCGGTTATTTTTGCTTTAAAAATTTGGCGCCACTACTTATATGGTGAAATATGTTATATATACACAGAAGGAGTGGCGATGGATTGAGCTAATTAAGGATTATGATGCAATTATTGATTATCACCCGGGAAAGGCTAATGTGGTGGCAGATGCACTTAGCCGAAAAATGTTTTCAGCTCTACAGATATCGAATGCTCAATTATCAATATTGGATGATGGTGCTTTACTTGCTGAGCTAAACATCATGTCTACTTTGATAGACAAAATCAAAGCATCACAAGAAAAAGATGAAAATTATTTAGAAAAAAAGAAAGAAATTGAAAGGGGAGAGTTTTCAAACTTCGAGGTGAAATCCAATGGATGTTTATATTATAAAGGATGTGCTTATATTCCTGAAGATGAGAATTGAAAAAGGAAATCCTCACAGAAGCATATTATAGTCCTTTAACGATACACCCGGGAGGAAACAAAATGTATCAGGATTTGAAGAGCCGTTTTTGGTGGCCAGGAATGAAAAGAGATATAACGGAATTTGTGTCTAAATGCTTAACTTTTAACAAGTTAAAGTAGAACATCAAGTGCCATCAGGGTTACTTCAACCAATTGCTATTCCAGAATGGAAATGGGATAAAGTGACTATGGATTTCATAACCAGATTACCATTGACGTTAAGTAGGAAAGACTCAATCTGGGTGATTGTGGATCGATTAACCAAATCAGCACATTTCCTGCCCGTCAGAACAGATTTCTCTTTGAATAAATATGCAGAGTTGTATATTCGGGAGATTGTTAGATTACATGGAGTTCCTATTTCCATTGTGTCTGACAGAGATCCAGGTTTACTTCTAGATTCTGGAAAGCACTACAAGAAGCATTAGGTACTCGATTTCATTTTAGTACAGGCTTTCACCCGCAAACTGATGGACAATCAGAGAGGACAATTCAGATTTTGGAAGATATGCTAAGATCATGTGTCATTGAGTTTGTAGGTTCGTGGTAAAAGTACTTACCATTGGCTGAATTTGCGAATAACAACAGTTATCAGTCAAGCATTAAAATGGCACCGTATGAAGCTTTATATGGAAGAAAACGCCGGACACCGTTAAATTGGTTTAAGTTAGAAGACCGCAAGATTATTGGGCCTGACTTAATTCAAGGAGTTGAAGAAAAAGTGAAGATAATTCGAGATAATTTAAGGGCAACATCCGATAGACAAAAGGCTTATTCAGATTTAAAAAGAAAAGACATTGAATACTAAGTAGGAGACAAGGTATTCTTGAAAGTTTCACCATGGAAGAAAATAATGAGATTAAGAAGAAAAGGGAAGCTTAGCCCCAGATTTATTGGTCCGTATGAGATCTTGAAAAGAGTTGGACGGTGGCTTATCAATTGGCTTTACCACCAGAAATGACCCATATTCATGATGTTTTTCATGTATCGATGCTCCGCAAATAAAGGTCAGATCCTTCACATGTCATTTCACCCATAGAAGTTGAAATGCAACCTGATTTAACATTTGAAGAAGAACCAATAAAGATTTTAGCTCATGGGGTGAAGAAATTGAGGAACAAATCGATTCCATTGGTTAAAGTGCTATGGAAGAATCAAAAATTGGAAGAAGCCACTTGGGAAACTGAAGAACAAATGAAATGACAGTACTCGCATTTGTTTAATCCGAGTACGTTCTAAAAATTCGAGGACAGTTTTTTTAGGGAGAGAGAATTGTAATATCCCATTATTGGAATAGTGACCAAAACGTAAAGAATCAAAAGTTTGTGGTTTTAGTTCAGTGACTAAAACGTAAAGTTTTAAAATTTGGTGACAACAGTGAAAAGTTGAGAAAAGATCAAGGACCAACATGGTGATTTTCCCAATAATTATTTTTATTCCATAAATAGATAGATCATCTAAGGGTGTGGATCGAATATAAAAACTATGGTTTGATCTGATGTTTCTATTATTGGGAAATTACGATTAAAGCTTAAGTGTAATTTGGGTAATCGTATGAGCTCAGAATTTTATGAAAATTTGAAGGAAGTCTTAAAAAGGCCCGAAGAGCATTGCACTGAAGTTCTGAATCATTTTTAAATCAGTTTAGATTCGAATCTATTCAATAGTTTATATAGGTGACGAAATGGCATTTTGGAGAATATGAAGATTCATTAATGGCAAAATGGTCATTTTACCCATACTTTTTAATTATAGTTGATTTGATGATAAGATTGAGTATAGGTGTTGATTCATAATTGGTCATAATCCAAGGGTGAAATGGTCATTTTACCATAAAGAAAGATTTTTGTTTTAAGTTAGAGATTTAATTGCCATTTGGCATTAATCAAAGAAAGAAAGAAAAGTTTGGAAACTTTGCTCATCTTTCTCTCAAAGTGCCGAACCTAAAGGGGTTTAGGTAAGAAAATTTTCAATCCAATTTTTGGCTTGATTTACTTGATTTTTGGCTAGAGACATGAAATAAGAAATTGATCTCCTTTGAATTCTCTAACTTTTGACATAAGTTTTGTTTAGTTTCTATGTGTCTAAGTTGAGTTTGATGATTAGGGTGGTTGAAGAACATGTCAAGATTTCATGTTTTAAAGCTTAATCAAGTTGGAAATGGTGTTGTAGTGTTGTTTAGATGCTTGAAATAATGAAAACTTCTTGGTAAACCTATAGGGACCATTTCGACTATAAGAGGAAAAATTAGGGGAAATTTTGGAAAAATTTATTTGATGATGGAAATGATTAGAATGTTGTTTTCTAAGTTGAATTGAAGAAAATATCATTTTAGGACTATTTTGTAATTTTTGAAAATTGGGCGAAATAAGTGAGAAATTTGGAAATATTCAAGAAGCATGGTTATATTGGTTGCTATGATACAAGGATTATTTTTGTATTTAAATTTTTGGATTATGAGATGAAACGTGGAAGTTTCCAAGTTTTAGATTATAAACCCTAAGAGAGATTTTAGGGTTTAAAGGGAAATTATCAAACTATTGGTTGTAATGTGCGATTTGAGATGAAATTAAAGTATAGGAAGCATTGTGGTTGCAAAGAAGTACTTGGTTGAAAATATTAAATTTTCCATATTGATATGTACATGTATTAGTAAAGGTTGGACATGTACTTAAGGTTGCTTGTGTCATGTATTTAATGTACCTATAGATAACAATCGAGTTCGAGAACAAACGAGTGAAGAAAGAAGATAGAAAGCGTAACTGAGCTTAGTAAGGCTAGTATAAATTATACTTTTCAAAGTGTCAAGGTGAGTGCAATGCATGTATAGCATTATCTTTATGTCATTTTAGATAATTGACATGTTAAAATATGTCCAGAATTGAAAATACATGCATGGATCACTACTTATTCATGGAATGTTATTTTACGTATGAATTGCTTAATATGTATATATGTTGCCATGTATGAGATTATGATTGACATGAAGCGCAAATTATGAGATAGGAAATTAAAAGTATAGTTGGATATCCATAGAGTCATAAACAACTGTATAAACATTTTAGCACTCCCGGTAGAGTGTAATTTATTATAAGCACTTCAGGTAAAGTGCAAAATAATTAATAATTCTATACTCTGGTAAGTATACAAAAACACTTCAGTGTTAGGCACTTTCTAGTAAAGTGCACATAATATACTATACTCAAGTAAGTATAGGGGGATGACTCGCGTACAAAAATTTCCTTAATTCAATATTTGGGCTAAATGAATTGAAAAACAGGACAAAAAGGCTTGAAAGCTTGATGATGAATATGGCAACGGTATTGGTAAGAATCAAGGTTATTATCATGTAATATGTTATTATACATATATCATGCCATATATGCTAATATGCATAAAATGGTAGGTGATCATATGCATTGTTATTTTAATATGTTGATACCTATGTTAAATTTCATTTGAATTAAATGTTGTTGCCTCACTAAGTATATGCTTAGCGTATGATGACTTTCATGCGTAGGTTTTAAAGGAGTTTCGAGGAAAGATTAGCGAGCATCACTTTCACATTTTGGGCGGTATATCTCCATACTCATAGTAATGTAATGACATCCATCCTTTTCTTTTGAATATATACTAGATGGCATACTAGTGGGGTTGTAATAACTTATTACCAAATATGGTTGGTTAATAGTTGTTAGAATATGGTTGATGAACCTAGTAAGTCTTATTATGTCTATAAGTGATAATGGACTAAGTTTTGAATCAAATGTGGTCTTAATGTAGAAAGATTTAAAAATCTGTTTAGAAATGTATGTTCAGGCAGTGTGTTTGAAAAATCAGTATAAATTCCACAATTGGAATTAGACAGTGAATCTTATATGCATGAACTAAAAATTTTGTCTAATTTCTTACAAAATTTACGGCGACTAATTTCGAGTTGTATATAAAAAGTTATGAATTTTTATTCGATGAAAGGTCAGAAAACAAGGCAGCAGAATTTTAGTATTTTAGGGCTGTGACGTGAATTTAAGAATTTATTTGAATTTTTGTATAGTAATTTTAGGCTAATAATTTATATGGTTAGAAAGTTTAATGAATCTAGTTTAATTAGAAAATATCAAAATGAACTTTTGATGTCTATAACTTTTTTTATAAATTTTTAAGTAAGGTAGTGCAGGTTGTCAATTTATAAGGGAAAAGAAATAATAAGGTTTAAAATTTGTAAGTAACATCACTGGCTCGTATTTGGTAATGAATTCGAGAAAGGGATGTTACATGTGTGGGTGAACCCTAACAACTCTATTATTTGTTTAAGAACTCCATTTTAGTCATTGAAACCCTAAACTTATGTCTAAGCCAGATTAAGACTAAGTTAACAACTTAGCTCCACTTTCACGTTTGCTTAACCTAACTCTCTCGATATTAAGACACAAATCAATAGTTAAAAGGCTTCTTTCGATAGCTCTTACAATAACTATGCATGAAGAACGGCGAACAAAATAGATAAAGGGAAACAAACTATAACAATAAAATAAAGTATTCAAAACATAAATCCCAAAAAGCAATAAATCCCACTAAAGTATTTAGCTCATGTCTAAGCCTAAAACGTCCATAATAAAAGTATGGCAGTTTATCAAGCAAGGGATAGAAAAGGGTCAAGCGTCCTTGACGACCTTCCTCCATGCTCTCCAATTTTTGCTACAGGTCTCTAACTCCTTCGACTCCAGTGGTTATCCGATAGCTGTAGACAAGGACTATAAACTGTAATCGCACTCTCTTGAATTGTTGTCCAAGTCTCTCTTAAATTGGCGAGGAAGCTAGGGTTTTGTCACCTTAAAGCTTGCGACCTCAATTAAGAGGGCCATTGCTTTACCACTAGCTTTGTAACCCCCCTGCCGGTCTAGTCGCAAGACCTAACTGAGTGAGCTACATTAGGGTTTACCGAAATAAACCCCGATGAAATTACATTCAAACTGATCCTTTTGTTTTCTTTTATCTTTTCTAGACCGGATTCCAGTGGCTATAAACCGTACTGGAATGGTGACTCGCGTACCGAAACCCTCATTATTTCATAACTATGCGTACCGATATGGTTACCAGGCGTATCAGTATGGCTAGGCAAAATTGCACCATTTGAGCCGTGGCAAGTCCCTGCATACCGACACCTGAGGGTTGTATCGGTACGGGGAGACCTGTAATGACCTCTAGGTCCAACATATGTCACTTTAGCTCTATCTAACTCCCTTAATTCAACCTTTAGACATCATATAGCATCATAGACCTTCAACCATCAAACATAGCAACATATCAAGAGATCACACCAAGCATGGCATACTCAAACATTCACCTAAGAGCATGTTCTCTACCCAAGCATGCTTAATGTTTCCCAAACCCCTCAAACACAAGTAGAAAGCATCATACAAGTCCATAACAATAATCCAAACTATTACTATAACCCCCTCGACCCGACCTAATCGCAAGACCGAACCGAACGAGCTACATTAAGTTTACCGAAGTAAACCGTGAAGACAACTCTGAAAATACGGCCATTTTTTTTCTTTTATCTTATCTAGATGTTGGTTATTACCCTACATGTACATACAAACAACGAGTGAAAACCCAACCCAATCGGGCATCGAATTGATATCCAATTGGTCACTTTACAATAATAGGGACCAAAACATAAATCTACAAATCTATAAGGGTTAACTTGTAATTTGCTTTACCAAATCTTTGATTTGTCAAGTTACAAGCATGCATGCCAAATTTCAACTTAAAACGATCATCCAAACTCATCCAATTGCATGCGTAACACCCAGGGACCTAACTATAATTTCCATTATTTCGATGGACCAATTTCATAATTAAAGTTACCAATTCTCAATTAAACCAATTACATGCATACTGGTGAAATTTCAAGTCAAAACGATCACTCAAACTCATTTAATTGCATGTATATCACTCAGAGACTAAAACGAGAGAGAAAACAGAAACCTTAAAACATACTTTTAACTAACTTAACCACTGACCGTATCGATACGCAGGCAAGAGTATCGATACGCCTGAGCTTTCTCAAAATTTCGGATTCTAGTAGCTCAAAACCGTATCGATACACCTTTATGTGTATCGATACACTATGCCTGTAACTGAAGACCCGTATCGATACGGTCACCCATGTACCGATACGCTAAGCCTGAAAATGTGCTTACCCGTATCGATACGGTCTCCCGTGTATCGATACGCTGTGCCTGGAAACACTTACCTATATTGATACAGGCAAGGTGTATCGATACGCCCTGACCTGAAACGTCAAAGTTTGCTGGTTTTTAGCCTCGTTTTGGAATTCTAACACTTAAGCATACTTCTAACAATCAAATAACATCATCATTGATCATTTACCATCAACTACCGTAAACCAAACATCAAGAAACAATCATCATGCTTTAAAGGTAAACTATAGGCATGCTTCCTATTACTCAAGCAACCAAAACATGAACCATGTGCAAAATCCAACAAACCAAGCTTATCACAAGTCCAAAGCAACATTATAAACTTGCTCAAACGGAGAAGTAACCACTCAAACCCTCCCAAAAACATTTAAGCCACATTGCCTTTATTACTACTTTAAAACCCAAACATACTTTGGTAAATCAAGTCTTGGAATTTCCTCTTTGCTTGCTAGGCCACTTGCATTCAATCAATCTGCATTGATGATAAAAGAGAGCGTAAGCAATCATTGCTTAGATAGGAACGCTCAAAATACAAACCATCAACCAATGCAATTAAAATCCATTTCAAAATAATCATGCCATTCTTTCAAAACATGCACGTAGTCTTTACAAAATCAGCATATTAAACCATATGCAACATGTATCATGGATTCCACAGCATAATCTTATATGCAATTCCCTCTACTTAAGCCTTTCCCATGCATAACATCCCATATGCAAAGCTTAAGGAGTAAAACATGTTTAAACACTTTATTCCAAATCAATCCATCAACATGATACATTTAAAACATTATATTGGCTCACAAGTGATCCATCTCAACAACAACATTTCCATAAAACCATCATTAACATCGGTAACATTGGTAACATCGGATACACGGATTTCCCAAGAGATCTTGCAATCTCTTGCAGCTCAATGGCATGGAGTCGTGCAACATATACACCACCTCTACACTACCAAGGCTAATCCTCCAACTTGGAGTAAACACATTCAACGCATCAACCTCTACAACACGTGGCTGGAGTAAAAGCCATCAAAGTGCCACCTAAACAACATTGAGGTTCACATGATCGGAGTAAGTACCTCTCGTACCACCTCTACAACCATGGGCGACTTATTATAGTGCACTTTAAATCCTATGGCCGGCCATATATATCCGATAACATTTATATAACATTTTCGATTCATCACTTGCCAATATAATCTACTTTTATAAACATACCTCACTGTTTTCGTATGCATTAAACAAATCACTTAACATGCATTAAACCATGCATAAACCATGTTCATAATATTCTTTGAAATCATGCATTACTTTCCAAATGCATCTAACATCATTTCATATCAATTCCCAGCATTAAATTATGCTCATTTCATGCATAAAACAGGAGGTAAACAATCATTTAACAAGTTCATTCATAAATCATTCGCCAACCGAAATTGAGAGAGAAATCCACTTTACTTACTTTCGAGTCTTAGACCAGCGTATCAAGCCTAGTCTAGACTCCCATTGAACCTTTTCAAATCTTTGAAAAGCCATTCTTATCCGTTTCTCTCACCGACAAAGCAATCACCTTCCTTGCCGATGTCAAATCAAGCCTTCGAGAACTCCTCAACACCAAGATTCGCTTCCGAACTACTTTCCCCTGTTTCAAACACATCATAACAGAGAATCCAATGCATTACAATGCATCCAAACTCACAGCAACACAACAATTAACAATACCCAACTATAGCCCTCCACAACACTCTATCTTAACAATCGAAAACATCATCGATTCACCAAAAACCTCAACCCAGCCCACAAGTACGAATCTCAACCTTCAAATAACATCAATTAACATAAAAACAACAACCTTATACCTCCAGCAACCAAAAATTAACCCCAACACCTCAAAATCACTTAACTACCAAACTAACAAACTAGAGATTCAATAGATTCCAGGATTCTATCATCAAAACTCACTTTATTATCATATTAAACATCAAAATCAAGGTATAAACCAATCCTTAACTCAGCAAAAATAGATCACTATGAATTTCCACAATTTTTCATCATAAATCATCAATTAAACCATAAATTCGAGTTTAATTTATCAAAACCCAATACAAATCATATAAAATGGATCAAGAACTTAGGAATTTCAATAAAGAACCTTTCATTAGAGAAGAAGAATGAATCCTTACCTCCAACGCTGATTTCTCCCCTTAATTGCTTTATAAACCATGAAAATCAAGGTAGAAATAATAAGTATTCGATGTAAAAGCTTTAGAAATCAATTGGAAATCAAAAACTCTTTGAAATCCTAATTTTACTTGAAGAAATTGAAGCTGAAAAATATGTTTGGCTGGAGCTGAAAAATATGTTTGGCTGGAGAGAATTTGGGAGAAAAGAAGTTACAAAAATAGTTACGTGAAATTCTTTTAAAAGCCTTCATTGAGTTTAATTAATTCTCTCCTTATTTATACCTCTTAAAACTTAATTAAAAATTGTTAATTAAAGGGAGAAATCTGATGAAACCCTTTTGGATTAATATCTCCTTAAAGATTCAAAGTTTTGACCCATTTTCAAAACAGTCACTAAAACAGTTTTGCAAACTTGTATTTTGGTCACTAACCCAAAATGTCCCATTTCCAAATTTCATTTTCCAAAATTGTTTTTACCAAAATCATTTATATATTTAATAATGATTTTAGACTATTTTTATATATTTTTATCTTCAATAAAAATATTTAATCCAATTTAAATCCTGAATCTGACTCGAATCTCTAATCCCGATCCACCAAACCGACTAAACCGTTCCCCAAAACTTCTAAGCCCAAAATCGGGGCATTACAATTACATCAGGGAGTATCTCAAAACATATCTCCTAAAACAACCCGGTCACATTGCCTTCATATTACTACTTAGAACGTATTAAAACCATACTTTGAAATGTATCAAATCCTTGGATACTTCCCCGCTCACGTGCTGCCGGAGGATGCTATTTTGCTGCATTGATGAGGAAAAGAGAGCGTAAGCACTAGGCTTAGTAAGAGAAACCGCAAAACACTTGTCAATGCATTTAAAACCATTTAGCTCAAAGCACATGTAAATATCTCATGGTAAAACATCTTATGCTTCTCACGTCGTCTCAAAATATGCACATTTAAATCATTTTCAACACATGTATCATGGATTCAATCTCTACCTCAATTTAGGCTTCGCACCACAACACCTTTATAACAAGCTTAAAGAGCATCACATGTATAAATCATATTATACAAGCATAAACCATTCTCATGATACATTAACTCATATATTGGCTTTCAAGTGACTCAAAACCAGCAACCTTACATTTCATAAAAACACATCGGATACACGGATTCTCAAGTGGTTCACACGACCACTTCACATACATACCTCAACCGGAGTAACGGCACACTTGCCTACCTCTACGGTTTAAACTAGAGTAACGAAACGTTTACCCACCTCTACGGTTTGGATGTATTAATCCACCATCAGTAAAAAACAGAACATTTACCCACCTCAACTGCTGCGGTTCTCATGGTGGAGATTATGGACACTTTAACACCCCTCGACACATATGAGGCAACTTTTTATAGTGCACTTTCAATCCTATAGTTGGTCAACTATATCCGATAACATTTTAAACACAACCACTTGTCAATATATTCAATAACCAATATTACCTCACTGTTTTACATATGAATCAAATCATTCCAACACATATACATTAAACCATGTATTTTCATAATCTCAAAACACTTGCATAAATCATATGCTATTCTCAAAAGTCATCATCAAAGATTATTTGCATCATCTTTCACTTTCAAAACATGCATAATACAGTAAGTAATAAAACCATAAACATGTAACACCCTAACCAGTATTCTATATCCATTACCAATTAGAGTATCACATAATGAATATACCAATGTATTCCATTAGTATTTACAAGAAAAATTATAAATAATCCATTTTACCATTATCGCGTAGAATCATATTTTAAATTTTTATCCTATCGAATAAAGTCCGATTTGAGGCATCAACTTAACAGTTCTTATCTATGATATATAGGGAATATAACTGCCAAAAAACTGCCTAAAATAAAAATTTATCTGATTACTCTATTTAACCTTTTCTAATCATTACCCGATTTTAAATATAGCTATTCATCATTTAGTATAAATATTAACTAGTTTATATGTTATCACAAACCACGTGTAAACTAGTATAAAACATATTGACTTTAACATATACATGCCATCTAGTAATATCAAAACACATCAAAAGATGTTATTACTAATACCGTGATTATAATCTTGATAAGTAAGATGCCAGCTCCTTACTCTGGTTTTTGCTTTTTACCTACGCTTGAAAACCATCACACGCTAAGTATATACTTAGCGAGGCAATAATATTATCCAGTGCAATATAACATAACTATAATTAATAACATGTAACAATATTCATGCATTATGAATCACTAAATATGAATTACCATCATGTTAATCATATATCAACATAATTTAAACCGAATACAAATTCTTACCAATATACTTACCATAACTTTAAGAGTTTATAAACTCTTTCCCAGTTTATCATTTATTTACCAATAAACCTTAACCCAAATATAAACCTAAGCTTGATGTTAACCATTGCTTTTAGTTATGGATGATTTGTTGCCTAAGTATGCATCTAGAGCCTCTTTATTGATTGCCATGTTGTGATGGTTTGAGCAAGTTTATTATGATGTGTTGGTTGTATTGGCATGTTGCTTATGCCGAGAATGGTCTATTGGTGCATTTTGGTATGTTTGGCAAAGTGGTTTAGGAAGCATGGGTGATCCTTTGATAGTAAGAAACTGTGTTGGTTGTTTGATCCTAGCATAGATGTGGGTTTATGTGTTTATGGTTGATTGTATGCATGTATGCAAGTTTATAGGACCCAAATGCATCTAAATTCGAGTGAAAAACCTTGACATTATAGGCCTAGGTGTACCGACACACGAGGAACCGTATCGGTATGGCTAGGCAATTTTGGACAGGGTGTTTCGGTATGGGTATAGGTGTTTCAATACGCTTAATGGTTACTAGAATCTCACTTTTTGGAATGAGTCCGCATACCAAAACACTATAAGTTATATATCGTTATAGTGTTTAATGAAATAAAAAGTATTTTATATTCAAAGTGGCGTACTAGTACTGTGCTTGCCTTATCGAAATGATGGTTGCAATACCGTATCGATACGGTGCTTAGCGTATCGATACGGAGGCTGTTATTTCTGTTAATGTCATAGAAAGGCAGTTTTGGTTTCTTTCGTTTTAGTCCCTAGATCTTGTTTTATCAATTGAACGAGCATGGTTGATCGTATTAAGTTAATTTTTGACACGTAAGCCTGAAATATGCTTAATTAATGGTTGGTAACTTAAAATTGGGAAAAGTCCTTGTATATCTTAAATTTGTAATTTAGACCCTAAATTGCATTTGTGTTCAATTAGATATTGTTTCGGTGCCCGATTGTGTTGAGTTATCACCTGTGGATAGTATGTAAATGTAAGAAAGTAATAATGCATCTAGACAAGATAAAAGAAAAAAATGGATGCGTTTTAGGCTTCATCTTTTCGGTTTACTTTGGAAAACCTAATGTAGCTTGCTCGGTTCAGTCTTGTGACTAGGCCGGGTCGAGGGGGTTACATTTGTTGGTATCAGAGCCAGGTTTGCAAAAAGTTAGGATATTGTTGCTTGATTGGCTGATGTTGTATGAATTGCACGGTGATTGTGTATATATTTGGTGGTTGTTTAATATCATGTTAGGGTATAAATTGGGAACACATTTCCTATTACCGAGGTTTTAAAATACGTTTAAAAGTTGTCTTGGATCCTTGCCTAATGCTAGCCTAACTTTAATGTGTTTTGATGCTTTTGATAGCATGGCTCGACATGAGACGCGATCGATGGCTAATACTGCCGGGGTAGGGCATAATAACGAGATAGAAGATAATCCCCCTCAAATGTTACCTCCTCCTTCTCCGATGGTTCCTCCAGTTAATGTTGGGGTGGGTGAAGTATCCCAGGTTCACCATATGCATGTATATGGTGATTTGACTCCATTAGTTCAAGCAATAATGGGAGCTTTCCAAGCAGCGGTGGTTGGAGTATAGGCATAAGCACCGACACCGGCTGTGGTGGCAAATCAGGGGTTACCTTTAGAGCTTTTAAAGAGTTTAGGAGGTGAGAAATTTTGGGGTTTGAGTCTTGAGATAGCCGAGGGTTGGCTAGAAAAGACGATTTGTATCATGAATTAGATGGGATGCAATGGCGAGTGCAATTTGGGTTGCACCATGTCATTATTACATGGTGATACAGATAAAATCTCCACTGGTTCTTCTTCATATGTTAAATTAGGCTGCAATTCAATCTCTTATAGAGCGATAACATGCGAGGGATCTGATTGATACCTTCGCAACATAGATGCATGAAATACATCATGGATCTTGTAATATCCTATTATTTGATTAGTGACCAAAACGTAAGAATATCAAAAGTCAGTGGTTTTAGTTCAGTGACTAAAACGTAAAGTTTTAAAGTTTGGTGGAAAAAGTGAAAAGTTGAGAAAAGTTCAAGGACCAATATGGTAATTTCCCAATAATTATTTTTATTCCATAAATAAATAGATCGCAAAAGGGTATGGATCAAATATAAAAACTTTGGTTTGATCTGATGTTTCTATTATTGGGAAATTACGATTAAAGTTTAAATGGAATTCGGGTACTCGTATGAGTTTGGAGTTTTATGAAAATTTGAAGGAAGTCTTAGGAAGACCCGAGGAACATGACATTGAAGTTTTTAAATTGTTCTTGATCGATTTAGATTCGATTAAACACAGTATATGGAATAATGCATAAATGGCATTTTGGAAGATATAAAGATTCATTAATGGCAAAATGGTCATTTTACCCATACTTTTTAATTATAATTGATTTAATGATAAGGTTGAGCATAGGTGTCGACTTTTAATTGGTCATAATTCAAGGGTAAAATGGTCATTTTACTATGAAGGGGATTTTTGTTTTAAAATAAGGAAAATAAGCCATTTGGCATTAAAATTAAAGATAGAAAAAGCTAGAAACTTTGTTCATCTTTCTCTAAAGTGGTTGAAACCTCAAGGGGACTAGGTAAGAAAATTTCAATTCATTTTTTGGCTTGATTTGTTTGATTTTTGGCTAGAGACATGAAACAAGAAAGTGATCTCCATTGAATTCTCTATCTTTTGGTATAAGTTTTGCTCAATTTCCATGTCTCTAGGTTGAGATTGATGATTAGGGTGGTTGAAGAATTTGTTAAGTTTTCATGTTTTAAGGTTCAATCAAGTTGGAAATGGTGTTGTAGTGTTGTTTATATGCTTGAAATGATGAAAATCTCTTGGAAAACCTATAGGGACCAATTCGGCAATATGAAGAATATTTGGGGAAATTTTGTAAAAATTGTTCTGATGATGGATTTTATTAGAGTGATGTTTTCTAAGTTGAATTATGTTATTGGAATGAAGAAAAAATCATTTTAGGACTATTTTGTGGATTTTGCAAATTGGGAGAAATAAGTGAGAAATTGGAAAATATTCAAGAAACATGGTTATGTTGTTTGCTATTATACAAGGATCATTTTAGTATTAAAATTTTTGAAAATTGAGATGAAATGTGAAAGTTTCCAAATTTTAGATTATAAACCCTAAGAGAGAGAATTTAGGGTTTAAAGTGAAATTATCAAGCTCTTGGTTGCAATGTGCAATTTGAGATAAGATTAAAGTGTAGGAAGCATTATTATTGCAAAGAAGTACTTGGTTGTAAATGGTAAATTTTCCAACTTGGTATGTACATGTATTAGTAAGGGTTGGATGTGTACTTAAGGTTTCTTGTGTTATGTATTTAATGTACATACACATAACAAGCAAGTTTGAGATCAAACGAGTGAAGAAGGAAGATGAAAAGTGCAACCGAGCTTAGTGAGGCTAGTATAAATTATACTTTTGAAAGTGTCAAGGTGAGTGCAATTCTTGTATATCATGATCTTTATGTCATTTAGCATATATTTGACATGTTAGAAAGATGTCAAGCGTTGAAAACATATGCATCGATCACTAATTATTCATGGAATGTTATTTTGGGTATGAATTGATCAATATGTATATATATGTTGCCATGAAGGATATTATGATTGATATAAAGCCCAATGTATGAGTTAGGAAATTAAAAGTATAGTTGGATATCCATAGAGTCATAAACAGCTGTATAAACACTCTAAGCACTTCAGGTAAAGTGCAAATTTTCACTAATTATATACTCCGGTAAGTATATAGAAGCACTACGGTGCTAAGCACTTCCGGTAAAGTGAAAATAATTGTATACTCAAGTAAGTATAGGGGGGATGACTCGTGTTCATAGATTTCTTTAAATCGATACTTGGGCTAAATGAATTGAAAAACAGGATGAAAAGCTTGAAAGCTTGATGATAAACATGGTAACAGTAATGGTAAGAATCAAAGTTTTTACCTTGTGATATGTATATATAATGTCATATATGCTAGCAAGCATAAAATGGTAAGTGATCATATGCATTGTTATTTTATTATATTGATATCTATGTTAAGTTGCATTTGATTTAAACATTGTTGCCTCACTAAGTATATACTGAGCGTATGATGAATTTCATGTGTAGGTTTTAAAGGAACTTCGAGGGAGGAGTAGCCGAGCATCACTTTCTCATTTTGGGAGGTATATCTCCATATTCATAGTAATGTTAATGACATCCATCCTTTCTTTTGGAAGTGTACTAGATGACGTGTATAATTAGTGGGGTTGTAATAACTTATAACCAAATATGGTTGGTTTAATAGTTGTTATAATATGGATGATGAACCTAGTAAGTACTATTATGTCTATAAATGATAATGGACTAAGTTTTTAGTAAATGTGGGTATTAAGGTAGAAAGATTAAAAATCTGTCCAGAAGTGTATGCAAAAGCAGTGTGTTTGAAAAATCTGCATAAATTCCTCAATTGGACTTAGAAAGTGAATCTTATATGTATGAACTAAAATTTTTATCTAGTTTCTTTCAAAACAAACGGTGATTGATTTCGAGTTGTATGAAAAAAGTTATGAATTTTTATTCGATGGAAGGTTAGAAAACAGGGTAGCAGAATTTTAGTATTTATGGGTTGTGACGTGAGTTTAAATATTTATTTGAATTTTTGTGTAATGAGTTTAGGTTAGAAATTTATATGGATAGAAAGCTTAGTTAATCTAGTTTAATTATAAAATTACAGAATGAATTTTTGATGTCTATAAAAAAATTTATAAATTTTTGAGTAAAGACAATGCAGGCTGCCAGCTTTCAAAGTAAAGGAAATAAAAAAGGTTTAATCTTAGTTAGTAACATAACAGACTCGTATTTGGTAACGAATACGGGATAGGGATGTTATAGGTCTTTCTCATCTCTGGAGGTAAGGCTAGTTGATAAGCCATTGGTCCAACTCTTTTGAGAATTTCATAAGGTCCAATGAATCTGGGACTTAGTTTCCCTTTTCGACCAAAATGCAGTACTTTCTTCCAAGGTGAGACCTTCACGAATACTTTATCTCCAACTTGAAATTCAACATCCTTTCTCTTTTTATCTGCATATGCCTTTTGTCGATCCGCAGCTGCTTTAAGATTATTCTGAATAATCTTCACTCTATCTTCCATTTCTCGGGTTAAATCAATCCCACCTATTTTTGGGTCACTATGAACATTTCGATCTTGTAATTTGAACCAATTAAGAGGAGTTCTGCACTTTCTTCCATAAAGCACTTCAAACGGTGCCATCTTAATGCTTGTCTGATAACTGTTGTTATGTAGGAATTCAACTAATGGAAAATACCTTTCCCATGATCCAGTGAACTCAATAATACAAGCTCGAAACATGTCTTCTAAAATTTGGATCGTTCGTTCTGACTACCCGTCTGTCTGTGGATGAAATGCAGTACTAAAATTTAATTTAGTACCTAGAACCTCATGTAATGCTCCCCAAAACCTTGAGGTAAACCTTGGGTCTCTATATGATACAATCGATATTGGGATACCATGTAGTCGTACTATTTCTCTGATATACAATTCTGCATACTTATCCATTGAATAATCCACACGAACTGGAATAAAATGTGCAGACTTCGATAAACGATCCACAATGACCCATATTGAATCCTTTTTGCTGGGTGTAACTGGTAGCCCTGTTGCAAAATCCATAGTCACTTTTTCCCATTTCCACTAAGGAATGGAGATAGGCTGTAACAATCCAGAAGGTACTTGATGCTCTGCTTTAACTTGTTGACATGTCAAACATTTTACTACAAACTCTAAGATTGCTCTTTTCATTCCCGGCCACCAATAGCGGGTTTTCAAATATTGATACATTTTTATTACTTCCTGGGTGCATAGTTAATGGAAAATAGTGAGCTTCTGTTAAAATCTCTTTCTTCAATTCACCATTGTCAGGAACATAAACTTTTCCTCGATAGTATAAACAACCATCAGACTTGAATTCATAGTCTTGCACTTCCCCAGATTCAACTTGTTTCCTCTTTTCAAGGCATTCTTCATCTAAAATTTGCAAATCTTTGATCCGATCCAGAAAAGTTGGCTTAAGCTGAAACTTCCCTGCTAAAGAACCATCTTGTCCCAAAGATAGTTGTGCATTCATTGCGTGTAGAACAGAAAATGTTTTCCGCTAAGAGCATCTACTACTAGGTTAGCCTTTCTAGGGTGATAATCAATAACCATGTCATAATCCTTTAAAAACTTGACCCATCTTCATTGTCTCGGATCCAGATCTCGTTGTGTCATCAAGTACTTCAAACTTTTGTGATCAGTGTAAATATGACACTTTTCACCATATAAATAATGTTTCCAAATTTTTAGTGCAAAAATCATTGTTGCCATCTCCAAGTCATGAGTCGGGTAATTCTTATCATGAGTTTTGAGTTGTCGCGATGCATAAGCTACAACGCGTCCTTCTTGCATTAATACACAACCTAAACCATTATGGGATGCATCACTATACAGAACGTACTCTTTTCCTGGCTCTAGTTAAATTAATACTGGTGCCTTTGTTAAAACTTTCTTTAGTCTTTCGAAACTCTCTTGACACTTCTCTTTCCATACAAGAGAAACACATTTCCTTAATAGCTGAGTAAGTGGCATGGCGATAATTGAGAAGTTTTTGACAAATCGTCCATAGTATCCAGCTAATCCCAAGAAACTTCTGACTTTCGAGACATTCTTTGGTGCTTCCCATTCAAGAATAGCTTGTACCTTCTTGGGATCCACTCTTATTCCATCAACAGATACAACATGTCCAAGAAACGTTACTTCAAATAGCCAAAATTCACATTTGGAAAACTTCGCATAAAGTTGCTTATCTCTTAATGTCTGTAATACCACTCAAAGATGTCGATCGTGATCATCTTCAGTCTTAGAATATACCAAGATATCATCTATAAATATCACCACAAATTGGTCCAAGTAGGGTTGAAACACCCTATTCATCAAGTCCATAAATGCGGCAAGGGCGTTTGTGAGTCCAAACGACATTACTAAAACTCGTAGTGTCCATAACGAGTCATGAATGTTGTCTTTGGTATATCTTTTTTCTTAACTTTTAGCTGATAATAGCCTGATCAAAGATCGATCTTTGAAAACACAACAACGCCTCTAAGCTGACCAAATAGATCTTCAATTCTTGGCAACTGATACTTATTCTTTATCGTCACCTTATTCAGTTGTCGATAATCTATACACAATCGTAAAGATCCATCCTTCTTCTTTACGAATAATACTAGGGCTCCCCATGGTGATAGACTCGGTTGAATATAGCTTCGATCTAATAACTCTTGTAATTGAGCTTTCAGCTCCTTTAATTCTGTTGGCGCCATCCTATAGGGTGCCATCGGTACTGGCTTTGTTCCAGGATACACATCTATTCAAAATTGCATCTCTCTATCTGGAGGTAATCCTGGCAACTCATCTGGAAATTCTCGCACAGTTGGGATATCTTTCAATTTCTTGTTTGATGCTTGCGTATTCACCACATTAACTAAATACGCTTCACACCCATTATTTAACATCCTCTGAGCCATCACTATAGAGATTACTAAGTTTAGACAACCGTTTCTTTCTCCCACTACAACCACCTCAGAACCATCTGGTCCTTGAAGTACTAATTGCATCTTTTTAAATTTAACATCTACATCATATGAAGATAGCCACTCCATTCCCAAAGTAATCTCAAATTCATGGAATGGTAGCTCCACTAAATTCGCTGGAAATTTAATCTTTTGAATCACTAAAGGACAATTTTTACATATCCAGGTCACTCTAGCACTATAACCAAGCGGATTACTAGCAATCACATCACTACTAATAGTCCCTATAGGAATTCTTCTTTTAGTAACTAGTCTGGAGCTAATATACGAATGAGTAGAGCTAGGATCAATTAAAACAAACACAGATTTACCAAAAAGTTGAAAATTACCTACTATAATATTCGAATTATACTTGTCCTCATCTGTACGTATATTATAGACTCGAGCTGGGGTTCGGAATTTTCGTGTTGATGCCACCTCTGATCTGACTTGGTTTACTATTCTAGCTTGTCCGGTTCCACCACGACCACGGTCTCTAAGTGGAGCTACTGCAGATCGTTCTGACTGGATAGGGTTATCTGTTTGTCCTCGTGGACATTCTCTAGCAAAATGTCCCATTTGACCACATCACAGACAGGCTCCTGTAATAGTCCAGCAAACCCCTCTATGCTTCTTCCCACAGTGCTCACATTCTGGTTTATAAGCTTTTTTTGACTTTTTTGAGCTTGCAGTAGACATCTAAGAAGCTTGGGCTCTTTTAGAAAAAAAAGATTTCCACGTATAGATCCAGTTCCTATCTTTCGTTGTTGACGAAAACCTCTACCTCACTTAGACTGTACTGAAACAAATGATTCTCTAGATCTTTTAGTTGATCGAGATGATTGAGCTTTGACTCGATCTAGATAGGCCTTTTCCATAGCCTTTGCTCTATTCACCGCATCTTGATAAACTGACAAGTTCATGTTTAAGAGTACTTCCTTGGGTCTTGGATGAATCCCCTCAATGAACCATTCACAGTGAGATTTTTCAGTCAGCACTAAATCGGCTTAATCGATTAAACTTTGACTCATACTCATAAACTGAATGATTGCCTTGCTTGAGATCCATGAATTGCTGAAGCATTTCTCTCTTGAATTGACCACCAACATATTTGGCTTTAAATGCTTCTTAGAAAAATGTCCAAGTTACTTGTTCAATAGGTACCAACTATATGGCATTCGAGCACCATATACGAGCATGTTCCCTTAGAAGAGATACAGCTCCCTCTAGTTTTTCAGCGTCAGAACAATTTAACTGATCTAACATAACCTTGACATCATTTAACCATAAGTCTGTGGCCATCGGACCACATTCTCCATTGAACTCAGGCGCACCCAATTTCTTAAGCTCTTTAGCAGTCGATGCCCTTACGGGTGCAGAAGCAGGAGCTGGTGCGGGTGCAGGTGGCTGCAGCCTATTAACCACCACCTCTAACCCTTGCACTAACGCTCCATATTCTTGAGCTGGAGCTCCTTGCTGTGCAAGTGGCTCAGCCTGGGCATGAGCTGGAGGTGGAACATTTTGCACCTCATTACTACGCTATGAGCCTCTTCCGGGCCCTGATGATCTGTCACATGACGTGATACCTCAGTGTCCGACATTGTCTATTACAACATATTGAGAATCATATTAGTACAGAGCCACATCAAATTATATAAGCAATACATCAGTAACATAACATCTTAGGGGCATGTACACTTTAAACAAATCACATTGGACTTAGTTTAACCTCCAGAATCGGCTAAACCTTTGCTCTGATACCACTAAATGTAACACTCTCAACGTATATTTGATGATTTAATACACATTGAAGATGCTACTGAAGTTTTTAACTAATTTCCTTACTTGAATTTTTTAAAATAGTTTAGTAAAATAATTTTTTCTCAGTTTTTCATTAAATTACAAACCTGTCTAGTGACACCTAGTTTCAACCCTAAATTGGCTAAATAAATATTTTAGATAGTTATTAATATAAAAATATAATTCAGGGTATAAACTATGTGTACTACCTAGACTCTTTCAAAATTTTAAAATTGCTACTCGATTAGCACTAACTACATAATATTTATACCAAATCCCATTGTCAAGAGTTTAAAACCACACTATTCATCCATAATACTTAGGTTATAGGCCCATTTAAAATAAATATACTAACGTATAAGTTTAGTAATACAAACAACTGCAAATTTAAAATATGAGTACATGCCCACTAGACTAGGATGTAAGTGTACATACTATTGCTTATAAGCGATATCTTGATTTCCCAAAAGTGCAGCTCCTTCTTCGATACTACTAGCCCGATCTACCTACGTGTATTACGAAACACACGCTAAGTATAACTTAGTGAGGCATAAATTTAACAACATACACAATTAACATAAATATCACAATCCCTGCAAAATGACAAGTGATTCCTTGTACAATTTAAACATTTCATCATTTATCATAGTAAATGAGAAACTAACTTATTTCAATGAATCATGGTTGCATGTATATATAAATATTCAAAGTCATAATATCATTTTTACTTTATCTATAATAAATACGATAGACTTAATGGCCTACTACTTGCATAAAAGCATTTCATGAATTATAGCCCAAAGTACAATTTTATGTGAACCTATGGTATACGAGTCATCACGACACCGTAGTGTCTACGACGCCGTAACGTCTGCATCACCGAAGCGACTGGGATGAGTACGTACTCGAGGATGTCCTTTGCTCCTCATTATAGCATCTTTTTGTGCTAGTCGACACCGTAGTGTCTGCAACGTCGTAGTGTCTATACAACGTCGTAGCGTCTGATGTCAACATCGAAGTGTCTTGTTTGCACCGTAGTGCTAGATTGCAGCTGCTAAGACTCTATGGATATCCAACTATACCAAAGGCTCTCACACTAGTACTCGGGCATAACAATATAATATTACCATATTCAATATCCAATCCATCAATATTATTATATATAGTTCGATAATAGGCAGTTCATACCCAAAATCTAAAATCTGATTTATCTTAGATAAATCATTATGCCATATCAATGTATCTCACATGTCATTTAATTTTCATGCCATTTGCATAATTTGATCAACATACATATTTCATTAATATCAAGGTCAACTTATCGCAAGTCGTCCTATTTGTAACATGTCATACATGCATATAGTGCACTCACCTGGGCTATGCAAAATACTGGGCCTTACTAAGCTAATCCACTACTTTTTCCTTGCCTCTTTTATCTCGTATTTCCTTGTCCTGCTCGGATGCTGCAAAATTACCCATCGAACATATACAATAATATACATGTTAGATTTCTTTTTAATCTAACACTGTTTAACTATAAAATACTAGTATAATTATTTGAATATAATAATTTTCCTAAAATTTTCTCTTTTTCTCCCTTAGTAGCCGAAAAGTCCATTTTGGTCTCTAGTGACCATTTTACAACTTTTTGCAATTTATTCAAGCTCAAATCACAATTACTCCATAAGTCTAACATTTTCACTAACTTTTACTCAATGCTCTTCAATCCACTAACCTTTGTTAAAGTGACATTTTAGTCACTAATTTCACACAAAGGTTTACAAACTTGTACTAATTAATCAATCCAACATTTTACAATGTTTCTTAAAATTTTCCTTTTATTTTAGCCTTTGACCGAATTGGTCACTAAACCTTCCCAATGTTGTTTTTCATTCAAACAACATTTTAATATGCTCAAAATAATTTTTCCAACATATATTCTTCATTTCCAAAAATTAACACTTAAAACCCAATTTATTCCTCCATGCCAAATTGGGTGTCTAAACTTTTCAAGGACTTTATTTTGGTCCTAATGCCATAATCAAGCTTATAAATTCATAATCTCTTCAAATCTATCACTAGGATAATTTTCACAATATTTCTCCAAATTTCCTCATGTATACCAAAATGGTCACTTAAAGGACTTTTAGGATTTCTCATTCTAACATCAAAATCAAGCTTCTAATATCATCAATCTTTCATTTTCATCATCAATTTCAAAACCTTAAATAAAATCTAAATCTAGGGTTAGCGTTTATGTCTTCAAACATGAAATTAATCTAAATCTAAGCTTGATTTCAACTCCACAACACTTGATTTACTTAAATCAAGCTTCAATCTCAACATAGAACATGAAACCCTATATTCTCTTTCATCAATAACATGAACAATTCTTCAAATTACCATGCAAAATTATTATCAATAGAAAGAGCATTAATCATAGATCATTTTTTTCAAAGCAACATACCTTGATTCTAACTTTGGAGCCTTCAAATTGCCTAGGAAAATTTTGTGTATTTTTTCCCTTTCTTTCTCTTGGTTTCGAAATGTAGGAGAGAAGATGAACTAATTTTGTTTTCATCTTTTTCTTATTTATGCCAAGTGTTTCTAATTAAATGAATATTAAATTCATTTAATTACTTAATTCCAATAACCCTTCAACTAAATTTTATTTTCTAATTTGCTATCTTGTGAAAGTAGAACCAAATCTAGTTAGAATCTGACTAGAAATATTAAAATATTCATAAAAATAATATTTTATGAATTTTCCATGGCTTATGGAACTGTCTTTGAAATTCTAATTCGATATGATTACCTGATAATAACTTACTATGATTTTCCATTTTTCGAACTATCAGATCAAACCTGAAATTCTCATATTTCTAACTTCCATAAATAAAAATTGTTGATATAAAAAATATTCCATAATTTTGTAAAAATCAAAATCTTGAAATTTTAACTCGATCCAATATACTGATAATTTACCCGAAATCTTAATCAGATAAAATTCTCTTAATAGTCCTTTATCAGATATCTATACAAATAATATTAACTCGAACTGATTCCTTTTTATCAGTCTCAAGTACTGACATGAGACCTTCCCAAAAGGTCACCCATCTTATGCCCTGAGTACGCTTAACTTTGCAGTTCGATAGAAATTTGATATCTTATACTGCATTTTTATTCGAATCAAGCATCTGCTTTTCCCCTAATTGTTCGATCAAAAATAGATTTCCATATAAATCCATTACCGAAAATCTAATTATACAGATTAACTTCCTGTAACATGTACTACTTATCTGTGCAATAAAAATATTCCATCAGGTGCCTATACTTTTCTCATCAGATTTCAACCAATCTTCACAAGTACCCTATTTTGCTTACTCTCTATCACACGGTACTCCAAATTCTCAGAAATTATTTTCTTAGAATTCATAATTAGAGAAATCCTAACTTTTATATTTTGTCATTTTAGTCACTAAGTTAGCTTTTAAGCCCTTATCTTAGTACTAAATGACTCTTAAACAACTTAGCAAATTTTGGGGTGTTATAGAAATCCTAAACTTATGTCTAAGCCGGATTATGAATAAGTTAACAACTTAGCCCTACTGTTCACGTTTGTTTAACCTAACGCTCTCTATATTAAGCCACATATCAATAATTAAAAGGTCTCTCTCGATAGCACTTACAATAACTACGCATGAAAGACGATGAACAGAACAGATAAAGGAAAAGACTATAGCATTAAACAAATTAATCAAAACATAATATCCTAAAAACAATAAACCTAAGATAAAATATTTAGCTCATGTCTGAGCCTAAAAAACCCATAATAAGAGTATTAGGAAACATGGCAGTTTATCAAGCAAGGAAAAAGAAAGAATCAAGCATCCTCGACGTTCTCCTCCAAGCTCTCTAACTGTGCTACAGGACCCGCACTCCTCAAGCCTCTCTCGATGGCTTTCGTCGTGTGAATACTCTTCTAGAACTCTTGACTCTGGTGGTTCTTCGATAGCTGAAGACTAAGGCTGCTATCTAAGATCAAGTGCCCTTATTTGTGGCCCAAGTCTTCTTTATCTAGGCAAAAAAACTAGGGTTTGGAAATCTTAAAGTGTGCAAAGCCTCATTAAGAGGATCTTTCTTTCTCGCTTCCTTTAATGAGTCTCGTATCAAATAAGAATCCACGTAAGCCAAGTTTAATTTATCTCCAACTCTTTTACCTTGTCAGCTCCGTACGAGAGGGATGTTATCCTTCATGATCTAGCGTTCCTCCAGCATCCACAGTTCCCTGCATAGGCACCACTAAAACACACTACCTTCCCCATTAAAAGCACCAAAATATATCACAATTAAGCGCAGGTAGTGCAACTCCCTAACTATATGCAAACTACTCCTAAATGCAACTATATGAGCTTAAACGCATGCAAATGCTAAATAAAAAAGGGTATGCAAAATAGGTTATCTACACAGTCATCACTCAAATTACAACTTGCATTAAATAAATAAAAGGTTTAATGAGGAAAATTACAACTAAAAATGAGATTAAATCCTCATTTCAACCTATCTTCTCAAATCCCCTCAAAACCCTTAAACTCAACTTCCACCCTTACCTAAGATTTTTATCTTCTTTTGATACTCTTGAGGATGAGATTACAAATCCTTAAATCTTAAACCCTAGAATGATGATATGAGTACTAAACCTTTGTTTTTTACCTCAAGGTTTGAAGGGAGAAAGAGGATGAGAAGCGGGGAAGGAAAAAGAGAAGATAAAGAGAATGAGCTCATCCCCATCGCAATTTCATGTAAAAGTCAAGGGGAATTCAATGGGTGTGCAACCTTTTTTTTATTTGGCTAAATTATAACATAAACCCTTTATGTGCTTCTCTCATCCCATTTTAGTCAATTTCCAAGCCCAAATGGCAAGTATGGAGCCCAATAGGTTTCCTTAAACATCCCAATGGGCTCAACTCCTTGACCCAACATTCGGTGCCCAAGACTCGGGTTAATCTAACCCATAGATTTAAAATCTGGATCGTTACATCGAACCACTATAAATCGATTGTACAAAATTATCAGTTTCATTTCGGTTTCCACCAATTCCTTCAAGAAGCCAATTCAACGCCCTCTTGGTGGATTTTTGGTTGATCGATTTGAGTCTAATAATTGTGTTTTAAATTTTGTAGTGCTTGCAGATCTCTAGTAGTGAGGGCCATGGTAAAGTTGACAAACTAGCTAAAATAAACATTTTAGTCCATGTATATTTGAAAAATTAACACTTTTGGTCCAAAATACTAAATTATTGTTATTTGCCTTAAATATTTTGGTTTAAACATTATTTAGGCCCCCCTCAATTTTAAATTTTACCAAATTTATCACTCCTGATAAAATGAGAGTAATTTATTCAATGTACAATTTGAAAGTGAGTAAATAAGAACGCTATGATGATGTTGATCATTTCCATCGGTACATGACATGTGTCAACTATGATTGAATAATTTTTTAATAAAATTAAACCCAAAAGTTTTATATTATTTTATAAAAAATCATAATTTTGAAAATTTTAATGAAATTTTAAATATTTTGTTATTTTTTATATCATTTTTTCAAATTAAACCCTTACTCTCACATCAACTCTAAAAGTAAAAAAAAAAATCAACGTGCTTTTTGTTCAATCAAACAATTTAAATATTTTTTATGTTTTGACTTGTAATTGTAATATTATTGTAAATGAAGACAACAAAGTTTGAAGTTAGAATAGAAAAATAATTTTATATTTATATAATGTAGTTTAGGGTTAAGAAAGTCGTCTCAAATGATTTTTTGCCTTAAAATCTTGATGTCTTTTATCTTTTTGTGGTTTTATATATCTATGGCTTAATCAATAAAAAGTGTCGAAACTATACTTGTTTTTTCAAATTGTTGCTTAAAATATTTTTGGCCAAAATAAGTGTTTAACGTTTCATTCCACAATCATTTAAAGTTTTTTCGTGAAAGACGTTAAAAAATTTATGTTATCGAATTAAAATGTTCTTTTTTTATTTTCTCTAATTTTTATATTTTTTAAAATCATAAAATCATTAATTTCTCAAAAATCCTCCAATTCCTAACCCTAAATCTCTAAACCCCAAAATTCATCTCCTTCGACCATCGATTCAACCTCCACCAGCCACCCCTTTCTTCACCGACCCTCTACAATCGATAACCCAACCTTACGTCGTCAAAAATCGACATAGAGCAGCCAAACAAACCATGAACGTCGAATATAAAATCTTCAATCGAACAACGGATGGACTAACGACGAACTGGACTTTGCGACGGGAGGAGAAGGCCTCGTTGCTGCCATGGCAACATCGTGGTGTTTGACAACGGTAGAGGCGAGATTTAGGGATTTGTGTTTTTTTTAAAATAAAATTTTAAGCTTTTTTCGAAAATGTTAATGACTTTTTTAAATAATAAATAATAATTAGGCCACATGTCATGCAATGACTGGATGCTGAAATATTTTTAATGGTAATTGACAAAAAAACCTTAAAATAGTTATAGAATGAAATGTTAGACTCTTATTTCGTCCAAAAAATAGTTTAGACACCTATCTAAAAAATAATTGTATAATTTAGACTCTTTACTTGTAAAATAATTGTATAATTTAGACTCTTTACTTGCAGTTAAGCCTATTCAAAGTAGTAGGTGAAAGCATTAGATGCAAAGCTCCTAAAGAATCGACAACAGAGAGCAATGTGCGGATATAAAAGTGGATAAAAAGAGAGTTTGGAAATCATGGATGAAGTGTTTTTTAACAGTGTATTTAAAACAAATATATTTTGAAGGAGCATCATCTTTTATGTATCAACTGTTTCTCCTTTTAATCCACTATGCAAATGACACATTTCCTACATATTCCTATGCTTGATCTCCTTTAATTTGTTAATGACATATTTATTCTCCTTTACTAGCAAACGAGTCGAATTCGAGTATCATAATGCTTGATAGCAAGCAATGATCAAATTCATCAAGTTTAGTGAAAACTCATCCTTCATTCATTATAAGAACATAGGGCAAACGCATAACAAAGCATATACAGGCAACTCGGATTTCACTTTTGAAAATCCAAAACCGGATAGGTTCTGTTGAGCGATGCAGTCCTACCGAAACTAGGAACTTGACAGTGAAGTCGATCTGACCTGCACGGCATTCAACAGCTCCAATCTATAATTATTCACTCCATTCATAATAACATCAAAAAACTACAGCTGCAAGTAAAAAACACATAGAATCCAATAACTGATAGGGAAAACCTGAAGTTTAGGCACCTAAACTATTCTGAACAGACAACATCCTATTTGAAACAAGCATTGATTATATAGATAACAAAACATTCATGTATATATGGCTCATCAAAATGTAAAACTCAGCCACATAACACTTGGGCATCAATTGTTCCAGAAATCAAAGCTGCCATGCGATCTTCGGCAATCGTGTTTCAACTTTTGAACCTTGTAGTGGCCCTTCACCCTAGTACTCATTAAAATGTATGGCCCCAGCTTTCCATACTATGTAAGTTGTAGTGAACATTACTGTGCTGATAAAAACGACTGAAAATATGATGAGAAGGAGATCGTTTCCCCCCGGGAACTGAAAAGTGAGGCCTGGCTTGGGTAATCCTCGCTTGCTGTCATCAAACAAATTCGTAGGCGCTTCGGGAAGTCGAGATCTCTTTTTCCCCTTGTCACTTTCCCTCATAGCATCCAATACTTTACTGCCCATCTCGGATTTAGATGGCTTCGACTCTGCATAACGGTTGAGAACCCGAGCTGCCCTTAATCTTTCTTTAGCCGTTAGAGATACTTTTCTAGTTGTAGACTGCAAGTTTGGAGAGGATGACGCCTCCTGTTCTGGATTTGAAGAAACCACCGAACCATTACTAACCACAGAGTTTTGAAAGCGTGATTTGTCATCCAATGACGGGGGATTCACGGCCGAAACTTGATCAGAAACCAGCCTCTCAGCATCTCCGGAATCCTTTATGCTGCTATCCGCAGATATTGGGTCATTGTCTGCGACTGAAAGACATAGTCCCCATCTTTGTTGGCGTATAAATTCCACAGACCCATACATTCGTAAGGGAGACACGATTGGTTTGACCTTAAGTACTGAAGCTCCAACAGAAGATCTCGAGACATGCTGACATTCAAATTGCAACTTTAATTGATAAGATAATAGGCGGGGTAGAGTCACCAATATGTATAATGTATGTATATATGGACATAAACACAGTCCATAAGTTCAAACCCACCATACACTACTATGGAATGCAGGATTTAAATTGCGGTTGCAGCAGCGTTTTCGGCCGTGGTTGCAAAAAATAAGGGATGCTATTGTGGTTCTCCCGGACTGCTATTTTCCACGAGAGTGGTTTCAGACAGTGCCGGTGCCGCTACCGCTATATAGCGGACCGCTATTTGAATCCCTAAATGTTATATCACTACAAAGCCAGAATATGCAGTGTAACCAGAATAATGTCATAACCCAACAAAAATTGACAAGTTTTTACAGACGAAAATGAATTAGGCTAAATCAATAATCAGACATCCGTACCCTTAAGATTAAATAACGGAAAATAAATCAGATAGAAAATCAAGTTCTTGCATTAATCCATTTTTGGTTTTTCCTTATTGTTTCGACCACTTAAGTTTACAACTGAAAAGGCTAAGAAACTGAAAACAAGAGAACCCAATTGAAAAAGCAATCGAAAAATGGCATGAAAGGTTTTATAAAAACAAAAGAAAACAATCCATTTACAAGGAAATGTCTAAAACGGGCAGAGAGAAGGAAAAGCAAAGTAGTAGTAGTAATTATAAAACAAGATATAGATTTCGGTTTCTTACCTTAAAATTGAAGCCGAAAACTGAGTTAAGAGAGAGAGCCATGCTTCGGTTTGGTGGCAACCATAGAGCAGAAATCACAGAAAAATCTAAAGCTAAAAGGGCGCGTATTATGTGGCCATGAACTAACCCAATCCAAAGAGATCAGCTGTTCCATTTTACCATCACCGCCTTTCAATGAGCGTGAATCATACGACCTCAGTTTAAATATTAGTATAAATAAAAAAAGTTGAGTTCGAATATCAATTTAGAATAACTTAAATAATAAAATTCAAACCTATTTTAATAAATGGTTCATGCTTAAATGAAAAATCGGCCTCTGCAATGTTTGTTTTTATCCTTCAAACTATTTTTTTTTATCAAAACAAAGATTTAAACTATTATTTCTGATAATTTCATGTCCAGTAGTTATCTAAGTAAAAAATATTTTAGTTAATTATATGTTGAAACGCCGCTAAATTTTTTTGACCAAAAGATAACTTAAGGAATAAAAGTATAAAAAATCATAATTTAGTAATTTATTTTAATATAAAAATAGTCAAAGTACTTAAAGTAATCAGAAATAATAGTTTAAATACTTATTTTGATAAAAAAAACTAATTTAAAGGCTAAAAAGCAAATAAAGAGTATAGTTTAAGGGTTTTTAATTTTTTATTTAAGCCAACAATTTCTTATTATTATTATAAATTGAACTAATAAATCAAATTTATATACAAAACATATATTTAGTCATAAAAATCCAAACTATAATAGAAAAACTAATTCTCTCTTAAAACAAATAAAATGTAGGGGTTAAGCGCCGCTAGGTTTTCTCCCAAAACAAAAGCTAAGTTTTCTCTTAATTCACCCATTTGCCTTCTTTTTTTTTTATTTTGTTTTGGCCGTCGACGGTGGCACCAGCTTTGGTACTAGTCGTCGATTGTTGGTGTTTTATTTTCTTCATGTTTTTCTTATTTTCTTGTTTTGAATTTTATATTTTTAGTGTTTTTCTAATTTTTAATAAAAAATTATATGTGTTTTGGTTATCTCTTTCTCGCACATCTTGTTGCGCTTGTTTTTCTCTATCTTTATGGCACGCCTTTTCTCTGCTTTTATGGCACGCCTCTATCTTATGACACGTCTCTGTCTCGCAACATATTTTTTAGATACCTTGGCGGCCGTTTGATGCTCGTGTAGTGTTCCCCACAATGTTTATTTCTGATTTGGGTTTGTCGGTGAGTAACACCCCTAAAACCGGTTTAGTAGAAAATCGAATTATAGTGACTGGAAAATTTTGTTTCTGATACGATAATACGAATTTCAAGACATGATCATGTGTCTAAATTCATCGAGCATGACATGAATTATGGTATGATTATGCTTAAGGACTAAATTGAATTAACTAAGTGACCAAATTGTAAGAAATGAAAGGTAGGTGGTATAAGTGTGGGGATTAAAGTGTAGGGTGACTAACCATGTGAATAACCCACAAAGAGGTTAGTCACCTCACACGTGTCCATGGAAGAAAAGAACTGCTACATCTTTGGGTTTGATTTACCCCATGTATTTAATAGAAGAAAAGAAAGAAAAAAAGAGGATAGTAAGACTCACCTATCGGGTGATAGCCAAGCAAGCACCTCCCCATCTCTTTAGAATCAAGCACCACTATTAATGAACCTTACAATCTTGAAATTTTCTTTTGAGTAGCCATTCCCCTTTAAACCTAGTCATATATCAAGGTAAACCCATGGTTTAAACTTTATTTTTCATGGTTAATTACATGGAAATTTAACCAAGAAAGATAGGTTCAAACTCTAACAAGAATTGAAGCTCCTAATGAGTATTTGAACAAGGTTTAAGTACAAGGAATAGAAATTCTATTATTTTAATTAGCTAGAATCACTAGCTTCATGTATGTAATTAAAACCACATTGATATTGATAAATTTATGTTCTTTTCATGCTAGAACAAATCATTAGTGATGAGGAATCACCAAGTCCTTCAAACAAGCCAAAGCCCTAATCAAGGAATTGTCATATGAGAGCCAAAATAGCTTTGAATTGTCTAGTGAGTGTAGTTTATGTCTCGAGCATGGCTAGGTGCCATCCTGATTGTATTTGAATGTTTTCCATGAATTCCCATTGTTGACATGTCAAGCTCACATAGAGAAAATTTAAAGATATTGCCATTGGTAAACTTATATATGTTACTTTGATTGATTATGAACATGATTTGTATGAAATTGCATGACATGATAATATGTGGTATGAGCAAGAAGCATGGAAATCCATAGAAAGGCATAAAGCCAAAAAATGCCCTAAATGTTTGATTGAATAGTTCTTTTCTTGCAGCAATTAACCCTCAACGTTTCATTTTGGGTCAAAATGGCCCCTCTACAAATGAAAGCTGTTAGTCAACTGACGGTAAATGGCTTGAAATGGCGTGACAAACCTATTTGGCAGTGCACGCTGACATGCCAATATCATATAGACAAATGTGTTAAATTGACAAAATGTTTCATCAATCAAAAAATAATTTTATAAAATTATATAAAATGTAAAATAATTTTTTCTACTGACTTATCATTTTGTCAAGTCATTTCAAATTGTTTACCGTCGGTTTTATAACAATTTTCATCCACTGAGGAGCCATTTTGACCCAAAATAAAACGTTGAGGGTTGAATTGCTCCGAAAAAAGAATATGGGCCAAAGTGACTATTCAGTCGAACGTTGAGGGTATTTTTGGACTTTATGCCCCATGGAAATTATCTTTATAGTATACGAGCTCATGATATAACACACAGGAGCTAAGGCTATAATCATGTTATGTTATAAGTTATATGAATTATGAAATTATGATGTTATGGATCCATTGGATATAAGTGTACTTTAAATACAATTGGCATGCCATAGAATTCATTGACCTCATGTTCGGGTGGACTACGGTCCTTGGGCTATGACCCTTATGTGGCGAGGATGAGGGATGTATGTTTTGGTCCTTGGAGAGGTGGAGGGGTCAGCAATTCATTGCTTGGCGATATTGGATTGGAATTCATGTATCTATTAGTTACTACGATTCAATGCAAATTGATTAAATTAACTATTTACTTATGAAACATGCAAGTATGAACACATGTGACTTATGCATTGAATCATGATGAACGAGTAATTTTATGTCATGCCATGATATATGAATACATAAAAAGCATTGATTGTATATTATGTTATCAACTACCTCACTAGGCTATTTAAGCCTAACATGTCCATTTCATTCATTTTTAGGTCCTAAAGCACTCTAGTGATCGATCGAGCAAGGAAGGATGCTAATCACTTCTTCAAGCATTTTGTGTAAAGTTTATAAGCCCCCCTTAACTCCTAGTATGGTGGCATATGGTTAAAGCATATTTAAGTATGTTTTGGTATGTAAATTAAGTGTGTGGTATGTTACATGATGCATGGAACTTATACTATTTGTAGATATGCAAGTATGTACTACAAGGCTAAATGAATCATATGCATGTTGAAACATTCATGGACATGATATATGGCAAGTTTAACAAGTTAGAAATATGGTCTATGAGTTTGAAGTGATTTGAACATGAATTGGTTAGGTTCGATTCAAAAATTGGTAGTGAAATCTACAATTTGGTACAGGGCTTACCGGTACCCTATATGGTGCATACCGGTACGGCCAGGCCAAAAATGAACATATAGTGTAAAGCGTACCAGTATGGTCGACTATATCGGTACTAATGTTAACTACTGAAATTTCATTTATTCATGGTGTACCAATACGATACCTCACCGTATTGGTACAGGCCCTCGTACCGGTACCAAAATTGGTTACTGGAATTTGGGAAATTTATTAGCACACCAGTACGGCCTTAAGAGTATCGGTACAAAAGGTAGTTAAAATAGTTATGAACCTAAAAGAAACTTTCAAAAAATTACAAATTATTCCTAAATAATCAACATGTTAATTATATGAGTTATAGACCTCCACATGAGTTGAAATTTTGCAGGTAATTCTAATAAGACATGAATTTCAGATGTATGGCCTTACATTATGAAAATGTTAAGAATTGTTAGAAATTACAGATTATTCCTTAAACTTTGATTTCTTTGCAAAATAACCCATGGTCATGAAATCAAGACTTAATACAATATGACATGATTAATTGCATAACATGAATGCCAAGAAGCATGTGTATGTCCTATGATTGCATGAATATTGTATGAATTATGAAATTGTATACTTTGATTCAGTTTTTGGTAACGTCTCTGCCTCGGTTCCCTTCTAGACTGGGTAGGGGGTGTTACACGGTGGTCATGGATAGTTCCATCCCCTTTTGTGGTTGTTTACCAATGTAACCAGAACTGTGGAGAGGATTGGCACCTTTGGAACCGACGCGAAATGTATTTTCAGTTGTCTAGTGGGGATTTCATCTATTTCATGTTTTGTCAACTCCTAGGGACTCTTCTTACAATGGACTTCAGAGATTTGCTATGGGACAAAGAGGAAGTGTCTAATTTGACTGGAGCAACCCTTTAGTTTTCTTTTTGGATTTGTTTTTTTATTGTTGTGAAACCTTTGAAAGGTTATGTTCTTGTTTTTCTTTCGTTTATTAATAAAGCTGTCTGGTTTCATGTTCAAAAAAAGAGAGAAAAACTAATTCTCACATGATAAATTAACTAAAAAGAACAAGATTGGAATAGTTTATATTGTAGACATGGAATGGTATTATCGTTTTCAATAAATCGTACGTTTAATTTTGTTTGGAGTACATTAACCTTCTTTTAAGGGGGAGAAGAGTAAAGACCAACAACAATTATAAAGTCTGCCCTAAACGAAAGAAAGATATCGGCCAGGAAACATGAGGAAACAAGGTAAGGTCCACACAAGAATCAAAGCTCACAGTTAGAATTTTAAAAGCAGAAAAGTTATACCATGACGAATAATACAATAAAGAAAATATAAGGTCTTAAAAGTACAAAAATTATTACAAATTTTTTTGGAATGAATAAGGAGGTCATAGCCATTACATTAAGCGCCCCTCAGATGAGCGTAAAGGGGGCCAGAGACATCTCTACGAAGAATATCTAAAAGATTAACTATAGAGAATAGTTATAAACGGAGACAATACCATTGGGGGTTGTATTGAGCTTGGCCATGAAATTGAAAACTATGTTTGCTTCTCGTTTAACTAGGGAAAACTAAACCCACCATGCTCGCTCAAGGAGAGACATGATAGCTTGCACCAAGGCATGGAGACTATAAGGTGTGTAATTCGAAAGAAGGCGATAAACATCAGCATTGTCGGTTTGTATAACAAGGCATTCAAAGCCATAATCCCAAACAAGCTTCAAGCCCTCGAGAAAACTCCAAAGCTCGGTCTGCAAGACGTTTGTTATCCTAAATTTTCTTATAGAAAGAACCAAGGTAGTTACCACCATTATTGCGGAACACCCCTCCAATTCAACTCTACCTAGAAGAAATGGAGACTGAGGCGTTTGTATTGAAATTGAAATATTAGTCCAACAAGAGTGTGGAGACTCATTCAATTGAAACATAGAAGTTAGAGAACCAAAACGCAAGAAACCAAAACTCAGAAACTAGTCCCAACTAACTTAACTACCTGTCAAACTGATACATAGGGTTTTGCACCTATACGCGAGACTTAATATTTTTAGTAGCCACATTTGGTACTAGTACGGAGAGCACCGTACTGATACTCAGATAGGAGTACCAGTATGCTTTATTCCAATATCAGTACTCATTGCTAAACATGGACAAAATACAAAGGGGTGCACCGGTACGCTAGCCTACCTACCATATTGATACCTACTAAACAAAATTGCATATTCAAATATGCAATTTCAATTCGAAACCCCTCGAATCAATTCCAAACACCTTAAACATACTAATAAAGTTATAAAAACATAAATGACATATGTTCGTGCATTTGCATCATGAATTACAACAACCAACATAAACCAAATGAATGGTATAAAGGCATAATGCTAGTCATGCTCAAAATGTAAAACCATAAACACATAAGAAGTCAATCTATAAAAATACGGCAAAAGACCTATAATGTCCAACACATATGACCAACATGAAACTTTTACAATTAGAAAACAACTTATGGAGCAATGCAATCAATCATGTCCATTTAACCAAATTTGAATGCTCATGCTTAAGGATACAACATATCATAGAGTATCAACAAGAATCATCAACCAAGGGTCCTTCAAAATGGAACCATAACAAGCTCAAAAACCAGAAAAAAGTAAATCCCCAAATAATTGTGGGCTACATTGCCTTATTACAAAGTTACTAATCCGAAACATACTAAAAACTCGGTTTGTCTTGTCCACAGCAACTTGCCTTGATCCATAGCCCGAAATACTCTATTCATCTGCATTAATAAAACAATACGAGTGTAAGCTTCGTAGCTTAGTGAGCGCATCACTGTAAAATGTTCATTAATGCACTATGATAAAATCAATAGCAAACATGATTTATAAAACATAAAAATCAAGATTTTAATGCTTACAAAACCTCAAATAAAAATATGCATTCTCATATCAATTCCCATTCAAAAGCTTGACATATTGGCATCAAATTATGTGACTTAACAATTCATATAAAAACCATCAGATACACGGATCAAACTTATCAAACATTGGGTTAAAACTCTTTCTCACATATGTTCCATGGTTATTAGACACTTGTCCTTAATGGTTCACAACCAACAAATGGTTGTAGTCACTCAGCCTTATTGAACCAATAACCATAGTCACCCGACTTTGTAGAACCAAATAGTTACGATCGATTGATTAGACCTTACTCCTTCAAATTTAATTCTTGCATATATTTAGAGTACACATCATATGGCATGCCAACTATATTTAACCTCAATTTCACATTGTCACTAGTCAATATATCTATTTAAAACACATTTACTTACTATTTTTCTTATGCAAGTTCACAGATCAAATTTAATAAATCCTTTGCTCGACAACATCTAAACAAATCATATAAGGAATTCATATTGGTCACCCTAATTACTCTTGTTGAATATTGCTAACACTTGACAAACTATTGAATATTTAGTGTAAAAGTGCAAGAAAATAATTCCAAGGTGAGTCTTATACGTGCAAGTATACACGATCAGCAAGTAATACAATAGTAAGCTAGGTATCGAATCCACAGGGATTGAACAAGAACTTATTTGCTTAATGTTTACTTGTTTGTAAGAAAATAAAAGTGTTTGATCTGATTTGTATTTTTGATTGAAAAGAGAGTGAAAATAAAGAAGTGAAAATGGAAGCAGTCTGGCAACGAAAGTGTTCAATTGAATGATTAGCGTTGGCAAGGGATGCTTGGATTTCATGTTACTTATGCCGGCCTTTAATAATATCCTGCCTTGGTTTTATTGTCGAGCAGATTAAAGGTAGTATTGCCTCTGTCGATGGCAATACCCTAAGTTAACCATGATAAAACCCCTATATGTCTATAGTGAAGCTTTTCATTAATTAACTCGATTAAGTGTCAACCTTTACTCCTAAGGGGTAGACTCACTTCTGAAGTAAGTTCATCTACTTGAACATCTTCTGTCGAAGCTTCTAACCTTAGTATCTGGCAACTGATCATTGCCCCTTAAGTCTGTTAAGATATTAAGGTGCAATAAGAGCACTATGCCAACTGTCGTATGGAAAAGGAATTAAGAAAATTAAGTACTAGCAAATAGAAAATAATGCCAAGGCATTTAGATTATTACAAACCAAACATAAACCCAGCGTTAATCGCAAACATCCCCCAACCAACTGTAAAAGCTTAGTTCATGGTTAGGGGGTCTATCCACAAAACATCATCGTTACGCATCATCATTTCGAAATAAAAACAAATAAGACTAAGATAATGGTCAAGAAAGAGATCTGTCGATATAGCCCTTCTAATGCTCCATAGCTCTCGATCTTAGCTGGTTGAACCATGTCGCCTCTCAGTTCACCATAGTGCAACCTCTCTTCAATCCCCTTTTTCAAGTGGTGGCTTGAGCTCCTTTAAATAGGCTTATGTGGAAACCTTAGGATAAGCTTTTGAGTTTGAATTTTGAATGCACAGAGGGATGAGACACGTTATCCTCTTATCCCAATTTGAATCTTACGGCTGACGTGTACAAGGTCCAACGGATACCTTGATCAATCATTAGACGTCAATCATTTGCCAGACGAGCTTGGCATTGTTTGGTACATCTATGCCAATTGCTACTCGGTAATTCTCTTACTTCCTTTCTTGCATTCTTTGTCAGTGCCTCTCTACCATGCCTGCCTGCATGTGTCTTGCATCAAAACAACAAAATAACTCTTCATATTGGCAATATAATAGCTCCTAACTCCTTATGCAAATGCATGAATTTAACAACTAATGCAAACATATCTACTTAAAGGCAAGCAAAAGCATTGTGAAATAAGCATAAAAAATCAATATTTTTAGGGAGTTAACACCCCCCCAAACCTAGCTTTTTGCTAGTCCTCAAGTAATGCAACTAAAATCTATAGAAATAGAAAAACAAGAAAAGTACCTCGACAAAAATTGTCATGGTTCCCAACACCTACCAGCTAGCCAAATATTATCCTAGGTCTTTCCTCAGATATTCAGTGTATCAATGCCAAGCAAATAAGCAAATTCAAGTGCATCAATATAGTTCCAGTCTAAGGTCACCAAGTGTGCATGAAGTGCGGGCAATATGCATCAAATTTACTCAACTCCCTTAGTCAACTTAACTACCCAAAGTCAAATTTTTTTATATAAATATTTTTTTCTTTTTTTCCTCTTTTTTTCTTTATTTACCAAGGGTGTTTTTGTAATACCCCTAAAACCGGGCTAGGAGTTTTACAAAGTAATCACATGCTTGATAATGTTATCTTTGAATTACTAAAGATTTAATTCGAGTCAATTGAATAAGTAAGTCAATGGAATTGAGAATGGAAGAGCTAATTAAACTAAAAATCAATTAGCAAATGAGTAAAGTAATTATATTTCAAAGAATAGGAAGGAGCATATATGAGTATGAAGAGGTTAATTAGTATGTGACTTGAATTATTAAGTGATTAAGGATTAAAATCAAATAAAGGAAACTTGAATAGCCATTTTGTAAAAGGGTTATTTTGAACACCTTGTAAACTTACAAGGTTGCATGCTAATTAGATTTTAATTAAGGTTTTGTACACATGTCCCTAAAGTGGGATGGCATGTGTGAGGTGAAGGGGGATTCCGGCCTTGTGTATGATAATAAGACATTATCATCTTTCTTCTCCATGTAGCCGAAACCCTTTAGAGGTGAGAGAGTTATGGTTGCTTAGAACACTAAGGTTGAAGTTTATCTTGGCTTAATTTGGATTCAAATTCGAATGGTTTAAAGAGAAGGGTATGAAATCCTCTTCATTTTCTTTGATTCAAAGCTTAGATTAAGATTTTTATTATAAATCTTTGTATGTCATGTTGGTAAAGAATTAGTTGAAAGATGAAACCTTGTTATGAGTTGCTAAACTATTAGAATAGTGCACATGTTTAATTGTTAAGCTTTTACGATTCATGCCGTGTAAATTTGGTGGTTGAGTGGTTTGTTATGAATTCCTTATGTAGTAGGAGCAAATAGAGTATTAGATTAAGTTAATTGAATTATTAGAACATATGAAAATAATTGAAATCGAATTATGATCTCATTGCTTAATGGAAACCATTTATGGACTGTTTTATGAAAATAAAGAATTGTTTTTGGGACTGTTTTGTAAAACTAGAAGCACGAGGCTGCTTTGTAAAATTAGGGGACTGTATTGAAACAAAATTTGGATGTTTTGGGATTGTTTTGTAAAAATGGAAACATGGGACTATTTTGCAATTAATTAGGAGCTGATTGGGGGTCTAAAACAGGGGATTTTTCTTTAAAATAAACTGCTTATGGGTTGTTTTGTAAACTAAACTGGAGGGCTGATTTGCAAAATGTTAAAGACTATTTTTACAACTAAATTTAGGACAGCAAGAATAGGTACTTTTAATGGATAATGTGTATGTCTAGGAAAAGTGTGCAAATGCTTGAATGAATTGAGTTACTAAATTGAGTATACAACAAATAGTAATATGTGCCTATTGTCTCCTCTAGAGCAAGACCATGTGGAAGACAATAGAGCTAGGAAGGACCAAGGAGGCATTATGATCAAGGACCGAAACTAGTCTTCAAAAATTGTGAGTGTAGCTTAAAGTCTCGGGATATATTAAAACTATCCATCTATCCCGAGCAATCTTATTTGTTTTGTTTAATTTTGCTTGCTCATTAAACTAAGAATTGTCCATACAAATAAGCTTGGATGCAACGGTAAGTACAAAAATTTAAAAGCTATATGTGATTGAGTATGTTTGAAATGTTATGAAATGCATGTTAGTTTTGAAAGATATATGTGATTGAAATGTTCAAGAGGCTATGTAATGCATACTATGTTTGAAAATTTCATGTAATTAAACTTGAGAATATACTATGAATTAAGCTTTAACCATTGGTTATAAGAATGGTAATTATACTCAAATAAGATTCTAGCATGATGTGATCACTTATAAGCTTTGTTCATGTGATTGTACGAAAGTGGGACTATGCCCATTTATGATACAAATGAGATATGTTAATTGATTATCTGATTAAGGAGCTAAGCTCAATTATGATTATGATATGATAAGATTTAATTGAAAAGCCTTGGTTCCGAGTCGGTCATAGGTATAGTTGGCATGCCATAGAGTCCATTAAGCTCGTGTTTAAGGTGGACTACGGTCCTTATTTGGCGACAGTAGGAGGTGTAACCCCCTAAACCCGCCTATGCGATACGCCTAGTCTAAGAGGTCACATTCGGGTCACCGGAGCGACCCACAATAGAAACAGAAGAAAACTCTTAAAAAATACATTTAAAAGTGTAAAATAAAATTTCTGTTAAACCATATTAAAATTTCGTTTACACATAGCTGAAAACCAGAATCAATCATATAATAAAATGTAACATACATGCCCCCTAATACATAGGTACAATACTCCACGTGCAACGCCGAGGGAACTCTAAACACTGATGTCGGTCACTATACGAAGATAGATTTCTTTTAACCTGCAATGGTAAAAACAATGTGAGCTTGAAAAATCTCAGTAATACAAAACTACCAGATGATGCTGTATGCAACAAACAGGTATAAGGTTAATCAGAACTGACATGATGAGCCACTTTCAACATATTTTAGGCATAAACTGTAATTCATAACATTGTTACGCTTGAAAACATCAAGGTCATTTCTGATTTAGTCTCCCGAATACCAGACAAGATATCTATAACTTAGATGATCAGGGTGAACGGATAGATTACGAGAATCAAGTTATGAAGTTTAGTGTTTTCCATCAATTATCGATCAAGAATGACAAACAGAATATTTCTGACAATTGAAGGGTTTTGACAGGGCAATAAGGGAGAGAAAGTTTAATATCAACTTAACTACTCTCCAACCGTACACCGATATTCAATACCCCATAACTGTATATAAAAAGACTTACCCTAGGCCCAATAGGTCTAGGAGCTTACAAAAAGACTTACCCTAGGCGCATTGAGCCTAGAAGCTTACCTAAGGGGATGCCTTAGGTTCAGAAGGACTTACCAGCACTGAGCCTACAGATCTTCGATCATAACCCAAAAATACCCTAATTTAGATAGTTTAGTAAACAGACGGAACAAGAAAAATTAGAGATCATACATATATTTTTAGAGTATCAGAAATTAGAGAGAATATTTTTCATATCAGACATAATGGTATATTTTTAGACAGAAAGGATTCATGGTTCAGACAGAGAGAGTCTTAGTTTCAGAACAGAGAGAAAATGCATATACAAGAGCACACCAGATGGTTCAAATTATCACTTAGAGAATCTTGATAAATACAGATGGAATATACTGAATTTTAGTCCATGCTATACTGATTTCAGAATTAAGGAACTTATACGAAGAGTCTGATAATCATCGTCTTCATTCAGGTGCTCAGGGTTTTGTACCTTGTAGTCATTCCAATTTTTTTTGTATTTTATGATTATGCGAGATTTCGAGTATAATAGATTTATTCGGGATTTTATATATACTCGAAGAGTACCGGACAATTTGTTCAAGGCAAATCGACTCCCAGGGACAATTTGGTATTTCAACCCAAGAAGGGTAAAATCTGTACTCGCAAAGCATGTGATTTTAAGAGGCTAGACTGACTATCACTATCATTCGCTATAACCATAACCCGTAATAATATAGTCCCCAGAGTTCCAATAAAGCGACTCACAGACATTCTTTCCTTAATACTAATATCATCATAAGTTGAACCAGCCGCCATCATAATCATTACTGACCTTTCACCGCGTAGTCAAACATATCTTTATATTTTATAACCCAACTTTACAGTAGTAATAGAGGTGGCCAACATTTCTAGATTCGGTTCTTTATCCTTTACGAATGATACAATTATCACACTTAATCTGAATTAAGACTTATCCCGGGTATACACTAATGCTACAATATGAGGGTAATTTAATTATTCAGGGGTTACAGATATCTTAGTCATTGAAAGTTTTGGTGCACAAATATATTTTGGTCATTGTAGAATTATGGCTTATCTTCTATTCATTCGAATATTTATTCATTCCTGAAACTCAAGGGCATATCCGTCCCTTTAGAAAATGTTACAAATTCGGTGCTTGAAAAAATATACTCTCGGTATTTCAAACAATTTATTCATTTCAATTATGAGGGTTGATAAGTGTTCAAAAGTACTATTTTTATTACCCTTTTTACTAATATTATTGTTAGACTTAAGCTCATATTAGTTGCATAATTAGTCATTCATGCATTAATTCATGTTTCTTTCCACCGTTGAGCTTGATTACATAACTTGGTGATTTTTGTGGAAAAAGATGATGCTTTGGTGTGTTTTTGTGTGTGTGTAGAATCACTTACCTAAACAAGGCTAGAACCAGTTGCCAGGGCAGTGCATGAAAGAGATGCCGAGCTAGTTGCCAGGGCAATGCATGAAGGAGATGTCGAGCCAGTTGCCAGGGTAATTGTCGACAAAGAATAAAGTGATATGGTATTCGAAATTGATGACTAGACAAGCCCAAGATGACGTGGAGAAAAGAAAAATCCCAAAGGAGTTTGATTTCCATAAAGAGGTTAAAGAAGAATTAAATTCTAAGAAGATAGTAGAAGTTCTAGAAGGAATATAATTATAATAAAGAATTATATTCTTTAAAGATAATTTAATTCCAACTTAACTTCCTCCTCAAAGAAAGACTTTGACCTAGCCTTATAAATAGATCACCAAGCCGTCAACTCCAAGAGAGCAAGAAGAGGGAAAATTTTGACAACTCCAAAGGGAAAGAGGAGAAAATTTTGACAAGAGAGCAAAGGGGGAGAGAGTTTGATTTCTTCTTCTTCTTTTTTGCTTCCATTAGATTCAAGGTTTGGGGATTATTCTTTGTATATCTTTTGAACCCAACCATGAACTAACTTGATTGGTTAGGGTTATTGTGTTTTCTTGTAGTGAAAAACAATTGGATTTTGTTTAGGTAATAAGAGTTTGCACTTTCAATTCAAGGTTTACTCATTCTTGGTTCTTATTCTTGTTTGCGAGTGAATTGGGAGAGGATCTCATAACTTCATCTATTTATCTAATATCGGGAGAGTTAGATTCAAGAAACGAATGAGTATGGTCTTTATTCAATCTATTGATGGTGAAGATTAATCCGGCTTAGGAATAAGTTAAGGATTTCAACGGCTAAGAGGAGCGTAAGATTGGTTGTTGTTCACCCTTGATTCACGCATGGATGTATTATCAAGGCATGCACAAGTAGCTAGAGTTTCGGCTTAGGGATAAGAAGAAACCATTGAAGAACGCTCTTCCGAACCTTGAAGTTACTGCCCAGACGCCCAAGTAGTTGCCCAGCTAGTCGCCCAGGCAACAATCGATTAGTTGCCAAGGCAACCTCGCTGTGCAAGTTGCCACGGCAACTGAGTTGCCCTTGAACTCTTTTACCAAGACGATCCAATCGGCTATCACTCCACAACCCACGATAACCTGGCCTATTCCCTCTCTTTTGATTTCATCTATTCTTTTAGTTTATTGCTCTTAGTTTACTCGTTAATTAGAACTCCCATTATCAATTGTGTTTTTACTTTTCACAGTGCAGTAACTTAAGCAGAGTGGCCCAAACCAATCCATGTGGAGACGATACTCGATACTCATATCACTTTATTACTTGCGATGTGTATACTTGCACATTTGCGTAGCACTTATTACACGCAACAAGTTTTTGGCGCCGTTGCTAGGGATTGACAATTGGTGTTAGTTGTTTTTGTTATTGCATTTTTTCTCCTAGTTTTACTAACTTCTCTTTTTGTTTGTTTTATCAAAAAAAATTTAGGTGTGCTACAAGTTAAGGGACATGAACATGTCGGGAAATAAAAGCCGATCTATTCGAGAGTTGATGTTGGAAGATATGAATCAATCCGATCAAGAGTTTCTTGCACCCTTTGATGATTACCTATACCAACCGAGAAAAGCCCAAAAAGCATATACTGTGGAAAAATCTTGTGCTATGTGTGGAGAACATCACGTGTTTGAAAATTGCCCTCACATTTTCGGTGCATATGACTACATGGAGGACCATAGAGGGAACCAGCAGTAAAATTCTTCATGGTATGGTCAAAAAAGCTCAAATTTTTTTTACCATAACAATTTTGCCGCAGCAACAGATATGCCATGGCAATGTAGTCCTTTTCAAGAGAATTCCAATTCCTTGGAGGAAACGTTGCTAGCTTCCTTGGCTAGACTTGACGGATCAATTGAAGAGATTCAAGAGCTATCAAAGTCCATGGATACGGGGATAGCTCAATGGGATGCAACCTTAGGGGATTCAGAAGATCAATTGAGGAGATCCACATATGTCATGGATAACATGCACCAACAATTCATTCCTAGGGATACTGAAGTCCCAAGGCAAGAGGACGAGGAACAATGCAAGGAAAGATCTTCGATATGTGAGGAACACCTAAAACCTCAAATTCGAGAGTATGTTGATGAAAAAGTCTGCCCAACACATGTTGAGCCTGAGCAACAAATTGCCTCGGCAATGATTGAGGAACCTGAACAGAGCAATGCCGCGACAACACTCAGTGAAGCTGAGAACAACAATACTACAACAGATTCTGAGGAACCTGATGCCCAGAAGGTTACAACGTTGATGCTGAAGCAGGAATCTGTAGATTGCTCTCATCTATAGTTGCCACGGCAATTGCATGACCACATGCAAGATCAACGAGATGATAATACTTTGCCAATGGAATATGAGCAGGTAATGGTTGAACCTTTTGAATTCTTTAAAAACTCACCTCGTCCATTGCAAGTATGTCTTGAGGAACCGATGTTGGTAGATTTGAAGCCATCGAAATCTCTACTGATGGAGATGTTTGAGAGGCCAAAAGAAAAAGTGTTTGGATTCGTAAAGCTTTTCAGAAAAGTGGTTCTTCCCTTGACTTACAACAAATGTTGCAACTGATTGCCACGACAATTGGCTTGAGCGGCAATTGCCACGACAACGAAGGCTACATCCAACCATGATGGAGCCTGACGAGAATGAGGTAATTAAATGGTTGGATGTTGATATAATTTTTCCTATTAATATATTTGTGCCTTGAGGAATAGTAGCAAGGTGGAGGGCATGCATGGACTACAAGGGAACACGAAAGAAAGACATCTCCACCATGGTAACGCAAAAGGGAGTAGCTGCGAGCACATTGGCCCAACTCTTTTTGGGCAATATTGTCACTCGATGGAGGGTGCGGATGGACTATAAGAAGTATCGGAAACGACTCTCCTCAAATTTTCTCAGATATGCAGTAACATTAGAAGATGCATGATGGCACTCTTTTCAGACATGGTCGAAGACTTCCTTGAGATCTTCATGGATGATTTTTCCATTTTTGGTAGTGACTTCGACAGTTGCCTCGACAATTTAGAGAAGGTGTTGGCAAGATGTGAAGAAACTAATTTAGTCCTTAATTGGGAGAAGTGCCATCTTATGGTAGATGAAGGAATAGTGCTCAACCACAAGATTTCATCTAAGGGAATTGAAGTAGACAAAGCTAAGGTGGACGTGATCGAGAGACTACCCCCACCAAGATAAAGTCTTCAATTTTGATGATTATTGCGCCCAAGCATTCGAAACCCTTAAGGAAAAGCTTGCCTCGGCACCCATTGTCGTTCCACCAGATTGGACGCCACCTTTTGAGCTCATATGTGATGCAAGTGATTTCGCAGTAGGAGCAGTCCTAGGCCAACTCACAGGGAGAAGGATGCGGATTTAGAGATATGCAATGCATTCTCGGATGAACAACTTTTAGTTGCCTCGACAACCCTTGACGCCTCGGAAACCATGGATGAGCATGCCTCGGCAACCCTCGACGCCGCAATAGCTCTTGACGCGCAAACCTCAGCAACTCCAGACGTTCACACCTCGGCAACCCTCGATGCCGCAGCAACCCTTGACACCTCGGCAATCATGGATGCGCATGCCTCTGCAACCCTCAACGCCGCAGCAGCTCTTGATGCGTATGTCTCGGCAACTCCAGACGCGCACGCCTCGGTAACCACTGATATGCACGCCTCGGCAACTCTAGACACACGACTCGACAATCTTGGGAGCAATCACCACGGTAGCACATGCCTCGACAATACCCTGATCAGGTCATACGTCGATGTGTCCCTGAAGAAGAGCAACAGAATGTACTCCGGCAATGCCAATCTTCGCCCTATGGAGGACATTTTGGAGGAACTCGTACTGCGGCCAAAGTTTTGCAATTCAGTTTGTATTGGCCAACACTGTACAAAGATGCCCAAGAGTTTTACAAGCAATGTGATCGTTGCCAGAGGACGGGCAATATCACCCACAAACCAATAGGCAAGCAGAAATTGAAGGGTATACTCGAAAAAGTTGTAAATCCCTCTAGGAAAGATTGGTCAGTAAGACTAGATGACGCACTTTGGGCATATCGCACTGCATTCAAAACACCCTTATGTATGTCCTCCTTTCGACTTGTCTATAGCAAAACATGCCATCTACCAGTGGAAATCAAACACAAGGCATATTGGGCAATCAAGACTGTGAATATGGATTGAGAAGGTGCCGGGCAAAAGCGTTTGTTGGACCTCAACGAAATAGAAGAATTTCGTGCACTCGCCTATAACAATGCACGAATCTACAAGGAGAAAACAAAGCAATGGCATGACACGAAACTATTTCCGCAGCAATTCATGCCAGGGCAACTAGTTCTCTTATTCAATTCTCGGCTAAAACTTTTCCCAGAAAAACTAAAATCAAGATGCTCGGGACCATTCAAAGTTGTCAAACCATTATCTTATGGTGCCGTGATAATCAAGTCCATCACTGACGAACATGAATTCAAAGTCAACGGACAAAGATTGAAGCACTACAACGGTGCCCATGTAGAACGTAACAAAGAAGTTGACACCTTAGGAGATGCATAAGCATGCTCTTCTTTCGATATTTTCTTTTTCTTTTTATTTTTTTTCAAACTATTTTGTTCTATTATTTTCGGTTATTTTTTTCTCTTTATTTATTTTTGGAATTTTAGGAGATATTTTATTTTTCTTCATTATCTTTAGTTTCCAGGTTTTCTTTGTTTTCTTTTCTTTTCCACAACAAGACTCACAACCACCATGCCAAGGAAATTCACTACCGACTACTTGCCACGACAACCACAATAGAGGATGCCCCTGCAACTACCTCAGCAGTTGCCACGGCAACAGAAACTAGTGATGCCCAAGAAACAACAATGGCGTTGGCAACTTCTGATGCCCAAACATGGATCAAGTCAAAGCAATGCTATTCACGTGGTACCAGCCACAAGCATTCAACCACTGACCGGAAAATAAATCAAGCAAACGGCACAAAGGAAACTCATCATTCGAGGTGACGACCTCTCCGCCTAACTCATTTCATTTAGTTTCTTTTAAATTTTGTTTCACTTTTACATGCATTGAAGATAATGCTTCTCTCGAGTTTGGGGGGTGTTGGCTTCTAGTTAGTTTCATGTTTAGTTGCATTCATCTTTAGCAATCACATATAGGTTGCATATGTTACTTGCAATGCCTTTAATTGGAATTAATTGCTTAAGACTTGTTGAATATCCAATGATGAATTTTTGCCACTACACTTAATTGAAAGAACCTTTAATTTTAGGATTGTATGAAAGAACTTAGAATTTTACTATGATGCTGAATTTTGGTTACACGGTTGTGGCTTGTTGATTGAAAGAAACTTAGTGAACTCAGGTTGCTTAAAATTTGGGTAAATTTAAAATTGAAAATTAAAAGTTAGTTTCTTGCTAGAGGTGCCCAAAACTGGCTCTAGTAGTAAATGCACTTTCTTGCTAGAGGTGCCCAAAACTGGCTTTAGTAGTTAATGCACATTAAAGAATCGCTAGAGGTGCCCGAAATTGGCTCTAGTCGACTAAAATAAAATGAGAAATTACTTACTTCGCTAGAGGTGCCCGAAATTGGCTCTAGTGAAAATAAAAATAAATGCCCCGGTAATTAAATTGATAAAAACCTATTGTTCACATAGAATCTTGAAAATCAACTTGTACACAACTACGCACACACATTGTCACGAGCATTATAGTTTGGTTTCAGGTAATTTTTGTGCAATCCGAAAAATTAAAAGGTGATCATACTTTGTGCCACAGTTCTGAGGTTTGAATTTAAGTTTGAAGCATGTCTTTGATGATTAAAGTCTTGGTAGGTAATTGTTAGTTTGCATTGCTTGAGGACAAGCAATAGTTCGAGTTTGGGAGTGCGATAAGTGTTCAAAAGTACTATTTTTATTACCCTTTTTACTCATATTATTGTTAGACTTAAGCTCATATTAGTTGCATAATTAGTCATTCATGCATTAATTCATGTTTCTTTCCACCGTTGAGCTTGATTACATAAGTTGGTGATTTTTGTGGAAAAAGATGCTGCTTTGGTGTGTTTTTGTGTGTATGCAGAATCACTTGCCTAAACAAGGCTAGAACCAGTTGCCAGGGCAATGCATGAATGAGATACCGAGCTAGTTGCTAGGGCAATGCATGAAGGAGATGTCGAGCTAGTTGCCAGGGAAATTGTCGACAAAGAATAAGGTGATATGGTAGTCGAAATTGATGACTAGACAAGCCCAAGATGACGTGGAGCAAAGCTAAATCCCAAAGGAGTTTGATTTCCATGAAGAGGTTAAAGAAGAATTAAATTCCAAGAAGATAGGAGAAGTTCTAGAAGGAATATAATTATAATAAAGAATTATATTCTTTAAAGATAATTTAATTCCGACTTAACTTCCTCATCAAAGAAGGACTTTGACCTAGCCCTATAAATAGATCACCAAGCCGTCAACTCCAGGAGAGAAAGAAGAGGGAAAATTTTGACAACTTCTAAGGGAAAGAAGAGAGAAATTTTGACAAGAGAGCAAGGGGGGAGAGAGTTCGATTTCTTCTTCTTCTTTGCTTCCATTAGATTCATGGTTTGGGGATTATTCTTTGTATATCTTTTGAACCCAACCATGAACTGACTTGATTGGTTGGGGTTATTGTGTTTTGTTGTTGTGAAAAACAATTGGATTTTGTTTAGGTAATAAGAGTTTGCACTTTCAATTCAAGGTTTACTCATTCTTGGTTCTTATTCTTGTTTGTGAGTGAATTGGGAGATGATCTCGTAACTTCATCTATTTATCTAATATCGGGAGGGTTAGATTCAAGAAACGAATGAGTATGGTCTTTATTCAATCTATTTATGGTGAAGATTAATCCGGCTTAGGAATAAGTTAAGGATTTCAACGGCTAAGAGGAGCGCAAGATTGGTTGTTGTTCACCCTTGATTCACACAAGGATGTATTATCAAGGCATGCACAAGTAGCTAGAGTTTTGACTTAGGGATAAGAAGAAACCATTGAAGAACGATCTGCCGAACCTTGAAGTTGCTGCCCAGACGCTCAAGTAGTTGCCCAACTAGTCGCCCAGGCAACCATCGATTAGTTACCAAGGCAACCCCGCTGTGCAAGTTGCCACGGCAACTGAGTTGCCCTTGCACTCTTTTACCAAGACGATCCAATCGGCTATCACTCCATAACCCACGATAACCTGGTCTATTCCCTCTCTTTTGATTTCATATATTCTTTTAATTTATTGCTCTTAGTTTACTCGTTAATTAGAACTTCTATTATAAATTGTGTTTTTACTTTTCACAGTGCAGTAAATTAAGCAAAGTGGCCCAAACCAATCCCTGTGGAGACGATACTCGATACTCATATCACTTTATTACTTGCAACGTGTATACTTGCACATTTGTGTAGCACTTATTACACGCAACAAGGGTAAATCCATCATTTCAGTAAATTTGGAAATTAGTGCCCAAGGATATTTCAGTCTTTTTTTATCATTACGGTCATTTCGATCAATTCAATTAGTAATTTCAATCCTTTTAATCATTTCAATCAATTTAATCTTTTATGCCACTTTGATTAACACAGACATAAGAATAGTTTTCCGTAAATTTATCTTCGGAGATTTATTTTAGAATTCAAGAAAATCCAAGTACCTTACAACTTCGAAGGTTTACACTTCGTTACCATAACTTTCCAACCAATTCGAGGTTTTTAGATGAATCAATTGTTTCACTAGACCACTTTCATTGTCAGGGGAATTTTAGTTCTATATATACCCCAAGGGCATTTTTATTATTTCTCATCCAAGCATTCTGAGCATTAGATCTTTTATCAAGTATTATTCTAAATTGGAAGTTTCGAGGTGAACCGTTTTATCGATTATTTACTGAACTTGGATTACTTATAGATCATCAATTCCTTATTCGAGTTATTTGGTCTTATCCAAATTATTATCTTTCTATCGTAATCAATATGACTTTAAAATATTCAAGCATTAATCAAATTCATTCATGCATTAACCAATACTATCCAGTTCCGTAAAGAATGCAAGAGGTAGTAAAGTATTACCTTAAATCCTTGCTATAATAGTCGACCCATGAAACAACATTTGAACACTCTCGAATCTGAATTTGACGTCCTCTACCTCTCGAATACGAAGATATGTGAATACGTTCAATTACACAAATCCTTAATTAGTCCATAACTTGAATACAACACACTTATATTAAATAATTACGTATATGCTCACTCAGGTTCAAGGTCAAATTTTGAGGCTTCTGGGTTCGAATTTCACAAAGTTGACTTCAAAAATGGACTCGGGACGTCGAAAAACATAAAACAAGGCTTTTCAGAAAAAGTTGACTTTTTGGACAAAGTTAACGCTGACATCATCGGTCAATGCTGACATCATCAGTCAACAGTCAATGCTGACATCATCAGTTAACGCTGATGTCAGCGATCACAGTCATAGCTAACGTCAACAGTCAATGCTGACGTCACTGGTCAACAGTTTGACTCGGATGAGTTAGCTCACTGAGTTGACTAGAACGAGTTGACTCGATTGGGTTGACTCACTGAGTTGACTCAGTCGGGTTGACTCACTGAGTTGACTCAGTCGGGTTGACTCACTGAGTCTACTCAGTTGAGTTGACTTACTGGGTTGACTAAGTCAACAGGTCAGGTCGGGTCGATTCTATTCAGAACCGGTTCACAGTAGGACCAGTTTAATATAAAACTAGTTCAAGGCCGGTTTACCCTGACCACCGTCCAAGGCTGCCGAAAATCACCTGGGCGGTGCGTGGGTTCCACGCGCGGCCTTTCACGACCTAAAAAATGGCCCAAAAGCTCATTTTTGGCTGGATTTCCATCCGAGAACACTTATTCAACCCAAAAACACTAAAACAACTCAAAAATCCATCAGAACTTACCTAACTTCTATTCGGTCAAACTCCAGCGAAGGCTCGATCGTGGCCAGTTAGATGATCGAACGATTGGGTCAGGTACGTCACGAGGCGAGGAAGATAGCGGTGGAAACTGAACCATGAATGGACGGCTGAGACGACCGGAATCAACGACGGAGCGATCGAATTTAAACCTAGGCTCTATGGGTTTCAAACTTCGATTGCCGACGAATGGAACGACGATCGTGTGCGTGGCCAGAAGGGTTTTGGTCGGGGCTCAACGGGGAGCATTCTGCCACTGGCGGTGACCGACACGGCTCGACGGTGAGAGTAGGTCAGACGTTAGACGGTCAAGGTAGGTGAGGGAAGATGATTCTGGAAGGGGAAATGAATGGGTTTCTAAAACATTAAGTGTTGTAGGTGGGAAAATATATCCAGATTATAATTTCTATAACCCGATGCTTATTAAAATAAAAGAAATGTGCGGTGGTTAAGCACCAAGAGCTTGTATAGCTCAAATGGATGGGTACACAGCCTAGAACCACAAGGTTATGGGTTCAAATTCCACAACCTGCAGCCTCCATTCTTTCACCCATTTTCTTATTTCTTTTATTAACTCCCTTCTCCATATATATATATATATATATATATATATATATATATATATCTTAGAGTGTTAAAGGAGGGAAGTGTTGTGGTCATTTGGCGATAGTAGGAGGGATTGACCGGTACTATGAGTACCTTTCTGCTGGCGACAGTTGGTTGGGGATTCGAGTACCTAGGCTGTTACTTGATTCTCAAGGCTATGATAAAGACCAAATACTAAAATTTGCAAGTTAAACAATTGAACTATGCTTGATAATATATGTCATAAATATACATGTTCTTTAGATTTTATGTTTAATAACTTGGACTGTTTTGCCATGAATAAATTGTGTCTACATGTTAGTGGATTGTTTTGATAGGACTGTTTTGCCATGAATAAATAGTGTATACAAGTTAGTGGACTGTTTTGCCATGAATAAATTATGTATACATATTTGTGGATTGTTTTGATAGTAATGACCATAACTTGGACTGCTTTGCCATGTATAAATTATGTATACATGTTTTTGGATTGTTTTGATAGTAATGACCATAACTTGGACTGCTTTGCCATGTATAAATTATGTATACATGTTTGTATATTGTTTTGATAGTAATGAATATAACTTGGACACTTTTGCCATGTATAAATTATGTATACATGTTTGTGGATTGTTTTGATACTAATGACCATAACTTGGACTGTTTTGCCATGAATAAATTATGTATACATGTTTGTGGATTGTTTTGATAGTAATGACCATAACTTGGACTGTTTTGCCATGAATAAATTATGTATACATATTTGTGGATTGTTTTGATAGTTGGATTGTTTTGATAGTAATGACCATAATTTGGACTGTTTTTCCATGTATAAATTATGTATACATGTTTGTGGAATGTTTTAATAGTGATGACCATAACTTGGACTATTTTGCCATGTATAAATTATGTATACATGTTTGTGGATTGTTTTGATAGTGATGACCATAACTTGGACTGTTTTGCCATGTATAAATCATGTATACATGTTTGTGGATTGTTTTGATAGTGATGACCATAACTTGGACTATTTTACCATGTATAAATTATGTATACATGTTTGTGGATTGTTTTGATAGTGATGACCATAACTTGGACTGTTTTGCCATTTATAAATTATGTGTACATGTTTGTGGATTGTTTTGATAGTAATGATTATAACTTGGACTATTTTGCCATGTATGAATTATGTGTACATGTTTGTGAACTATTTTGTTGTCTATTTTAATAGAAATGACTATATCTTGGATTGTTTTGTAATGTATAATTATGTATACATGTTTTGTGGATGGTTCGGTTAAATATAAGTATGCAGTGGAATGTTTTAGGCACATTCAAGTATCTTTGAATACGAATTTGATAAGCTATGTTGATATCTTATGTAATAAGCAAAACATGATTATAATAAGATGAGTTACATAATGGGTGAGTGTAATAAAAATAGTCAATAAAATGTTATGTGTGATTCTCGCGTCTATATTGCTTTGTAGTTTGATTTATTAGGATTTTCTTGGACTCTTATAAACTTTGGTTAAAGGAGTATACTAATTCGAACGCTTCAATCATGATAACTTGATTCATGATCAAGTTAAAATATTCATAATTACAAATTCTTTGATGAAAGAATAGGATTGGGATCACAAATGGTTAATACAATGCTAATAGTTATTAGTGCTACCTCACTAAGGGATTGCTTACCCTATTATTTCCTTACTTTTCAGGGTAACATTGCGTTCAGTTAACTTTGAGCTTGGACAAGATCACAAGTAGCAAGAAGTACATTTTGTATCTCCTTTAAGAACTCCTAGTTGGTGGCACATAGTCGTAATGTATGCATAGTGCGTATAGATCCTTCATTTGGTTTTACATGTATATAAGTTTGATAAGTATTCAAAGTTTTGTAATGAGCCCTTATTCATTTCTTGGTTGCTGCTTGCTTTATATGATTTATTAGGTAGTAAGATTATGTGGCTGTTTGTCTATCTTTAAGAGTCTTAAGTTGTTAGATCACCTTGACGGTAGTTGTGTTGAAATCTGATATATATATATATATATGTGTGTGTGTGTGTGTGTGTGTGTGTGTTAACATGTGTTAAACCCAAATAAATATGGTGTAATTTGAATGGCTAGATGTCAATGAATTTCTTATTTGGTCTTGATATGCATAGGTTACATGTGTCTGGCTGAGTTTGGTTTAAGTTTTAAACGCTTGTTGCTAAGGATACATGTTTGGTGGTAAAATAAGTTGCTTAGTTAGTAAATCTTGATATTAAATAGTACAACATGGAAGTTTAAAGATTATTAACCAAGGGTTTAATGTTAACTTGAACTAACTTAGTCATAGATTGATATGTCTTAAACTAATCAGTTTAAGATTATAAATGTCTATGTATGATAAAGGAATCTTGTGTGTTAGTAGAGACAAAGTAATAACTTTGCGATCTGAACTATATAGAGGATAGAGGCATACTAAGTACTTGATATTGATGTGTATAGTTCATGGTTTATAAATACATGTTTATATATGTGATTGGAAGATTAGTTAGATCTTTAAAAAATCAATTAAAAAAGTTTTAAATTACCCTGTTTTTTTGAAGATAGGATTAACTGTATTAAAGAAGTTTATCAAGAAAGTATGTATGTTTGTTTGGTAACATGCTCTATGCCAGTTCAATTCCTAGTCCACGTAGGGGGTGTTACAGTTTTTATGCTGGCATTTGATTAGGGTCGCCTCATGTACTGTTTGGCGCGAGACATAAGAGGGAGCAAACTACGAATACCCACGTTAATCCATATTACATCACTAAGATAACCCATTACACTCATACTCTAAATTTATGTTGGCTTGAGAACTAAGAGGGAGCAAACCACGAAGACCCAAGTTAATTATTTTCCCTAAGGCATATGAGTGTTCTCAAGTTTTTTAGCTTTTGGCAAAACATTGTTGCTGTATTCTTTCTTTCTACCCTAACAATGTTTTTTTAGTTCAGTTTCAAGCGAGATGCATACCTCGTGTACAGTGAAACTAAAGTTCCCTAAACTAGAGTTCAATTGCCAAGCTACCTGGCAATGCTATCCTACTGGCATATAAGTTCTAAATTCCAGTTTCTTCATTGGACAGATAATCTAGCACAAATTCTCCTAAACTAGCAGTGTTGGCAAAGATTATAAGTACAAAATTAACCGAGGCAATTTTTTAGGGGTTTGGTATGCAAATTTTAATCCTACATGGCAAACTAATCTACGTGGCAACTAAAATTTAAACATGAATGGCATGGAAAACTTAATGTGAGGATACACACCCCCAAACCAAAAATGTACATTGTCCTCAATGCGTGAAAACAACATAAAAAAGTAAAAATAGTATAATGCATATCATGTAAAATGCAATAAAATGAAATGTAAAGGAGTTTAGGAAGAGGAGGACTCCCCTTTGAAGTTTTCAGCCTTGATACTCGAGTCCTTCTTTTGATAAAGCTCACTCGGTTGGGAGCCATATTTTTCTTCCACTTCAGGTTGGGTTTTAATGTAGCTATGGAAGATCCAAGGTCATGGAGAACTTTCTTAACAATTTTCACTGGCTTAGAAGCAGCCGAGACAACAGTGGAAGCAGATGAGGCAGGTGTTGTAGGTGTGGCAGTAACCTTGGCTTGGCTTTGGATTCCTTCATCTTTAGATTTAGGTGGTGTGTTAGTTCTGGCATATTCAACTTGTACTGGAAAGACTAGGACGGTCGCATCAGGTTGTGTATGAGTGTAGACAGAATGAGGACTGACTGGCATGTCATCCTTGGCAAGGAGGTCAGCAGAGAACTTAGGGAACGCTGGCAATGTATGTACGTACATGCCTTCAAGTGTTTTCTTCATGGCACAATCCCTGGCCTGAACATACTACTAGGACATAGAGTTATGATCCTTGGCTTTCTCCATCTTTTGGAGGACGATCTCCTGTCGTTGGTAGATTTGGGAAAGTATTGCCACTGATCTAGCTGGCATCAGAGTCATAGGTTTTGCCCTTGGCACCTGGGCCTTTGGCATAGTCTTGGCAGTCTTTTGCTTGCCCTTCTCCTTTGCCTCCATGGTAGTCAACTGCCTCCACAAGGCAATAGTTATGGTGGTCCCCTTACTCTTTTGAATACTAGTCTGATGGTCTTTTGATGACACGTTCTATTTAGTGCCAGCCTCACACAGTTCCTTCAACATCATTTTTCTCTTGGCATCATCTAAGGATTTCGCAAACTTGGTGTGTTCTTTCTCTGTTTCATCCAAAGAAAACATATCATTTATATAACCTTTATCAAAATGAATGCACTTACCTCGCACCATCAAGAAGGGCGAGCCTTTGGTCGTAAGATGAGTATGGAATTCTCGAACGATGTTGGTATGGAGTTCCCCTGGTGGTTGGCAGAATTTCTCCCACTTTTGCGTCTTTATCACCATGACAAACTCTTGGGAATAACCCAAGTTTGGTTCATTTTGGAACACAAAACTCTTCTCATAACAGAAAGTTCTGGATGCAAAGTTCTTTTCATGTTTCTTGCGAATCTCCTTACTAAAAATAATTTTGAAAGGTTTTGATGAAGAGGACATGGGAATATGTTAAAGACTTGAGTGATGTTTGGAAGAAGAAGAGTGATTCTTGGTTTCTTTCTTGATAAAGAAATTAGAGGGAAAAGTGAAAAGGTTTAAGGATCGGTTAGGGTTTTAAGTAGATAGAAGGGTGAAAGGTTGAGTGTGATTAATGTGGTCGGTTGATAAGGGATAATGATGGGCTTTTGCATGTTTGGAAAAAAATATGATAAGGGTTTAAGTGATAAGATGAGGTGGGAAAAGGGTGAAGTGATAAGGTGATTAGGTTGAAAATTTGCATTTCACCTTATCATTTTAGGCGGCTAAGGTAATTTCACTACTTAGCAAAAATTGTCACTCTCTTCTTGGTCCGAGCTTATTAAAGCCTTGGGAAGCTAGGGTAAATTTCTTCAATCTTTGATCGCCCCATGCCAAGCTTCTGCCTTGACATTCTGCCTGGCACGCAAATCTTGCACTTACTCAAGAAAAACCTTTCGACACAACAAAATAAAAATAAAAATTAAAAGAAAGGAAAATTAATGAAAAATACTAAAAAAATAAAAACATCTAATCTAATATATACAAAAATCAAACCATGATGATGACGTTCATGGAACCTCTGCTAAGAGGACAACATCCTTGGCATCCTTTTGAGTGCCTTCCAAATAGTGTTTCAATCTTTGGTCGTTTACTTTGAAAACTGTTCCCATCTTAAAATCTTTGATATCCGCTGCTCCATGAGCATATGGTTTCACAACTTCAAAGGGTCTCGACCATCTAGACTTGAGCTTACCTGGAATCAACTTTATTCTCGAGTTAAATAACAAGACACGTTGGCCTACTTTAAATTGCTTTAGCAATATTCTGTTGTCATGCCATTGTTTTGTTCTTTCCTTGTAGAGTCTGGCGTTCTCGTGAGCTTGTGTTCTAAATTCCTCTAGTTCATTTATGTCCAATAAATATTTCGTACCAGCAGCTCTCCACTCCATACTGAGCTTTTTGATTGCCCAATAAGCTCTATGTTCCAATTCCACTGGCAAGTGGCATGCCTTCCCAAACACAAGATTATAAGGAGAAGTTCCCAACAGAGTCTTAAAGGCTACTCTGTAAGCCCACAAGGAATCATCCAGTCTCAAGGACCAGTCCTTCCTCTTTGGATTCAAAGTTTTTTTCCAGAATGTTCTTGATTTCTTTGTTTGAGATCTCCGCTTGGCCATTTGTTTGGGGATGGTAAGTTGTGGCAATACGTTGCTGGATTTTGTACCTATACAAATCTCTAGAGATTAAATTGCAGTTAAAATGTGTATCTTCATCATGAATGATGGCTCTAGTGGCACCGAATCTAGTGAAGATGTTCTTATGCAGGAACTTGGCAACAGTCTTGGCATCACTTGTTGGTAGCGCAACAACCTCAACCCACTTCGAAATATAATCAATGGCCATGAGAATATATAGGTTTCCAAATTATGGGGAAAGAAACCCATGAAATCTATTCCCATACATCCAACAGCTCCACTGGCATAATATTCTAGAGTGGCAATTGATGCCTGCTAGAGATGTTACCTGTCCGCTGACATCAGTCACATGCCTTGGCAAAATAATGTGCGTCTTTAAACAATATAGGCCAAAAGAATCCTGATTGCAATACCTCGGTAGCGGTCTTCATTCCAGTAAAGTGTCCTCCATACGGTGTTGTATAACACAACTGCAAAATGTTATGTTGCTCATCCTTTGGCACACATTGGCAGATCACTTGGTCAGCACATTGTTTGAACAAAATCAGCTCATCCCAATAATATTGCTGAACATTTCAAAGAAAATGTCTCCTGGCATTACTCGCCAAATATGATGGCAAAATATTGCTTACCATGCAATTGACTATGTTAGCATACCATGGCATAGAATCGACAACAAGTAAGTATTCATCGAGGAATTCATCTCTAATGGCAGTGGTTCCACCTTCCTCTAGGTGATGCTCTAATTGTGATAAATGGTTAGCTACCAAGTTTTCACTCCCCTTCTTGTCTCGAATCTCAAGATCAAATTCTTGCAGCAAGAGTGTCTATCAGATTAGTCTAGGCTTGGCATCCTTCTTTGCCAAGAGGTATTTCAATGCCGAGTGATCTGTATACACCACAAATTTGTTACCTACTAAGTAAGATCTGAACTTGTTAAATGCAAATACAATCGTGAGAAATTCTTTCTCGGTTGTGGTGTAGTTGAGTTAGCTTCATTCAATGTCCGGCTGGCATAGTAAATGGTATGAAGACTATTCCCACGCCTTAGTCCTAACACAGCTCCAACAGCATAATTGCTGGCATCACACATGAACTCAAAGGGCTCACTCTAATCTAGTGCCACGACTATTAGAGCATTAATCAATTTGTCCTTAAGTTCCTGAAATTTTTTTAAACAAGAGTCATCAAATGCAAAAGTGTCATTTTGTTCTAAAAACAAGCATAAAGGTTTAGAAATTTTTAAGAAATCTTGAATGAAATGATGATAAAAACTTGCATGTCCCAAAAAACTTCTGATACCTTTTACATTTGTAGGAGGTGGCAACTGTTTGATTACCTCCACTTTTGCCTCGTCTACTTCCAAGCCTCTATTGGTCACTTTATGACTGAGAACTATTCCCTCCTTCACCATGATGTGGTATTTCTCCCAGTTCAAGACCAAGTTTGTAACCCCCTCTACCCGCCTAGTCGCAAGACCGAACCGAGCAAGCTACATTAGGTTTACCGAAGTAAACCAGGAAGATGAAACCTAAAACATGTCCATTTTTTTGTTTTATCTTGTCTAGATGCATTATTACTTTCCTACATTTACATACTATCCACAAGTGATAACTCAACACACTCGGTCACCAAAACGATATCCAATTGAACACAAACACAATTTAGGGACTAAATTGCAAATTCAAAAATATAGAGGGACTTTTCCCAATTTTAAGTTACCAACCATTAATTAAGCATATTTTAGGCTTACGTGTCAAAAATTAACTTAATATGATCAACCATGCTCGTTCATTGATAAAACAAGATCTAGGGACTAAAACAAAAGAAACCAAAACTGCCTTTCTATGACATTAACAGAAATAACAGCCTACGTATCGATATGCTAAGTACCGTATCGATACGGTATTGCAACCATCGTTTCGATACTGCAAGCACCGTACTGGTACACCACTTCTAATATAAAATACTTTTTATTTCATTAAATACCGTACCAATACGGAACTTATAGTGTTTCGGTACACGGGCTCATTCCAAAAAGTGAGATTCCAATAACCATTAAGCGTATTGAAACACCTATACCCGTACCAAAACACCCTGTCCAAAATTACCTAGCCGTACCAATACGGTTCCCGGCATATCGGTATGCCTGGGCCTATAATGTCAAAATTAGTTGTTTTTTCACTCGAATCTAGATACATTTGGGTCCTAGCAACTTGCATACATGCATACAATCAATCATAACACATAAACCCGCATCTATGATAGGATCAAACAACCAGCACAATTTCTTACTATCAAAGGATCACTCTAAAGGCATGCTTCCTAAACTACTTTGCCAAACATACCAAAATGCACCAATAGACCATTCTCAGCATAAGCAACATGCCAACACAACCAACACAACATAATAAACTTGCTCAAACCATCACAACATAGCAATCAATAAGGAGGCTCTAGATGCATACTTAGGAAACCAATCACCCACAACTAAAAGAAATGGTTAACATCAAGCTTAGCAACATCAAACCATCCTAAAAAACTAGCATGGAAACATACTTAAAATCCATAAGAAACAGAATTACAACTCCCAAAAAATGTGGTGAACACATTGCCTTATTGACCAAAATATAAACCGATTTCATACTCAAACTTGTAAATGTTCTTGGATTGCTTAGCCTTGCCTCTTGCTACCCTAAACCTTAATGCTCTGCATAATTAGGAAAAAGAGAGCGTAAGCACACTTGCTTAGTGAGGATGCTCATACAACAATGATGCATTAAAACCATTTGAAAACCATATGCTTGTTTTCCAAAAACATGCTTACAACCTACGCATTTTCCATGATTCCAACCAAATCAAAACATAAAAACCTTTATGCAACATCATGTACATTCCATGCTTAAATCTCCAAGCATTAAATCATAAAACATGCTTAAATCCCAAAGCATTAAAAATAGGTTCAACACATGAACTTTCTCATATATTGGCATTTATAGTGACCCGGATAGACCACCTCTATCCTATACATATCGGATACACGGATCTCTCATACCATGCCTAGTTAAACCGCATGATATCTCAAACCTTGCCTAGTTAAACCACAAGATTTGACACCCTCGCCTAGTTAAACCGCGAGATTTCACCCTTGCCTAGTTAAACTAGAAGAGTACCGACCTTGCCTAGTTAAACCGAAAAATCACCATCAATTTGGGTTGCCTAGTTAAATCGCATGCCCCAAATAAGGTCCCAACAGTCCAAGTGGCCTTGTTAAACCACCAGACTTCAAGGACCCATGGCCACGATCGATTTTGTTCATATTTTATAGTGCACTTTTAATCCTATGGCATGCCAACTATATTTGATTGTTTTCACCATGTCACATAACCAATATACCATTTACAAACCATTTACTTACTGCTTTACAATGCATTAAACAAAACATCACATATGCAAATCTCATTGCCAATGCAATAATACCATTCCCAATCGTAATGGAAACCAATGCTCATTAGCGTTTAATATACTTTTAAATCCCCTACATATGTACTCAAAATCATGCATTTTCAGTAAGTCAATCATACCATGTTTGTCACCAAAACATGCAAACAACATGCTCATATCCAAGCCGATATTCAAGAACAAAATAAGGGAAACTTACTTCCGAGCTTAGGTAAGTGTCTCATGCTTACCCTAAACTCCCAACAACCTTTATAAACCTTTGTAAGGCATTTAAAACCAGTTTCCACTCACTAATACGCTTCACCTTCCTTGCCAACGCGATACAAGCTCCCGGCAAGCAACAAAACAACGTCAAACTTCTTTGTCTTGATTATCCCCTATTTTAAACACATAAAACTAGAGGATAAGTGCATTATTATGCATTCAAACCACTGTCTCAAAGCAAAACCCCGCAACTCTCAGGTTGCCCACTTAGAAACCATCCGAAACAAACCGAAATCATCATCAAACATTTTCGAAACTTAACCCAACCATAAAACAACGATTCAACTCATCAATTAACATCAATTATCAACTAAAAACCCTTTCCAAACATCCTTTTACTTCCAGAAAAGATTAAACTCGAATATCATCACAAAAACTCAAATCTAACAACCTAAACAATTAGAGATCCAAGAGTTTCAGGATTCTATTAATAAAAACAACTTATCAACATCATAATACATCCAAAATGTGTATTAAATCAATCTTAAACACTGGGAAAACAGATCCACTTCGAAAATTATCTTGTCACATCCATTTTACCCAATTTACTCAATCAAACATTGACAAATCATTAAAATCAGTTTACAATCAATAAATCAAGGATCAAATACTTGAGAATTTCAGTAAAGAACCATACAATAAAGGAGATCACGGATCTTACCCCTATTGTGAGATTTCTCCCTCAATTAATTTGATAAAAGCTAAGAAAATACAAGATTTAGATGAGATTTTGTAAAAACAATGTTAATTAATCAATTACAAATCATAAAAACAAGTTAAAAGACTTCTCACCTCTGGATTTTGATGAAAACTTGAGTGTTTGGCTAAGAGAGAGTGGAGAGAAAAGTTATGTAAATTTTCTTTAAAGAGCTTCACTAACTTTCTAACTAAAATCCCTTTTTAATTATCTCCAAAACACATGTTAAAATATCTTTAATTGAGGGAGAAATCATCAAAAAAAAACTTGGTAAAATAGCTCCTTAAAGTTTCTAAGAATTTGACCATTTTCATTTTAGTCGCCTTTAAAAACAGTTTTCAAAACTTGCATTTTGGTCACCAACCCAAAATGTCTGATTTCCAAATCTAATTTTCCAAAATTAATTTCACCATTATCCTTAATATATTTAATAATGATTTTAGAACATTTTCCCCAAATTTTATCACCTTTAAAAACATTTAAACCAATTAAATCCCGAAATCGACCCGAAACTGTAATACCGATCCACCGGACCTTCAAACCAACCTTTAAAACATATAAGCCCAAAATTGGGGTGTTACAACTCTCCCCCACTTAAGAAATTTAGTCCTCGAAATTACATAGAGGAAACAAATGTGGAAATTGCTCCATCATATCCGCCTTGCTTTCCCAAGTGGCTTCCTCAACACCTCGGTGTCGCCACAAGACCTTCACAAGATCAATCATCTTACCGTGAAAAAATTTATTGCTGGAATCAAGGATCTCCTCCAGTTCCTCATCATAGGATAAATCCGACCTCAACTCTATATGCTCCACCGGCATAACATGCGAAGGATCCGACCGATACCTCCATAACGTAGATACATGGAACACATCATGTATTTTCTCCAGCTCAGGAACACCTTTTGTTAAACAATATTAAGGTCATTTGGTAATAAGTTAGTAGCTTAAAAGCTAACTTAGTGACTAAAATGACAAAAATGGAAAAGTTAGGATTTCTTTAATTAGGAGCTTTAGAAAAGGAATTTCTGAGGTTTACAGGTATCGGGAGATAAAGGATAAGCAGATTAGGGTACATGCAAAATTTGGTTGAAATCCGATAAAATTGGAATGAGAATTAAAGGTTAAAGTTTAGTGACCAAAATGACAATTTTTAAAAGCTGGTTGCTAAATCATAAAGAAATTAAAAGTTTAAATCCATAATAAGGAATTTGCCCAATAACTAAATTTTATCCTGTAGATGGATAAATTTGGTCAGTGAGTAAAATATGATATAGGTCTCAGGAATGAAAATGCATTATAAGGTATCGAATTTGGATTGAATAAAATTATTAAGTGTGCTCAGACCAGGGAAACACTAGGATGAGTGACCTTCGGGAAGGTCCCATAAAAGTGTTTATGATCGATATTTTGGACTCAATAAGAGTAGAGAATATTCATATGGATTTCTGATAAAGGATTTCTAAGAGAAATTTTACTCGATAAGGATTTTCGATAATTATCGAAATAATAGACTGAGTTAGGAAAATTCAGTCTAGGTCCTTAGGAAAGGAAGTTTATGAGATAATAGTATTAATTTTCTGAATATGGAAATATAGAATTTTAGGAATAAATCTGATAGCTCGGTAAAGGTAAAATCGCAGTAGAAGTGTTTTGTGAATATAGGGAAATCGAATCGAATTGAAATTTTAGAGGCAGTTCCATAAGCCATGGAAAATCATAAAATAATATATATGGAATAGTGACCGGTCGGGAAGGAACTAATTTAGTTAGATTGTAATGGAATGGCAATTTTGAAACAAACTAGAAAATAAAGACTAATTGGAGGGCAAATTGGTCATTTGGAAAGGATGGCCATTTTGAAATATTTTGAAATTTGTATGGGCATTATAGTAATTTTAGATCTCAAGAATTAATCATAGCCATCGATTGAAGATAGGATCAATTTGGAGCCTTGGATTATAAGGGTAAAATGTTCATTTTGCTATGTAAGAGATATTTTAAATTAAAAAGGTGAGAAATAAGACATTTGGCATAATAAAAAAAATTTAAAATAAAGAAGAAAAATTAGATTTCTTTGGGTGTTGCTACGTGAGGTTTTGAGGAGAAAAAATATTTTTCAAGTTCGAATTTAAAGCATTTCAAGCAAGAATCAAGGTTAGTTCATGAAGGAAAATTAATCCTTGTTCAATTATCTTTCATTTGGTAGTAATTTTACATGGTAATATGAAGAAGTGTTCATGGTTTGATGAGAGAGAAAATTTAGGGTTTATGAATTTGTTTGAATTAAGGCTTGATTTAGTTGAATCAAGTATATAAATGATATTTACTAGCTTTGATTTGAATTAATTTCATGTCTAGATGCAAAACCCCTAAATTTTGAAAATTAAGGTATGTTAGGGTATGGAATTTTAGAACATGATTGAAGGATAAATGGTTCTATGTTTTGTTTTAAGGTGATTGGAATGAAAATCCATAATTAGATTGTAATAGGGACCAAAATGTCAACTTTGTAAAGTTTAAGGATTTGATTTTTGAGCTTGTATTTGATGAATACTATGTTGGAAAATTAATTTAAATGATTGGAATTGAAGAGTTTGATTTTGTACAAGTTTAATTTTGATGTTTGGATCAAAATAAAGTTCTTGAATGATAAAAGGACCAAAACAACAAACATGAAGAAGTTTAGGGATTGAATTGTGATATTGAAAATTTATGAGTACTTAAGTTATATTATTGATTTAAGTACTTGAATTGAATAAAGGAAGGGAATAGTACCTTAATTACTTGAAGGACTTATTCGGCCAAGTATGAAAGTTTAGGGACCAATATGGCAATGTAGTTTTTGATGAAAGATTTAAAGAGAACTTATGAATACAAGCTTCATTTAGTCATTTGAAGTAAAATGATTGGACTAAATTGACAAGTAAAGAAATAAGGAGAAGTTATGGTAAATTTAGAAACTAACTATGGAAAGTTAGGTTGAATTTAAATTATGGCAGTAAGTTTAGAAATTCACCATAAATTCTATAAAAATGGTTAGATGGTGAATTTTATACCGATATAAAGGTATGTCAGTCTAGTTTCGTTTCCAACAAACGAAAACTAATTCCGAGTTCTGTATTAAAAGATATGAATTTTCATTCAAATGAAAGTCTGAAAAATTATAGAGTAGTTTTCTGCCTGGATAGTTTGTGATGTGAATTCAGTGATTTTCATAATTTTTGTAGATTTTATTAGTTTATGTGGCTTATACCGTTGTGTTCGTTATCGAATCTAGTTTTTACTATATAAAGGAAATTAAGATCCGGTATTTACACTGCCCTTTAGAAGTATTTCTCTGAAGGTAGCACAAGCTACCAAAAAATGGAATTTGATACATTTTGTATCTAAATGTTAGTTTAAAGAATTTGGAAGATTTGTTTGAAGTTTAAGTTAGTCACCAATGATTATGATAAATATTTAGCAAGTACAAGGACGAAAGGAAAATATTTGGATATTTTATATTCGAATGATTATATTAGATAATATGTATAAAGTATTGTTAAATTTGAATCTAACAAATGTCTTATTGCATTTATGTGGTTTATGAAGTCAATTCCGAATTGAAGGAAGTTCGAGTAAAAAAAGAAAAGAAAGTTTGAACTAGTGTTTAGTGAGGCATTCTATCAAATAGCCCAGGTGAGTGCAATATATGTATATTAAGTTAATAGAAGGAAAGACTTGTGACGAGTTAACCCTTAGAAATCATATCACATGTATATGTTAAATCTGGTACATAAAATGTCAGTAAAAGATAAAATAAACTTGATATGCTATGTTACTCAAGGTAAAGAAATAGTATGACCTAATTGGTACCTGATCATTGATTTGGTAACTGTAACACCCTTAACGTATACTCGTAAATCGAATATACATTAAAGATGTTACAGGGTCGTTTAAAGAAATCTCAACTTATAAATTTATTTTTACAAGTATTTACAAATTTTATTTTGTAAATCTAACCCTTTCTCGATTTTCTTGAAAACCCAACCTATGTGCAGTTAGCTACTTTCAACCCTGAATTAATTATTTTAAAACATATTTGGCAATTATTAAAAACAATAGTCCAATTCAGGGTGAAAACTAGGTTCGCTATCTAGGCCATTTCTTGACTTTAAAATCTTTATGCGATTACCGATTATTCTTATTAGCAAAGTAATTATCATTTCTACCTTAGCTTTATTTTGTTACAATGCTAATGTCTTATTTTGCTTTATCCATATACGATTCATCATCAAAACTGATTATTTATCTATCCTTTAGTCTAATTTAATGCATCATACTCTACTAGCAATTAAATCATTACATGCCCACTAGAGATTATCTTAAGCTAGAATATCTTACTGATGTTTTGCAGATTGAAGCTTGATCAGCATGCTCGACTCCTCTTCAAATACTCCATCTTAATCTACGTGTGAAACAAACACACACTAAGTACGAACTTAGTGAGGCAAAACTTATAAATCAAACTAAAGCACTTTAATTTTAATAAAAATTGCATAAGAAATAAAATACTGAATATAACATATAACAATTTAGAATCTTATAGAATGACTTATCGAAGTCGTTCCTCTGTCATGTAACCTGTAACAATCAACATCTCATATACATATATAAGGCAATGTCATGTCAAATCAAATATCTAGTAAATCACTTATTTTTATTTGAATCGTATCACTTTCACTTTTCACTTTTCACTTTCCTTTAGATCACTTGTACTTGTTACTTTTTATTCATTTCATAGCCCAATGTAATGTAATTGAGAATGCATGGTATGCGAGTCACTATTGAGTATGCACATGTGTGGCATCAACTAATATGTTGTGCTATAACAAATCACTGTATAATTGTATCACTTTATAACTGCTGTAGACTTATACAACATCACTGTATAACTAGGTCATAGCTGTAGAACACAGCATCACTGTTTCACTATATAACTGTTGTACACTTATACAACATCACTGTATCACTAGGTCATAGCTGTAGAACGCAACGTCACTGTATCACTATATCACAATACTCCATCTCATTGGCATGTCAATTATACCAAGAATCTCAATAATCATACAAAGGGCTTTTAACATCAATATCTTGTAAAGATCATTATAAACCATTTAAAAATTATTGTAAAATATATCAGTTTACGATTCAAATTCTTTTTCTTTCAAATCATTCTAGGTTGGCATATTATATTTCTTTCTCATATTATATATATAATATGTAAAAATGCACTCACCTGGGCCATTGATTAGCTTGCCTCACTAAGCTCTACTCGATCCTTTCCTTCATAATACCTCGACCCTTCTTTTGATCCAAATCAAACTTCATTGATCATATAAATACGAATAACATTCGTTAGATTCAAATCTAACAATACTTTAAACATGCTATCGAATCTAGTCATTCGAATATACAAAATTTCCAAAAGTTTTTCCTTCCTTCCTTATACTGTCCAAAACCCATTTTTGGTCTTTAATGACCATTTAGAACTTCCATTAACCCCTTTCAAGCTTATTAATTAACCATAAATACAAAATGCATCAATTCTCATTTTCTGACAGATTGCACTACCTTCAAAGAAATACTTCTATAAAATATTCTAAAACTCAGAATTCGATTCTATTTATTTTGAAAGAAACTAGGTTCAGTAAGTTTTTCAACCATATAAATTAATAGCCCAAATTCAACTTGTACGATTTATGGCGACTTTTCAAAGTCAATTACAATGCTGGAATTCAAAACAGACTGGTGCTCGATTTTCTGACCTTTCGTCACTTAAAAATTCATATATTTTGACTCGGAACTTGAAACCAGTTTCTGTTTGTTGGAGGCGAAACTAGACGAACAAATCTTTACATCGGTATAAAATTCACCTTCTAAACATTTTTGTAGAATTTATGGTGAATTTTCAAACTTACTGCTAAAACCAGTCTTCTACATAGCTTTCCATAATAAACTTCTAATTTATACCAACTTCTTCTTATTTTCCTTCTTGTCAATTTAGTCCCATCACTTGCTTCAAACCACTAATGTATCACTTTCTTCATCAAATAAATATTAAAAAAACAATTCCCTTTAATTTTTTGTTCTTTCCGAAATAGTCACTAAAAATGCAAAGATATGGAGTCACACTTTTTAACTTTGCAAATTAGTCCTCAAATCAACATTACTACTTGAATTCTATTATTTCAACTAATTTCAGATTTAATCCTTATCAAAAACCTCATCTCTGAATTGGTCACTTAACTTTGACAATTTGTCAAAATGATCACTAACTCGATTTAACATCGATTTTGCATTCTAACTTCAATTTCACATCTCCAAATTCAATAATAACATAAATACACTTCAAAATCATAAAAATTCAGATTAGTCCTTTAACTTTTAGAATTGCTGAAATGGTCCCTATACCTTTAATTTAGGGTTTTGCTTCCAAATAACAAATTCAAGCTTACTAGATCATTTATCCAACATCACAAACACTAAATCAAACTTGAATCCATAAGCCCTAATCATCTTCATACAAACTAAAATATGTAGGGTTTAAATCCCAACTCAATAACATGATTTTAACATCACACAAACTTGGTTTCAACTTGAATTTCAACATGAAATCATAAAATCTCAAAACCCCCAATTTAGTCAATAAACCCTAATTTCTTCTCATAAAAAATTCTCATCAATCAAGCATTTTTTCCATGAATTATTTACACCAAAAGATAGAGCTTGAAGAATAGAACAACTTTGTAATTGATGAGATTACCTGAAAATCGAGTTTCGGGGCTTGAATCGAACTTGGAAAAATTTTCTCCATTTTTCTTTCCTTCTCCCCCTCATATTTCGAAACTTTAAGATGAAGAATGGTCTTCATCTTTTATTTTTCATCCAATTTGTCCACATGTCTTGTATAAATGAATTTTAAATTCATTTAGATAGTGAAATTACTAAAATGCCCTTTTAATCTAATGGTCGAGATTGATCTTATCATCAATCAAGGGCCAAGATTAAATCTCCTATTTCCTCTTTCCAAAATTGCCCTTATAACTTTTTAAATATTTCAAAATTAACATTGGGGTCAAATGACTAATTTACCCTCAAACTAGTTTTTATTTACTAGTTTGCCATTCTTGTACAAATTCAACTAAATCTAGTTGGAATCCAAACAATTATAATAAAATATTAATAAAATAGTATTTTATGACTTTTCCATGGCTTTTGGATCAGTCTCTGAAATTCCAATTCGATCTGATTTTCCCGATATTCATAAAATACTTCTACTGCAATTTTACCTTTTTCTGAGCTATTGAATTTATTTCGAAAATTCTATATTTCCATATTTGGGAAATAAACTCTATTATCCTATAAAAACTTCCTTTTCCAAGGACTTAGACTGAATTTTCTTAACTCAATCTATTTTTCCGATACTTATCGAAAATCTTCATAGAATAAAATTCCTCTTAGAATTCCTTTATCGATAATCCATATGAATTTTCTCTACTCTTACTAAGTCCAAAATATCGATCAGAAACACTTTGATGGGACCTTCCCGAAGGTCACCCATCCTTGTATTTCTCTGGCCTAAACACGCTTAACAATTTCATTCGATCCAAATTCGGTACCTTTTCTGTATCTTAATTCTTAAAACCGATATCAAGGTATCTATTTTAATCCAATTTACTCGTATACTGAATAAAATTACTTGTTGGGGAAATTTACACTATAATCCCCAAAGTTTATAATTTAACCCCAAAACTTTCAAAATTTACATTTTGGTCAGTAGCCCAAATTTGGGATATTACAGTAACTATCTATAAAACATGATGAAAGCTATTGTATTTATATGATTTGTTACACCTGATGTAATATGGGGTACGAACTACCCAATGATGATTATTGAATATACCTGATATGATTATTCTGAACATGACATGTTATTTGATATGATCATTTTGAACATGATATGATAGTTGAATGCCCAAGTATTACAACATGAGAGTCTTTGGTATAGTTGGATATCCATAGAGTCTTAGCAGCTGCATCTCATGTATGATACAAGTATGTTTCGTGACTACTATAGTGTCTCTTCCACCTTGGGGACCCAAGCCCAACGTGTGTACCCTGGGGATCCAAGCCCATAGTGCTAATAGCACTAACGAGGTGCTTTTATGAGGAGCAAATAGTACCCTCGAGTACGTACTTATATGTTATATTCAAGTTAGGCACTACGGTATCTTATTTCAGACGACTCACATACCTTGATCTCATATAATATACTTTGGGCAGTTTTGAAAAGTTAATGAAAATGCAGGTAGTCAAGTTAATAGACTTGACAATTCAGTTCATGACACATTTCAACAGAGGTTTGGTATTACGTACAAGAAATAACAGGTTCTCTGTACTTTTGTATTTTCTGTATCTTTCTATGGTATCTATATTTCTTTACTTATGTTAAGCTCAATGCTGTCTGTATATCTTTGTTTGCTCTTCTAAGTAAAGAATTAGAACAATGTCAAAGTATGACTTGACACGTTAATTGAAACTAATCATAGTATGTTATGAAAGGTGTATTGATTTATGACAAGTAATGATGTTGCACCTAGAATAGCATAATTTGTCGATCAATTTAAGATAATTCAGACATAAGATTAAGTCATGTAATTACATGATTTTTAGTTATTTGATAATTTTATAAATTTTCACTTCACTAAGTGAATAGTTAGCGTGTGTTTGTTTCACACATAAGTTGTCTGGAAGCATATTTGATGAGGAGTCAGACATGCTGATCAAGATAAAATCTACCAAACATTAGTAAGGCATTCTACTTTATGATATTTTATAGTGGGCATGTATCTCTTATACATTAGTATTTTGTAAAGCCAGGATTAGACTAAAAGTCAGCTTTAATAATCAGCCTTAATAATGAATCTTAACTTGATAAAAATAAGATGAAGAAATAGTATTGTGAGAAATTAGTTTGAACAGTATGGATATTAAATCATGGAAATAAAGACTGTTATAAAGTATGTGAAATTCAGGTAAATGAGTTTAATCGATCAAAATTTTTAATTATCGGTTATCGCGAAATGTTTTTGAACTCAAAAAGGGGTCTAGGCAGTGTACCTTGTTTATGAAACACCCCTAAGCCAGCTTAGGAATAAACCGAATTAGGAAGTGTTTAGGAACAATCTTTTAAACAAACGTATAGCATTGAAACAAAGATATGAAGTAACACCCTTACTAGTACTTATTACCCAATACTAGTATAGAGTGTCACATGATGTTTAAACCACATTTTATGCTATCTGTACAAATCAAAATGACGATTTTAAATTTTTCCTTTTAATCACGTAAAATTTATTTCCAATTTTTAATCCATCAGATAGACCCCGATTTCAGGCAACAACTTGGCAATTTATAACTATACTTTACGATTAACAGAACTGCCTAAAAACTATTTTGATTACTCTAAAATTTTATTTTTATAATCTTACCCAATTTTCATTACTAGCAATTTCCTTAAACTAGCATCAAGTCTAATAAAATCCAACATCATATATTAACCACTTATCTAGATGTTAATATTATAGTCCACATCTAGACTAGTTTAAAAGAGCTAATATTCATCCATACATGCCAACTAGAAAATATCAAAATACATCAAAGATGTAGTTACCGATATTGTGTATATATCCTTCTTTGATAATGATGCCTTACTCCTTACTCCGACCCGGGTTTCCTACCTACGCGTGAAAAATCATCACACGCTAAGTATATACATAGTGAGGCATTATAACTATTTAATATTAATCAACATGCTTGAATTATATCAATAATATAATAAACATGCAGTTTGATCACTATTCCTTTATTTGCCTTATGTTAATCAAATTAACATAATATAATCCGGATTTATAATCATGTTAGCTCTCAAAGCTTTATATTCGGATTAGTCTAATAAATTACGGTTGAATTTATTAAATCTTGTTTAGTTTTGAACAGAACCTTTGGCTTAAATTTATTTCACACTATGCTTAATTATGCCATTAATGTTATCTACGGAATATACATTTGGTTTTGGTTATGGAAAGCATGTCATTAATCGTATGGAATTCATATTTGATTCAGTTTGATCAATAATTCATTTCTTTTGATCGCTAGATTATTATGCACATGAAAGTTTCATGCGATCAATATATGAATTATTCATTTATATAATATTTCTGTTTTTTGACTTTTAGTTAAAGATTGATTATTTTGAATCCGACTTTAATTTTGGTAAATGCATGTTTAAGGAATTTTTTGAGTAACAGTCAAAGATTTTGGTTTTTCGATTTCTGATAGCCCTATTCAGTCAATCTTATGTTGGGTTATTTTCGAAACTAAAGTGTTATAAAAAATTTCAGTTTTGACTATTACATAATTTTAAATTTGGATATCGGTACTTTATGTTATATATTTTAAGATAAATTAATTGAAACATTAAGTCACCAAAGTGACCTCTCTTGTGGAAATTATTTATTTTAAAGTATAAAAGGTTTTGTGCATGTAAGTCGGATTATGTTAATATTAATCGGCCCAAAGGAAGGTTAATAATTAACGTTATTACATGTGCAATTATGGTAATAAACATGTGATAATTATTCAGTTTTATATGTGAGCAATAAATCGGCCCAAAGGAAGATTTCTGTTTGACATGTTCTTATTATCAATGTTTGATTACTGTACCAAGATATCACTTGCAAGTTAATGTTTTGTCCAAAGATGAAATATTAATGGAATGTCCGGTATCTTGATATGAGGTTTACCTTTATTCAAATTTATTATTATTCTGGTTATCTTTTAATTTGATTGAAAGATAAAATTAAGAAAAATATTTTGAAACAATTAAATTCATATTTTGGCTTCGAATGTATAATATTTTAATGGATTAATTGAAACATAATGTCACCAAAGTGACCATTTTTGTGTAGATTAGTTTATTTAAAATATTAAGATAATTATGGGTTTTTGTAATTCATGCGTTTATTAATTGGCCCAAAGGAAAGTTAATATTTGGCCGAATTACAACGACAACTGTGGTGATAAATGTGTGACAATTATAAGGTATTTTATGTGAACAATATGTTAGTCCAAAGATTAATCTATTGTTTGACATAGTTTATTGTCAATGTTTGATTGCTATAACAAGAGTTTTGCTTACAGTTAATATTACTGTCCAAAGACTTGATATTAATGTTGTGCTTGGTATCTTGAGGGGAACTAGCCATTATTTTGAATTTATTTGTTTACTTATGAATATTTATGTGAGCTTGTTTTTATTTTATTTATTTATTTTTGTTCTATATTTAGGTAATTTATCTTTGCTGTCACAATATCTGTTAAATACATTCTACACTCATGTTTAGTAAAACTAGTTTCAAGGAATAGAAAAGACACTTACATATAGTATTTGGTTGTATGAACACAGACTTTGCACTAAGGGAAGAATAACTTGCACCTCTCACCGCGGTAAGCACCCATAAAAAGGGATTTTGAGAGGAGAAATTGTTCAAATTGTATGAGTCTAATGATCATAACTATAAGTCTTTAGGAGCACAAATCTAAAGAGATTACTCATATTAAGAGTTTTCTTGACGAAATTAAGAAATGATTTACCCAAAAACATTAAGGTTAAGATGACATCACTTATGCCTTCTTTGATGTCTGTGAAGTATAAGGGTCAAGGAAATGTGAGGAACTACATTATGAAAAATGTTTAATATTGCTTCAACATTTAAGGCACATAAGATCAAACTTTCCAACAATTGTTTGTTCTTATGATTTTGGTATCGCTTCCTATACAGTTTAACCAATTCAAAATTAGTTACAACTGTCAAAAGGAGAAATAGACTTTAAATGAGCTTATTTCTCATTGTGTTAAAGAGGAAGAAAAGTTGAAGCATTATAAGTGTAAAAGTACTCATTCGGTTAGTGCTCATTTAGTTAGTGTCTCTAAGAATAAGGGCAATAAAAAATATATTAGAATAAAGTTGCTAAGGGTCCTAATCAAAAGAAACAACAATAAGTTACAAAGTATTGATTCTTTTGTATAAGTTAGGACACATGTGAAGAAATTAAACTTCAAAAGTGAGGAACTACTTCTGTTATTTTGAGTGATCCATGGGCTGTAAATTTTATGATCCCACAATAAGGATTATTTTAAGGAGAGATTTATAACATTTTTAGGATGTTGAGTTTGGAGGGAGAAATAAGGTTAGATACATTGCTATTGAGGATGAGTTGGATTATAATTTAATTCATACTATCACTTTTGATGATGTTTAGGTTTTCACACCTATCATTAATCAAGAAGTGAATCAAGTACCTCAGCAAAACAATTTTGAACAACTCCCATTCAAGATAAGATAATTGTTTCAGAAGAACAAACTCAACAACCTTAAAAAAAATAAGTGTCATTAAAGATATCCACGAGAGGAAGGATAAATACTATTATAGATTATTACTTTGTATTTCTTCAAGAAAATAAGAATAATAATGGAATGGTAGAAAAGGATTCAATTTTTTTATCAGATCATAAAAGTTCTGACTCTCAAAAGTGGATTGATGTCATTCAAGAAGAGTATAATTTTATGCATGACAATAAAGTTTAGGAACTTGTCTCATTACCTGAAGGTGCAAACCAATTGGTTGTAAATGGATATTTAAAACCAAGAGGGATGCAAATGATAATGTGGACAAGTATAAGGCATGTCTTGTATCTAAAGGATGACATTGATTTTGTGGAGACTTTCTCTCAAGTTTCATTGAAAGACTCTTTCAAGATAATCATGACGCTTGTTGCTTATTTTAATCTTGAGCTACATAAGATGGATGTTAAGCTTGTGTTTTTCAATGGAGACATTGAAGAAATGAATTATATGGTACAATCATAGATTTGTGTCTAATGATACAAAATCAATGATATGTAAATTAAATAAATTCATCTATGAGCTTAAGTAGGACTCTCATTAATGAAATTATAAATTTCACATTGATTATCTCATTCGGCTTTGAGATAAATTTGGTTGACAATTTTATATACTACAAGTTCAGTAGGAGTAAACCAAGTGATATTTATATTGCTAAAGAAGACAAATTTAGTCTTACACAATGCCCTAAAAGTAACCTTGAAATTTAGAAAATACAAATAATTCTATATGCATAAGCTATTGAGAATCTAATTATGTTCAAGTATGTATGCGTTCGGATATTGCGTACATTGTTGGAATGTTAGACAGATATTTAAGCAATTCTAGTTTGAACCATTGGATAGCAGCCAATAGGGTTATGAGATATGTTTAGAGAACAAAAAAAATTACATGCTCATATATTGGAGTTCTGGTAAGTTAGAGATCATCAAGTTTACAGACTTCGATTCTATTAGAATATTGATACAAAAGAATTTTGTCACATGGGCTGCTAATTATAGATTGAATAGAAAGATCACTTCGGTTATTTTGTGACAATAAATATGCATTAATTTATTCTATAAACAATAGGAACACTTTAAATTTGAAGCACATAAATATTAAGTTCCTAGTTGTTAAAGAAAATTCAGAGTGGTTGTGTCTATAGAGCATGCTGGTACAAACTCCATAATTGTGCGCTTATTAAGAAACTGACACCCTAGGTCTTTCATGAGCACACTACTCATGTGGGTGTAATGTTATTTAAGGATATTCAGTTTTAGTGGGAGTTTGTAATTTTGAAAAATGCTCATTCGTTTTAGACACAATTTCGGTTACTTCAGTTTAAGGATATTTTAGGATTATTTTCTGCAGAAATAAAGTTCTTTTGGTTTATGCACACTCTGAATTCAGTAAAGTTTGATCTCGCTAAGGTTTAGGAGGACCAGTTGGAAATAGACATGTTTGGTTCACATTTCATGTAATTTTCCATGCTACGCATCCATGATTTATCTATGTCATTTGACTATATTTGTATACGTGACCATTGATGGGTCTTGTCATGATTGATACGACAAAGGCTGCTTTGATCCTATATGGATATAGTTGATGGACGAGATTGTTACAGAATACTTATTATATAATAGCAAATTTTTTAGCTCATAAGGTTATACATTTGTCAGGAAACATATGTTGCCCAAGTGAGAGATTGTTGGATTAAAATCCGTAATAGTGGGCACATATGTATAATGTATATTGCTATTTTAAAGTATGACACAAAATTAAGTGACCAATTACGTTAGGCGTGTCATGGGTATTAAAATATCATGAAAATAAAAGTGTAGATACCATAAGATGTATTTATAATTCGATGAGGAGCAGAGTTATAAATACTTAATAGTTGATTATTAAATCAACTATATAAAGGGGTAGTGGTCCCCAAGAAATAGGTTAACTTGTTTTTCTCTCCTTCCCCGTCAGAGAGTTTTACGTTAAGAGAAAACCTATCTTCTTGGAAGATCAATACCAAAGATTTGGGATTTCAACATCAAGATTCAAGGTTTTCAGGCCATCAATGAATTCAGGTACGCTTCCGCTTTCAGTTTATTGTTCTTGATGATTTGACATGATAGATCTTGGGTTTAGATTCCATATTAATTTATGATTTGATTATAACAATATATACTTGAATACTCAAACCAAACATATACACACATACTCAGATTATTCAAACATGATACATTCACGTGTTCACATGGATATTCGAATATGACTTATACATTTTAAGCATTTAAAGCAACATATATATGAAGACGTTCAACCAAGGCACACTCAATCAACCAAGAATATTCATTAATCAATGGTTATATACTACTTTTCATACAAGTTATTACCATATTTCATTGATTTAATCACATTGCTTTTATGGTTTCTTTTAAATGTAGCTAATCCATTCACAAGTTACTAATTTGTTACAAAGCAAACAAATTATCAGCCATGATATGGTCAGGAGTTACTGGTCATATAAGGTAGTAATATAACTTAATGTAGACATAGATCTTTTTCACATGGAATACTAGAATTATTCCTAAAATTGGTTGCAGTCTTCATTATTTATCTGAATCACAGCTTTAGATATCAAAGAATCTATTTCCCTTGTATAACTTTAGTTCAACATATCAAAAATTTCATTAACTTATAAGTAAACATTTGTAGGTATAAAAGAAACGGTCTAAAACATTTATTTATTTAAGTATATAATTTTATATCCAAAGGAGTCCTTAATTCATATGTGCAGTATATTAATTCAGAACAACCCAAATAAGTACTTGCATTTCTTCGCATCAGCCCTTAAAACATGTGTATATCAATACATATTCAAAATAATCCAAAACATACTAGAATTCAATCAAACAATCTTTAAATCTTCAATACACATATGTATATTCCAACAATCCTAAACGTGGTTGGATTTATTCCAAAAAGTCTTTAAAGACTTATTACGACTATTTCCAAACAACCAGAATGCATCCATGATCAATCCATATAAAATAAAAAAACTACCCGACTTCCAATCTACATTTAAGCAATGAGAAACCAATCATTTTATTCAAGCCAAACCTTTATCTAACCGAGTATAATAAAAAATTCCAATAAGCAAGTATTGTTTGTTAGACAAGTATAAATACGATTTATTTATTAAACTTATAAATCCCCTTGTAGTAAGTTTAAGATATAATCTTGGTTCCTTAGCTTAGAGTACTCAAATTCATAAAATGAATCAACTAAACCTTTTATTCAATATACATTATAGCCATATAAAACCCTAATTTTAACATGAACTAGTCGTTTGGCTTATGACATTCGAACCTGATATTCCTTCATACTCTAGATAACTCAAAAGAACATGAAAATAGGTATTATCTACCAAGGAATATATCACATACAACATTTTATAAAGATATGACACCTTGGCCATTTCTTATCAATGAAGTTTTCAACATATACATTATAAACATGTTACTAATCGTATAAACTATTCATCAAAACAAATCAAGGATATGTATTACTTGACTTATGAATTATCAAGAAAATTGATCAATTAAATGGGTAACTTTCATTGTTATATTAAATAATTTATTTAACATAGCATTGAGAATTCAAGTATCCTATCAACACACAAATTACTTGTCCATTGCTTATCAAATAAATTATCTAGCATAGATTATCATGATCAAGTGTTTCTTGTCATAAAAGATAGCAAGCAGTGCATAATATGGACATGGATTGCTTAACATTGGAGGTGTTTAACACAACATATCATAGGCTTAAATTACTGGTCACCGAGGTCATAATACATAGTATACCTTAAGCATGTTATACTTTTCATATAAGATTACAACCATAGCATTTTATCGATATAGAATTCTTATCACAAGGAGTATTGAGATTATTCAATAACTTAACTTGAAATTTATTATCTTATCTTAACATAGTCTCTCATTCGAAACAATTACACATATTAGAGAAATACTCCATTTCATTAGAATCATATTACTTATCAAACAAGTTATCACCACTCTTCATTTATTTAACTTATAATCTCATGCTTTCTTATTATCACAGCCTTGAGAATCGAATTACAGCCTAGGTACACGAATCCCTAACCAACTATCACCCATATAAAATGGTACCGCAGTACCGGTCAATCCCTCCTACTGTCGCCAAATGACCGCAATACTTCCCTCCTACTGTCGCCAATTTAAAGACCGTAGTCCACCCCAAACCTAAGCTCTATAGACTCTATGGCATGCCAACTATACCTATGACTAACTCGAAACCAAGGCTTTTCACATAATCGTATCTTATCAGATCAAGGTTGAGCTTAGCTCCGTATTCGTATAGTCATGATCATGTCTTAATCTTATCAAAGACGAGCATAGCTCCACATTCATATAATCACATAAGCAAAGCATATAACTTATCATATCATATAGAAATTAGAATTTGATCATAACTTCATGAGCAAGGCATTATTCAAACATAGCTTATTGTTACTCATTTCATGTGCAATTATAAGACATATATAATCCTTATCTCAAACATATATTTTTATCAAATAATATCATAGCAAGGGTTACTTATAGTGTATGTTAAAGCATGAATTGTTCTCACAAAAAGCACAACATCAAGTAGTTTACTTATTTCATAGAATACCTAATATTTAGGTACTTACCTTAGATCCAAGCTTAAGTATACAAACATAGCTTAATTTAATATATATATATATATATATATATATATATATATATATATATAAAGCAACTAAAGATGCTCGAGATAGTTTAATCCTATCCCAAGACTTTAAACTACACTCATTGATTTCCTTGAGCTAGTTTTGTTCCCGAATTACGATTCTGGATTGCCCTCTTATAGCTTTACCCTCTTTGAATTCTTGCTTCCTCTATTATTTCGTGGTCTAGTTACAACAAGAAATACAAACATGTTTTAGAACAATTTAATTATTCAAGTATTCATATAAATTCATTCATGGCAGCCCAATAATCATCAACATTGATACAAACAGTTCATTATTACTCAAGTTTACACAAAACAGTACAATTAGACATGTATCAATAAATACTTATCAAAACAGTTCTCTAGAGCTTGCATTTATGCAAAACAGTCTCATTTACATACCACACAATTTATATGTTCAAAATAGTTTCCAAATACATTCTTAAAACATATCCCCTGTTCTAATTATTCAAATAGTCCACTAACATTGTTAAAACATGCTAAACAGCCCATTACTTAGGTACACAATTACAAAACAGTCTTAGATAGGTTCGTATATATGTATATATATTCAAAATGGTTCCATTTATTGATAAAAACATTCTTTAAAGTACACAAAACAGCCTCAATATTCCATTCTTTTAAGCCAGCCTCAATGGTTATATACTACTTTTCATACAAGTTATTACCATATTTCATTGATTTAATCACATTGCTTTTATGGTTTCTTTTAAATGTATCTAATCCATTCACAAGTTACTAATTTGTTACAAAACAAACAAATTATTAGCCATGATATGGTCAGGAATTACTGGTCATATAAGGTAGTAATATAACTTAATGTAGACATAGATCTTTTTCACATGCAATACTAGAATTGTTTCTAAAATTGGTTGCAGTCTTCATTATTTATCTTAATCACAGCTTTAGATATCAAAGAATCTATTTGCCTTGTATAACTTTAGTTCAACATATCAAAAATTTCATTAACTTATAAGTATACATTTGTAGGTATAAAAGAAACGGTCTAAAAAACATTTATTTATTTAAGTATATAATTTTATATCCAAAGGAGTCCTTAATTCATATGTGCAGTATATTAATTCAGAACAGCCAAATAAGTACTTGCATTTCTTCGCATCAGCCCTTAAATCATGTGTATAACAATACATATTCAAAATAATCCAAAACATACTAGAATTCAATCAAACAATCTTTAAATCTTGAATACACATATGTATATCCCAACAATCCTAAATGTGTTTGGATTTATTCCAAAAAGTCTTTAAAGTCTTATCACGACTATTTCCAAACAACCATAATGCATCCATGATCAATCCATATAAAATCAAAAAGAAACTACCTGACTTCCAATCTACATTTAAGCAATGAGAAACCATTCATTTTATTCGAGCTTAACCTTTATCTAACCGAGTATAATACAAATTTCCAATAAGCAAGTATTGTTTGTTAGACAAGTATAAATACAATTTATTTATTAAACTTATAAATCCCCTTGATGTATGTTTAAGATATAAACTTGGTTCCTTAGCTTAGAGTACTCAAATTCATAAAATGAATCAACTAAACCTTTCATTCAATATACATTATAGCCATATAAAACCCTAATTTTAACAGGAACTAGTCGTTTGGCTTATGACATTCGAACCTAATATTCTTTCATACTCTAGATAACTCAAAAGAACATGAAAATAGGTATTATCTACCAAGCAAGATATCACATACAACATTTTATAAATATATTACACCTTGGCCATTTCTTATCAATGAAGTTTTCAACATATACATTATAAACATGTTACTAATCGTATAAACTATTCACATAACAAATCAAGGATATGTATTACTTAACTTATGAATTATCAAGAAAATTGATCAATTAAATGGGTAACTTTCATTGTTATATTAAATAATTTATTTAACATAGCATTGAGAATTCAAGTATCCTATCAACACACAAATTACTTGTCCATTGCTTATCGAATAAATTATCTAGCATAGAATATCATGATCAAGTGTTTCTTGTCATAAAAGATAGCAAGCAATGTATAATATGGACATGGATTACTTAACATCGGTGGTGTTTAACACAACATATCATAGGCTTAAATTACTGGTCACCGAGGTCATAATACATAGTATACCTTAAGCATGTTATACTTTTCATATAAGATTACAACCATAGCATTTTATAGTTATAGAATTCTTGTCACAAGGAGTATTGAGATTATTGAGTAACTTAACTTTAAATTAATTATCTTATTTTAACACAATCTCTCTTTTGAAATAATTACACATAATAGAGAAATACTCCATTTCATTAGAATCATATTACTTATCAAACAAGTTATCACCACTCTTCATTTATTTAACTTATAATCTCATGCTTTCTTATTATTATAGCCTTGAGAATCGAATTACAGCCTAGGTACACGAATCCCCAACCAACTGTCGCCCATATAAAATGGTACCGCGGTACCGGTCAATCCCTCCTACTGTCGCCAATTTAAGGACCGTAGTCCACCCTAAACCTGAGCTCTATAGACTCTATGGCATGCCAACTATACCTATGACTAACACGAAACCAAGGCTTTTCATATAATCGTATCTTATCAGATCAAGGTTGAGCTTAGCTCCTTATTCATATAGTCATGATCATGTCTTAATCTTATCAAACACGAGCATAGCTCCACATTCATATAATCACATAAGCAAAGCTTATAACTTATCATATCATATCAAAATCAGAATTTGATCATAACTTCTTGAGCAAGGCATTATTCGAACATAGCTTATTGTTACTCATTTCACGTGCAATTATAAGACATATATAATCCTTATCTCAAACATATATTTTTATCAAATAATATCATAGCAAGGGTTACTTATAGTGTATGTTAAAGCATGAATTGTTCTCACAAAAGGCACAACATCAAGTAGTTTACTTATTTCATAGAATACCTAATATTTAGGTACTTACCTTTGATCCAAGCTTAAGTATACCAACATAGCTTAATTTAAAAAATATATATAAAGTAACTAAAGATGCTCAGGATAGTTTAATCATATCCTGAGACTTTAAACTACACTCACTAATTTCCTTGAGCTAGTTTTGTTCCCGAATTAAGATTCTGGATTGCCCTCTTATAGCTTTACCCTCTTTGAATTGTTGCTTCCTCTATTATTTCTTGGTCTAGCTATAACAAGAAATACAAACATGTTTTAGAACAATTGAATTATTCAAGTATTCATATAAATTCATTCATGGCAGCCTAATAATCATCAACATTGATACAAAATAGTTCATTATTACTCAAGTTTACACAAAACAGTACAATTAGACATGTATCAATAAATACTTATCAAAATAGTCCTCTAGAGCTTGCATTTATGCAAAACAGTCTCATTCACATACCACACAATTATATGTTCAAAACAATTTCCAAATACATTCTTAAAACATATCCCTTGTTCTAATTATTCAAACAGTCCACTAACATTGTTAAAACATGCTAAACAGCCCATTACTTAGGTATACAATTACAAAATAGTCTTAGATAGGTTCGTATATATGTATATATATTCAGAATGGTTCCATTTATTGATAAAAACATTCTTTAAAGTACACAAAACAGCCTCGATATTCCATTCTTTTAAGACAGTTTATACATACAATTCAGTCCCTTAGCAATTTGTTTCCAAAACACTAAAATTTCTAATTAGTTATTAGAAGCCAATACCTCAATTTTCAAGATTCAAGTACAACATACACATCAAAATAATGACTTAAAGCATTTCGATAGTTTCAAAATCAGGGCATCAAAACAACAACCTTAAATTGGTCTCATTCAACAATTCCAAATTTCTCAACATCTCATTACTTTACATAACCGTTTAATAACATACAATATTTGAAATCTTAGATGCATGTCTCGAAAATTCCTATCATCAATGTCTTAATAACATAAAAGTTTGTCTCATTAAAATCCAATAACTTAAACATGTGGACAACATCATAATCATATTATAAAACCATAATTCTTTCAAGCAAATCACTACCGCAAGGTTTACATAAAAAAAATGTTATAACAGTCCAAATCTGTTTCTAAACTAAGGTGAATGAGAGCTTTCTTACCCTCTCTCCAACAGCCTGAGCCAAGCTCCTAATATTCAACTATGGAGTTCATTGATAGCTCTCAACTCTCTCTCTCTCTTTCAAACAATTTGTTTCGGTCAGATTTGGGAAGAAGGAAATGATGCTTACACATTTTCTCCCAACCGATTCCCACATGTTAAACTTAGAGATGTACAAGTGTAATGGTCCTTAAATGAAAATTCTTTAACATGCAAACCCCAAGTTTAATACTTAATGTTGTTTAGTACCTATAATTTAGCCACGTCAAAACTCTTTTCTCTCAATTTGATCCTAACTTCTTAATTAATCTATCAAAAGTATCTTGCTACAATTTAATTAGCAATTGAATCGGTACTTACTTCTAAGCCACGTTTTAGGTATTAGCATTTACACCCTGAGTTATATTTTAGTTTAATAACTGATTAAAATGTTTCATAAACTAATTCAGGGTCGAAACTAGCTAACTGCACGTATGTTGCATGTTCATTGATACCGAGAAAGGTTTAAAATTTTCATACTAGTTTGGTGTCAAATGAATGTGTTTTAAAAAAAGAAAGAAAAATGAGAAGAAATTTATGATTTTGGAATTCTATCAGAAAATGTAGTAACATCCTTAAAGTGTATTTGTACTACGAGTATACGTTAAGGGTGTTACACAAACGCAATCGATAAGCCACAGGACCTACATGCTCAATAACCTTGTACGGTCCAATAAACCTTGGACTAAGCTTTCCCTTACGTCCGAATCTCATCACATTTTTCCCTGGTGACATTCAAGAATACACGATCGCTTACCGCATATTCAATTTCCCTACGCTTTAAATCCACGTAAGATTTCTACCGATCTCCAGCCACTTTCAAGCGATCACACACAAGCTTTACCTTTTTATCTGTGTCCTTCAACACATTCGGTAAGGTAACATGTTTTTCCCCTACCTCAGCCCAACATAAGGGCGTATGACACCTCCAGCCATACAACACCTCATATGGTACCATCTATATACTCGCTTGGTAGCTATTGTTATATGCAAACTCGACTAAGGGTAAATGCTTCACCCAGGTACCCTAAAACTCGATATACAACACCTCAGCATATCCTCCAAAACTTGGATAACACGCTCAGACTGCCCATCTATCTGAGGGTGATACGCGGTGCTGACACTCAACCTCGAACCCAAAGCCTGGTGTAAACTCCTCTAAAACCTTGCCGTAAACCTCGGATCTCTATCAGACACAATGGAGCTAGGTACCCCGTGCAAGCGCACAATCTCAGCAATGTACATATTTGCCAGCTTGTCCAGAGTATCTGTCGTGTACACTGGCAAGAAAAGCACACACTTCGTAAACCAATCAACAATCACCCAAATAGAATCCTTTTTAGCCGGTGTCAATTGTAGCCCCGTCACAAAATTTATAGTGAATCTCTTCTATTTCCACTCTAGAATTTTCAACGGTTGCAACAACCCGAATGGAAACTGATGTTCAGCCTTGACTCGCTGACACACCATACACTTGGAAACAAACTCAACCACATCCTTTTTCAACCCAACCCAGTAGTATGCCTCCTTCAACCCATGATACATCTTAACACCACCGGGATGTATAACAAAAGGACTAGAGTGTGCCTTAACTCTGGATCATCCGACACCACTATTCAACCCTTAAAACACAAAACTCCATCATCATCAAAATGAAAATCCATCGGATTACCCTCTGATATGTCCTTAACATGCTCAACCAAAGAATCATCATACGGTTGTTTAGTTTTGATCAGTTGTACATTGTAGGCTTAACTTGCAACTCGGCCAAAAAACTACCTTCCCGTGTCACACTCAACCTTGCAAACATAGCTCTAAGCTCAACCGCAACCTTACAACTCAATACATCCGCGACCACACTGGCTTTACCAGGATGATACTCAATTGTCAAGTCATAATCCTTAAGCAACTCCAACCATCTACGTTGTCTAAGATTCAAATCTTTTTGAGACATCAAATACTTCAAACTCTTATGGTCCGTGAAAATAACACAATTCTCACCATAGAGATAATGTCTCCAGATTTTCAAAGCAAAAACCATAGCCGCAAGCTCCATATCATGAGTTTGCGTTCATGGACTTTCAACTGCCTCGACGCATAGGCCACAACCTTACCATCTTACATTAGCACACAACCCAATCAATATATGACGCGTCGCTATAAACCACAAACTACTTCCCTAATTTCGGTTGAATCAACACAGGAGCATGTGTCAAAACCTCCTTAAACTTCTCAAAACTATATTGTTGCTTCTCCGTCCACACATAAGGAATATTCTTTTGCAACAGCTTTGTCAACGGTGCTGCAATACTCGAAAACCTCTCAACAAAACGACGATAATAACCAACCAATCCAAGAAAACTATGCACCTCCGATACAGATTTAGGTTGCTTCCAATTAAGAATAGCCTTAATTTTTTATGGATCAACACGAATACCCTCCACAAAAATCACATGTCCAAGGAACATTACTTCCCTAAGCCAAAACTCGCACTTGCTCGCTTAGCATACAACTGATTATCCTTCAGCGCTTGCAACACAATCCGCAAATGCTGATCATGTTCCTCCTCGGTACGCGAGTACATGAGAATATCATCTATGAACACCACAACAAACTGGTCATGATATTCATGGAACACCCTATTCATCATAACCATGAACGCAGTTAGGGAATTTGTCAAACTAAACGGCATGACCAGAAAATCATAATGCCATACCTCGTATGAAATGCGGTATTATGCACATCCTCATCTTTAACCTTCAACTGATAATACCCTAATCTCAAATCTATTTTGGAAAACACTGCTGCCCCATGGAACTGATCGAACAAGTCATCAATCTACGACAACGGATACATGTTCTTCACCATTAACTTATTCAACTACCGGTAATCAATACACATATGCATCGTACCATCCTTCTTTTTTACAAAGAGAACAGGAACACCCCAAGGAGAAACACTTGGTCAAATGAACCCATGATCCAACAATTCCTGAAACTACAACTTTAACTCCTTCAACTCATTCGGTGCCATCCTATAAGGAGCAATAGACACCGATGCCGTACCCACAAACAATTCGATACCAAATTCTACCTCTCTATCAGGCGGTAAACCTGACTACTCTTTAGAAAAAACCTCTAAAAAACCACAAACAGCCCGAATGTCCTGCACTCGAACACCCTTGGCTTCAGGATTTATCACAATAGCGAAATAAGCTTGGCAACCTCCTTGCATCATCTTTTCCGCCTGGGTAGCCGAAACAATATTGGACAAGAACTTTACATTCTTGCCAACCAGCACAACCTCATAATTGTCAGCTAACCTCAAAGAAATCATTTTGGATTCACAATCCACAACTGTCTTGTGCTCACTCAACCAATCCATACCCAAAATGATATCAAAACCATATAATGGCAACTCCATCAAATCTGCGGCAAACTCATGACCTTGTACAACCAAAGGACACCGCCTATACAACTTTCTAGTAGTAACCATCTCACCAAGAAAACTAGTTACTAACATTCCAACATCAAGGATCTCAATAGGAACATTCAACAACGATGCATGTTCACTCAAGATATATGAATGAGTAGACCCTGAATCAATCAAAGATTGCAAAGTAAAGGTACCTGCGATCACATTTGTGTCATTTCGACCCTCATGGTGAGCAAAGACCCAAACCGGTCCACCACCCTCCGATCTTACCGCTGTGGCTTGAGCCAAACCCCTCTAGCCATCATTGTGCCTCTGAATTACCCATGCCACGGCCTTGGCCCTAGCAGGTGCAGCCACTTGTGCTGGTACATCCCTCACAGCTTGAGGACAATCACGCTTCAGGTGATCTGATGATCCACATATCCAACAACCTCCAGCACACACCCATGTGGCTCCTACCACATCGCTCATACTCTACTACAACATGAGCTCCCTGAGCACCTTGGCTAACTTCGCCACCGCGCCTGTGATCTGACCTATGTCTCTTGTCCTTAAACTTCCTATTCTGCCTCCCAGAATGGCTAGAGTCAGCCACTCTCTTACCCAAATTTGCACCTACAGCCTGAACTGGTGTACCAAGGACTGCTCGATATATTTGACCTGGCTGATAACACACATCAAAATCCGTGTAATCCACAGCCAGGAGATACGTCTTAATGTCCTTAACAAGATCATAGCGAAACTTGTCACATCTTTGCTGGTCATTAAGAACCAACTCTGGAGCATACTGGCTCAGGTGAACAAACTTCACCACGTATTCAGCAACAGGCATGTCATCCTGCGTTAGCGCTATGAACTCGTACTTTTTCATATCCAAATACTGGGTACCAAGGTACTTTCTCTTGAAAGCTCTTCAAAAGAACTCCCCCTGACATCCGCCTCTGAAACACATGCAATGGTGGTCACCCACTCAAAGAATTGACAAATAAGAAAATTCCATTGGTCAAAGTCCTTTGGAGGAACCACAAAGTGGAAGAGGCAACTTGGGAGACCGAGGAGAAAATGAGAAAGCAGTACCCAAAACTATTTAAATCAGGTACGTTTTAAAATTCGAGGACGAATTTTCTTAAGGGGGAAGAATTGTAATACCCCAAAATTTGCTCTATTGTTTAAGAGTCATTTAGTACTAAGATAAGGGCTTAAAAGCTAACTTAGTGACTAAAATGTCAAAATGTAAAAGTTAGGATTTCTTTAATTACGAATTCTAAGAAAGCAATTTATGAGAATTTGGAGTACCATATAAAAGAGAGTAAGCAAAATAGGGTACTTGTGAAGTTTGGTTGAAATTCGATGAGAAAAGTATAGGCACCTGATGTAATATTTTTATTGCACAGATAAGTAGTACAGGTTACAGGAAGTTAATCTTATAGTTAGACTTTCGGTAATGGATTTATGTAGAAATCTATTTTTGATCAAACAATTAGGGGATAAACAGGTGCTTGATTCGAATAAAAATGCAGTATAAGATATCAAATTTTGATCGAACTGCAAAGTTAAGCGTGCTCAGGACATAGGATGGGCGACCTTTTGGGAAGGTCTCATGTCAGTACTTGATATTGATAAAAAAGAATCAGTTCGAGTTAATATTATTTGTATGGATATCTAATAAAGGACTATTAAAAGAATTTTATCCGATAAAGATTTCGGGTAAATTATCAGTATATTGGATCGAGTTAAAATTTCAAGATTTTGTTTTTTTACAAAATTATGGAATATTTTGTATATCAACAATTTTTATTTATGGAAGTTAGAAATATGAGAATTTCAGATTTGATCCAATAGTTCGAAAAATAGAAAATCGTAGTAAGTGATTATCAAGTAATCAAATCGAATTGGAATTTCAATGACAGTTCCATAAGCCATGGAAAATTCATAAAATATTATTTTTATGAATATTTTAATATTTCTAGTTGGATTCTAACTAGATTTGGCTCTACTTTTACAAGATGGAAAATTAGAAAATAAAATTTAGTTGGAGGGTTATTGGAATTAAGTAATTAAATGAATTTAATATTCATTTAATTAGAAACACTTGGCATAAATAAGAAAAAGATGAACAAAAATTAGTTCATCTTCTCTCCTACATTTTGAAACCAAGAGAAAGAAAAGGAAAAAATACACAAAATTTTCCTAGGCAATTTGAAGGCTCCAAAGTTAGAATCAAGGTATATTGCTTTGGAAAAAAATGGTCTATGCTTAATGCTCTTTCTATTGATAATAATTTTGCATGGTAATTTGAAGATTTGTTCATGTTATTGATAAGAGAGAAAATAGGGTTTCATGTTCTATGTTGAGATTGAAGCTTGATTTAAGTAAATCAAGTGTTGTGGAGTTGAAATCAAGCTTAGATTTAGATTAATTTCATGTTTGAAGACACAAACCCTAACCCTAAAATTTGGGATTTTATTTAGGGTTTTGAAATTGATGGTGAAAATGAAAGATTGATGATATTAGAAGCTTGATTTTGATGTTAGAATGAAAAATTCTCAACTAGTCCTTTAAGTGACCATTTTGGTATACATGAGGAAATTTGAAGAAATATTGTTAAAATTATCCCAGTGATGGATTTGAAGAGATTATGAATTTAGAAGCTTGATTATGGCATTAGGACCAAAATAAAGTCCTTGAAAAGTTTAGACACCTAATTTGGCATGCATGAATAAATTGGGGTTTTAAGTGTTAATTTTTGAAAATGAAGAATATATGTTGGAAAAGTTATTTTGAGCATATTAGAATGTTGTTTGAATGAAAAACAACATTGGGAAGGTTTAGTGACCAATTCGGTCAAAGGTTAAAATAAAAGGAAAATTTTGAGAAACATTGTAAAATGTTGGATCGATTAATTAATACAAGTTTGTAAACCTTTGTGTGAAATTAGTGACTAAAATGTCACTTTAACAAAGATTAGTGGATTGAAGAGCATTGAGTAAAAGTTAGTGAAAATGTTAGAATTATGGAGTAATTGTGTTTCGAGCTTGAATAAATTGAAAAAAGTTGCAAAATGGTCACTAGAGATCGAAATGGACTTTTCGGGTACTAAGGGAGAAAAATATAAAATTTTAGGAAAATTTTTATATTCGAATAATTATACTAGTATTTTATAGTTAAGCAATGTTAGATTAAAAAGAAATCTAACATGTATATTATTGTATATGTTCGCTGGGTAATTTTGCAGCATCCGAGCAGGACAAGGAAATACGAGATAAAAGAGGCAAGGAAAAAGTAGTGGATTATAGCTTAGTGAGGCCAGTATTTTGCATAGCCCATGTGAGTGCATTATATGCATGTATGACAAGTTACAAATAGGACGACTTGCGATAAGTTGACCTTGATATTAATGAAAAATGTATGTAGATCAAATTATGCAAATGGCATGAAAATTAAATGGCATATGGGATACATTGATTTGGCATAATGATTTATCTAAGATAAATCAGATTTTAGATTTTGGGTATGAATTGCCCATTATTGAACTATGGATAATAATATTGATGGATTGGATATTGAATATGGTAATATTATATTGTTATGCCCGAGTACTAGTGTGAGAGCCTTTGGTATAGTTGGATATCCATAGAGTCTTAGTAGTTGCAATCCAGCACTACAGTGCGAACCCGACACTTCGGTGTTGACATCAGACGCTACAACGTTGTATAGACGCTACGACGTTGCACACACTACGGTGTTGTTTAGACACTACGGTGTCGACTAGCACAAAAAGATGCTATAATCAAGAGCAAAAGGCGTGCTTGAGTACGTACTCATCCCAGTCGCTTCGGTGATGCAAACGTTATGGCATCGTAGACACTATGGTGTCGTGATGACTCGTATACCATAGGTTCACATAAAATTGTACTTTGGGCTATAATTCATGAAATGCTTTTATGCAAGTAGATAGGCCATTAAGTCTATCGTATTTATTATAGATAAAATAAGAATGATATTATGACTTTGAATATTTATATATACATGCAACCATGTTTCATTGATATAAGTTAGTTTCTCATTTACAATGATAAATGATGAAATTTTTAAACTGCACAAGGAATCACTTGTCATTTTGCAGGGATTGTGATATTTTATGTTAATTGTGTATGTTGTTAAATTTATTCCTTACTAAGTTATACTTAGCGTGTGTTTCGTAATACACGTAGGTCGATTGGGCTAGTAGTATTGAAGAAGGAGCTGCATTTTTGGGAAATCGAGATATCGCTTATAAGCAATAGTATGTACACTTACATCCTAGTCTAGTGGGCATATACTCGTATTTTAAATTTACAGTTGTTTGTTTTACTAAACTTATAAGTTAGTTTATTTATTTTATATGGGCCTGTAACCTAAGTATTATGGATGAATAGTATGGTTTTAAACTCTTGACAGTGGGATTTGGTATAAATATTATGTAGTTAGTGCTAATCGAGTAGCGATTTTAAAATTTAGAAAGGGTCTAGGTAGTGCACATAGTTTATATCCTGAATTATATTTTTATGTCAATAACTCTCTAAAATATTTATTTAACCAATTCAGGGTCGAAACTAGGTGTCCCTAGACAGGTTTGTAATTTAATGAAAAATTGAGAAAAAAATATTTTACTAAACTAGTTTTTTTTTAAAAAAATTAGTCAGGAAATCAGTTAAAAACTTTAGTAACATCTTCAATGTGTATTAAATCATCAAATATACATTGAGGGTGTTACAATTTTAACGACTAATAAGGGGAACGTGAATATATAGTAGAGTTGTTAGGGTTCACGTAGACATGTATTACCTTAGCTTCATTGTTATCAACTTTTAGGTATCGAGAGAGTCAGAAGTTAGATAGAAAACCCTGTCCAATAGGTAAAATCTTAATTGGTTTACACAAACATGGATTACTAATCGCTATAGAATTCAACTATATAATCAACATAATTCCTAGGGAATAAAGTCAACTTCCATAGTTATATGAATATTTGCTGCAACATTTGTTTGCCTTGATCATTGCTAACTTACTTTTCTTGTATTTAGTTTTGATAATCACCATCAACCAATACTTGCTCACCAACTCTTAAGTACGATCGCTTTGTATTTATTGATCCAATCCTCATGGGTTCGACACTTGTAATACCCCAATAATTGGTTAGTGACTAATTTGCAAGGAATTAAAAGTTGGTGGTTTTAGTTCAATGGCTAAAATGTAAAATATTAAAGTTTGGTGACCAAAGTGAAAAGTTGAGAAAAGTTTAAGGACAAACATGGTAATTTTCCCAATAATTATTTTTTATATAAATAAATAGATCACATAAGGGTGTGAATCGAATATAAAATTTTTGGTTCGATCTGATGTTTCTATTATTGGGAAATTGCAGTTAAAGTTTAAATGGAATTCGAGTAATTGTATGAGATTGGAATGTGATGAAATTTTAAAGGGAGTTGTAAGAGGACTTGAAGAACATGACATTTTGTTTTGAAATCGTTTTTGATCGATTTGGATTCGATTGGATGCAGTATTTTAATATAGTGCACAAATGGCATTTTTGTAAATACATGGATTCATTAATGGCATTTTAGTCATCTTTCTAAATCTTTTTAATTAAAATTTATTATGGAAAAGTAAGAATTTTAGGAGTCAACACTTAACTGGTCATAACTAAGGGGCAAAATGGTAACTTTGCTATTAAGGGAGTTTTTTTATATATATTTTGTTAAATAATGACATTTGGCATTGTAATCAAAATTAGAAAAAGCTAGAATTTTGCTCATCTTCTTTCCTCCTCGCTGTGACTTCTTCATCCAAGGTAAGGAAATTTTTGATTCAAATTTTAAGCTTGATTCCATTAATTTTTGGGTTGAAGCATGAAATAGAGAATTAATCCCCATTTAATTCTCTTTCATTTGGTATAATTTTTGTGTTGTTTCCATGCTTCTATGTTGAGATTGAAGATTAGGGTTTTGAAGAACAATTGAGGTTTTTGTGTTTTATGGATTGTTTACGTCGGATTTGAGGTTGTGAGATTGTTTTTATGCTTGGATTGATGAAAACATCATGATTCTTGTTTTAGGTATTATTTGGGAATATTGAAAAATTAAGGGAAACTCTTGAAAAAAAATTATTTGAAGTGGAAATGATGTTAAAAGCTTGAATATGATAATTTTAGGTTGAATTTATGCTTGAATCAAGTTGGAAAAGTTTGGAGGAAGTGACCTTTGGTATTCGGCTTTTAGAGGAAATTAGGGGAAAATTATGGAAAAATTTTCCTAAAGTTAGAATTGATGTAAGAACGAATTTTCAAGCTTTGGAATGTTGTTTGGACTAATAGGGAAGTTTGCAAGGTGTTAAGGACCAAATTGTAATTTTAAGGAAATATTAGAATTAAGTGGAAATTGAGCTGAAGATTGATGTATTGAGCTTGAATGTATAGTTGGAATACTTGAAAGTGTTATTAAGTGTTTGGAATTGAAGATTTATGGCAAAGAACTATTTTGAAAGATATGAAAGATTTGAAGTTAACATTGATATTATAAAATGAAGTTGGTATTAAAAGAATTTTTAGGAATATTATTCCTAGTATGTATCAATGTTAATATAATACTAACATATACTTTGAATTGTATGTGTTGTTAAATATTGTGTAGATCGTAATTGGGATCAAAATCGAGATACAAGCAAGGCTGTAGACAAAGAAAAAGTACAAGAGTAAAGTTGAAAGTAATAGTACAGTTTACTAGTGAGGCAACATGTGAGTTCAATCCTACTTATTTTATTATGATATGAGGAAGACTTGTGATAAGTCAACCTCGAATGTCGAAAAGAAAAAGGATTTGAATCGTAAACTGCATACATATTAAATGGCTTTGAAATGAATTATAAATGATTTCAGGTATGAGCTGCCCAATGCATTTTTTATATGTTAAAGTGATATGTTTTTATCCATTGATATTATTGAATAAGTGAAGAGATCATAATAGTGAATTGGTTAAAAGCCCATTGCATGATTATTGAGATTCTTGGTATAATTTGGCATGCCAATGAGGTGGAGTATAGTGATATAGTGATACAGTGACATTGTGTTCTACAGCTATGACCTAGTGATACAGTGATGCTGTTAAATTACAACAGTGATATAGTGATAAAGTGATTTATTATGGCACAAAATATTAGTTGATGCCGCACATGTGCATACTCAACACTGACTCACATACCATGCATTCTCATTTACTTTACATTGGGCTATAATTTAATTAAGAGTGAAAGTGCAAAGAATGATTCAAGTGAAAATGAATCTTTAAATAAAGAATTGCTTTGGTATAACCTGTCTTACACATATATATATGAATTTTGAGATTTTACAGGTTAAATAATAGTGGAAGGACTTTGGCAACTCAGTTTTTATGATTTCGAAATCCTATATTATATATATACATATATATATTGTATTTTGTTTGTTTATGTCTTTTGTTTATAGTGAAATGTTTAAATTATTTTATGCTTCCTCACTAAGTGTATACTTAGCGTGTGAAAGTTCCACGCGTAGGTAAAAAGGAGCATAAGGAATAAGAGCGGCAGCAGACATCATCTATTTTGACAACAGATCATCAATATCAGTATGACATCTTTGATGTTATTTTTCTTTTGATGTTACTAGTCGACATGTATATTATAAATGTCTTGGCTGCTCTGATATAAATATATTTGGAATGGTTGTAGTAGTTAAGCTTAAATATGGACTTATAGTGGATATTAGTAATTAAATGGACTAAATTTCGTGTTTAGTAGAAAATTTAATCATATTTTATTTGACATCCAAATAACTTTTAAATTAGGCAGTTTTGCTATTGACATGATATTGAATTGAACTGCTAGGTTGCTGCCTGAAAACTAGATTGGTTTTGGATGTTAAATAAATATTTTAAATTTTACTTTACGCGATTAAATAGCTAAAGGGTTTAAAGGTTAAATTGTATTAATTTAAAAGGAACAAATTTATATTGAATATAAGTGTCCAATAGTTTATAAAAGATCAGTGACATCTCTGACTCGTATTCAGTGATGGGTACGAGAAAGGGTGTTACAACACTATACTCTATTACTTGATCGACGAGTATACTTGCTCTAAAGTGCATATCTATTTCGCAAGCATCAAGTTTTTGGCGACGTTGCCGGGGATTAGCAATTAATAATTATGTAGTAATTGCACTTTTTATTTAGTTTATTTTTAATTTTTGTTTTTATTTCTATTTTCCTTTTCAGGTACGTTCCAATTCATGACAAGACACGCAAATCTAGAGGAACCTATTCTTCGATATAATCTAGAGATTCAGAGATACTTGCAAAACCTATGTAGATAACAAATATTAATGGCATGACAAGTTGATAACCATGGTCAGAATGGCCTGAACAATGTACGGGATGGCAGTGATCCACCAATAGATGGACGGGAATCGTTGATGATGTAGCCAACAATGGAGAGCAGGGAAGGCAGCCGATTATTCCACCACCAACCCGACCTAGAAGACCCATTCGTTACAACTTTGCAGATGCCATCAATGATCTCAACCCATTGATCATTGTACCAGACCTTGGGATAGCCAGCTTTAAGCTGAAGCCCATAATGTTCAACATGCTCAACTCCATTAGACAATTCAATGGATCAGCAAGAGACGATGCTAGAGACACTTTCAAGCTTTTCTAGAAGTTTGTGATTGTTTTAAAGAACATGATGTTTCTGATAACATGTTAAGATTTAAACTATTCCCTTACTACTTGCGTGATTGAGCCCAAGCATGGTTGAAAACTATATACTTAGGATCTATTACATCCTGGATGACATGTGCAAATGCTTTTTTCACTGATATGATCCACTGAATATGCACAATTAAAAGTAGAGCTGGATTATAGCATCCAAGCAGCAAGATGATGGGTCTATGTATGAATGATGGGACCGATATAAAGATATGCTTCGTAAGCATTCAATTCATGGATTTCATGATTGCTACAAATAATGACATTCTATAATAGCGCTAGTGCTCTAACGAGAATGATGATTAACTCTTCACCCAATTGAATTTTGCTCAACAAAGATCGTGAAGAGGCCTTGGAAATTCTTAATCAGATAACCAATAACAACTACCAATTTCTTACGAGGAGATTGAATGTCGGTACTAAATCTGTTGGAACCGATAAGCTATGAAACGCCATAGCAAATTGCACAAGCGTACACGGTCGATACAAGTATAGTTGATAGGTTGATCCTATCGGATATCGATCCCACGAGGAAAGCAATTTTATACCTATTGATGTCAGTTCAAAAGTTCTAAAAGATAGAGGGAAATGTGAATGTAGTTGTCGGTGTAAAGGAAATGTAAATGTAGTTGATTGCAATGAATGTTGTGAGTGCAATAATGAAATAATAAAAACAATAAAGGAAACAAGAAGAGAGAATATCAATATGTAAATTGGATCCCATTGGTGTAATTCAGCAGATTAGCAAATGCCACAAGGTAAACATCCGATGATTTAATTAACAATGAAGAATATGTTTATTCTACAAACTTTCCTTTAGCTTTCGGCTATTGACATAAAAAAACAAATATGCTACAACTTTCGTTATAGGGAGATATTGCGTTTCCTCGAATGAGTGGACCAAATTTTGTTGCATCCCCACCCAACTTTCGTTGTGATGCTCATTAACTTGATCTGTCATTGCATCTCTCAATATAAGTGGTTGCAATAAACACTTTAGTGAAAAATAGCATTCATGCCCAAAAGTTCAAATAAGAAAGAAAGAAAGCTTCATAAAATAAGTTAAAGTTCACAATCCAAAATAACTCTCTTCCTTAAAGAAAGAAAACAGTAAATCATCGTCTAAAATATTTACAAAAGAACATGAAAATCATACAAAAACCTCTATTCCTAGTTGAGTCAGCAAGATCCACACGTTCACCTTGCAACAAACATTCGAGTCTTCTTTGTCACTAAGGGCTCTGCCTCATTGCCACCTTGGTTCACTAGAAAAGGAGCTCAAGCTGCCATGGGAGAAGCTTCAAAGGAAGGAGAAAATAGTCTTCTCAAAAGATGATGATATGAGCCTCCATTCTTTAGGGTAAGAATATATGTATATATATCATTTTCCTCTTCCAATTGGGTGTTTACAGGTGTCCTTTATAGATTTGCAACTGTGAATTTTGTGCAGGACAGCTGTATTAATGGACAACTTATCGTCCATTTTATCTTATCATGGCAGCTGTCATTGTGGTGACAATGATTGTTTCGATGTGCTGGAATTGCAGTGAAAATTGTAGCCATATCAGGATTGGACAAAATTTGTTATAACAAACTACCAGCTTATCATCCTTTGATCTTATCCTTTTTCCAACGTCATTTGATCTTATCTTTTTGCCAGTTGTTAATGCAACGACAGTGACTGGTTGCAATAATAAAATGCTTCTACTGTGACATAAAAACTATAGTGACATATTTGGCTACAATAAAGAAGGCTTTTTATAGCGGCATTAGAATTGCAATGAAAATAACGGATTTTACCAAATTCAGCATAAAACGCACAAGTATAACTGAGTTAAAGGAAATGAATAATTAAACTAATAAAATGCAAAAAAGTATGTATGAGAAACTAAAGTGGGGATAATTTAATCAATAAATATAGAAGAAATACATGCTCTTTAGAATACTATTAGGAACACTCCAATTAGATGATTCCCAAAGTGTGGCAGCTCAACTTTCCACCATCACAAACCTACACAAGAACATTCAGTCGATATCCAACACACAAGAGGTTAAGGTAATTCAATACACATATGAGCATTGTGATGGGGAACATCAGTCAAATGAATGCCACGTAGGGAATGCTAGCTGCAACAACAATCCCTACTCGAAAACCTACAACCTATGGTGGCAGCAACATCCAAATTTTGGTTGGGGAGGTAACACAAGAATTCAGGAGCTCGATAGAAAACTATAGCAGAAACTCATAGATTTCAACAAAAAACTCAGAGGCAGAATCAGGGAATTTTGAACTCTAATTCTAACTCTTTTGATTCCTCTTATCAAAGTTTTATGGATACTATTTAAGTTATTATGCATGATCAGTCAGCGCACCTCAAGAATCATAGTGACATACATACAATGCAAGTAGCTATGTTTCAAAACCAACAATCCATCATGCAGAACAACACCGCTTCTCTATGGTCCTTAGAAATGCAAGCTGGATAGATTCCTAAAATATTGAAGATGAGACCACAAGGTTGTTTACCTTGTGATACTAAAGTCACTAAGACCTTTAGTCCAGATTAATGCAATGCCATCACGTTGCGTAGTGGCACACAACTAACCAAAGATGACAAGTTTGGGGGAGGTTCCCTTATTTATTCCACTCCAAGTAAGCCATCCACCAATAATCCAGTACCTAGAGATACGACTCCTATGTCTGCTATAGTGAAGGAACTTTCTACTGATGGCAAGGATGACACTACCATGGATGCTACAGCATCCAATAGACCATTTGATGAGCGCAGAGCACCACCTCCATTTCCGCAAAGTTTGAAGGTTTAGAAACAAAATGCTCAGTTCCTGAAATTTCTGGAGATGCTTAAACAGTTGCACATTAATGTCCAATTCCTAGAGGCCATCGATCAAATGCCGATATACACAAAGTTTTTGAAGGAGTTTGTGACCAAGAAAAGGATGGTGGATGAAGTTGAAACTAAGAAATGCATAATTAAACTAAGAAAATGCAAGAAAGTATGCATGAGAAACTAACGTGTGGACAATTTAATCGATAAATATAGAGGAAATACATGCTCTTTAGAATACCATCACACCCCCAAACTTGAGTCTTTGCTTGCCCTCAAGCAAAAAATAATGAGCAACAAGGACTAACAACAATTTATAGGCATTCTAGATACTTGAATCATTTCAATCAATCAATAAATCATATGCACCGACAAGAAAGAAAATTACATAAACAACTCCACATCAATAGATAAGCAAGCAATTAAAGAATACCTAACATCATCGCTAACATCTGAATTTCATTCCTCTTGTCAGCATTTCAAAAAAATTTACAGGAATTTAGGATCTCGTCAGAACACTCCAGCAGAACCTCATGGATTTCAACAAAAAATTCAGAGGTAGAATCGGGGAGTTTCGAACTCTAATTATAACTCTTTTGATTCCTCTTACCAAAGTTTTATGGATACTGTCTAAGTTATTATGCAGGATCAGTCAGCGCACCAACCATAATGACATACTTACAACGTAAGCAGCTATGTTGCAAAACCAACAATCCATCATGCAGAACAACATCGCTTCTTTATGGTCCTTAGAAATGCAAGTTGGGCAGATTGCTCAAATATTGAAGATGAGACCACAAGGTTGTTTACCTTGTCATACTAAAGTCACTAAGACCTTTGGTCCAGAGCAATGCAATGCCATCACGTTGCGTAATGGCTTACAACTGACCAAAGATGACATGTTTGGGGGAGGTTCCCTTGTTGATTTCACTCCAAGCAAGCCATCCACCAAAGCTTCAGCACCTAGAGATACGACTCCTATGTCTGTGATAGTGAAGGACCTTGCTATTGATGGCAAGGATGACACTACCATGGATGCTACATCATCTAGTAGACCACGCGATGATCGCAAAGCACCACATCCATTTTTGAAAAGATTGAAGGTTTAGAAATAAGATGCTCAATTCTAGAAATTTTTGGAGACGCTTAAACAGTTGCACATTGATGTCCCATTCCTAGAGGCCATAGATGAAATGTCGATACACATAAAGTTTTTGAAGAAGATTGTGACCAATAAAAGGATGGCGGGTAAAGTTGAAACTATTTTTACAGCGGGCAAGTGTGTGGCGGTGCTAAGTGATTTACCTCCCAAGATGAAGGGCCCTGACAGCTTCACAATTCCATGTTCCAATGGTTGGAACTATTATTGTCGTGCTTTCTACAATCTCAGTGCAAGTGTTAACTTGATGCCAAAATAATTATCTACAAGATTGGACACGGGGAGAGCTAAACCTACATCGGTGATCCTTCAATTGGCCGATCGTTCGCAAATAAGACCCGAGGGAAGAATTGAAGATGTCCTGGTCAAGGTAGACAAATTCATCTTCCCAACATATTTTATTATCTTTGAGTATGAAGCCGATGAGAATGCTCCCATTATCCTCGATAGACTATTCCTTGCTATCGGGCGTATTGTGATCGATTGTGAGAAGGGAGAATTGACCATGAAGATGAATGATCAAAAGATGACACTCAGTGTCTTTAGCACTCTCAAATATATGGATGACTATGAAGAATGCCAGCTTGTACATAGTAAGGAAACCCTAGTTGAAGAGAACCTTTAAGAAATATGTTGCAACAATGTGCTTATTGCTATGAAGAAAAATAAATTTGGCAAGGTAATGCATGAAGCTGAAGAATAAGGTAAGCAAGAGACTAAACAATCCAATACTATGCTTTCCAGGCCAGGTACATCTTTTGAACCTTTTGATTTTGCTGAATTTAAATCTCCCAAGCCATCACTAGAGCATCCGTCTGTACTTGACTTAAAACCTCTTCCCCCATAATTCAAACCGCATCACCTTCTTCCATGGTGACACTTTCAAGAAAACACGATCGCCCAACACAAATTCAGCCCCCCCGACGCTTCAAATCCGCGTAAGATTTCTATCGATACACAGCCGCTTTTAAGTGATCACACATAAGCTTTACTTTTTTCACCGATGTCTTTTAACACATCCGGCAAGGAAACATGCTTTCCCCTACCTCGGCCTAACACAAAGGCACACGACACCTCCGGCCATACAATGGCTCATACGGTGCCATTTGTATACTCGCTTTGTAACTATTGTTATACACAAACTTAACCAAAGGTAAATGCTTCTCCCAGGTTCCTTGGAACCCAATAATTCAGCATCTCAACATATCCTCCAAAACCTGGATAACCCGCTCGGTCTGACCATTCGTCTGTGGATGATACGCGGTGCTGGAATTTAATCTCATACCAAAAGCCTGATGCAAACTCTCCCAAAACTTTGTTGTAAACCTTGGATCTTTATCCGAAACAATAGACTTGGGCAACCCGTGCAAACGTTCAATCTTAGTGATATACAAATCCGCTAACTTGTCTAAGGTATACATCGTATGCACTGGTAGAAAATGTAATCCTGACACAAAATCCATGGTGATTCTCTCTCATTTCCATTCCAAAATTCTCAATGGTTGCAACAACCCGGATGGAAACTGATGTTCAACCTTGACCTACTGACACACCATGCACTTAGAAACAAACTCAGCCACATCCTTTTTCAAACCAACCCAATAGTAGACTTTTTTCAATCCACAATACATCGCAACACTACCGGGATGCATAGCCAAAGGACTAGAATGTGTCTCTGTCAGAATAGTGTGCCTCAACTCTGGATCATCTGGCACCACTATTCGACCCTTGAAACACATCACTTTATCATCATCAAAATGAAAATCTGTTGGATTACCATCCGATATGTCCTTAACATGCTCAACCAAGGAATCATCAAATGGTTGCTTAGCTTTAATAGCTTGTGACAACGTAGGCTTAACTTGCAACTCAGCCAACAATCCACCTTTCCGCGTCACACTCAACCTCGCAAACATAGCTCTAAGTTCAACCGCAACCTTACGACTTAACGCATCCGCAACCATATTGGCTTTTCCAGGATGATACTCGATCGTCAAGTCATAATCCTTAAGCAACTCCAACCATCTACGTTGCCTAAGATTCAAATCCTTCTGAGACATCATACTTAAAACTCTTATGGTCCGTAAAAACATCACACTTCTCACCGTAAACGTAATGTCTCCAAATTTTTAGGGCAAAAACCATAGCCGCAAGCTCCAAATTACGAGTCAGATAATTACGCTCATGAACCTTCAACTGTCTCAATGCATAGGCCACAACCTTACCATCTTGCATCAGCACACAACCCAAAACAATGTAAGATGCATCACTATAAACCACAAACTCCTTCCCGGATTCAGGTTGAATCAACACAGGAGTATGTGTTAAAACTTCCTTCAACTTCTCGAAACTATGCTGTTGCTTCTCCGTCCACACATAAGGAATATTCTTTTGCAACAACTTCGTCAATGGTGCCGCAATACTAGAAAAACCATCAACAAAGCGACGGTAATAACCAGCCAGCCCGAGAAAACTATGAAGTTCTGACAGTGACTTAGGTTGCTTCCAATTGAGAACAACCTCAATTTTCTGTGGATCAACACGAATACCCTCCGCGGAAACCACATGACCAAGGAACATCACTTTCTTAAGCCAAAACTCATACTTGCTTAGTTTGGCTTACAACTAGTTATCCTTCAAAACTTGTAACACAATCCGCAAATGCCGATCATGATCTTCCTCGGTGCGATAGTACACTAGAATATCATCTATAAACACCACCACGAATTGATCAAGATATTCATAGAACACCTTATTCATCATATCCATGAACACAGCCGGGGCATTTGTCAAATCAAAAGGCATGACCATGGACTCATAATGCCCATACCTCGTACAAAACACAATTTTATGTACATCCTCATCCTTAACCTTCAATTGATAATACCCTAATCTTAAATCAGTCTTAGAGAACACCGATGCCCCGTGAAACTGATCAAATAGATCATCAATCCTCGACAAAGGATACATGTTCATCACAGTTAGCTTATTTAACTATCGATAATCAATGCACATACGCATCGTACCATCTTTTTTTACAAAGAGAACTGGAGTGCCCCACAGAGAAACACTCAGTCGGATGAACCCATGATCCAACAAATCCTGAAGCTGGGACTTCAACTCCTTCAACTGCTTCGGTGCCATCCTATAAGGAGCAACGGACATCGGTGCTAAACCCGTGAACTTCTCAACACTGAATTCCACCTCCCTATCAGGCGGTAAACCTGATAACTCTTCAGGAAAAACATTAAAGAAAGCATTAACAGATCGAATGTCCTGCACCTAAACACCCTTAACTTCAGGATTTATCACGATAGCCAAATAAGCTTGGCAACCTCCTTGCATCAACTTTTATGTTTGAGTAGCCTAGACCACATTGGACAAGAATTTCACACTCTCGCCTACCACCACTACTTCATAATCATCGGCTAACCTTAAAAAAAATCCTTTTGGATTCAAAATCCACAACCGCCTTGTGCTCGCTCAACCAATCCATACCCAAAATAACATCAAAACCATGGAATGGCAACTCCATCAAATCTACCGCAAACTCATGACCTTGCACAACCAAAGGACATCGCCTATACAACATTTTAGTAGCAACCGTCTCACCAAAGGAACTAGTTACTAATATGCCAACATCCAGGATCTCAGCAGGAACATTCAACAAAGATGCATGTTCACTCAAGATATAAGAATGAGTAGACCCTGAATCAATCAAAGTTAATAATGACAAGGATTACAAAGTAAAGGTACATGCGATCACATATGTGTCATTGCGACCCGCACAATGAGCATATATCTAAGCTGGTCCACCATTCTTTAGTTGCACTACAGCAGCATAAGCTACAACTCTCTGACCATCCTCACGCCCCTAAAAATTACCCCTGCCATGGCCTCGGCCCCTAACAAGTACAGCAACATGAACCGGCACACCCCTCATCGCACAAGGACAATCACGCTTCACGTGATCAGGAGATTCACATATCCAACAGCTCCAAGTACTTCCCTAACATGCACCCGTGTGATGTCTACCACAACGCTCACACTCAACTACAATACGAACTTCCGGGTTTCCCTGACCAACACCACCACCATGCATATGATTCGGCCTGTGTCTCTTGTCCCGAAACCTCCTATTCTGCCTCCCAAAATAGCTAGAATTGGCCACTCTCTTACCCAAGCTCGCACTAGCAGCTTGTATTGATGTACCCAAAGACTGCTCAATATCCTTAGCATGGTTGACCAACACATCAAAATCTGTGTAATCCGCAGCCAAGAGATAAGTCTTGATATCCTTCACAAGACCATAGTGAAACCTATCACACCTCTGTTGACCATCTGGAACCAACTCCGGGGCATACTTACTTAGGCGAATGAACTTCAGCTCATACTCGACAACAGACATGCCACCCTGCGACAGTGACATAAACTCGCATTTCTTCGCATCCAAATAATATGTACCAAGATATTTTCTCTTGAAAGCTCTTCGAAAGAACTCCCAAGTCACATCTGCCTTGGGAACATCTGCAACCGTGGTCACCCACCAATGATAAGCATCACCCTGCAGTAGTGACACAGTGCAACCCAACTTGCGCTCATCATTATAAGCCATATGGTTCAGGATACGGATTGTCTTTTCTAGCCATCCCTCGGCTACCTGAGGACTCAAACCCTAAAATTCCTCACCTCCCAAACTACGAAGATACTCTAGGGATAAACCTTGATTAACCACCACAGTAGGTGTCAGTACTTGCACTTGCACTCCATCCATTGCTGCCTAAAAAGCTCCCATCATCGCTTGGATTAACGGAGCCAAATCACCAAAAGCTGGCATTTGAGGAGCCTGAGCTACTTCACCTACCCCAGCATCAATAGGAGGAACCAACAGAGGAGGAGTTAAGCATCAGGGGGATTCCCTTCCACATCATTATTCTGCCCAACTCAGGCATTATTAGCCATCGAATGCGTCTCACATCGAGCCATGCTAACAAAAACATCAAAACACATTACAGTTAGGCTAGCATTAGGCAAAGGATCCAAGGCAACCTTATAAAACCCTTTTAAAACCTCGGTAATAGGCAATGTGTTCCCATTTCATAAAACAATATGATATTAAACAATCACCAAATAATTAGCCAACAATATCCCAACCTTTTGTAACCTGGCTCTAATACCAACAAATATAACCCCCTCGACCCAGCCTAAACGTCCGACCCAACCAAGAGAACTACATTAGGTTTGTTGAAGCAAACCAGAGAAAGATTACGAAAACTGGTCCATTTTTTTCTTTTCATCTTGTCTAGATGTGTATTATTAATACTAAGTGTACATACTTGCGGCGGGTGAGTTTACAAAGGAATCAGACCACGAGAAGGCAACCAATTGCATAACATACCTTTTAGGGACTAAAATGCATATATTATAAACTTAAGGACCAAAACTAAAATTAAGGTTACCTGTCCTCAATTAGTCCAATTACATGCTTACATGTCAAATTTCAGGCCAATACGATCGTCAAAGCACATACAATTGCATTCTTAAAACTTAGGGACCGAAATGAAAGAAACAAAAACTTTCAAACATTCCATATAACAAAATTATCTATAGTCGTACTGGTAAGCGTACAGGTGTTTCGGTACGCCTTAACAATTTCTTAGAACTCAGATTCCAGTGGCTAAAACTCGCACCGAAACACTTGATCACGTATCGAAACGCCTAGCCAAAATGCTTGAGACCGTACCGGAACACTTGCTCAAGTATCAAAACGTTATGCTTGTAAAGGCTTACCTATATCGAAACACCCTCCTGCGTATCAAAATGCTACGCCTAAGATGGCCTAGCTGTACCGGTACGGGGACACCTATTTCGATATGCCTTGACCTATAATGTCCCAAATTGTTGTCTAAACACACTTTGATGATAACCATAACACTCCAACATGCTCCAAACACTCAAACAACATTACTAGTGTACAACCCTAACTAAAACATCATAGAATCAACATCATTACATGGCATTCAAACACTTGAGATTTTCTATAGGCATGCTTCCTAATATTATTTTGCCACATAACCAAAACTCCCATTTGACACTTTGAAGGCATACAAAACATGCTAACACATCTGAAGTATCATAATAAACATGCTTGAATCATGAAAATATGGCAACAATTCCAAGTCAACTAGATGAATACCTAAGCACCCATCAAGCATCAACATAAGCAAAGATTCTCAACAAGATTAACAACAACAAACCAACCATAAAATCCAGCACTTTACATGCTTAAAAACCATGGGAAAACAAGATTACAAGTCCCAAAAACAAGGCAAACACATTACCTTATTAACCGGAACATAAACCGAAATCATACTCAAGGATTCTTGCACTTGGATCACTTCAAACCTTGCATTTGCTGCCCCCAAACCTTAATGCTCTGCATCATTAGGAAAAAGAGAGCTAAGAACACATGCTTAGTGAGGATGCTCTTAAAACAATGATGCATTTAAAATCCTTTGAAAATCAAGCACTTGTTTTCAAACCATGCTTACGTCTAAAGCATTTTCTTGGATTTGTTTGGCTAAGATAGAATCACTTTAGTTTTTCACCAAGGCTAAATTAGAACCTCTTATTTTACAAGGGATTTGTTTGGTAAACTAAATACCTCACAAGGTGGGTGTTTACAGAAATTAAGCTCACAAGAAAGAGTATAAAAGATTTACAATTAAAGCACTCTCTAAGATATGTACAAGAGAAATGAAGAAATAAGATTTAGACTCAAATTCCCTTGATCATGTTTCTTGGATATATTCTCTCTACTTCTTCTTCAAGTGTCTTTGGCTTGTATTTATAGTGTGGAATGAAAAACTAGCCGCTGGGGACTTTTAAATTACTTGAAAATATATGTTTGAGTCAAAAACACTTTTAAAAGCTTTCAAACATATTTTTCAAATTAAATGGACTTTAATTGTTTTTGCAGTATTTGTTCAAGTTCAAAAATATTTTTCACTTTGTTATATCAAAATAAATATCTCAACAATCTCCCCATTTTTGATATAGCGAAAACATTTGAAAAATTATTTCTGAGATTGATCCTCCTTAGGAAAATAATTTTAGAAAAAGAGAATATTTGTGAAAAATGTTTAAGACTCCCCCTTTTTCTTTTTGAAATTGAATTTTTCAAACCTATATGTCCCCCTTTTTGTTATATCAAAAAAAATTTCAAAACAAAGTTTGAAATCTCATTAAGTTCGAAACACCAAATGTTGAAAAATTGAAGTACCAATTGATAAACATACCAATTGTTGGTGTAAAATAAAAATGTAGATAATATATTTTTTAAAAAAGTCAAAAGCTCCCCCTTAAACAAAGCATTCCATTTTAATAAATTTAGATCAAATGCTTAACACTTAAAAGACATTGAATTTCAAGATAAAATCAAATTAAGAGCATATGAAATTCATTTTATCCAAGACTTTAAAAATAAAAGAATAGATAACCAAATAAATAAAGAATTCGTATAGAGGTTATCTTCTTCATTTGTGTGACTAGAGCATTTCCATATCTTTGCTTTGCTTGCCATTTCTCCAACACACCTACAAGAGACATTCACTTGGATTTTGGTATCCAAATTGCTTTGGATCCATTTACATTAATTTCAATGTTCCTAGTTCCCTTAGGAACCCCTACTTGTCTAATCCTATAAGTTTTTCTTTTCTTTATAGGACAAGTATGCAAAGAATGACCATGATAATGGCAATGTGAGCTTTTTCAAATCAAGATTTTCTTTTTCTAAAACTCCATTGCTTGTTTTTGAAAACACTAAATAATTTTTCAAAATTTCATTTTGGTTTTCAAAATCCAACATTGTTTTCAAAAGAAAATCATTTTCAAATTCAAGTTTAGAAATCATTTTCATAAATTTGGAATTCATGGTCTCAAATTCCAAAAATAATTCATCGAAAGCATCTTGTAACTCATCAAATGAATAAGAATTTGAATCATTAGAGTTAGAAGATACCTTGGGCTCATCGATAGCCAAAACACTATCCACCTTAGGGATTTAGAGGAGGTTTGCACATTATGAAGCATCATCATTCTTCTCTCCCTTCTTGTTACCATAGAGTTTCTCAAGCTTCTCCCATATTTATTTGGCACTTTTGCATATGGAGACCTTCTTAGAAACGTCTTCATTGAAGCCACAAAGAAGAGTGTGCATGGCCTTGGCGTTTAGCTTTGCCTTCGTATCATTTGCATTCTTTTGCTTATTCTTTTTCTTAGAAGCTTCTAAGTATCCATCTTCAATGATATCCCAAACGTCAAAATCGAGAGATTTGATAAAATACCTCATGATGTTGCTCCATTGGAAGTATGTTTCTCCTTCAAAGAGCGGAGGACACGAGATAGAGCGGCCTTCTTCAAATCTTGCCATTTTCTTGAACGGTAAACTTCTAGCAAAAGATCTTTACTTCCAGATGTCAGTCCTTTGATGGAGACGAGGCTCTAATACTAATTGTTGGGCTCGAATTCCTTCAACTGCTTGTGTTACCAAGTGGTGGAGAAGATGATTTTTGGGTGTTGGTGGTGGAGGAAAAAGATAGAAAATTAACACAAGGATTTAGAGTGGTTCGGCTTTCTAACCAATGCCTACATCCACTACCTTAGCTTCCCCACTAAGGATTTCAACCAATTCACTAAGAATTCTTCCCCTTCTCTAGGCTTAGGAAGTAATCGTTTACAACCTAGACTCATTCACCAAGTCTAGCATCCAAAGCTCACAAACCGAGCTTTGGGAACACTCTTAAACAAGAGAATTGATAGAAAACTAAAATCCCTCTACAAAGTTGATGTTTGCACTCTAAAACTCTCACCCAAAACTTAAAACACTTGAGCATACATTGACAATTTAAGCTTACAAGTGTTGTCTATACAAAGAATTGAAATTTAAAGCCCTAAGTCAATTTTTGCATCATAATGTTATTGGCATTAAGATCATTAGTTGTTGCTAAAGCTTGAAGGTCCCTTTTATACTCCAAAATGAGTTCCTAGCTATTGGAGACCGTTGGGATTGAATTGGAGCCGTTGGAGACTCTATTTCCCGTAATAAATGCAGTTCTGGAGCTGTCCGTATCGATACGCGGGTAGGCGTATCGGTATTGGTACTAGCCGTTATGCTCTTTTTGGCTACCCATATCGGTACGCCTTGGTCCATTTCGGTACGCCGTATCAGAACACTATGGACCGTATCGGTAAAACCTGTAATTCAAATAGCCGTTGGGGGTGGTTGAAACCAGGATCGGTATGCGTACAAGCGTATCGAAACGATCCTACCTGTATCGGTACACCTAGGGGCATATTGGTATAGTTTTTCGATTTTGGAAAATTACTGTAGCTGAAACCCTTATCTGTATCGATACGGGGTGTAACCGTATCGGTACGGACGTGCGAAAAACATAAGTTTGACTATTTTAAAATGTTTGAAACACTTCCAAAACCTTTTTAAAAACTTCATAAACTTATTTTCAAGTTGTTTTGACTTAAAGTCATTTTCAATTATTATATGAAAACAAATATCCTAACAATCTCCCCTTTTTTGATATAATAAAATCAACTTGAAAAAAATTGTTTTTGAGATTCTCCCCCTTAGTAAAGATAAAATTTGAATAACAGATTAATTGTTGAAAATATTATAAGCTCCTCCTTATGTTTTTAAAATTTTGATTTTTCAAAAACATTCTCCCCCTTTTTGTTAAATCAAAATGGTTCAAACTTTAAATACCATTAACAATGGAGAGTTAAAAAATTTAAAAAAAAAGTTGTTTTAAAATTGGCTCCCCTTACTCAAGCATCATTCAAATGTTAGTCCAACAATTATTATAAACTAGTTGAATTAAAAATAAATAAACAAAATTCAACTAATTTTTACCACACTTGAACCAAAGGTAGGATGTGAAGCCTTCCTTCTTCAAGTGTTCTTCCTTGTGTGTATAGAGCTCCCCCTTAATTTTATCACTTGTTGATCATGCTCAATCACACCTAAAACAAGACAATCAAGTAATTTTTGTTATCCAAATTACTTTCGATCCAATGACGTTAGAAGCACAAAGTTTTGTCCCCTTAGGAATCTATTTTTCAATTGCATCCTTTTTAGTTGAAGTAATTAGTCCTTTTGGGACCCAAATACTTCTAAAACATTTTCCTTTAATAAATCTAGGGGCACTAGATTGTCTCACATAAAAATTTGATTTTCCCAAATTATTTTTCTTTTGAAGTTCATTGGAAATCAAATCTTTTTCTGTCTTAAGATCATATACTTCAATTTGATGATCATTTTCTTTCTTTTGAAGAAAATTTTGTAAATCCAAAACTTTATGTTCAAAATTCTTTAGTTTTGCTTCAAATTCCAAATTGATTTTCATAAGCAAATCATTTTCATTTTTCAATTTAGAAATCAACTTTTGTTCTTAGAAAATGAAGCTTTAAACTCAAAAACCAATTGGTCATAGGCTTCTTGTAACTCATCAATTGTATATGAAGTTGAATTTGAACTATATGAGTTAGAAGTTACCTTCCCCTCATTGAGGGAGATTAAGCATAGGTGGGCTACTCTATCTTCATCGGTGGAGTCTTCATCACTCCATGTAGCCACATATGCTTTCTTTAAAGATGATCCATTTTTGTTGAAACGAGGGCAATCGTATTTGGTGTGCCTCGTCTTCTTGCATTTGGAGCACTTGGGGGGATCCTTCATCTTCTTCTTTGATTCATTCTTTGATTCTTCGATTTCGCTCTTCATGAATCGGGAAAATTCCTTGAAGAGATAGGCCATCTCTTCATCTTCACTTTCCTCCTCACTTGATTCCTCTTGGTGGCTTGTAGAGGATTGAAGAGCAATGATGCTGACATCAACTCCTTGCTCGTTGCTTTTCTTCTGGAATCTTCTCTCCAAGACCTTTGAGTTGTTTGACAATTTGGGAGAAACGGTCAAACATGCTCTTGATGTCCTCTTTCGGGTTCATCTTGAAGTTTTCATAGTTGAGGTTGAGTAGACCAAGCTTTGTCGCCTTCACCTCATTTGTACCTTCATGGATCACTTAAAGCTTGTCCCATACTTCCTTGGCTTCTTCACAAGAAGAAACTTTTGCGTATTCATTGGGGCCTAATACCCAAAAGAGGATGTTCATGGCTTTGCAATTTAGCTCCATCTTCTTCTTGTCTTCCGTATTCCAATCAGCTTTTCTTTGTGTAGGCACGAATCTAATATGTCCAATAAAGAGAAATAGTTGATTGATTGCTCTCTAATGAATTGTTACCGAATTCACCGGTGGAGTTCATGTTGCTTCTTCTACACCTCTTCTCAACCCCTACTGCCTCTGTACCACCACCTGAGCATCGAGCCCATGATGCTAGACCACCCTCCACCAGACCCACAGCAGAAGGCAACCAGATACTAATACTGGTGCCTCTGTCTGCCCTTCCAAGAAAACAAAGTCCTCAGGGACAAAGGCAATGGCATCATCATCAGGGAACCTTCTTCGCCACCCCAGTAACTCTCGATGTTAGTTTTCTTTCTTTTTAGTTTTTCATATTGCATTTTTCATGTTTCTTTTATTGTTTTCTTTTCTTTTTGCATTGGGGGCAACGCTTCTCTCAAGTTTGGGGGAGTACTAACCCATGTATATATTAGGTTAAATTTAGGTAAAATTTAAATATTTTTTTGTAAATAGCCTTTAATGTTTTTAGAGGTTCCTTTTGCTATGATTCTATTATTTTGGAGTTGTTGCTGCATTAATGATAATTTCTTGTGATGAATCTATGCTTAATGTTTTGTAATGTGTTAAGAGCTTTCGTGTTTTGAACCTAGGGTTGAAACTATTGTAGCTTTTATCTAACTTGTTAGATGATTTCTATAAACTTAATAAGCCCCAGGGAAACTCTAGGTCGTCTCTCTAATGCCAAAGCATAATTTGATGTTAATGAACTGAATGCTCAATGTAGCAATAAATGGCTTAACTTAAACTCCTAGAAAATTTGAGAAAATAGTGAAAAAATTAATTGAAAACTCGATGCCATAGGCAAAACTGTTGATGGACACTCTAATTTTCTTTGCTAGCTTAGTACACTAGGTGAGTTGTGTTTTCTCCATTTAACTTTCCTTGGTAGGGATAGTAGTACCAGCATAAGAGTGAATGAAAGTTTTCACAATATGACCCTGCTCGTAGAGCTCGGGGATGGGTTGTTTGCTCCACTCTATCTTCAGTCCTAAAGAGTAGTTTTGATAAGATAAAGCCCTAATGATACATTTAAATGAACTTAAAAAAAATTAAGGGAGTACAACATGGTGCTTATAAGAAGAAGAAAATGCTAAGGCAATAATAGAGAGCAATCTTTAAATTTTTCTAAGGCCATTAAATGATGATTGCATGAGACATAACACTCACTGTAGCTATAGTAGAATTGATCCTTGGAAAAAACTGTGAGCTCTGATGCATTTCATATATTTAAAATAGTTGAGGAACAAATTGATGCTGCAACATGTTTTGGAATTTTTTAAACCATAGTTTAATCAGAACCTTCGATACAATGGGCTACTTTGTTTTTGTTTCTTTAGTTTAGATTAGTTTGTATTGCTTGAGAACAATCAACAGTTTAATTTTGGGGGTATTTTATGACCATCTAGATAACCTATTTTTGCATGCCCTATAACCCCCTCAACCCGGCCTAGTCGCAATACCGAACCGAGCGAGTTACATTAGGTTTACCAATGTAAACCGAGAAGATAAAACCCGAAACATGTCCATTTTTTTCCTTTTATCTTATCTAGATGTAAAATTATTAACCTATATGTACATGCTGATCTCTGGTGAAAACCCAACTCAATCGGGCATCGAATTGACATCCAATTGATCACAATTGCAATTTAGGGACTAAATTGCAATTTTAGAAAATTACAGGGTCTTAGCTCGCTTTTACATTACCAACCTTTAATTAAGCAGGTTTCATTCTCACATGTTGAAATTCAAGTCAAAAAGATCATCCAATCCTATTTAATTGGATCCACAACATTGAAGGATCAAAACATAAGAAAATAGAACTTCATAAGATTCCAAATAACCAAATTAACTACCACGTACTGGTACGGACAAGGGTGTTTCTATACGCCTTCACTATTTTAAATCCCCAGAATTCTAGTAGCCAATTTCTATTTCGATACTCCCCCGCGTATCGAAACGCCCTTCATGAAAACATTTTACCGTACCAAAACGCCTCCCCGAGTACCAAAACACTGGCCAAATTTGCCTAGGCCTGTACTGAAATAGTTGCCTGCGTACCGGTACGTTAAGCCTGGAATAGCTTACTCGTAACGAAATAGGAACACCCGTACTGATACGCCTAGACCTGTAATGTCCATTTTTGCTGGTTTAACATACTTTTGAACACCCCAAAACACCCTAACATGCTTCTAACATACATCCAACATACCTAAGGATCAATCCACACCAAAATAACTCAGATTCAACATCAATTCATGGCATCATACTTCAAACGTAAATCTAGAGGCATGCTTCCTAGAAACCAATCAAGCAAAGCATGAAACTTCAAATCATCATCACACACAAACTATAATGGCCATTTACAATCCAAGAGCAACCAAACACACTTGCTCAAACGAGGAGTTTAATAAAACACCTCCAAAAACAACAACGAAACCCCCATTGCCCTTATTACTTATAGTCTCATCGAAAAACATGCTTGGTTACCAAGTATTGTTGTGATCCATTGCTTCCCGCTGCCTTCCAAGCCTTTAATTCTCTACATTGATGGACAAAGAGAGCGTAAGCACACTAGGCTTAGTGAGGAGTGCTGAAAACAACACACCATCAATGCATTAAAACTATTTCTCAACATTACATTGAAATCTCATTTCAATCATCTTTTAAAACATTATCATGCCTTGAAAAACCATGCACTTAACATCTTTAAAAACCATCATATTAACCCATATGCAACATGTATCATTAACCAACAACAAATCCCATTGCTAAACCTCAATTTAAGCCTTCCCATGCATAACGACCATATACAAAGCTTAAAGAGTAAATATGTATAAATCACATTATACAACATAAATCTTTCAATGATACATCAACAATTATATTGGCTTACAAGTGATCATAACCAAGTTCCTTTACCAAAATAGTTCATTGGATAAACAGATTCAACAAGTGTTCTCCCAACACTTCAAGCCATCTCAACTGGAAATAGCGATACAATCACAATTGCGGTACCTAAACAACCGGGTACACTTTCAACCCATGGGGACACCAACCCCTTACATCGGTTAGACGCTTAATCCACTAACGATAGTTTACGGTACTGTATAGCCCCTCTACCGTTAGGGTACTTGGATGGAGTTTTCGGTACACGAATCTAAACCCCTCAACATCTAAGGCGACTTATTATAGTGCACTATCAATCCTATGGCCGGCCAACTATATCTGATAACAATTTTAAAACCACATCACTTGCCAATATAATTAATCGTTTACCATTTACCTCATTGTTTTTAACAAGCATTAACCAAGCTAATTTTCCAAAGCAACAACCATGCTTTAAAACACAAGTATAAGCCATATACTTACGAGGATCACTTACCATGTGCATCTTTTAGCATTTCATGTTTAAAAATAGTATCTCAAATACTCTAAATCATGCTTTAACAGTAGGTACAATATAAATCAAAACAAATGCATAAAGTCATTTTACACTAGCACGACCGAGTGAGAAAACCACATTTTACTTACTTCCGAGTTTAAACCAGCATTTCAAGCTCAGTTTAAACTCCCATAAACCACCTTTAAAACATTCCAAATCTGGAAATCACGTTCTCACTCACCGATACACGAAACCTTGATTCACCGACGTGAAATCAAGCGTCTAAAGCCTCCAAAGCTTCACTGATCACTTCTAGATCACCCTCCCCTATTTTAATCACATTGCAACAGAGGATCAATGCATCTCAATGCATTCAAAACTCTGAAACAACAAATCCTCATGGACCTCCACAATCCTTTCACGATTACCCAATCACAACAACCGAAATCATCATCTTATCCTTTCAAAACACAACCCAACCACAATCTAACAATCTAACACTTCCATAATCACCAATTAACACTCAAAAATAGTATTAATTCATCCAAATACTTCCAGCAACTACACAACAACCACAACTCCACAAAAACACAAATCTAACAACCTTAACAACTAGGGATTCAAGAGTTTTAGGATTCCATTGTTAAAAACAACTTATCAACATGATAATACATCCAAAATATGATTAAAATAAATATTCAACACTGGAAAATAAATCCAATACGGATCTTTCACTATTTCAGCAATTTCACCTAATTAAATCAATTAACCAATATAAAAACACAAAATTAGTTTATAAAACATAAATCAAGGATCAAATACTTGGGAATATCAATAAAGAACCATTCAAGAGAGGAGAAAATAAACTTTACCTCTTTTGTGTGATTTCTCCCTCAATTAGTTGATTAAAGCTAGGAAAACACAAGATTTCAATAAAGTTTTGTAAATCAAAGATAAATAATCATTTACAAATCAAGAAATTAAGAATACAAGACTCTCACCTCTGTGATTTGATGAAAATAAGAGTGTTTGGAAAAAAAGAAGTGGAGAGAAAAAGTTGAGAGAAAAGTTACGCAAAATTTCTTTTAATCCAATAACTAACTTTCTAATGACAAAACTCTTTTAATTTATCTTTAAAACACATGTTAAAATAACTTAATTGGTGGGAGAAACCATCATCCAAAACATGGTAATATAGCTCCATAAGGATTCTAAGAATTTGACCCTTTTCATTTTAGTCACCTTTAAAAATAGTTTTCAAAAATTACATTTTGCTCACTTACCAAAATGTCACCCTTCCAAAACCCATTTTCCAAATTTGTTTTCACCAATATTAATCATATATTAAAATATGATTTTTAACCATTCTTTCATATTTTTATCTTACAAAAAAATATTTACTCCTGAATTCGACTCGAATCCTTAACTCGGTCCATCGGACCGTCTAACAAGCAACAAAATAGCTAGGCCCAAAATCGAGGCATTACATGCCCTTTTCACTTAACTTTTTCATGTGTTTAAGCTCATATAGTTGCATTTACGAGTAGTTTTCATATAGTTGCATATAGTTAGGAATTTACACTACCTGCACTTAATTGTGATATATTTTGATGATTTTAATGGTGAAGGTGGTGTGTTTTAGTGGTGCTTGTGCAGGTATTTGTGGAAGATGGAGGAACCTTGGAGCAAGAAGGATAACATCCCTCTCGTATGGAGCTAACAAGGCAAAAGAGTTGGAGATAAATCAGACTTGGCTTATGTTGATTCTCATTTATACGAAACTCATTATAGGAAGCAGGAAAGCAAAATCCTCTGAAAGAGGCTCGGCGTGCTTTAGGTTTTCCAAACCCTAGCTTTTTCGCCTATATATAGAAGACATGAGCCACAAACAAGGGAGCTTTATCTTAGACATCAGCCCTTAGTCTTTAGCTATCGGAGAACCACTGAAGTAAGAGTTCTAAAGGAGTTTCCATATGAAGAAAGTAATTGAGAGAGGCTTGAGGAGTGTGGGACTTGCAGCACAATTAGAAAGCTTAGAGAAGAATGTCAAGGATACTTGATTCTTTCTTTTTGCTTGCTTAATAAACTTCCATGTTTCTTAATACTTTTATTATGTATGTTTTAGGCTCAGACATGAGCTAAATACTTTTTCTTGGGTTTACTATTTTTAGGATATTATGTTTTGATTAATTTGTTTAATGCTATAGCCTTTTCCTTTATCTATTATGTTCATCGTCCTTGATGCGTAGTTATTGTAAGAGCTATTAAAAGAGGCCTTTAACATTTGATATGTGGCTTAATATCGAGAGAGTTAGGTCAAACAAACGTGATCAGTGGGACTAAGTTGTTAACTCAGTCCTAAACCGGCTTAGACATAAATTTAGGATTTCAACGACTAATAAGGGGAACGTGAATATATAATAGAGTTGTTAGGGTTCACGCAGACATGTATTACATTAGCTCCATTGTTATTAACTTCTAGGCATCAAGAGAGTCAAAAGTGAGTTAGAAAACCCTGTCGAATAGGTAAAGTCTTTATTGGTTTACGAAGACATGTATTTCCAACCGCTATAGCATTAAAATAAATAATCAGCATAATTCCTAGGCAATAAACCTAGCTTCCATAATCATCTAAATATTTGCTACAGTATCTGTTTGTCTTCATCATTGCTACCTTATTTTTCTTGCATTTAGTTTTGATAATCACCATCAACCAATACTTGCTCACAAACTCTTAAGTATGATCGCTTTGTTTATTAATCCAATCCTCGTGGGTTCGACACTCTACTCTATCACTTTATTACTTGATCGATGAGTATACTTGCACTAAACTGCATATCTGTTTCACAAGCATCATTGAGTTACAACATCCTTATGTAGTAAAAGAGATTGTAGAGACCACTAAGGATCAAGGGAAGATGAATTGAGGTTTGAGAGAAAGGAGCTACATTTCCTACAGTACAAGAAAGGTTAGTACACCTCTAACTCCTTTATTTTCATGGACATCATAAATATGGTGTCTTGTATGCTTGATTTGCTTTTTGGGTATTGTTGGTTGTAGAGACATACTTAATGATTTAAAGCTTGTAACTGATGTTGCCTATGTGTAAAAATGGTAGCAAATCACCTTAAATAAATCTCATAACGTGTAGGGTTTTGGAGTTTTGGAATCATTTCCAAGACTAGAGAAACTATTTTTGGGCTTCAGTACTGGTAGGAGGGAAGCCCGTATCGATACCCCTTGTTCAAATTGTTAAACAAGGATGGACAGTGAGTAGGGTATTGGTACAAGATTCATCCAGTATCGGTATGCCTTTCCAGTTCGTATCGGTTTGAGTCAACCAGTACGGTACCCTGGTTCTTTAAGAATTCTTGTGAGCTATTTTAGTATCAGTATACGGGAGGAGTACAAGTACCTAAGGTGTCATACTAATTCTCATGCTCGAGTAATGGTATTGGTCAACCTCCAACTATTACAATAAAGGAATTTTATATCGATACGGATATAAGAGTACTTGTATCTAGGGTACTGTACCGATACTCAGATCCAAATACATGTACCCACTAGTATTTGGCCCGAAAATGTTCAATGCGAGCTGAAGTGGTCAAAAAATTATGGGACATTGACCAACGCATCTCTTATGAGGTATTATGTAATATCCCGATTAATAGCTTAGAAGTTTTGCTCTTCAAGAAAAATTATGATTCTAATGACATCTTATAAATAATAATAATAATAATAATAATAATAAGTTTGGGACCAAATTACAACAAAGAGAAATTTCATATGCCTTTGTAGAAAAGGATCAAATTATGAAGTTTGTATTAAATTGTAGCTAATTTCGAAAGGACCATATTAAGAGTTTTGTGTGATTAAGGAATTGCATGTAATTTTCCAAGGAATTTAGGACTTAAGCATGTGTCTATTGAAGAGAATGGCAAGTGTGGGGAAAGGGGGTATCTTACGGCATTTGTAATGAAAATAACAATGACACTTTCATCATCTTCCTCCCATTTCTTTCCATTTTGCCGCACTAGATAGAAAAGTGAGTGAGAGTGGTTTTGTTGATCAAACTAGCTTAATTGAAGGAGTTAGTTTGAATAGCTTCTTTGTTAGAAAGGTAAAATACTTGATTCTTCACTTGAATTTCATGTTTAAATCTTGAATTTTGATGTTATTGTTGCTTAGTTTGAATAAGATGGAAGATATGCATGTTATAGTGATGTTAGTTCTAAGATTCTTTGAAATTTTGAATGTTGTGATCAAATGGCTAAGAAAGAAATATATATGTTGCTGGAAACTTGATTGTACATGATGGAAATTTACTTTGAAGTTGCTGGAAATTTAGGTAATTAATTGGTATGATTCAAATGTAACATGGAAGGAAACTGTTTGATCACATTGCTAGTTGAAAATGTGTAAACTTGCTTGATTATATAAAATGCCCTGTTTTGATCACTTTGCTAGGTGAATTGGACTGATCTAGACTTGTATGAATATGTATATAAGTTGAATTAACATGTTTGAAATGTGATCTAAGTGATTAAAGAAGCTAGAAACTCAAACTAGTGTAATCTGCCCAGAATACTCTGTTCTGGGCAGTAACTTTGAAAAATCACTATAAATTGTACAAAGAGAATTTAAGGCTGGAAATTTTATGGATAGTGACTTAATATGTCTAAATTCATTATAAGAAAACAGAACTGAATTCTGGATTGTATAATGAATTGTAGAATTGAAACACTAAGGACAGTGCAAGCTGTCCAGTGTTATAAATTGTCCTGTCTTTAAACTAAAAACTGTATTAATTGGCAAAGAATTAAAATGAAAGTTCTATATGATTAGAAGGACAATTAAGTTAGCTTTCAAATGTGTAAACCAATTGAAATTCCGATGTACGGAATGAAAGTTATGCATGTTTAAGTAAACAGTGCACAAGCTGCCTGGCAGCAGCAGTTTAGATGTTATTGGTCTTGTATATGTGATGTATTAATCTTGTTGCGATGTTGAATGATTTTGTGATTACATGTTTTGACCTTGTCCTATCTATGTGATTTATTAGAGCAAAGATATGACTTTGGAGAAGGATCTAAAGTCGAGCATTCAAGGGACAAGAAAAAGGGGATAGTCTTGCGAGACTAGCTAGCTTGGAGTATTGTGAGTGTAGTTTACAATAGGGTTGGGACTTAGGTCCTAACCAAAATTTACATGTCTATCTTCTTGCTATTGATATGTCATGATAATGAGCTTAATTAAACTTGAATATGAATTAAAAGGGAAGATTGGACTAAGCTAAAATTTGTGATTAAGTAGTAGCATGGAAATGGATAAGTTAAATTATTTAGAAAGTAATGTGTAAACATTGTGTGATTCCATGCCTTGAATGATTCCATTCGAATTGCTTGCTTGAGTTACACTATGGATGTAAATGCTTGATTTCTTGTACTTGATTGTGCCTATTCGAGTAGCGGCATGTATGTATTATAATGATATATGATGCTAGATCCTTGTATCATGAATGCAATTCACTCGAATTCTTATTACTTGAAAAGCTTGAAATGCTTGCTATTTGAAAAGCTTGTCACTTGAAGTACTTGAAATGTTTGTTAATTGAAATGCTTGAATCCTTGTACTTGAAACATGACCTATTCGAAATGCTTGATTCCGTGTCTTGGATGCATTCATTCGAATTTCTTGCTTAGAATTACTATTATGATATAAATACTTGTAAAAGTGATATACACCATGAATATAAAGACATGACTAGATGGCTAAAAATGGCATATAATTTGAATTGAATACTTAAGTAGCAAGTAAACTTGTGAAATGAAGAGTTAAGGCTCAACTAGCCTAAGGGCTAGGCTTGATCTAGGAATACTTGTTTGAATATAATCCTTGAACATGAATTGTCTTGCCTTGAACATGAATTGTCTTGCCTTAAATATGAATTTTCTTGCCTTGGACATGAAACACGTGAAAAATGTGAAAAGTAATTGAAGAGCTAAGGCTCAATTGGCCTAAGGGCTAAGCATGATATTGCTATAACTTGCTTGAATGTAATTCTTGAATATGAATTGTCTCGACTTGAACATGAAAGCATAAAACATAAGAAACAACAACATGCTTTAAAGTATTAAAATACCCCTCTAATAAAAGTTTAAAGATTAAAAAGACTTAAATTGCCTACAATGGAAGTCCTTGGATACAATGGTATGATGCATGGTATACTTGGGAGTACTGTCCATGAGCCACAGCTTAGGGGTACGCCCCATTACATGTAATTTGTTATTGGCGATGGTTGGAGGTAGTGGGGAAGCTGTACGGAGATTGGCGATAGTTGGTTGGATAGTGAGAAGTATAGGATTTCATTTTTTCGATAATAGCCATTTCTATGTGCTTTGAGCTAAATATCTCTTGGACCTTTATGGTCAAACACAGACCAATGTTATTCATGACCAATTTTGATCCAAGGCAAACATGTTAAAAAGATATGAACCTTGTTGAGAAATTGAATAAGAAATTCAAAAGAAAATCTTGAATACTTGAATTATATCTTGAAATACTTAAATGACTTGACAAGAAATCTTGAACACGTGAATCACTTGACATGAATCCTTGAAATAAAGAAATTCAAAAGAAAATCTTGAATACTTGAATTATATCTTGAAATACTTAAATGACTTGACAAGAAATCTTGAACACTTGAATCACTTGTCATGAATCCTTGAAATACTCGAATTGCTTGACATGTAAAGCTTGATTCTTGACATGAAACTCTCGAAATGATAATTGTCTATGCTTGGACCTCGTATTGTATGATTTGCTACTTGGAATGGCTTATGGTCTCACTTGAGCTAATATCTACTTGATTTGGTTTGCTTGAATTGCTTGACATGCAAACTTGATTACTTGAACATATTACTTCACTTGTATACTCTAACTTCTTGTTACATGATTGTTACTTGAAAAAGATCTCAATCTTACTTGAATTAATGAATGTTACTGTCATGTACATCTTGTACTTGAAAATATGGACTGATTTGGCATTGTGAATTATGTGTACGTGTCATATGACTAAAATTGGCGAAATTAAAAGAAAATGGACTGATTTGGCATTGTGAATTATGTGTACGTGTTATATGATTGAAATTGGCTAGATTAAATGAAAATATGGACTGATTTGGCATTGTTAATTATGTGTACATGTTATATGACGAAATTGGATAGATTAAATGAAAATATGGACTGTTTTGGCATTGTGAATTATGTGTACATGTTATATGATTGAATTGGCTAGACTAAATGAAAACATGGACTGTTTTGCATTGCAAGAATGTATAAACATGTATAATGGACAGCTAAGTAATAAGGCTCAAATTAAAGAAAGTAAACAAGCAATAATTAAGGCTTAAGGCTTATATGCTACTTAAAATGTATACTTGTACACTTGATAAATTTGTCACATGAAATGCTACTCGAAATGGACTTATACTCTCACTTGAATCAATGTGTATAACTTGTGAATTTATCTTGAGTGATAAGCTTGAAATAAATTGTGATTATGTTACTTGACTTGGAAATGTTGTGATTTGCTTAAAATGCTATCGATTGACTTGAAATGATTGAAGATTGAATTGTGATCTATGATTTTGCTTGTCATGCTATTTTGCTATTCGAATGATACTAGAAAATGTTCACTTGATAATTACTCGATAAGCTTACCATGCTGCTTGATTTGCTTGACAAATTGGTTACTTAACATTAGTTTGCCTTGATATTTGATTGCCATAAGTATGATGATACATGAGTTCATGATTTTTGTTTGACTTGGAATGCTATAAACCTTAATAGGGCTACTTGATTAATAGAGACATGACATAATAATTGGTTAGAACTAGTACTACCTCACTAAGTACATATCGTACGTATCACTCTCGTTTCCTCTTTTCCCAAACCATAGGTTAGGTGCTTCAAGGTGAATTGCTTGATCCCGAAGTCAGATTTCTTGAGCTTGAATTAAGGCTCGAGCAAAGCATAAGTATGAATCCATACTTGTTTGTAATGCTCCTAGTAGTTGGTGGAACCTAGATTTGTATATGGTTAAGCTAGGTCATCCATTTTGATACTTGAAAGATTTTTTTGTATATATGTATGAAGTTGGCCTTTAATGTTGTCAACATGGTAGCTAGAACACTATGTGTAAATGTTAAAATTTCATGTGAATGAATAAGTCTTGCTGCGCATATATGTACTAAAATGAACGATGAAAATGTTTATTGTTATACTTGAGCTTGTTAATGTCATGTAGGTAAGGAGTGTTATGTCACATGCTTACTTGAAGTTATTTTTGAATGTACGTACATAAAAGTATGACTAGTTAAACCTACATGAAATATTTATATGACTTAAATGGAATGTTGGATTGAAACGAAAATGTTCTAGTCTATATAGGCCATTCGAATGCCTTGCTTGTTCACATGCTTAAATAGCAAGTAACCTTGAATGAACAATTAAAGGTAATCAATCCCATTAATGACCTATAATGTTTATGAAATATGGTATGCTTGCTTGATATATGTTCGACTTCATGTATATATGATTGTGTTTAGTCAATCTTACATGTAATATTTACATGTCTAGAATGTAATGAGATTGAGTTAAAATGAAACATGCTAGTCTAGGTATGCTAATTGAAAGTTTATATGATTGCATGGATGTAGATTTTAAAATGAATAAGCTAAGTGATAACCTAGATGAATAATAAGATAGACATGCTTGTGTACTTGATTGTGAATGCCTTGCTAGTTAAGAATGATATTTGAATGTTATATATGACTACAAGACTAAGTAGTTATTAATCTTTGAATGTAACCTAAAAATGACTAATCAAGGGTTGGCAGATAATAAACAAGAATGATAAACATGTTTTGCTTGTTTGATCAAAAGTAATTGTCTAGGTTGCTTTCTTGCTAATCACTCATCTCGCCTATTAGAGACGAGTTCTTAAAAAGTTTTAAATTATTCGTGTTTCTAGTGTTACATTTATTGGTATCAGAGCATGGTTTAGTCGATTCTCGGACTAAACATGGACTCACTGCATTGTCATAAGTCTAGTGTGCCACCTAGGAGTTCGAGTTCTTGTTCGTATTGGTAGTTTGTAACCAATACATTTTTTCTTTGTTTTACAAATTCAGAGTATGTAAAAATATTCTGAACTTGATAATGACAGATCTTCATCATCGAAGAAATTCGAGGGCGAATTTTTTTGTGGGGGGAGGAATTGTAATATCCCAATTAATAGCTTAGAAGTTTTGCTCTTCAAGACAAATTATGATTCTTGTGACATCTTATAAATAATAATAATAATAATAATAATAAGTTTGGTACCAAATTACAACAAAGATAAATTTCATATGCCTTTATAGAAAAGGATCAAATTATGAAGTTTGTATTAAATTGTAGCTAATTTCGAAAGGACCATATTAAGAGTTTTGTATGATTAAGGAATTGCATGTAATTTTCCAAGGGATTTAGGACTTAAACATGTGTCTATTGAAGAGAATGGCAAGTTTGGGGAAAGGGGGGTATCTCATGGCATTTCTAATGAAAATATCAATGACACCTTCATCATCTCCCTCCATTTTCTTTCCATTTTGCCGAACTAGAGAGACGAAGTGAGAGAGAGTGGTTTTGTTGATCAAACTAGCTTAATTGAAGGAGTTAGTTTGAATAACTTCTTGTTAGGAAGGTAAAATACTTGATTTTTCACTTGAATTTCATGTTTAAATCTTGAATTTTGATGTTATTGTTGCTTAGTTTGAATAGGATGGAAGATATGCATGTTATAGTGATTTTAGTTCTAAGATTCTTTGAAATTTTGAATGTTGTGATCAAATTGCTAAGAAAGAAATATATATGTTGCTGGAAACTTGATTGTACATGATGGAAATTTACTTTGAAGTTGCTGGAAATTTAGGTAATTAATTGGTATGATTCGAATGTAACATGGAAGGAAATTGTTCGATCACATTGTTAGTTGAAAATGTGTAAACTTGATTGATTATATAAAATGCCTTGTTTTCATCACATTTCTAGGTGAATTGCACTGATCTAAACTTGTATGAATATGTATATAAGTTGAATTAACATGTTTGAAATGTCATCTAAGTGATTAAAGAAGCTAGAAACTCAAACTAGTGTAATATGCCCAGAATACTCTATTCTGGGCATTAACTTTGAAAAATCACTATAAATTGTACAAAGAGAATTTAAGGCTGGAAATTTTATTGATAGTGCCTTAATATGTCTAAATTCATTAGGAGAAAACAGAAATGAATTCCGGATTGTAGAATGAACTGTAGAAATGAAACACTAAGGACAATGCAAGTTGTCTAGTGTTATAAATTGCCCTGTCTTTAAACTAACAACTGTATTAATTGGAAAAGAATTAAAACAAAAGGCCTATATGATTAGAAGAAAATTAAGTTAGCTTTCCAACGTGTAAACCAATTAAAATTCTGACGTACGAAATGAAAGTTATGCATGTTTAAGTAAACAGTGCACAAGCTGCCTAGCAGCAGCAGTTTAGATGTTATTGGTCTCGTATATGTGATGTATTAATCTTGTTGCTATGTTGAGTGATTTTGTGATTACATGTTTTGACCTTGTCCTATCTATGTGATTTATTAGAGAAAAGAGGGGACTTTGGAGAAGGATCTAAAGTCAAGCATTCAAGGGACAAGAAAAAGGGGATAGCCTTGTGAGACTAGCTAGCTTGGAGTATTGTGAGTGTAGTTTACAATAGGGTTAGGACTTAGGTCCTAACCAAAATTTACATGTCTATCTTCTTGCTATTGATATGCCATGATAATGAGCTTAATTAAACTTGAATATGAATTAAAAGGGAAAATTGGACTAAGCTGAAATTTGTGATTAAGTAATAGCATGGAAATGGATAAGTTAAATTATTTAGAAAGAAATGTGTAAACATTGTGTGATTCCATGCCTTGAATGATTCCATTCGAATTGCTTGCTTGAGTTACACTATGGATGTAAATGCTTGATTTCTTGTACTTGATTGTGCCTATTCGAGTAGTGGCATGTATGTTTTATTCTGATATATGATGCTAGATCCTTGTATCATGAATGCAATTCGCTCGAATGCTTATTACTTGAAAAGCTTGAAATGCTTGCTATTTGAAAAGCTTGTCACTTGAAGTGCTTGAAATGCTTGTTAATTGAAATGCTTGAATCCTTGTACTTGAAATGTGACCTATTCGAAATGCTTGATTCCGTGTCTTGGATGCATTTATTCTAATTTCTTGCTTAGAATTGCTATTATGATATAAATACTTGTAAAAGTGATATAAACCATGAATATAAAGACATGACTAGATGCCTAAAAAATGGCATATAATTTGAATTGCATACTTGAGTAACAAGTAAACTTGTGAAATGAAGAGTTAAGGCTCAACTAGCCTAAGGGCTAGGCTTGATCTAGAAATACTTCTTTGAATATAATTCTTGAACATGAATTGTCTTGCCCTGAATATGAATTTTCTTGCGTTGGACATGAAACATGTGAAAATGTGAAAAGTAATTGAAGAGCTAAGGCTCAATTAGCCTAAGAGCTAAGCATGATATTGCTATAACTTGCTTGAATGTAATTCTCAAATATGAATTGTCTCGACTTGAACATGAAAGCATAAAACATAAGAAACAACAACAAGCATTAAAGTATAAGAATACCCCTCTAATAAAAGTTTAAAGATTAAAAAGACTTAAATTGCCTACAATGGAAGTCCTTGGATACAATGGTATGATGCATGGTATACTTGGGACTACGGTCCATGAGCCACGGCTCAGGGGTACGCCCCATTACATGTAATATGTTATTGGCGACAGTTGGAGGTAACGGGGGAGTTGTACAGAGATTGGCGACAATTGGTTGGATAGTGAGAAGTATAGGATTTCATGTTTCCGATATTAGCCATTGCTATGTGCTTTGAGCTAAATATCTCTTGGACCTTTATGGTCAAACATGGACCAATGTTATTCATGACCAATTGTGATCCAAGGTAAACATGTTAAAAAGATAGGAATCTTATTGAGAGATTGAATAAGAAATTCAAAAGAAAATCTTGAATAATTGAATTATATCTTGAAATACTTAAATGGCTTGACAAGAAATCTTGAACACTTGAATCACTTGACATGAATCCTTGAAATAAAGAAATTCAAAAGAAAATCTTGAATACTTGAATTATATCTTGAAATACTTAGATGAGTTGACAAGAAATCTTGAACACTTGTATCACTTGAAATGAATCCTTGAAATACTCAAATTGCTTGACATGTAATGCTTGATTCTTGACATGAAACTCTTGAAATGATAATTATCTATGCTTGGATCTTGTATTGTATGATTTGCTACTTGGAATGACTTATGGTCTCACTTGAGCTAATATCTACTTGATTTGGTTTGCTTGAATTGCTTGACATGCAAACTTGATTACTTGAACATATTACTTGACTTGTATACTCAAACTTCTTGTTACATGATTGTTACTTGAAAAAGATCTCAATCTTACTTGAATTAATGAGAGTTACTGCCATGTACATCTTGTACATGAAAATATGGACTGATTTGGCATTGTGAACTATGTGTACGTGTTATATGACTAAAATTGGCTAGAATAATTGAAAATATGGACTGATTTGGCGTTGTGAATTATGTATACGTGTTATTTGACTGAAATTGGCTAGATTAAATGAAAATATGGACTGATTTGGCATTGTGAATTATGTGTACGTGTTAGATGACGAAATTGGGTAGATTAAATGAAAATATTGACTGTTTTGGCATTGTGAATAATGTGTACATGTCATATGATTGAATTGGCTAGACTAAATTAAAACATGGATTGTTTTGCATTGCAAGAATGTATAAACATGTATAATGGATAGCTAAGTAATAAGGCTCAAATTAAAGAAAGTAAACAAGCAATAATTAAGGCTTAAGGCTTACGTGCTACTTAAAATGTATACTTGTACACTTGATAAATTTGTCACATGAAATGCTACTCGAAATGGACTTATACTCTCACTTGAATCAATGTGTATAACTTGTGAACATATCTTGAGTGGTAAGCTTGAAATGAATTGTGATTATGTTACTTGACTTGGAAATGTTGTGATTTGCTTAAACATGCTATCGTTTGACTTAAATGTCAAGCTATCTTACTATTCGAATGATACTAGAAAATGTTCACTTGAAAATTACTCGATAAGCTTACCATGCTGCTTGATTTGCTTGACAAATTAGTTACTTATCATTTGCTTGCCTTGATATTTGACTGCCATAAGTATGATGATACAAGAGTTCATGATTTTTGCTTGACTTGGAATGCTATAAACCTTAATAGGGCTACTTGATTAATGGAGACATGACATAATAATTGATTAGAACTAGTACTACCTCACTAAGTACATATCGTACTTATCACTCTCGTTTCCTCTCTTCCCAAACCATAGGTCAGGTGCTTCAAGGTGAATTGATCCCGAAGTTAGATTTCTCGAGCTTGAAATAAGGCACAAGCAAAGCATAAGTATGAATCTACACTTGTTTGTAATGCTCCTAGTAGTTGGTGGGACCTAGATTTGTATATGGTTAAGCTAAGTCATGCATTTTGATACTTGAAAGATCTTTTGTATATATGTATGAAGTTGGCCTTTAATGTTGTCAACTTGGTAGCTTGAACTCTATGTGTAAATGTTAAAATTTCATGTGAATGAATAAGTCTTGCTGCGCATATATGTACTAAAATGAATGATGGAAATGTTTATTGTTATACTTGAGCTTGTTAATGCCATGTAGGTAAGGAATGTTATGTCACATGCTTACTTGAAGTTATTTTTGAATGTATGTACATAAAAGTATGACTAGTTAAACCTACATGAAATATTTATATGACTTAAATGGAATGTTTGATTGAAACGAAAATGTTCTAGTCTATATAGGCCATTCGAATGCCTTGCTTGTTCACATGCCTAAATAGCAATTAACCTTGAATGAACAATTAAAGGTAATCAATCCCATTAATGACCTATGCTTGCTTGAGATATGTTCGACCTCATGTATATATGATTGTGTTTAGTCAAACTTACATGAAATATTTACATATCTTGAATGTAATAAGATTGAGTTAAAGTGATACATGCTAGTCTAGGTATGCTAATTGAAAGTTTATATGATCGCATGAATGTAGATTTGAAAATGAATAAGCTAAGTGGTAACCTAGATGAATAATAAGATAGACATGCTTGTTTACTTGATTGTGAATGCCTTGCTAGTTAAGAATGCTATTTGAATGTTACATATGACTACATGACTAAGTAGTTATTAATCTTTGAATGTAACATAAAAATGACTAATCAAGGGTTGGCATATAATGAACAAGAATGATAAACATGTTTTGCTTGTATGATCAAAAGTAATTGTCTATATTGCTTTATTGATAATCACTCATCTCGCCTATTAGAGATGAGTTCTTGAAAAGTTTTAAATTATTCATGTTTCTAGTGTTCTCAGTAATGCTCCCAAACCTGTTTGCTACTAAACTAGGTGGGGGTGTTACATAACATGATATAAATATCTCAATAATCAAAAGTTCATACTCGTATACGTTCATAATGTGTAATAACTTATTAATTGTAAAGGGGTGACATGTTAATAATTAGCAACAATAGGGGATCGTCAAGATCATGTTGTTGATTGTGTGCCGGGTAGGCACTTGTATGGTTGAGTCACCTTGATCGTTTTCATATAGATACCTAGAGATTGCATTGCAACATAGCGGTAAGTGACACTGGATGTACATTCCTGATGTTGTGTGACCCGGGCCTCATTCGAAGATACTCGAGCGGGATTCCAAGTATGAGTGTTCATTCTCGATAATGTGATCTAGGCCTAATTTAGAGTGTTTGATCCTGATACTGTGTGATCGGGGCCCCACTCCAAGTTTGTGGTATGATTACATATGTTTGCTTGAGGATATTATATTTTTTTTACTTCTATATTATCATCTCTAGCTACATTCTTATGCTTATGATTTGCAAGAAACATAATATAGTAGAAGCGTACCACTGAGCTTTATAAGCTCATCCTTCAAAATTGTTGTTTCCATTCATAGGTGAGTAAGTTTGGTTTGTTGCTTGGACGAGAACCATTGCAGTAGGATTTTAAGATCACCTCATCAGAATACAATGCTTAGATTTATTGGGCTATGTATTCGTAGAACACTATCGTTTGTACTTGTAACTCTTATTTTGGTTTCTACGGTTTGAGTTGAACATTTATATTTAAAATTAAATTAGAGCTCCATGTAAATGCTTTTCCAATATTCATCTATATTTTAATTGTATCCCCCTTGACCCGGCTTAGATGCCAAGACCGAGTTAAGGACATCATATTAGGTTTGTCGAAGCAAACTAGAACTGATAACCTAAACGGGTCCATTTTTTTCTTTTTATCTTGACTAGATGCTTAATTAACCCTAAGGTATGATGTACAATAGCGAAAAATGAATCAAGCCTTCAATTTGCAAGACTTAACACTTTAGGGACCAAAATGTAAATTCGATTACTTAAAAGACTAAATTATGAATTTATGTTCCCAACCTTCAATTATATTTATTACATGTCTCTGTGTGAATTTGCATCAAATTTATGTCACAATATCATCATTAATTGAGCATTGCAAAAACACTGACCAATTTACAAAGAATCCATAATACAACATGAAAAATACCAAAATTAACCAACCCTATACCGATATAGGCTTACACCGTATCAGTACAAGTCAACATGGCATACTCGTATCGATAGGTTATTCGAGTATTGATCTTTGTTGCACATTTCAAAATCAGGGGATTTTTGTAGCTAAAACTCATACCGATAAGGTACCCTACGTACCGATCCCAATATAAAATTCCTTAGGGGCGTACCGATACGGCGGCTACTCATACTGATACCCCTTTATTATTTCCCCAAATTGAGCCGTATCAGACCCCGTGTACCAGTCCCAGAGGACCCGTATCAGTACGACTGGGCCTGTAGTGACCTCTTGGCCAAACATATGACAGTTAGGCTCAATCTATCATGCTTCAAACATCAAACAAATATCATATAACATGTTTAGCATCATTTCCACAATCATCCAAGCATGTTTGGTGAACATTAAATCCATAGCAAAACAATCAAATGAACCTATAGGCATGGTCTCTACCCAAACATGCAATTCTCATCCCAAACCCACAATCAAACTATATAACCTCATACAAGTCCAAAATACCAAACAGACCATGTCCAAAAATAGGGAGTAAGAAAACAACACTCCCAATTACAACTTGGTCACATTACCCTTTATTTCTACAAGTTCATTTATTAAAACCATACTTGAAGTAAATCGATTCTTGGATTCCTCCTTGCTCGCTTATCACCTCGAAAACTCTTTTTTTTAAATGATGAGAAAATGAGAGCATAAGCATATAATGCCTAGTGAGGGACGCTCTAAAACACTCATCAATGCATTTAAAACCATTTGAGTCAAACCATATTTATAACATCACGCTAAAACATCTCATTCCCTTTTAACCTTTGAAAAACATGCATATTAAACCATATGAAAAACATGTATAATGGATCACATGCATAATCCCATATGCAAAACCTCAATTTAAGCATTCACATGCTTATTCTTCCAATAGCAAAGCTTAAAGAGCGAAACATGTATAAATCATATTATAAAAAACATAATTCATCCGTCATGATACATTAGTTCATATATTGCATTAAAGTGAGCCAAAAACCAATTCTTTCCTTTATCAGAACACATCGGATACACGGATTTCACAAGTGGTTCCTTAGACCACTTAAGCATGCATTTAACTAGAGCAAACAGTACAATAAAACCCTCGACGGTTACAATGTATAATACCCATTAGTGGGAGAAAATTGAGCAATCACATCCCCTCGACACACATGAGGCGACTTATTACAGTGCACTTTAAACCCTATGGCATGCCAACTATATCCGATAATAGTTAATCATTGTCACTTGCCAATATATCTCATATTAAACATGATACCTCGTTGTTTTTCATATGCATCATTTAAACCAATTTCTAATGCAACAAACCATGCATTTCATAACATCGAAATACTTTTCATAAAGAATTTACCATGCTCAAATGTCATCAATATAAGATCATTTGTACCATAATCAATTTCCAAAACATGCATATAACAGTAGGTATCAAATCATAAACATAGGCATGAGAAAATCAACTTTGCCAAACCGAAATTGAGAGCTTAATCGTCTAATACTACTTCTGAGCTTAGACAAGAGTTTGAATTTTAATCTAAATTCTCAAAATTTACTTTCAAACCTTTACAAGGCTGTAAATCTTGTTTCCACTCACCGACAACATAAAGCTTCACTTACAGATGCAAAATCAAGCATCTAACGCTTCCAAACCTTTGTCAATAGCTGTAGGATTAATCTCCCCCGTTTTAACCACACAATAATAGAGGATCAATGTATCATTGTGCATCCATAATCCCAGCAACAACAATTCCCAACATTGCCTCACCAAAAACCATAAACCAACGATTTGAACATCTAGTCAACATCAATTATCTAAAAAACTTCCAATTTCTGCTTATACCTCCAGCATCCTTCTAACGCCCTAATCACCTCAAATTCTAACTATTCACAACCTAAAAATTTAGCAATTCAATTAGTTTTGGCATTTCTTTTAAAATCTATTCTCATAATATTAAAACATGTCTTAGATGTGATCTACATCAATTAAAACCACCACAAATTAGATCTATAACAAAGATCCACCGAATCCTTATTAAAACTAGCTTTTAATCTTTTAATCTTAATTTATTCATCAACACACATCAAAAACCAATTGTAAAAGATCAAGAACTTGAGAATTTCAGAAAATAACCTTTGATTAGAGGAGAGAAACGAAAATCACCTCTAATGGTTGGCTTCTCCCTTAATTGGCTTGATTTGAGTGAAATCTCCAAGAAAACAAGATTTGATGCAAAAATCATAGAAATCAATTGAGAAATCAAAATGAGATCAAGAAGAGTTAATTCCTAATCATTTTGGAGCAAGAAATGTAGTTTGGCTGCTGGGAAAATTGAGAAAAAGTTGAGAGCAAAAGTGGTTACGTGAGAAAAGTAAACCATCTTTTAAAAATCTTTCTAATAAAATCTATTTTATTTTTATTTAATAAATATTTTAAAACCATTTAAAAATATCCTAATTAAGGTAAAAGTCTGATTAAAAACATGGGTAAATTAGCTCCTTAAAGATCCTAAGTTTTGACCCTTTTACAATTTAGTCACCAAAACAGTTTTGAAAACTTTATATTTTAGTCACCATACCAAAATGTCAATTAATTTGAACTTATTTCATTAAATTGAGTTTACCAAAACCCTCAATATATTAATTAAGTATTTTTCACCATTTTCCATATTTTATTTCGCATTAAAATATTTATTACGATTTAATTCTCGAAACTAGATCTAACTGACTAATCCGGTTCACCCGAACTATCTAATCTACCTAGCTAACTTCTAGGCCCAAATTTGGGGCATTACAACTCTCCCCCACTTAATAAATTTCTTCCTCAAAATTTACCTAACGAAAAATGGTAAGATAACTACTTTTTCATATCCTCCTTACTTTCCCATGTGGCTTCCTCAACACCTCGATGTCGCCACAACACTTTTAGCAACTCAACGGTCTTCTCACGAAGAACCTTACAACTAGAATCCAAGATTTTCATCGATTCCTCGTCATAGGTCAAATTCAGATTCAATTCAATCTCGTCAACAAGAATCACATGAGATGGGTCCGATCTGTACCTCCGAAGCATCGATACATAGAAAACACTATGTATCCTTTCCAACTCCAAGGGTAACCTTAACCTATAAGCGACTGGGCCAACACTCTCTAACACATCGTAGGGCCCAATGAACCTCAAACTCAGCTTACCCTTTCATCAAAACCTCATCACCTTCTTCCAATGTGAAACTTTTAGAAACACCTTATCACCAACTACAAACTCAATCACCTTAAGCTTCAAATCACCATAGGATTTTTGCCTATCCGAAGCGCTTTCAACGATCACTGATAAGCTTTACCTTCTCATTGGTGTCTTTCAGCACATCAGGCAAAGAAACATACTTATCCCATACCTTAGCCCAACATAGTAGCGTACGACACCTTCTACCATACAAAGCTTCATACGGAGCCATTTGAATGCTCGATTGATAACTGTTGTTATAAGCAAACTCTACCAACGATAGATGCTTCTCCCACATTCCTTGAAAATCAACGATACAACACTGTAACATATCCTCTAACACTTGGATAATACGTTCAGACTGACCATCCGACTGGGGATGATACGAAGTATTGAAATTCAACCGTATACCCAAAGCTCTATTCAAACACTCCAAAAACCTTGATATAAAATATGGATCCCTATCTGACACGATAGACTTAGGTACCTCATGCAACCTCACAATCTCAGCAATATACATATCCGCTAACCTATCCAACGTATACGTTGCATGCACTGCCAAAAACTATGCACAATTCATAAATTGATCCATAATTACCCAAATAGAATTCTTCCTCGATGGCGTCAAAGGCAAACCCGTCATAAAATCCATGGTAATTCTCTCCCACTTCCATTCTAAAATCTTTAACGGTTGCAACAACCTATAAAGAAACTGATGCTCAACCTTAACACGATGACACACCATACATCGGGTAACAAATTCTGGTACATCCATCTTAAAACCAACCCAATAGTATCGAATACATAGCAAAAGAACTAGAGTGAGCCTCCTTCAAAATAGTGCGCCTCAAATCAAAATCTTATTGCACAACTATTCGACCCTTAAAACACAAGACACCATCATCATTAAAACAAAAATTTGTCAGATTACATTCCATCACATATTTAACATGTGTAACCAACGAATCATCGTACAGTTTCTTTCTCTTGATCAACTGCACCAATGATGGTTTCACTTGCAAATTTGTCAACCTGAAAGGCATCACCAAAAACTTATAATGCCCATAACGTGTGCGAAAGGCAGTTTTTAGCATATCCTTTACCCTCAATTGATAATAACCATACCTTAGATCAATCTTGGAAAACACTGTAGAACCCTAGAATTGATCGAACAAATTGTCAATTTGTAATATCCCAATTTTTGGCTAGTGACCAAAATGTAAATTTTGTGGCTAAAGTATAAACTTTAGAAAAGTTCAGGGAACAAAGTATAATTTTCAAAAGTTGTGTATTTTAACCCCGTAAATGAATAGTTTACCCCCAAGAATGACGTTTTCGTGTTACCCGGATTTTTCATACGGAGTTTGTATTATTGTATATAAAGCAATAAAGTTCAGAAGAATATTCGGATAATTGTATCGAATCGAATATCTAGGACACTTTGAAGGATGATAAGGCAAGGTTAATTATGTCATTTTACATGTTTAAGATATTTTCTTTGTGTTGGAAGAATATGAACCCTTGGATTTAAGTTGTTTTTCCATGTTAAATATGAGTCGTTGGATGAAAATGGCAAGATCGTAATTTTGGAGAAATATTAGGGGCAAAGCTGGTAACTACTAAATCAAGATTAAATCTAGGCCATTGTATGAAGGATGATGACATGTGATACATTATGGATTCATTGGATTTGAGGGCGAAATGGTTATTTCACAATCTGGAGGATTTTCGGTAATTATCAGAATAATAGACTGAGTTAGGAAAATTCAGTCTAAGTCTTTAAGAAATGAAGTTTTTATGAGATAATAGTATTTATTTTCTGAATATGGAAATATAAAATTTTCAGAATAGATCCGATAGTTCGGTAAAGGTAAAATCGTAGTAGAAGTATGTTAGGATATTTGTTTTGATATAATAATTGAAAAATAGTTTTGGACTAAATTGAAAAGAATTCAAAAATGTTTTTAAGTCCAAACAACTTGAAAATAAGTTTGAGAATTTTTTGAGAGGTTTTTCAAATGTTTTAAAGTTTCCAAACTAACGTTTTTCAACACAGGTGTACCGATACGGTATACCCCGTATCGATACGGTTTAAGGGTTTCAACTACAGTGATTTTCCAGAACCGAAAAATTATACCGATATGCCCCTAGGCATACCGATACACATAGGGTCATACCGATACGCATACATGTGTACCGATTCATGTTTAACTACCCCCAATGGCTATTTCCCAACGGTCTTTCAAATTACAGAGCGTACCGAAATAGACCAACCCGTACCAATACTATTTGCCAAACAAACCAAGGCGTACCAATATGATTAGAAACAGACCAAGGTGTTTCGATACGGTTAGCAAGACTGAGCGTAACGGCTAGTAGCTGTACCGATATAGGTACATGCGTACCGATACAGTTAGGCAGTTAAGAGCTTAACAGCTAGTTTCCAAGAAGGGCGTATCGATACGGGTAACCCGTGTATCGATACGGACAGTTGCATAACTGCATTAATTGCGGGAAATAGAAGCTCCAACGGCTCCAATTCAATCCCAACGGTCTCCAACGGCTAGGAACTCATTTGGGAGTATAAAAGGGACCTTCAAGCTTCAGCAACAACTAATGATCTTATTGTCAACAACATTATGATGCCAAAATTGTCTTAGGGCTTTAAATACAACTTCTTTGTACATACAACACTTGTGAGCTTTAATTGTTAGATTCGCTCAAGTGTTTTAGGTTTGGGTGAGTGCTTAAAAGAGTGCAAACAACTACCTTGTGGAGAGGATTCTTTGTTTACCTTATTTCTTTGTTTGAGAGGATTCTCAAAGCTTTGGATGCTAGACATGGTAATTGGGTCTAGGATTGTAAAAGTTGCCTCCTAAGCCTTGTAAAAGAGGAAGAAATTCTTAGTGAATTTGGGAAATCCTTAGTAGGGGATAAGGTAGTGGATGTAGAGCTCGTTAGAAGCTTGAAGCACTATAAATCCGTGTGTCAATTTGTCTATATTTTTGCTTCAACCACGTACACCCAAAAATCATCTTTTCCACCACTTGGCAAGCATTTCGATCGAAGGAATTCGAGCCCAACAATTGGTATCAGAGAGAGGCTCAATCAAGAAGGTCTAACAACCTATTGAGACGATATGGAAGCTCAATCAACCAACAAATCAACCAGAGATAAATGGCGTAATCCATCGACAAGCCACCTTTCTTTGACAGGACCAACTATGCCTATTGGAAGACTAGAATGATGTTCTTCATCAAGGCCAAAGATTACAAGCTTTGGGACATTGTTGAAGATGGTATATACGTACCACAAAGATGCAAGGCGGAATGGAATGCGAATGATCGCAAGAAGATGGAGCTAAATTGCAAGGCTTTGCACATTCTCTTTTGTGCATTTAGCCCCAATATCTATGAGAAAATGTCTTCTTGTGAGGATGCCATGGAAATTTGGGACAAGCTTGAAGTCATGTACAAGGGAACAAAAGAAGTAAAGGAGATCAAAATCGGCCTTCTCAACCTTGAGTATGAGAACTTCAATATGGAACCGAAAGAAGACATCACGAAAATGTTTGATAGATTCTCCACCATCACCAATGGACTCAAAGGCTATGGAGAAATCATTTCGGAAGAAAAGCTTGTCCGAAAGCTTATCTACTCTCTTCCCGAGTCATGGGACTCAAAGAAGATCGCCATCATCGAAGCCAAAAATCTTAAAGTTCTAAAGCTAGATGAGCTCATGGGGTTTCTTCTCACTCATAAAATCATGAAGAAAAGAAAAGAAGAGGAGAAAAAGAAGGAAGAGATAAAGAAGATGGGGAAGAAGAAAATCATGGAGCTAGGCATTAATGTGAATGCCATTACTCTTGAATCCTCCAAAAGCGACCGAGAAGAATCAAGTGAGGAGGAAAGTGAAGATGAAGAGATGACCTATATCTTCAAGGAATTGGCCCGATTCATGAAGAGAAAAAAAAAGAATCCAAACATGAATCGAAGAAGAAGATGGTGGATTCCCCGAAGTGCTCGAAATGCAAGAAGACAAGACACACCAAATTTGATTCCCTCGCTTCAACATGAAGGGATCATCATTAAAGAGAGCATATGTGGCTACATGGAGGATGAAGACTCCACCGGTGAAGATGAGATAGCCCACATATGCATGATGACCCTCCAAGAGGAGGAGGTAACTTCTAACTCATCTTGTTCTAATTCAAATTCATATACATTTGATGAGTTGCAAGATGCCTATGATAAATTGGTTTTTTAGTTCAAAGCCTTATTTTCTAAAAACAAAAAGTTTATTTCTAAATTGAAAAATGAAAATGATTTGCTTGTGAAAACCAATTTGGAATTTGAAGCAAAATTAAAGAATTTTGATTTAAAGTTTTAGATTTACAAAATTTGCTTGAAAAGAAAGAAAAAGATCATCAAATTGAAGTAGATGATCTTAAGAAAGAAAAAGATTTGATTTCCAAAGAGCTTGAAAAGAAAAACAATTTAGGAAAATCAAATTTTTATCAAAGACAATCTAGTGTCCTTAGATTTTTTAATGGAAAAGTGTTTAGAAGTATTTGGGTCCCAAAAGGACTAAGTACTTTAAATAAAAAGGATGAAATTGAAAAATGGATTCCAAAGGGGACTAAGTTATGTGCTACCAATGCCTATGGATCCAAAGCAATTTGGATACCAAAAATCAAATGATTGTCTTTTTGTAGGTGTGATGAAGCTTTGATCAACAAGCGATAAGATTGAGGGGGAGCTCTATACACACAAAGGATGAACACTTAAAGAATGAAGGCTTCACATCCTCCCTTTGGTTCAAGTGTGGTAAAATTAGTTGATTTTTTTTAATTAATTAATTTATTTTAATTCAACTTGTTAATCATATATGTTGGACTAACATTTGAATGTTGCTTGAGTAAGGGGGCCAATTTTTAAAACAAATTTTTTTCATTTGAAACTCTCCATTGCTATGAACTTTAAAGTTTTCAAACTTTGGTTTAAACCATTTTTGATAGGCCCCTAGGCGTACCGATACGGATAGGGTCATACCGATACGTATACATGCATACCGACCTCTGTTCAACTACCCCTAACGGTCTTTCAAATTACAAAGTGTACCGAAACAGACCAACCCGTACCGATACGGTTTGCCAAACAAACCCAGGCATACCGATACGATTAGCAAATAGACCAAGGTGTTTCGATACGGTTAGCAAGATTGAGTGCAACGGCTAGTAGTTGTACCGATATAGGTAGACGCAAACCAATACGGTTAGGAAGCTAAGAGCTTAACAGCTAGTTTCCAGGAAGGGCGTATCGATACGGGTAACCTGCGTATCAATACGGACAGCTGCAGAATTGCATTAATTGCAGGAAATAGAGGCTCCAACGGCTCTAATTCAATCCCAACGGTCTCCAATGGCTAGGAACTCATTTGGGAGTATAAAAGGGACCTTCAAGCTTCAGCAACAACTAATGATCTTTTGTCAACAACATTATGATGCCAAAATTGTCTTAGGGCTTTAAATACACATTCTTTGTACAGACAACACTCGTGAGCTTTAATTGTTAGATTTGCTCAAGTGTTTTAGGTTTGGGTGAGTGCAAACATCTACCTTGTAGAGAGGATTCTTTGTTTGCCTTATTTCTTTGCTTGAGAGGATTCCCAAAGCTTGGGTTGTAAGCTTTGGATGCTAGACTTGGTAATTGGGTCTAGGATTGTAAAGGTTGCTTTCTAAGCCTTGTAAAAGAGGAAGAAATTCTTAGTGAATTTGGGAAATCCTTAGTGGGAGCTAAGGTAGTGGATGTAGAGCTTGTTAGAAGCTTGAACCACTATAAATCCTTGTGTCAATTTGTCTATATTTTTGCTTCCACCACATACACCCAAAAATCATCTTCTCCACAACTTGGCAAGCATTTCGGTTGAAGGAATTTGAGCCCAACAAAGTATTTAGTGAATATCGGGAAATCGGATTGAATTGAAATTTCAGAGGTTGTTCTATAAGTCATGGAAAATCATAAAATGATATTTATGGAATAATGACCGGTTGAGAAGGAACTAATTTAGTTAGATTATAATGGAATGGCAATTTTGAAACAAACTAGTAAATAAAGACTAGTTGGATAGGGATGGCAAAATTACTCGTCCCCGACCCGGTGTGCCCCGACCTGACTCGATCAGGTTTTTTCTTATGATTTTCGGGGATTAGGGCAAGGCGGGGAGGGTATTTAAAAATGTAATGTCGGGTCAGGGTGGGTTGGGTATGATATGAAAATTCTCCGCCCTGGTATTTTTTTATTATTTTTATTTATTTTTATTATATTTATAAAAATACTACAATATATAAATACTTTTAGGAGTTTCAAGCTATTTTTTTAGTTTGTGTTTATCATAAATTTTTGTTAGATATTGTTCGAATTTTAACATATCTGATTCCAAAAGTCAATGGTCGAGTTTATTTTTTTAAATATGTATTTTTTTCTTCATATGAGTAATTTAATTGGTTTTATTTTATTTTTTATATAGTTTAAAGCCTGTGAAATTTATATTTTGTAAATATAATGGTCGTTCGATCGAATCTAACATTTTGCCGACGAAATTTAGTATATTTTTTTACATTTTCGGGTCGGGTTTAAGGTTTATAAATCGGGGTAGGGCAGGTAAATTATTATTTTATTTTCAGGGCAGGGCGGGGTCGGGTTTTGGGATTAATATATCTGGGCGTGTTCGGGGCGGCCAGAAACCTGCCCCGCCCCGTTACCATCCCTATAGTTGGAGGGAAAATTGGTCATTTGGAAAGGATGACAATTTTGAAATGTTGAGGATGCTTTTGGAGGATGAAATATACATGTATTTAATCTTGTCCCTTGATTTTAGATGAGATTAAATTAGCCATTAGATTTAAAGGCTAAATTGGTAATTTTACTATTTAAATGAATTTAAAATTCATTTAATAGTTACAAATAGTTAAAATATGAACAAATGTTCACCTTTTCCAGCCTTGAACCATGGAGAAAGAGGGGGAAGAAGAAAAACATTTCCAAGCTCGATTTAAGCCCCAAATCTCAATTTTAAGGTAGTCTTCCGAACTACAAAGTTGTTATACTCTTCGAGCTCTATCTTTTGATGTAAATAATTCATAGAATACTTGCTTGGTTGATGAGATTAGATATGAGGAAGAAATTAGGGTTATGTGAATTTTGGGAATTTTGAAGATTTAAGAAACTATGTTTGATTTTATGTTGTTTCCATGCTTGGGACTAAATTGGATTGATGTATAAAGTTAAAGGACTATTTCGTCCAGCATTTCAAGGTTAGGGGCTGGTGTTTAAATCCAAAATTTTAATATTATTTATAGATTTGATGAACATTTAATTTGATGTTTGGAGGATGAAAATCTAGTTATTTCAACTAGTGACTAAATTGGCAATTTGGAAATCTTTATGGACTATTCAGTTTGATTGATCAATACTAGGGGCTGATTTTGTTTGTATTTAATAAGTTGTTATTGATTATATAAGGTTTTTTTAAGCATGAAAATGAAGTTAGAATGCTAAACCGACGATTAATTGCTTTAGTGACTATTATGACAATTTGCAAACTTGAATGGTCTATTCGGCAAGGAGGATATGTAGAAGGAGTAAGCCTTATTTTTAGTTAAAATGATGGAATTAAGGTAGTAATGTTGATATGAGGACTTATTTGTAATGTTAAGAAGCTTGAATCCTTATATTGGAAATTTGGTGACCATTTTGACAAATAAGAAAAATTGGAGAAGTAAAGGTTTAAGCCTATTTTGATGAAGGATGTAAAGAGAACTTATGAATACAAGCTTCATTTAGTCATTTGGAGTAAAGTGATGGGACTAAATTGACAAGTAGAGAAATAAGAAGAAGTTGGTGTAAGTTAGAAGTTATTTATGGAAAGTTATGTTGGAATTTAAATTATGGCAGTAAGTTTAGAAATTCACCATAAATTCTATAAAAGGGGTTAGATGGTGAATTTTATATTGATATAAAGGTATGTCAGTCTAGTTTCGTTTCCAACAAACGGAAACTAATTTCGAGTACCGTGTTAAAAGAATTAAGCTTTGACGAATTATAGAGCAGTTTTCTGCATGGACAATCTTTGACGTGAATTCAATGATTTTTCATAATATTTTTAGATTTTATTAATTTATTTAGCTTATACCGTTATTGAATCTAGTTTCTTTAGTATAAAGGATATTAAGATCCAATATGTATTCTGCCTGGTATAAGTAAATCTTTGAAGGTAGCGCAAGCTGTCAAAATGGAATTTAAACATTTTGTATTTAAATGTTTGTCAGCAAGCTCGGAAGAATTAAGGGAAGTTCAAATTGGCCACTAAGGACCATAATGAGTTTCTGAACAGTACAAGGAAGAAAGGAAAAATATTTGGAAATTTTATATTCGAATGATTATATTAGACATCATGTTTAAGGAATTGTTAGATTTGAATCTAACAAATATTTTATTTTATTCATGTGATTAATGAAGTCAAGTCTGAATCAAAGAAGGTTCGAGGTTCTATAAAAGAAAGGATCAAACTAGGACCTAGTGAGGCATTTTGTTAAGTTGCCAAGGTGAGTGCATACATGTATTTAAAAGTATGTTTATTAACATACATATTATAGGGAGACTTGTGATAAGTCAACCTAAAAGGTAAAGATTTTTATGTAGCATAACAAGTTTTGCATGATATATTATTTTACTGATTTAAATATTATGGCATGTCTTTATGCTTACAAATGGTTTATAGCATGATATATATGACAAGCTACTTTATATAGTTCTTAAATGGCATGTATACCATGGATTATATAGAACATATTGGAGTATGAACTGCTCTAGTATGAATATGTTTTACATGATATAAATTGTCATTGGGTTGCTTGCCATTTTGCTGTAATTGTTTTAAGTTTGCCCTCGGTAGTATAATATTAAGTTGGACAATATTGTGGTATACCATTAGAGTCTTACGGTTATCTGACACTTCATTATGTCTTATAGTTTTCTGACACTTCATTGTGTCTGACACTTTATTGTGTCCTACAGTTATCTAACACTTAACTGTGTGCACAGTTTATAGAAAAGGATAGTACTTTTAAAGTACGAGACTCGTTGATTAGTCACTTGATATTTACCTTGGGCTACATGATTTCACAATACAACTATAAGAGTATTCCTGCATTACAGACTACATGATTTATCAACTATCATGCTTAATAAATTTATCATGCATTATAAAGTATTTATATGTTACTCATCTTATGCCTCACTGAGTTACACTCAGCGTGTATTTCTAATACATGCGTAGGTGATCGAAACTAGGAACGGAAGGCTTTTGCATCCTCTTCTCTCCCGAGAATAATAATCAACAAGTTATTTTCAGTACTTATGACATCCATATTTCGTGTATTCAGTAGTGGCATGTATTAGATAAACCTATCCATTTTGTTAAAATACTTTAATTAGATATGTAATAGTTTTATTAACCTTTATGAATATTAAATATGTTTATTGCTTATTATTACATGTCCAGATATGGCTACCTTATTTACGTAAAAAGTTTTAATGTCGAGTATTAAATCACTATTTTATTTCTAAATTAAACAAAGTTAAGCGAGCTTGGATTAGAGAAATCTCAGGATGGGTGACCACTTGGGAAGTTATTTTAAATTTTTTTATTTTCCCGAATTCTAATAAAAAGATTGTTTTAAAAAAAGCCGTGATATTTTCGACTCATGTCTGATGTACGGTCATGGGAATGGGGTGTTACATTTATTGGTATCAAAGCTACAAGTTTAATCGGTTCTGGAATTAAACAAAGTATGGTAAAAGTCAAAAGTTTATACATGCCACTAGGATGTCAGAATTGCTGATGATTTTACTTGTTTGAATGGATGCAATTGCTCACTTCATTATGATAATAATGTTAAATTTCAATGTGTGAGGGTAAAAAAATCGTGTCAGGTGTTTAGGCAACTGAATCAATAAGAGATTCACGAGCATGATAAGGTCAATGATAATATTCTACCCTCAGATTAGCATGGTGCAGAGACATCAGAGTAGCATGATATGCATGTTCTGGATTAAGAGCTTTTCTTCCATATATTAGATGTGATCATAACTCAGCTTATTTAGGAACCGATAGCAAAAGAATTGAGAGTTCTGGCATACTAGATTTTCAAAGAAATATTAATTGAAATCTTATGATTGTTAGTTGATGGTTTAATGATATAAAAGTTATGTTGAAGGAATTTTGTATTGATGATCAGAGGAGACTAAAAAGAAAGTCTATTATCTCATTTGAAGGGATTAGACTCGTATTTGATAAAGTAACGTTACGGTACATACTCAAAGTTCTATTAACTAGAAATTCTTTCTTTGAAAGTTCCATAACAAAGTCTATCCTAGATATGTAATGGAGTTTCTGGCATCTTAATTAGGGCAATTGGATTATTTACGGGTATGAGTGCAAGTTTAATAAACTGAGCTAATTTGCTTCTAAACTGCTTCCTACAGACAGAAAGAGATCTTGTTATGACAGATCATAGAGGGCTGGAGGTTAGGTGCAAAGAAGTACTGATTACCCTATGTATTTTAAAAATTCATGAAGCAGTAAATTATGGCAAATGCAATGCAAAGGGTTCAGAATAAGAAAATATCTGAACAGAGGTCATAGCTCATAAAAAGGAATAGTAAATTATTATTCATTTCACCAATTCTAAAAAGTGGTAAGGATGCCCGGTAAAGATATCAAACTGAATTTATTACATAGTTCAGTTAAGAGATTGAGGCAGCGAAAATTAAGAACTCTCTGACATTTATAATTAATGTTGGAGATTCACGAAAACCATAAAACCAATCATTTGAGTGTGGTAACAATTAGCATGCATGGGCATGCAGAGTTTTTATTGGAATTTGCTACCAATGTGAAGATTAATTAACTTATGCTATTGATACTGAGCATCGAGGATAAGCTGGGAGAATATTCCTATTATTTGTGAATTTTAAATGGTTTGCCCAAAAAGGAGCTGTCAAGCTTGACGCTTAATCGAGAGGCTAAGTTTAGGATTGGATTTTTATCCAATATTGGACCTATATCGATTGCACCCTACATAATGGCTCTTACTAGATTGAAAAATCTAAATGCCTAGTTGTAAGAGTCGTTAGATTGAGGTTTTATACGACCCAGTATATCACCTTAGGATGCTCTAGTGATGTTAGTCAAAATACGATTATATTATTACCAGTAGAAGAAGATTTGATAGTAGCACTAGTATTAGTGCAGTATGAATCTAATAAGGATTCTACCTTATTCAATAATATGTCCCTTAATAGTTTGGGATGTGTATTAATGTAATAAGGCTAAAATAGTAGTTGATGTATTTAGCCAAAAGTCATTATTTGCCTTATAAGCATTAAATGCCTAATTTGTATCGATTACACAGCCTCAGCTCGAGTCTACTTTGACAAATTGGGTCAAAGATTTATAGATGAAAGATAAGGTATGCCTGGAAAGATTTCAGTAAGGTGAAAAGGAAAAAATTAAAGATTTCGATGTTAAGTCTAAAGGATGTTCATGTTATCAAGGGTAATTTATATTCCCAATGATGATGAAAAGAGAACTAATAGATGATTGAATCTGATTTGATTCAGTTCAAGATATGGAGAATAATGTAAGAATGGTTCGAAGCAGTTTTAGAATTGCTTTAGAATAATGGAAATTATATGTTGATATTGAAAGAAAATATATTTAATATGAAGTTAAGGATAAAGTATTCCTTAAAAGTTTCACCTTGGAAGGAGGTGTTATGGTTTGGACAAAAAAGGGAAGCTGAGTCCGAGATTTACTAGATCATATAAGATTGTGAAAAGAGTTGGTCCGGTGATTTATTAACTAGCCTTATCTCTGGAAATGGATAAGATTCATAATGTATTTCATATATCGATGCTCAAGAAGTATCAGTTAGATCCTTTACATATCATTACCTCGGAGGGAATAGAGATTCAGCCGAATTTGAATTACGAGGAAAAATTGGTAAATATTATAGCACATGGAGTCAAAGAACTAAGGAATAAGATGATCTCACTTGTTAAAATTCTTTGGCGAAATTATGAAGTTAAAAAAAAACGATATGGGAAAAAGAAAAAGATATGAGAAAACAGTTTCCTCATTCTTTTGAACTAGGTATGTGTTGAAAATTCAAGGACAAATTTTCTTAAGGGGGAGAACTGTAATATCCCAATTTTTCGCTAGTGACCAAAATGTAAATTTTGAAAGTTTTGTGGCTAAAGTATAAACTTTGGAAAAGCTCAGGGACCAAAGTGTAATTTTCAAAAGTTATGTATTTTAACCCCGTGAATGAATAGTTTACCCCCAAGAATGACGTTTTCATGTTACTCGGATTTTTTGTATGGATTTTGTATTATTGGCTATAAAGCGATAAAGTTTGGAAGAATATGAACCCTTGGAGTTTGTATAATCAGATCGAATCGAATATCTAGAATACTTTGAAGGATGATAAGGCAAGGTCAATTATGTCATTTTACATGTCTAAGATATTTTATTTTTGTTGGAAGAATATGAACCCTTGGATTTAAGTTGATTTTTCCATGTTAAATATGAGCTGTTGGATGAAAAATGGCAAGATCGTAATTTTGGAGCAATAGTAAGGGCAAAGCTGGTAACTACCAAATCAAGATTAAATCTAGGCCATTGGATGAAGGATGATGACATGTGGTACATTATGGATTCATTGGATTTGAGGGCGAAATGGTTATTTCACTATCTGGAGGATTTTCGGTAATTATCAGAATATTAGACTGAGTTAGGAAAATTCAGTCTAAGTCCTTATGAAAGAAATTTTTTATGAGATAATAGTATTTATTTTCTAAATATGAAAATATAGAATTTTTGGAATAGATCCAATAGTTCGGTAAAGGTAAAATCGTAGTAGAAGTATTTAGTGAATATCGGGAAATCAGATTGAATTGAAATTTCAGAGGCTGTTCCATAAGCCATGAAAGATCATAAAATGATATTTATGGAATAGTGGCCTGTTGAGAAGGAACTAATTTATGTAGATTATAATGGAATAGCAATTTTGAAACAAACTAGTAAATAAGGACAAGTTGGAGGGCAAATTGGTCATTTGGCAAGGATGGCAATTTTGAAATATTTTTGAAATTTTGAGGACGTTTTTGGAAGATGAAATATACATGGGTTTAATCTTGGCCCTTGATTTTATATGAGATTAAATTAGCCATAGGATTTAAAGGCTAAATTGGTAATTTCACTATTTAAAATTCATTTAATAGTTACAAATAGTTAAAGATTAACAAATGTTCATCTTTTCCATCCTTGAACCATGGAGAAAGAGGGGAAATAAGAAAAATATTTCCAAGCTCAATTTAAGCCCCAAATCTCGGTTTTAAGGTAATCTTCTGAACTACAAAGTTGTTCTACTCTTCGAGCTCTATCTTTTGATGTAAATAATTCATAGAATACTTTCTTGGTTGATGAGAATTGATACGAGGAAGAAATTAGGGTTATGTAAATTTTGGGAATTTTGAAGATTTAAGAAACTATGTTTGATTTTATGTTGTTTCCAAGCTTGGGACTAAATTGGATTGATGTATAAAGTTAAGGGACTATTTCGTCCAGAATTTAAAGGTTAGGGGCTGGTGTTTAAATCTGAAATTTTAAGAGTATTTATAGATTTGATGGAGATTGAAGCTTGAATTTGATGTTTGGAGGATGAAAATCTAGTTATTTCAACTAGTGACTAAATCGGTAATTTGGAAATCTTTATGGACTATTCGGTTTGATTGATTAATATTAGGGGCTGATGTTGTTTTGTATTTAATAAGTTGCTATTGATTATATAAGGTTTTGGTAAGCATGAAAATGAAGTAAAGGTCTATTCGGCAAAGAGGATATGCAGAAGGAGTAAACCTGATTTTTAGTTAAAATGATGGAATTAAGGTAGTAATGTTGATTTGAGGACTAATTTGTAAAGTCAAGAAGCTTGAATCCTTATATCGGAAATTTGGTGACCATTTTGACAAATCAAGAGAAATTAGAGAAGTAAAGGTTTAAGCCTATTTTGATAGAGGATGTAAAGAGAACTTATGAATACAAGCTTCATTTAGTCATTTGGAGTAAAGTGATGAGACTAAATTGACCATAATTTTTAGAAATTATTTATGAAAGTTATGTCGGAATTTAAATTATGGCAGTAAGTTTAGAAATTAACCATAAATTTTATAAAAATGGTTAGATGTTGAATTTTATATTGATAAAAAGGTATGTTAGTCTAGTTTCGTTTTCAACAAATGGAAACTGATTCCGAGTACCGTGTTAAAAGATATGAATTTTAATTCGAATGAAGGTCAGAAAAATTATAGAGCAGTTTTCTGCCTGGACAATCTGTGACGTGAATTCAATGATTTTTCATAATTTTTGTAGATTTTATTAATTTATGTGGCTTATATCGTTAGAACCTTTATCAAGTCTAGTTTCTTCAGTATAAAGGAAATTAAGATCTAGTATGTATTATGCCCGGTATAAGTAAATCTTTGAAGGTAGCGCAAGCTGTCAGAAAATGGAATTTGAAACATTTTGTATTTAAATGTTAGTCAGCAAGCTCGGAAGAATTAAGGGAAGTTCAAATTGGTCACTAAGGAACATAATGAGTTTCTGAACTGTACAAGGAAGAAAGGAAAAATATTTGGAAATTTTATATTCGAATGATTATATTGGACAACATGTTTAAGGTATTGTTAGATTTGAATCTAACAAATATTTTATTTTATTTATGTGATTAATGAAGTCAAGTCCGAATCAAAGAAGGCTCGAGGTTCTATGAAAGAAATGATCGAACTAGGACCTAGTGAGGCATTGTGTTAAGTGGCCAAGGTGAGTGCATACATGTATTTAAAAGCATGTTTATTAACATACATATTATAGGGAGACTTGTGATAAGTTAACCTAAAAGTGAAAGATTTTTATATAGCATAACATGTTTTGCATGATACATTATTTTACTGATTTAAAGACTATGGCATATCTTTATGCTTACAAATGATTTATAGCATGATATATATGACAAGCTACTTTATATAGTTTTTAAATGGCATGTATACCATGGATTATATAGAACATATTGAAGTATGAACTGCTCCAATATGAATATGTTTTACATGATATAAATTGTCATTGGTTGCTTGCCATTTTGCAGGAATTGTTTTAAGTTTGCCCTCGGTAGTATAATATTAAGTTGGACAATATTGTGGTATACCATTAGAGTCTTACAGTTATCTGACACTTCATTGTGTCTTATAGTTTTCTAACACTTCATTGTGTCTGACACTTTATTGTGTCCTACAGTTATCTAACACTTAACTGTGTGCACAATTTATAGAAAAGGATAGTACTTTTAAAGTACGGAACTCATTTATTATTCACTTGATATTTACCCTGGGCTACATGATTTCACAGTACAACTATAAGAGTATTTTGCATTACAGACTACATGATTTATCAACTATCATGCATTATAAAGTATTTATATGTTACTCATCTTATGCCTCACTGAGTTATACTCAGCGTGTATTTTTTATATACGCAGAGGTGATCGGAACTAGGAACGGAAGGCTTTTGCATCCTCTTCTCTCCCGAGAATAATAATCGACAGGTTATTTTCAATACCTATGACATCCACGTTTCGTGTATTCAGTAGTGGCATGTATTAGATAAACTGTCAATTTTGTTAAAATACTTTAATCGGATATGTAATAGTTTTATTAACCTTTTATGAATATTAAATATGTTTATTGCTTATTATTACATGTCCGGATATGATTACCTTATTTACGTAAAAAGTTTTAATGTCGGGTATTAAATCTCTATTTTATTTCTAAATTAAACAAAGTTAAGCGAGCTTGGATTAGAGAAATCTCAGGATGGGTGACCACTTGGGAAGTTATTTTAAATTTTTTATTATCTCGAATTCTGATTAAAAGATTGCTTTTAAGAAAGCCGTGACATTTTCGACTTATGTCTGATGTACGGTCATGGTAAGGGGGTGTTACACAAGTTGTGACAAAAGATACTTATTCTTAATCGTTAACTTGTTCAGTTTCCGATAATCAATGCACATTCACGTAGTGTCATCCTTCTTTTTCACTAACAACACTGTTGCTCCCCACGGCGACACAATTGGTTAGATGAAACCACGATCCAGCAACACCTAAAGTTGCGTCTTCAACACCTTTCACTCTTTAGGCGCCATGAGATACAGAGCAATTGATACCGGAGTCATATCCTCACACGTCTCGATATAAAACTTTACTTCCCTATCATGTGGTAACCTAGGCAACTCCTCTGGATACACTCTCGGAAAATCACAAATAGTACAGTATCCTGAACACGTACCTCCTTCATATTTGGGTTCATAACATAAGCTAGATATGCTTGACACCTAAGCTCCAAGAATTCTGCACTTCTAAAGATGAAACCACATTGGACAAGAATTTAAAATTCTTGCCCACAACCACCACTTCATAATCATCAGCAAGTTTCAACGAAACTCGTTTGGTTTCAAAATTTAACATAGCCCTATGCTCAGTCAACCAATCCATTCCAAGGATTATATCAAAACTATGAAACGACAACTCTATCATATCAATCGCAAACACATGACCTTGAACCATCAAAGGACATCTCCTAAACAACGTCCTAGCAACTACTATTTCTCCAAAAAAAACTAGTTACTCGCATACCCACATCTAACACTTCTACAGGTATATCAAGCAAACGTGCATGATCGCGCAAGATATATGAATGTGTGGAACTAGAATCTATCAAAGAAAGAAATGGCATGGACTACAAAGTACCTGCAATCACATCTTTGTCATTTCTTCCCTCGCAATGCGCATAGATCCTTGCAGGTTCACCGCCCTCAGGTTGAATAGCCATTGTATGAGCAAGAGTCCTCTGACCTTCCTCCCAACGTTGGGAATTACCTCAGACATGACTACGGCCTCTTTAAGGTGCAACAACAGTTGTAGGACCCTGTCCATTAATAGCCATCTGCAGATAATCACGTCTCAAATGATCCCACGAACCACAACTCCAATGTGTATTATGTATAGCGGACACTATCCCAGTTGACATTTCCCACAACGTTTACACTCGGGTACTCCAACATAAGTGTTCTAACCCTATTGTCCATGTTCGACATTACCTCTACCACATCTCTAATCATGTTGATACTTTCCATCTTGATTCTTCTTGAACCGACCACCACTAACATCCAAATCAATAACTTTTTTGTTGGAACTCGAGCCCTTAAAACGAGAAGACAAACCCAAATTTCATTCAATTTCCTTGGCTCGGCTAACCAAGACATCAAAATTAGTATAGTATGAAGCCAACAAATAGGTCTTAACATCCTTGACCAAACCATATCGAAAATGATCACATCGCTATCGATCATTAGGAACCCTCTTAGGTGCATAATGGCTCAATAGAACAAATTGAACCTCATACTCTGAAATAAACATATTGCCTTGAATCAAAGACATGAACTCACGCTACTTTTCATATTGGTACTGAGTACCCAAATACTTCCTTCGAAAAGTAGCATTGAAGAATTCCCAAGTCACATCCTCGGGTGCTATTTCCGCTATAGTGGTATTCCACCAACTATAAGCATCTCCCTAAAGTAGGGATACAAAGCAACCCATCTTATGCATATCTGTGCACTTTATCTGATCAAGAATCCTCTCGGTACTCGCAAACCATTCCTCAGTTGCCTCAGGAGCTAAACCTCTGAACTTAGTACCTCCCAAACTACGCAAACGCTCCAATGGGAGTCCTGGATTAACAACTATTGCTGATGTTGGTGCCTGAACATGAACTTGAACCACAGTTTCTTGTAAAGCTCCAATCATAGCCTAAATCAATGACGTCATATTCCCAAAGACTGGACTAGGTGGCACTTGAACATCCACTCCAGCTGGCGGATTAGGTGCTGGAGGAGGCAACCCATCGGGATGCACTATCTCACTCTCAACTCCCTTCCCGCTTGCAGCACTATTCGTATTCGACCTAAGCTCTCATCTTGGTGGCATATTCAAAAATATGTATCTATAGCATGAAAATATAACCAAAAACATAATTAGGCTAGCTTCAAGCAAGGATCCAAGATATTTATGCTCCAAAAAAAATCCTTTTACACTTGTAGTAATATGGTAATGTGTCCCCAAGATTCTACCTCAACATAACATACCTCAGTCATATAATCAAACATCGTACATAACATACAACAATCAACGACCTCTCAAGCACACAAAACTTACCTCCCACCTTTCGCCAAAACTCCCATCTTTTGCCAAACTTGGCTCTGATACCACCAAATGTAACCCCCTTGACCTGTCCTAGCCGCTATTGCATGTAAAGATGTACTATAAATGATACGCAAACGGTGCAAGTATACACATCGAACAAGTAATAAAGTGACGAGTAAGATTGTCTCCACAGGGATTGGAGGTAAATTAAGTATGTTTAAGCACTTAGCACAAAGATGAAGTATTGAATGAAATTGTTAAAATGATCAGATTAAAAGAAATGTTGTAGCAAAAACTATATTAAAAACTGAAATAAAAGGTAAGACAATGAACGTCCTCACACGTGTGGAAATTCTCAAATGAGATGACAGGCTGGGATTTCATGCCTTCGAGATATATTCCCTATCCTTTGGCATATGTTACAAGTCTTGCAAAATTCATGTGCATCTTTGAAGAGTGTGGGCCAATAGAAACCCGATTGTAGGACCTTCGCAGCAGTCCCCGCTCCTCCAAAATGGCCTCCACATGATGAAAAATGGCGATGGAAAATGATTTCTTTTTGCTTCTCTCCGGGGACACATCATTGAATCATTTGGTCAGCATATTGCTTGAATAAATAAGGCTCGTCCCAAAAGTATAATCGCACATCATGTCTAAATTTCTTTCTTCCATGGTTATTCAAATCAGGAGGCAAAATACCACTAAAGAGAAAGCTAACAATATCAACACACCATGAAATTGCCACAGCAAATAATATTTTCTCATCGGGAAAGTCCTCCTTAATTTCTAATTCATCGTTATAGTCAACCTTGTTTTCTAGCCTAGAAAGATGATCAACAACTTGAGTTTTAGTGCCCTTTCTTTCCCTAACCTCTAAGTCAAATTCTTGCAAAAGAAGTATCCACCTAATAAGTCTAGGTTTACCATCCTTTTTAGTCACTAAGTACTTAATAGCTGAATGATCCATATGTACAATGACTTTAGTGCCTATCAAGTATGCTCAAAACTTATCAAACGCAAGCACAACAGCCAACAAATCTTTCTTAGTGTGACTAGTATAATAGATGACATGAAAAAGATTACCTCGACATTGTCCAAGTGCTGCTCCCACAGCATAGTCACTTGCATCACACATAAGCTCGAATGGTAAGGTCCAATCTAGGGGAACAACAATGGGTGATGATATAAGCTTCTCTTTAAGTTCCTTGAACGCACTGTGGCAGTCATCATCAAACACGAAGGGCTGGTTTTGTTGTAGCAAAGTGCATAGTGGCTTGGAGATCTTGGAGAATTCCTTTATGAACCTCATATAGAAGCCAACATGGTATAAGAAACTCCTAATGCCCTTCATAGTTTTGGAAGGAGGTAGCTTCTGGATCACTTCAACCTTTGCTTTGTCAACCTCTATTTCTTTTTGCGAGATCTTGTGTCCTAAAACGGTCCCCTTGGCCACCATAAAATGGCACTTCTCCCAATTGAGCACCAAGTCTACTTCTTCGCATCGCTTAAGCACCTTTGCAAAATTACCCAAACATGACTCGAAGTCATCTCCAGAGACTGAGAAATCATCCACGAATATCTCTAAAAACTCTTCAACCATGTTTGAGAAAATGGCTAGCATGCATCTTTGAAAAGTAGCTTGAGCATTGCAAAGTCCAAAGGGCATCATTCTAAAGGCGTAAGTACCATAGGGGCATGTAAAGGTTGTCTTCTCTTGATCCTCTAGTGCTATAGCAATCTGGTTGTACCCTGAGTATCCATCGAGGAAACAATAAAAAGATTTTCCTGCCAATCGATCCAACATTTGATCGATAAATGAGAGGGAAAATGGTCTTTCTTTGTTGCCTTATTTAGCTTTCGATTGTCCATGCAAATCCTCTATCTCGTGACAGTCCTTGTAGGTAAGAGTTTACTTCCCTCATTGCTTATCACGGTCATGCCTCCTTTCTTCAGTACACACTGTACTGGGCTGACCCACGAACTGTTGGAAATTAGGTAAATAATTACAGCATCGAGCCATTTGATTGTTTCCTTCATCACCACCATCTTCATAACTGGATTAAGCCTTCTTTGGGGTTCAACAGAATTGTTATGACATTCATCAAGAAGAATTTTGGGCATACAAATAGTAGGGCTTATAACCTTTAAGTTAGCCATAGTCCATCCTAAAGCATTTTTATGTTGAGCTAACATATTTATTAAGCTATGCTCTTGGTCAGGTTTAAGACTAGAGGAAATTATCACAGGAAAACTTTCATTGTCACCTAAATAGGCATATTTAAGGTGTGGTGGTAACAGTTTTAATTCTAACTTGGGTGCATGCTCAAGTGAAGGTTTCGAAAGAATGAATTCAGCAAAATCTAAGGGTTTGAATCGCATGCCTCGGCTAGCACGAGAAAGATAGATTTTTGCACCTCCATTGACAAGTCCTCGAGCTCTTCATTGTCATCTTCATTGAGTATCAAATAGTCATTGACTTCTGAAAAATTGCTACAGCAAAATTCTATAGCTTCCTTCTTTTCCATAGAGTCTATATCCTGAAGACATTGACAATCCTCTGAATCATCCACGTATTTGAGGGTGTTGAAGACATTTATGGTCACCCTCTGATTAGCCACTCTCATGGTGAATTCACCCTTCTCATAGTCGATCAAAATTTGGCCAGTGGCTAAGAATGGTCACCCCAAAGTAATGGGTGCATTATCATCAAAATAGGCATATTTAAGGTGTGGTGGTAACGGTTTTAATTCTAACTTGGGTGCATGCTCAAGTGAAGGTTTCAAAAGAATGAATTCAGCAAAATCTAAGGGTTTGAATCGCATGCCTGGTCTAGCATGAGAAAGCTAGATTTTTGCACCTCCCTTGACAAGTCCTCGAGCTCTTCATTGAGTATCAAATAGTCATTGACTTCTGAAAAATTGCTACAACAAAATTCTATAGCTTCCTTCTTTTCCATAGAATCTATACCCTGAAGACATTGACAGTCCTCTGAATCATCCACGTATTTGAGGGTGTTGAAGACATTTATGGTCACCCTCTGATTAGCCACTCTCATGGTGAATTCACCCTTCTCATAGTCAATCAAAATTCGGCCAATGGCTAAGAATGGTCGCCCCAAAGTAATGGGTGCATTATCATCAGCTTCATAGTCGAGAATAAGGAAGTCAATTGGAAAAACAAATTTTGCCACCTTCACCACAACATCTTCGATCCTCCCTTCTGGATGAACATGGGATTGGTCTGCCAATTGTAAAATAACAATGGTAGGCCTTACATTTCCCATACCAAGCTTCATAAATACCAACTTGGCCATTAGATTCACACTAGATCGAAGATCGCATAAAGCTCTTCCCACATAGTTATCACCTATCGAGCATGGAATGATAAAGCTACCTGGATCCTTCTTTTTGGTGGTAATTTACTCAACACAGAGTATCACTCTTTTGCTATAGTAATTGTCTCGTACCTCTCAACTTTCCTCATCTTTGTGACAATATCCTTGAGAAACTTTGCATAAGTAGGCATTTGATCAATGGCTTCCAAAAATGGGACATTGATTTACAGCTTGTCAAGTATGTCTACAAATTTCTGGAACTGAAAGTCTTTTTTTTGTTTCTTCAATATCTGAGGGAATGGTGGTAGGGGACTAACTTCTTCCTCTACTGGTGAGGGTCTATATTTTGATGTAGCATTATTTTGTTTTCCACCAGTAGGTTCACTTGTTGAGCTTTCATTCTTGTCCTCTTCAAGAGTTGAATCCTTTTGCAATATTGGTTCTTCATGCACAGTCTTGGGTTTAGAATCATCCGCTTTATCCCCCACAAACTTATCTTCTTTGTTGAGCTAGGTGCCACTCCTTAAGGTGCGTGCACTATACTACTCCTTTCCATGAGGTTTAGTGACTTCAGTATCACTAGGTAACCTGCCCTGTGGTCAAACATGTAAAGCTTGCGTAATTTGACCTACTTGGGTTTCCAAAGCTCCCAAAGATGAACTGTGACTTTGTAGAAATCCTCATTGGCTCTTGATAGATGCAGCGTGGTCTTGAAATAAAGCCTTCGTAGTTGTCATAAAGTCTTGGAAAGTAGCTTCCAAAGAGTTGTTGTTCGATGAAGATGTTGATCCCTTGTTGCTATTATGCCATGGCATATTTTGTTGAAAACCTTGGGTTTCAGTTAGATTTTGTTGCTGATGGGAACTGCCAGCATTTTTGTTTCCTTGATTCCCCCAAGAAAGATTAGGATGCTGACGCCATCCTGGGTTATATATGTTCAAATAGGGGTTGTGGTTGTTTCTATTAAGGTTCCCCACAAAGTTGGTAGACTCATGGTTTTCTAGGCATTCACTCACATGATGATTTCCATCACAACGAACACAAGCAGTTGCTACCTTCACTCCCTTCACCTCATGAGGACATTGGAGATTCTTCAACATATTCGTAATGGCTGACAATTGAGCTGAAGTAGATTCATTGGCTTCGATCTTACGTGTCCCGTGAGTTTTCCTCCTCGTTCTAAGTCTTGAAGTAGGAAATTGGTAGTCATTATTTTCTATTCTATCAAGGATATCAAATGTTTCTTCAGGTGACTTGTCCACTAAAGTTCCATTTGCTGAAGCATCTAGCATCATCCTCGTAGGAGCATTGACACCATTGTAAAACATCACAACTTGTGTCCAATCATGAAAACCATGATTCAAGCATTTGCAAAGCAGTCCCTTATACCGATCCCAACACTCGTATATCGACTCGTCATCAGCTTGACGAAAGGAAGCAATATCATTCCTTAGCTGGGTGTTCATCTTGGGTGGACTATACCACAGCAAGAAGCTTTTGCACGAATCTATCCATGTCTCCATAGAACCAACAGGCACTCCACTCAACCATGCTCGTTCTCTATCACACAATGAATAAGGAAACAACTTGAGCTTCAACACATATTCATGCACACCTTGTTGTCGAAAGGAATCACAAACTTCTAAGAAGGCATGAATATGTTGCCTTGCATCTTCATGAGGCGATCCACCAAATTGCTCAATAGAGTTCAACATGTTGAACATCACTGGTTTATGTTCGAAATGGGTTGCTTGAATTTCGGGAGCTACAATCCCAGGGTTGAGATCATCCAAGATAGGATTCAAGTGGTCTCTAATAGCACGTGGGCGAACTACGACTCCATGATTTGCTTCAACATTATAATTTTCAACTGGTTGGCCTCCTTGATTTTGAACTCCAAACATGGCTCTTCAAGCTCTTTGTAACTATATTTTTTTTCGAAAAGGACATTCAATTTCAGGAACGAAAGGTGATAATGGTTCTTCATGTCTATCTCGGGCCATGCAACAACACAACACCTACAAAAACAAACAAACAAAAGCAACAAATAAAGCTATACTAAAAAATAAGAAGAAAAATGGTGCAAAACTAAACTCAAACTAACCAATTGCCAATCTCCGGCAACGACGCCAAAAACTTGTTGCGTGTAAAGATGTGCTATAAATGATACGCAATCGGTGCAGTATACACATCAAACAAGTAATAAAGTGATGAGTAAGATAGTCTCCACAGGGATTGGAGGTAAATTAAGTCTGTTTAAGAACTTAGCACAAAGATGAGAATATTAAAAGAAATGTTGTAGCAAAAACTATATTAAAAACTAAAATGAAAAAGTAAGACTACGAACGTCCACACATGTGTGGAAACTCTCAAATAGGATGACAGGTTGGGCTTACCAAGGAATCTTGTGCCTTGTTTTCATGAATGACTAACACTTTCCAGCTTATACGATGCTCGATAGAGCCTACGCATGTGCTTCTAAACTAGCTCTAACAAGAAACTGACATTAAGAATGCTACAGAAATACCTCTCAGCGTGAACCCTAGCCAGATACTCTCCTTGAAGTACTAATCTTTTTAGTCGTTGAAACTTTATCCTTATCTCTAAGGTGAGTTAGGGTTCTGCCTCTCAGCATCAAACCCCATTGACCATGTAGATCTAAGCTCAACTTTCTCGACCATTAAACATCGAACAAGGGTAACAGCTAACTCTCGAAAGCTCTTACAAACCCAAGGCAATAAAACAGTGAACAAAGCAATTATAAAACTGGAAAAAACTAAAGCATTCATTTAAACAAAAGCATAATCATCCACAATAACCCAAGCCACTTAAAGTTAGTTCATGGCTGGGTAAATATCATTAAAAATCATTCGTTTAATACAACCCATTTCAGAATAAAAATGTAAGTGCAAAGAGAAACTAAGAGTAAAGGAAACTCCCAAGCCGTTTTGGACTGCCATGAACCACCCTAAGCTTGCTACTTCTCTCAAAGGCCAGCATGATCGTCCCTTGGATCTTCAATAATAGAAGACACCAAGATGAAGGAGAAGGGAAGCAGCCACATTTTGCTTCTCTCTTTCTTAGCTCACCAAACACTTTTTTCCAGCTCTCTTTAAATGTGGGTGTCCTATCCTTTATATAGTGGGGGCTCCTAGGGTTTTGTGCCCTTAATTCCTTGTGTACCCTATGGAATATTCCCTTCACAAGTGTGGCACAGTTGTCTAGTGGAATCACGTGTGGGGACTGCAAAATATCTTCTTTCTTTGTCTTTTTCTGCCCCAGAAATGCCGTCCAAAATGCTGCAGCAAATTTTCCTTTCTAGTAAATCTCCTTAACTCACCTGCACATCACCACCACAAAACAAACCTTTCCCAAAAGCAGTACCAATTTCATAAACATATAAAAACAACCAAGCAAACACCACCAAATGCAATTATATGAGCTAAATGCATCTATATGCAATGAAATAAGCTTAAAAACAAACAATAACCTAAGTAAAAAAGGAATGAAATGTATACTTTTTACAAGGTTGACAGCCGCCAAGACTGAATCAAGGATGTCACATTAGGTTTGCCGAAGCAAACCCAAACTAATAACCTAAATCGGTCCATTTTTTCTTTTTATCTTGCCTAGATGATTAATTAACCCTAAGTTATGATGTACAACAGCGGAAAATGAATCAAGCATTCGATTTGCAAGACTTAACACTTTAGGGATTAAAATGTAAATTTTATTACTTAAAGGATTAAATTATGAATTTATTTTACCAACCTTCAATTAGATTCATTACATGCCTCTGTGTAAATTTGAATCAAATTTGGGTCACAATATCATCATTAATTGAGCATTACAAAAATAGTGACCAATTTACAAAGAATCCAAAATATAGTACAAAAATACCATAATTAACTAACCCCGTACCGATACAGGCTTGCACCATATCTGTACGAGTCAACATGGCATACTCATATTGGTACGGTTATTCGAGTACCGATCCATGTTGCACGTTTCAAAATCAGGGGATTCTAGTAGCTAAAACCTGTACCAATACGGTACCCTATGTACCGATCCTAGTATAAAATTCCCCAAGGGTGTACTGATACAGCGGCTACTCATACCGATATCTCTTTGTTATTTTCCCCAAATTGAGCCGTATCAAACCCTGTGTAACGATCCAGAGGACCCGTATCAGTACGAATGGGCCTATAATGACCTCTTGGCAAAACATGACACTTAGGCTCAATCTAGCATGCTTCAAAAATCAAACAAACATCACATAACATGTTTAACATCATTTCCACAATCATCCAAGCATGCTTGGTGAACATTCAATCCATAGCAAAACAATCAAAAGAACCTATAAGCATAGTCTCTACCCAAACATGCAATTCTCATCCCAAGCCCACAGTCAAACCATATAACCTTATACAAGTCCAAAATACCAAATAGAACATGTCCAAAAACAGGTAGTAAGCAAACAACCCTCCCAATTACAACTTGGTCACATTGCCCTTTACTACTACAAGTTCATTTATTAAAACCATACTTGAAGTAAATTGATTCTTGGATTTCTTCTTGCTCGCTTGCTGCCTCAGAAACTCACTTTTCTACAATGATGAGAAAGGAGAGCGTAATCATATATTGCCTAGTGAGGGATGCTCTAAAAACACTCATCAATGCATTTAAAACCACTTGAGTCAAACCACATTTACAACATCATGCTAAAACATCTCATGCCCTTTTTACCTTTGAAAAACATGCATATTAAACCATACGCAAAACATGTATCATGGATCTCATGTGTAATCCCATATGCAAAACCTCAATTTAAGCCTCCACATGCTTATTCTTCCAATAGCAAAGCTTAAAGAGCAAAACATGTATAAATCACATTATACAAAACATAATTCATCCATGATGATACATTAGTTCATATATTGGCATTAAAGTGACCCCAAAATCAATTCTTTCCTTTATCAAAACACATATGATGCACAGATTTCACAAGTGGTTCCTAAGACCACTTAAGCATACATTTAATTGGAGCAAAGGGTACAATAAACCCCTTGATGGTTACATTGTATACTACCCATCAGCAGGAGAAAACGACACAATCACAACCCCTCGACCGCTGAGGTGACCATGGTTGAGAATACGGTACAATGACATTCCCTCAACACACCCTTATTATAGTGCACTTTAAACCCTATGGCATGCCAACTATATCCGATAACATTTAATCATTGTCATTTGCCAATATATCTCATATTAAACATGATACCTCATTGTTTTTCATGTGCATCGTTTAAACCAATTTCCAATGCAACAAACCATGCATTTCATAACATCGAAATACTTTTCAGAAAGAATTTACCATGCTCAAATATCATCAATATAAGATCATTTGTATCATAATCCATTTCCAAAACATGCATATAACAGTAGGTATCAAATCATAAACACAGGCATGAGAAAATCAATTTTGCCAAACCAAAATTGAAAGCTTAATCGTCTAATAATTACTTTTGATCTTAGAAAAGTGTTTCAAGCTTAATACAAACTCCTAAAAATCACGTTAAAACCTTTACAAGGATGTAAATCTCATTTCCACTCACCGACAACACAAAGCTTCACTTGCCGATGCGAAATCAAGCGTTTGACGCTTCCAAGCCTTTGTCAATCGTTGTAGGATCAATCTCCCCTATTTTAACCTCACAATAACAGAGGGTCAATGCATCATTGTGCATCCATAATCCCAGCAACAACAATTCCAAACATTGCCTCAGTAAAAGCCATAAAACGCCTCCTTAAAATAACCAAAAACATCACCATACACAACCTAAACAAAGCCCAACCATTAAACAACGATTTGAACATCTAATCAACATCAATTAACATCTAAAAACACTTCCAACTTCAGTTTATACCGCCAGCAACCTTCTAACACCCTAATCACCTCAAAATCTAACTATTCACAACCTAGGAAATTAGCAATTAAATAAGTTTTGGGATTTCCTTTATAAATCTCTTCTCATAACATTAAAACGTGTCTTAGATTTGATCTACAACAATCAAAACCAACACAAATCAGATCTATAATAGAGATCCGCTGATTCCTTATTAAAACTAACTTTAAACCTTTAATCTTAATTTATTCATGAACACACATAAAAAAACAATTCTAAAAGATCATGAACTTGGGAACTTCAGTAAAGAACCTTTGATTATAGGAGAGAAACGGAAATCACCTCTAATGGTTGGTTTCTCACTTAATTGGCATGATATAAGTGAAATCTCCAAGAAAACAAGATTTGATGTAAAAATCAAAGAAATCAATTGAGAAATCAAAATGATCTACCAATAGGGCTATAGCACATTCGAGCTTGTGTTCATTAGAATAGGGTAGTTGTTTGGTCAGTATTCGAGTAGTGTCCTCTAACCAATACTAAGCTATTTCGGGATTGGCTTCATCAGTACCGGTGAAGGTATAAGCCCAGTGTTGAGCTAGTTTGTCAATCGGGGCTCTAGTTGGAGTAGCAGCAGGAGGATGAATAGAATGGTCTCGTTTCAAGGTAGTTACAAGATGATCGAACATCTCCTTCATGCTCAGGAGACATTCCTACTGCACATGATTTATAGCAAGAGCTTCCTGTTGAGCAGCATCTTGCGCTCTAGGTTCAGCTCGTTGCTGTGGAAGATTCTGTTCCATCCTCACACTATCTCCTTCATTTTAGGAGCCTACGAGACTTTCATCTTCCCAAGCGAGCCTTGTTTCAGTCATTATACGTTTAAATAGAATAATCAGGAATTTGGTTTAGTTAAGTAAAGACACAAGCTATACAATACAAGTCTCCTAGGTGGCACAAGTATCCTATATGATGCAAGAGAGCCCGGTTTAGTCCTAGAACCGACTAGAAAGCTCTGATTACCAATAAATGTAACACCCCTACCTCGGGTTAATAGTAAACTAGCTCGGGAGCGTTACCGAGTACAATACAAGCAAGAACAAGGCAAGAATAGGTTAACTCATCCCTATTAGATGAGTTATTTAACTAACAAGTAATCAAACATTGATGACTTAACATGTAAGCTATCTCATACTTTGTTTACAAGACATTATAGGTTACCAAACAATTTAATTAACATCATCGTACAAGTTTCATTCGAATAACTTAAGTGAGTACACATGTTTCCATTACATTTCATTGTTCCTTAGATTGATACATGTAACATTTCAATTGTACATACCTTGTCTCCAAGAAAGCAATATGCCGAAGCCTTACCATTCGGCATTTACCATACAAGCTTATAAAAATACTATAACATGGTATGTTTACACACGTAATTATCACATAACACCAGTCATTCGAATAACATAAGGCAAGCTTAATTTCTTTGAATCATTCAATATTTATATTCATATGCGCGTCAAGAGTCTATTACTTAATTCATAATATCAACCAAGTTCATAGATACTAAGCCCATTCAAAACATATATATACAAGTTCAAGTATTCAAAATGCATGCACAAGTCACTATATACATTCTAAGTGCCACCAACTAGGGGAGTACAAAACAAGTAAGAATCATACTTTAGCTATGCTTGTGTCTTGCTTCGAGCTCAAGAAATCAGGCTTCAGGATCAAGCAACGATCGAATCCTTTATCCTGTGGTTGGGAAGAATGAAAACAAGAGTGATAAGTACAATAATGTACTTAGTGAGGTAGCAACTAGTTCTAACCAATTGTTATATCAAGAGTCAAATAGTCAAGGATGATCCTAGCTAAGGATTTCAAGGCAATCGAATAGCATAAGAAGCAATATACAATGAATCATAATTCATGCTTTATCATTTCAAGAAATCAAGCTATTCATGGTCACATATCAAGTAGTCAAGCAATTCATGGTTACATATCAAGTAGTCAAGCAATTCATGGTTACATAACAAGAAATCAAAAAATTCATGCTTACATACAAGAAATCAAGCAATTCATGGTCACATATCAAGTAATCAAGCAATTCATGCTTACATGACAAGTAAATCAAGTATTCAAGTTTACATATCAAGTAATTCAAGTATTCAAGATTGTATTAGTTCATTTATTATCCTTTAACACAATCCTTGGTTTATAGTTTGTCTAGGTAATTGAGTCTATAACCAACTGTCGCCACAAGATGTACTGTAGTACTGGTCAACCCTCCTACTATCGCCAAAGACCACATACGTACCCTCCGTTTGTCGCCAATTAGGGGCCTTAGCCCTGGACAGTAGTCCACCCTGACACAATGAGCTCTAGACTCTAAGGCATGCCCTTCTACCTATTCAACTAGCAACCAAGGTTGTTTGATTACACTTTATTTATTCAAGAATTATCAAGCTTTTCAAGTTCAAGATCATGTATCATTCAAGAATCAATTCAAGCAAAGTATAGCAACATCAATAGGCACCATCAAGAATAAGAAATCAAGCATTCAAATTTTACAACACTTCAAGGATATAGTCAAGATTCATGTATTATCTAATTTCATACTTCCCTTATTGTTCATGTTTAAGTTAAATTAAATTCATTATCATGGCATATCAATAGCAAGAAGATAGTCATGCATATTTGGTTAAGACCTAAGTCCTAACCCTATTGTAAACTACACTCACAATACTCCAAGCTTAGCTAGTCTCGCAAGACTATCCCCTTTTCCTTGTCCCTTGAATGCTCGACTTTAGATCCTTCTCCAAAGTCCTCTCGTTGCTCTCATAAATCACATAGATAGGACAAGGTCAAAACATGTAATCACAAAATCATTCAACATAGCAACAACGTTAATACATCACATATACAAGACCAATAACATCTAAACTGCTGCTGCTAGGCAGCTTGTACACTATTTACTTAACCATGCATAACTTTCATTCCATAAGTCAGAATTTCAATTGGTTTAAACCGTTGTAAAGCTAACTTAATTTTCTTTCTAACCATATAGGCCTTGCATTTTAGTACTTTGCCAATTAATACAGTTTTGTTTAGCTTAAAGACAGGGCAATTTACAACACTGGACAGTTTGCATTGTCCCTAGTGTTTCATTTCTACAATTTGTTTTACAATCCAGAATTCAGTTTTGTTTTCTCCTAATGAATTTATACATGTTAAGGCATTGTCCATAAAATTTCCAGCCTTAAATTCTCTTTATACAATTTATGGTGATTTTTCAAAGTTACTGCCCAGAATAGAGTTTTCTGTGCAGATTTCACTAGGCTAGATTTTTAGCTTCATAATTCCTCAAAACAAGATTCTAACATTGTAATTCAACTTATTTTCATGTTCTTACATGGTTAGGTCAGTTTAATTCACTTAGAAATGTGATTAAAATAGGGAAGCATGTTTACACATTTTCAACTAGCAAAACAGTCCTTATCCTCAATTTCCAGCAACCATTCACACTTCCTTAGCAATTTGATCAATAACACTCAAAATTTTAAGGATGTTAGAAGCTAACAACACTATAACATGCATAAATTTCATCCTATTCAATTAATGACCAAAAATCATTTCAAGGATTTCTAAAACAGAATATCACAACATTAACCTCAAATCGATCCTATCCATTATTAACATAGCAATTCATTCCACAACATTCAATTCCATACTTCAAAATTTTTACAATCCAATACTATTTAATCAATATAACCTAGGCCAAACTAAACAAATTACTAAACAATTTGGCCATATAACAGGTGACCATTCGAATGGATAGAAAATATGCATAACATGAATTTAACTTCCTAATGTTTCTTCTAACAATGTGGTTCATGAAAAATTACAATTTAACAATCAATCTCAAATTAATTTAGGAGAAAGATCATATAATATATATTGACATATATAATCATCATCTATCAAAATAGGGCATTTTATACCCCATTATGCATAAAGTTATTTCTTTAACTGTAAAGGCTATTTAATATAAAACTATATTTTTTACCAATTTAGTAAAATTAAGTAAATATACTTTAAAAGTCTAATATTCAAAACATATTCGATGTGTATAAAATAACTATAATGCACTCACCTCGATTTTCTCACCCTCTAACTGTAAGCAGCAATATTCACATTACTTTTGATTTTTTATTTGCCTTTAACCTTGTTTTGCTCCCAATCTTGATTCGAATCTGTAAATATACCATTTACATGACGCATACCATTTCAAAGTATATGCTAGTACAATATACCATGCACATTTCACTCTATAAAGTTCATAAAATTATTTCAATACTCGATTGAAATAACAATACTTCAAACTACTCATTTAAACCTTAAAATTTCACATTTTTCCTCTTTTAGCATTTTAGGGACTAAAATGATAACTTTCAGAATTCATGTCCATTTTCAACATTTGAACCATCATTTCGTAGCATAAAACATGAAAACAGTGTATACACTTAAATTTCAGATTTGCCACTTTAGTCCCCTAACTTTACAAGCATGCCGAAATGATCCTTACACCATTTACTTCATCTTTTTGCTTCGTTCAACACTTAAGAAAATGTAAAACACCAAGCCAAAATCAATTTAAATTTCAAACATCAAGTCTCCATAATTTCTACACATGCCAATTTGGTCACCGAACTAAATTCAAGGATTCAAGCTTGAAATTTCAAATCCAACATCATATTCAAACAATTGGTTCCATTAATTCTTCAAATCAAATTCTAAAACTCTAAATGAAACCTAATATTTAGTTTAGGGCTAAAGAATTTAAACATGAAATTGAACTCGATTCATGCTTGAAAACAACACTACGACACTTAATTCATCAATGTTAATCCTTATTTCATTTGAATCCATAAACCCAAAATTCTCTATCCTCAATATATGAACATCTAACCATCAAACCATAAACAAATTATACCAAATGAAATAGAATTTAAAGGAGAACAACTTTGTATTTCATAAACTAATCTTGAATCCAACTGCAAATGCTTGAAAATCAAGCTTGAAATTTTTTCTGCTTTCTTTAGAAACCCACGGTAGCAAGAAATAAAGGAGCTGATTTTTTGGCTTTAAATTATGTCAAATGTCTTATTTAGCCACCTTATAACCTAAAAATCTTCTAGTAGTGAAATTACCCTTTCACCCCTTTAATCCAAGGCTCCAAAGCATGCCACTAGTCAAAATTTTCATCCAAGGGTCAAGATTAATTCCATGAGTTAGTATTTACCAACTTTGCCCTTGACAAAATCCATAATTCCAATATTATCTTTTTTGATCAAACGTTTGAGATTAAACATAGAAAATCAACCTAAATCCAAGGGTAATAATTCGTCCAACACATTAAGATTATCATAAACATGTGTAATGACATTTTTACCCTAATATTTATCAGATCCATAGATTTCTATTTGATCTGATATAACAAAAAATTATTAAGAACTTTATCGAATAATAACTTTTAATGCAATTCATGTACCAAAAATATGGGTAACACCATACTTCTCGTTTTAATGTGCTCTATCTAATTACGGAGTAAGAATAATTATTGAAAAAATTTACTATGTAAGGGATCTAAACTTTGCCAACTTTTCACTTTATACACCAAGTTTTACAAATTTTTCATTTTGGTCACTAATCAACTTTTGGGTTATTAAGCATTTAGTGGAATCAAATCCTAGGTTTAGCTGGTTCTAGGAAAGCCCCGAGGTGGAAGAGAGTCGTAAATAGGTGTCTAATAAATACATGCTAATAAATCAAAGACTTACTTAGTTTAAGCTGTAGTTTGATGGTGTAACATTGTTCTTTATTTGTGCATAATTCAATATGCCAAGAGGAGCGAATGAACATGACAAGAGTTGGGGTTTCATGAAGTGAACTATGATGATGAATATGTCCTAGACACTAAGGATGAGTTGGGAGACGATAAAGGCCAAGGGGCCAATTATTTTGGCCACTTGCATCGTGCCCTTCACGCATAGTGATGGCCATTCCTAGGCCTTCAGCTACTCTCCGAGAGACGCTGTTGAAAGACATTACCAGTATGGCACAAGGGACTTCCTTGGTTCGGGACAAGATGACACATTTAAGGGTGATCAATGGTTGTATGCCACACAATAGATTCTTCGACATATACAACTAGAGTTAGATGATAAGTTGGCATATGTCACTTCTCCATTGAAGGAGAATGCACATGCATGGTAGAAAAAAAATATAGTTGGGATAGCTTTCCAATCGACCTACATTGAATGGTTTCATTGACGAAATTTAGATAAACTATATTGGTGAAGCACATATTGACGACTTGAGGGATCGATTCACTCATTTGGTCCAAAGAAACTGGTCTATCTTTAAATATGAGAAAGAGTTTCTACAGCTGAACAAGTTTGCCCCATAATTGATTGCTACTGAGGAATTAAGATGCAAGAGGTTTAGACAGGGTCTGGAGCAGGAAATTCAAATGTACTTGACTACCAACCCACTAGAGATGTTCTTAGAATTGGCCACTAGTGCAAAGGTACTTGAGAAAGTGGATGACATGTCACATGGTCAGGCTAGTGGGTAGGGAGGTTCGAGTGGGAAAACTCAGAACTTCTTCAACAATTCACAGTACTACTCTATAAGGAACAAAGGTTATGGAGGATCTAGGAGAGGAGCATCAACACAGTTTGTGAGGTCAAACTGTAGGTTAGAGTCTGCTAGCCGTAGGAGACCCTGGTCACCATCTTCTATAATGAGTTATGAAGGCTCGGCGAGAAGTTCAAGCGCATCTGTGTGTGATAAGTGTGAAGGTAGTCATCATGGAGATGTTATGGGAATACTAAAGTATGTTATGGTTGTGGGCCACCTGGACACTTTATGAGAGACTACCTCATAGTTGCTGACACCACTCTGGTTCAGACTCAAATGCCCTATAACACAACTCAGAGAGGTTGGGGTTTTGATAGAAGAGGAGCGAGCCAATTGTTGGGACGTTAGAGTAGCTCACAGTTTAGTCCACTACAAGGTCACCAGAAGGTAGTATGCAGTAAAGGCTTAGGAGAATTGTGAGGCTATCGATGTCATCTCAGGTACCTTTACTTTGTTTTCAGTTTCCTTTGTAGCATCAGTGGACTCGAGGTTTACCCATTCCTATATTCGTAGTGAAATTTCCCATCAGTAGGGTATTATTGTTGTTGACCTCCAGGTTGGGTTTCGTGTGAGTAGTCCCTTGTGATACAGTATTTTGGTGGATAAAGTTTATTAGAGGTGTTCTATTAAGGTTCAAGGTTCAATATTTCCAACCGATTTGATTGTATTTTCGTTCCAAGAGTTTGATGCTATCTTAGGGATGGATTGGTCTTTTGAGCATGATGCAAGTTTAAGATGTAGGGCTAAGTACCTTAAGCCCTATCGTTCAGATGAAGTTAGGTTGATAGTGAAAGATGAGAAGAACCATTGTCTTTCCCAATGTAGTGTTGGCTTTGTTGGCACAAAATATGATCCAACAAGGTTATGAAGTATTCTTGGCTCTTGTTGTTGATACAAGGATTGAGGGTTTGATGCTTGAGAGTCTTCAGTCCGTTAGCAAATTTGCCAATGTTTTTTTCATAGTTACTTAGACCACCCCTTGATCGTGAGTTAGAGTGTAATATCCCAATTCTTGCTTAGTGGCTAAAATGTAATTTTTAAAAGTTTAGGGGTTAAAGTGTAAACTTTAGAAAAGTTTAGGGACCAAAGTGTAATTTTAAAAAGTTATGTAATTTAACCCCGTAAATGGATAGTTCACCCCCAAGAGTGGTACTTATGTGTTATCGAAATTTTCATACGAGGCTTATATTATTTGAATTTGGATCGAATAAAATTATTAAGCGTGCTCAGGCCAGGGAAATATTAGGATGGGTGACCTCCTGGAAGGTCCCATAAAAATGTTTCTGATCGATATGTTGGACTCAGTAAGAGTAGAGAAAATTCGTATGGATTATCGATAAAGGAATTCTAAGAGAAATTTTACTCTATGAAGATTTTTTATAATTATCGGAATAATAGACTGAGTTAGAAAAATTCAGTCTAAGTCCTTAGAAAAAAGAGAAGTTTTTATGGGATAATAGAGTTTATTTCCCGAATATGGAAATATAGAATTTTCAGAATAAATCCAATAGTTAAGAAAGGGTAAAATTGCAGTAGAAGTATTTTATGGATATCAGTATATCAGATCGAATTGAAATTTTTAAAGAAAGTTCAAACGATGATGGAAATATTCATAAAATATTATTTATGAATATTTTATTACATTTGGTCGGATTCTAACTAGATTTAGTTAGATGGTGATGGAATGGCAATTTTCAAGTCTTGTTAGTAAATAAAGTCTAGTTGGAGGGCAAATTGACATTTGCCATGGATGGCATTTTTGAAATATTTTAAAACTTTGAGGGTAATTTTTGAAGAAGATTTACACATGGATTAAATCATGGTCATTGATTTTAATGAGATTGAATCTTGGCCATTATAATAAAAGGGAAAAATGGTAATTTACTAGTAAATGAATTTAATATTCATTTAATTAGGTCACATGGATTTAAAACAATTAAAAGATGAGAAAAATCTTTCTCATCCACTATACATGCTGTTCAAATTCAATAAAAGAGAAAGGGGAAGAAGTTTTCAAATTTCAAGCTAAAAATTTGGAGATTCAAGTTTAGTTTCAAGCAAAGTTTATTTAGGTAAATTATTCTACACTTGATTCTCTTCATTTTGATAGTATTTTTGCATGATAAAGTCAAGTATGAGTTATGTTCATGGATGAGGATGGTTATGATTTTGATAGTATATGATGGAATTGAAGTTGCATTGTGTAGAATTAATGTTATAAACATGGAATCAAGCTTGAAATTGGATTAATTCCATGTATGAAGTTATAAACCCTAACCCTAAGATTTGGGGGTTTTGGTTAGGAAGCTAAATTAAGGATGGAATTGATTGAATTATGATGTTATGAGACCTATTTTGATGATATGGTGAATAATTTCCCCAAGCTGTCAATTTAGGGACTATTTTGAAATTATGGAAAATTAGGGGAAATTATTGTAAATTTTATTTTAGCATTAGAATCATTGAATTATGGTGAAAGTAGCTTGAATTGGTGATTAGGGACCAAAATGAAAATTTTGAAAGGTTAGAGGACCATTTTGGCATTTGAAGAAATTAGGGACTAAATTGTCAAAAATTTATTTGATGTTGGAAATGGGCAGAAAATAATATTTTGAGCTTGAATTGACAATTTAGGATCAAAATTGTACATTTGGAAAATTTTGGTGACCTATTCGGCAACTTTAAAAAGTTAAAAGGGGGATTTTGAAAATATTAGATTAAGGAGGGATTAAAGAGTAATTATTGAAAATGTGATCAAATTGGCTTGAAATGATGAAAAACAACCATTTTGGCAAGAAGGGGAAAATAGAGAATTATTTTGGAAATTTATTATTTTGACAGTGGCTTAGATGAAAATGAGTTAGAATTGAAGATTCAAGCATGTTATGAAAGTTGAAGGATTGAAATGACAAGAAAGGAAAATTTTAAGGACGTTTTCGAAATAAAAGTATGGTGAAGGACTAAATTGAATAAAGCTGAAAGTTGAAGGAAAATTTCAAGAATGTTAGAAAATAAATGAATGGTTTATTTGTACATGAATTTATGTACAAAAGTGAAGTAGTGACTAAAATGTCACTTTTATAAATTTTGAGGACTAAAAGGGTATTAGTCCAAAATTAGTAAATGATTATGAAAATTGTTCAAATTAGGCTTGAACAATTGGTTAATGAAGGACCTAGGGACCAATTCGACAACTTTGAATAATATTGGGGGAATTTTTAGAAAATTTTATATTCGAATTGTTATGTTTAAGAATCAAGTTAGCAATGTTAAATTTAAGTTTAACGTAAGAGAAATGATAAATATGTTTGATTGGTCTTATACAGTTATAAAAGAGATCGAAAGAGAACCAGTGATAAAAAAGAAAGATAAAAACCTCGAGTAAGCTTAGTGAGGCATACTATTACATGGCCTAGGTGAGTGCATTTCTGTATGTTTGCATTATGTTAAAATTGGAATTGTATTTCTCTATAATACATGATATGATACATTGCTCGATATGACAATCTTGATGGAATACCAGGTACGAATTATTGTTTGCATAAATAATGATGCATTATGCATACATGAAATATGGATAATGACAAGACTAAAATGAAACAAGATACACCTGGGGATCTACGCCCATAGTGTAAATGCACTAACAAGGTGTTTAATATAAGGAGCAAATAGCATCTTTATATGAGGAGCAAATAGCGTCCTCTCGAGTACGTATTCCACAAGGCACTACGGTGCAGATAGGCTACGGGGTTTCCATGGGCCTCTAGCCAGACACGTTAATAATAATATAAGATGGTTATATGATAGATCATGAGCATGCAAATGACTGCATGATGATACATGAGTTACATGATATTGATGATACATGATCTATATGAGAGTTGCTACATGATATTGATGATACTTGATTTATATGATATACAAATGATTGTATAACAAAATATGATCATGATAGAGTATATGTAAATGACTGCATAATAAAAGTATGACCGTGATATGATACATGATATTATGAGAATATGTTATACAATATTAACATGAATTATATGATAGTTGTGATACATGACACATGTATATTATGATATACTTGCCATGTTACAGAGAAATATGAAATGCACCTTTATATTACATATTATATCACATCAACTCATGTTTAAATGAATAAGTTTAATTGCCTCACTAAGTTCGTACTTAGCGTGTGTCTTATGTCAGACGTAAGTTCCCCGAAATTGCCTAGCGAAGATGAGCTGAACCTTTGGAAAAATCAAGTTACTAGAGTAAGTCACAGTAAGTACATCCTTATTGTAAATTGATATCTAGTGGGCATGTAAATGTTTTATAGTACTGTTTTAAAGTATATGTTTACTAGTTAAAGATATGCTTTTGTGATGAATAAATTTAGAAATATAGTTTGGCAATAGTAACAATGAATTTTGGTACAGTTAAACATAGTTTAACCCTAATCGTGTAGAAGTTTTTTTAAAATCTATAAAGGGTCTAGGCAGTGTACATAGTTTTCACCTTGAATTATTTTTTTATTTCAGAAACTCAATTGTGAATTTTACAAACCAATTCAGGGTCAAAACTAGCTGCAATAGACTGACATAGTTTTTAATTCAAAACCGAGAAAGGGTTAAACAACAATAATGAATTTTGGTATAAAAAAATTTACAAGTCAAGATTTCTTTCAATGACTCCGTAACATCTATAATGTATATTCGACTTACGAGTATATGTTAAGGGTGTTACATAGAGTTTCAGATTAAGGTAAATATTGGGTACGATACCATATCCATTGCTCCTTACCACATGAAATTGATAGAATTAAGAGAGCTAAAGAACTAGATTCAAGAGTTGTCAGAGCTAGGATTTATCCAAACGAGCATCTCATCTTGGGGTACAATGGTCTTATTTGTTAAAAAAGAAGGATGGCTCGATGAGTTTTTTATTGATTATCATCAACTTAAAAAGGTAACGATGAATAACCGTTATTCTCTTCCAAGTATTGATGAACTTTTTGACTAGTTAAGGGTTGCATGTGTTTTCTCGAAGATCGACTTAAGGTCTAGGTACTACTAGTTGAAATTTAAAGATGAGAATGTGCAAAAGACCTCTTTTAGGTCCTGGTATATCCATTATAAGTTCTTGGTCATGCCTTTTGGGGTAACAAATGCACTTGCAGTTTTTATGGATTTGATCAACAGGATCTTCCAACCTTACCTAGATCAGTTTGTAGTGGTCTTCATTGATGATATTTTGGTTTTCTCAAGTTCGGAGGATGAACATGATTATCACCTTCGTATCATTCTTCAAACTTTGAAGGAAAGGAAACTTTACGCTAAATTCAGTAAGTGTGAGTTTTGGCTTTCTGAGATGGCATTCTTGGACCAGATTGTTATAGTGGATAAGATTCATGTGGATCCACAAAAGATTCAAGCAGTGGTGGAATGGAAACCACTTAGGAATATCTCTGAGGTATGTAGTTTTCTTTCACTTGTTGGGTATTATCGATGTTTTGTCAAGGGATTCTCCATTATTACAGCTCTTTTGACAATGTTGTTGTAAAAAGGAGTTCCATTTGAGAGGAACGGGAAAAGACAAAAATGTTTTGAGCAACTGAAGGCTTACCTTGTAACACCCTTAACGTATATTCGATATTCGAATAAACATTAAAGATGTTACTAACTGATTTGCATTAATTTTCAGACTTGTAAATTTTTTTATATTCATTTGATGCAAAACAAATTTGATTAAACAACCTTTTCTCAGTTTTCACTAAATTACAAATCTTTCTAGAGTTACCTAGTTTCGACCCTGAATTGCTTTATAAAATACTTTAAGAAGTTATTAAAATGAAAATATAATTCAGGGTGAAAACTATGTGTGCTGCCTAGACCCTTTCTTGATTTGTGAATCGCTATGCGATAAACAACCAATTAAGTTTAAAAAATCGTTTAAAGCATCTTTTCTAATATTCTTAGTTCCTCAAATTAAGTCATGTTTCTAGATCATACAAAATAGCTACTTATTTAATATCTATACATGCCCCACTAGACTAGGATGTGGTGATACTTACTGATAATGCAGGCTAACTTGTTCCAACGATGTGTAGCTCCTTTTCTGCTATCTTGTCCGAAGTACCTACGTATGATACGAAACACACGCTAAGTATAACTTAGTGAGGCATAATCATAATAATGTAAATAGCTGTATTAAGCATGATGTTTGGTAAAGCATGATACCCATGTAATGAACATGTACTGTAATATGTGTGTAACGTAGGAATAATCATGTAAGAAATTTGTACTACAATAATTTTGTACTGTAAAGTCATGTAATTGTACTGTAAAATCTTATGGCCCAAGGTAAATATCAACTCTTACCTATGTCATAGAACAGTGTAATACAGTTTCTGCAAAATGGCAAGCGTGTCCCAATTGCAGTTGATAACATTTTATCATGCATAGAACTACCTTACATGTATAGTTCATTAAACCAATATAATATTCAAATCATAGGATTCGATATGTTTTACCAGTCTTGTGTGCATTAAGCTTTTTAGCTTAACTAACTGAATAATTGCATTTCAATTATTATAGCCCAAAGTACAAAATCATGCGATGCTATGGTACGCGAGACATTACGACACCATACTATCTACGATGTCGTAGTGTCTGCATCGCTGAAGCGATTGAGATAAGTACGTACTTTGGGATGCCATTTGCTCCTCATACTCGCACATTTTGTGCTTTGTAACACCGTAGTGTTTGAACAGACTCCGTAGAGTCTATCTCGACCCCGAAGAGTCTATCTCGACCCTGAAGAGTCTATCTCGCACTGTAGTGCTATAACGCAGCTGCTAAGACCCTATGGATATCCAACTATACCAAATATCCTCATGTGAATCTATGGTATACGAGTCATCATAATGACACCGTAGTGTCTGCAACGCCGTAGAGTCTGATGGTGAGTATGCACTCAAGGACGCTCTTTGCTCCTCATTATCGCACTTTTTGTGCTAATCGACACCGAAGTGTCTAATCATAGCCGAAGTGACTGCAACGACGTAGCGTCTGATATCAACACTAAAGTGTCTAGATCACACCGTAGTGCTGGATTACAGCTGCTATGACTCTATGGATATCCAATTATACCAAAGACTCTCACACTAGTACTTGGGCATAATAATATAATATTTTCTTATTCAATATCCAATCCTTCAATACTGTTATCCAAAATTCGATAATGGGCAGTTCATATCCAAATATCTAAAATTCGATTTACCTTGAGTAAATCATTATGCTACAATCATTGTATCAATATACCACTTAATATTTCATGTTATTTGCATAAATAAGCCATCATACATTTTTATTTATACCAAGGTCGGTTCATCGCAAGTCGTCATATTTATTAATATGTCATAAATACATATAATGCAATCACTCATATCACATATAAAATAAATAAGTAAAAATGCGTTCACTTATGTCACATATATAATAAATAAGTAAAAATGCACTCACTCATATCATCACATATATATAAGTAACAATGCACTCACCTGGGCCACGCATGATATTAGCCTCACTAAGCTATTTCGATACTTTTTCCTTATTTTCTTTTGATCTGGTACCTTTAGCCTCATCAATAGCTGTACAGTACCATTTGAACATACATAACAATATTCATGTTAGATTTTTAACCTAACATTGTTTAACTATACTATACTAGTATAATTATCCAAATATAAAATATTTCCAAAAAATTTCACTTTTTCCTTTAATAATGCTGAATTGTTCATTATGGCCACTACTGACCATTTTGCACATTTTACAATTTATTCCAGCTTGAATCACAAATTATTCCACAATTCCATCATTTTCACTAACTTTTATCAATACCCCTTTCATCTACTAACTTTTACGAAAGTGACGTTTTAGTCACTAAATTTACACATAAACTTGTATCGAATAATTAATCCAACATTTCTATAACTTTTCTCACATTTCCCCTACTTTTAGACCAAAGCTAAATTGGTCCTTGAACTATCCAGGACGGTCGAAATGGTCCCTTGCTAATTCCTCTCTTGTCAAATTAGTCCCTTGGATTCTAATTTCAATTCTAACTTTATACAACATATTCGAATCATAAAATCTCATAATCATAATTTTCTTAAAACTTTCCCATTATTCTTCCATGTGGCCAAATTGGTCACTTAGCTTTTCTAGACACATTTTTCATCATATAATACCCAAATTTTACCGAGCTTAATAATAAATAATTTATAAATAAGTAAATAATAGTTCATAAAGTCCTTTTACATATCCATTACATAAATTCAAAGCCTACAAGCCCATATTCCAAAAGGCCCATTACAAAAGTTAAACAAACCCAAAAAAACTGTTTTCCCGCCCATATCATGTTTATCAAATAAAAAGGCCCAAACAAACACAAATGTGTTTGTTTAGCCCGCCCAAAATGGCCACGTGGCTCGCTACTGGCTCGTTCATGTTTCACCAGGATCAAACTCAGACCGTGCCAGCTGTCAACAGCTAAAATCCCATTGACGTCAGCAGTCAGACCCTATATAAATAGGAGAGAGAAATGTCAGGAGTAATTAATTACAATCATTAATAGATACTAAATAAAATAATAATAATAATAAAAGAGAGAGAAAGTTACCTCGGGAAATAGAACTGTCATTGGAAAGATGCACCGCCATCGGGAAGAGGAAAGGTCATCAGAGAAGTTGGCGAAGAAGCTGGTTCGTTTCCGGGAAATCTAATTGCCATTGTGATTACACCGTCGTGAAGGTAATCTTCTTGTTCCCCTTTTCATTTCTTTACAAAATAAACATAAAAAACATTAGATCAAGATAAAAATACAATAAAATTGAAACGTTGAATATATATAAAAATGAGTTCCAATGGTGCTTATCTATTTTTGGAAGTCAGAGGAGCTTTCTGAGGGTAATGGTGGAGTCGAAGAGGGTTCGGTTCGGGTAGCTTAGGCTTTAAGTGGTCAGAGTTGGGTGGCACAGCTGAGCTGGGCTAGATTACATTGTAGGGCTTGGAAATTGAGAAATTTTTGGTTTTTAGGGTTTTGAATACGGTGGCGGACGGTAGCTGAAAATCACCCCGTGGTGGCCGAAAATAACACCACGATGGCCGGAGTGGGGACATGGATGATCGGAGCTCTGACGCCGGTCAAAAATCGCCAAGTAGTGGCCAGTATCGTCTACGACTACCGGGATGCGAATCTCGATGGCCGGCGAACGACCAATGGTGATCGGAGTTGGGTGGATATGGATTGAAGGGCGGTTGATAGGGTGTTTTTATGGTCGAAAGGTTTGGAGTTCATCCAAAATGGATGAACACAGATGAATGTTCATCCAAAAAGTGAGGTTTTTAATCGAGTTTGAGGGTTTTACAGGGTTTGAATCTTGTTAGAGTTGATAGAGTTTTTTTATGAGAGCTGAGTGAGGAGAGAGAGTGTGGGGTGAGAAATGGCCAAGTTGGTCCGGTTTAGGAGTATATATGGGGTGAGAAATGGATCGGGTTAGATTTGCGCACTCTGATACGGATACCATTTGGTTTTGGCCTAAAATTTTGTTTCCTTTCAATTTGGTCCCAATTCCCTTTTAATTAGAGCTCCTAGCTTTGTTTCCTTTCAATTGAGTCCCCATACCCCATAGTTAAAATTCCCAGATTTTATAATCCTTCCAGTTTAGTCACCCTAGGCTTTGTAATTGGACTTTAAATTTTGTAATCATTTCGATTTATTCCTATAATAATAATTTGAACTTTACATTCCAATTTGTTTTTAATTTAATTTATTTAATTGTTTAATTTAATTAAATGTAATTAATTTATATGTATGATTGCATGTTTTAAATATAACATATAGTATTTTGTTTAGACAATTCAAATACTTAGATTTAATTAATTAAGATAGAGCCTTTAGTTAGGTTTCTCTATTTAGGATTTCAATAATTAAGTAGGATAGACCATTGTAGTAATTAGATGTATGTTAAATGTAATTTTAAAATCCAAATTTGGATGATGTTCCATTGTTTACAATGGGGTGTTATCACAACATGGATTTTAGTAAACTATATTTAATATATATTTCACTTAAAATTGAACATCAATTTAGTTCCTTAATTAAATTTAAACAATTAATTAAGATACATTGTAGTTAATTAAATGTATATTGAATAGAACCTTTGAGGCTCAAATTTGGACGGTGTTCCATTGTTTACAATGGGGTGTTATCTCAACATTGGTCATAAAGGTGTATATTCGATATACATTTCCATTTATAATATTGACTTAACTAATTGGTTAGAGCCTTAAGTAGGATTAGAACTTTAACTAATTAGAGGAATTAATTAATTAGGAATATGGTTAATTTAAGGGCTTTAAATATATGGAAGGTGTTCAAGCAATTGGCATTTTCTCATAAAAGCCATTAAATTAAATAATATTCATAGTTTTAAATAATTAATTAGAGCTTGTTTAGGATTAATACTTAAAATCAACAAGACAATAAAAGGGCATTCATTAAAAACCTTTGATGCTGGAAATTCATTTTTAAATATGAATAGGGGTGCCACCTAACAGGGTGCTTTTAATCTCATATTCGAACAAAATGAATTTCCTTATAAAGGATCTCTGCATTCAGAATTTAAATTCAATTAATAATTATGGGATAAATTAAATTCAAATAATTATTCAAAATGCCACGTAAAATTAAAGGTACCGATAACGCTCGTTCGTAGGGGTGCTAATCATTCCCTACACCTAACTGACTCCCGAGCCCAATTTTCAAGATAGAATCTCTAGTTTGTTTTTTGGTGTCCAATCTACCTCGAAGTGATCGGTGGCGACTCCAAAATGTTTTTTAAAGGATAAATAAATAAAATCCAATTTAATATGAAAAAACCCTAAGTTTTCAAGATTAAATTAAAAATGGCCAGGAAACCTTAATTTTCAAAAATATCGATCGTCGGGCTATTTTTACACACCCAATTTTTAAAAATGGCCGCGACAGCTTGGCGACTCCGCTGGGGATCATTAAAAAAATTGAGAGTCGGGCCTAACTAAATTTACGTGGCATTTTGGCATTTTAGGATAGTAGTTTCAATTTAATTTTTCCATAATTATTGGATGAATTTTTAGGAAAAATGCAGATATCTTTTTATTGTGTGATATAAATTGTCATTCATGCATAAGCCCTCTACCCAGGCTTTTCACCTTTAAGTGAGAGTGAGGCATAATCTTACATGAGTTATTCAGCTCCATGATCGGGTTTTGTCCTCCTTTCGGCATACCAACCTTATACACCGTGAGGTTATGCCTCCGCTATAAGGGGTCGTATACTCCCAAATTGATGTCTTACTAGTCAGTAATGACAGTTTGGGTACCCAGAGTCTAGATCGAAACCCACATGCTGTAATAGAAGCCTACCCCACTAAAGCCAGGCAGGGGACCTAGGACAGGGTGTTGCTGATTTAAATTTATTTCTCTAGTTATTCTTGTGTGCAAAATAAATTGTTCTCTGGTTAATTTTATGCAATATAATTTTTTTTCTTGTAATAATTTTTTTGCTTACAGTATTACTTCATCATATTGACACATTTTTTTTTGTTTTCTGTGTTTTGTTATATGTTACATTGCATTCATGAGAGGTATCAGTTTGAGAATTAGTCGAGTAGGCAATGGCCATAAGAGCTGAAGGGTCTGATAGACAAGTAGAGGATAATATGTCACTGTGAACTAGATTCGAGAAGACACAATACAAGAACAAAGACAATATCCGTAGAGACCAGATGTCATTAATGCAAGATTGTACTGGAAATTTTTGAACATGATGAAGTTTTGCCAAAATCAGTTTAATTTGAGAACCATAAGACGTGAATACGAAGAGTCATTTTCAATAAACTTTTAAAATATAGTGTTGCTGTCAGACAGTTAAATGAATCAAGAGTCGTTTAGAGGCAGGAGTCGTTTATTAAGTTCGGTATAATTATTCGCTTTTTGGGAGAATACATGTAACATCAACAATAGAGAAGTACGAGGCTTTTTGGGGGTAAAAAAAGAAAAGAATAGGGTTTATACAATGCTCAACAACGATTCAAGTTTCAAGATAGAGTCAGTGACAGTTACAAAATAAACAAGATGCAGTATTCAAAAAAACAACAAACAACAACATAACAACAATGATAACTAGAGGGGGAATAAATAACATATGAATTGAAGAGGCATTTAGGGGCCGAGGTTGACAGGAAAGAACCCAATGAAGAATGGAGAATTTTGAACTCAGAGGCGATACCCAGGTTTCACAAATTATGAAATTCATCGAAGAATACCATAATTAGGGAAAATGCTGATTTTTAACAAAAATGAGGAGCTTAGAAAAGGGGCAGAATTAGAAAAGTACAGTATAACAATTGAAAGAACAGCTCGTGAGTTTCAAAGAGATACTACAATGAAGGACAAAGTACTGAAAGTCAAGCTAGGGTAATGATCCAGGGTATCCAGAAACAAAGTTGTGTAGTGATAAACTTTAGGAATCAAGTGCGGGGATTGCATGGCATGTGCAGATTTTATTCGATGAGGTTATGAACCTACAACAACACTCGCATATTGACACCGAACCAGTACAGATGATGACTTAGAGCTGAACAAAGTGATCAACCCAAAAGAGCTGGAGCTAGTGACATATTGCCTTTTCTCTGTTTTCGACCCTTTAGTTAGATAGGTGTTGTACTAATGACTGGTTCTTGAAATCGATACCTTGTGCATTCATGCATTACAAAATTTAAATATTATATTGCCCTTTTGTTTAAAATATTGCATTACATGTTGCTTACCTTGCTTGAGCCAGATAGGAACCTAGGTCAGGTGCTGTAAATTTAAATACGTTTATTTGGTTATTCTCTTTGATCAATATAACTTGTCTTGCTATATGTATTTTTGCCTTTGAGATCATCTTTACATTATTGACTTATTTCTTTTGTTTTTGTTTTATTTTCCTTTACATCACATTTTCATGGAATAGAGGTATTGATTCAAAGATGGTTGTCATTAGAAGACGATCATGATGGATAAGGGGATTCATAGGCCGATAGAAGAGAGTGCAAGTATCAAGCAATATTATGGTCAAACAATAGAAAGAATGAAGGGTAGTTCATCCAAGTGTTACACATCAGGTTTTATTAGTGTTGATGCTAACAAAAATGAGATGCAAGAGCTGAAAATACAAATGGCTGAGATGATGACATGATGACGACTATGACCAAGGAAAAGGGGCATATTCAGTTTAAAGGAGAAGTAAACAAAAAAAGTACATGAGTAAACAGTCGAGTTGGCACGCTGATACAATTTGCATCAACAAATCAACTGGAGGTGTAATTGAGCCAAATTTCAAGAAAGTGATGACATGCCAGATAGAAATTCAAGAAAGAAAGAAGGATGGAGGATCTTTTAATTCAATTCCGATGACATATGCAGAGTTGCTTCCAATACTGAGTGTGATACCCCAAAATTTACTAAGATGATTAAGGGTCATTTAGTACTAAGATAATAGCTTAAAAGCTAACTTAGCGACTAAAATGACAAAAATGCAAAAGTCGGGAATTCTCTAATTATGGGTTTTAAAAAGAAAATTTCTAAGGTTTAAAGGTCACATGTGATACATAGTGAATTGAATAAGGTTTTCTTAAAGTTTGATTGAATTTCAAGGAAATTTGGAATGGGAATCTAATCTTAAAAAGTTAGTGACCAAAATGAAAAGTTGGTAAAAGTTCAGGGATCTAAGTGTAAATTTCCCCAAGAATAATTTTTATTCAGTATGAGGATAAATTCGATCAGAATGAGGATTTTGGTAATAATTTTGGAAGTTAGAGTGCAGTAGAAAATATTAAATTTTTATCGACAAAAGTGGTTAAGCGTGCTCAGATTGGAGAAATGCTTGGATGACTTTCTTGGAAGTGTCACATATTGGTATTTTAACCAGTAAAAAGGATTCAGAAAAAGTAGGAAAAGTTTGTATAAATGTTTAATGAAGAATTTTCAAGAAAGATGTTACCCGATAGAAATTTTGGGTAATTATCGATATTTTTGGATCTAGTCAAATTTCTAAGTTTGACTTTATTAAAGTGGAGATTTTGTATGAAAGTATGAATATATTCATGGAATCAAGGAAAAATGTGATTCCTGAATTAGAGTTGATAGTTCGATAAAGGAAAAATCGTAGAAGGTGAAAATCGGGAAATTGGATCGAACAAAAATCATAAATGATATTTTATGATTATTTAATGATGATGCCCAGTTGGATTGGAACCAATCTAGTTCAAAAGTAATAGAGTGGCATAATTTTGAACTAATTGTAATTTCCACTTAGTTAAAGGGGTATTTTTGGAAAGAGAAAAAAATGAATTTAAATTCATTTTTAAATGGACATGTGGCCTTTTAAGGTTTTATATTGGATTTATTTGTTAAAATTTTATAACCAAAAGTTCATCTTCTTCCCTAATATTTCAAAAAGAAGAGAGAAATTTGGGGGAAATGTTCAAAATTTTTCTAGCTCAAATTCAAGGCATTTGATCAAGAATTCAAGCAAGGTTGTTCGAGGTAAAGTGATATACTCTTCATTATCTATGTTTTGATAGTAAAATTGCATGGAATTATGAAGTATTAGATTAGGGTTTAAAGATAGAGAAATTAGGGTTTCATGGATTATGATTGAAATTAAGTAGTAGATGATGAATTAAGCTTAGTTTTGATGAAAACAAGCTTGAAATCAAGTTAATATCATGTTGAAAGTAATAAACCCTAATCTTTAAATTTAGTGTTTTAATTAGGATTATGGAATTGATGATGAAATTGAAGTAATTGTGATTCAAGAAGCTTAATTTTGATGTTAGAATGAAAAATCCCCATTTGAAAAATTTAGTGACCAATTCAAAAATGTTAAGGGGGGATTATTCTTGAATTTCTATTTAATGGGGGAAATAAGGTATTTGTGATGAAAAGTTTATTTTAGCATATTAGAATGCCAATTGGATCAAAAATAAATTTTTAATAATAAAGGACCAATTTGGCTACTTGGGAAAATTTAGGGACTAAAAACTCAAAAATTTATTTGATGATGGAAATGGGTATAAATGATATTTCAAATTTGAATTGACAATTTATGACCAAATTGAAAGTTTTGAAAAGTTTAGGAACCCATTCGAGAATTTGAGAAAATTAAGGGGATGTTTGTGAAATTATTGTTTTGAAGAAAGATTAAAGAGTAATTATTGAAAATGTGATCAAATTGGCTTGAAATGATGAAAAATGACCATTTTGGCAAGAATTGGAAAATAGAGGATTATTTTGGAAATTATTGTTTTGATGGTGGCTTAGATGAAAATGAGCTAGAATTGATGATTTAAGCTTATTAAGGACTAAAATGAGAGAATTTAAAACTTTCCAAAGTTTAGTGACCAATTCGGTCGAATGGAAAATAAAAGGGAAAGTGTTGTAATTATTGGTAATAGGTGACTACTTGAATTAAATTTAAACTCAAATACCTTGGTAAAATTAGTGACTAAAATGTCACATTAGTAAAGTTTGAAACTTTATGGAAAATAACTCGAATGATTTTGAAATAGAAGAATTGGAACATTTAGAGCATGAATAGTTGTTGAATGTTCAAATTGGTCATTAAGGACTGTAATAAGTTTTGAACTGTACAAGGAAGAAAGGAAAATACTTGTAAATGTTATATTCGAGTGATTATATTAACAGTTACGATATCGTTAGATTGGGATCTAACAAATATTTCCTTTATTTGATTTATAAAGTTCAAGTTCGAATCAAGAGAGGTTCGTGGGGTAAGAAGAAAAAGTTTAAAAAGGACTTGGTGAGGCATACAACTAAATGGCCCAGGGGAGTGGAATGCATACATCACATTATACATGGATGTTTCATACATCACCGGTAGGACTTGCGATGAGTCTACCTGGTTTATATATTGTTATGATAATTAAGTCATTGATCATATATTTGACATATTTTAAATATGTCAAAGATTGAAAATAAATGCATTGATCACTAGTTATTGATAATGGTATACTATGAATGTTATTTCGAGTATGGACTGGTTTATGTTAATATAAATTGGTATACATTACCATGGATGAAATATTTGATGACATAATGATATAGAGGTTCAAAGGTATAGTTGTCAAGCCATAGAGTAATAAACAACTGTATAAATATTCTAAGCACTTCAGGTAAAGTGTAAATTTCATTAATGGTATTCTCCGATAAGTATACTGAAGCACTTTGGTGCTAAGCACTCCTGGTAGAGTGCAATAATACACTATACTCAAATAAGTATGGGGGATGACTTGTGTACATAGAAGCTCTTAATTTTATACCTTGGGCTAAGTAAATTGAAATGAATCAAAGAAATAGAATGATAAGCTTGAAAGCTTGCATATAGAAATGGAAAAAGGTATCGGTAAGCATTGAAAGCTTACGGATGGAAATGATAATGGTATTTGTAAGATCTAATCTTATCATTTTGATATACATATATGCTATTACATATTTATTTATGTTAACGAGCATGTGATGGTAAGGTGATCATATGCATTGTTAATTATTAGTATTGATATTGATATTATGACAATTGCACTTGAATTCGAATCATTGCCTCACTAAGTGAATACTTAGCGTGTGACTGTTTCACGCGTAGGAAAATAGGAGCGTTTGGAGTAAGGAGCACTAGTGGACATCATCTATCAAGATCAGGTACATCAGTATCAGTAATATAATATTTGAGGTTGTTTGATATTCACTAATTAGCATGTTTATAAAAAGGTTATGCATGCTCTGATATAAGTCGTATTTTATTTGGAATCTGGATGAATTTTAAATCAGACTGTTTTTAGGCAGTTTCGCTAATTATATAAAGTCAAATTAAATTGATAAGTTGCTGCCTGAAATTAAACCTGATTTGAAGACGAAAATACAAAACTTAAACTTTACGCGATTAATTAGATTTGTAAATAAAGACTAAATTGTAATATTTTTTTAAAACCAATTTTTACCGAATTATAAACATTTTATAGTTTTACAAATGTTTTGTGACATCTCTGTCTCATATTCAATGATGGATACGAGAAAGGGGAGTTACACTGAGAGAGAAAAATCTTGTGGTCTGAGCCCTGTTTAAGTCTATAGTGCCTTCATCACCCAAGGGTTATGGTATTAGTATAGCATGTGATTACCATCGAGAAAGTTTAGATCATACTATTGAGAATTACGAGGCTTTGAAGAACAGGAATAAAAATCTTGTTAGAGAAGGCATGTTGAGTTTTGAAGATGGAAGGACCAAATTTCCTAAAAGCCTGACAATTAATAGAACACTTGGAGATACAAAAGTGAAAGAAAGCATAAGCCTATCAGAATCAAGTAAGGGTCCAAGGCAAAGTTCAAATTCTAGCGTTCCATCAGCCGATTATCAGAATACATGAGATCACAAACATCATTTCCATCCAATTCCTAATTCATATAAAGAATTGTATCCTCGATTGTTAAAGGCCCGATTGGTGTGCCCACTTTTCCTTGCACCTTTGTAACCTTCGTATCCAAAATGGTATAACACCAATGCACACTGTGAATTTCATGATGGAATCCAAAGACATTCTATTGAGAATTGTCTCGCCTTCAAGTGCCAAGTTCAAGCTCTATTAGAGTTTGGAAAGTGGAAATTTGGAACAGAAAACCAGCCTTATTCAACGGACGAATATGAAGCTCAAGATGATAATCTTCAGAAATAAGGACACCAGTTCGAATGTGAAGCTCAAATAAGCAAATTAAAGCTAGAGAGAGATGATTTGAATGAGCTGAGAAACTTACAATTCAACTATCAGGAGCTTTGTATGATGCTCAAGAATGCCAATTTAGGTGTAACTCTGGAACAGTCAAAGGAAAGAATTAAAGAGCTGAAACATGAAGCTGAATACTAGAAAAAATAGTTTTGAGGCAAGTGAAGGTCGAGTCAATACACTTTTGTGTGATCTGGTAATTAAGGATGATTTAATTCATACTGTGGATGTTTTATAATGTTGATAAGTTGTTGTTGTCAATGGAATCCTGAAACTCTTGAATCTCTAATTGTTTAGGTTGCTAGATTTGTGTTCTTGGGGTGTTTTGGTAACTGCGTGAATGCAGGGGGCATTAGGTTGTTTTGATTCTATTTTTAGGTGTTGATTGTTGATAAAAGTGGTGTTAGATTGTGGCTGGGTTGTGTTTGAGAAGGTTTTGATGATGATTTTGGTTGTTGTGGATGGGTAATCTTGAGAGGATTGTGGAAATCCGAAAGGATTTGTTAATGCAGTGTCTTGAATACATTGAGATGCATTAATCCTCTGTTGTGGTCAAAGCAGGGGAAGTTGATCCAGAAGTGATTGGTGAAGCAATGGAGGCTTTAGACACTTGATTTCACGTCGGTGAATCGAGGTTTTGCGTATTGGTGAGTGAGAACGTTGATTTCAGCTTTGGAATATTTTAAAGGTGGTTTATGGGGGTTTAAACTTAGCTTGATACGCTGGTTTAAACTCGAAAGTAAGTAAAGTGGATTTTGTCTCTCGGTCGTGCTGTGTTGAAAGGGTTTTATGCACTTGTTTTGATTTACATGTTACCTACTGTTCAGCATGATTTAAAGTATTTGATATACTGTTGTTGAGCATGAAATGCTGAAGGATGCACATGGTTAGTGATCCTTGTAAGCAAGTGGTCTATACTTGTTGTTTAAAGCATGGTTGTTGCTTTGGAAAAAGATTGGTTAATGCTTGTTAAAAACAGTAAGGTAAATGTTATCGAATATAGTTGACCAGCCATAAGATTGAGTGATGTGGTTAATTATATTGGCAAGTGATGTGGTTTTAAAATTGTTATCGGATATAGCTAGCCGGCCATAAGATTGAGTGCACTATAATAAGTTGCCTTGGATGTTGAGGGGTTTAGATATGTGTACCGAAAAGTTCATCTGAGTACCCTAATGGTAGAGGGGTTAAACAATACCTAAAACTCTCGTTAGTGGATTAAGCATCTGACCGATGAAAAGGGTTGGTGTCCCCAAGGGTTGTCTAAGTATCCGGTTTGTAACGTACCGTGATTGTTATTGTATCGATATTCCGGTTGATATGGCTTGAAGTGTTGGTTGAACACTTGTTGAATCCGTGTATCCGATGAATTCTCTTGGTATTGGACTTGTTTAATGATCACTTGTGAGCCAATATAATTGTTAATGTTTTATTGAAAGGTTTATGTTGTATATTGTCATTTATACATGTTTACTCTTTAAGCTTTGCATATGGTTTTATGCATGGAAAGGCTTAAATTGAGGTTAGCAATGGGATTTGCTGTTGGTTAATGATACATGGAGCATATGGTTTAATATGCTGGTTTTCAAAGTGTTAAGTGCATGGTTATTAAGGCATGATGTTTTATATGATGAAAAGTATGATTTAAAAAGGGATTTCCAATGTGCTATTGAATAATAGTTTTAAATGCATTGATGGTGTATTGTATTTGAGCACTTCTTACTAAGCCTAGCGTGCTTACGCTCTCTTTGTCCATCAATGCAGATAATTAAGGTCTCGGAAGGCAGCAAAAAGCAAGGGGATCCTAGCAAGACTTGGTTAACAAAGTATGTTTGGATTAGACTATAGGAATAAAGGCAATGAGGTACTTGTTTTGGTTTTGGGAAATGTTTGTTGAACTCCCTTTCTGAGCATGTTGCTTGTTTTCTCTTGAGTTGTAAAAGGCCTCTAAAGTTGGTATTTTAGTGTTGGTTTACATTTTTGAAATGTTGCTTGGATGGAAACTAGGATGCATGCCTATATATCTTCTTTGATGCAAAGATGCCATGCTAGGATGCTAAGTTTATGAAGCTTGGATGCTTGTGGTATGCCTAGTATGCTGGTGCTATGTATTAAACTTATTGGAGTGATTCGAGTGTGTTATTTGGATGAAAGATCAGCAAAAAGTGACATTATAGGTTCAAGCGTACCGATACACATGGGACCGTATTGGTACGGCTGGTATTTCTAGGCTTGAGGGATCGTTACGGGCCATGAGTGTTTGATACGCCAAGGTAATTTTAGCCTAGCATACTGGTATAGAGGAGGGTGTTTCGGTATGGGCTTTAGCCTTTGGAAAATTGTTTTTCAGCCCAAACCCGTGTACGAAAACACATGAACCTGTATCGGTACGGTCATTAAGATTTTCAAAAGTTTAGTAAGTTAGTTGGGCTTATCGGTATGTCATAGAGGTGTATCGAAATGGGGCATTTCATACCGTATCAGTACTGTTGTAGCTGTATCGGTACGGACAACAGTTAAAGCTGTTAATGTCATTGTAGCACGGTTTTGGTCCTTTGCAATACAGTCCCTGAGTTTTGTTTACACAATCAAATGCACTTGAATGAACGAATTGAGCTAAAATTTGACATGTATGATTGAATCCTAATTAATGAAGGTTGGGTAACATTAAATATGAGCTTGAATCCTGCAATTTTCTAGAATTGCAATTTGGTCCCTATTTTGCAGTTGAGATCAATTAGATGTCATATCGACGCCCAGTTGAGTTGGGTTTCATCAACTGTCGGCATGCACATGTCGGATATTAATTAAGCATCTAGACAAGATAAAAGAAAAAAGTGGTCATATTTTGGGGTTTCTTCTCTCGGTTTACCTCGGTAAACCTAATGTGACTCGCTCGGGCTGTCATATTTTGGTGGTATTAGAGCCAGGTTTCGAAAGGTTGGGATGTCGTATTTGATTGTATGCTATTGTTTGATATGCACGATGCTTGTTTTCTATGTACGATGGTTGAGATATGCACGCTGATTGTTTATATTATGTTGGGAAAATTTGGAAAACCCATTGCCTTATTATAGTCTGAAAAGTTTTGATTTTTGGAAATGAAAGTCTTGGATCCTTGCTTGAAGCTGGCCTGACTGTTTTCGTTTTGAAATGATTATCATGCCTTAGATATATTTTAGCACGATGGGACCGAGGAGAGAGTTGCGATCTAGTGTGATTGCTGCTGCCACTAGGTAGGGTGTTGAGGGAGATGTTGTGCCTCTTGTAGGGTTGCCACCGCCTTCACTTATTCCACTTGAGGGAATGGAACAAGTACCACCTGCGCTGGCTGGGCCAAGGATGGGTGATATGGCACCGTTGATACAGGCCATGACCGGTGCTTTTCAGGCAGCATTTGTGGGTGTTCGTGTGCCAGTACCACCGGTTGATGGGCAGGGTTTGTCGCTTGAGCATCTTTGCTGTTTAGGTAGAGTTGAGTTTCGGGGGTTATCGCCTGAGGCTTTTGAGGGCTGGTTGGCCAGTACTGAGAGCATATTGGGCTAGATAGGGTATACCGATGCCCGTAAGCTGGGCTGTGTTGTTTCCCTATTGCAAGGTGATGCTTATACATGGTGGACTACCACGATATCTGGTATGGCGACCGATGATGTGACCTGGGAGTTCTTTCGTAAGGCTTTTAGAAGAAGTTTTTTGGAGTACGATATCAGGATGATAGGAAGCGCGATTTCATGGCTCTTGTGCGGGGCAGTATGTCTGTTGCGGAGTATGAGGTGCAGTTCGTGAGGTTGAGTCAGTATGCACCTAAATTGGTTCCTGACAAGCGTACGCGATGTGATCGTTTTCCTTATGGGCTTGTGCAGGATGTTAAGATATACATGCTTGCTGCTGATTATACCGATTTTGAAGTATTGGTTTTACGAGCCAAGGATGTGGAGCAAAATTTGGGTTTGGCTCCTGGATCACGAGGTTCTAGCTCGGGTAAGAGAGCTGCTGATTCGGGTTATAGCGGTGGTCAGGCACCTGCGCCTGTTGTGGCTAATGCTTGCTGGAGTTGTGGGTCGGGTGACCATCAGAGGCGTGATTGCTCATTTCAGCGTTGAGATGGTGGACAGAGGACTGTGGCTTATACCATTGCTATCCAGCCTGAGAGAGGTGGACCGGTTAGGGTGTATGCGCACTGTGAGGGTCGCAATAACACTGATGTGATCGTAGGTACTTTTACCCTACAGTCTTTGTTGTTGTATTCGTTGGTTGATTCTGGTTCAACTATTTCATACATCTTGAGTGAGCATGCTAAGTTGCTTGATATATTTGTTGAAATTCTTAATGTCGGTGTTAGAGTTTTCTAGTTCTCTTGGGGAGACAGTCGTGGTTAGGAGGTTGTATTGTAGGTGTTCGCTGATGGTTTAGGGATATGAGTTTGTTGTGGATTTGATGGAGTTGCCATTCCATGGTTTTAATGTGATTTTGGGTATGGATTGGTTAACCGAACATCAGGTTGTGGTGGATTTTGAGACCAAACGGATATCTTTGAGGTTGTCGGATGATTATGAGGTGGTGATTGTTGGCGAGAATGCCAAGTTTTATCTAATGTTGTTTCGGCTTTGGAAGCAAGTCGAATGTTGGATTCGGGATGTCAAGCTTTCTTGGCCTATGTTATGAATCCTGGATCAAAGGAATTGAGGGTACATGATGTTCACACCGTATGTGAATTTCTGACTATTTTTCTGGAAGAGTTACCAGGGTTGCCACCAGACTGTGAGGTTGAGTTTGGCATTGAGGCCTTTGCGGGTACGGTACCAGTATCGATTGCACCAAATTGTATGGCCACGAAGGAGTTGAAGCATTTGAAGATGTAGTTGCATGAGTTGCTGGATTGGTGTTTCATTAGGACTAGTATATCACCGTGGGGTGCACCGGTGATGTTTGTAAAGAATAAGGATGGTACGTTGCAAATGTGTACAGACTATCGACAAATAAATAAGTTGACAAAAAAGAACAAGCATCCTTTACCGCGAATAGATAATCTGTTTGATCAGTTCAGGGGTGCCTCGGTGTTTTCTAAGATATATTTATGGTCGGGGTATTACCAGTTGAAGGTGAAGGAGGTGGATGTGCCGAAGACAGCCTTTCGTATGAGGTACAGCATTATGAGCTTTTGGTGATGCCTTTTGGTCTGAGCAATGCACCAACTGCTTTTATGGACATGATGAACCGTGTGTTCCATGAGTTTTTTGACCAGTTTGTGGTTGTGTTTATCGATCATATCCTCGTGTACTCTCGTACCGAGGAGGATCATGATAGCCATTTGTGAATTATGCTTCAGAAGTTGATGGAGAATCAGTTGTATGCCAAGTTAAGCAAATGTAAGTTCTGGCTTAGGGAAGTTGTGTTTCTCAGGCATGTAGTGTCGGCCAAAGGAATTCATATCGATCCGCATAAGGTTGAGGCTGTAACGAGTTGGAAGGCACCCAAGTATGTGACGGAGGTTAAGAGTTTCCTTGGTTTGGCGGGCTACCACCGAAGGTTTATGGAAGGGTTCTCTAGTTTGACGACTCTATTAACTAAGTTGCTACAGAAGAATGTTCGGTTTGAGTGGACAGAAGATAGACAACGAGCTTTTGAAAGGTTGAAGGAAGCCTTGACGCGAGCTCCAGTCTCGGTTCAACAAGAATCGTGAAAGGAGTTCATTGTTTATAGTGATGGGTCGTATGTTGGGCTTGGTTGCATGTTGATGCAAGAGGGTAAGGTAGTTGATAAGTGTTCAAAAGTACTATTTTCTTACCCTTTTTACTCATATTATTGTTAGACTTAGGCTCATATTAGTTACATAATTAGTCATTCATGCATTAATCCATGTTTCCTTCCATCGTTGAGCTTGATTGCATAACTTGGTTGTTTTTGTGGGAAAAGATGCTGCTTTGGTGTGTTTTGTGTGTATGTGCAGGATCACTTGCCAAAGCAAGGCTAGAGCTAGTTGCCAGGGCAATGCATGAAGGAGATGCCGAGCTAGTTGCAAGGGCAATGCATGAAGGAGGCACCGAGCCAGTTGCCAGGGCAATTGTCGACAAAGAATAAGGTGATATGGTAGTCGAAATTGATGACTAGACAAGCCCAAGATGACATGGAGCAAAGCTAAATCCCAAAGGAGTTTGATTTCCATGAAGAGGTTAAAGAATAATTAAATTCCAAGAAGATAGGAGAAGTTCTAGAAGGAATATAATTATAATAAAGAATTATATTCTTTAAAGATAATTTAATTCCAACTTAACTTCCTCCTCAAAGGAGGACTTTGACCTATCCCTATAAATAGATCACCAAGTCGTCAACTCCAATGAGAGAGAGGGGGAGAGAAGAGAGAATTTTTGACAAGCTTCAAAGGGGAGATCTCGACAAGAAGGCTTCATCCATTCTTCACCTTTTTCTTTCTTGTTCAATTAGGTTCATGCTAGGAATTCTTTATCTTGTGTTTCTTTGGAACCTAGCCGTGAACTAAATCTATTTGGATATGGTTATTGTGTTTTGTGGTTGTGAGAAATAATTGGATTTTGTTTAGGTAATAAGAGTTTGCACTTTTCTATTCAAGGTTTATTCATTCTTGGTTCTTATTCTTGTTTGCGAGTGAAGTGGGAGAGGATCTCGTAACTTCATCTATTTATCTAATATCGGGAGAGTTAGATTCAAGAAACGAATGAATATGATCTTTATTCAATCTATTGATGGTGAAGATTAATCCAGCTTAGGAATAAGTTAAAGATTTCAACGGCTAAGAAGAGCGCAAGATTGGTTGTTGTTAACCCTTGAATCACGCAGGGATGTTTTATCAAGGCATGCACAAGTAGCTAGAGTTTCGACTTAGGGATAAGAAGAAACCATTGAAGAACCCTCTACCAAACCTTAAAGGTTGCTGCCCAGACGCCTAATTAGTTGCCCAACTAGTCACCCAGGCAACCATCGATTAGTTGCCAAGGCAACCCCGTTGTGCAAGTTGCCACGGCAACTGAGTTGCCCTTGCACTCTTTTACCAAGACGATCCAATCGGCTATCACACCCCAAATCACGATAACCTGACCTATCTCTCTTATTTGATCTCATCTATTCTTTTACTTTATTGCTTTCTAGTTTAGTTATTAGTTAAACTCCTATAATCTTCTATTTGTGTTTTTACTTTTTACAGTGCAAGAGATTAGATTCTTGAAGTGGCACCAATCCCTGTGGAGACGATATATTTTATACTATAACTTGCGACGTGTATACTTACACAATTGCGTAGCACTTATTACGCGCAATAAGTTTTTGGCGCCGTTGCCGGGGATTGGCAATAGCAACTTTGTTTTTATTTTCTTGCACTTTTTTATTTTTCCTGTTTAAAATTCAAAGGGTTAACAAACTTTGGTTTTGCATTGGTATATGACCAGGGCGAGACCGATTACACCAGAATATCCCTTTGATCCAGAAATCGAACGAACCTTACAAAGACTTAGACGAAGGTTAAGAGTAGCAATGGCTAATCAAGACGGCAATATGAATCAAGATGTACCAGCAGGAGGAGGAGTGATTCTTGCATGAAACAGAACTATTCGAGACTATCTTGAAGAAGATCTTGATGGACTTAATCCAGGCATTGTCGCACCTGAAATTGAAGCCGACCACTTTGAGTTGAAACTGGTGATGTTTAATATGATCAACACAATTGATCAATTTGGCAGCTCAGCAACTGAAGATGCACGACAACATCTTAAATCTTTCCTCGAGATTTGCAACTCATTAAAAATACACGGAGTCACCCCCGATGTTTTACGATTAAGATTATTCCCCTATTCACTGAGGGATAGGGCAAAAGCATGGTTGAATAGCATTCCTACCGAATCAATAGATCTTGGACCGATCTTTGTCTCGATTTCCTTGCCCGCTTTAATCCTACAAATTTGACTGATAAGCTTCGTAACGACATTACTTCTTTTCGGCAGGCAGATGATGAATCCATGTACGAGGCTTGGGAGCGATACAGAGAACTTCTACACAAACGCCCCTACACGGATTCCCAATGTTGACACAAGTAACAATGTTTTATAACGCCGTGAATACACCAACAAGGATGATGCTAGACGCCTCAGAAAACGGCATACTCCTAGATAAGTCGCCGGAGAAATCAATGCAAGTTCTAAACAGGCTGGCCAAGAATGATTATCAATTCCCCTCTACTAGAAGAGGAGGAGTTAGACGCCAAGCCACAATACATGAACTAGGATCATCAGACTCAATTTCGGCACAATTGGCCACTTTAACCAAGATGGTCCAGAACATGCAGAAACCAAACAACACACATGAGGTCAAGGTAATGGATTCTTTTTGTGAGTTATGTGGTGGTAACCATGATTCTTCTGAATGTATGCAGAATCCGGAACAACAATGTTATGTCCAATACATACAATCCAGCTTGGAAGAAGCACCCGATTTTTTCATGGAGTAATCCCAACAATGCTCTAAACCATAATAATCAGAATGCGCAAGCATCGGGATTCCAGCACAATATGCCACGACAATAGTTGCCGCAGCAACAACCGACAACATCTAGTTCATTAGAAAATTCTCTCAATGCTTTTATGTTGAAAACTGAATCTTATATGGCTGAGAATAGTAACTTTATAAAAAGAACTGATGCTTTTTTTAACAGGACCGAGATGAGATTGCGAAACCAAGAGGCAGCAATCAAATCATTAGAAAATCAAGTCGGACAATTTGCTCAAAACCTGATACTAGACCACAAGGAGGTTTACCTAGCGATACTGAAGTCGCAAGAGGAACTGGCCATGAGCAATGTAAGGCGATCACCACCAGAAGTGGCCAACAACTTAAAAAGGCTCAAGCTCGCTCATCAAACAAAACTCCACAAAAATATCAAGACGAACCCAGCGGCAAAGCCCCAGATGCTGAACCAGGAATTGCCTTGGCAACCGACGATAGGCACGCCATGGCAACCCCAGTTGATGATGCCTTGACAACTCTAGTTGTCCCAGCAATGCCGTTAATCAGGTTACAAACCAATGAAAGGATCGAAGATATCCGACTCCCACCACCATTCCCACAAAGATTGAAGCGACAAAAGCAAGAATATCAATTCAAGAAATTTCTTGATATCCTCAAGCAAGTCCACATCGACTTGCCATTATTTGAAGCAATTGAACAAATGTTGAACTATGCCAAGTTTCTTAAAGACATTGTGTCCAAGAGAAAAAAGCTAGGATAGTTTGAAACAGTTGCCGCAACAGAGGGATGTATGGCCATGTTGCATAATCGTATGCCACCCAAGTTGAAAGATCCCGGAAGTTTCACAATACCCTGTTCCATTGGAAACCACTATGTCAGGAAAGCATTATGCGACCTTGGGGCTAGCATAAACTTGATGCCTAAATCGGTTTTCCATAAACTAGGAATCGGGAAGGCAAGACCTACAATAGTTATGCTACAACTAGCCGACAGATCCTATGTGCATCCAGAAGGAAAAATCGAAGACATACTGGTAAAAGTTGATAAATTTATATTTCCCGCTAACTTTATTGCTTTGGATTGTGAAGCATATGAGCATGCACCTATCATTCTCGGGAGACCATTCCTAGCAACAAGGAGAACCTTGATCGATGTTGAAAAGGGAGAACTCACAATGAGGGTGAATGACCATCAAGTTAAACTAAATGTGTTCCAAACACTAAGGCATGTCGATGATCCAGAAGAATGCCAACTTCTTCATGCCACGGCAAAGTTTAACTTCGACGAGGAATTTAGTTGCCTCGGCAACTACATTACCGATCAAGAGAAACCTGAAGAGTATGAAGAACCGTCGATGAGGAACAACAAGAAGAGGCAAATTGGCTAGTCAATCGACCAGGTACGTACTTTGAACCACTGGATTACTCAGGTAAGGAAGGTAAGCTCGAAAAGCCCTCTATTGAACAACCATCGATTCTTGAGTTGAAATAGTTGCCAGAGCAACTAAAATATGCATACTTAGGAACAGATAATACATTACCTGTAATTATTTCTTCTAAGTTACAGCCTGAGCAGGAAAAGAAGCTGATCAAAATGTTGATGCTACACAAGAAGGCAATAGGGTGGACAATTGCCGACTTGAAGGGAATTATCTCGGCAGTGTGCATGCACAAGATTTTGTTGGAAGATGATCACAAACCTTCAATTGAGGCCCAGAGGAGACTGAATCATGTGGATTGACGCCATCATTATATACCCTATCTCTGATAGTACATGGGTAAGTCCGGTACAATGTGTACCGAAAAAATGAGGTATAACGGTGGTAAGTAATGAACACAATGAACTCATTCCAACCAGGACTGTGACCGGTTGGAGGGTTTGTATGGATTATCGAAAGCTAAACAAAGCCACTAGGAAAGATCACTTTCCATTACCCTTTATTGATCAAATGCTTGACCGTCTTGCAGGTAAACCCTTTTTATTGTTTTCTTGATGGTTATTCAGGTTACAATCAAATTGCCATAGCACCAGAAGATCAAGAAAAGACAACCTTCACATTCCCATGTGGTACTTATGCTTTCCGAAGGATGCTGTTCAGATTGTGTAACGCCCCGACAACCTTCCAAAGATGCATGATGGCACTCTTTTCAAACATGGTCTAAGACTTTCTTGAGATCTTCATGGATGATTTTTCTATTTTTGGTAATGACTTCGACAGTTGCCTCGGCAATTTAGAGAAGGTGTTGGCAAGATGTGAAAAAACTGATTTAGTCCTCAATTGGGAGAAATGCCATTTTATGGTAGATGAAGGAATAGTGCTCGGCCACAAGATTTCATCCAAGGGAATTGAAGTAGACAAAGCCAAGGTGGACGTGATCGAGAGATTACCCCCACCAAGTTCGGTTAAAGGAATTCGAAGCTTTCTTAGACATGCAGGTTTTTATAGGAGGTTCATTCATAATTTTTCTAAAATCACTAAACCCTTGTGTAATTTGCTTTAACAGGATAAAGTCTTCAATTTTGATGATTCTTGCACCCAAGCATTTGAAACCCTAAAGGAAAAGCTTGCCTTCGCACCCATTGTTGTTCCGCCAGATTGGACGCTACCTTTTGGGCTCATGTGTGATGCAAGTCGTTTTCCGAGGCCAACACACAGGTAAGACCTTCCATGTGATAAACTACGCTAGTAAAACTCTTAATAGTGCTCAAGTGAATTACACAACAACGGAGAAAGAGTTACTAGCTGTAGTTTTCACATTTGACAAGTTCCGATCCCATTTTGATTGGTACAAAGGTAACTGTTCATACAGACCATTCGATAATTGTTCATCCTATAATTGTTCGATGTATGGGGGATCGATTTTATGGGACCTTTCCCATCTTCATTTGGCAACCTCTACATTCTACTTGTCGTCGAATACGTGTCTAAATGGGTTGAGGCAGCTACAGTTCCCAACAATGATTCCAAGACCGTGCAATGATTCTTGCAGAAAAACATATTTACACAATTTGGGATGCCGAGAGCAATTATTAGTGACGAAGGCAAGCACTTTGACAACGGACTTATTGCCAAGATGTTGCAACGCTTTGGCGTATCACACAAGATTGCCATGGCATATCACCCGCAAACCAACGGGCAAGAAGAAATTTCCAACCGTGAATTGAAGGGGATACTCGAGAAAGCTGTAAGTCCCTCTAGGAAGGATTGGTCATTAAGATTAGATGACGCACTTTGGGCATATCACACTGCATTCAAAACACTCTTAGGTGTGTCCCCCTTCCGACTTGTCTATGGCAAAACATGCCATCTACCGGTGGAAATCGAACACAAGGCATATTGGGCAATCAAGACCGTGAATATGGATTGGGAAAGTGCCAGAAAAAAGTGTTTGTTGGACTTCAACGAGATAGAAGAATTCCGTGCACTCGCCTATAACAATGCACAGATCTACAAGGAGAAAACAAAGCAATGGCATGACAAGAAACTATTACCGCGACAATTCACGTCAGGGCAACTAGTTCTCTTATTCAATTCTCGGCAAAAACTTTTCCCGGGAAAGCTGAAATCAATATGGTCGGGACCATTCGAAGTTGTCAAACCATTCTCCCATGGTGCCGTGATAATCAAGTCCATCACTGACAAACATGAATTTAAAGTTAATGGACAAAGATTAAAGCACTACAATGGTGCCCATGTGGAACGTAACAAAGAAGTGGTCAACTTAGGAGATGCATGAGCATGCTCTCCTTTCGATATTTTATTTTTATTTTTATTTTTACTTTTATTATTTTCGATTATTTTTTTTCGAACTAATTATTTTTTTATTTTTTTTATTATTATTATGTTTTTAGGATAGATTTATTTTCTTTTTTATATTTTTAAGTTCAAGAATCCCTTTACACATCTTTATTTATTTTCTTTTATTAGTTTATCTTTAATTTTAATCCTTATTTGATTTGTCTTTGAATTGTAGGAAAAGAGTTCAAGATAAAGAGGAATTTTGATCCAAGAAGGAAAACATCTTCAATAAGGAAATTAATGGGCTGAACCTAAGGCTTATATAAAGTCTCTAACTTACCCTAATTAAACCCCCTTGCCGTCACCCTTCTCCTAAACCGAAACCCCCTTTATTTTCTATCCAAAATTAATCCCACCCACCATATTTACTACCTATCTTTTCTATATAGCCCATCACCCTTAACTTCCAAGAAACATATTCCTACTTTTCAACTTGCAACACTTTAGTTTCTTTTATTTTATTTTCTTTGTTTTTACAAAACTCACAACCAAGATCATCCATGGCATCCAAAATTAAATTTTTGGTTTATCTAAGTTCCTCCAAAGAACCAAGATACAAGAAGTTTGCTACACCGGTGGTTCAAGAAAGATTTCACTCCAAGTTTGAAAGCCGAAAGATTTACGAAGAACAAGGCTTTAAATACTCTAACTCTCATCAAGATTTCAGCCTTGAACCATTCAACTTCGAGAGGATTGCACATCAAAAGTGGCAAATCTTTTGCCATCAATCGGAACCGGGTAACATCTCATGGGTAAGAGAATTCTATGCTCACTCACCTAACCCAGATAATCCTTATGTTTTTGTTCGTGACAAGGCCATACTCATAAGCCCCGAAAACATCAACACCTTTTACGGGCTTTACATTGAGAAGGACAAGCATCAAGCCTTTGTTGATCAAATCATGCCCAAGCAACTCGACAAGGTGCTTCAAGAACTCACTCAACCGAGATCTCTTTGGAACGACGGTAAATACAAGGGCAGGGTAAATCGCCTTTGGCTTAAACCCGAGGCAAAACTATGGAATAAGTTTGTTAAAACTTCTTTAATGCCCACCACACACAATACTACCATTTATATACCACGTCTTTTGCTCATACATTCTTTTTTGCATAATCGCATCATTAACATTGGAAAAATTATTTGTGATGAGATTTTTGTATGTAGCTCAAAAGATAAGGGTTCTCTTTTCTTCCCTTGCTTAATTTCTAATATTTGCAAGGAGATGCATGTCCCAAGTGAGTCCACCGATGAAAAGGCCCTACCAAAGTCCAGCTGGAATCAAGCACAAATCTGAAAGCTAATGGGAGAGGCACCGAAAAAATCCTCAAGGCCTCCAATTGCTGCAGCAACTCTTGCTGCCCCGGCAATCCCTAATGCCCAAGCACCTAACGCCCGGGCAAACTCGACCATCAACCCCGGGACACCTTGAAGCACTCTTGCAACCATTGGCGAGCCACCTAAGGCAAATTGAAGACCGGAAACTAATGTTCATGCGGTACATGAAGGAGCACAACAATGCCATCACCCAAGTCATCCTAGAAAAGTACCCAGACAGTCGCGTGCCGCTCCCAATCTTTCCTGTCGAGATTCTTGCCCCGACAACCAATGAAGCAGTCAGCACGACAACCGCAACAGATGATGCCCGGAAACTTTTTTTTTTATTTTCTTGCACTTTTTTATTTTTCTTGTTTAAAATTCAAAGGGTTAACAAACTTTGGTTTTGCATTGGTATATGACTAGGGCGAGACCGATTACACCAGAATATCCCTGTGGAGACGATATCTTTTATACTATAACTTGCGATGTGTATACTTGCACAATAGCGTAGCACTTATTACGCGCAACAGTAGTGGCGTACGCATCTAGGAAGTTGAAGGTGCATGAACGTAACTACCCTACTCACGATCTTGATCTTGCCGTGGTGGTGTTTTCCTTGAAAGTTTGGAGGCATTACCTATATGGGGATAAACGTGTGGTTTTAACGGATCATAAGAGTTTGAAGTATTTAATGTCTCAAAAAGAGTTGAACCTAAGACAGCGTAGGTGGTTGGAGTTGTTGAAGGATTATGATCTAGCTATTGAGTACCATCCTGGTAAGGCTAACATGGTTGCTGATGCTTTGAGCAAAAAGGTAGTGGTGGAGTTGAGGGTTATGTTTGCACGTTTGAGTGTGACACGGGACGGTAGGTTGTTGGATAAATTACAAATAAAGTCGTCCTTGTCATAGATGATTAAGGAGAATCAACCGTTTGATGGGAGTTTGGTATCTCATGTGGAAGATATCACAAAAGGTAATCCTACAAAATTTCATTTCAATGATGATGGGTGTTGTGTTTCAAAGGTTGAGTAGTGGTGCCTGAAGATGAAGAGTTGAAGCATACTATTTTGACTGAGGCACACGCTAGTCCTTTTGCTATACATCCCGGTAGTACTAAAATGTATCAAGGGTTGAAGGAGGAGTACTATTGGGTTGGACTAAAGAAGGATGTGGCTAATTTCGTTGCTTAGTGTATGGTTTGTTGGTGGGGTAAAGGCTGAGCATCAGTTTTATTCCGAGTTATTGCAACCGTTGAGAATACCGGAATGGAAGTGGGAAAGAATCACCATGGATTTTGTGTCTGGGCTGCCTTTGACGCTGACCAAAAAAGGATTCCAGTTGGGTGATTGTTGACCGATTTACGAAGTGTACACATTTTGTGCTAGTGCATACTACGTATACCTTGGACAAGTTGGCTGAATTGTAAATCTCAAAGATTGCGCTATTGCATGGGGTGCCCAAATCCATAGTATCGGATAGGGATCCGCAGTTCACTGTAAGGTTTTGGGTGAGTTTGCATCGTTCTTTAGAACCGGTTGAGTTTCAGTACCTTGTATCATCCTCAGTCGGAGTGCGTGATTCAAGTTCTCGAGGATATGCTAAGGTGTTGTGTTATTGAGTACCAGGGAACGTGGTAGAAGCAGTTTCTGTTGGTGGAGTTTTCTTACAATAACAGTTATAATGCTAGCATAAAGATGGCACCTTATGGAGCGTTGTATGGTAGGAAATGTCGTACGGTCGTGTGTTGGGCAAAAGCGGGGGAAAAGTTTGTGTCGAAGCCTAATGTTTTGAAATGCACAACCGAAAAGCTAAAGTTGATATGTGAGCGCTTAAAAGTAGCTGTAGATCGTTAGAAGTCCTATGCGGATTTGAAGCGTAGGGATATAGAGTACGTTTTGGGTAATCGAGTGTTTTTGAAGGTGTCGCCTTGGAAAAAGGTGGTGCATTTTGGGCGAAAAGGGAAACTTAGCCCGAGATTCATTGGACCATACAAGGTTGTTGAGCGTGTGGGCCCTATTGCGTACAGCTTAAGGTTACCTTCGGTGTTGGGAAAAAATCATGATGTGTTCCACGTTTCGGTGTTGCAGAGGTATAGGTCGGATCCATCGCATGTTATGCTGGTGGAGGAGATTGAGTTGAGACCGAACCTATCTTATGATGAATAACCGGTAGAGATTCTTGATACCAGCAGTAAGGTTCTGCGTGGCAAGACAGTAGAGCTTGTTAAGGTGTTGTGGAGGCATCGCGGTGTTGAGGAGGCCACGTGGGAACGCAAGTCGGATATGTTGAAACAATTTCCGCACCAGTTTCCTCCAGGTAAATTTTAGGTACGAAATTTCTTAAGTGGCGGAGAGTTGTAACGCCCCGATTTTTGGGGCTAACAATTTTGGGGGTTATTAGATTGTCCAGTAGACTAGGTTAGATATTCGAGTTGGATTCGGGATAGTATATTTTTCGGTAAGATAAAAATATGGAAAATAGTTAAAAATCATATTTTAATATATAATGATTTTTGGTGGAATCAATTTTGGAAAATGAGTTTTGGAAGTCGGACGTTTTGGCTAGTGACCAAAATGCAAGTTTTGAAAACTATGATTCTCTAGTGACTAAAATGAGAAGGGTAATATTCTTAGAACCTTTATGGAGCTATTTTACCAATTTGTTTCTTATGGTTTCTCCCTTAATTAGAATTATTTTAACATGTGTTTTATTATTCAATTAAAAGAGATTTTTGATTAAAAGGTGGTTATTGGTTTTGAAAAATAAATCATGTTATTTTTCTCTCCATTTTTCTCTCCATTCTCTCCTCAGCCAAACACTCAAGTTTTCATCAAATTCCAGAGGTGAGATGGTTTCTAACTTGATTTATGGTTTCAAATTGTTTAACTAAGATTGTTTATACAAAATGTTACATCAATCTTGTGTTTCTTGGCTTTTATCAAAACAATTGAGGGAGAAACTTCACAATAGGGGTAAGGTCCGAGATCTCCTCTATTGTATGGTTTTTTACTGAAACTCCCAAGAATTTGATCCTTGATTCTGTGTTTCTAATCTGATTTTAATGATTTTTCAATGAGTAACTGAGTCATTTGGGGGAAATGAGTGGATTCACGTATTGAATCTATTTTTTGGTAATTAAGGATGATTTAATTCATATTGTGGATGTTTTATAATGTTGATAAGTTGTTGTCAATGGAATCCCAAAACTCTTGAATCTCTAATTGTTTAGGTTGCTAGATTTGTGTTCTTGGAGTGTTTTGGTGACTGCGTGAATGCATGGGGTGTTAGGTTGTTTTGATTCTGTTTTTAGGTGTTGATTGTTGATAAAAGTGGTGTTAGATTGTTAGGTTGTGGCTGAGTTGTGTTTTAGAAGGTTTTGATGATGAATTCGGTTGTTGTGGATGGGTAATCTTGAGAGGATTGTGGAAATCCTAAAGGATTTGTTAATGCAGTGTCTTGAATGCATTGAGATGCATTAATCCTCTGTTTTGTTGTGGTCAAAGCAGGGGAAGTTGATCCGAAAGTGATTGTTGAAGCGTTGGAGGCTTCGGACACTTGATTTCGCGTCGGTGAATCGAGGTTTCACGTATTGGTGAGTGAGAACGTGGATTCCAACTTTGGGATGTTTTAAAGGTGGTTTATGGGGGTTTAAACTTAGCTTGATACGCTGGTTTAAACTTGAAACTAAGTAAAGTGGATTTTCTCTATCGGTCGTGCTGTATTAAAATGGATTTATGCACTTGTTTTGATTTACATGTTACCTATTGTTTAAGCATGATTTAAAGTATTTGATATACTATTGTTGAGCATGAAATGCTAAAGGATTACTCTGGATTACACAAGCCAGAAGCATGTCTTCAAGAATCTGGATTACTCTTTTGGATTGGCCATCTGATTGAGGATAAAAAGCTGTGCTGAGATTAGTTTTGGTTCCCAAATCATTTTACAAAGAATTCCAGAATCTAGATGTGAAACAAGGATCTCGGTCTGAGGTTATAGAAGTAGGTATGTCGTGCAGTCGTATCACTTCTCAAATATACAGCTCGACCAATTGATCCAAGTTCATATTCATTCGAATATGTATGAAGTGGATTGACTTGGAGAATCTATCGACTGTTACCCACACCGCATCATTCTTCTTTGGTGATAAGGGTAGACCACTTACAAGGTCCATTGTTATCCGATCCCACTTACATTGATGTATCTCAATATGTTGCAAAAGTCCCGTAGGGACTTTTGCAACATATTTAGCTTTGACTTTCTGACAAGTTAAACACTTGGAAACAAACTATGTGATAGCAGACTTTATTCCCGGCCACCACTACTGTAACATCCCAAGATATGGTCTAGAAGTAAGTTGCTATTTCGATTGTCTCAAATTGGTATAAGATGTCTTTATAATAGACAATTAGATAATTAAAGACCAAATGTGAAGTTTGGAGAGTATGCTAGCTAATGTAAAAAGGGTTAAATTAAATGCTTTGATATTTCTAAGTTTTTCATGTAAAATTAAATGAATATTAAAGGCTGGTACACATGTCATCCATGAGGAAAACAAGTGTTGAAGGATCTGCTAAGACAAAGAATTCATCTATCCATTTCTTTTCTCTTTCATTTCCTTTCTTCATGAAACCAAGCAACCATTGTTGAGACAAAGAGAGAGCTTGAATGTCCATAGAAAGATATTTACAATTAGCTTCAATCTTGAGTCTTGCCATTCAATAAATCTGATTGATTGATCCTTGAAGGTAAGAACCTTTCTCCTTAATTCTTTGAATATACATATAATAAATTGAGTTTAAAAAGATGATATCCTTCCATGCGTAAATTGTTAGATGATGATGAAACAATTTTGAGTGTTAAGATAGGTTGAATTTTGAGTGAATCTTGATTAAGCGTGTAGCTAGAGTTGAAGCTGGAAATCGATTACATTGATCTATATTGAGTCTTATATTTGGCATGAATTAAAGAATGATTCGATATTGAGACCTACTAATGTTTCTAGGAATGTATCTTGTTTTAGAATGAATTGAACCACATTAATTGTTTGCTTGGATGTATCAATTATGATGGCATTTTGAGTTTTATAACAGCTTGTAGAGGCAATTATGCAAGGACGGTGTAATCTGCCCAGAATACTCTGTTCTGGGTAGTAACTTTGAAAAATCACCATAAATTGTGTAAAGGGAATTTAAGGCTGGAAATTTTATGGACAATGCCTTAATATGTCCAAAGTCATTAGGAGAAAGCATAACTAAATATGGATTGTAGAAATGAAACACTAGGGACAGTGCAAACTGTCCAGTGTTGTAATTACCCTGTCTTTAAGTAAAAAACTGTATTAATTGGTAAATAATTAAAATGCAAGGTCTATATGGTTAGAAATAAAATTAAGTTAGCTTTACAACGGTGTAAACCAATTGAAATTCCGACGTACGGAATGAAAGTTATGCATATTTTAGTAAGCAGTGCACAAGCTGCCAGACAGGCAGTAGCACCCTTGATTGTTTTGAAATGAATGAATTATGAGTATTGTTGCCTTTTTTTAATAAATGAATGGACCTTGTATTGATATTGATTTAATTTTATGAATTGATAGAGCAAGCAGTAAAACTTGTGGAAGAAAAAAGGAGTGGCCAAGCTAGTGGCAAACATAAAGGAATTTGGGTCCAAGACTAGCTAAGCTTGGAGTATTGTGAGTGTAGTTTACAATAGGGTTAGGACTTAGGTCCTAACCAAATATGCATGATTACCATTTTGCTATTGATATGCCATGATAATGAGCTTAATTTAACTTAAATATGAATTAAAAGGGAAGATTAGACTAAGCTGAAATTTGTGATTAAGTAATAGCATGGAAATGGATAAGTTAAATTATTTAGAAAGAAATGTGTAAACATTGTGTGATTCCATGCCTTGAATGATTCCATCCGAATTGCTTGCTTGAGTTACACTATGGATGTGAATGCTTGATTTCTTGTTCTTGATTGTGCCTATTCGAGTAGTGGCATGTAACCCCCTTGACCCGGCCTAATCGCAAGATCGAACCGAACGAGCTACATTAAATTTCCCGAAGTAAACTCTGAAAATACGACCATTTTTTTCTTTTATCTTATCTAGATGCTGGTTATTTCCCTACATGTACATACAAACAACGAGTGAAAACCCAACCCAATCGGGCATCGAATTGATATCCAATTGATCACTTTACAATAATAGGGACCAAAACATAAATCTACAAATCTATAAGGGTTAACTTGTAATTTGCTTTACCAATCTTCGCTTTGTGAGGTTACAATCATACATGCCAAATTTCAAATTAAAACGATAATCCGAACTCATGCAATTGCATACATAGCAGCCGAGGACCCAATTGTAATTTCCATTATTTTGAAGGACCAATTTCAGAATTAAAGTTACCAATCCTCAATTAAACCAATTACATGCATACTGGTGAAATTTCAAGTCAAAACGATCATTCAAACTCATTTAATTGCAAGTATATCACTCAGGGACTAAAACGAGATAAAATAGAAACCTTAAAACATACTTTTAACTAACTGAACTACTGACCATATCGATATTTGGGCAAGTGTATCGATACGCCTAAGCTTTCTCAAAATTCTGGATTCTAGTAGCTCAAAACCGTATCGATACACTATGCCTGAAACCGTAGCCCATATCGATACGGTCACCCGTGTACCGATATGCCAAGCCTGAAAATGTGCTTAACCGTATCGATGCGGTCTCCCATGTATCGATACACTATGCCTGGAAACACTTACCTGTATTAATATGGGCACAGGCGTATCGATACGCCCTGACCTGTAACGTCAAATTTTGCTGGTTTATAGCCTCGTTTTGGAATTCTAATACTTAATCATACTTCTAACAATCAAATAACATCATCACTGGTCATTTACCATCAACTACCATAAACAAAACATCAAGAAACAATCATCATGCTTTAAAGGTAAACTATAGGCATGCTTCCTAATACTCAAGCAACCACAGCATTAACCATATGCAAAATCCAACAAACCAAGCTTATCACAAGTCCAAAGCAATGGTATAAACTTGCTCAAACGAAGAAGTAACCACTCAAACCTTCCCAACAACATTTAAGCCACATTGCCTTTATTACTACTTTAGAACCTAAACATACTTTGGTAAATCAAGTCTTGGAATTTCCTCCTTGCTTGCTAGGCCACTTGCATTCAATCAATCTGCATTGATGAGAAAAAAAAGCATAAGCAATCATTGCTTAGTGGGGAATGCTCAAAATACAAACCATCATCCAACGCAATTAAAATTCATTTCAAAACAATCATGTCATTCTTTCAAAACATGCACTTAGTCTTTACAAAATCAGCATATTAAACCATATGCAACATGTATCATGTATTCCACAGCATAATCTGTGTAATACCTCAAAATTTTGGTTAGTGACCAAAATGAATAAAATGAAAGTTTGGTGACCAAAATGTAAAATTCGAAAAGTTTGGTGCCAAAGTGTAAAATTCAAAATGTTTAGGGACTAAATTATAATTTTAAAAAGTTATGTATATGGTCCCGTAAATGAATAGTTTACCCCCAAGAGTGGCATTTTCGTGATACACGGATTTTTGATACGGAGTTTGTACTAAGAGCTATAAAGCATTAAAGTTCGAGAAAATTTCTAGATATTTGGATCGAAATAAAAATTGTTAAGCGTGCTCAGAGTAGAGTAACATTAGGATGGGTGACCTTATGGGAAGGTCTAATGTCAGTAGTTGAGACTAATAAAAAGGGGAATTAGTTCGAGTTGAAATTTTATTTTATGGATATCTGATCAAGGATTAGTAAGAGAAATTTATCCAATAAAGATTTCGGGTAAATTATCAGTATATTGGACCGAGTTGAAATTTCAAGATTTTGAATTTTTAAAAAATTATGGAATATTTTGCATGTCAAAAATATTTACATATGGAGATCATAATTATGAGAATTTCAGATTTTACCCGATAGTTTGGAAAGTGGAGAAATCGTAGAAAGTGAATATCGGGTAATCAGATCAAATTGGAATTTTAAAGACAGTTCCAATGATTATGGAAAACTCATAAAATATTATTTTATGGATATTTTATTACATTTGGTTCGATTCTAACTATATTTAATTAGATGGTGATGGAATGACAATTTTCAAGCCTTGTTAGTAAATAAAGTATAGTTGGATGGCAAATTGGACATTTGCCATGGATGGCATTTTTTAAATATTTTGAAATGTTGAGGGCATTTTTAGGAAATGAAAAAAACATGGATTTAATTTTGTCCCTTGGCTTATGATAAGATTAAATTTAGCCATTGGATTTAAAGGCTAAATTAGTAATTTTTCTAATTAAATGAATTTAAAATTCATTTAATTATCACATGTGAATTAAAAGGATAAAATATGAACTAATTTGTTCATCTTTCTTGGGATATTTTCGAAACACAAGAGGGAAAAGAGAAGAAAATTTTCTTTGGCAAATTTGAAGGTTTTAAAGTTAGAATCAAGGTATGTTGCTTTGAAATAAATTGATCTATGTTTCATGCTCTTTCATTTGATAGTAATATTGTATGCTATTATGAAGAATAGTTCATGTTCTTGAAGAGAGAGAAATTGGAGTTTCATGAACTATGTTGGAATTAAGGCTTGATTTAAGTAACTCAGGTGTTGTAACACATGAAAACAAGCTTGAATTTAGTTTAATTCTATGTTCAATGTTATAAACCCTAACCCTAGAATTTGGGGATTTGGTTAGGGAATTTAATAAAGGATGGAAATGAATGATTTGTGATGTTAGAGGCCTTAATTTGATGTTAGAATAAAAAATTTTCCTTAGGAAGATTAATGGACCAATTCGGTTAGAATTGGAAATAAAGGGTAAATTATTGTGAAAAATATTCTAGCATTAGAAATGATCAGATTTTGATCAAATTAGCTTGATTTGGTAATTGAGGACCAAAATGTAAATATTAGAAAGTAAGGGACCATTTCGGTCAAAGAAGAAAAATTAGAAGAAATTATGGAAATTTTTTCAAAAGATTGGATATGATGAAATTATGATTTTACAAGCTTTAAAATGGCATTTGGACCATTTTAGAAGTTTGTAAAAACATAAGGATCAATTCAGAAATCTTGGAAAGTTTGGGGACCAATTCAGCATTTTGGAGAAAGTTAAGGACTAAAGTGAAAAAAATTGTTTTCATGGAATTATTATGCTGGAATTAAGGTTATAAGGAGTTATAAATCATTCTTTGAGTAAATGTTGGAAGAAATACAAAGTATTGAGGTTGAAATGACATATTTCATGAAACTAATATTTGGAAAATATTAGGGTGTTTTTAGGAAAATTATTCCTATATTGCTTATGTGTTAGTAAGATACTAACATATAATTTGGAATGTACTTATGGTATTTTTAATACACTTGTAGACTGTGCACAAAATCAAGATCGAATTAGCAATCGAGGAAAGGAACGGGACCAAAGTTGAACTTAGTGAGGCTAGTTGAATATTGATAAAGTATAAAGTGTCAAGGTGAGTGCATTTTTATGCATGGATAATACTATGATTATCATTTGGAAGACTTGTGATAAGTCTACCTTATTAATAATTGCTTGATAATTATATTTTTAAATCCTAAACTGATTTTTGACATATTGAGAATTGTCAAAGGTAGAACTATGATGCATTTGATCACTAGATATATTAGGTATGTATGTTTATGTTATATTTAGGGTATGAACTGCCCAGTATTTAATTATATTGCCATGTATAAATGAATATTAGCTCTTTTAAACTAGTCTAGATATGGATTGTAATATTAACATCTAGATAAGTGGTTAATATATGATGTTGGATTTTATTAGACTTGATGCTAGTAATCAAAACAATTTTTGTTTTAGGCAGCTCTGTTAATCGTAAAGTATAGTTACAAATTGCCAAGTTGCTGCCTGAAATCGAGGTCTATCTGATAGATTATTAAAATCGACATTTTGATTTGTACGGATAGCATAAAATGTGGTTTAAACATCATGTCACTCTATACTAGTATTGGTAATAAGTACTGGTAAGGGTGTTATAATCTCAAAGGCAATTCCCTCTACTTAAGCCTTTCCCATGCATAACATCCCATATGCAAAGCTTAAGGAGTAAAACATGTGTAAACACTTTACTCCAAACCAATCCATCAGCATGATACATTTAAAACATTATATTGGCTTACAAGTGATCCATCTCAACAACAACATTTCCATAAAACCATCATTAACATCGGATACATGGATTTCCCAAGAGATCTTGCAATCTCTTACAACTCAATGGCATGGAGTCGTGTAACACATACACCACCTCTACAGTACCAAGGCTAATCCTCCAACTTGGAGTAAACACATTCGACACGTCAACCTCTACAGCTCTTGGCTGGAGTAAATGCCATCTAAATGTCACCTCAAAAACGTTGGGGTTCACATGGTCAGAGTAAGTACCTCCCATACCACCTCTACAACCATAGGCGACTTATTATAGTACACTTTAAACCCTATGGCCGGCCAATTATATCCGATAACATTTCCATTTCATCACTTGCCATTATAATTCACTTTTATAAACATACCTCACTGTTTTCTTATGCATTAATCAAATCACTTTAACATGCACTAAACCATGCATAAACCATGTTCATAATATTCTTTAAAATCATGCATTACTTTCCAAACGCATTTATCATCATTTCATATCAATTTCCAGCATTAAACCATGCTCATTCCATGCATAAAACATGAGGTAGCATTCACTTAACCAGTGCATTTCAAAAATCATTTACTAACTAAAATTGAGAGAGAAAACCACTTTACTTACTTCCGATTCTTAGACCAGTGTATCGAGCTTAGTCTAGACTCCCTTTAAACCTTTTCAAACCTTTGAAAAGCTATTCTTAGTCGTTTCACTCATCGACAAAGCAACGCCTTCCTTGCCGATGTCAAATCAAGCCTTTGGCAACCCCTCAACACCAAGATTCGCTTCCGAACTACTTTCCCCTGTTTCAAACACATCATAACAGAGAATTCAATGCATTACAATGCATCCAAACTCACAACAATACAACAATTAACAACACCCAACTATAGCCCTCCACAACACTCTATCTTAACAACTGAAAACATCATCGATTCACCAAAAACCTTAACCCAGCCCACAACTACGAATCTCAACCTTCAAATAACATCAATTAACATCAAAACAACAACCTAAAACAACCTTATACCTCCAGCAACCAAAAATTAACCTCAACACCTCAAAATCTCTTAACTACCAAACTAACTAACTAGAGATTCAGTAGATTTCTGGATTCTATCATCAAAACTCACTTCATTATCATATTAAACATCAAAATCAAGGTATACACCAATCCTTAACTCAACAAAAACATATCAAGGTAGAGGAGAAGAACGAATCCTTACCTCCAATGCTGATTTCTCCCCTTAATTGCTTTATAAACCATGAAAATCAAGGTAGAAATAATAAGTATTTGATGTAAAAGCTTTAGAAATCAATTGGAAATCAAAAACTCTTTGAAATCCTAATTTTACCTAAAGAAATTGAAGTTGGAAATATGTTTGGCTGGAGAGAATTTGAGAGAAAGGAGTTACAAAGTTTGTTATGTGAAATTCTTTTAAAATATGTTTAATTAATTCTCTACATTATTTATACCTCTTAAAAACATAATTGAAAATAGTTAATTAAAGGGAGAAATCTAATGAAACCCTTTTGGATTATTAGGTCCTTAAAGATTTAATGTTTTGACTCATTTTCAAAACAATCACTAAAAATAGTTTTACAAACTTTGCGTTTTAGTCACTAACTCAAAATGTACCATTTTCAAATTTCATTTTCCAAAATTACTTTTACCAAAATCATTTATATATTTAATAATGATTTTAGACTATTTTCCCATATTTTTATCTTCAATAAAAATATTTAATCCAATTTAAATCCTGAATCAGACTCGAATCTCTAATCCCGATCCACCGAATCGACTAATCCGTTGCCAAAACTCCTAAGCCCAAAATTGAGGCGTTACAACTCTCCCCTCTTAAGAAATTTCATCCTTGAAATTTACCTGGAGGAAAAAGATGCGAAAACTGTTTTTTCATGTCCAACTTACTCTCCCAAGTAGCCTCCTCAACTCCTCGATGCCGCCATAACACTTTAACGAGCTCTATCATCTTCCCATGCAGAACCTTACTGTTGGTATCAAGGATCTCTACTGGTTCCTCATCATAAGTCAGATCCGGCCTCAACTCAACATCCTCAATTGGCATAACATGAGAGGGATCCGACCGATACCTTCGTAACATCAAAACGTGGAACACATTATGAATATTTTCCAACAAGGGAGGCAACCTCAACCGATAAGCTACGAGACCCACACGATCCAAAATCTCATACGGCCCGATAAACCTCAGACTCAACTTCTCTTTACGCCCAAAGCGCATCACTTTCTTCCAAGGTGAAACCTTCAAAAACACTTTGTCACCAACAGCGTACTCCACTTCTCTACGCTTCAAATCCATATAGGATTTCTGTCAATCAGATGCCACTTTCAAGCGATCAGATACAATCTTCAACTTCTCACAAGTGTCTTTCAACACATGGGGCATAGAAATATACTTCTCCAAAACCTTCGCCCAACACAAAGGCGTACGTCACCTCCTACCATATAAGGCCTCATACGGTGCCATTTGAATACTCGCTTGATATCTATTATTATAAGCGAACTCCACCATCGGCAACTATTTTTCCCAGGTTCCTTGGAACTCGATAATGCAACACCTCAACATATGCTCCAAGACCTGGATCACACGCTCAGACTGTCCATTTGTCTGCGGATGATACGAAGTGCTAAAATGCAACTGGGTACCCAATTCTCGATGCAAATATTCCCAGAACCTTGATGTAAACCTCGGATCTCTATCCGACACAATCGACTTAGGCACTCCATGCAACTTTATGACCTCTACGAAGTAAAGATCAGCCAGTTTATCCAAAGTAAACGTCGTATACACTGGTAGAAAATGTGCACACTTCGTAAAAAGATCCACGATCACCCAAATGGAATCCTTTTTAGTCGGTATCAAAGGTAGCCCCGACACAAAATCCATGGTGATTCTCTCCCATTTCCATTCTGGTATCCTCAATGGTTGCAACAGCCCAGAAGGAAATTGATGCTCAATTTTAACACACTGACACACCATGCATCTAGCAACAAAATCAGGCACATCCTTCTTTAAACCAACCCAATAATACTCCTCCTTCAAACTCCGATACATCTTGGTACTACCGGGATGTATAGCAAAAGGGCTAGAATAAGCCTCGGTCAAGATGATAGGTCTCAACTCCTCATCCTGTGGCACCACTACCCGGTCCTTAAAACACAACACCCCATCATCATTAAAATGAAAATATGATGGTTTCCCATCCAAGATATCCCTAACATGAGGTACCAACTCATCATCATACGGTTGTTTCTCCTTTATTATTTGCGACAACGATGGCTTCACATGCAACTCGGCTAACAAACCTCCATCACGGGTTACACTCAATCTAGCAAACATAGCTCTCAACTCAACCACAACTTTTCTACTCAAAGCATCCGCTACCACATTTGCTTTACCCAGATGATACTCAATGGTCAAGTCATAATCTTTAAGCAACTCCAACCACCGTCGTTGCCTAAGATTCAACTATTTCTGTGACATCAAATACTTCAAACTTTTGTGATCCATATACACTACACACTTCTCACTATAAAGATGATGCCTCCAAATATTTAATGCAAACACCACCGTGGCAAGCTCAAGATCATGAATAGGATAGTTATGCTCGTGCACCTTCAATTGCCTAGATGCATAAGCCATAACATTCCCATCTTGCATCAACACGCACCCTAAACCAACATATGATACATCACTATATACCACAAACTCCTTTCCCGACTCGGGTTGTATCAAGATTGGAGCTTATGTCAAAGCTTTCTTTAACTTTTCAAAAGCTTGCTGACGATCCTCCTTCCATTCAAAACGAACGTTCTTTTGCAACAACTTGGTTAAAGGTTCAACAATCTTTGAAAATCCATCTACAAACCAGCGATAATATCCAGCCAACCCAAGGAAACTACGTACCTCCGTCACTGACCTAGGTGGCTTCCAACTCACCACAGCTTCAATCTTTTGTGGATCCACACGGATTCCCTCAACCGACACCATATGTCCAAGGAAAACTACTTCCTTCAACCAAAATTCACATTTACTCAACTTAGTATACAATTGATTATCCAGCAATCTCTGAAGCACAATCCGTAAGTGCTCATCATGGTCTTTTTTAGTACGAGAGTACACAAGAATTTCATCAATAAACACTACCACAAATTGGTCCAAGTACTCATGAAACACCCGATTCATCATATCTATAAACGCAGCTGGTGCATTGGTCAACCCAAACGGCATCACTAAGAACTCGTAATGCCCATACCTTGTACGAAAGGCAGTCTTGGCACATCCTCACCCTTCACCTTTAATTGATAGTATCCCGATCTCAAGTCGATCTTAGAAAATATTGATGCACCTCGAAATTGATCAAACAAATCGTCAATCGGCGGTAAGGGATATTTATTCTTAATCGTCAACTTATTCAGTTGTCGATAATTGATACACATCCTCATTGTGCCATCTTTCTTCCTCAAATAACACCGGCTCACCCTAGGGTGAAACACTGGGTCCAATAAATCCCTAATCAAGCAACTCCTGGAGTTGTGTCTTTAACTCTTTCAACTCTTTAGGTGCCATGCGATACGTCGCAATGGACACCAGTGCCGAATCAACATACGTCTCGATTTTAAACTCCACCTCCATATCTGGCGGCAACCTAGGTAACTCTTAAGGGAAAACCCCCTAGAAAATACAAACTGTGCAGATGTCTTGCACACGCACATCCTTGGATCCAGGATTCATAACATAGGCCAAATATGCCTGACATCCAAGTTCCAACATCCGACTTGTTTCCAAAGCCGAAACAACATTGGTTAGGAACTTTGTGTTCTCGCCAACCACCATAACTTCATAATCATCGGCAAGACGCAAGGATATCCGTTTGGTTTCAAAATCCACAACTGCCCTATGCTCGGATAGCCAATCCATCCCCAATATTACATCAAAACCATGGAATGGCAACTCTATCAGATCCACAGCGAACACATGGTATTGCACCATCAAAGGATACATTCGATATAACTTATTTACCACAACCATCTCACCCAAAGAACTAGTTACTCGAACCCCAACATTCAAAATCTCAACAGGTATAACAAGCAACTGTGCATGCTCACTAAGAATATACAAATGGGTGGAACTAGAATCAACCAAAGAAAATAACGGTAAATATTGCAAAGTAAAGGTACCTACAATCACATCGATATCGTTGCGTCCTTTGCGATGCGCATACACCCTCGCGGAACCACCACCCTTAAGCTGAATAGCAACGGTGTGTGCCACAGTCCTACGTCCGCCATCTCTCGGCTGAAAATGTCCTCGTCCATGCCCTCAACCTCTCGAGCCAGCCACAACAGGTGCAGGAACATGCACACCTCTAGCTAACACAGGGCAGTCACGTCTCACATGATCGGTCGACCCACAACTCTAGCATGCATTACCTGCAACAAGCGCATGAACTGGCCCAGCTCGTCCAATCTGAGGACAATTGAGTCTAACATGGTCTCGAGATCCATAACCCCAGCAAACTCTTTTCGACCTCCAGCAAACCCCCAAATACTTCTTCCCACACTGAACACACTCAGGTATCCCACCTCTGAAATTCTGCCGTAGCTGACCTCTTCTTCCAAGCTCGGGTCAATATCTCCGATCATGGTGCCTCTTATATCGACCACCCCCAGCATTACCATCAGTAGCTCTCTTACCATGACCGGATCCTTTGGCACGGGATGTCAAACCCAAAATTTGTTCAATATCCTTGGCTCTCGAAACTAATACATCAAAATCAACATACTCAGCAGCCAACATATATGTCTTAACCTCTTGCGTCAATCTGTAACGGAAGCGGTCACAACGACTCCTCTCATCAGGCATCAACTTAGAAGCATACTGACTCAGCCTCACAAACTGTATCTCATACTCAGATACCGACATATCCCCCTGTACCAAAGCCATGAACTCGCGTTTCTTTTCATCTTGGTATCTAGCTCCAAGATACTTCTTCCGAAAGGCAGACCAGAAGGTTTCCCATGTTACATTGTCAGCCTCCATACTTGCAATCACCGTAGTCCACCAGCTATATGCATCTCCCTGCAGCAGAGATACATCACATCCTAGCTTATGAGCATCAAAACAACCCATTTGATCCAAAATACGATTCGTGCTGGCAAACCACTCCTCAAAAGCCTCAGGCAACAACCGTCTAAACTTAACCCCTCCTAGGCCACGTAAACGCTCTAAGGGTAATCCCAAATTAGCAGCAGCAACCAGTGCTGGTGCAGGCACCTACACTCTAGCCATCGTGGACTGGAACACTCCCATCATTGCCTGTATCAAAGGTGTTATATCACCCAGTGCTGGCCCAGCTTGCACAGGTGGTACTTGTTCCACACCTGCGGGTGGATCGGTGGAGGAGGTGGCAACGCCTCAGGCACAACATTATTCTTATCATCTTGCCTCCCCATTCGCATTAAAACGTAATTCTCTCCTTAGTGGTATTGTAAACAAAGAATCTATGGTATGATAACACCGAAATAAAAACGGTTAGACCATCTTCAAGCAAGGGTCCAAGACTTCCATTTCAAATCAAAACATTTTCCATCGATAGTAATAAGGCAATGTGTCCCAAATCATACCCCAACATGGCATATAACATGCAATCCATCACTATGTATAGCAATCAAGTCAATTCAATCAACATACATTTCAAACAACTTCCCAACATACATAACCAACCATAACCCACCCTCAACAATCATAACCTGGCTCTGATACCACCAATGTAACCCCCTCGACCCGACCTAATCGCAAGACCGAACCGAACGAGCTACATTAAGTTTACCAAAGTAAACCGTGAAGAAAACTCTGAAAATATGACCATTTTTTCTTTTATCTTATCTAGATGTTGGTTATTACCCTACATGTACATACAAACAACGAGTGAAAACCAACCCAATTGGGCATCGAATTGATATCCAATTGGTCACTATACAATAATAGGAGCCAAAATGTAAATTTACAAATCAATAAGGGTTAACTTGTAATTTGCTTTACCAATCTTCAATTTGTCAGGTTACAAGCATACATACCAAATTTCAACTTAAAACGATCATCCGAACTCATCCAATTGCATACATAACACCTAGGGACCCAACTGTAATTTCCATTATTTCGAAGGACCAATTTCATAATTAAAGTTACCTATCCTCAATTAAACCAATTACATGCATAGTGGTGAAATTTCAAGTCAAAACGATCATTCAAACTCATTTAATTGCATGTATATCACTCAGGGACTAATAATAGAGAAAACAGAAACCTTAAAACATACTTTTAACTAACTTAACCACTGATCGTATCGATAAGCGAGCAAGTGTATCGATACGCCTGAGCTTTCTCAAAATTCCTGATTCCAGTAGCTCAAAACCGTATCGATACACCTTCACGTGTATCGATACGCTAAGCCTGAAAATATGCTTACCTGTATCGATACGGTCTCCCGTGTATCGATACGCTGTTCCTAAAAACACTTACATGTATTGATACGGGCACAGACGTATCGATACACCCTAACCTATAACGTCAAAATTTGCTGGTTTTTAGCCTCGTTTTGGAATTCCAGCACTTAAGCATACTTCTAACAATCAAATAACATCATCGTTGGTCATTTACCATCAACTACCATAAACCAAACATTAAGAAACAATCATCATGCTTTAAAGGTAAACTATAGGCATGCTTCCTAATACTCAAGCAACCACAGCATGAACCATATGCAAAATCCAACAAACCAAGCTTATCACAAGTCCAAAGCAACAATATAAACTTGCTCGAACGAAGAAGTAACCACTCAAACCCTCCCAACAACATTTAAGCCACATTGCCTTTATTACTACTTTAAAACCCAAGCATACTTTGGTAAATCAAGTCTTGGAATTTCCTCCTTGTTTGCTAGGCCACTTGCATTCAATAAATCTGCATTGATGATAAAAGAGAGCATAAGAAATCATTGCTTAGTGAGGAACGCTCAAAATACAAACCACCATCCAATGCAATTAAAATCCATTTAAAACAAAATCATGTCTTTCTTTCAAAACATGCACTTAGTCTTTACAAAATCAGCATATTAATCCATATGCAACATGTATCATGGATTCCACAACATAATCTCATATGCAATTCCCTCTACTTAAGCCTTTCCTATGCATAACATCCTATATCCAAAGCTTAAGGAGTAAAACATGTGTAAACACTTTATTCCAAATCAATCCATCACCATGATACATTTAAAACATGATATTGACTTACAAGTGATCCATCTCAACAACAACATTTCCATAAAACCATCATTAGCATCGGTAACATCGGATACACGAATTTCCCAAGAGATCTCGCAATCTCTTGCAGATCAATGGCATGGAGTCGTGCAACACATACACCGCCTCTACACAACCAAGGCTAGTTCTCTAACTTGGAGTAAACACATTCGACGCTTCAACCTCTACAGCTCTTGGCTGGAGTAAATGCCATCTAAATGTCACCTCAACAACTTTGGGGTTCGCAGGGTCAGAGTAAGTACCTCCCGTACCACCTCTAGAACCACGGGGGACTTATTATAGTGTACTTTAAACCCTATGACCGACCAATTATATCCGATAACATTTGCATAACATTTCCATTTCATCACTTGCCAATATAATTCACTTTTATAAACATACCTCATTGTTTTCTTATGCATTAATCAAATCACTTTAACATGTACTAAACCCTGCATAAAACATGTTCATAATATTCTTTAAAATCATGCATTACTTTCCAGACGCATTTATCATCATTTCATATCAATAATGAGCATTAAACCATGCTCATTCCATGCATAAAACAGGAGGTAGACATTCACTTAACCAGTGCATTTCAAAAATCATTTACTAACGAAAATTGAGAGAGAAAACCACTTTACTTACTTCCGATTCTTAGACCAGTGTATCGAGCTTAGTCTGGACTCCCTTTAAACCTTTTCAAACCTTTGAAAAGTTATTCTTAGTCGTTTCACTCATCGACAAAGCAACGTCTTCCTTGCCGATGTCAAATCAAGCCTTTGGCAACCCCTCAACACCAAGATTCGCTTCCGAACTACTTTCCCCTATTTCAAACACATCATAACAGAGAATTCAATGCATTACAATGCATCCAAACTCACAACAATACAACAATTAAAAACACCCAACTATAGCCCTCCACAACACTCTATCTTAACAACAGAAAACATCATCGATTCACCAAAAACCTTAACCCAGCCCACAACTACGAATCTCAACCTTCAAATAACATCAATTAACATCAAAACAACAACCTAAAACAACCTTATACCTCCAGCAACCAAAAATTAACCTCAAAATCTCTTAACTACCAAACTAACTAACTAGAGATTCAGTAGATTTCGGGATTCTATCATCAAAACTCACTTCATTATCATATTAAACATCAAAATCAAGGTATAAACCAATCCTTAACTTAGCAAAAATAGATCACTACGAATTTCTTCAATTTTTCATCATAAACCATCAATTAAACGATAAATCCGAGTTTAATTTATCAAAACCCAATGAAAATAATATAAAATGGATCAAGAACTTAGGAATTTCAATAAAGAACCTTTCATTAGAGGAGAAGAATGAATCATTACCTCCAATGCTGATTTCTCCCCTTAATTGCTTTATAAACCATGAAAATCAAGGTAGAAATAATAAGTATTTGATGTAAAAGCTTTAGAAATCAATTGGAAATCAAAAACTCTTTGAAATACTAATTTTCCTGAAGAAATTGAAGCTGGAAATATGTTTGGCTGGAGAGAATTTGAGAGAAAGGAGTTACAAAGTTAGTTATGTGAAATTCTTTTAAAATGTGTTTAATTAATTCTCTCCACTATTTATACCTCTTAAAAACTTAATTGAAAATAGTTAATTAAAGGGAGAATTCTGATGAAACCCCTTTGGATTATTAGCTCCTTAAAGATTCAAAGTTTAGACCCATTTATACCCCATTACATTTAATATGTTATTGGCGACAGTTGGAGGTAACGGGGGAGTTGTACGGAGATTGGCGACAGTTGGTTGGATAGTGTGAAGTATAGGATTTCATGTTCCCGATATTAGCCATTGCTATGTGCTTTGAGCTAAATATCTCTTGGACCTTTATGGTCAAACACAGACCAATGTTATTCATTACCAATTGTGATCCAAGGCAAACATGTTAAAAAGATATGAACCTTATTGAGAAATTGAATAAGAAATTCAAAAGAAAATCTTGAATACTTGAATTATATCTTGAAATACTTAAATGACTTGACAAGAAATCTTGAACACTTGAATCACTTGACATGAATCCTTGAAATACTCAAATTGCTTGACATGTAATACTTGAATCTTGGCATGAAACTCTTGAAATGATAATTGCCTATACTTGGACCTTGTATTGTATGATTTGCTACTTGGAATGGCTTATGGTCTCACTGGAGCTAATGTCTACTTGATTGGTTAACTTGGATTACTTGACATGTATTATTGAAAAGACAAACTATAAACCAAGGATTGTTTCAAAAGAATATAAATGAGCTAATAAATATTAATTGCTTGATTTCTTGTCTTGCAAATAGGAATAGCTTATTACTTGACATGTACGCTTGAATACTTGAGTTGCTACTTGGAATACTTGACATGTAAACTTGAATATTTGTATTACTTGACATGTACGCTTGAATACTTGAATTACTACTTGGATTACTTGACATGTATTCTTGAATAGACAAACTATGAACCAAGGATTGTGTTAAAAGATAATAAATGAACTAATATAACCTTGAATACTTGAATTCCTGAGTGTTGCTGCCATGTACACCTTGTACATGAAAATTTGGATTGTTTTATGTGATTAACATGTATTGCTTGAGTGTTGCTGCCATGTACACCTTATACATGAAAATATGATTGTTTTATGTGATTAACCTGTATTGCTTGAGTGTTGCTGCCATGTACACCTTATAAATGAAAATATGGACTGTTTTATGTGATTAACATGTATTGCTTGAGTGTTGCTGCCATGTACACCTTGTAAATGAAAATATGGACTGTTTTATGTGATTAACATGTATTGCTTGTGTGTTGCTTCCATATATACCTTGTACATGAAAATATGAGCTGTATTGAAATGTTAAAATGTATAAACATGTAAAATGGACAGTTTGAGTAAATTAGAGGTCATCATGGATTGTTTTGCATTACAATAATGTATAATGGACAGCTAAGTAACAAGGCTTAAATTAAAGAAAGTAAACAAGCAATAATTAAGGCTTAAGGCTTACATGCTACATAAATTGTATACTTGTACACTTGATAAACTTGTTACATGAAATGCTACTCGAAATGGAATTATACTCTCACTTGAATTAATGTGTAAAACTTGTGAACATATCTTCCGTGATAAGTTTGAAATAAATTGTTATTATGTTACTTGACTTGGAAATGTTGTGATTTGCCTAAATATGCTATCGATTGACTTGAAATGATTGAAAATTGAATGGTGATCTATGATTTTTCTTATCATGCTATCTTGCTATTCGAATAATACTAAGAAATGTTTACTTGATAATTACTCGATAAGCTTACCATGCTACTTTAATTACTTGATAAAATGATTACTTAACATTTTGTCTTGATATTTGATTTCCATAAGTATGATGATACATGAGTTCTTGTTTTTTGCTTGACTTGGAATGCTATAAACCTTAATTGGGCTACTTGATTAATGGAGACATGGCATAATAATTGTTTAGAACTAGTACTACCTCACTAAGTGCATATCGTACTTATCACTCTCGTTTCCTCTCTTCCCAAACCATAGGTTAGGTGCTTCAAGGTGAATTACTTGATCCTGAAGTTAGATTTCTCAAGCTTGAAGTACGATACAAGCAAAAGCATAAGTATGAATCTATACTTGTTTGTAATGCTCCTAGTGGCTGGTGGCACCTAGTCTTGTATATAGTAAGCTAGGACATGCATTATGTTAATCGAAAGTTGCATATATGAACTTGAGTTGGCCTATAATATCATGAAAGCTTAAACGCTAAACTTGGAGTATGTAATGATATAATTCTCATGTGGATTAAATGGATTAAGCTGTGCATATGTTATGTATTTGAATTGAGTATGTCCTAGTCAAGTATGCTAGTCGAATGCCTTGTATGAACATATAAATGCTTGAATAAATATTATAAATAATTCATGTAAACATGAACTTGAATTGCCGAATGGGTAAAGAATGAAACCAAGCATGCTACTTGAAGTATGATTTGAATAAATGCTCACATGAACTTGATTTGCTGTGAGCATATAGAAATTGAAATGAAATGTACACAATTTGACTAATGTTATACATGACATTAAGACTAGATGAATGTGAAAAATGTTTTATGACATGCTAGAACTTGCTATTACCTAATATGAAGAGATCAAATGTACATGCTTTGCTTGTTCACATGCCTAAATAGTAGTTAACCTTGAATAACCTATAATGTCTATGAAACATGATATGCTTGCTTGAAATATGTTTGACTTCATGTATATATGATTGTGTTTAGTCAAAATTATATGAAATATTTACATGTCTTCAATGTAATGAGATTGAGTTAAAATGAAACATGCTAGTCTAGGTATGCTAATTGAAAGTTTATATGATCGCATGAATGTAGATTTGAAAATGAATAAGCTAAGTGGTAACCTAGATGAATAATATGATAGACATGCTTGTATACTTGATTGTGAATGTCCTCCTAGTTAAGAATGCTATTTGAATGTTACATATGACTACATGACTAAGTAGTTATTAATCTTTGAATGTAACTTAAAAATGACTAATCAAGGGTTGGCATATAATGAATAAGAATGATAAACATGTTTTTCTTGTATGATCAAAAGTAATTGTCTAGATTTCTTTCTTGCTAATCACTCATCTCTCCTATTAGAGATGATTTCTTGAAAAGATTTAAACTATTTGTGTTTCTAGTGTTCTCGGTAATGCTCTCGAACCAGTTTGTTACTAAACCGGGTGGGGGTGTTACAAGTACAATTCTTTTAGATCTTTATACATTTTAACCGATCCCAGATGGATTGAGAAAAGGCTACAATGAGCTTCATGAAGCATTTCCCTCTTAAGGGTTTCATCATCGGGTACACTAACTCTATTTTGAAAATAGAGTAAGCCATTTGACTTCACCAAGAAGTCAGGGTTAGACTTATCCTTTAGTTTAAGCATCATGCTTTGAAGCTCGAAATCTGATTGTTGGAGGTTCTTGATTCTTGAATCCAAGTCAGATTGAACTTGGAGTTCGGCTACAAGCTACCGATTCTTTTGCAACTTGGAATGAGCACGGATGAGAATTTAATTCAAATGATCAAAGTCTTGTTGTTAGCTTTCCGACCAAACAAAGGGAACATCCTTTCTAAGGAACTTGGTTAGAGGTGTGGTCAAGGTAGAAAACCCTTTAACAAATCTTCGGTATCAACCGGCTAATTACAGAAAACTTTTAACTCCACCCACATTCTTCGAAAGCCCCCAAACAACAAATGGTTGAATCTTTTTGGAATAAACCCTAATCCCCTATGTAGATATTATATGACCAAAGAAGGATACTTCGGGTAATCTAAAATTCACTTATATCAATCTTAGCATAGAGTTGATAATCTCGAGGGATTCGTAGAACAATTTAAAGGTGTTTTGAATGTTCATTCTCATATTTGGAAAAGATAAGAATGTCATCAATGAAGATTATTACAAGCTTGTTTGAATAGGGCTTAAAGACTTAGTTCACAAGATTCAATAATGTGGTTGGAGTAATTGTTAAGCGTAAAGGCATCACAAGGAATTTATAGTGACCAAATCGAATCTTGAATACAGTCTTGGCACATCAATTTCCTTAACTTCCATCTAATATGATCCTGATTGCAGATTGATCTTAGAAAACGCTGTATCATCCTTGACTTGATTGGGTAAGTCTTCGATTTAAAACTCAACTTTCCCAAATCGAAAATAATTTTGGAAGTCTCTCAGAGGATACTTCAAGAGTTTCAAAGACATCTAAGATTGACTCAAGAGTAAATTCGGTCTTATTGACATCAAGTATAACAACAAATGCAGGAGTCAGTTCGGATTATTTATTATCTTTTAGAGCCCTTGGTTGCACAACCAAAAGAAAAACAGAAGGAGTCAAACGATTTTGATGTCAGAAAAACAACAAACTGATTGAATAATTCAATTATACTGAGAAAACATTCTTATCACACATAGTGGATTGAAAGAGTTTTTTGGTGTTGTTCAACAGCTTTCTATGGATTTTGCTATTCCTGATTTATCCTCACATTACCTCCTTAATTTGGAGGAACTAGCCGGACTCTCATTGTCCCGGCCAAGCTGCATTTCTGAGATTAATTTTTAACTAATAATTTATAAAATAGCTCTTATTGGAAGAGATCACAAGTACTTATCAAATTTAACTCATAGGTGGCACAAGTAACAAATGATGATGCAATAAGTTTCGGTTTAGTCCGAGAATCGACTAAACCTAAGCTCTAAAACCAATAAATGTAGCACCTCATACTCGGTCTAGGAAATAAACTAGCTTAGAACGTGTTACCAAACAACATACAAACATTCTTGAAATAATTAGTACAAATCCACTAGACATGCCTTCAAAAAATAGAGTAATTTAAAACTTTTTAAATTATTCACAGGTCTAATCCTCAACTTCACATCATGTACCATAAAAATATACCTACATTACGCATTATACATCAAGCACTAGATCATAGCATGCCCTTATATTATATGTATTCCAGATTACAAGGTTTGTTAAAAAAGTAACCATCATCACATAGGACTCTTTTCTTAAATAAAGATTGATTACAAATTTGCATACTTCTAACCTTTCTTAAGACGTATCGATTTGTTACACCCCTTTCTCGACTCTGATCATCAAAGTTGTCACAAAACAAATACAATGTTGACAATGACCTTTTTTTCAAAAATACTATAAAATTTAAAACCGTAAAAAAATATTTATGCTGACTTAAAACACAATATCAGAGCTCCTTTTCCTTTCAAAAATAACAAAATAGCTATTCAATATATAATAAACTCTGAACTAAAATAGACAATTTTATTACATTTATCATGCCACTAAAAATAATTAAAAACCTCAAGTAGGACGTCATTACTATGGTAGCTTGATGAAATTCTCTGAACTTGATGCAACGCCTTGCTTACTCCAATATCTCGAATCACCTACGTGTGCACAATCAAACACACGCTAAGTACGAACTTAGTGAGGCAATAATCAAGATAAAAAACAACTAAATAGGCTTATTCAATTTCATAACTCATTAAACCTCAAGGCTGCATATATATAACAAGCCATATGCCAATATACTAACCTTTATATTGCAATGGTAATGATTTACTACATGCCAATGCCATCAAATTTTCATGCTTGTCCATTTGTCATAATATGCCATATATGCATAAATGCACCATGATCACTAAGTATATATTACCATCATGTTAATCATATATTAACATAATATAAACCGCATATAAATTTCTTACCAATATACTTGCCATTTATTCTAAAAGCTCATAATCTTATTCACCTGTTTATCTTTTATTAACCAATAAACCATAGCCCAAATATAAGCCTATGAGGACCCTTGGTACATGAGTCAAATATGCACCGAAGTGCTAATACACATAAGGTCGTGTCCACCATATGCACTAAGTGTCCTTTATATACACTATAGTACTAAACCGAGTATACAGCGTGCTGCTGGACTCTATGGCATGCCAACTATACCCTGTCCCTCAATGACATACTTGGGCATATATTTCATATTTATTTAATCCATGACAATGTATATCAATATAATTTAACATTGGGCAGTTCATACCCGAAATAACATTCATAATATAACATCATATATAACTAGTGATCCATGCATTTATATCCAACTTTTGACATATTTAAAATATGTCAATCATATGCTCCATGACAATAATACAATGACAATAAAATTTGGGTATGCTCATCACAAGCCATCCTAATGATGTATAAAACATCAATGTGTCATGATATGTATGCAATTGCACTCACCTTGGCCACTTAACACAATGCCTCACTAAGTCTTAGTTTGATCCTTTTTGCATAGTACCTCGAACCTTCTTTGATTAGGACTTGACTTAATTAATCACGTGAATAAAATAAAATATTTGTTAGATTCAAATCTAGCAATACCTTAAACATGTTGTCTAATATCATCATTCGAATATAAATTTTCCAAATATTTTCCTTTCTTCCTTGTACTGTTCAATAACTCATTGCGGTCCTTAGTGACCAATTTGAACTTCCAATAATTCTTCCGAGCTTGCTAACTAACATTTCAATACAAAATGTTTCAAATTCGAATTTATGACAACTTGTGCTACCTTCAAAGATTTACTTATACAGAGCAGAATACGTGCTGGATCTTAATTTCCTGTATACTGGAGAAACTAGATTTGATAACAGTTCTAACGGTATAAACCACATAAATTAATAAAATCTACAAAAATTATGAAAATTCCTTACATTCACGTCATAGAGCTGTCCTTGCAGAAACTGCTCTGTAATTTTTCTGACCTTCATTCGATTAAAAATTCATATCTTTTAACTCTGAACTCGAAATCAGTTTTCGTTTGTTGGAAACGAAACTAGACTAACAAATCTTTACAACGGTATAAAATTCATCATCTAACCATTTTTGTAAAATTTATGCGAATTTTAAAACTTACTGCCATAATTCAAATTCCAACATAACTTTCCATGAATAACTTCTAATTTATACCAACTTCTCCTTATTTCCCTACTTATCAATTTAGTCTCATCACTTAAAATGGCTAGAGAAAAGTTTGTATTCATATGTTCTCTTTACATCCTTCATTAAAATAAGCTTAAACCTTTACTCCTCTAATTTCTCTTAATTTGTCAAAATGTTCACCAAATTTCCAATATAAGGATTCAAGCTTCTTAACTTAACAAATTAGTCCTTAAATCAATATTACTACCTTAGTTCCATCATTTTAACTAAAAATCATATTTACTCCTTCTACATATCCTCTTTGCCGAATAGACCATTCAAGTTTGACAAATTGTCAAAATGGTCACTAATGCAATTAATCATCGGTTTAGCATTCTAACTTCATTTTCATGTCTCTAACATCATTAATAATATAGATACACATCAAATTCATAAAAAATCAGATCTGGTCCCTTAATTTTAAAGCTTGCTGAAATGGTCCCTATGATTTAACTTAGGGTTTTGCTTCCAAACAACAAAATCAGGCTTACTAGATCATTAATCCAACATCACAAACCCTAAGTTAGACTTGAATCCATAAACCCTAATCTTCTCTATACAAACCAAAATATGTAGGGTTTAAATCCCAACTCAATAACATGATTCTAACATTATACAAGCATGATTCTAACTTAAAATCAACCATGGATTCATAAAATCATAAAAGCCCCAATTTGTTCATAAACCCTAATTTCTTTATCAAATCTCATCAACCAAGCAAATATTCCATGAATTATTTACATCAAAAGATAAAGCTCGAAGAGTAGAACAACTTTGGAGTTTGAAAGATTACCTGAAAATTGAGATTCGGGGCTTAAATCGAGCTTGTAAAATTTTCACTTCACCACGGTTTTGGAGGGTATTTTGCTGATAATTCTTTCATAGTTCATGTATTTAAGACACTTGTATTATGAAAAAATGAATTTTTACTTCAATAAATTGCACTTTTCAAAAATACCCTCCAACTAGATCTATATTTCTAATTTGTCATTTTGTAACATTCCAAGTAGACTTAGTTGGATTATAATCAGCCACTATTCATCAATAGAAAAAATCTCAAAATTCCTTCCATGTCCCTTTTGGAAAGAATAACCAAAATGCCCTTTACCGATCAACTTATTTACAAAATTACCATTCTATGTCATTTCAATTGATTTAAATTTTCCCGATATTTTTAATATTCAAATATTTATAAAATGATATTTTATGACTCTTCTAAGGTCCATGGAACTATCTCTGAAATTTTAGCTCGATCCGATTATCAGAATATTTTTCTGAACTTTATCGCTTTATAGCCATTAATACAAACTCCGTACGAAAAATCAAGGTAACACAGAAACTTAATTCTTGGGGATAAACTATTCATTTAAGGGGTTAAAATATATAACTTTTGAAAATTACACTTTGATCCCTAAACTTTTCCAAAGCTTATACTTTAGCCACAAAGCTTTCAAAATTTACATTTTGGTCACTAGTCAAAAAATTGGGATATTACACGATTAGTGTCTGAGATTATACAAAAAAATAGTAAACCATTGTTTAACAATCTTTAAGCTTACAAATTGTTTCATTTACCTTCAAAACTTGTTATCGAAGATCATCATCTAGGCATCACATAATACAACCAGATATATAACCATAGAAACAAAATTTCATGTACCATGTTTAACTTAGTCTAACCAATAAGCAATCACTTGATCATCATGTCTAACATACCTAACCCACAAGACATTTTTCGAGAATCATACCCAGCATACTTAACCAATCAGATTCAACTACATATAACTTTCATTTAGTCATACCATATACTTATTCATTGACCTACAATCAATTGCTTATTTAAAACAATAATCTAATCATACGAACTACACTAACATCTTAGAGTTGATCACATAATAATAGATATATACGTATATATCGGCTCACTTATGAATGACAACAAGGTAGTTTAAAAACTTAAAGCCCATATAGATTTTTAAACAACCATGCCACGTACTAACAAATATAATTAATATAGCAAGTAACTAAGAATTAATTAAAGGCCCTTTACAACGCTTTGAATACTTATAAAACTTCTATACATATACGTATATATATCCGAAACGGAATCCAAATGCACTATGCATGCTTATCAACTATGTGCTACCATCTAGGGAGTTCTAAAGATATAAATTTAGATCATACTTGTAGATCCTTGTGACCACGTCCAAGCTCAGGAGAAAATCGAAGGTATAATTTACCTTGAAAGGTAATGAAGGAAAAAGAGTAAGCAATTGCTTAGTGATGTAGATTAGATAACAAGAATTACAAATCAAAAGTTCTAATCTTTATCTCTACTCTTTCTTTATAGCTATTGGATCTAGGTAAGTAACAAGCTTGATCAAGCACAAATCATCTTATTCATAGATTTTCGTATATATAGTGCTATTTCTAAGTATATCAAACCCATTCGTATAACACTTGTTCATTCACAAGTCCTTTTTACTACAAGATTTCAAATATGGTATCATTTCTTAACTCAATTATCTAGTACGAATATCTCACTAGTAAGCATTCCTTGTTGTTTAAGTTATCAAGAGGTAAATTAGATTAACTTAAATTTTTAATAATTTCTTAATTAAAATTAGCATGATATATATATATATACTAGCCACTTAAGTTTTCAAACGTGACATAGCATGAGTAAGGATTTTCTTATCATAAAAGATGTCAAACTTAGCATTTCCATATGAAAGTTACTAGCTTATAAGGCATCAAACGAATAGGTACTAAGGTATTCGAAGTAAAACTAATCATAACTTTATAGATATTCAAATAAACATAAGCATTTAATTATTCAAACAATTCGCAAGCATGCGTACACTTATTTGAAGTATATCTATTTACCCAAAATAGGACATTCAACATTCAAAGTATACACTTTACTTATTGTGCAAGTCATTGCCATGATTTTCTTATTTAACTACAAACTTTCTTTTAGCATAGATTACCAATACACAAATTACTTGACAAATAATTCATCGACATAATATACCATAACATGAATTTCTCAGCATGTAAGTCATCACACATAACATAACATATTCAATAGTTACTTGGCACATAAGACATCACTTAAAACGTATCAAAGGCATGTGTTATTCATTTCATAAGTTGTCAAGATGGTTTATTTATTAGAAATGAAATTATTATCTTATTTAGTCTTTAGCAGAGCCTTGAGAATCAAGTAGCCCAGGTACACGAACCCCCAATCAATTGTCGCTAAATAAATTGTACTCAAAGTATAGGTCAATCCCTTCTACTATCGCCAAGTGACCATAACACATCCCTCCTACTGTCGCCAAATAAGGACCGTAGTCTACCTCAAAACACGAGCTCTATAGACTCTAGGGCATGCCAACTATACCTATAACGGACTCAAAACCAAGGCTTTTCAATTAAATATTATCTTATCAGAATCAGAATTGAGCTTAGCTCCTTATCCAGATAGGCAAGCAACATGTCTTATTCATATCAGAGGTGAACATAGCTCCTTAATCAGAGTATCATATAGACATAATTTATTGTTTATCATATCAAGTACTTATACAATTCGTATATGATTCTCAATTTATACACATCTCTTAATCGAATGATAGCATAGCAAAATTTACTTAATAAGCAAGTATAAGTATATGTAGGTCTCACTATGAGCATAACATTAAATCGAGAATTTCATGTCACGTAATAACTAACATTTAGGTACTTATCTTAAATCCACGCTCGTTTATGCATAGCTTAATTCAAAGATAAAAACAACGTAAATAGAACAACAAAAAGTGCTTGGGAAGGTTACTAGCCTGTCCCGAGACTTTAAACTACACTTACTGATATTTTGAGCTAGTTATGTTCCCAGTTCACGATCCCCTTTTGTTTATCTACTATTTGCCCCTCTAGCCCTTAGTGCTCCAACTTCCTCTTGATCTAGATGTGACAAAGGTTGCAATGATGCATTAGAATTAATCCTATCATCCATTCCCTTGTAAACTACTCAAATAATCATGTGTACATGGAATTTTACACAGAACAATCCACTAATATATATATATATATACATATATCTAAGGAAGACAATGCTTAACATTTGTACACACTTTTAAGCACGTCAAAACAGTCCTTAATATATTTATGTACATTCAAAACAGTCCCATACACTTGTAAAACAGCCCCCTCCCTTGTTTTTGTCAATTCAACACAGTCCAATTTTATTCTCACATATGCAAAATAGTTCTAATTCTTATATACTCATTTACACACTCCAAATAGTCCACAAATGTTCATCTCCATACCTAATCGATCCATTATGCTTGCATACATTTTTTACATGCATCAAAACAGTCCCTAACATGCTTATATACATTCAAAACAGCCTTATTTTCATATTTATACATTTACATGCTCAAATCAGTCCACTGCTGCTCATTTTTATACAAAACAGTCCCTTATCCCCTTTTTAAACAATCCTTTATTTTTAAGTATCAAAAATGTCCAAAGCTATTCTTTAAAACCACAAAACAACCCTAAAAGTTTACTAGACCATTCCATGTTTTAAACTTAACAGATTAGTCCTTATTCAACATCTACGATAGTCCTTTAACAATTTAATTTAATTCATAATAGTCCACAAATGTGAATTTATCAAACAATGTGACCACTTTAAATATTCAAGTGTAACCTACATATTCTAATCATGCAAGGACCTAATCGAACTACCAACTTGCTTCAAGCAACATCAAGATTCCCTAATAGCAATTAGCATTCAAAACTACCTTACAAGATCACACGAACACAACAATTTAACATATGTATCATTATTCAAATCTGTCCAATTCATTCAAACAAGTAACCCATCATAAACAATCAATTCGTATAGCTTAAAATCATGGCACAAGGATTTATTCCTTAACAATCCAACAACTTGAGCATATAAGGTCATACTACATGAATTTTTGCAAGACAAATCAGGTTCTAGTGAAATAAAGGAATGTTCTTACCTTCTACAACCACTATTCAAAGGATTTTGGCAAAGATGTCTAAATTCGAAGTTCAATCATAGAGCTTAATCCAACCACACTCTAAGCTCTCTCTCACTTAGGTGGTTCGTCACCTTGGAGAAGATGAAGGAGAAAGAGCTCTTTGCTCTCTCCAAGCCGAGACTCCTAACCCACATGTCCAACCTTTCGATTGGCATGTGTAAGGTCTACTAGCATATTTTTTTAGCATGTAGTCACCTTATTTCCATTAATGTTCATTTTAGTCCTCGCACATAAAGCATCCTTTCTTTCATTTTCACTTTTCTAATCCTAAATTATTAATTTATGTACCCTGTTACACATTAGCTAAATTGACTTAGAGATCAAGATAGTAACATTCTCCTAAGCTAGTTTTAGGGTATTACAAACATACCTATCATTAGAACATAATCAAGATCATACACATTAAATAATGCCCTCATCCAACATAATATAAACTCCAACTATATAATTATGTCTTATACAAAACAACATCTCAATGATTATCCCACATTGTCTTAGTACAAATAATGATAGCACCATAAACATACTATTTAATACGCTTATCTTGGGACCACTCCTTGCCTCGAAACACAACCCCACATATGTTTAATTCACTGCATTGATGGAAGAAAAGAGAGTTTAAGTGTATAATGCTTGGTGCGTGCGCTCAAAAGGTAAAACACCAATGTAATACCCCAAAATAAGACCTAGAATTATCTTATATTAATCCGTATGTGATCCAATTTGATTAGATAATTTGGGATTGACAAATGATAGGATTAAATTTGAATCTTAGCTAAGTAGAAGGCTTATTTTTGAAGGACTCAAAAGAGTCTATTGGAAGTATTATGATTTGCATGTAAATTTTGTTTACATGGAGGGCCCGAACACTTGTCCATTTTGGAACAAGCATGATGTATAAAGAAAATGACGGCATGCAGGGAAAATTGGAAAAGAAAAAGATGAGTAAAATGCTCATCATCTTCCTCCTTTCATTTTCTTCCATAACCGGTTAAAAGAAAATAGTGAGAGAGAGTAAGAAAAAGCTTGATCAGGGATTTATTCAACATCTATCTTTGTTGAATGTTTAAGCTTTGGGTCGAAATAGCTTTGAAGAAGGTAAGTTGTTTCGTTCTTTTAGTATGATTGATTGAAAATATGAATTTGATTATAGACATTTGTGTATCTAAAAGAATTATTAGATATCTTGGAGTATTCGGTTATAAATGAACTTGAATTAGATCATTGCTTGGTTAAATTTCAATGAACCGGACTGTTTAATATACTTATGGGCTGTTTTAATCATGTATATATATGTGTATATATGGATTAGGACTGTTTTGATAAATGGAAGAACTTAAGTGGACTGGTATAGCTTGTACATGAATTCGTACACATGAATAATGTGGGACTGTTATGTTATGTTATATACATGTTGGGACTATTTTGAGTAAATAAATGGATACCATGAGGATGTGATAACATGGTTAAGATGTTATTTTGATTGATTATTTAAAATGTTGGATTGGAATGGCTCGGCAAAATGATTCATAGTTACAGAGATTTCAAGCTTGTGAATTTGAATGTGTATAGGGAATGTTATTTCTTTGCCGAGTGTTAATTAAGAAGTTAAGAGCTAAAGTTGCATTGAATACTTGTGGAATAATCGGAAAATATGATTTTAATACTGAACTTGTTTAAAAACTAGTTGAATTCACACATTATTGGATTGAATACCTGAGGTAGCATAATTAACTATGTTATAGTTATTGCCCTATTTTGGGAAGCAAACGATAGCCACATTAATTGCTTAAATTCTATAAAGGAAATCTGGTCTGCTTTGTAAATTGGTTTTAGGGATAGTTTGCATTTTATAAAGGGTTGCCTGGAAATTTAATTGAAAGATAATGTATGATTCAAAACAGGGTTGTTTTATAAACTTAGTTTTAGAGATTGTTTTGTTGTAAAAAAGAACATTGTTGACTGTTATGTATGAATATATATGTATACATGCAAATTGAGTTGATTTAAATAAGTAAAAATGAGAGTAAAGGTTGTCTTAGTGATTTGAAACCGGGGAAATGCTCAAAGCTATAAGTGGACTGTTTTGCATTGGTGTATTTAGTTAATGGACTGTTGGTGTAAAATTTCATGTACATATGATCAATTGAGTAGTTTACAAGAGAAATAACGTTAGAATCTTTTCTAATGCAGCATTACACCCTTTGTTACTCTTAGACCAAGAGGAAATTAGAGGACTAAGGACTAACGAGGGACAAACAATAGATAAACAAAAGAGTCATGATTCATAAACATAAATAGCTCAGAGTTAAATGTGAGTGTAGTTTAAAGTCTCGGGATGGGATAATAACCTTCTCGAGCATTACCTTCTATTTATGATTACCTTAAATTGGTTAATTTACGCTATAAATGCACAAGCTTGGAGGCAAGGTGAGTATTTAGCGAAAAGCACTTTGTGACATGAAAATTTGATTGGAAGCATGAATATGATTTAGAATGCTTAAAATGTTATGGGAATGTTTGTTTGGTTCGAAATATACATAAATGAATAGAAATGGTTGTTTTGTTAAATGAGGAACAAATCTTGATTATGTTAAATTTTATGTGAGTTTGATAACTTAAACACAAAGAAAGTTATTTTTATATGATATGAAAAAATGTGATCTTGGCTATAAGGCCATTCAAGCAAGAGAAAAGCTATTTATACATGTGGTGAACATACATATTTACCCGTAATGAGAAAGGGGTAATAAAATATTGATATGGTATACGATATGGAGCTATGCTCACTCTATTTTATAAAAGATGATAAAAGCTAAAGCCTTGGTCTCGAGTCAGTCTTAGGTGTAGTTGGCATACCATAAAGTCCATAGAGCTCGTGTTTGGGAAGACTACAGTCCTGGAATACGGTCTTTATTTGGCGACAATAGGAGGGAAGTGTTATGGTCATTTGGGGACAGTAGGAGGGATTGACCGGTACTGTGAGTGCCATTTTATGGGTGTCAGTTGGTTGGGGATTCGTGTACCTAGGCTAAAATTCGATTCTCAAGGCTATGATAATAAGAAATTATGAGATTATAAGTTAAATAACTGAAGAGTTGTGATAACTTGTTTGATAAGTAACATGATTCTAATGAAATTAAGTATTTCTCTAATATGTGTATTTGCTTCGTATGAGAAGTTATGTTAAAATAAAATAATGAATTTCAAGATAAGTTAATGAATAATCTTAATACTCCTTGTGAGAAGAATTCTATATCTATAGAATGTTATGGTTGTAATCTTATATGATATGTATCACATGTTTAAGATATACTGTGTATTATGACCATGGTGACTAGTATTTTAAGCCTATGATATGTTGTGTTAAACACTTCTGATGTTAAGCAATCCATGCCCATATTATGCACTGCTTGCTATCTTTTATGACAAGTAAAACTTAATCATGATATTCTATGCTCGGTAACTTGTTTGATAAGCAATGGACAAGTGATTTACGTGATGAGAAGCTATGTTAAATAAATTATTTAATGTATAATCAATTTTCTTGATAATTTATAAGTCGAGCAATACATATCTTGATTTGTCATGATAAATAGTCTACATGATTAGTAACATATTTATAATGTATATGTTGAAAACTTCATTAATAAGAAATGGCCAATGTGTAAAATATTTATAAAATGTTGTATGTGATATCTTGATTGGTAGATAATACCTATTTTCATGTTCTTTTGAGACATCTAGAGTATGAAAGAAATTAGGTTCGAATGTCATAAGACAAACGACTAGTTTCTTGTTAAAACTAGGGCTTTATATGGTTATAATGTATATTGAATGAGAGTGTTAGTTGATTCATTTATGAATTTAAGTACACTGAGCTAATGAACCAAGTTTATATCTTAAACTTGCTATAAGGGGATTTATTTATATGTTTAATAAATAAATCGTATTTATACTTGGCTAACAAACAATACTTGCTCATTCGAAAATTTGTATTATCCTCAATTAGATAAAGGATAGGCTTGAACAATATGAATGGTTTCTCATTGCTTAAATGTAAATTAAAAATCAGGTAGTTTCTTTTGATTTTATAGGAATTAATCATGTATGCATTCGGATTGTTTGGAACAAATCCGACCACGTTTAGGATTGTTGGGACATACATATGTGTATTCAAGATCTAAAGTTTGGTTTGTTTGAATTCTAGAATGTATTGGATTGTCTTGAATTTTTATTGACATGCACATGATTTAAGGACTGATATGAAGAAATGCATGTACTTACTGGGCTGTTTCGAATTAATATACTACATATGTGATTTAAGGACTCTTTTGGATATAAGATTATATTCTTAAATAAATAAATGTATCTTAGACTATTTTGTGGCACCTACAAATGTATACTTATAAGTTAATGAAATTATTGGTATGTTGAAATAAAGTTATAAAAGGGAAATAGGTTCTTTGATATTTAAAGTTGTGATAAAGCTAAATAATGAAGCTTGCAACCAAGTCTAGGAATAATTTTAGTATCTCATGTGACAAAGATCTATGTCTACATTAAGTTATGTTTCTACCTTATATGACCAGTAACTCTTGATCATATCATGCCATGGCTAATGATTTGTTTGATAAGTAACAAATCAGTAACTTGTAAACGGATTAGCTACATTTAAAAGAAACCATAAAATCTATGTGATTAGATCAATGAATTATGATAATAACTTGTATGACAAGTAGTATGTAACCATTAATTAATGAATACTTCTTGGGTGATCAAGTGTGCCTTGTTGGAATGTCTTCATATCTTAGTTGCCTTAAATGCTTAAAATGTATTTGTCATGTTCGAATATCCATGTAGACATATGAATGTATCATGTTCGAATAACCTGAGTATATATGTTTATATTTGGTTGGAGTATTCAAGTGTATATGCCTATGTCTTGTTTGAACACCCATGTAAGTATATGAAGGTGCATTGTTAGTACACTCTGTGTATAAATACATGAATATGTTTAACTCGAACACTTATATTTATAAGTATGAGTATTGCCTGAGAATTAGGTATATAAGTAATTAACCTACAAGAATATCCTTGTAAGTAAGTAAACGTTGGTTCTAATGATATGTTTTGAAATGGCTAAATCCCTTGTCCAAGCTTAGAGTTATGTTTGATTAATAGATTTGATGAATTCGAATGAGATTATAGTTTCATACTTTTAAGTTCTTTAAGCTACCTCACTAAGCATCTGCTTACCCTTTTCTTTCTAACATTTCAGGGTATTCCTACCTTCGTTTTCCTTGAAAGCTTGGACGAGATCACAAGGACCCGGACGTATGTTTATAAATTATTAGCGTACTCCTAGTTGGTGGCACATAATGGTTAATCATGCATTAAGAAGTTAGATTTGTTTTGTGTCTTATCAGATATATAAGCCTTATAAGTATATAAGTGTAATGGGCCTCTATAATTTTCTTGATGGTTGCTAGCTACATATGATTTAATTGTTAGCAAGTTTTAGTTATTGCTTGATAGCTAAGTTATGCTGGTGAGATACTTGAATGTTTACCCATCTTAGAAATCACTTGAAATATGATGCTTAATTGGTTTGAAATCATAATCTATTAAGAGGTCACCCTATAATGTGAACAAGATAAAAGTTATAAACAATAACTGCTATGACAAGTTTATATGTATCAGTTTAAGATTGTATTAAGCGTCAATTTATCTTAGGATTTATAAATAAAAGTAGCTAACACCCTTCCTAAATAGTCTATAATATCTTGATGGATTTCTTATTGAACCAATCATGTTATACGATTGATGTTCGAATGTTTACCATGATTGTATACTTAGTAGTATTGAACGTTATGGTCAGAAGCTTAAATGATAAGGACAGGCTTTGACCTAGTGACTGAAGCTTCTTACTTAATATATGATTACCTTGTCTGTATGTGACTTAAGGTTGAAACTTATCCAACTTATAAAAAAAAGTTCTAAATTATCCTAATTTTTTTTTGTATACTCATTTGTGAAGTGCTTAGTCTCCATATCTTTGTTTAAATGTTATATGTTTGTTTAAAATTTTGGTCCTAAACACTTCCTAATTCGGGTTATTCCTAAGCTGGGTTAGGGGGTGTTACATTTTGGTATCAGAGCCCAGGTTTAGCCGATTCTCGGGCTAAACTGGAACTAGTTGCATCATCATAAGTTTTTGTGCCACCTAGGAGTTAAACTTAATAAGTGCTTGTGATCTGTGTCTGATGAAAGTTCTCTTATATGCTAATAGTTAGTAGAAATGTCAAATCACATTTGTACCAAGAAAATGTGATTCCGGCTAGTCCTCCACTGAAGGAGGTAGAGTAAGGATTAATCGGGAACGACAAAGTCTTCTGAATGTTGCTGACTAAGTAAGCATTATGTTTAGGTAAGTAAGAAAACCTTTGAAACAAGTCCTAGAGAAATTCAAGGACGAATTTCTTTTATGGGAGGGAGAATTTGTAATACCCAAAATAAGACCTAGAATTATCTTATATTAATCTGTATGTGATCCAATTTGATTAGATAATTCGGGATTAGACAAGTGATAGGATTAAATTTGAATCTTATCTAAGTAGAAGGCTTATTTTGAAGGACTCAAAAGAGTCTATTGGATGTATTGTGATTTGCATGTAAATTTTGTTTACATGGAGAGCCCGAACACTTGTCCATTTTGGAACGAGCAAGATGTGTAAGAAAAATGATGGCATGTAGGGAAAATTGGAAAAGAAAAAGATGATCAAAATTCTAACACCCCTTACTCGAATCCATCACTGAATACGAGTTATAGATGTCACCTGACACTTGTACAATTGTTCTTATTTCAAAATCGATAAAGTTTTATTTCTTTAAAATATCATTAATTTACCCTTTTTCTAAAAGAATACATAATCGCGTAAAATTTTTAAGATAATATTTCTAAGTTCAATTTGAACCTAATTTTAGGCAGCAACATGTCAGTTTAATTCTAATTTATATTAATAATCAAACTGCCTGAATTAAAAATCATTCACGTAGCTAATAAAATACGATTTCAAACATATCAGACCAGGTTTGACATTTTTATTATACATGTTGACTAGTAAATATCAAACAACATAAAAAATTATATTACTGATACAGATGTACCTGTTGTCGATAGATGATGTTCACTAGTGCTCCTTACTCTCGACGTTTCTCTTTTTCCTACGCGTGAAACAATTGCACGCTAAGTATAACTTAGTGAGACATTATAAAATAATTAAAACATTTCTTTGTAAAATAATAATGGAAATAAATAGAGTGCAATATAACGATAAAAAAGGATTCGAAAATTATAAAAACTGACTTATCAAAACCATTCCCCTTTTTCGTAACCTATAAAAATCTCAATATTTATATATATATATATACAATACAGGTTATATCAATACGATCCATTGTACTTTCAATTTCAATATAGCCCAATGTACTATGGATGATAATACATGGTATGCGAGTCAATGATGAGTATGCACGTGTGCCCGACAACAACTATTTAGTTGTCCCATTAATAAAACAATGTATCAATGTCAGTGTAACACTATAAATAATACCGTAACTTAACGGCATCAATAATAATAATAGGTCATTATTGTAGAACACAACTCACTATATCCCTGCCGTAACTTAACAATAGTATTAAACAATAGGTCATAGCCGTAGAACACAGCTCACTGTCTCATTACCATACTTGACAGTAATATCATATTAATATACTCCACCTCTTTGGCATGCCAATATACCAAGACTCACAATGATTATTGATAAGTGTTCAAAAGTAATATTTTTCTTACCCTTTTTACTCATATTATTGTTAGACTTAGGCTCATATTAGTTGCATAATTAGCCATTCATGCATTAATCCATGTTTCCTTCCATCGTTGAGCTTGATTACATAACTTGGTAGTTTTTGTGGGAAAAGATGCTGCTTTGGTGTGTTTTGTATGTATGTGCAGAATCACTTGCCAAAGCAAGGCTAGAACTAGTTGCTAGGGCAATGCATGAAGGAGATGCCGAGCTAGTTGCCAGTGCAATGCATGAAGGAGATGCCGAGCCAGTTGCCAGGGCAATTGTCGACAAAGAATAAGGTGATATGGTAATCGAAATTGATGACTAGACAAGCCCAAGATGACGTGGAGCAAAGCTAAATCCCAAAGGAGTTTGATTTCCATGAAGAGGTTAAAGAAGAATTAAATCCCAAGAAGATAGGAGAAGTTCTAGAAGGAATATAAATATAATAAAGAATTATATTCTTTAAAGATAATTTAATTCCAACTTAACTTCCTCCTCAAATAAGGACTTTGACCTAGCCCTATAAATAGATCACCAAGCCGTCAACTCCAAGGGGGGAGTAGAGAGAATTTTCGACAAGCTTCAAAGGGGGAAATCTCGACAAGAAGGCTTTATCTATCCTTCATCTTTTTCTTTCTTGTTCAATTAGGTTCATGCTAGGAATTCTTTGTCTTGTGTTTCTTTGGAACCTAGCCATGAACTAAATCTATTTGGCTATGGTTATTGTGTTTGTGGTTGTGAGAAACAATTGGATTTTGTTTAGGTAATAAGAGTTTGCACTTTCTATTCAAGGTTTATTCATTCTTGGTTCTTATTCTTGTTTGCGAGTGAATTGGGAGAGGATCTCGTAACTTCATCTATTTATCTAATATCGGGAGAGTTAGATTCAAGAAACGGATGAGTATGATCTTTATTCAATCTATTGATGGTGAAGATTAATCCGGCTTAGGAATAAGTTAAGGATTTCAACGGCTAAGAGGAGTGCAAGATTGGTTGTTGTTCACCCTTGATTCACGCATGGATGTATTATCAAGGAATGTACAAGTAGCTAGAGTTTTGACTTACGGATAAGAAGAAACCATTGAAGAACACTCTGCCGAACCTTGAAGTTGCTACCCAGATACCCAAGTAGTTGCCCAACTAGTCGCCCAGGCAACCATCGATTAGTTGCCAAGGCAACCCCGTTGTGCAAGTTGCCACGGCAACTGAGTTGCCCTTGCACTCTTTTACCAAGACAATCCAATCGGCTATCACACCTCAACTCACGATAACCTGGCCTATCTCTCTCACTTGATCTCATCAGTTCTTTTACTTTATTGCTTTCTAGTTTAGTTATTAGTTTAAACTCCTATAATCTTCTACTTGTGTTTTCTTTTACTTTTTACAGTGCAAGAGATTAGATTCTTGAAGTGGCACCAATCCATGTGGAGACGATATCTTTTATACTATAACTTGCGACGTGTATACTTGCACAATTGGGTAGCACTTATTACGCGCAATAATTATACAATGAGCTTTAAATAATTTACTACTATGAACATTCCATTCATTTTTGATAATATCAATGGATCAAGATAATCACTTCAATATGTAAAACTATGCATTGGGCAGTTCATACCCGAAAATCATTCATAAAGCATTTCAAATTCATTTAATAAAATTCAAATCATTTTCTTTCAATAACCGAGAATAACTTATCACCAGTCTTTCTCATTGCATAAATAAAGTAAGTAGAATGCACTCACCTGGGCCATTTATTATCTTGCCTCACTAAGCTTACTCATTAATCTTTTCATTCCTTGAATACTTCTACCTTCCCGGTATTTCTTGCAACTCAAAAAACCTTACTTGAATTCTTGATCAAATACCTTGAATTTGAGCTAGAATTTTTTTTAATCTTTTCCCCATATTTTCTCTTCTTTTCAAAAGTGGGAGGAAGATGATGAACTTTTTTTCATCAATTTTGACTTATTTTCTAATATAAAATCATAATTTGCCACTTTTTATTTGAAAAATGCATTTTTATTAATTTTTCACCTTTTCCAAATTTGCCCCTTAACTAAATAAAAATTACACCTAGTTCAAAATTGTGCCATCCCATTACATTTGAACTAGGTTGGTTCCAATCCAATCGGCCATCATCATTAAATAATCATAAAATATCATTTATAATTTTTGTTCGATCCAATTTCTCCATTTTTTTTACGATTTTTCCTCTATCAAACTATCAATTCTAATCTAGGAATCATATATTTCCCAAATTCCATGAATAAATTCATATAAAATTCTCCATTTAATAAAGTCAAACTTAGAAATTTGACTCGATCTAAAAATACCGATAATTACCCGAAATCTCTATCGGGTAGCATTTTCTTGAAAATCCTTCATTAAGCATTTATACGAATCTTTTCCACTTATTCCGAATCCTTTTTACAAATCAAAATACTTTTATGTGACACTTCCCAAAAGATCACCCAAAACTTTTCTCTAATCTGAGCACGCTTAATAATTTTATTCAATCAAAATTTTATATTTTCTACTGCATTCTAACCTCCAAAACTATTACCAAAATCCTTATTCTGATCGAATTTATTCCCATACTGAATAAAAATCATCTTTGGGAAAATTTACACTTGGGTCCCTGAACTTTTACCAACTTTTCATTTTGGTCACTAACTTTTATCTTTTGTCATTTTAGTCACTACGTTAGCCTTATGCCAAAACCTTAGTACTAAATGACCCTTAGATAACTTAGTAAAATTTTTGGGGTATTACAATTCCACCCCCCATTAAAATAAAATTCGTCCTCGAATTTTAGAACATAGCTGATTTGAAAAGATGAGGAAACTATTTTACCATATCTTCTTCTCTTTCCCATGTTATTTCCTCCACTTTGGGATTTCACCAAAGAACTTGAACAAATGGAAGTGTCTTGTTCCTTAGTTCCTTGACACCACGTGCTAAGATTTTGATCAGTTCCTCATCATATATCAAGCCTGGTTGAATCTCTATTTCCTCTAGAGTAATGATGTCAGAAGAGTCTGATCGATACTTTCTAAGCATCGATATATGAATCATATTATGAATCTTGTCCATTTCCGGAGGTAAAGCATGTTGGTAAGCCACAGAACCAACTCTTCTTACAATCTCATATGGTCTAATAAATCTTGGACTCAAATTTCCTTTTCGCCTGAAACGCAATATTTTTCCAAGGTGATACTTTAAGAAACACTTTATCATCCATTTGAAATTCAATTTCTTTCTTTTTTAGTCTGCATATGATTTTTGTCGATCGGCGGCTATCTTGAGATTGTCTTGTATAATCTTTACCTTGTCTTCAACTTCTCTAATAAGATCAGGACCAATTATGTTTCGATCTTTTAACTCGTACCAATTCAAAGAAGTCCTGCATTTTCTTCCATATAAGACTTCATAAGGTGCCATCTTGATACTTATTTGATAGCTTTTATTGAAAGAGAATTCCACTAACGGTAAATATTTCTCCCATGATCCTTTGAATTCAATCACACAAGCTCTTAACATATCCTCCAAAATTTGAATAGTTCATTCTGATTATCCATATGTTTGAGGATGAAAGGTTGTGCTAAAATTAAGTCGAGTACCCAGAGCCTTATGTAAAAACTTCCAAAATCTGGAAGTAAAGCCTTAGATTTCTATCAGAGACAATAGAGACTGGTACTCTATGAAATCAAACTATTTCTTTAATATACAACTCAGCATATTTATTCATAAAGTAATCTACTCATACCGAGATGAAATGCACTGATTTAGTCAATCTAGCAACAATCATCCAAAACTTTTTAGACCTTACTGCATCTTGTTTTCACCTGAATGCAAAATCTCACAGATCCATTCTTCTTTTTCATAAATATTTCAGTGCGCTAAAAAGGTGACACACTTGGTTTTATAAAACCCCGATCCAACATTTCTTGCAATTGTGCCTTCCTTTCCCCAAGCTCGGTCCGAACCATCGATATAGGTACAATGCATGGTAATACCTCTATTATAAATTCCACTTCTCGATCTAGAGGTAATCTTGGCAACTTATCAAATTTGCTATAAATTCTACTCCTATATTGATCATCAATATATTTCACCTTGAAAGCTTCTGAGAAGAATACCCATGTCACTTCAGTTGCAAGTATCTTCTATCTGATACTTGTCCACCGTATTTGAACATGTTCTCTTAACAAGGATACAATTCCTTCTAACTTTTCCACATCGGAACAATTTAGCTCTTCCCTTATAATCTTAACATCATTTACCATAAGTCAGCAGCCATCGGACCACTTTCACTATGAAATTCAGGATTTTCCTAAATCCTGTATAGGCACTTCCTATTGTGCCATTGTTCTTTCTTGTTCTGAGTAATCCAAAAGGTCATGTTTAAACTTATTATTACCACTATGGTTCTTTCCAAAACCGCCTATTTACTACTTCATCTCAATCTTCTTAACTCAAGTATCAATTATAACTTATCTTATTTCATTTTAGTAAGGAGCGACATCAATCAAATCATATAAGCATCAAATAGTAATATTGAAATCCTAGTGGCATGTATAAACTTTTTGATATAAAATCACTTTTGTTTATGCCTAGAACCGGCTAAACATGTAGCTCTGACACCATTAAATGTAACACCCCTTACTCGAATCCATCACTGAATACGAGTTAGAGATGTCACCTGACACTTGTACAATTGTTCTTATTTCAAAATCGATAAAATTTTGTTTCTTTAAAATATCATTAATTTACCCTTTTTCTAAAAGAATACTTAATCACGTAAAATTTTAAAGATAATATTTCTAAGTTCAATCTAAACCCAATTTTAGGCAGCAACATGGCAGTTTAATTCTAATTTATATTAATAATCAAACTGCCTAAAAACTGCCTGAATTAAAAATCATTTACATAGCTAATAAAATATGATTTCAAACATATCAGAGTAGGCTTGACATTTTTATTATACATGCCGACTAGTAAATATCAAACAACATAAAAAGTTATATTACTCATACTGATGTACCTGTTCTCGATAGATGATGTTCGCTAGTGCTCCTTACTCCTGACGTTTCTCTTTTTCCTACGCATAAAACAATCACACGCTAAGTATAACTTAGTGAGATATTATAAAATAATTAAAACATTTCTTTGTAAAATAATAATGGAAATAAATAGAGTGCAATATAACTATCAAAAAGGATTCAAAAATTATAAAGACTGACTTATCAAAACCATTCCCCCTTTTCGTAACCTGTAAAAATCTCAATATTTATATATATATATATACAATACAGGTTATATCAATACGATCCATTGTACTTTCAATTTCAATATAGCCTAATGTACTATGGATGAGAATACATGGTATGCGAGTCAATGATGAGTATGCACATGTGCCCGACAACAACTATTTAGTTGTGCCATTAATAAAACAATGTATCAATGTATCGATGTATTGATATCAATGTATCAATGTCAGTGTAACACTGTAAACACTACCGTAACTTAACGACATCAATAATAATTATTGGTCATTGTTGTAGAACACGAGTCACTATATCTCTGCCGTAACTTAACAGTAGTATTAACCAATAGGTCATAGCCGTAGAACACAACTCACTGTCTCATTACTATACTTGACAGTAATATCATATTAATATACTCCACCTCTTTGGCATGCCAATATACCAAAACTCTCAATAATTATACAATGGGCTTTCAAATAATTTACTACTATGAACATTCCATTCATTTTTGATAATATCAATGGATCAAGATAATCACTTCAATATGTAAAACTGTGCATTGGGAAGTTCATACCCGAAAATCATTCGTAAAGCATTTCAAATTCATTTAATAAAATTCAAATTATTTTCTTTCAATATTCGAGAATAACTATCACCAGTCTTTCTCATTCATAAATAGAGTAAGTAGAATGCACTCACCTGGCCATTTATTATCTTGCCTCACTAAGCGTACTCATTAATCTTTTCATTTCCTTGAATACTTGTACCTTCCTTGGTATTTCTTGCAACTCAAAGAACCTTACTTGAATTCTTGATTAAAAGCCTTGAATTTGAGCTAGAAATTTTTTTTAATCTTTTTCCCCATATTTTCTCTTCTTTTCGAAAGTGGGAGGAAGATGATGAACTTTTTGTTCATCAATATTTGACTTATTTTCTAATATAAAATCATAATTTGCCACTTGTTATTTGAAAAATGATTTTTTTATTCATTTTTCACCTTTTCCAAATTTGCCCCCTTAACTAACTAAAAATTACATCTAGTTCAAAACTGTGCCATCCCATTACATTTGAACTAGGTTGGTTCCAATCCAACCGGCCATCATCATTAAATAATCATAAAATATCATTTATGATTTTTGTTCGATCCAATTTCCTGATTTTCGCCTTTTACGATTTTTCCTCTATCAAACTATCAATTCTAATATGCGAATCATATATTTCTCTAATTCCATGAATAAATTCATATTTTCATATAAAATTCTCCATTTAATAAAGTCAAACTTAGAAATTTGACTCGATCTAAAAATACTGATAATTACCCGAAATCTCTATCGGGTAGCATTTTTCTTGAAAATCCTTCATTAAGCATTTATAGGAATCTTTCTCACTTCTTCTAAATCATTTTTACAAATCAAAATACTGTTATGTGGCAGTTCCCAAAAGGTCACTCAAAACTTTTTCTCTAATATGAGCACGCTTAACAATTTTATTCGATCAAAATTTTATATTTTCTACTGCATTCTTACCTCCAAAACTATTACCAAAATCCTTATTCTGATCTAATTTATCCTCATACTGAATAAAAATCATCTTTGGGAAAATTTACACTTGGGTCCCTGAACTTTTACCAACTTTTCATTTTGGTCACCAACTTTTATCTTTTGTCATTTTAGTCGCTAAGTTAGCCTTATGCCAAAACCTTAGTACTAAATGGCCCTTAGATATCTTAGTAAAATTTTCGGGGTATTAAAAAAATACTCATCATCTTCCTCCTTTCGTTTTCTTCCATATTCGGTTAAAAGAAATTAGTGAGAGAGAGTAAGAAAAAGATTGATCAAGGATTTATTCAACATATCTTTGTTGCATGCTTAAGATTTGGGTCGAAATAGCTTTGAAGAAGGTAAGTTGTTTAGTTCTTTTACTATGATTGATTGAAAATTATGAATTTGATTATAGACATTTGTGTATCTATAAGAACTATTAGATATCTTGGAGTATTCGAGTATGAATGAACTTGAATTAGATCATTGCTTGGTTAAATTTCAATGAACCATATTGTTTAATAGACTTATGGACTGTTTTAATCATGTATATATATATATATATGTGTGTGTGTATGTATGGATTGGGACTGTTTTGATAAATGGAAGAACTTAAGTGGACTGATTTAGCTTGTACATGAATTCGTACACATGAATAATGTGGGACTGTTATGTTATGTTATATACATGTTGGGACTGTTTTGAGTAAATAAATGGATACCATGAGGATGTGATAACATGGTTAAGATGTTATTTTGATTGATTATTTGAAATGTTGGATTGGAATGGCTCGGCTAAATGATTCATAGTTATAGATATTTCAAGCTTGTAAATTTGAATGTTTGTAGGGAAAGTTATTTCTTTGACGAGTATTATTTAAGAAGTTAAGAGCTAAAGTTGCATTGAATACTTGTGGAATAATCAGAAAATATGATTTTAATATTGAACTTGTTTAAAAATGAGTTGAATTCACACATTATTGGATTGAATACGTGACGTAGCATAATTAACTATGTTATAGTTACTGCCCTGTTTTGGGAAGCAAACGATAGCCACGTTAATTGCTTAAATTCTAAAAAGGAAATATGGTATGCTTTGTAAATTGGTTTTAGGGAAAGTTTGTATTTTATAAAGGGTTGCCTGGAAATTTAATTGAAAGATAATGTATGTTTCAAACCAGGGTTGTTTTATAAACTTAGTTTTAGAGATTGTTTTGTTGTAAAAATGAACATTGTTGACTGTTATGTATGAATATATATGTATACATGCAAATTGAGTTGGTTATATAAGTAAAAATAAGAGTAAAGGTTGTCTTAGTGATTTGAAACAGGGGAAATGCTCAACGACTTATAAGTGGACTGTTTTGCATTGGTGTATTTTGTTAATGGACTGTTGGTGTAAAATTTAATGTGCATATGATCAATTGAGTAGCTTACAAGAGGATTAACGTTAGAATCTTTTCTAATGCACCATTACACCCTTTGTTACTTTTAGACCAAGAGGAAATTGGAGGACTAAGGACTAACGAGGGACAAACAATGGATAAACAAAGGAGTCGTGATTCGTAAACATAAATAGCTCGGAGTTAAATGTGAGTGTAGTTTAAAGTCTCGGGATGGGATAATAACCTTCTTGAGCACTGCCTTCTATTTATGATTACTTTAAATTGGTTAATTTACGCTATGAATGCACAAGCTTGGATGCAAGGTGAGTATTTAGTGAAAAGCACTTTGTGACATGAAAATTTGATTGGAAGCATGAATATGATTTAAAATGCTTAAAATATTATGAGAATGTTTGTTTGGTTCGAAAATACATAAATGAATAGAAATGGTTGTTTTGTGAAATGAGGAACAAATCTTGATTATGTTAAATTTTATTTGAGTTTGATAACTTAAACACAAAGAAAGTTATTTATATATGATATGACAAAAGTGATCTTGGCTTTAAGGTCATTCAAGCAAGAGAAAAGAAATGTTGAGTTCACATGTGGTGAACATACCTATTTACCCATAATGAGAAAGGGGTAATGAAAACATTGATATGGTATACGATATGGAGCTATGCTCACTCTATTTTATAGAAGATGATAAAAGCTAAAGCCTTGGTCTTGAGTCAGTCTTAGGTATAGTTGGCATGCCATAGAGTCCATAGAGCTCGTGTTTGGGTGGACTACGGTCCTTATTTGGCGACAGTAGGAGGGAAGTGTTATGATCATTTGGCGACAGTAGGAGGGATTGACCGGTACTGCGAGTACCATTTTATGGGCGACAGTTGGTTGGGAATTCGTGTACCTTGGATGTAATTCGATTCTCAAGGCTATGATAATAAGAAAGTATGAGATTATAAGTTAAATAACTGAAGAGTTGTGATAACTTGTTTGATAAGTAACATGATTCTAATGAAATTGAGTGTTTCTCTAATATGTATATTTGCTTCGTATGAGAAGTTATGTTAAAATAAAATAATAAATTTCAAGATAAGTTAATGAATAATCTTAATACTCCTTGTGACAAGAATTCTATATCTATAGAATGTTATGGTTGTAATCTTATATGATAATTATCACATGTTTAAGATATACTGTGTATTATGACCTTGGTGACCAGTAATTTAAGCCTATGATATGTTGTGTTGAACATTTATGATGTTAAGCAATCCATGCCCATATTATGCACTGCTTGCTATCTTTTATGACAAGTAAAACTTAATCATGATATTCTATGCTCGGTAACTTGTTTGATAAGCAATGGACAAGTAATTTACGTGATGATAGGCTATATTAAATAAATTATTTAATGTATAATCAATTTTCTTGATAATTTATAAGTCAAGCAATACATATCTTGATTTGTCATGATAAATAGTCTACATGATTAGTAACATGTTTATAATGTATATGTTGAAAACTTCATTAATAAGAAATGGCCAATGTGTAAAATATTTATAAAATGTTGTATGTGATATCTTGCTTGGTAGATAATACCTATTTTCATGTTCTTTTGAGTCATCTAGAGTATGAAAGAAATAGGTTCGAATGTCATAAGACAAACGACTAGTTTCTTGTTAAAACTAGGGCTTTATATGGTTATAATGTATATTGAATGAGAGGGTTAGTTGATTCATTTATGAATTTAAGTACACTGAGCTAATGAACCAAGTTTATGTCTTAAACTTTCTATAAGGGGATTTATTTATATGTTTAATAATTAAACCGTAATTATACTTGGCTAACAAACAATGCTTGCTCATTCAAAATTTTGCATTATACTCGATTAGATAATGGATAGGCTTGAATAGTCTGAATGGTTGCTCGTTGCTTAAATGTAAATTGAAAATCAGGTAGTTTCTTTTGATTTTATGGGAATTAATCATGTATGCATTCGGATTGTTTGGAATAAATCAAACCACGTTTAGGATTGTTGGGACATACATATGTATATTCAAGATCTAAAGATTGGTTTGTTTGAATCCTATAATGTATTGGATTGTCTTGAATATGTATTGATATGCACATGATTTAAGGATTGATATGAAGAAATGCATGTACTTACTGGGTTGTTTTGAATTAATATACTACATATGTGATTTAAGGACTCTTTTGGATATAAGATTATATTCTTAAATAAAAAAATGTATATTAGACCATTTTGTCGCACCTACAAATGTATACTTATAAGTTAATGAAATTATTGGTATGTTGAAATAAAGTTATAAAAGGAAAATAGGTTCTTTGATATTTAAAGTTATGATAAAGATAAATAATGAAGCTTGCAACCAAGTTAGGAATAATTTTAGTATCCCATGTGACAAAGATCTATGTCTACATTAAGTTATGTTACTGCCTTATATGACCAGTAACTCTTGATCATATCATGCCATGGCTGATGATTTGTTTGATAAGTAACAAATCAGTAACTTGTGAATGGATTAGCTACATTTAAAAGAAACCATAAAAGCTATGTGATTAGATCAATGAATTATGATAATAACTTGTATGACAAGTTGTATGTAACCATTAATTAATGAATACTTCTTGGGTGATCAAGTGTGCCATGTTGGAATGTCTTCATATCTTAGTTGCCTTAAATGCTTAAAATGTATGTCATGTTCGAATATCCATGTAAATATATGAATGTATCATGTTCGAATAACCTGAGCATGTATGTATATGTTTGGTTGGAGTATTCAACTGTATATGCCCATGTAAGTATATGAAGGTGCATTGTTAGTACACTCTGTGTATAAATACATGAATATGTTTGACTCGAACACTTATATGTATAAGTATGAGTATTGTTTGAGAATTAGGTATATAAGTAATTAACCTATAAGAATATCCTTGTAAGTAAGTAAACGTTGGTTCTAATGATATGTTTTGAAATGGTTAAATCCCTTGTCCAAGCTTAGAGTTATGTTTGATTAATAGATTTGATGAATTGGAATGAGAATATAGTTTCATACTTTTAAGTTCTTTAAGCTACCTCACTAAGCATCTGCTTACCCTTTTCTTTCTAACATTTCAGGGTAATCCTAGCTTCGTTTTCCTTGAGAGCTTGGACGAGATCACAAGTACCCGGACTTATGTTTATAAATTATTAGTGTACTCCTAGTTGGTGGCACATAGTGGTTAATCATGCATTTAGAAGTTAGATTTCTTTTGTGGCTTATCAAATATATAAGCCTGATAAGTATATAAGTTGTAATAGGCCTCTATAATTTTCTTGATGGTTGCTTGCTGCATATGATTTAATTGTTAGCAAGTTTTATTTATTGCTTGATAGCTAAGTTATGCTAGTGAGATACTTGAATGTTTACCTATCTTAGAAATCACTTGAAATATGATGCTTAATTGGTTTGAAATCATAATCTATTAAGAGGTCACCCCATATTGTGAACAAGATAAAAGTTATATACAGTTATTGCTATGCAAAGTTTATATGTATCAGTTTAAAATTGTATTAAGCGTCCATTTATCTTAGGATTTATAAATAAAAGTAGCTAACACCCTTCCTAAATAGTTTATAATGTCTTGATGGATTTCTTATTGAACCAGACATATTATACGAATGATGTTCGAATGTTTACCATGATTGTATACTTAGTAGTAATGAACGTTATGGTCAGAAGCTTAAATGATAAGGACAGGCTTTGACCGAGTGACTTAAGTTTCTTACTTAATATATGATTACCTTGTCTATATGTGACTTAAGGTTGAAACTTATCAAGCTTATAAAAAAGATTCTAAATTATCCTAAATTCTATTTGTATACTCATTTGTGAAGTGCTTAGTCTTCATATCCTTGTTTCAATGTTATATGTTTTGTTTAAAAGTTTGTTCCTAAACACTTCCTAATTCGGGTTATTTGTAATATCTCAAATTTTGGCTAGTGACCAAAATGTAAATTTAGGAAGTTTTAGGGTTAAAGTATTGTTATATTTGAATCTAACAAATATCTTATCTTATTCATGTGATTAATCAAGTCAAGTCCAAATCAAGGAAGGTTCGAGGTTCTATAAAGGAAATGAATCGAGTAGAATTTAGTGAGGCAAGGTAATAAATGGCCCAGGTGAGTGCATACATGTTTTTTCATGATATATTATTTTACTGATTTTTTTAGATTATGGTATAATTTTATGTTTACAAATTGTTTATACCATGAAAAGTTGATGAACATATTGGAGTATGAACTGCTCCACTATGAAGATATTTTACATGATGTGAAATGCATATGTGGCATTTGTTACTTGTCATATTGAAAGAATTGTTTTAAAGTTGCCTGTTTAAAATATGAAATTATGAATTTGGAGAAGATAGATATTTAATCATGATTTCGCGATGTCGATTCTTAAGCAGCAACGATAACGCTTCGACCTCTACGTAGTTCACCCAGTTGAAACGAGCATATAAAACTCTCTAAACTATTTAGAAGGGAAAGAGCATATAAAAACTCTCTAAACTATTTAGAAGTTTTTTCCCAAGAAGCATTAAAAATTTCTAGATTTCTCATGCCTTTATATAGCCTTTGAAATCCTAATTCAACTCATATTAGGATTTCAATATATATATATATATAATATATATAATCCTAGGTTAACTTTAATTAGGATTTCAATATATATATATATATATTAAATATATATAATCCCAATTCAACTTAATTAGGATTTCAATATATATATATTAAATATATATAATCCGAATTCAACTTTGATTAGGATTTCAATATATATATATAATCCCAATTTAACTTAATTAGGATTTCAATATATATTAATATATATAATCCCAATTCAACTAATTAGGATTACAAAATATAATCCCAATTCAACTTTAATTAGGATTTCAATATATATTAATTTAAATCAAATTATATTATTTATATATTAAAAGTGTCATAATTACAATATTTATTTTTCTTTTAATATTTATCCAATAGTTAAATTATATATATATCAAATATAAATTAATTTAACTAAATTTGTGTACAACAAATTTGTACATATATAATTCGTTTAATATATGCTCATTTCAACTATGGGTGTGACCCTCTAGGTTCATGTAACGTTAGTAGTAAATATTAGAACATTTCTAATATTACAAACAATGAGTGACATCTAGCAATATGTCATTGTAACCTAAGTTACAAGAAATCATGATTCGACATAACTTTTTTGTGATTAACTCTTTTTCATGTATTACATCCTTTTGTCTTTTATATCTAGATTGGACACAGGTTATGGAACAGTCACACTTGCATAGTCCATCTAATATTTCTTGATATCTTGAGTAGACTATTATAAACAAATAACTATGATATCTCATATCAACTTATTCGAGCATGGCAATGCATTTCTAATCTCACTCAATCAAGTGGCCTACGATATTACTCCTATTATATAGGAGGGACAAATCCTATCTTGATCAACCATATCCCACTACATAGATTGTGACATATCCAATATCAGTCTTTATAAAGTAGTCAGATACGACACACGTTTGATTGTATTAAAATATGTCACTCACGATGTAGAAATAATGATGATCTCAAGTCTGAGGATCATACATGTAGTTATCACTATGAGCAATGCTGTGACTGTCACATAATAATCCAAGAAACATGCTCATAGCGGGTCAGCCAGTATGTCGTTCTCTAACACATACTTATGTATTGATTTTGACATCTCCATGTCAATGACAACACTTTATCATCAATCAACTACGTATTAGTCTTAATGCATGATTGTTGTCTATTCCCACAATAATACTCGACTACAGACATTTAAGAATAATCATATTATTCTAAGGACTTTATTATAATTCAGTTTATTTATGCACGTAGAATTGTAACTGAAAAAAATAATGGCAATGCCTCTTTATGAATAAACAAGGTAAAAAAAATGTAATTTACAATCATCTTATGATTGGTCTTTGGGCATACTCTAACAATCTCCCACTAGCACAAAGACCAATCACTCATGTATCTAATACCAAGTGACTTAGTGTGACGATCATTCTTCTGTTACACCAGAGGCTTTGTCAGTGGATCTACAATGTTATCATCTGTTGGTACTCTACACATTTCCACATCTACTCGATTTATAATTTCTTGAATGAGATGGTAATGCATAAGTATGTTTTTTGATCGTTGGTGAGATATGGGTTCTTTTGCTTGTGCAATGTCTCCGTTATTATCACAACATGGATCTATAACATTCAAAATGCTTGGCACAACCCCTAGTTTAGATATGAACTTCTTGATCCTAACACCCTCTTTTACAGCATTGCATTCTACAATATACTTGGCTTCTGTTGTAGAATCAGCTATTGTATCTTGCTTTGAACCATTCCAGCTCACAGCGCCTCCATTAAGGCAGAACACAGAACCCGTTTGTGATTGTGAATCATCCTTATCGATTTGAAAGCTGACATCAGTATAACCTTTTATACTTAGCTCTTCCTCACCTCCACATATAAGGAATGTATCCTTAGTTCTTCTTAACTACTTAAGGATGTTTTTAACTACGGCTCAATGATCTTCACCAGGATCTACTTGGTATCGACTTGTCATACTTAAAGCGTATGGCATGGCATACATGATACATCTAATTGCTGAAGCATATGGAATCTTACTCATTCGCTCTTTTCTTAAGGTATGAAAGGACACATTTCCTTCTAGAGTGAAATTACATGTCTCATAGGTAAGAACCCTTTTTTAGATTCTTTCATACTGAGTCTTTTCAGTACTTCTTCTATGTGTGTATTTTGACTCAGTCCTAGGAGTCGTCTCGATTTATCTCTATAGATCTTAACTCCTAATATATATGTTGCCTCACCCAAGTCTTTCATGGAAAAACATTTCCCTAACCAAGTTTTCACAAACTGTAAGCTAGATATGTCATTTCCTATTATTAGTATATCATCCACATACAGTACCAAGAATATGACAATGCTCCTACTAATTTTCTTGAAAACACATGACTCGTCTTCATTTTTGATAAAATTGAACTATTTGATTGCATCGTTAAAACGAGGATTCCAACTTCGGGAAGCTTGTTTCAATCAATAAATGGACCTTTGTAGCTTGCATATTTTTTGACATCTTTTGGATCGACAAAAACCTTCAGGTTGTGTCATGTACACATCCTTATCTAGTTTTCCATTAAATAAAGCAGTTTTAACATCCATTTAAAATATCTCATAATCATAAAATGCAGCTATCGCAAATAAGATCCGGATGGATTAAACATAGCAATAGGTGAAAAGGTTTCATCATAGTCTATACCATGAATTTGACAAAAACCCTTAGCGACTAATCGCACTTTTTATGTTTGTACATTACCATCCATATCGTTTTCTTTTTGAAAACTCATTTGCACCCTATGGGCTTAACCCCTAGAGGTGGGTCAACCAAGGTCCAAACTTGGTTTTCTAACATGGAATCCATCTCGAATTTCATGGCCTCTAGCCATCTCGAATTTCATAGCCTCTAGCCATTTTCTCGAATTTCATGTCAATGTGGAGGAAACATATATGTGTAGGTGGCACGGTTGAAGAAAACAATGGAAAACATTATTTTCTTATCTCCCTCAAACCGGGTATGATAATAGAGAGAGAGAGTTGAAAATAGCCATGAAAGCTTGATGAAGTTTTGAATTTGTCTAAATTATTGAAGTTTCGGTTAAATTGCTTGAGGAATGAGGTGATATGTTCTTCCTTTCATCTATGTCTTTGATTTAAATTAAGAATTTGATTGAGATATCTCTCTTGAATCCATTGTTGTTAGACTTGATTGGAAATTAATTCATGCTGTAAAATATAGGATATGTAAGATTATTGTGCTCGATGGAATTCTGTAAAACCTATGTTTGATTTTGATATAACAAATTGTTTAAGGACTAAATTGTAAAGGAAAATAATTTTTTTAAGTATTCAAAAGTCTCAAAAAATGACAAGAAAAAGTTTTCCAAAGTTATAAACTTAAACCCAAAAATTTCCTAAGTGTTTCAAGCTAAAAATACTCAAATACGCCCAGACATATCGATACACCCTTGGGTGTTTCGATACGGTTTTTAGCTACTGGAATTTGTTTTCGCAAAGTGTACCGATACGGCTTAGCCCGTTTCGATACGACCTTCATCTGGGTAGACATTTTAAGCGCAGCGTTTCGATATGGATAACACCCGTTTCGATACGGTTTGAAATCTGGGTTTAAGAGAATTACACTCGTACCGATACAGTACTCTATGTTTCAATACGGTTTGAATTATAGTTTTAAGAAATTTCAAAACGTACCGATATGGTTTGTCAAGATCTTCAAAGATCTTTGCTTTAAACTTTTTGACCGTTGTTTGTCAGTTATTGGAATCCTCAAACTTTAAATTTTGGTTAACCCGTACCGATACGCCCCTATGCGTATCGATACACTTTTTAATCCAGGATTCTAGTAAGCAAAATTCGCACCAATACGGCATTGCCGTTTCGATACGCCCCCACTTTAACACTATGATCGTCTCGATATGGCTTCACGTGTATCGATACGACTTGTACAACAGCTATATTTTTGTTGTAACATGTATCGATATGGGCTTTCATGTGCCGATACGGGCCTTCACCAAACAACATTTATTGTGGGAAAGATGGTCCCCAACGACTCTATTGATGACTTCAACCACCCAAATGGCTAGAATTCAATGAGGGGGTATAAATACAAGTCTCCAATGCTACAACATCAACTAATGAACTTATATCGAACAACATTCAAGTACTCAAGCAAAAATCCAACCCTTGTGCTCTTAGAGTCAAATCTTTGTACCCAACTTGTGTTTTTCATTGTAATCTTTTATTTCAAGTTTGGGTTGAGTGTTCTTGTAATTTTGGGCAAATATATACCTAATGAGGTCATTTTCTTTTTGCCATTTTCTTTCTTGTAAAAGAGTGATCTTAGATCAAGCTTTGGGTAGAAAGCTTTGATCGGTTGTAACGGTTGCCTCCTTAGCCTAGAAAATGGGAATAAATTCATAGTGAAATTGGTTGAAAATCCTTAGTAGGAAGCTAAGGTAGTGGACGTAGAGCTTGTTAGAAGCTTGGACCACTATAAATCATTGTGTCCTATTGTCCATCTTTTAGATTTGCTTCTATACTTTTAAAATAGCCAATTCACCCCCTTTTGGCCAACATCGACATTGATTGATCATCTCAACAATTGGTATCAGAACCACACTCAACCGAAGGTTTAGCAGTCGTTGAGGTGATCCTAGAAGGTGATTCAATCAACCGACATATCAGCCATGGCTTTTACTTCCGGCAACATGTACGAGTCTCAATCCATCACTAGACCTCCCTTATTCAATGGAGACAACTATCCATATTGGAAGAACCGAATTAGGTTGTTTATCAAATCCAACGATTATCTCTTATGGGATGTGATCGAAGACGGACCATCAATTCCAATGAAGTAAGAAGGAGAGAGACAAGTTCCCAAGGCCAAGCATGAAATGTCGGATGAAGAAAGAAAGAAGTTGCAAATAAATGATAAGGCCTTGCACATGCTCTTTTGTGCACTTGGACCCGATGAATACACGAAGATGTCCTCATGTACGAGTGCAAAGGAGGTGTGGGACAAGCTAGAGACCACCTATGAAGGTACCAACGATGTTAAGGAGACCAAGATTAGACTCCTTAATCTAAGCTACGAAAATTTCAAGATGGAGCCCGATGAGAGCGTCACCAAGATGTTCGATCACTTCTCCGTTATTGTAAATGGTCTTAAGGGGGTTCGGAGAAGTTATTCCTGAAGACAAGCTTGTTCGAAAGCTCTTATATTCTCTTCTCGAGTCATGGGATGGGAAGAGGACAACCATCATCGAGGCAAAGGACTTGAAGACCTTGAAGCTAGATGCTCTTGTGGGTTCTCTCCTAACTCATGAGATAATAAAGAATGGAAGAGAGGAAGAAAAGAAGAAAGAGGAAATAAAGATCGAGAAGAAGAAAATGGAGAAGATGAAGATGGGAATTGCTCTCAAAGCTTCACAAGAACAGAGTGATTCGAGTGAAAAGGAAGATGAAGAATTGGCTATGATAGCCAAACGATTTAGTCGCCTCATGAGATCCAACCGAAGAAGGAAATTCAACCGTAGAAGGGATCTCAAGAACAAGAACAAAGAAGAAGAGAAGGATTTGATTGTGTTCTACGAATGCAAGAAGCCGGGGCACATCAAAGTCAATTTCCCCTAACTCAAGAAGAAGGAAGGGCTTCGAGAAGAAAAAGAAGCACAAGGCCCATGTAGCCACTTGAAGCAATGAAAAGTCTTCAAGTGATGAGGAGCACAAAGTTGCCAACCTTTGTCTCATGGCCTTTGAGGAGGATCCAAAGGTAACCTCTAGCTCATTAAATGATCTTACATATGATGAATTATTTGATGATTATAATGAGTTACAAGAGGCTTATGACGAATTGGTTGAGAAGTATAAGGAATCCATTTTGAAAATAAGAAAACTATCCTTGATTTGAAAAAACAAAACGATTCCTTATCTAAAACCAATTAGGAACTCAAAAACAAGGTTAGTGATTTAAAAGATAACCAAAAGTATTTTAAACAATAAAATATTGATTTAAATAACCTTCTTTCTGAACTGAAAGATCATTACCTCAAGGAGGTAAATGATCTCAAAGCTTCCTTAAACAATGTTGGGAAATCAAATTTTGAAAAAGGACAATCTTCAAAACCCAACTATGTTAAAAGGAACTTTGGTAACCACAAACAAAGAGGCTTCCAAAGGATCTCTAGAGGTAAGAGAATTATAAGTGTTTGGGTTCCTAAGGAACTTGTCACTTCTAACAATCTTAAGGCTATTGCATCTTGGATTCCCAAGGGAACCAAGTATTTGGGAGCTAATACTCATGGACCCAAAATGATTTGGGTACCAAAAATCAAGAATTAATCTTTGTTTGTAGGGGGAGCATTGCTACAAGACCAAAGCTTCAAGTGCAAATTCGTGGTTCCTTGATAGTGGATGCTCAAGACATATGACCAGTGACAGGAGTAGATTCGTGGAACTTGAACTAAAAAGAGGAGGATTGGTTACATTTGGTGACAACTCCAAAGGTCAAGTTGAAGGAATAGGTTCCTTCGGTAACCACTACTCCGTACTTATTGAAAATGTTCTATATGACAATGGTCTTAAACATAATCTTTTAAGCATTAGTCAATTTTGTGACAAAGGTTTCAATGTTGTTTTTGATTCTAATGGTTGCAAAATTTTAAATATTGAAACAAATAAAATTGCGCTTGTGGGTCATCGCATAGGAAACATATACATGGTGCATCTAGATGACACACATTTCTCATGCATGTTTTGTTGCAAATGATGAGCATGATTCATGGTTATGGCATAGAAAATTAGGGCATGCAAGTATGAGTGTTTTGGAAAAATTGGTTTCAAAAGATCTAGTTAGAGGTTTGCCTAAAATAAAGTTTTCAAATGATAAAATTTGTGATGCTTGTGCAAAAGGGAAACATAAAAGAGCTTCTTCCAAACCTATTAATGATGTTTCAACTAGTAGAGTTTTACAATTGATCTATATGGATCTCTTTGGTTCTATTAGAACTATTAGGTTGGGTGGAAAATCATATGCATATGTTTTAGTTGATGATTACTCTAGATACACATGGGTTTTATTCTTAAATACCAAAGATGTGGCTTTAGAAAAATTCATCACATTTTCAAAAGTTACTCAAAATGACCTTGGTCAAAATATCTCCCACATTCGAAGTGACCATGGCACCGAATTTCAAAATATTGGTTTCGAGGATTTTTGTAACTCAAATGGTATTAGCCACAATTTTTCAGCCCCTATAACACCTCAACAAAATGGGGTTGTTGAAAGGAAAAATAGAACTTTAGAGGAAATAGCTAGAACCATGCTTTGTGAAAATAATTTGCCAAAATACTTTTGGGCGGAAGCCACTAATACAGCTTGCTATATCATAAATATAGTAATGATTAGACCTATTTTGAAGAAAACTCCTTATGAGATTTTAAAATCCAAAAAGCCTAACATTAGCTATTTTCATCCATTTGGTTGCAAATGTTTTGTTTTAAGCAATGGAAAAGATGATCTTGACAAATTTGATGCTAAAAGTGATGAAGCTATTTTCCTAGGATATTCTTTAAATTCTAAAGCTTATCGTGTATTTAATAAAAGAACCTTAGTTGTTGAAGAGTCTGTCCATGTGGTTTTCGATGATAACCTCCTTTCGAGGAAGGATTCTTGTGATGATGATGATGATGTAGGGATTTTCAAAGCCAATAATGGTGGACAAACATCAAAGGTGGATGAAGTTCCGACCAAAGAGGAAGAAACAAAAGATCCACCTTTAGAAGCATTGAGAGACATGAATCTAGAGGAGAAGGAAGTGAGCTACCCAAGGCAGTGCAACTATGTCAAAGGTGGTGAGATTTTGGGTGATCCATCCAAAGGGGTAACCACTAGACTTTCTCTTAAAAATGTTTGTAATGTTGCATTTCTTTCATGCATTGAGCCTAAGAATATCAAAGAAGCATTAAAAGATGATTATTGGATATTGGCCATGCAAGAGGAATTAAAACAATTTGGGAGAAGTCAAGTTTGGACATTAGTTGATAGGCCTAGTAATAAATCTACTATAGGAACTAAATGGGTCTTTAGAAACAAACTAGATGAGAGTGATAACATAGTGAGGAACAAGGCTAGACTTGTTGCTCAAGGTTACACACAAGAAAAGGGAATCGATTTTGATGAAACCTATGCACCCGTAGCTAGAATGGAAGCCATTAGGATGCTTTTAGCATTTGCATGTTACCACGAATTTAAGCTTTTTCAAATGGACTTAAAAAGTGCATTCTTAAATGGTTTTATTAATGAAAAAGTGTATGTAGAACAACCACCCAGTTTTGAAGATCCAAACTACCCAAACCATGTTTTTAAACTTTCAAAAGCTTTATATGGTTTGAAACAAGCTCCTAGAGCTTGGTATGAGAGATTATCAAATTTTTTAATTAAAAAAGGTTTTAATAAAGAAAAGGTGGATACTATACTCTTCATTAAAAGAATTGGCAAAGACATGTTAGTAGTTCAAATATATGTTGATGATATAATTTTTGGTTCTACTAATGAAATGTTTTGCCAAGATTTTGCTAAGCTGATGCAAGGTGAGTTTGAGATGAGCATGATAGGAGAGCTTTCATTCTTCTTGAGGCTCCAAATTAAACAAAGGAAGTACGACGTCTTCATCAATCACGCCAAGTACATCAAGGACATGCTCAAGAAGTTTATCCTGGAGAGTGTAAAACGTTAAGCCACACCAATGAGTTCTTCTACAAAGCTTGACAAAGATGAAGGAGGTAAGTGTGTAGATTTAAAGCTTTGTCACTCTATGATTGGATCAATGATTGGATCTTTGCTTTATCTTACCGCAAGTAGACCCGAAATTATGTTTAGTGTTTGCTTGTGTGCTAGATTTCAAGCTAGTCCTAGAGAATCACACCTTATAGCCGTTAAGAGAATCTTTAGGTACCTTAGAGATACACCTTGTTTAGGTATTTGGTATCCTAGAGAGTCTTCCTTTAACCTACATGCCTTATCAGATGCAGATTATGGGGGTTGTAAAATAGATAGAAAAAGTATCTCCGGTACATGTCAATTCCTAGGTAGTATGCTCCTATCTTGGTTTTCTAAGAAGTAAAATAGTGTAGCATTATCTACTATCGAAGCCGAATATATATCCATAGGAAGTTGTTGCGCTCAAGTCCTTTGGATGAAGTAACAACTCTTATATTTTGGAATTGATGTAGGTACCATCCCCATTAGGTGTGAAAATACTAGTGCCATTTGTCTCACTAAGAATCCCATCCAACATTCTAGAACCAAACATATAGAAATCAGACATCATTTCATTAGAGATCATGTATTGAAAATAATGTAGTTCTAGAATATGTAGACACGTTGAACCAATTAGCGGATATTTTTACCAAACCATTAGATAAAGAGCGTTTTTGGTCTCTTAGGAGAGAGTTGGGTTTAACCAACCTCCCTTGACCCTTAGAACCTCTTTTTTGGTCTTAAAAATTATGCTTAAATTTGTTTGATTGATTGCTTTTGTGATTAAGATCCTATATGTATATATGCTTGTTGCTAGGGGGAGTATGCATCTATTTATGTTCATACATAATGCTCTCATATCATTCACATGCATTTTAATTCAATTAGAATCGAATTTCTGAGCAACCTGCAACCAAAATTAACATTTCTCACATAGGCGTATCGATACGGTTAGCCTCGTATCGATACGGGTAGTTTACAATCATTTTGATGCAAGTGCATCCTGTACCGGTACGTTAAGCGTATGAAAACGGCCTTAGAAGCATTTCTATACGCCACGTCGGCATATCGATACGTGTTCACGGCTGGGCAGATTTTAAGGGCATTAAAAGTAGGATTTTCACTTTTATTCAAACACCAACTTTTCTTCCAAGCCCTAGATACGAAAATCCTCTATAAAAACCTCAAAATCCCTCACTTTTTGTCACACAAATCTTCAAAAATCTTGAGGGCTTTTGGATTTTGCATCAAACCCAAGCTAAAATCATCAAGTTTGTGCATCCAAATCACTTCATTCATCCTTAATCTCAACTTCAAGGTATAAACCCTAACCTTTTCTTTTCAATTTTCGTACATATATATACATTATTTTTGTACTATAATCATATATTTAGAACCTATATAGTATTGTTTTCAATATTTTTGTAAAAACTTTTTCAAATCTAAAATTTTTTATTCGAATATAAAATTATATCGTATAATTTTTAATGTTTTTTTTCAAGTTTTTCTTTACCAAAATTCTTTTTACACTTGTATATATTTTTAAAATATATTGTATAGATTTTTTACAATACCTTGATTATTGAATTAATTTTTGGATCGAATGTGTTGATTTATGCATACATCATTTTTGTTTGATTTTGTTTCTTAGATTATGGCCCCTAAGAAAAGAGCCTGAAAGGATATTGCTTCTAGTTCACGTTCTCTGCATCCTCTTCCCGATCATGTTGGTAATAGACCCAATCTTACCCACATTTATCAAAACTGTTTTAATGAACCTCAATATCTGGACGCTATGGAATATTTTAAAGAATACCAAAGTTACAAAATTCGTCCTGAGCGTGTTACTTCAATCCCATTTTTATCATCCGAAAGGTTTAAATTTGAATATCTTTCTTTAATGCACGAATGGGAATTTATGACTTTTTTAAGTATACCAGGGATTTTATACCAAAATCTTGTTTTAATCTTCTATTCAAATGCCCGGTGTATTTTTAATGAAAAGAAAACTTTGGTTGTTGCCATTGAATCCAACTTAATGGGTAATAAATTTCGAATAGATTCAAGTGTTTTAGAAAACTTTTTGGGGCTTGAGGATATGGGAATATATGATGAGAATGCATTAGGACATGTCCTTAGTGGTTCTGTGACCGTTCTTAATGCCCATGACCGTATCTTGCATCTCATGATCAATTGGTGGTTCCATCAATCCGGTGGGAAGTACTCTACCATCCGCCAAGTTGATGATTTTTGGATTCGATACTTTCAAGAGAAAAGGCGACCCAACCTTGCTTAGATTATATTTGTCGAGATCGTCTTTCTTGTCCAACATCGCCACACTTCCTTGGTGACATCCTTCACTTATGGCACGATTTTGAGCTTTGTCTTTCACAAGATGGGGATCGATTGTTCCTATGATCTTCTGAAACCTCTCACAGATCCTATTGATGAGCGTTCTCTCTTCCGCGCCAAGTTTACTTATTACAATGGAGAATGGGTCCGTAACACCGGTCTTCTGATAGATGTTCAACCTGAACCGGTGGAGGCTCCTCAAGAAGCTCAAGTTCCACAAGCTCTGGTGGCCCAACCGAATCAAGATGCTCTCATGGCTTTCCTTAATGAGAAGTTCACATATTTACACACCACAATGGACTCCGGATTTGCCATGATTGACACTCGCTTCACATCCTTGGAGGAAAAGGTGATGGCTATTGAAAATCAACAAAAATCTATGGACATCACTCTTAACGCCTTTCATGGTGAATGGCGTCAATCCCATGGACCTCCGGCCACAAATGTTGATGATGATGAGGATGAAGACGATGGAGACGATGGCATGGACTCATAGGATTTTTCCATGTCATAGCATATTATATTAGGATTTGAGTTATGATCTTTTATTTTATGTCCTTATGAACTCCTATGCTTTGTTTTTATTTGGTTTATGCTTTTAGGATTTGAGTTGGATTGAACTTTGTTGCTTGAACAATTATTTGAAGTTAAATGCTTATGTTGCTTATTTAATTGCTTGAAGTTGTTATTGTTCTCGTCTTATCCCTATTACATTGATTTTGATCTAACAAAAAGGGGGGGAAGTTTTAAAGAGCAAAATTTTTTATAGCCTTAAATTAAGGGGGAGTTTTCTAATACTAAAAAATTCACTTTGGTTTTGTTATATCAAAAAGGGGGAGATTGTAAAACCTATGCTTGATTTTGATATAACAAATTGTTTAAAGACTAAATTGTAAACGAAAATAAATTTTTAAGTATTCAAAAGTCTCACAAAATGACAAGAAAAAGTTTTCCAAAGTTATAAACTTAAACCCAAAAATTTCCTAAGTGTTTCAAGCTAAAAATACACAAATATGCCCAGGCGTATCGATACACCCCTTGGTGTTTCGATACGGTTTTTAGCTAGTGGAATTTGTTTTTGCAAAGCGTACCGATACGGCTTAGCCCGTTTCGATACATCCTTCATCTAGGTAAACATTTTAAGTAGCATTTCGATATGGATAAGCAGCATTTCGATGCGGTTTGAAATATGGGTTTAAGAGAATTACACCCGTGCCGATACGGTACTCTATGTTTCGATACGGTTTGAATTATGGTTTTAAGAAATTTCAAAACGTACCGATACGGTTAACCCCGTACCTATACGATTTGTCAAGATCTTCAAAGATCTTTGCATTAAATTTTTCAACCGTTGTTTGTCAGTTGTTGGAATCCTCAAACTTTAAATTTCGGTGAACCCCTATTGATACGCCCCTATGTGTATCGATACGCTTTTTCATCCAAGATTCCAGAGAGCAAAATCCATACCGATACAGCCTTATCGTTTCAATACGCCCCATATAAGACTATGATCATTTCGATATGGCTTCACGCGTATCGATACAACTTATACAACGGCTATATTTTTGTTGTAACAGGTATCGATACGGGCTTTCGTGTACCGATACGGCTCTTCACCAAACAGCATTTATTGCGGGAAAAATGGTCCCCAACGGCTCTATCGATGACTTCAACCACCCAAATGGCAAGAATTCAATGAGGGGTATAAATACAAGTCTCCAATGCTACAACATCAACTAATAAACTTAGATTGAACAACATTCAAGTACTCAAGCAAAAATCCAACCCTTGTGCTCTTAGAGTCAAATCTTCGTACCCAACTTGTGTTCTTCATTGTAATCTTTTATTTCAGGTTTGGGGTTGAGTGTTCTTGTAATTTTGGGAAAATATATACCTTGTGAGGTCATTTTCTTTTTGCCATTTTCTTTCTTGTAAAAGAGTGATCTTGGATCAAGCTTTGGGTAGAAAGCTTTGATCGGTTGTAACGGTTGCCTCCTTAGCCTAGAAAAGGGGAAGAATTTCATAGTGAAATTGGTTGAAAATCCTTAGTAGGAAGCTAAGGTAGTGGACGTAGAGCTTGAACCACTATAAATCATTGTGTCTCATTGTCCATCTTTTAGATTTGCTTCCATACTTTTTAAAATAGCCAATTCACCCCCCTCTTGGCCAACATCGACATTGATTGATCATCTCAACAAATTCTTATTTTGATATGATTATAGGACCTTTGAAACTGCTTTTATAAGATCAAAGGCAGGGGAGGGACTGTTTTTATGATTTTAAAGATGTTTAGGATTTAAATTGATGAATTGGGATTGTTCGATACACACATATAAGTGTAGGGACTGTATTGTTATAAAAATAAACATGGTGGACTATTGTGTAAGAATTTATATGTTTGCATGTAAATTGATTTGATTTATTTTTGAAGAAATAAGAATAAAGATTGTCTTAAGTGATCTAAAAATAGGAGCTATGCTCTACAAACATATAAGTAGATTGTTTTGAATAAAAAAGGGGAATTATGAGGACTGATTTAAACATGTATATATGTAGAGGTGGCAAACGGGTCATTTAATTCAGTTTCAGTTCGTGTCATTTCGGTTTGGGTCATTTCGGGTCTGATATTATTCGGTTCAAATTCGGTTTCAGTTCGGTTTTAGTTCAGGTCTATTGTGATTCGGGTCGGTTGATATTCAGTTCGGTTATTTTTGGTTCGGTTATTTTCAGTTCAGGTCAATTTTGGGTCAATGAGAGATCGATCGGTTTTAATTGAGGTTTTAGGCCAGTTAGTTTTTTACACCCTATATATAGATTTATAAAGTCAATATATTTAACTTATTGGTGAGTTGTGCAGTTTTCATATCCTATCTTTATTTATTTCTATAAATATCTTTTTTATATTTCGGGTTGCCTTCGGTTCGGGCCTATTCAGTTCGGGTCCATTCGGTTTGGTTGAAATTCGGTTCAGGTCCATTTCGGTTCAAATAAAATTTGGATCGGTTTCGGTTCGGTTTGTTTCAGTTTCGGATCAAATTTCGGGTCATCATATTCGGGTCAATTTTGAGTCTCGGTTTGGGTAAATCGGTTCGGTTTTCGGGTCTTGGGTCAAGTTTGCCAGGTCTGTATATATGTATATATGATAACAGGGCAGGATTTATTTATAGGGACCTTAGAGGGCTGTTTTGAACATGTAATTACACACATGAAAATAGGACATCAATAAAATTACATGAACATTTGTGGGCTTATTCGAATATGTATATGTGAGGTTACGTGTTAAAGAATGTTTTGCATCCATATAAATGTATTAAGTCTGTTCTGAACATTCATGAAAGAAAAGGCGTTGTTTTGAAGCATTTAAGCATGAATACTCATGTATAAGCTGTTTTGCCTTGATTTGGAAGTTCGTAACCATTTTGTAAAATTATATATATATATGGGACTATTTTACATTGATGTAATTGTTAGTGGATTGTTTGGTGTAAAAGTTATGTACATCAATAAATTGAGTAGTTTACAGGAGAATTGATGTTATGATCTTCTCTAATATGCATTTGGACCCTTTATTGCATTTAGGCCAAAAGGAAATCGAAAGACTAAGGACTCGAGGGACAAATTGTGGATAAACAAAAGGGAGTTGGGATTCATGAACAATAAGTAGCTCGGAGTCAACTGTGAGTGTAGTTAAAGTCTCGGGATAGTCTAGAAACTTTCCCGAGCATTTCTTGATGTTAAATTACATTATTATGTTTTGAAACATGCTATGAACAAACGAACTTGGATGTAACACCCTCAATCTATATTCAATAATTAAATACACATTGAAGATGTTATTAAAATATTTGATTGATTTTCTGACTTGTAATTTTTTTAAACAAGTTTAGCAAAATATCTTTTCTTCGGGTTTCAATGAATTATAAACCTATCTAGTAACACCTAGTTTCAATCCTGAATTGATTAAATAAATATTTAAAATAGTTATTAGCTTGAAAATAAAAATCAGGGTATAAACTATGCGTACTACTTAGACCCTTTTCTTAATTTAAAATTTTCTACCCGATTAGTACAAATTACATAATATTTACATCATATCCTATTGCTATGAGTTCAAAACCATACCAATTCCTCCATGATAGTTAGATTACAGGCCCAACGAAAATAAGTGAACTAACTTATAAGTCCATTAGAATAAAACAACTGCATATTCAAAATACGAGTACATGCCCAACTAGTCTAGGATGTAAATGTACATACTGTTGCTTATAATCGGTAACTTGATTCCAAAAGTGTAGCTCATCCTTTGGTCCATTAGCCCATCAACCTACATGTAATGCGAATCACATGCTAAGTATAACTTAGGGCAAACTTGTAAAACTATGAACATTTATCATAAATATCATAATCATTGTAAAAATTGTAAGTATAACAATATAAACCCAGTTCATGAATATATCAATCCCTGTAACAATGACATACCATGTTTATGTAATGTATAGCATTTCATCATTTATCATAGTAAATGAGAAACTAACTTATTTCAGTGAATCATGCTTGCATGTACGTATGTTCAAAGTCATAATATCAATATTACATTACTAATAATTAATATAACTGACATACTGGCCTATATACTTGCTTAAAAAGCATTTCCTAATTTATTGCCCAAAGTACAATTTCATGTGATGCTATGGTACGCGAGTCATCATGACACCGTAGTGTCTTGACGCCTTAGCGTCTACATCGCCGTAGCAACTAAGATGAGTACGTAATCGAGGACGCTCTTTGCTCCTCATACATTCAACATCGTAGTGCCTACTTTACCTTCAGCACCGTAGTGCCTACTTTACTTTTAACACCGTAGTGCTTTGACGCTGGTGCTAGGACTCTATGGATATCCAACTATACCAAGACTTCCACAATAGTACTTGGGATTAACAACATAATATTTCTATATTCCATATTCAATCCATAATTCAATATCCAATTCACAATACTATCATCCATAATTTGATAATAGGTAGTTCATACCCAAAATCTAAAATCCTATTTATCTTAGATAAATCATCATGCCATGTCCATGTATTCCATTTTCCAGTTAATTTTCATGCCATTTACATAATTTAATCAATACACATTTTTCATTAATATCAAGGTTGACTCATCGCAAGTTGTCCTATTTATAACATGTCGTGTATGCATATAATGCACTCACCTGGGCTATGTAAAATACTGGTCTCACTAAGTTAATCCACTACTTTTTCCTTGCCCTTTTTATCTTGAGTTTCCTTGTCCTGATCGGTTGCTGCAAAAATTACCCATCAAACATATATAATATACATGTTAGATTTTTCTTCAAATCCAACACTACTTAACTATAAAATACTAACATAATTATTCGAATATAAAAATTTTTCAAAAAATTTTCCTTTTTCTCATTTAGAAGCCGAAAAGTCCAATTTGGTCCCTAATGACCATTTTGCAACCTTTGCAATTTATTAAAGCCCAAATCAAAATTTCTCCATCATTCTAATATTTTGCACTAACTTTTACTCAATATCCTTTAATCCACTAACTTTTGCTAAAGTGACATTTTAGTCACTAAACTTTTTCAATGTTGTTTTTCATTCAAACAACATTCTAACATACTCAAAATAATTTTTCCAACATAAAATCTTCATTTCCAAAAATTTATTCCCTAATTGCCGAATTGGTGTCTCAACTTCTCAAGGATTTCATTTTGGTCCTCATTTCATAGGTAAGCTTGTAATTTCATAATATCTTCAATTTCTTCACTAGAAATATTTTCACAATATTTCCCCTAATTTTCAAAATATTCCAAAATAGTCACTTAGAAACTAATTGAGTATATTTCCATTCTAACATCAAAATCAAGCTTATAGTAACATAATTCTTCCATATTCATCCTTAATTTCAAAACCCTAAACAAAACCCAAATTCTAGGGTTAGGGTTTATGTCTTCAAACATGACATTAATCAAATTCTAAGCTTGATTTCTACTTCATAACACTTGATTTGCTTAAATCAAACTTCAATCTCATCATATAACTTGAAACCCTAAATTCTCTCTCATCAATATCATAAGCAATTCTTCATATCACCATGCAAAATTACTATCAAAAGAAAGAGCGTGAAGCATAGATTAATTTTTCTCAAAGCAACATACTTTGATTCTAACTTTAAAGCATTCAAATTTGCCTTGGATAATTTTGTGTATTTTTTCTCTTCCTTCCTCTTGCTTTCGAAATATGGGAGAAAAGATGAATGAATTTTTGGTTCATCTTTTACTTATTAATGCCACATGTGTAAAAAAATGAATATTAAATTCATTTAATTCTTAAGTCCAAATAACCCTCCAACTATATTCTTATTTTCTAATTTGCCATCTTGTAAAATTGGAACCAAGTCTAGTTGAATTCCAACTAGAAACATTAAAATATTCATAAAAATAATATTTTATAAATTTTTCCACAATTTATAGAACTATCTTTAAAATTCCAATTCGATCCGATTACCTGATAACTACTTCTACAATTTCCATTTTCCAAACTATCGGGTAAAATCTGAAATTCTCATAATTCTAATCTACATAAATAAATATTTTTGACATACAAAATATTTCATAATTTTGTAAAAATCAAAATCTTGAAATTTTGACTCGATCCAATATACTAATAATTTACCCGAAATCTTTATCGGATAAATTTCTTTTGATAATCTTTTATCTGATATCCATACGAGTAATATTAACTCGAACTGATTCCTTTTTATTAATCTCAATTACTGACATGAGACCTTCCCAAAAGGTCACCCATCCTATGACCTCAGCACGCTTAACTTTACAATTCGATCTAAATTCGGTATCTGGTATTCATTTTTATTCGAATCAAGTATCTACAGATCCAAATTATCCCCTAATTATTTGATAAAAATGGATTTCCACATAAATCCATTACCGGAAATCTAGTTATGCAGATCAACTTCCTATAACCGGTATTACTTATCTATATAATAAAAATATTTCATCAGAAACATATTCTTTTCTCATCGGATTTCAATCAAACTTCACAAGTACCCTATTTTGCTTGCTCATTATCACATGGTGCTCTTAATTCTCAGAAATTCCTTTCCTAGAGTCCATAATTAAAGAAATCCTAACTTTTATATTTTTTTCATTTTAGTCACTAAGTTAGTTTTTAAGCTCTTAACTTAGTACTAAATGACTCTTGAACCACTTAGAAAATTTCAGGGTATTACAATTCTCCCCCTCTTAAGAAAATTCGTCCTCGAATTTTGAAACGTACCTGATTTAAATAGTTCCAGGTACTGCTTCCTCATTTTCTCCTTGGTTTCCCAAGTTGCCTCTTCCACTTTGTGGTTCCTCTAAATGAATTTGACCAATGGATTTTTCTTATTCCTCAACTCTTTGACTCCAAAAGATAAAATCTCCTCTGGTTCTTCTTCATATGTTAAATCAGGTTGCAACTCAATCTCTTCTAGAGTGATAACATGCGAAAGATCCGGTCGATACCTTCGCAACATAGATGCATGAAATACATCATGAATCTTGCTCATCTCTGGAGGTAAGTCCAGTTGATAACCCACTGGTCCAACTCTTTTGAGAATTTCACAAGGTCCAATGAATCTAGGACTTTCCCTTTTCGACCAAAACGTAATACTTTCTTCCATGGTGAGACCTTCAGGAAAACTTTATCTCCAACTTGAAATTCAATATTCCTTCTCTTTTTATTGCATATGCCTCTATCCGCGGCTGCTTTGAGATTATTCTGAATAATCTTCACTTTATCTTCCATTTCTCGGGTTAAATCAACTCCACCTGTTTTTGGGTCATTAAGAACATTTCGATCTTGTAGTTCAAACCAATTAAGAGGAGTTATGCACTTTCTTCCATAAAGTGCTTCAAACGGTGACATTTTGATGCTTGTCTAGTAACTGTTGTTATATGCAAATTCAGCCAATGGCAAATACTTTTCCCATGATCCCGAGAACTTAATAATGCAAGCTCTCAACATATCTTCTAAGATCTGGATCGTTCGTTCTAACTGCATGTCCGTCTACGAATGGAAAGCAGTACTAAAATTTAATTTAGTACCCAAAGCTTCATGTAATGCTCTCCAAAATCTCGAGGTAAACCTTGGGTCTCTATCCAATGCAATCAATGCTGGAATACCGTGAAGTCGTACTATTTCTCTGATATACAATTTTGTATAATTATCCATTGAATAATCTACACGAACTAGAATAAAATGTGTAGACTTCGATAAACGATCCACAATAACCCATATTGAATCCTTCTTGCTGGGTGTAACTGGTAGCCCTGTTACAAAATCCATAGTTATTTTCTCCCATTTCCAATGAGGAATGGAGATAGGTTGTAACAATCCAGAAGGTACTTGATGCTCTGCCTTAACTTGTTGACATGTCAAACATTTTGCTATAAACTCCGATATTGCTCTTTTCATTCCCAGCCACCAATAACAGGTTCTTAAATCTTGATACATCTTATTGCTCACTGCGTGTATAGTTAATGGGTAATAATGAGCTTTTGTTAAAATCTCTCTCTTCAATCCACCATTGTCAGGAATATAAACTTTTCCTCGATAGTATAAACAACCGTCAGACTTGATTTCATATTCTTGTGCTTCCCTAGATTCAGCTTGTCTTCTCTTTTCAAGGCATTCTTCATCCGAAAGCTATAAATCTTTGATCCGATTCAGAAAAGTCGGCTTAAGATGAAACTCTGCTACTAATGAACCATCTTACCCTAATGATAGTTGTGCATTCATTGCCCTTAGAACAGAAAACGTCTTTCGGCTAAGAGCATCTGCTACTACTTTAGCCTTTCCAGGATGATAATCAATAACCACATCATAATCCTTCAAAAACTCAACCCATCTTCGTTGTCTCAAATTCAAATATCGTTGTGTCATCAAATACTTCAAACTTTTGTGATCAGTGTATATATGACACTTTTCACCATATAAATAATGTCTCCAAATTTTTAGCGCAAATATCACTACTGTCATCTCTAAGTCATGAGTTGGGTAATTCTTTTCATGAGTTTTGAGCTGTAGCGATGCATAAGCTACAACGCATCCCTCTTGTATTAATACACAACCAAAACCATTATGGGATGCATCACTATACAGAAAATACTCTTTTCCCGATTCTGGTTGAATTAATACTGGTGTCTCTGTCAAAACTTTCTTTAATCTTTTTTTAAAACTCTCTTGACACTTATCTGTCAATACAAAAGAAACACCCTTCCTTAACAGCTGGGTAAGTGGCATAGCAATGATAGAGAAGTTTTGGACAAAACTTCTATAGTATCTAGCTAACCCCAAGAAACTTCTAACTTCTGAGACATTCTTTGGTGCTTCCCATTCAACAATAGCTTGTATCTTCTTGGAATCCACTCTTATTCCATCAACGGATACGACATGTCCGAGAAAAGTTACTTCGGATAGCCAGAATTCACATTTGGAAAACTTTGCATAATGATGTTTATCTTTTAATGTCTGTAATACCACTCGGAGATGTCGATCGTGATCATCTTCAGTCTTAGAGTATACCAAAATATCATCTATAAACACCACCACAAACTGGTCCAGATAGGGTTGAAACACCCTATTCATTATATCCATAAATCCGGTAGGGGCATTTGTGGTACCAAACGGCATTACCAAAAACTCATAATGTCTATAACGAGTTATGAATTTCGTCTTTGGTATATCTTCTTTCTTAACTTTTAGTTGATAATAGCCTGATTGAAGATCTATCTTTGAAAACACTGTAGTTCCTCTAAGTTGATCAAATAGATCTTCAATCCTTGGCAACGAATACTTATTCTTTATTGTCACCTTATTCAGTTGTCGATAATCTATACACAATCGTAAAGATCCATCCTTTTTCTTTACGAATAGTACTGGGGCTCTCTATGGTGACAAACTTGGTCGAATATAGCCTCGATCTGATAACTCCTGCAATTGAGCTTAATTTTGTTGGCGCCATCCTATAGGTTGCCATTGATACCGGCTCTATTCTAGGATACACATCTATTACAAATTGTACCTCTCTATCTGAAGGTAATCCTGGCAACTCATCCGAAAATACTTCTGGAAATTCTCGCACATTTGGTATATCTTCCAATTTCTTATTTGCAGCTTGCATATTCACCACATTAACTAAATACGCCTCACACCCATTATTTAGCATCCTCTAAGCCATTGCTGTAGAGATTACTGAATTTAGGCAATCACTTCTTTCTCCCACTACAACTACTTCATAACCATCCGGTCCCTGAAGTACTAATTGCTTCTTTTTACATTTAACATCTGCATCATATGCAGATAACCAATCCATTCCAAAGATAATCTCAAATTCATTGAATGGTAGCTCCATTAAATCTGCTGGAAATTCAATCCCTTGAATCACTAAGGGACATTTCCTACATATCCGGGTCACTCTAGCACTATGACAAAGTAGATTACTGGTAATCACATCACTACTAATAATCTCCATAGGAATTCTTCTTTTAGCAACTAGCTTAGAGCTAATATATGAATGTGTAGAACGAGGATCAACTAAAACAAACACAAGTTCACCAAAAAGTCAAAAATTACCTGCTATGATATCCGGATCATTCTTGTCCTCATCTGTGCGTATATTATATACTCATGCTGGGGTTCAAAATTCCCATGTTGATACTGCCTTTGATCCAGCTTGGTTTAATGTTTTAGCTTGTCCCATTCCACCACGACCACGACCTCTAGGTGGAGCTACTGCAGATCGTTCTGACTGGATAGGGTTCTTTGTCTGTCCTTGCGGACATTCTCTAGCAAAGTGTCCCATCTGACCACATCACAGACAGACTCATGTAATACTCCAACAAACCCCTCCATGCATCTTTCCACAATGCTCACATTTTGTTTTGGAAGCTTTTGTTGATTTCTTTGAGCTTGCAGTAGACATCTAGGATGCTTGGGCTCTTTTAGGAAAAGGATTCCCGCCTGTGGATCTAGTTCCAGTCTTGCTTTTTTGGCGAGAACCTCTACCTCGCTTAGACTGTGCTGATACAAATGATTTTCCATATCTTTTAGTTGATCGAGAGGGTTGAGCTCTAACTCGCTCTAGATATCTCCTTTCTATAGCCTTTTCTCTATTAATTGTATCTTGATAAACTGTCAGGTTCATGCCTAACAATATTTCCTTGGGTCTCGGATGAAGCCCTTCAATAAACTATTCGCACCGAGATTTTTCAGTTGTCATTAAATCCGCTGCATATCGACTTAATCGATTAAAATCCAACTCATATTCATAAACTGAATAATTGCCTTGCTTGAGATCCAGAAACTGCTGAAACATTTCTCTCTTAAATTGATCACCAAAATATTTAGCATTAAATGCTTCTTGGAAAAATGTCCAAGTTATTTGTTCAGCAGGTACCAGTTCTATGGCGTTCGACCACCATATACGAGCATGTTCCCTTAGAAGAGATACAACTCCCTCTAGCTTTTCAGCATCAGAATAACTTAACTGGTCCAGCATAACCTTGGCATCATTTAACCACAAGTCTGCGGCCATTGGACCACCTTCTCCATTGAACTCAGGTGCACCCAACTTCTTAAGTTCTTTAGCAGTCGATGCCTTTACAGGTGCAGGGGCCGAAACTGGTACAAGTGTAGATGCCTGCAGTCTATTAACCATCGCCTCTAACGCTTGCACTAACGCTCTGTATCCTTGAGCTGGAGCTTCCTGCTGTGCAGGTGTCTCAGCTGGAGCAGGAGCTGGAGGTGGAACATGTTGCACCTCATTACTACCGCTTTAGACCTCTTCCGGGCCCTGGTGACCCGTCGAATGACGTGATCCCTCAACGCCCGACATTGTCTATTACAACATTTTTAGAATCATATTAGTAAAGAGCCACATCAAGTTATATAAGCAATACACCAATAACATATCACCCTAGGGGCATGTACACTTTAAACAAATCACATTTGACTCGATTTAACCTCCATAATCGGCTAAACCTTTGCTCTGACACCAATAAATGTAACACCCTCAACGTATATTCAATAATTGAATACACGTTGAAGATGTTATTAAAATATTTGACTGATTTTCTGACTTGTAAATTTTTTTAAACAAGTTTAGCAAAATATCTTTTCTTCGGGTTTCAATGAATTATAAACCTATCTAGTATCACATAGTTTCAACCCTGAATTGATTAAATAAATAATTAAAACAGTTATTAGCTTGAAAATAAAAATCAAGGTATAAACTATGCGTGCTACTTAGACTCTTTTCTTAATTTAAAATTTTCTACCCGATTTGTACAAATTACATAATATTTACATCATATCCTATTGCTATGAGTTCAAAACCATACCAATTCCTCCATGATAGTTAGATTACAGGCCCAACGAAAATAAGTGAACTAACTTATAAGTCCATTAGTATAAAACAACTGCATATTCAAAATACAAGTACAAGCCCAACTAGTCTATGATGTAAATGTACATACTGTTGATTATAATCGGTAACTTGATTCCAAAAGTGTAGCTCCTCCTTTGGTACTATTAGCCCAATAAACCTACGTGTAATACGAATCACACGCTAAGTATAACTTAGTGAGGCAAACTTGTAACACTATGAACATTTATCATAAATATCATAATCTTTGTAAAAATTGTAAGTATAACAATATAAACCCAGTTCATGAATATCACAATCCCTATAAAAATGACATACCATGTTTATTTAATGTATAGCATTTCATCATTTATCATAGTAAATGAGAAACTAACTTATTTCAGTGAATCATGCTTGCATGTTGTAACACCCCTACCTGGGTTGGCAGGAAACCGGTTACAGAGCGTTACTAATGAACAATACAAGCAAGAACAAGGCAATAATAGGTTAACTCATCCCTATTAGATGAGTTACTTAACTAGCAAGTTACCAAAAATTTCAATTTTCATCATCATACAACATCATCATTCGAAACCATAAAGCAAACAAGTTTCCATTTTCATTTCATTGTTCATTAACTTGATTTCATATATCATTTCATGCATAACTTACAAATCATGATCCATTGCACTTACCTTGATTCCAAGCAAGCATATGCCACCCTTACCTTTCAGCATTTATCATTCAAGCTTATAAAAATACTACAACAAGGTATGTTTACACAAGAGACTATATTCTTTCACAAGACATTCGAATAACATAATAGTCTAAGTCAATTACTTTGAACATTCATTAGACACATATCAATACCTATATGCGCAGCAAGATACATCTCCATTACATAGATTTAGAGATCATTACTTAATTTACATTAACATCCAAGTTCACAAAATAGTAGGCCCATTCAAGAACATATACATATATACAAGTTCAAGTAGCAAAATGCATGACCTAGTTTAACTATATACAAGACTAGGTGCCACCCACTCAGGAGCATTACAAAGTATAAGTGTGGATTCATACTTTAACTTGGCTTGTGCTTTGCTTCAGGCGCAAGAAAGAAACTTCAAATTAAGGAGAATGATTCAAATCAACTAACCTGTAGTTTGGGAAGAGTGGAAACGAGAGTGATAAGTACAAAAATGTACTTAGTGAGGTAGTAACTAGTTCTAACCAATTTATAAGACTTGAATCAATTAGATAAGTTTAAGCCTAGTCCAAGTTGGAAACAATTTGATTTTAAGCTTTACACCTACTTATCATTTCAAGCAATACATTAGGCACACTCGATGCAAGTAGGATTATAAGTCATCAAGTAGTTCAAGCATCATGTAAATTCAATACTTCAAGTAGTTCAAGTATCATGTAATTCAAGAATCAAGTGGTTCAAGTATCAAGTAATTCAAGAATTCAAGTAGTTCAAGTATCATGTAATTCAAAAATCAAGTGGTTCAAGTATCAGGTAATTCAAGAATTCAAGTAGTTCAAGTATCATGTAATTCAAGAATCAAGTGGTTTAGGTATCATGTAATTCAATGTATCAATAAGCTTTATATTTAATTATTTCTCTTTTGCATTCTTTAGTTTATGCCTTTGGTATTTAGTTGTCCAGGTAATCGAGTCTCCAACCAACTGTCGCCAGAAGATATACCATAGTACTGGTCAACCCTTCTACTGTCGCCAAAGACCACACAAACGTACCCTCTGTCTGTCACCAATTAGGGGTCGTAGCCCTGGACCGTAGTCCACCCTGACACAATGAGCTCTAGACTCTAAGGCATGCCCTTCTACCTATGACCACTAACAACCAATGCTTTGTTCAATTATGAATCACTTATTCAAGTATTACATGTTCAAGTCAAGCAATAGCTTATTCAAGGATCAATTCAAGTGAGACATATCAAAATCAATCTTATATGTACAGCCCTTAGGCCAATTGAGCCTTAGCTCTACACTTTGCAAATTAATCTTGTCATTCAAGCAAGCAATTAACATATGCCATCTCTTAGGCATCAAGCAAGATCTTCAATTCCTGATTTATATCATGTTAACAAGTATTCAAATCATAGAAATACATTAAGCATTCATTCGAATGGATCAAGGTCAAGGCATCAAGGTTCAAGTATTTGTTTTCACTTTTCTTCCTAGGTAATTTAACATCATACATGTTACTATTATTTCAAGTTTTAGCTTAAACCATTTTTCCCTTTTATTATCACAACCAAACTTAAATCATACATATTAACATGGCATCAAATAACAAGAAGCAAACATGCATCTTTGGTTAGGACCTAAGTCCTAACCCTATATTAAACTACACTCACAATACTCCAAGCTTAGCTAATCTTGGATCCAAATTCCTTTGTGTTTGCCACTAGCTTGGTCACTCCTTTCTTCTTCCACAAGTTTTACTCCTTGTTCTATCAATTCATACAATTAAATCAAGGTCAAGAGAAAGTACATTCATTTCTTCAAAACAAGGAAACAATTCACAATTCATTTATTTCAAAACATCAAAGCTGTTGCTACTGCCTGACAGCTTGTGCATTGCTTACTAAAATATGCATAACTTTCATTCCGTACGGCGGAATTTCAATTGGTTAACACCGTTGGAAAGATAACTTAATTTTATTTCTAACCATATAGGGCTTGCATTTTAATTATTTACCAATTAATACAGTTTTTAGTTTAAAGACAGGGCAGTCTACAACACTGGACAGTTTGCATTGTCCTTAGTGTTTCATTTCTACAATTCATTCTACAATTCAGAATTTAGTTCTGTTTTCTCCTAATGATTTTAGACATATTAAGGCATTGTCCATAAAATTTTCAGCCTTAAATTCCATTTATAAAATGTTTGGTGATTTTTCAAAGTTACTGCCCAAAACAGAGTTTTCTGGGCAGATTACACTAGTTTGAGTTTCTAGCTTCATTACTCCCTTAGATGATACTTCTAACAAGTTAATTCAACTTATATACATACTCATACATTTCTCAATCAGTCTAACATGTTTTCCATGTACTCAAACAGCCCTTATACCTATAGATATACATTCTTAGAGATTCTTTACAGTCCAGCATATGAACATCTACCTACAAAGCAGGGCATTTTCGAATGAGCATGCATCTATACATTCGAATAATTCTTATTATGCTCTAGCATTCCTGAAACAGCCCATTTAATTACTAGAATTAACAACATGTGATTCCACTACATACATATCATTCCAAAGCTTCAAGAAATGTATAGAATAACTTGGTTTCTTTCTAGCACGTTTAAATCGAATACTAAACTCACCCTAACTCAAAGAATTTCGTACTAGAGACCTGACCATGCTATTTATGTATACAACTCTTAAAATCAAAGAACATCAACAAATATATCGTTTGGCCAGATTAAAGGAAAATCATACATTTATTCTAGGCTTCTAACAACCAATTTCTTCATAGCATATATAGCAAAATCATGTAATTCAATTTAACACACTTGTTTTAATTTAGAAAAGAAGTAAGAAGCTTTTACCGTGAGCAAAAGGAATATGAACACACAAGGAAATCAAATCGGTTGGACTCACAAATTCATGGTGGAATTCTCTCACTTCCTCTCCACATTCGGTTCACAATATGAAGAGGATGAAAGGGATAACCCCTTTTGATCTAATCCCGGAAGCTCTCTCCTTAAAGCTCCACTTTGATGACATTTGTAAGGGCCACTTGCAAGAATTTTTTTAGCATGCATACATCTAATAGTCTATGCTTTACGGTTTGGACACTTAATGGATGGCCATTCATATTTTCATATTTTAAATTTTGGACCCAATTTTACTTAATCAATCTAATACTTATAGAGTAGCTATCTCAATTTTCATTTCTTCTAATTTGATCCTAATTTCTTAATAGATCCTTAGCTCAATAAATTTTGGTACTCTAACTTGTTAGCTGTAACATTTTAGTCCTTTAATTATGTTAGCTAATGTTTTTCCCTCAATTAATTTCCAATTCTTTTAATTTGTCTAACACCTAATTCAATTAGTTAATCACTTAGATAGTGGTAACTTTCCTAGGCCCGGTTTAGGGTGTTACACATGTACGTATGTTCAAAGTCATAATATCAATATTACATTACTAGTGATTAATATAACTGACATACTGCATATTTACTTGCTTAAAAAACATTTCCTAGTTTATTGCCCAAAGTACAATTTCATGTGATGCTATGGTACGCGAGTCATCATGAGACCGTAGTGTCTTCGACGCCTTAGCGTCTGCATCACCGTATCGACTAAGATGAGTACGTACTCAAGGACGCTCTTTGCTTCTCATACCTTCTACACCGTAGTGCCTACTTTACCTTCAGCACCGTAGTGCCTACTTTATTTTTAACACCATAGTGCTTTGACGCAGCTGCTAGGACTCTATGGATATCCAACTATACCAAGACTTTCACAATAGTACTCGGGCTTAACAACATAATATTTGCATATTCCATATTCAATCCATAATTCAATATCCAATTCACAATACTATCATCCATAATTTGATAATAGGCAGTTCATACCCAAAATAAAATCTGATTTATCTTAAATAAATCATCATGCCATGTCCATGTATTCCATTTGCCAGTTAATTTTCATGCCATTTACACAATTTAATCAATACACATTTTTCATTAATATCAAGGTCGACTCACGCAAGTCGTCCTATTTATAACATGTCGTGTATGCATATAATGCACTCACCTGGGCTATGCAAAATACTGGCCTCACTAAGTTAATCCACTACTTTTTCCTTGCCCTTTTTATCTTGAGTTTCCTTGTCCTGATTGGTTGCTGCAAAAATTTCCCATCAAACATATATATTATACATGTTAGATTTTTCTTTAAATCCAACACTACTTAACTATAAAATACTAACATAATTATTCGAATATAAAAATTTTTCAAGAATTTTTCCTTTTTCTCCTTTAGAAGCCGAAAAGTCCAATTTGGTCCCTAATGACCATTTTGCAACTTTTGCAATTTATTCAAGCCCAAATCACAATTTCTCCATAATTCTAATATTTTCCACTAACTTTTACTCAATATCCTTCAATCCACTAACTTTTGCTAAAGTGACATTTTAGTCACTAAACTTTTCCAATGTTGTTTTTCATTCAAACAACATTCTAACATACTCAAAATAATTTTTCCAACATAAAATCTCCCTAATTGCTGAATTGGTGTCTAAACTTCTTAAGGATTTCATTTTGGCCCTCATGTCATAAGTAAGCTTGTAATTTCACAATCTCTTCAATTTCTTCACTAGAAATATTTTCACAATATTTCCCCTAATTTTCAAAATATTCCAAAATAGTCACTTAGAAACTAATTGAGTATATTTCCATTCTAACATCAAAATCATGCTTATAGTAACATAATTCTTCCATATTCATCCTTAATTTCAAAACCCTAAACAAATTCCCGAATTCTAGGGTTAGGGTTTATGTCTTTAAACATGAAATTAATCAAATTCTAAGCTTGATTTCTACTCCATAACACTTGATTTGCTTAAATCAAACTTCAATCTCATTATAGATCTTGAAACCCTAAATTCTCTCTCATTAATATCATAAGCAATTCTTCATATCACCATGCAAAATTACTATCAAAAGAAAGAGCATGAAGCATAGATTATTTTTTCTCAAAGCAACATACCTTGATTCTAACTTTAAAGGCTTCATATTTGCCTTGTAAATTTTTGTGTATTTTTCTCTTCCTTCCTCTTGCTTTCGAAATATGGGAGAAAAGATGAACAAATTTTTGGTTCATCATTTACTTATTAATGTCGCATGTATCAAAAAAATGAATATTAAATTCATTTAATTTTTAAGTCCAAATAACCCTTCAACTATATTCTTATTATCTAATTTGCCATCTTGTAAAATTGGAACCAAGTCTCGTTGAATTCCAACTAGAAACATTAAAATATTCATAAAAATAATATTTTATAAATTTTTCCACAATTTATAGAACTGTCTTTAAAATTCCAATTCGATCCGATTACCCAATAACCACTTCTATGATTTCCATTTTCCAAACTATCGGGTAAAATCTAAAATTCTCATAATTCTAATCTCCATAAATAAATATTTTTAACATACAAAATATTCCATAATTTTGTAAAAATCAAAATCTTGAAATTTTGACTTGATCCAATATATTGATAATTTACTCAAAATCTTTATCGGATAAATTTCTTTTGATAATCTTTTATTTGATTCCATACGAGTAATATTAACTCGAACTGGTTCCTTTTTATGAGTCTGAATTACTAACATGAGACCTTCCCAAAAGGTCACCCATCCTATGACCTAAGCACGCTTAACTTTACAGTTCGATCTAAATTCGATATATGGTACTGCATTTTTATTCGAATCAAGTATCTGCATATCCAAATTATCCCCTAATTATTTGATAAAAATGGATTTCCACATAAATCCATTACCGGAAATCTAGCTATGCAGATCAACTTCCTGTAACCGGTACTACTTATCTATATAATAAAAATATTTCATCAGAAACCTATTCTTTTCTCATCGGATTTCAACCAAACTTCACAAGTACCCTATTTTGCTTGCTCTCTATCACATGGTACTCTTAATTCTCAGAAATTTCTTTCCTAGAGTCCATAATTAAAGAAATCCTAACTTTTATATTTTTTTCATTTTAGTCACTAAGTTAGCTTTTAAGCTCTTAACTTAGTACTAAATGACTCTTGAACCACTTAGAAAATTTCGGGGTATTACATTGGAACTAAGGTAAGTATATGAAAGTTTGGTATGGAATGCTATGTAAAAACTTGATATATTGATGGGCTTAAAATGACCTATACAGTCTATGTAGAATTTTTTATAAAGAAATCTAAATATGTGGTCTATTGACTAAGAAATAAGTAGGATTAACATATATGAATTATGTGTATATGGTTGTGGAAAGATACAAGTATTGTTGTAATGTTGTGATGTTGAAGCTATACTTGTCTTTGAGACAATTAATATATGTTATTTGAATACTTTGTTCATGATAAGATGTATGTGAATATATAAGTATGATTATAATGGAAGACTGTATATAGTTCCCATGTGACAGTAATCTATGTTATGATGTTTTTCGAATAAGAAAAATGATGCAATGAAAAATTTACATGAAGTAAATGCATGCCTAATACGAAAAAGGCAATATGCTTAATGATATGATATCATGATAAGGAGTTGTGTGTATTTGACTTCTAATAAAAGGTGATAATGGTGAAAGCCTTGGTCTCAAGTAAGTCATAGGTATAGTTGGCATGCCATAGAGTCCATCGAGCTCATGTTTAGGGTGAACTACGGTCCTTATTTGGTGATAGTAGGAGGGAAGTGTCGTGGTCACTTGGAGACAGTAGAAGGGATTGGCCAGTACTTCGAGTATCTTTTGTATGGCGACAGTTGGTTGGGGATTCGTGTACCTAGGCTACTTGAAACTCAAGGCTACATTAAAGACAAAATATAAGATTTGAAAACACAATAATTAAATGATTTTGATATTTTATGTTATTATGATAATTCATGATTCATGACAAGTTAGGTTGAGTACTTTATATGAAATCTATGAATATGATATACATTGTTAGAATATGGTAATGAAAGCTCATAAGTTAAAATTATTAATTTATGATAATAGTTTGCAAGGCAAGTACTATATATCTATACGATTCTTATATTCTTACTTTTAAAGAAGATATATACTATGTTCGAATGTATATACATAAATATACATACATATATATATATGTGCATTGCTTGAATAATTTTATATATATAATTGAATTTTTGAATATTATGCACATGTGAATACATTGGATAGTTCTTGTTCCAAATTCACAAGTAACCTATGTTTGTGGTTCGATATGCAGATATCATACTTGCCAAACACTTTATGTTTATTATCAATATGTTTGACATCTTATATGTCAAGTAATACATGGTTAGGGTTAATGTGTGATAACTTGTATACCCAGCAATATGTATTATGGGCTGATATGTTGAGATTTTTCACGCTAAGAAATCTTGTTCGTAGTTTGATATGTTTGATACCTTATACGTCAAGAAACCTACAATTATGATTTGACATGTTGATAACTTTGTATGCAAATTAATCTATGTTTATGGTCTAATAGGTTATGACGGATAACTTGTTTGAAAAGAAATTAATGATACATACTTCACTCAAATACTTGAAATCTAAAGGAGCTGCTAAGTAACTTATGTTTATAAAATTGATACTTGATTCAAATGCTAAGTTTGATATCTTATATGATAAAAGAAATTCACACTTATGTTGTGTTTGGTAAATTTTATAACAAGAAATAGATGTTCATCAAAGTGTGTGATAAGTCAAAAAATATTAATAAGTGATTTACTTATGGTTAGGCTTTGTTAAAAGAATCCAATAAAGATTATAAGATAAATCAAGGAATTTTAAATGATGGCTTGTATAATAAGTAATATAAATCCATTGATAATTAGATATCCAAGTATGAATAGGTAAACTGTGTTAGGATGTTTACTTATCAACAGTTACTTTGATTGAATAAGCGCATATGCCTTGTATCAATCACATGTGGGTAAATGGAGTATAGTATATTAAATGCCTCTATAAATGTATATATGTTATGTTCTAAATCTCATATGTGAATATGCTATTTTGCTTCAAGATGTACATGTCTATAAATCCATGTTATTTTAGAATCCTCATATGTGAATATGCTATCTTGCTTGAGGATGTACATGTCTATAAATCTATGTTATTTCTGAAACCTCATATGTGAATATACTATTTTGCTTGAAGATGTACATGTCTATAAATCCATGTTATTTCCGAATCCTCATATGTGAATTTGCTATCTTGCTTGAAGAGGTATATGTCTATATGTCTATGTTATGTTCGAAATCTCATATGTGAATATGCCCATTTTGTTCGAAGACTTATATGTCTATATGTCTATGTATGCTCAAATTCCTATTTGTGAATATGTCTAATTTGTTTGAATATCATTGGAGTGTGTATAGATACATACATATGATTGAGTTGGGTACTTCTATATATATATATATATATATATATATATATATATATATATATATATGCTAGGCATGTTCGAAATTTCCATGTGTATAAGTGTATAGTTTTGGTTTGCATACCATGATCATATATGATTGTCCCATACGATTGCCTTGATATAAGTTTATGGTTGAGTGGATCAAATGCTAATAATTTATTTTAAAATGACAAATATCACGTTCAAGCTTAAAATCATTGTATGATCAATAGCCATCAGTGAATGGAATAGATTATAGTTTCATGATAAGGTTGTTATAAGCTACCTCACTAAGCTTATGCTTACCTTATCCTATAATTTGTTTTAGGGTATTGGACTTCTAATTTCTTCCGAGCTTGGACATGATCACAAGGACCTAAGTATGATTGGAATTAAATATTTAGAACTCCTAGATGGTGGCACTTAGTTGATAAGTTGTATAACGCATTTAGGCTTTAATTTTGGTTATATAAATATGTGTATAAGTTGGTTAAGTATCCAAAGTATTGTAATGGGCCTTTAATTATTCATGTGGTTTCTTGATTTATAATTCAATAGTTATAGATTGTGTGGTTATTAATTATCTACAGAAGTCTCATGTCATTAATTTAACCTTGAATATGAGTAACATAGTCCGAATGACTAGTTTATGTGTTTTAAATAAGCATTCGAATAGTGTCAATAAACCTTGCATCTAACCTTGCTTTGCGAAAGTTATATGTTCTTGTTATAATTGGTTTAAGCTTTGAATTAACCTGAATTTAGTAATTGTAGGTGACTATCACCATTTGTAAATAATTTTCTAAACTTAATGATAGCATGAGCTAAATTAGATTTTATGTTCAATTGATTGTTGCAAGTGAAGTTGTGTTAGACCTAATCTTTGAATAATTACTGTTAAGGATGCCTGTATGATATTGATTTGAGTTGCTGGGGTGGAAACCTTGGATAAAATATCTTGACCTCATATAGTACAACTTGAAAGCTTAAAGGTTATTAAATAATGATTCATTGATTAGCTTTTAAATGATAGTCAATGATACTCTCTATTTTGTGATGGTTCCTAAAATATTATAAAATATAATTTAAGTTTCTTATCTTAGTTTAAAGGTTTAAGACTAAAATCTTGTTATAGTTAAGCATAATGTTACGAATGAGTCTGGTCACTTGAACATGAGTTGTTTCAAATGGGTTTCACAATGAAGTTTATTGTCAAATATTATTATTAATGGAATAACCTTGTAACACGCTATTGTTTAAAAAAAGAAAACGAAAAGGGATAAGAAGAGTGAAAAGATAAGAAAGGGGATTTGAAACTGTAACCCCAACCTCATAATCACAACACTTAACCAATGGAGCTAAATAGCTCTTGGGGTTCATCCTACCCGAACATATATTTGAATCTTCTTAGGTGAGTTGTATTAAAGTCAATAAAATACCTTTACGATCCATCAGTTACCCAATTAAAATTTCCCCCTTCTCGAGAGTCAATCGGGGATTTCCAGAATCCTCTTTAACTCCTCCCTTCACCGCTACTTTGATATGCCTCACCGTGCCGCCGTGGTAGTCACCACTACTTTGATATGCCTCATCGTGCCGCCGTGGTAGTCACCGCCTACATTGCCGGATGCTCCGCTTCGTCCTGACTAAGAATCCTCTAGCCACTCGTCCTACTTCGCTGCCGTCCGCCGCGAATTGAAGGCTTAAGGTTCGTCAATCTTAGGGTTCATGCTCTCTCAAATTTTCAACGATTTTGGCCACCCTTCTTGTTTGTTGGATGCGTCGTCGCCACCAGTGGGTTCCACGTTTCAAGCCGAGAAAAACCCAGGCTGCCGTTCTTCATTCCGACACCAATAAGACCTTCACCAGAGTTACGTGAAAGGCCTCGTTTTCCTTTTGATTTAGGGTAAGTCAGGGAGTTTCCGACTTGTTTTGAGTGTTTTACGGTTTGTTGTTGTGATGTGGGAGAGTAATCTATGAAAAATGGCATTTTTGGTACATTTTCGGCCGTTATCGATGGCATGTGGGCCTTACGCGCCATCCTGGGGAGTTTTTCGGCCACTTGGGATGGTGCCCCTCAACCAGATCGGCCTGACCGGCCTAGGACCCGGTATGGCCTATGAACCGAACTGGTTAAACCGGTTTAAACAGACCTGGCCCATTTTATTAAACCAAGTGGGCTGGCCTGTTAAAGCCCATTAGTTTAAACCCAAGCCTGTCGACCCAACCTACGACCTGACCCGTTTTGACCCTGACTCGATCTGATTCGATTCAAAACCTGACCTGACTCGTCTGAGTCAACTCAGTAACAGAGTCAACCCAAACTGAGTCAACTTGGTGACGTCATCGTTGACCATTGACCTGACATCATCATTGAATGCTGACGTCAGCATGACGTTAGTGTTGAGTTCGACTTTGACCTGAAAAGTCATGTAACCCCCTAGACCTGGCTATGAGAAACACCTGGTTCTAGAAGGTCACATTGGGGTCACAAGAGTGACCCACAGTAAAAATACAAATAAAAAAATATTTTCTTTAAATACATTAAAAATCATGAAATAATCTTCTATTCAAAATACCATAAAATTTATCTAAACATATAACAATAATTCAAAAAATATATCACAGACTGACATAAATCAATACATTACATACATGCTCACTAACTGTACCAGTACCATACTCCAAAAGCAACACCGAGAGAAATCCAAGCACCGCTGTCGGTCACTAAATCATGATAAATTTTCTTCAAACCTGCTATGGTAAAAACAACGTGAGCTTAAAAAAAGCTCAGTAATACAGAACTACCAGATGAAGATGTAGACACATGCATGTAAGGTAAAACAGGTATATGGTATAGTATAAAACTATCACGGTGTCCTGGGTAACCACGGGTTCCAATTACGGTTCATTTTAAATTCTTATCTATCCTCCAACCGAACTCTAATAGGCAGTTTTCCAAGACTGCATCTATAAGGCATTAACCCAGGCCCATTGGGCGTAGGTGTTAACCTAAAGGGGTGTATTGGGACCAAAAGAATCGCTCTAACTGAAGCATAAAAGCCTGAATGCAGAATGTATTACCCTAGCCGAAGCATAGGAACCTGATACAGTAGTAGTAAGGTATTACCCTAGCCGAAGCGTAGGAACCTAATACAGTAGCAGTAAGGTATTACCCTAGCCGAAGCGTAGGATCCTGATACAGTTGCAGTAAGGTATTACCCTAGCCGAAGCGTAGGAACCTAATACAGTAGCAATAAGGTATTACCCTAGACGAAGCATAGGAACCTGATACAGAAGTAGTGAGGTATTACCCTAGCTGAAGCGTAGGAAACGTCTGAAGAGTGATGAAGGTATTACATTAGCCAAAGCATAAGAACCGATCTGAAGAGATGAAGGTATTACCCTAGTCGAAGCGTAGGAACTTAATACAGTAGATCAGTGATTTGCTGTGCTAAAGAATGCTGACGACATGATACCAAGTTCATTCCATTATCCATGACTCATCAATGCATCACTTTCTAGGCATTCGAATAAGTACACCTCACAAGTTTCCATTACTTAGTTTTAACTGTGGAGTATAGTTGAACCGGTTACTATCATAAATTATCTTAGAATAAGCCTTGGATGTCTAAACATGAATTTGTATATTGTTCTTTCATTATTGAACAGTCTTAAGAATGGCTGATATTTTTAAGTTAGACTTCAATCGCATAGAAACATTGCAGTCACATGAGTATTCAATTAATTAAGTTCTCAATGGTAGTGTATGTCCTTTCTTTCAGTTAATTTGGAATTTTTTGTGCCTAGGGTAATATCCTTTACTTCAATCAGTCTGATCAATTTATGTTTTACTGCTATTTAGATTAGTTCAAATATATGAAGAAATTCTAATAAATCTATTTTCAGGTGTTTATCCGGTTATCAAGAAAATCCAAGTGGTTTGCTATCACCCATATTTGCATCTTGATACCGAATTATTTCTCAATAGATCAGGTAGTCATCATATCAAATCAAATGTAAATTCCAGATCATTTCTTTTGTTAGAGGTATTTTAATCATTCTCATGCCGCAAAGGTATTATCAACTTTTTTAACGAAATATTTAAATTATCAAACTTTCCACACTGTTCATTAAAATAATGCATAATTTAACAAAATACCAACATGTTTCGTAAAGTATGCAAGGGGTAATAATGTATTACCTTAATTTGGCGTTACATCTGTTGACTCAAGGTACTCCATTGGATCATTATCGAATCCCTAATTCGACATCCTCTCCAAGCTTGAATACAAAGAGCCACGATTTCCCTCAATTACACAAGATCCTTAATCAGTCCATAACATGAATACAATACACTTAAACTGAATAATTACACATAGGTTCACTCAGGTTCAAGGTCAAATTTGGAGGCTTTCGGGTTAAAATTTCACAAAACCAACTTCAAAAATGGACTTAGGACATTAAAAAACATAAAATATGACTTTTCAGAAAAAGTCAACATTTTGTCAAAGTCAACGCTGACGTCAACAGTCAACGCTGACATCATGCTAACATCATCAGTCAAAGGCCAAGGTCAATGTTGACGTCAGAAGTCAACGCTAATGTCAGAGGTCAACGGTCAATACTGCGTTAGCAGTCAACGCTAACGTAAGCGGTCAAAGGGTTGACTTAGGCGAGTCGACTCACTAAGTCGACTCGGCCGGGTTGACTCACTGATTTGACTCAGTTAGGTTGACTCACTAAGTTGACTAGGTCAATGGGTCAGGTCGGACGGGTTGATCGGATCGGGTCGATCGAGCTAGATTTGGGCCAGATCAGTTTAAAACGGTTTCAGGCTGGGTTAAGACCGGTTCGACCAGTTCGGTTCATAGGCCAGATCGGGTCCAAGGCCGGTTTGGTTGAGGGTCACCATCCCAGGTGGCCGAAATTTACCACCGGACAGCGCGTGACACCCACGGGCGGTCGTAGACGGCTGAAAAAATGTCCAAAAATGCAAAGTAGGGGTAGATCTATCTACCCAAGATGTTTAGAAACCAAAATCATGCCAAGGATCTTACGAAACTTACCTAAACAGACGAAAACCGAAGGGTTCTCACGAAGCTCGAAACGACGGTCGATCAACATATTGTTGGAGGGGTTTTGTTCGCCTCAGCCTGAAAATCACAATGGTGGTGGTTGCGCCATGAACGGACGGTGACCGTGGCTGAAAACGGTGAAAAAAAAAAGAAAAGCTAGCTTTCTGGTTTCTTGTTGAACTTTCAACCCAACATTCACGGTGATCAGGGGTTACTCTTTGCGCATGAAGACCAAGGGTTTAATCTGGATGAGCTGGGTAACATTTTGGTGTCGGAGGTGCACGCCACATCACGACGGTGATCGAGTTTGTGGCGGTCGACGAGAGGGAAGATCAAAGTGTAGGGTGGAAAAGTTTGAAGTTTAATCAGATTCGAATAAACATAATTTAGGTAGATGGGTAAGGTTGGGCTTTAATATTATTATTTGTTTAAACCAACTGGTTATAACTCAAATAAAGATTTGGGCAAATTTTACACCAAGAGCTATATAGCTCAGTTGGTTGAGAAACCGACCTTAGCACTATTAGGTTGTGGGTTAGATCCCTACAACCAGCAACTCATCACATTACTATTTTATTTTATGATACAAGTCAAATTTTTCAAAAACCCTTATTTTATGTTTTTCGACGATGTGAGTCTATTTTTGAAGTATGTTTTACAAAATTCAAACCCGAAAGCCTCCGAACCTGACCTTTAACCCGAGAATGCACATGTTTAGTTTTTTAGTTTAAGAGTTGTTATAAAGCTAAGGATTGATTATGGATTATGCTTAATTAAAGGTATTCATATATCTTTGTATTCAAGGGGTAGAGGACATCGAATTTGGGTTTGAGAGTTGAATGTCGTGTCAAGGGGTCGGCCGATATAGCAACAATTCAAGGTAATACTTTACTACCTCTTGCATGTTTTACAGAATTGGCTGGTATTGGTTAATGCATGAATGGATTTGATTAATGCCTGAATATTTTTTAAAAAAGTTAAATTGATTACGGTAGAAAGATAATAATTTTGTTAAAACCTGAATGACTCAAATAAGGAATTGATGATCGGTAAAAAATCCAAGTTCAGTGAATAATCGATAAAACAGTTCCCCTCGAAATTTTCATTTTAGATTATTTCTTGATAAAAGATCTAATGCTTAGAATGCTTGGTTGAGAAATGACAAAAAAGCTGTCCTTGAGGTATAAGGACTAAAATACCCTTGGCAATGAAAGCGATCTAAAAATCTACACTAGTTTTGGTGTAACCCCTAAACACGGCCAAGAAGAAAGGGCCGAATTTAAGAAGTCACCATTGGAAACTTTGCTCTCAAGAAACCAATTTATTTATAACAAATCATTTAACTTTTCTATAAAAGATACTTTATAAGTTCGATATCATCTATTAAAATTTTAAATCCAAAAGTATAATAAAATATTCAGTTCAATAATAAAAACATGCAAACTGAAAACATCCTCAAATCACAAATAGTCTATTGTCCAAATTACAACCCAAATCTGATACAAATATAAGAATAATAATAATTTAAAATTTGTGAGTCCGTACTGATGAAGAAATAAAATTGAATACGTAAGAGGCCCTCTGAGTACCAGGTCGCCTAGAGTCAGGAATCTGAAAAATAAGCTATAAGGGAGTGAACTATTAAGCCCAGTGTGTCTCTAAGTGCAACAATCACAAGACACAGTTTCACAAAAATAACACAAGGTAAAAACATGTCATTATAAAACACAATATATGCGATGATAGAAATAAATAGTCACACTACCCAACTACTAACGCCAATCACAGTGGTGGCAGAGCCAACCAGTCACAGTGGAGGTAGTTCCCCTGAACCCCTCACACCTTTTTACTCCAATCACAGTGTGGTCAAACCACTTCTTCCTCCGTACAACCCATCCCATGTATGATAAAATAATGTTTATGATCACATTGTTAACACAATTGTATCATACTAAAATACGAGGAACACAGCTCGAAAGTTCTGATAATCTCATAAAACACAGTTCACAATATGCATTGCATCTCAGATCTCAGTGAAAAATCAACATAGAAAATAGTCATGCAAAGCTTGTAAAACATTTTACAGAATATAGCACAGACAGAGAACACATCTCTAGCGGCCAAAGGTCTAACGTCGATGCTGACGCCTCCCACGGTCTGAACTAGCTCTAGGTTTAGCTGAGCCAGAACGTGTATTTCTCGCAGAAAGTGCAGGGGCTGGCTAAACAGGAGGAAGTGGTGGAGGTGGGAAAACATCATCCGCGAAATCAATGTCGTCCAACTTGATCGGCAATAGAGACTAACGGCGGAGCTTGCAGAGGAACAAGGTAAATCGAAGGGTTCCCGATCCGATTTCCACCACTGCGTCTAGCTATGTTGTGGGCATGACTAGTTTGTGCGAATGAGGGGGTGTGGTGGGGGTGTTGTGCGACACACATGCAGCGGCACTCCTTTGTCGGTGGCTCGTCGGAACACAAGGGAGAGGGGAAAGAGTTGCGCACGAAATTTCAAAAGGGAGAGGGTTTGAGATGCGGCTGAAAATGGGAGACTAACCAGAGGCTAGGGTTGAGAAAAAAAGGGAATTAAATACCCAGGTAAAGTGTGTAAATCACAACACAAGGGTCTCAACACGAACCCTCATTACTGAATAGCCACAAAAGTTCTATTTTTCTACAATTTAGTCACAAACTCGAATTAAAATCAGTTAACCCCGAATTAAATAATTAGGGTTTCAAATACCAAATTCCCAAATTTTATGGTTTCAATTTAGGGACATTTTCCAAATTTGGGTTAGGGTTCTTAATTTAATTTCTAGGGTGTTACAACTCTCCCCCCTAAAAAGAAATTTCGACCTCAAAATTTCACACAGCGATAAATTCCAAAATTAACATATGCGCACACATACTTCATAATTTTAAAATATTTAGCTAATAAGGTTAGAATAAGGACTGAAAATATCACAACGATACATGACATGCCCTCAAACTCCTCATCATCATAATTACCACGAGCTCCGGTTGCATAAATTAAACCTGGTTGCCTAACCTTAGATTTTGCTGATCTAACACCCTGAGAAGGAATACCTCTACTAGCAGTACGAGAAGCAGCTGATCTACTCTGCTCCCTACCTCTAGGGGGTGCCCGAACTGACGCATGTGTCTGACTTTGCATGACTGAACCAGTACGTGATCACGGACAATCATTAAGGAAATGATCAAGAGAACCACATCCGAAAAAAGCTCTGTTATTCTTTCTACACTCCCCGTCATGCCATTTCTTACAATAAGTACACTAGGGCACGGAGTAAGAACCTGTTGATCCACCGATACTACTTGTTGGAACTGCCAAAATGACTAATCTCGCTCTCTGGTTGCCCTGTTGATCAAATTCCTCCCTAGCTCTCTTGCCAGTAAATCCAACTGAACCTTGCTGTACACTCGGAGCTAGTTGTGTAACACCCCCTACCTGGGTTGGTAGGAAACCGGTTCAGGAGCGTTACCATTGAACAATACAAGCAAGAACAAGGCAAGAATAGGCTAACTCATCCCTATTAGATGAGTTACTTAACTAGCAAGTAACCAAACATACATTACTTAACATGTAAGCAATCTTAATTACATACATTATAGGTTACCAAAAATTTCAATTAACATTATCATACAATCATCATCATTTGAAACCTAAATAAGCAAACATGCTTTGTTTCATTCTTTTCTCTTTAGCTTGATAAATGTGAAATTACATAATTAACTTATTAAACATGATCAAAAGTACATACATTGATTCCAAGCAAGCATATGCCTCGGCATTTACCATTCAATCTTATAAAAGCACTTATGACATGATATGTTCATACAAGACAATCTCATCTCAAGACATTTGAATGATACCCTATATATATTTATCCATATGCGCAGCTAAATACATTTCCATTACATAGAATTTTAATTCATTACTTAATTTACATTAACCACCAAGTTCATAATATGATAGGCCCATTTAAGATATATATACATATACATGTTCAAGTGTTCAAAATGCATGCACTAGACATTATATACAGCTAAGTGCCACCAACTAGGGGAGTACAAAACAAGTATGTCCATACTTTAGCTATGCTCGTGTCTTGCTTCGAGCTCAAGAATTTTGGCTTCAGGATCAAGCAAAGATCGAATCCTTTAACCTGTGGTTGGGAATAATGAAAACAAGAGTAATAAGTACAAGATATGTACTTAGTGAGGTAGCAACTAGTTCTAACCAATTAACAATACATGTATCAATTAGCTAAGTTGAAGCCTAGTCCAAGTTGGAAGCAATTCAATTCAAGCTTTGCTCTATATTTATTTCAAGCCAATTAACATACTCAAGCAATATACACATTTCCATTCAAGTCAAGTATATATTAGTTCAAGTTTACATGTTTGTCTTTTCGAGAATACATATCAAGTAATCCAAGTAACAAGTTATTCAATACAAGGTTCAAGCATAAGCAATTATCATTTCAAGATTTAATGTCAAGAATCAAGCATTACATGTCAAGAAATTCAAGTAATTCAAGCTTACATATCAAGTAATTCAAGTATTAAGTAGTTCAAGAATCAACTAGTTCATATATCAAGTAGTTCAAGAATCAAGTAATCTCAAGTATCATGTAATTCAAGTATCATGTAAGCTTTATTCTTTAATTATTTCTCATTTGCTTTCTTTAGTTTAAGCCTTTGGTATTTAGTTGTCCAGGTAATCGAGTCTCCAACCAACTGTCGCCACAAGATGTGCCGTAGCACTGGTCAACCCTCCTACTATCGCCAAAGACCACACATTCGTACCCTCTGTCTGTCACCAATTAGGGGCCTTAGCCCTGGACCGTAGTCCACCCTGACACAATGAGCTCTAGACTCTGAGGCATGCCCTTCTACCTATGACCACTAACAACCAAGGCTTTGTTCAATTATGAATCACTTATTCAAGTATTACATGTTTATGTCAAGCAATAACTTATTCAAGGATCAATTCAAGTGATACATTGCAAGATCATGTTCACAGACACAGCCCTTAGGCCAATTGAGCCTTAGCTCCACACTTTGTAATTCATGTTTTCATGTGTTTCATGATCAAGACAATACAATTCAAGTAAGTATTCAAGTGAATTTCATTCATGATTCAAGGATCAAGCATCATATATCATTATCATACATATATACCATTACTTGAATAGGCAAAATCAAGAACAAGAAATCAAGCATTTGTTTTCACTTTTCTTTCTAATTAATTTCTCAATTTGCATGCTATTACTTATTCACAATTTTAGTTTAATCCATTCTTCCCCTTTATTCATATTCAAGGTAAAATTGAGATCATTAACAAGGGATATCAATGGCAAGAAGATAATCATGCACATTTGGTTAGGACCTAAGTCATAACCCTATTGTAAACTACACTCACAATACTCCAAGCTTAGCTAATCTTGGATCCAAATTCCGTTGTGTTTGCCACTAGCTTGGCCACTCCTTTCTTCTTCCACAAGTTTTACTCCTTACTCTATCAATTCATACAATTAAATCAAGGTCAAAACAAGATACATTCATTCTTCAAAGAAGGAAACAATATATAATCCATTCATTTCAAAACATCAAGGGTGTTGCTGCTACTGTCTAGCAGCTTGTGCACTGCTTACTAAAATATGCATAACTTTCATTCCGTACGTTGGAATTTTAATTGGTTTACACCGTTGGAAAGATAACTTAATTGTATTCCTAAAAATATAGACCTTGAATTTTAATTATTTTCCAATTAATACAGATTTTAGTTTAAAGACAGGGTAATTTACAACACTGGACAGCTTGCACTGTCCTTTGTGTTTCATTTTTACAATTCATTCTACAATCCAGAATTCAGTTATGTTTTCTCCTAATGATTTTATACATATTAAGTCATTGTCCATAAAATTTTCAGCCTTAAATTCCCTTTGCACAATTTTTGGTGATTTCTCAAAGTTACTGCCCATAACAGAGTTTTCTGGGCAGATTTCACTAGTTTAAGTTTCTAGCTTCTTTAATCACTTAGATAACACTTCTAACATGTTAATTCAACTTATTTTCATACCCACATAAGTCTAGATCAGTATTATTCACCTACTATTGTGATCAAAACAGAGCATTTTATATAATCAAACATGTTTACAAAATCTTCACTAGCAATGTGATCAAAACAGTCTACTAATGCTTTCATCCATACCTAATCAATCCATTATATTTACATATATGTTTCCACACATCAAAACAGATTATAACCTATCAAACAGTCTACAAATCATCACAATCAATTTGATTCGTTTACCAGCCGTCCAATTCATACATATACATTTCTCAATCAATCTAACATGTTTTCTAGGAACTCGAAACAGCCATTTTTGCTACTAGTATTATCAACAGTGATTCCATTACACACATATCATTTGAAAACTTCAAGAAATGTGTAGAATATCTTGGTTTCTTTCTAACAAGTTTAAATCGATGCGTGCAACTCTTAGGATCAAAGAACATCAACAATATACCATTCGGCCAGATTAAAGGAAAATCATACATTTATTCTATGCTTCTGACAACCAATTGCTTCATAGCATATAGCAAAATTATGTATTTCAATTTAACATACTTGTTTTAATTAGAAAAGAAAGTAAGGATCTTTTACCGTGAGCAAAAAGAATATGAACACACAAGTTAATCAATTCGGTTGGACTCATATGTTTATGGTGGAATTCTCTCACTCCCTCTCCACACTCTGTTCATATCATGAAAAAGATGGAAGGGATAACCCCTTTGTTCTTAGTCACCGAAGCTATCTCCTTAGAGCTCAACTTTGATGACAAATGTATGGACCACTTATAAGAATTTTTTAGCATGCATTCACCTAATAATCTATGCTTCACGGTTTAGTCACTTAATGGATGGCCATACATGTTTTCATATTTTAATTTTGGTCCCAATTTTTAATTAATCAATCTAATACTTAATGATTCTAATCAAAAGGTCTGGCATTACTTCATAACATAGTCCTAGGCCAAGGTTTGGGGTATTTCAATTCTTAAAAATCAAAAGTGGTAACATTCTTCTAGGCTCAATTTAGGGTGTTACAAGTTACTTCTTGCTCCTATCCCTCTCTTGCACTGTTTGACTGTGAGCAAGTGTCTCCATTTTCTCTATTGTCTTAGCTCGATCCACTAACTCACTGAACAGCTTGTCTTTAAACGGAGCCACCTTCTCACGAATCAAGAAACACAGGCCTTTGAGAAACTCCCGACATCTATCTTTCTCCGCGGCTACCAACTCAAACGCGTACCGAGACAACTCTATGAACCGAATCTCACAAGAAGATATTGTCATTCCTTCCTGCTTAAGGTCTATGAATGCCTTACGACGATGAGCTAAATACTGCTCACCCACATACCGATTCTGGAATGCCTGACAGAAAGTCTCCCATGACATCTGATCAGCTGACTTCAATCTCTGCTCAACCTTCCACCAACGTTGTGCTTCACCATGCAGCAGTGAAACATCAGCTCTCAATTTATTGTTAGTAGGATAGTCCATCTTCTCAAAAAGCCTCTCAAGATCCTCCATCCATAACTCAGCATCATATGGGTGTTCATCAGACACACCCGAAAATACCATCATCCCTGCACTCAAGAATACCGTATAGATAGGCTTCCTTGAATTCTCTAACTGGTCACGAAAATACCTTAATAGCTTCCGATTAACGGTAGCACTATCCAGCTCCACGGTCTCACTGTCATCAGAATCTAGCAAGTCCTCCCCAGGTAGCTGCTGATTATGAGCATCTCCATCACTAGACTCTTGACTCACAGTCTGTTGTCCCCGTAGGTGGTTGGGTCCCTACCGGATTCTGCATCTCCTCCTGATCGTCCGTATGATCAACAACAGGAGACTGTTCACTAGCGACAGCTGCTATACGACCTCGACCTCTAACTGAAGCGAGTATAACACTCCTACAGGGTGGCATAGTCTCTATCTACAAGAATAAGAACCTAGAGATTAGAACTGGTACCAGAGTCTCAAAATTTTCAAAACACTTAAATTAATAACTAGGTAGTCGATTATTTAGAAAATTTCCCATTTACCCCAAAACATTTAATATGCATGTAAAAATCATTCTAGTTCAAAAATTTCATGTGAGCCTCACAGTCCGAGGGTTGAACTTGGCTCTGATACCACTAAATGTAACCCCTTAAACTCGGCCAAGGAAAAAGGGTCGAATTTAAGAAGTCACCTTTGAAAACTTTGCCCTCAAGAAACTAATTTATTTATAACAAATCATTTAACTTTTCTATAAAAGATACTTTATAATTTCGATATCATCTATTAAAATTTTAAATCCAAAAGTATAATAAAATATTCAGTTCAGTAATAAAAACATGCATACTGAAAACATCTTCAAATCCCAAATAGTCTCTAGTCCAAATTACAACCCAAATCTGATAAAAATATAATAATTTAAAATTTGTGAGTCCGTACTGATGAAGAAATAAAACTGAATACGCAAGAGGTCCTTCGAGTACCAGGTCGCCTAGAGTCAGGAATCTGAAAGATAAGCTATATGAGAGTGAGCTATTAAGCCCAGTGTGTCTCTAAGTGCAACAATCACAAAACACAGTTTAACAAAAATAACACAAGGTAAAAACATGTCATTATAAAACACAGTGTATGAGATGATACTAATAAATAGTCACACTACCAACTACTAACGCCAATCACAGTGGTGGCAGAGTCAACCGGTCATAGTGGAGGTAGTTCCCCCTCACCCCTCGCCCCTTATTTCTCCAATCATAGTGTGGTCAAACCGCTTCTTCCTCCGTACAACCTATCCCATGCATGATAAATTAATGTTTATGATCACATTGTTAACACAGTTGTATCGTACTAAAATATGAGGAACACAACTTTAAAGTATGATAATCTCATAAAACACAGTTCACAGTATACATTGCATCTCATATCTCAGTGAAAACTCAACACAGAAAATAGTCATGCAAAGCTTGTAAAACATTTCACAGAATATAGCACAGACAGAGAACACACCTCCAGCGGCCAAAGCTCTAACGTCGATGCTGACACCTTCCACGGTCTGAACTAGCTCTAGGTGTAGCTGAGTCAGAACGTGTATTTCTCGCAGAATATGCAGGGGCTGGCTGAACATAAGGTGGTGGTGGAGGTGGGAAAACATAATCCGCAAAATTGATGTCGTACAACTCGATCGGCAACGGGGACTAACGAAAAAGCTTGCAGAGGAACAAGGGAAATCGAAGGGTTCTAGATCTGGTTTCCACCACGGGGTCTAGCTACAATGTTGGCACGATTGGTTCAGGCGGACGAGGGGTGCGATGGGGGTGCTGCGTGACACACGTGTGGCGGCACAACTTCGTCAGCGGCTCGCCAGAAAGCAAGGGAGAGGGGAAAGAGTTGCGCACAAAATTTCAAAAGGGAGAGGGTTTGAGATGTGACTGAAAAGGGAAGACTAACCAGAGGCTAGGGTTGAGAGAAAAAGGGAATTAAATACCCATGTGAAGTGGGTAAATCACAACACAAGGGTCTCAACACCAACCTGCATTACTGAACAGCCACAAAGGTTCTATTTTTCCACAATTTGGCCACTAACTCGAATTAAAATCAGTTAATCCCCAAATTAAATAATTAGGGTTTCAAATACCAATTTCCCAAATTCTATGGTTTTAATTTAGGGAAAATTTCCAAATTAGGGTTAGGGTTCTTAATTTAATTTCTAGGTTGTTACATTTGGTAAAACAATTGATTCATCTAAAAACCTCGTTTTATTGGGAAAATTATGGTAAGAAAGCTTAAACCTTCAAAACTGAAAGGGTGAATTCTAATAAATCTCCGAAGATAAATTTATGAAAAACTATTCGTATGTCTAGATTAATCAGAGTGGCGAAAAAGATTGAATTGATTGAAATGACAAAAAGGGTTGAAAATACTAATAAGGTTGAACTGATCAGAATGACCGTATAACCAATAAGACTAAGATATCCTCGGGCACTAATTGCTAAATTTTCTAAAATGACGGATATGCCCTTGAGTTTAAGAAATGAATAAAATATTTGAAAGGATCGAAGATAAGCCATAATGTATGTAACGACCAAAATATTTTTGTGCACTAAAAATTTCAACGACTAAGACATCCATGACCCATGGAATTAATTAAATTTTCCCTTATATTGTGGCATAAGGATATACCCAGGATAAGTCTTAATTCAGATAAAGTGTGATAACTGTATCATTCTTAAAGGATGAGGAACCGAATCTAGAAATGTTGGCCACCTCTATTACTACTGTAAAGTTGGTTTATCAAATATAAAGACATGTTCGACTACCTGGTGGGAGGTCAATAATGAATATGATGGTGATTGGTTCAACTTACGATGCTATTGGTATTAGGGAAGAAACGCTCGTGAGCCGTATTTATCAGAACTCTAGGAACCATATTAATATGGATTATGGTTATAGCGAATGTTTGTGAAAGTCAGTTTAGCCACTTAAAATCATATGCAATACGAGTTTAATTTTTACCCTTCTTGGGTTAAATTACCAAATTGCCCCTAAGAGTCAAATGCCTTTGAGCAAATTGTCTGGTATTCTCCGAGTATATTTAAAATCCAAAATAAATCTGTTATACTCGAAATCTCGCATAATCATGAAATACTGGAAATTTTGAATGACCATGAGGTACAAAACCTGGGCACTGAATGAAAATGATGATTATCAGACTTTTCGAATTAGATCCTTAATTCTGAATTTAGTATAGCATGGACTAAAGCTCAGTATGTTCTATTTGTATTTATCAAGACTCTCTAAGTGATAAATTGAATCTTCTGGTGTGTTCTTTGCACATGTATATTCTCTCTCTTTTTTAAAACTAAGACTTTATCTCTAATCCTAACCATGAATATTGTCTGTCAAAAATAAAATAATAAATAAATATACCACTATGTTTTATATGAAAAATATGCTCTCTGATTTCTGATACTCTAGAAATATATGTATGATTATTTTCTTATTCCGTATGTCTACTAAACTATCTGATTTGGGGTATTTCTGGGATGTGATTGAAGATCTGTAGGCTCAGCACTGGTAAGTCCTTCTGGACCTAATGTGTCCCCTTAGGTAAGCTTCAAGCCTCAATAAGCCTAGGGTAAGTCTTTCTATATGCTCCTACGCCCAATAGGCATAGGGCAATTATTTCTGGATACCGTTCTGGAATACTATATGTCGGAGTATGCTTGGAGGGTAGTCAGATAACTAAAACAAAACTTTATATTCCTTTCTATAAATCTACCATACTGAATTAATTTACCGAAGTCTGAAACTCTTTTTGCTCTGAATCTGATATCATTGAAACACACTAACTTTCGCAGTTTAACTTTTGTAATTTAGACCTCTTTTGATTCTTTAGAATATAGGTATCTTGTCTGGAACTCAAGTGATCAGATAAAGAACAATCTTAATATCTAAGTATATCGATGTTTCGAATATCAATATCTTAAATGAAATCTGTTGTTGCTTGGATCATCATATTAGTATTACTTAGCCTTTTACCTACTTGTGCCTATAATATTAGTTGGTAGTCCTGTATTACTGAGCTTTCCGAAGCTCACGTTGTTTTTACCATCGCAGGATAGAAGAAACCTATCTTGGTATAGTGATCGACATCAGTGGCTGGAGTTCCATCTGCGTTACTTTTAGAGTACGGTACCAGTACAGTCAGTGGGCATGTATGTAGTGTCTTATATGCCAGTGTCTATAATGTCGTTATTTTGAAATTTTCGTTATATGTTATATAAATTATAAAATAGTATTTTAATAGAATTTTATTCTTACACTTTTTAAAGTATTTTTTAAGAATGTTCTTTTGTTTTTGTCGTGGGTTGCTCTGGTGACCCGAGTGTGACCTCCTAAATTAGGCGTTCTGCATAAGCGTGTTTAGGGGGTTACATTTAATGGTATCAGAGCTTAGAGTTCAGTCTTTCTGGGTTAGATCGGCCGATCGTTTGTCTTAGGGTGTCTGGTAAATACATGCCCTATATCTTTATCGTACTCTTCTACGCTGAGACTCTGATGTTGAATCCTTTCTGGATTTAATGTATCCAATCATTTTGTGCATCATAGCCCGATTTTTTCTGTTAAAGAATGCCAATGACGTTGGTCTATACTTCAGATTCACTTTATGAATCTGAATCTGGATGAGAATCCAAAATGGTTAAAGTATGGAAAATTAATGATTTGGTTTTGAATGTGAATAAATAATCAAGTCTGTGAAATGATGTAGTATGATAGATTATGGGAAAAAATTAAGGTTGAATCTGATTCAAATATAAAATTCATAAATAAAAAATCGCTGTGTGAGCCAAGCTTGTATTGTGATGATTCAACCATAGTAGATTATCTTTGAGAAGCTTTTCTATCAAGTCCAAGTTATTCACATGAGACATTCGTGAATATGGCAAAGGTTTAGATTCTGAGATTATTCTACAATACCTGAGAGGAATAATAAAGTTTGAATGTTACCCTGAAGGTTATAGATGAGCATTGTCATTCATCTGTTTTGTTACAGCTTGAGATGATTCCTGGATAGTGTAGGAGTAAATTACTGTGAACTTTTTTGTTGAACTATCTCTAACTCCTTGTGGAAAGAATTATGTTTAGGCGATCGTAGAACGACTCAATAAGCTAACCAAATTATGTAATTCAGAGAATTGATAGGTGTCATGATGTACTGTTAAATATCAATATCTTCTCTGACTGAGATCCAAGGATTATATTTTGATTTTGGAAAGCCATGTGGGAAGCCTTGAGCACTTGTCTGAACCTCAGTATCATTTTTCACCTGTAAGTTGATGGCCAGTCCAAATAAGTGATTCAGACTTTGGAGGATATACATCAGGGTGTATATTTGACTTATGAGGTAGTTGAGAGGGCTTTCTATCCCTGACTGAGCTTGCATATGATAATAGTTATAAGACAAGCGTTCTTTTGGGCACTGTATGAAGCTCTGTACAGATTAAAATAACGTATCTCTGTCAGTTGGTCTGAGATGTATGATGGGTTATTTGGGGCCCGAAGTCGGTCCGAGAGATTGAGGACACTACTAGATTGATCTGTGACCGTTTGAAAGCCCCGAGAAATAAGAGTATTATGATAGATAAGTTTCAGTACAAGAATGGATGAAAGAACAAATTTTGCATTTTTCTAATTATGATAAATTTTAAGGACGAAATTTCTTTAAAGGGGGAGAAATTTTAACACCCTATTGTTTAAAAAAAGATAACGAAAAGGGAGAAAAGAGTGAAAAGATAAGAAAGGGGGGAATTGAAGCTGTAGGGATTCAAAACTGTGACCCCAGACTCATAATCCCAACACTTAAGCAATGGAGCTAAATAGCTCTTGGGGTTCATCCTACCCAAAAATATATTTGAATCCTCTTAGGCAAGTTGAATTAAAGTCAATAAAGTACCTTTTATGATCCTTTAGTTGCCCAATTAAAATTTCCCCTTCTCGAGAGTCAACCGGGGATTTCCAAAATCCTATTTAACTCTTCCCTTCACCGCTGCTCTGATCTGCCTTACTGCGCCGCCGTGGTGGTCACCGCCTACATTGCCGGATGCACTGCTTCGTCCCGACCAAGAACCCTCTAGCCACTCGCCCTATTGCACTACCGTCCGCTGCGAATTGAAGGCTTAAGGTCCGTCGATCTTAGGGTTCATGCCCTCTTAGATTTTCAATGATTTTGGCCACCCTTCTTGTTCGTTGGATGCGTTGTTGCCACCAGTGGGTTCCACGTTTCAAGCCAAGAAAAACCCATGCCGCCGTTCTTCATTCCGACACTGGTAAGACCTTCACCGAAGTTACATGAAAGGCCTCGTTTTCCTTTTGATTTGGGGTAAGTCAGGGAGTTTTTGACTTGTTTCGAGTGTTTTACGGTTTATTGATGTGATGTGGAAGAGTAATCTGTGAAAAATGGCATATTTGGTACATTTTTTACCGTTATCAGGGGAGTTTTTTCGAGTGTTTTACGCGCCGTCCTGGGGAGTTTTTAAGCCACCTGAGACAGTGGCCCTCAACCAGATCAGCCTGACCGGCCTTGAACCCGATCTGGCCTATGAACCGAACCGGTCAAACCGGTTTAAACAGACCTGGCCCGTTTTATTAAACCAAGTGGGATGGCTTGATAAGGCCCATTTGTTTAAACCCAAGCCTGTTGACCCTGTAATCACTCATTTTTATCTGGTCTGTAAATACATATTAGTATAATTATTAGTATATTAGCGTTGCATGTATACATGTATTATATTATTATGCTATATGTTTATTATGTGCATGAGTGTTATTAATATATGTAAATTGTGTGTAGTGTGTGCATGTATATTATAAACTATGTATGTATACGTATTAATAAGTAATACGGTGTATGTGTGTCACGCATGTATCTACATTTAGTACGAGCGTATTGTTTTTACGGATAATGTGTGTAGATGTTATGTTAATTATGTGTATGATTATATATGCATGTATGCTAGTATGTTATATTAATTAATGTTTGCATGTGTGTTGTACGTATGTGTGTACATTGGTACGTACGTATGTATTATCGTATGTGTATTATTATTATTGATGTTGTTATTACTAATATTAATGTTATTATCATTAGGCTAATATAAGATGAAATCCAAAAAAACATATTAAACCCAAAATGAATAATTACCAGTCCAAGTCCATTACATATTACAAGGCCTAAAAATATTAATATATTACAAGGCCTGATCAGGCCCAAACCGGCCAGCCCACATCCTAAGAAACCCTAACCCACATCAGATAATGGAGCCCTGACGCCATCCTTTTATCTTGCGTAGTTGCATGAGGGTTGGATCAGATCTGGATCCAACGGCCACGATTTGAGGCATAAAGACCCCTTATCTACCGCGTGAAGTCCACGCACGGGCTGTTGGATTCTCCACTCGCGCGTGTGAGACACGTGCAAGACCAGTCATCTTTTTCAGGCCACGTGGCAAGATCTCGGACCACTACATCATTTCCGAGGCCTCATCTCAGCCATCTGATCATCGAGAGGTCCTAACCGTTGGATCAGATCTGATCCAACGGATAGGAACAATTTTGGCAGTAATAATTGCCTCGTCTCCCGAGAAGCCAGTCTGCGAAGCTGAACGGTCACCTCCACCACGCCGCTCCCCATGCCGGCTGTACCAACCACCAAGCATGGCCGGGCATGCCAAAGACACAAAATCGGAAAGGCATCAGAAAAAGCAGATCAAAAAAGACTATATCTTATGTACTAGTCTAGAAAACCAAAAGATGAGAGATATATGTAACTCAAAAAACGAAAATCAGAGAGTTCAGTTGTAATCAATTACCAAAAATAAAAAAGCACCAAGTTTCAGTGGTAACCTCTCTTTCTTTTTCTTACTTCCTTGCATGCATGTACAATAAAAAATAAGAAGTGATAACAAAATGGGAGAGGGATATAGATTTGTTACCCTCGTCGTCAATGGGTCTCCCCTCACTAGTGACAAGCCGCCTCAGTTTCCAAAACTGAACATGGTGAACTGAAAGGAGAGGGAGGTCCCTTTTGGTTTCATTTCGGTTAAACAAAAACGTTTATTTCACTTTGTATTTGCTCAGATCTAGGCAAAAGGGGGAGTCTTATTGTGAATCTATGTTTAGATCTGGGTTTGGTTTGAAACGAGGTTTGTTTTGGGTGTTACTTTTGGTTCATTGGTGCCGGCTAGCGGCGACCGACGACGGAGAGGACGGTGGGTGGTCATCGATTTCTGGGTTCGTCTAAGGGTCGGGGTGGTTACGGTGAGAGAAAGATAGAGCTGGGTTATTATAAAAAATCGGTTTTGAAAGAAAATGAGGAAAAGTTTGAGTTTGGGACAGAAAAAAGGGTTTTATAGGTTTTTTTATTTTGTGAAATGGTGAAATTATGTAATAAATCCCCCGCGTTTTTGATATTTTCATTTCTGTCTCGCCACAGGGGAGATTTACAACTCTGGTCCTCCTTATATTTCGAAATCTTGCAATCCAACCCCCGGATTAAACTGAATCAGTTTTTAAATGGTGAAATTACCTCACCAGTCCCACCGCGTTTTTGAAGTTTTCATTCCGAGCTTGCCCCTTGGTCCAACTACAGATTTAGTTATTTTAGGTTCTGTTCGATTTGCAATTTCGTCTCTAAATCGCACTTTATTACCTTTTAATTTCTGTTTCCTATTTTCGTTTCTTTTCATTTTAGTCCTTTTCCATGTCTAAATATTCATGTTTATTTATTATGATCGTATATGTTGATGTGGCCCTTTTGCATTCTTACGTGTTTCCTGTACATATTTTGTATTCTCACATATGTGTTTAGTTTATAATGATTATGTATTTTATATGCTTGTTCGCTCGTTCGTATCATACATGTTCGATTAATGTTTTAGTTGGCTCGTATACGACATGTTTTTGTATCTTAGCATGTATTGTACGTTCTCTTTGCTCTTAGGTCATGTGTTAGCATGTTTCCTTTGTCATGTATAATATCGTGTTTCTATTTTACGTATGTAAAATATGTCAGATTGCCATATGCTAGGTATTAGTTTCTTTATTAGTACGTTGTCTTGATATGGTGAAATTAATATCATAATACATTCATGCCATGCATTTGTTATATCGTATGTATTCTTGAAGTATGGGTTCTTTATTTACTATACGTCTTATTCATGCTTCATTATAATTATTAATATTACGATATGCCGTGTTCGCATTTTTGTCGTACTTGTAATTTTTGTGATATCCATGTATTTATTATTTATTTTGTCCTTTACCATATGAATATAAATGCATATTTTGAATTATTTCATTAATATTGCATGTCAAGATATATAAGCTGTCAATGCGGTGCCATTTTATTCGAGCGTAAACGGGGCCAGTATCAGGCGTAGTGATAGTGGTTGGGCGTTTACTCTCGGATAACGGGGCCTTTAAAATTTACTCGCAATTATAACCGAATTTTAAATTAATCGTCACTTTAATCTGAAAAGTTTAATATTAATAAAGCGGTAATTATTAAAGTACCAATTTTGGGCAGTGTGGGGGTGCTAATCCTTCCCCATCCGTAACCGACTCCCGAACTCAATAGTTTTCAAATCTCTGGTTGTATGGTGTCTGGCCTACCTAAGTGGCCGGTGGCGACTCCAATTTCTAAATAAAACGCGGTTTTTTAAAACCCCCACAGAATAAACATTTTATATCCGAAAAATCACAAACACCTCGAAAAACCACTTTTTAGCGAATCGGACATCGCTACAGATGGCGACTCCGCTAGGGACATTTTTTGTTTTTTTAACAAAATAAAGAGAGTCAAGCTTTTTTCAATTAATTACCGCTTTAATAATATTAGAAGTTACGAATTAAAGTGATTATTAAATTAACATTCAGTTGTAAGTGCGCGTTTATTTTAACGCATTTAAAATTTGGCATATAAACCCATTTTTTAAGTGAGGGAAAACGCTAATGCTTTCATGGAGATATCGCTCTCCCGCGTAGGCCTAGCAAGTACCTTCGGGGCTCGAGTACCTTATGCTTTTGTAAGGATATCGTTCCTTCGTGCAGGCATAAGCGAATGGGTCCCCCTGAATTGAACCCGGTTGAAAGGAGCTTATAATGGGTGATGATCGGAGGCCTTGCTACTCTTAGTAGAGGACAGTAGGGACAGTTCAGGTACCTCCTAGAACCAAAACTGCATATAGAGAACATAGAAACCCACCCTATTAAAGCCATGCAGATAACCTTAGGTGTTTTAGATGGATAAATAGGGATGTTTTGTCTGTTTACCTTATTTAATACGACTTTTTTATTTATGTGTTTATTAATTCTATCCGGTACTGACTTGTCTTCTTTTGCTCTGTTTGTTTTTTCTTTCATGCATTATTACATTTGCATTGCATAAAGGTACTGGATCAAGTGGTTTGCCCGATCAGAAAGTCTTTCACCATGGAAAAAAGGTGTCTTAGGAAAGACGAGCTTAACTTATCAGTCAGACATTGGTCAGAGGTCAACCAGAAGGCCAAAGGGGACAGTTTACCAAGCGAGCCTGTAATAGCAGGGTACACCTACGTGAGTCTTCAACAGAACAACTTATGGGATCTCTAAAGTATTTGGGAAGGATGGGACCAGAGATTACAAGACAGGTTCTGTGATAGTTATGGCGACATTGCACGATTGTTATACGTTCGGGTCACCCAGCCCCTACTCCGAGCCATTTTTCAGTTCTAGAATCTTGCCTTTTGCTGCTTCACCTTTAATGGATAGGACATGATGCCTATAGTAGAAGAATATACCATCTTACTTAATCAGAAAAACGTTCAGGAAGATTGGATTTACGCAAAACCTCTGAGGAATCAGAATTACACTTCAAAACTCAAAACCTTTATCGGAATAAGTGACGATTGGGTTAATTGCTTGATCCGACTTCGAGGAGATAGTACAGTATTTGCATGGGAGAACATTCGGGACATCCTACCGGCACATCCAGATGAGGAGAAAAAGATAGACATGCTTGCCTTGGGAATATATGGGTTGGTGATCTTTACGAGAACTCTTGGAAACATTGATGTAGCCATTCTAGATCTGTTCGAGCGTATGAAACGGCGGGCAAATCCAGTACCAGCAATCTTGGCCGAGACCTTTATTTCCTTAAATGCCAGTCGAAAGCATGAAGAAGGACGTTTCAGGGGGTGTGCACAGCTGGTACAGGTTTAGAGCCACATGTGGAAGACGCCGACAAGGGTCCTACCAGGGATATCCTTCCAAGGTTTTTCACCCTTACGGGAGTACTTAGCAAAAGAGTGGCGAGAGGACTTGAAAACAAAAAAATGGTCTAGCTTCTTCAGGAACATTCAAGACGAAGACACAGTATGGAGGGTCCCATGGCTCGGTAGAGTTAATTACTTTTTATACAGTTGCAGTGATTTCAACTGACTGATGATGTTGGGACTGCACGGAGGGATTGCTTGTGCTTCGCTTTTGGTGTCCTAACAATTCGGATCACGACAGTTCATTCCCAATACTGTCGGGTTAAGCCGAACTGAATTTCCCTTCAAAGGTGAGTTTAAAGAAAAAGTCCAGACTATCATGAGGGCTTGGGACCATTGTTACCGGATCAGGGTGGAAGGAGACACCGAGCACATGACCACTCCAGACTACATCTTTGGAGATGTTTGAGGGTAAATGATGTGATTCCTTAATCTGATCAAGGACCAGTTGTGTCACTTGAGGAGCTTACAAGGGTGGTACCGTCTGAAATTGATATCTTACGAAATGAACTCAAAGAAATTAAGAGGAAAATGGACACCCAATAGACTCAACATGCGAGTGAGCTCTATAAAGTAAGCTTAGAGGTCGACAAACGGGATAGGATTATTAGGCAGTTGAAGAAATTAAATGCGGATTTGAGCGAGAAGAACGCTCTTTACCAAAAGGATACCCTCATACTCCAAGCAAAGATACAGAAAGCCGACCAAAGTTAGTTCATAGCGTAGAAAAGGAAAGAATGAATGGTATCCGTTTGGTGGAGGAAGAACGAGAAATCAGCAAGAGAGCAATTGAGAAGGAGATAGAAAGCTGCCGGTTGGCTCTGTATCGTAATTTGTACTTTTTTGTATTAGGGACCTTCAGGTTGTAATATGAACTCTATTGGAATTTAGACCCTTTAATTCCCGTGGAAGTAGTTCAAAAGGGTGTTTACCAGCGGAATCAGTACCTTTATTTGCATACATTCTTGCATTGCATCATGACATCTGCATCATTATACACGCATTTATTTTCCTTGCAACCATATTAATGCTATAAATATTGTGGCAGTGTGAAAATAGAAGTTAAGCCGCTATCATTCATCATCCATATCTTACCCGATTACAAAGCAAGCTCATGGAAGACAGAATAATCGTCTAGAAAAGGGATAAAGAGAGCTCGAGGCAAGATTTGACGAGGCCCAAAGAAGCCTCAGTGACCAGATTGCCCAGTCACAAGCATCAATAGTATCCGACATAACCGCATTGCTAGCTAAGAGTCTCGAAAATAGAGTTGAAGGAGAAACCGCCCAAGAACTGGAAAGTACCCCGGTTCACAATAAGGTTCAACCGGCCGCACCGAATCCGACTAGAAAGATATATATTGACCCTGTAGGGATGTCGACTAATATACCGGTAGGGGCATCTAAGACTCAACCCCTTGACACTGGAGCACTCTATGAAGAGGAGGTGCCAGACCTGAATTTGGTCGAAAGGATCAGGACAGAGGTAGAAAAAAAGTGGGAGGAGAGGTTTCACCTCATGGAGGAAAGATTTAAAACTTTGCAAACTATGGAAGAGTCAGGAAATGATGCCAGTGACTTGAGTCTGGTATCCGACCTTGTCCTACCACCAAAATTTAAAACGGCAGAGTTCAACAAATACGATGGAACCACGTGTCCTTCCGCGCACATAACAATGTATTACCGGAAGATGGCGGCCTACCTTAAGGATGAGAAGCTACTGATTCACTGTTTCCAAGATAGCCTAACTGGGGTGGCGTTACGGTGGTACACCCAGTTAAGCAGGGTAAATGTTAAAACATGGAAAGATCTTTCAAGAGCATTCGTCGATCAATATAAGCACGTAACAGATATGACCCCCGGTAGAATTATGTTGGAAAATATGGGGCAGAAGTCCAACAAAAGTCTACGACAGTATGCCCAGAGGTGGCGGGAAGTGGCTGCCCAAATTCAGCCACCCCTCCCGGAACATGAAATTACGCCATTATTCGTTAATACCTTGAAGGGGGCACTGTTCGATCGCCTCATTAATAACACAACACAGAGTTTTGCTAATTTGATTAGGACTGGGGAGTCCCTTGAATTGGCAATTAAGAGTGGTAGAATTGATAGCGGGGAAGGATCTCGAAAGTACAACAAGAAGAATGAAGTAAACGCCACCAGTACTTACACTGCCCCGAAGAATTTTACAGTCTCACAGCCACAAGCACCTATGGGAAAAGTGCAAAACTCGAATCAAAGAGAGGATAGAACCTCGAGAAAAGAGAAAGGGAGGCAAGCTTTTACTCCACTACTCGTTCCGTACTCGGAGCTTTACTCTCAGTTGTATGAAGCAGACCTGGTTCGTACATATTACGTTACTCCGTTCAAACCACCATTTCCATCCTAGTATAACTCAAACGCGTATTGCGACTATCACGTCGGTGCCCCTGGTCATCCCACTGAGAACTGCCTTGCTTTCAAAAAACTTGTGCAGAACTTAATTGATTCTGGGATACTGAAGTTTGAAGAACCAAGTGTAGCTACTAACTCGTTGCCTAATCATGGGAACAGAGGAGTAAATGTTATTGAGGAATGCTTTACAGGAAGATTAAGGATGATGTGTCAGAAATCAAATCTCCGTTGCGGTGGGTATTTCAACAATTGTGCATGGCCCATGTGATCGACAAAGGCATGGTAATAAGGCAGAAGGGATGTGAAGTGTATTGTGAATTCCATCAGGATGAAGGGCACGACATCCAAAAGTGCGACGAGTTTAAGAGATTGGTACAATAATTGATGAATGAAAAGCGAATAGAATTCTTCGAAGAGCCCACAGGAAAGAATGGGTCGGACGTACATATGACGGATAGCTCCAACGCTAAAACGGGAGAGATAGACCTCTTATCATCTCCTCCAGGCCGGGGAGTACAGGTGCCTCTCAAGGAGAAACCACTAAGATAAATCCCAATATCATCATCTCAGCACCATCCCCGTTCCCATTCAAGGATAAGCGGCAAACTCCCTGAAACTATGCTGTAAATGTGACCACGCCAGAAAAGCCAGAATCTGGTAAGGTAAAAGAGCTTATACTGAAAGAGGAGCAAAGCAAGAGTGATGTGAATGTCGGTGAGGTGGGCCATTTCACGAGGAGCGACAGATGTTACTCCTCTGAGACTTTGAGGGTTGCTGAAGCGGCCAAAGATAAAGGAAATGATACATCGGTTACCCCCGCACAGATATTCGGTGAAAAACCTCTTCCAAAGATAAATGAGCCGGTAACTGAGGCTCAGGCCAAAGAATTTCTAAAGTTCCTGAGACATAGTGAGTACAACGTAGTGGAACAACTATGAAAGCAACCGGTTAGGATCACGGTGCTGGAGTTGCTCTTGAGTTCAGAAAGACACCGTGAGGCACTATTAAAAGTACTAAATCAGACTTTTGTGCCCCAGGACATTTCTGTGGCAAAACTGGACATGATAGTGGGGCATATCACTGCCTATAACCATATAACATTCAGTGATGACGAGATCCCCGAGGGCGGAATGGGGTCCACCAAAGCTCTTAACATCACAACCCACTGTAAAGAGTATGTGGTACCGGGGGTACTGATTGACAACGGGTCAGCACTGAACGTGCTGCCTATGGTGACCTTGCAGAAGCTACCAATAGATGGTTCTCACCTAAAGCCCTGCCATAACTCCGTGAGAGCCTTTGACGGCACACAAAGAGGAACAATGGGAAAATTTGAGGTGCATCTATTGATCGGGCCGACTGAGTACGTAATTGATTTTGTGGTAATGGACATAAAACTATCTTACAGTTGCTTATTGGGAAGGCCATGGATCCACTCCGCATGAGTTGTCCCCTCATCATTACATCAGAAATTAAAAATCGTAATCGAATGCAAATTGGTCATAGTGGAGGCTGAGCAGGAAATTATTGCTTCAATGACATCAGATGCCCCCTACATTCAAAATGACGAGGATGCTGCAGAATGCTCTTTTTGAGCATTAGAGCTAGTGAAAGCCACATTCGTCGCGGAAGGAAGTCGGATTCCTTATCCCAAGTTATCTAATTGTACCAAGATGACCGTTGCTGAAACTTTGGGCCGAGGAGCCAAAGCAGGAAGAGGGCTAGGGAAAAGATTGCAAGGGAGCCTACGAGCCAAAAGTATGATAACCAAGAAGGACCGTTTTGGGTTGGGTTACAAACCAAGTGTCCAACAAAGAAAAGAAGAATACAAGAGAAAAGAAGAACAAAGAAAAGCCAGATTTAAGGGAGAAGACATTCCATGGAGACCAATGTCCTTCCCTAGTTTGAAAACCATTTTTATCTCCGGAGGATTCTACCAACCAGGACAAGAGGTTGAAGAGGCAATTAGGGAAAATGACGTACTCAACAAGGAGAAAATGTTTAATGAATAACTTGAGGGGATGTCCATCAACATGATAGCTGGTAAGGGCCAAGTCAGCAATATGTTGACCAACATCCGCCCCTGCCATCCCGGGGAAACTCTTGATAACTGGAGCCACATTGATCTACCTGTGGTTTTTAGGACTAGATCAGAGTAATGCTCTGAATCAACTTTTTGTTTTTGCCCATAAACATTGGGGATCTCTTGTATAGGGCACCTATGTTAACTTTTTGTTGAAATGAAAATATCTTCCCCGTTTTCTTAAATGGCAAACGTTTCATTTATTTCATTCATTCATTCTTCATGTTCATTCATTTCATATAAAGCCATTCTCTTCCCAATACAATTCATTCTCATTTAATGTAGGTCTCTCATGATTGACTGTATGAATGATATCGGACCCAATCCTGGAGTGAATTTTGAATGCCCCGAAATCTCAGAGGGAATTGGGAAGAAGATGATGAGATAGAATGTGAGGTCCCTGTAGAGTTGAGGAGAATGGTGGCCAACGAAGAAAGGCAAATAATGCCCCACCAAGAAGAAACAGAAGTTGTAAACTTGGGGACTGAAGAAGAGAGAAAAGAAGTAAAAGTAGGGACGACGTTTTCCTCAAAAACCAGGCATGAACTGATAACCCTACTCCAGGAATTTAAGGATGTTTTCGCCTGGACTTATCAAGATATGCCAGGTTTGAATACTGACATAGTGGTGCACAAACTGCCAACAAAGCCGTAATGCAAACCAATACATCAAAAACTCCAGAGAATGAGGCTAGACATGTTGTTAAAGATCAGAGAAGAGGTAAAAAAACAATTTGATGTTGGCTTCTTAGAGGTGGCCAAATACCCCGAATGGGTTGCAAACATCGTACCAATACCGAATAAGGACGTAAAGGTCCGTATGTGTGTAGATTATAGGGATCTCAACCGAGCCAACCCTAAAGACAATTTCCCTCTGCCACATATTGACACGCTGGTTGACAACACCGCGGGACACTCATGGTTTTCATTCATGGACGGCTTTTCAGGGTACAACTAGATAAAGATGGACTCTAACGACATGGACAAAACTACATTCATAACCATGTGGGGCACTTTTTGTTACCGGGTGATGCCTTTCGGGCTCAAGAACGCAGGGGCAACTTACCAAAGAGCAATGGTGACTCTTTTCCATAACATGATGCACAAAGAAATAGAAGTATACGTGGAGGACATGATCGCCAAGTCCCAAACAGAAGAGGAGCACCTACAGAACTTAAGAAAACTATTCCAAAGACTACGGAAACACCAGCTGAGGCTTAACCCTGCCAAATGCACATTCGTCGTTACTTCTGGAAAACTCTTGGGATTCGTGGTGAGTAGAAGAGGGATTGAGATTGATCCAGATAAAGTGAAAGCCATCCAGGATATCTTACCACCCCACACTCAGAAGGAAGTTCGTGGTTTCCTGGGGAGGTTGAATTATATCTCTCGTTTCATTTCCTAATTAACTGATAAGTGTGACCCAGTCTTCAGACTTCTTAGAAATAATAATCCCGGTGTGTGGGATGAGGAATATCAAGAAGCCCTAGAAAAGATCAAAAGGTACCTAACAAATGCTCCGATTTTAGTCGCGCCAGTACCAGACAGGCCTTTAATCCTCTACCTGACAGTCTTTGAGTATTCAATGGGGTGTGTATTGGGGCAACACGATGAGTCAGGGAAAAGGAGCAAGCCATCTATTACCTAAGCAGAAAGTTCAATGATTGCGAAACACGGTACCTGCCAGTTCAGAAACTGTGTTGTGCTTTAGTTTGGGCTACCAAGCAGCTTAGGCAGTATATGTTGTACCATACTACTTGGTTAATATCCAAGCTAGACCCCTTGAAGTTCCTAATGGAAGCACCAGCACTGACGGGAAGGATGGCCCGCTGGAAGATGCTCCTATCCGAATTCGACATTGTATACGTAAGCCAGAAAGCCGTAAAGGGAAGCACCGTAGCGGATTTCCTAGCTAGTCGCACTTCGGACGATTATGAGGCGTTGAACTTTAATTTCCCGGATGAAGACCTGATGTGCATTACAACCGAGGAAGAGGTTTCAGATGATAACTCATGGAAGCTTTACTTTGATGAGGCCTCTAACGCCCTCGGACACGGGATAGAGGTCGTGCTAATTTCCCCCGAGAATGTCTATTATCCCTTCACCAGCAGACTAGAATTCTTCTGCACCAACAATATAGCTGAATACGAAGTCTGCGTTATGGGACTAAACTCAGCTATTGAAAGAAAGATTAAGGAACTCCGAGTATTCAGAGATTCATCCTTAGTGATTTACCAGTTGCATGTGGAATGGGAAACCAGGGACCCGAAGTTGGTCAAATATTATGAATTAATTCAAGAGCTCACCAAGGAGTTCGAAAAGGTCAGCTTCAATTACCTTCCCAGAGAAGAAAATCAGATGGCAGGCGCCTTGGCAACCTTGGCTTCCATGTTCAAAACGAACACAGGGGCATAAATGAAGCCCATTAAGATGCAGACTTTTGGAAGGCCTGCTCATTGTTGTAATGTGCAGGAAGAGATTGATGGCAACCCATGGTACTATGACATCTTGCAATATGTCAATCTTCAAAAGTATCCCGAAGGGGCAAATGACAATGAAAAAAAAAACACTCAGAAAAATGGCAACAGGATATGTCCTAGATGGGGAGATCCTATATAAAAGAGGCCATGATCATACATTGTTGAGATGTGTGGATGCCCGAGAGGCGAAGGAGATTTTAGCTGAGGTACACGACAGTCTATGTAGGATGCACGCCAATGAGCTGTCTATAGCCTGGAAAATTATGAGATATGGCTATTTCTGGTCGACCATGGAGGGAGATTGTATCGATTACGCCAGGAAATGCCACAAATGCCAAATTTATGCTGACAAGATTCACGCTCCCCCATCACCCTTACACACCATGAATTCTCTGTGTCCTTTTGTAGCGTGGGGCATGGATATCATCGGGCAGATTCACCCGAAGGCTTCCAACAGACACCGTTTTATTTTGGTCGCTATAGACTATTTCACTAAATGGGTGGAGGTAGCGTCTTACGCCAACATCACAAGGACTACAGTATGTAAATTCCTAAAGAAAGAGATCATTTGTCGATACGATTTGCCAGAAAGGGTCATCACCGACAACGCTTCCAATCTGAATAACAAAATGATGACGGACGTGTGCAACCAATTCAGGATAACACACCATAATTCCACAGTCTATCGTCCTAAAATGAATGGGGTGGTGGAAGCAGCAAACAAGAACATAAAGAAGATCATAGTGAAGACGACGGATACCTACAGGGATTGGCACGAAAATCTGCCTTTTACCCTTTTCGCCTATAGGACGTCCATTCGCACATCGACAGGGGCAACACCCTACATCTTGGTGTATGGTACCGAAGCAGTACTCCCCATTGAGGTGGAGATTCCGTCGCTCCGGGTCTTAAATGAAGTAAAATTTGAAGAATCCGAATGGGTGCAAGCCAGACTCGACCAACTAAATCTCATTGAAGAAAAGAGACTAAAGGCCATTTGCCATGGTCAAATGTACCAAAAATGAATGATGCGGGCATACAACAAAAAGGTGCACCCGAGAGAATTCAGAGAGGGGATCTAGTGCTCAAGAAAATCCTCCCGATTCAGAAAGATTCTCGAGGAAAGTGGATGCCCAACTAGGAAGGGCTATACGTGGTAAAAAAAGGCCTTCTCAAGAGGAGCCTTATTCTTAACTAAAATGGATGGAGACGAGCTGAAAAGCCCTGTAAATTCTGATGCCGTTAAGAAATACTACGCTTGAAAGAGGAAAAAAGAAAAAACGAAAAAAACAACAAAAAGAAAAAAAGAAAAAAGAAAAAACGAAAAAAAGAAAAAAAAGAAGAACAACAAAAAATAGAGAGCTCAGGGCGTCTTGAAGCAAACGAAGGACCCGAGTCGAAAAGCCGTAAAGGGCGGCTCGGATAAATTGAGAGGTTGGATATCCGGAGAGAAGGGTCGTCCCCATGAACCCTGTGAAGAGGGAGCTTTAGGCAATGATTCTACGCCGGTTGACGGGATCATGTATCATTCATACTGAAGATAATGAGGGATCTTGTATTTCATGTTTGGATTTTCCTTTTCCTCATGTGTGTCATGACTCTCTCAAAGTTTTCCCAAACCCTTAATCGTAATAAAATCATATTTTTGAGCATCCATTCCTTGCCTTCTTGTTAATATCATGCAAATAAGCTAACATAGGCTTATGATAAACAACAGATTTCTGAGCATTATTGTGATATAATCTTAAAGATGCAGGTGATTAGAAAACGATGTTAACCTTGCCCACCAGCTGCCTACATAACGTCTGTTGACAGGGCGGGCAGAAGGCTTCAAGCACCAGGGTAGGATGACCAATGGCGCCCTGCTTGTTTAAGAGAAAGCATGCGAGACAACAAGAGAGATCTCCCAGGTGAAAACCCGGAAGGGCACCTTAAAAAAAGAAAGAAAAACGAGAAACCTCTAAAGCGAAAACCTGAAAGGGCACTTTAGAATCTCGAATCAAAAATTCAAAAAAGAAAGGTTGGAATGGTTGAACAACAACTTATTGAATCTAGTTTCTTTCAGAACAAACGGAATCAAATTCTGGGTTGTAGATTATTTTAAAGAAATATTTCTTTGGAGGTACTGCAAACTGCCAGAAAATGAGAATTGATACACTTTGTATCTAAGGTTGATTAGTAAGCTTGAAAAGGGTTAATGGAAGTTCAAATTGGTTACTAAGGACCATAATGTGTTTTTGAACAATGCGAGGAAGAAAAGAAAATATTTGGAGATTTTGTATTCGAATGATTATTTTGGACAATATGTCTAAGATATTGTTAGATTGGGATTTAACAAATATTTTACTTATTTGAATTATGAAGTTAAGTTCGAATCAAGGGAGGTTCGAGGTAAAATGAAGGAATGGATCAAAGAGGACTTAGTGAGGCATACTAATACATGGCCCAGGTGAGTGCAATGCATACTTAACATTATACATGGATGTTTTATACATCACCGGTAAGACTTGTGATGAGTCTACCTGGTTTATATATTGTCATGATAATTATGTCATTGATCATATATTTGACATACTTTAAATATGTCAAAGGTTGAAAATAAATGCATTGATCACTAGTTATTGATGATGGTTTACTATTAATGTTATCCGGTTATCAACCGCTTCATGTTAATATAAATTGATATACATTGCCATGGATGAAATATTTGATGATATAAAGCCCAAGTATGATATAGAGGTTCAAAGGTATAGTTGGCTAGCCATAGAGTCATAAACAGCTGTGTAAAGATTCTAAGCACTTCAGGTAAAGTGCAAATTTTTTAAATTCTCATTAAGAAGTATACTCATGCATGGTTTGAGTATACAGTCTTATTACGGGTGCTGAGCACTTCTGTGTAATTTCATAAAAACTCAATGAGGGATATATTGTATACTCTGATAAGTATACAGAAGCACTTCGGTCCTAAGCACTCCCGGTAGAGTGTAAATAATACACATACTCAAAAAAGGTTGGGTATGGGGGGATGACTCGTGTACATAGAATCTCTTAATTTGATACCTTGGGCTAAATAAATTGAAATGAATAAAAAATAAACAGGAAGATAAGCTTGAAAGCTTGCAGATAGAAATGGAAAAAGGTATTGGTAAGCATTGAAAACTTACGGATAGAAATGGCAACGGTATTGGTAAGATCTAATCTTATCACTTTGATATACATATTTATTTATGTTAACGAGCATGTAATGGTAAGGTGATCATATGCATTGTTAATAATTAATAATGATATTATGACAGTTGCACTTGAATTCGAATTATTGCCTCACTAAGTAAATACTTAGCGTGTAACTGTTTTACACGTAGGAAAGAAGAGGTGGTTGGAGTAAAGAGCATATACGGACATCATCAATCAATAATAGGTACATCAGTATCAGTAAGATATCTTTTGATACTGTTTGATATTTACTACTTGGCATGTATATTAAAAGGGTATGCCTTCTCTGATAGAATTTGTATTTTATTTGGTATCTGGATGAATTTTAAACCAGGTAGTTTTTAGGTAGTTTTATTAATTATATCAAGACAAATTAAATTAATAAGTTGCTGCCTGAAAATAAACTCAATTTGAAGATGAAAATATTATTTTTAAACTTTACGCGAATAACTAGATTTGTAAATAAAAACTAAATACGTTGCAATATTTTTAAAAAACAAAATTTTACCGAATTACAAATGTAGAGGGTTTTATGAACGTTTTGTGATACCCCTGACTTGTATTCAGAGTTGGATATGGGAAAAGGGGTGTTACATTTATTGGTATCTGAGCTACAGGTTTAGCCGATTCTCGGCCTAAATGGAAGTGGTTTTATGTTAAAAAGAGTATACATGCCACTAGAATATCAATATTACTGATTTGATGTTTTTATGATCTTATTGATGTCACTCCTTACTAATGTAAATTGGGAGGAGTTATAAGAAATATTTGAGTCAAGAAAGCGTGATGAATTGATAAATTGGAAGCTTTGGAAGGAATCAAGAGTAGTAATAATAAGGTTAATGATAACCCTTCAAATAAATCGAAACAAGAAAGGGGCACTGGTACAACAAAGAGTGCTTGTGCCAGATTAAGGAAATGAAAAGTTCGGGAGCACCTGAATTGAAAGGAAAAACAGATTAAGGCCTAGTGACTATTGATTTATAACTGAATAACCTAAGGATTACACTGAACGGATTCCACTATTTGGATATCGATAAATTGGATGGAGCTGTCTTGTTGCTCCGAGATTTAAGCTAGATTTGGAAACCATCTAAATTTTCTTCATAGCCATGATTGCACATATAAGTCCTAGTTTATAACATCAAGATTGATAAAGATTCGGATAATTCAAAAATCATAGAAGTTACATCTCATCTTTTTAGATAAACCTGTATTGATGTTGATGGGTCCTAGCTTTACACATTCGTATATAAGTACGAAGTTTAATGGTGAATGAGATATCCTTTTAGAACCCATTTCAAGTAATCTAGCGGTCAAAATTTGTTGGGTTGTAATGTAAGGGCGAGCTGAACATGTGGAATTGCTCAATCAAAATATAAGAAATAGAGTTCCCGATAAACTTAATGGAAATATCTTTTGAGGAGTTTAAGATGATGGTGGGCATGAATTGGTTACCTTCCTGTCAGGTCATGATGAATTGTCGCATAAAGTGATTAGTATTGAAAAACATGGAAGGTACAAAAATAATAGTAGTTGATAAAAGGGTAGATTCATTTTCTAATGTAATTTCAGGTGTTTTATTAAAGAAATTGTTGTTACAAGGTTATTAAGTTTCTTAGCAAATGTAGTGGACACTCGGGCTGTTGAAGTTAAATTGGAAAATAACTCGACTGTCCAAAAATATCTGGATGTATGCCCAGATAGGTTACTCGAAATTACCTCTAGATTGAGAGGTGAAATTTAAAATAAAGATGATACCAGGCATTGGCCTAAATTAATGGTCCCGTATAAAATGGCTTCGGCCGAACTTCGGGATTTAAAGGTACAATTACAAGGAATTTTAGGTCGAGATTTAATAAAGCCAAGTGTGCCATCTTGGGGCGCACCAGTGTATTTGTGAAAAAGAAAGATTGATCTATATGATTAAGTATAGATTTCCGTCAGCTAAATAAGGTGACGGTAGAGAATAAATATCTTTTTCTGGAGACTGATGATCTTTTGATCAGTTAAAAAAAGCTATGTTTTCCAAAATAGACCTTCGATCGGAATATTATTAGCTAAAGATCAAGGAAGGAGAAATTATAAAGACAGCTTTTCAGACTCGGTGTGAATACTATGAGTTCGTGATGATGCCTACGACATTTATAAGCCTAATGAACCAAGTCTTCCAATCTTGCTTGAAACAATTTTTGGTAGAGTTCATTGAGGATATTTTGGTATATTCGAAGGAAAAGGAAGAACAAGATGCCCATTTTGCATTGTTCTTCAGACCTTTTGAGAAAAGAAGCTATATGCTTATTTGTTAAAGTGTGAATTTGGTTGTCAAAAGTTGTTTTATTAGTTATGTGGATTTGACAGTAGGAATAAGAGTAGACCCCAAGAAAGTACATATTATAGTTGAATGGAAACCTCCGAAGAGTATTTTAGAGGTTCAATTTTTTTTTTATGATTGCCTCCTCATTGACCAAGCTATTCAGGAAAGAAATGTCATCCAGTTGAACAGATAAATGCCAAGAAAACTTTGAGACATTAAGGAAGATCTTAATAGAAGCCCCGATACCAATACAACTAGAATCGGGTAAAGAATATAATGTGTATAGCGATGCTACTCATAACGGTTTGGGATGCATACTTATGCAAGAAGGAAAAGTAATGCTCTATGCTTGAGACAACTTAAGATATATGAGAGAAATTATCTTACTTAGGATTTGGAGCTGGCAATGATTGTATTTGCTTTAAAAAGATATAACATCATTATTTATACAGTGAACGATGCTATAATTATATAGGTTATAAAATTTTAAACTATATGCTTACTAAAGAAGAGTTGAACCTGACGTAAAGAAGTTGGATCGAGCTTCTTGAGAATTATGATATGGTCATTGACTATTGATAAGTGTTCAAAAGTACTAATTTTATTACCCTTTTTACTCATATTATTGTTAGACTTAAGCTCATATTAGTTGCATAATTAGTCATTCATGCATTAATTCATGTTTCTTTCCACCGTTGAGCTTGATTACATAAGTTGGTGATTTTTGTGGAAAAAGATGTTGCTTTGGTGTGTTTTTGTGTGTGTGCAGAATCACGTGCCTAAACAAGTCTAGAACCAGTTGCCAGGGCAGTGCATGAAGGAGATGCCGAGCTAGTTGCTAGGGCAATGCATGAAGGAGACGCCGAGCCAGTTGCCAGGGCAATTGTCGACAAAGAATAAGGTGATATGGTAGTCGAAACTGATGACTAGACAAGCCCAAGATGATGTGGAGCAAAGCTAAATCCCAAAGGAATTTGATTTCCATGAAGAGATTAAAGAAGAATTAAATTCCAAGAAGATAGGAGAAGTTCTAGTAGGAATATAATTATAATAAAGAATTATATTCTTTAAAGATAATTTAATTCCAACTTAACTTCCTCCTCAAAGAAGGACTTTGACCTAGCCCTATAAATTAGAGACCATATCTTCAACTTGGAGAAGAGCAAGAAGAGGGAAAATTTCGACAACCCCATATGGCAAGAGGAGAGAAATTTCGACAAGAGAGCAAGGGGGAGTTAGTTCGATTTCTTCTTCTTCTTCTTTGCTTCCATTAGATTCATGGTTTGGGGATTATTCTTTGTATATCTTTTGAACCCAACCATGAACTAACTTGATTGGTTGGGGTTATTGTGTTTTGTTGTTGTGAGAAACAATTGGATTTTGTTTAGGTAATAAGAGTTTGCACTTTTCTATTCAAGGTTTACTCATTCTTGGCTTTTATTCTTGTTTGCGAGTGAATTGGGAGAGGATCTCGTAACTTCATCTATTTATCTAATATCGGGAGAGTTAGATTCAAGAAACGAATGAGTATGGTCTTTATTCAATCTATTTATGGTGAAGATTAATCTGGCTTAGGAATAAGTTAAGGATTTCAACGGCTAAGAGGAGCGCAAGATTGGTTGTTGTTCACCCTTGATTCACGCAGGGATGTATTATCAAGGCATGCACAAGTAGCTAGAGTTTCGACTTAGGGATAAGAAGAAACCATTGAAGAACGCTCTGCCGAACCTTGAAGTTGCTGCCCAGATGCCCAAGTAGTTGCCCAGCTAGTCGCCCAGGCAACCATCGATTAGTTGCCAAGGCAACCCCGCTGTGCAAGTTGCCACGGCAACTTGCACGCCCTTGCACTCTTTTACCAAGACAATCCTATCGGCTATCACACATCAACTCACGATAACCTGGCCTATTTACTCTGTTTTGATTTCATCTATTCTTTTAGTTTATTGCTTTTAGTTTACTCGTTAATTAGAACTCCTATTATTAATTGTGTTTTTACTTTTCACAGTGCAGTAACTTAAGCAAAGTGGCCCAAACCAATCCCTGTGGAGACGATACTCGATACTCATATCACTTTATTACTTGCGACGTGTATACTTGCACATTTGCGTAGCACTTATTACACGCAACAAGTTTTGGCGCCGTTGCCGGGGATTGACAATTGGTGTTAGTTGTTTTTGTTATTGCATTTTTTTCTTAGTTTTACTAACTTTTCTTTTTGTTCGTTTTATCAAAAAAAATTAGGTGCGCTACAAGTTAAGGGACATCAACATGTCGGGAAATAAAAGCCGATCTATTCGAGAGATGATGTTGGAAGATATGAATCAATCCAATCAAGAGTTTCCTGCACCCTTTGATGATTACCTATACCAACCGAGAAAAGCCCAAAAAACTTATATCGTGGAAAAATCTTGTGCTATGTGTGGAGAACATCATGTGTTTGAAAATTGCCCTCACATTTTCGGTGCATATAACTACATAGAGGACCATAGGGGGAACCAGCAGCAAAATTCTTCATGGTATGGTCAAAAAGCGCAAAATTTTTTTTACCATAACAATTTTGCCGCAGCAACAGATATGCCATGGCAATGTAGTCCTTTTCAAGAGCATTCCAATTCCCTGGAGGAAACGTTACTAGCTTCCTTGGATAGACTTGACGGGTCAATTGAAGAGATTCGAGAGCTATCAAAATCTATGGATACGAGGATAGCTCAGTGGGATGCAACCTTAGGGGATTCAGAAGATCAATTAGGGAGATCCACGTATGTAATGGATAAAATGCACCAACAATTCATTCCCAGGGATATTGACGTCCCAAGGCAAGAGGATAAAGAGCAATGCAAAGAAAGCTCTCCGATTTGTGGAGAACAACTAGAACCTCAAAGTCAAGAGGATTCCAATGAGAGAGACTGTCTAACACATGATGAGCCTGAACAACAAATTGCCTCATCAATGATTGAGGAGCCTGAACAGAGCAATGCCGCGACAACACTCAGTGAAGCTGAAAACAACAATACTACAGCAAATTTTGAGGAACCTGATGCCCATAAGGCTACAACGTTGATGTTGAAGCAGGAATCTGTATATTGCTCTCATCTACAATTGCCACGGCAATTACACGACCACATGCAAGATCAACGAGATAATAATACTTTGCCAGTGGAATATGAGCAGGTAATGGTTGAACCTTTCGAATTCTTTAAAAACTCACCTCATCCATTGCAGGTATGTCTTGAGGAACCAAGGTTGGTAGATTTGAAGCCATCGAAATCTCTACTGATGGAGATGTTTGAGAGGCCAAAAGAAAATGGTGTTTGGATTCGTAAAGCTTTTCAGAAAATTTGTTCTTCCCTTGACTTACAGTAAATTTTGGCAACTGATTGCCACGGAAATTGGCTTGAGCAGCAATTGCCACGACAACAAAGGTTACATCCAACCATGATAGAAGTAGACAAGAATGAGGTAATTGAATGGTTGAGAATGGATATAATTTTTCCTATTAATATATTTGTGCCTTTAGGGATAGTAGCAAGGTGGAGAGTATACATGGACTACAAGCGAACAAAGAAGAAAGACACCTCCACCATGGTAACGCAAAAGGGAGTAGTGGCAAGCACATTGGCCAAACTCTTTTTGGGCAATATTGTCACCCGATGGAGGGTGCGGATGGACTATAAGAAGTATCGAAAACGACCATCCTCAAGTTTTCTTAGATATGCACTAACATTAGAAGATGCATGATGGCACTCTTTTCAGACATGGTCGAAGACTTCCTTGAGATCTTCATGGATGATTTTCTGTTTTTGGTAGTGACTTCAACAGTTGCCTCGACAATTTAGAGAATGTGTTGGCAAGATGTGAAGAAACTGATTTAGTCCTTAATTGGGAGAAGTGTCATCTTATGGTAGATGAAGGAATAGTGCTCGGCCACAAGATTTCATCCAAGGGAATTGAAGTAGACAAAGCTAAGGTGGACGTGATCGAGAGACTACCCTCACCAAGATAAAGTCTTCAATTTTGATAATTCTTGCGCCCAAGCATTCGAAACCCTAAAGGAAAAGCTTGCCTCGGCAACCCTCAATGCCGCAGCAACCCTTGATGCCTCGGAAACCATGGATGCGCATGCCTCGGCAACCCCTGACGCCTCGGCAACCATGGATGTGCATGCCTCATCAACCCTCGATGCCGCGACACCTCTTGATGAACACGCCTCGGCAACTCCAGACGTGCACGCCTCGGTAACCACTGATACGCACGCCTCGGCAACCATGGACGCGTATGCCTCGGCAACTCTAGACACACGACTCGATAATCTTAGGAGCAGTCGCCACGGCAGCATAAGCCTCGGTAATACCCTGGTACACGGATTTAGTTAATTTCCTTGTTTGTGGTATTTTACCTTATGACCTTACTCACCAAGGGAAGAAGTGGTTCCGCCATGATGCTAAGCATTACTTTTGGGACGAGCCTCTTTTGTTTAAACAATGTGCAGATCAGGTCATACGCCGATGTGTCCCTGAAGAAGAGCAGCAGAATGTACTCTGGTAATGCCATTTTTCACCCTTTGGAGGACATTTTGGAGGAACTCGTACCGCGGCCAAAGTTTTTCAATCCGGTTTGTATTGGCCAACACTGTACAAAGATGCCCAAGAGTTTTACAAGCAATCTGATCATTGCCAGAGGACGGGCAATATCACCTACAAACCAATGGGCAATCAAGACCGTGAATATGGATTAGGAAAGTGCTGGACAAAAGCGTTTGTTGTACCTCAACGAGATAGAAGAATTTCGTGCACTCGCCTATAACAACGCACAAATCTACAAGGAGAAAACAAAGCAATGGCACGACAAGAAACTATTGCCGCGACAATTCATGTCAGGGCAACTAGTTCTCTTATTTAATTCTCGGCTAATACTTTTCCCGGGAAAGCTGAAATCAAGATGGTCGGGACCATTCAAAGTTGTCAAACCATTCTCTCATGGTGTCGTGATAATCAAGTCCATCACTGACGAACATGAATTCAAAGTTAACGGACAAAGATTGAAGCACTACAACGGTGCCCATGTGGAACGTAACAAAGAAGTTGACACCTTAAGAGATGCATGAGCATGCTCTCCTTTCGATATTTTCTTTTTCTTTTTCTTTTTTTTGAACTATTTTTTTCTTTCTATTATTTTCGGTTATTTTTTTCTCTCTTTATTTATTTTTGGAATTTTTAGGAGAGATTTTATTTTTCTTTATTATTTTTAGTTTCCAGATTTTCTTTTCCACAACAAGACTCACAACCACCATGCTAAGGAAATTTACTGTCGACTACTTGCCGCAGCAACCACAACAGAAACTGGCGATGCCCAGGCAACAACAATGGCTTCGGCAACTACTGATGCCCATGCAAGTGAACCTGCATCGGCAAACATGGATCAAATCAAAGCAATGCTATTCACGTGGCACCAGCATTCAACCACCGAATGAAAAATTAATCAAGCAAACGGCACGAAGGAAACTTATCACTCGAGGTGACGACCTCTCCGACTAACTCATTTCATTTAGTTTCTTTTAAATTTTGTTTCACTCTTACATGCATTGAGAACAATGCTTCTCTCGAGTTTGGGGGGGTGTTGGTTTCTAGTTAGTTTCATGTTTAGTTGCATTCATCGTTAGCAATCACATATAAGTTGCATATGTTACTTGCCATGCCTTTAATTGGATTTCATTGTTTAAGACTTGTTGAATATCCAATGATGAATTTTTTCCACTGCACTTAATTGAAAGAACCTTTAATTTTAGGATTACATGAAAAGAACTTAGAATTTTACTATGATGCTGAATTTTTTTACACGGTTGTGGCTTGTTGATTGAAAGAAACTTAGTGAACTTAGGTTGTTTAAAATTTGGGTAAATTTAAAATTGAAAATTAAAAGTTAATTTCTTGCTAGAGGTGCCCAAAACTGGCTCTAGTAGTAAATGCACTTTCTTGCTAGAGGTGCCCAAAACTGGCTCTAGTAGTTAATGCACATTAAAGAATCGCTAGAGGTGCCCGAAATTGGCTCTAGTCGACTAAAATAAAATGAGAAATTGCTTACTTTGCTAGAGGTGCCCGAAATTGGCTCTAGTGAAAATAAAAAAAATGCCTCGGTACTTAAATTGATAAAAACCTATTGTTCACATAGAATCTTGAAAATCAACTTGTACACAACTACGCACACACATTGTCACGAGCATTATAGTTTTGTTCCGGGTAATTTTTTTGCTATCCGAAAAATTAAAAGGTGATCATACTTTGTGCCACGGTTCCGAGGTTTGAATTCAAGTTTGAAGCATGTCTTTGATGATTAAAGTATTGGCAGGTAATTGTTAGTTTGCATTGCTTGAGGACAAGCAATAGTTCGAGTTTGGGGTGTGATAAGTGTTCAAAAGTACTATTTTTATTACCCTTTTTACTCATATTATTGTTAGACTTAAGCTCATATTAGTTGCATAATTAGTCATTCATGCATTAATTCATGTTTCTTTCCACCGTTGAGCTTGATTACATAAGTTGGAGATTTTTGTGGAAAAAGATGCTGCTTTGGTGTGTTTTTGTGTGTGTGCAGAATCACTTGCCTAAACAAGGATAGAACCAGTTGCCAGGGCAGTGCATGAAGGAGATGCCGAGCTAGTTGCCAGGGAAATGCATGAAGGAGACGCCGAGCCAGTTGCCAGGGCAATTGTCGACAAAGAATAAGGTGATATGGTAGTCGAAATTGATGACTAGACAAGCCCAAGATGACGTGGAGCAAAGCTAAATCCCAAAGGAATTTGATTTCCATGAAGAGATTAAAGAAGAATTAAATTCCAAGAAGATAGGAGAAGTTCTAGTAGGAATATAATTATAATAAAGAATTTTATTCTTTAAAGATAATTTAATTCCAACTTAACTTCCTCCTCAAAGAAGGACTTTGACCTAGCCCTATAAATTAGAGACCATATCATCAACTTGGAGAAGAGCAAGAAGAGGGAAAATTTCATCAACCCCATAGGGCAAGAGGAGAGAAATTTCGACAAGAGAGCAAGGGGGAGAGTTCGATTTCTTCTTCTTCTTTTTTGCTTCCATTAGATTCATGGTTTGGGGATTATTCTTTGTATATCTTTTGAACCCAACCATGAACTAACTTGATTGGTTGGGGTTATTGTGTTTTGTTGTTGGGAGAAACAATTGGATTTTGTTTAGGTAATAAGAGTTTGCACTTTTCTATTCAAGGTTTACTCATTCTTGGCTTTTATTCTTGTTTGCAAGTGAATTGGGAGAGGATCTTGTAACTTCATCTATTTATCTAATATCGGGAGAGTTAGATTCAAGAAACGAATGAGTATGGTCTTTATTCAATCTATTGATGGTGAAGATTAATTCGGCTTAGGTATAAGTTAAGGACTTCAACGGCTAAGAGGAGCGCAAGATTGGTTGTTGTTCACCCTTGATTCACGCAGGGATGTATTATCAAGGCATGCATAAGTAGCTAGAGTTTCGACTTAGGGATAAGAAGAAACCATTGAAGAACGCTCTGCCGAACCTTGAAGTTGCTGCCCAGACTCCCAAGTAGTTGCGCAGCTAGTCGCCCAGGCAACCATCGATTAGTTGCCAAGGCAACCCCGCTGTGCAAGTTGCCAGGGCAACTGAGTTGCCCTTGCACTCTTTTACCAATACGATCCAATCGGCTATCACACCTCAACTCACGATAACCTGGCCTATTTACTCTATTTTGATTTCATCTATCCTTTTAGTTTATTGCTCTTAGTTTACTCGTTAATTAGAACTCCTATTATCAATTGTGTTTTTACTTTTCACAGTGCAGTAACTTAAGCAAAGTGGCCCAAACCAATCCCTGTGGAGATGATACTCGATACTCATATCACTTTATTACTTGCGATTGTGTAGCACTTATTACACGCAACAACTATCATCTAGAAAAAAATTTAATGTGGTAGCTGATGCTTTGAGTCGAAAGACAATTGTTGTCTTAAGAGCTATGAATGGAAGATTTGCATTAAAAGAAGATGGTGTTTTGATTGTCAAGTTAAGAATAAAATTTACCATATTGGATTAAATAAGATATCTTTAAAGAAAGGATGAGAAATGTTGTCAAGGTTCAAACAACTGGAAAAGAGTGAAACTGAAAACTTGGAAATTAGGTTTGATAGATATTTGTATTATCAAGGAAGAATTTCTATCTCGATGATGGAAACTATATGTTGATCCTGAAAGAAAATGTTTTTAATATGAACTTAAGGATAAAGTATTCCTTAAAAGTTCCACCTTGGAAGAAGGTGTTATGGTTTAGACAAAAAGAAAGTTAAGTTTAAGATTTATTAGGCTATAAGAAATCGTGAAAGTAGTTAGTTTGATAGTTAAGCTTAATAACTAGCTTTATATTTGGAAATGGATAAGATTCCTAATGTATAGATGCTCATGAAATATTGATTAGACCCCTCACATGTTGTTACTCCAGAGAAAATAGAGATTAAGCCGGATTTAAGCTTTGAAAAAAAACTGGTAAAGATCCTAGCATATGGATTCAAAGAACTAAGAAAACAAGACAATCCCATTTGTTAAAGTTCTTTGACAAAAATCACAAGTTTAAAGAAAAGATTTGAGAGAAATAAGAAGAAAATATAAGAAAATAGTTTCCTCACCTTTTGAATTAGGTGCGTGTTGAAAATTTGATGACGAATTTTCTTAAGGGGGAGAGAATTGTAATACCGAAAAATTTACTAAGTTGATTAAGGGTCATTTAGTACTAAGATAATAGCTTAAAAGCTAACTTAGTGACTAAAATGACAAAAATGCAAAAGTTAGGATTTCTTTGATTATGGGTTTTAGAAAGGAAATTTCTAAGGTTTAAAGGTATCATGTGATATATAGTAAATTAAATAATATGTTTTTAAAGTTTGGTTGAATTCCAAGGAAAATTGGAATGGGAATTGAAGTTTAAAAAAGTTGTGACCAAAATGTAAATTTTGAAAAATTTATGGCTATAGTATAAACTTTGGAAAAGTTTGGGGACTAAAGATGTAATTTCCCAAAAGTTAAGGGTTTTTATTTCATAACTAAATAGATCCCCTAAGGGTGTGAATCGAATGCAGAATTATTGGTTCGATCTAATACTTCGATTATTGGGAAAATTGCAGTTAAAGTTTAAGTGGAATTCGGATACCTGGATTAAACTGGAAAATTTTGAAATTTTTCCATGTGATAGATAAAGGTTATAAAATTCATTTCCAAGTGTTGGAAATATTTTTAGTTTGATTCAAGATAAATCCTACAGTTTATTTTTGAGTAAAGGATTAATATCGGTATATCGGATTGAATGGAAAAAAATCGAGAGACTGGTCCAAGAGTTATGGAAAAGTTATAAAATGCTATTTTAAGAATATTTTATTATGGTTGGTTGAATTCTAGCTAGATTTAGTTAGATTGTAATGGAATGTCAACTTTGGAACAAACTAGTTGGAGGGCAAATTGGTCTTTTAGCAAGGATGGCAATTTTGAAATATTTTAAAGTTATAAAGGGCAATTTTGGAAGAAGGGAATTGAAGATTAAATCTTGGCCCTTGATTGATGATAAAATAAATCTCAACCGTTGGATAAAGGGGCAATTTGGTAATTTCACTATTTGAATGAATTTTAAATTCATTTTTAAGATACATGTGGCATAAATTGGAGGAAATAAAAGTAAATGGTCAAAAAGATGAATAAAATTCATCTTGAATTTCGAATTGAAGGGAGGAAGAAAGAAAAAAATGGAGAAAAATTTCCAAGTTCGATTCAAGCCCCGAAACTCGATTTTCAAGAAATCTTTTCAACTACAAAGTTGTTCTTCTCTTCAAGCTCTATCTTTTGATGCAAATAATTCATGGAATACAAGCTTGATTGATGAGAATTTACATGAGAAAGAAATTAGGGTTTATGGGTCAAATTGGGGCTTTTAAGATTTTATGATTCCGTGATTGAATTTAAGTTGAAATCAAGCAAGTATGATGTTAAAATCATGATATTGAGTTGGGATTTAAGTTTTACATGTTTTGATTATTATGAATATGACTAGGGTTTATGGATTCATATTTAATTTAGGGTTTGTGATGTTGAAATAATGATCTAGTAAGCTTGAATTGTTGTTTGGAAGTAAAACCCTAAGTTAAATTGTGTAGGGACCATTTCAGCAACTTGAAAAGTTGAAGGACCAAATCTAAATTTTATAATTTGGAGTGTATTTGTGTTATTAATGATGTTATATATAAGAAAATGAAGTTAGAATGCCAAATTGATGTTGAATTGAATTAGTAACCATTTTGACAATTTGTCAAAGTTAAGTGACCAAATCGAAATTTAAGTTTTGTATGGGGGTTAAATGTGATTTTTAGTTTTAATGATGGAATTAAGGTAGTAATGTTGAATTGAGGACTAAATTGCAAAGTTAAGAAGCTTGAATCCTTATCTTTGCATTTTAGTGACTATTTCATTAAATAAGGAAAATTAGGGAGAATTATTGTGAATAATTATTTGGTGAAGAATGTGATGAGTTTGTGGTTTAAAGCTAGTGATTGGACTAAATTGAAAAGTAGAGAAATAAGGAGAAGTTAGTATAAAAGTTGAAGTTGTTTATCGAAGCTGTGTAAAAATGCTGGTTTATGGCAGTAACTTTGAAAATTCACCATAAATTCTAAAAGAATGGTTAGAAGATGAATTTTATACCGATGTAGATACTTTGTCATCTAGTTTCGTTTCCATTAAACGGAATCTAGTTTCGAGTTTCGAGTAAAAAGATATGAATTTTTAAGTGGTGAAAGGTCAAGAAACAGTATAGCAGGCTGTTCCGAAATTCAATACTGGAAATTGACTTTGAAAATTCGCCATAAATCGTACAAGTTGAATTTGGGCTATTAATTTATATGGTTGAAAATTTTATTGAATCTAGTTTCTTTCAGAATAAACGGAATCAAATTCAGAGTTGTAGATTATTTTATAGAAATATTTCTTTAGAGGTACTGCAAACTGGCAGAAAATGAGAATTGATACACTTTGTATCTAAGGTTGATTTGTAAGCTTGAAAAGGGTTAATGGAAGTTCAAATTGGTCACTAAGGACCATAATGCGTTTTTGAACAATACGAGGAAGAAAATAAAATGTTTAGAGATTTTGTATTCGAATGATTAGTTTGGACAATATGCCTAAGATATTGTTAGATTGAGATCTAACAAATATTTTACTTATTTGAATTATGAAGTTAAGTTCGAATCAAGGGAGGTTTGAGGTACAATGAAGGAAAGGATCAAAGAGGACTTAGTGAGTCATACTAATACATGTCCCAGGTGAGTGCAATGCATACATAACATTATACATGGATGTTTTATACATCACCGGTAAGACTTGCGATGAGTCTACCTGGTTTATATATTGTCATGATAATTATGTCATTGATCATATATTTGACATACTTTAAATATGTCGAAGGTTGAAAATAAATGAATTGATCAGTAGTTATTGATGATGGTTTACTATTAATGTTATTCGGTTATGAACTGCCTCATGTTAAAATAAATTGATATACATTGTCATGGATGAAATATTTGATGATATAAAGCCCAAGTATGATATAGAGGTTCAAAGGTATAGTTGGCTAGCCATAGAGTCATAAACAGTTGTATAAAGATTCTAAGCACTTTAGGTAAATTGCAAATTTTATAAATACTCATTGATGAGTATACCCATGCATGGTTTGAGTATACGGACTTATTACGGGTGCTAAGCACATCTGTGTAATTTCATAAAAACTCAATAAGGGATATATTGTATACTCCGATAAGTATACAGAAGCACTTCGGTGCTAAGCACTCCCGGTAGAGTGCAAATAATACATAACATATACTCAAGAAAGGTTGGTATGGGGGAATGACTCGTGTACATAGAATCTCTTAATTCGATACCTTGGGCAAAATAAATTGAATAAAAAAGAAACAGGAAGATAAGCTTGAAAGCTTGCAGATAGAAATGGAAAAAGGTATTGGTAAGCATTGAAAACTTACTGATGGAAATGGCAACAGTATTGGTAAGATCTAATCTTATCACTTTGATATACCTATTTATTTATGTTAACGAGCATGTAATGGTAAGGTGATCATATGCATTGTTAATCATTAATATTGATATTATGACAATTGCACTTGAATACGAATTATTGCCTCACTAAGTAAATACTTAGCGTGTAACTGTTTTACGCGTAGGAAAGAAGAGGTGGTTGGAGTAAGGAGCATATACGGACATCATCAATCAATAACAAGTACATCAGTATCAATAAGATATCTTTTGATATTGTTTGATATTCACTAGTTGGCATGTATATTAAAAGGGTATGCCTGCTCTGATAGAATTTGTATTTTATTTGGTATCTGGATGAATTTTAAATCAGGCAGTCTTATTAATTATATCAAGACAAATTAAATTAATAAGTTGCTTCCTGAAAATAAACTCGATTTGAAGATGAAAATATTATTTTTAAACTTTACACGAATAACTAGATTTGCAAATAAAAACTAAATGCATTGCAATATTTAAAAAAACAAAATTTTACCGAATTACAAATGTATAGGGTTTTACGAATGTTTTGTGATACCTCTGACTCGTATTCAGTGTTGGATACGGGAAAAGGGGTGTTACATAAGGAATTGATGATCGGTAAGAAATCCAAGTTCAGTGAATAATCGATAAAACAGTTCATCTCAAAATTTCCATTTCAGATTATTTCTTGATAAAAGATCTAATGCTCAGAAAGCTTAGTTGAGAAATGACAAAAAATGTCCTTGAGGTATAAGGACTAAAATACCCTTGGCAATGAAAGTGATCTAAAAATCTACACTAGTTTTGGTAAAACAATTGATTCATCTAAACACCTCATTTTGCTAGGAAAGTTATGGTAACAAAGTTTAAACTTTCGAAATTGTAAGGTACTTGGATTTTCTTGAATTCTAAATAAATCCCTAAAGATAAATTTATGGAAAACTATTCGTATGTCTGGATTAATCAAAGTGGCGTAAAAGATTGAATTGATTGAAATGATAAAAAGGTTTGAAAATACTAATAAGGTTGAACTGATCGAAATGACCGTAATGACCAATAAGACTGAGATATCCTCGGCCACTAATTGCTAAATTTTCTAAAATGACGGATATGCTCTTGAGTTTAAGAAATGAATAAAATATTTGAAAGGATCGAAGATAAGCCAGAATATATGTAACGACCAAAATATTTTTGTGCACCAAAACTTTCAACGACTAAGACATCCATGACCCTGGAATTAATTGAATTTTCCCTTATATTGTGGCATAAGGGTATACCCAAGGTAAGTTTTAATTCAGGTAAAGTGTGATAACTGTATCGTTCTTAAAGGATGAGGAACCGAATCTAGAAATGTTGGCCACCTCTATTACTACTGTAAAGTTGGTTTATCAAATATAAAGACATGTTCAACTACGTGGTGGGAGGTCAGTAATGAATATGATGGTGATTGGTTCGACTTACGATGCTATTGGTATTAGGGAAGAAATGCTCGTGAGTCATATTTATCGGAACTCTAAGAACCATATTAATATGGGTTATAGTTATAGTGAATGTTTGTGAAAGTCTGTTTAGCCACTTAAAATCATATGCAATGCGAGTTTAATTTTTACCCTTCTTGGGTTGAATTACCAAATTGTCTTGAGAGTCAAATGCCTTTGAGCATATTGTCTAGTACTCTCTAAGTATATTTAAAATCTTGAATAAATATGTTATACTCGAAATCTCGCATAATCATGAAATACCGAAAATTTTGAATGACCATTAGGTACAAAACCCTGGGCACCTAAATGAAAACAATGATTATCGAACTTTTTGAATAAGTTCCTTAATTCTGAATTCAGTATAGCATGGACTAAAGCTCGGTATGTTCTATTTGTATTTATCAAGATTCTCTAAGTGATAAATTGAATCATCTGGTGTGTTCATTGCACATGTATATTCTCTCTCTATTTTGAAACTAAAATTCTCTCTCTAATCCGAACCATGAATCTTGTCTATAAAAAATAAAATAATAAATAATAATAATATATAAATATACCACTATGTCTGATATGAAAAATATGCTCTCTGATTTCTGATACTCTAGAAATATATGTATGATTATTTTCTTATTCCGTTTGTCTACTAAACTATCTGATTTGGGGTATTTCTGGGATATGATTGAAGATCTGTAGGCTCAGCGCTGGTAAGTCATTATGGACCTAAGGCGTCCCCTTAGGTAAGCTCCTAGGCTCAATGAGCCTAGGGTAAGTCTTTCTGTAAGCTCCTACGCCAAATGGGCCTAGGGTAAGTCTTTTTGGATACTATTTTGGAATACTACATGTCGGTGTATGGTTGGAGGGTAGTCAGATAACTAAAATAAAACTTTCTGTTCTTTTCTATAAATCTACCTTATTGAATTAATTTACCAAAGTATGAAACTCTTTATGCACCGAATCTGATATCATTAAAACACACTAATTTTCACAGTTTGACTTTTGTAATTTAAACCTCTCATGATTCTTTAGAATATAGGTATCTTGTCTGGTACTCAGGTGATCAGATAAAGAACAATCTTATTACCTAAGTATATTGATGTTTCGAATATCAATATCTTAAATGAAATCGGTTGTTGCTTGGATAATCATATTAGTATTGCTTAGCCTTTTACCTGCTTGTGCCTATAACATTAGTTGGTAGTTCTGTATTACTGAGCTTTTCGAAGCTCACGTTGTTTTTACCATCACAGGATAGACGAAATCTATCTTGGTAAAGTGATCGACATCAGTGGTTGGAGTTCTATCTGCGTTGCTTTTGGAGTACGATACTAGTAGAGTCAGTGGGCATGTATGTCGTGTCTTAATTTATGCCAGAGTCTGTAATGTCGTTATTTTGAAATTTTTGTTATATGTTATATAAATTCTAAAATAGTATTTTTAACATAATTTTATTCTCACACTTTTTAATGTATTTTTTTAAGAATGTTCATCTATTTTTGTCGTGGGTTGCTCCGGTGACCCCGAATGTGACCTTCTAAACTAGGCGTTATGCATAGGCGGGTTTAGGGGGTTACAAACCTAAAAGAAGAAAAATTTTATCTGAATATTGTATTAAATGATCGTCTTAAATATGCCTATGAGTTGGCTGACTGTATGTTTTTGATGCTTCAGTTGTCCGATTTAGTGATTTTTAACTATTTAAGCTATCTTTTGTTTGTTTTAAAACACTTCCTAATTCGGTTTACTTCTAAGTCGGGTTTGGGGTGTTACACTATCACTACTTCTTGAAAAGTCCTAGGCTCATCTTAATCCATGAAGAGAACATCACCATGCAATGTGATAAGAAATCCATATTTCTCAGGCGTATTGCATTCTCTCAAAGATCTTGTAACACCCCTTACCCGGTCTAGGAAATAAACCGGCTTAGGACGTGTTACAAAACAAACATAGCCTTGAGAATCAAGTAACAACCTAGGTACTCGAATCCCCAACCAACTATCGCCAACAGAAAGGTACTCATAGTACCGGTCCATCCCTCCTACTGTCGCCAAATGACCACAAAACTTCCCTCCTATCGTCGCCAAATAAGGACCGTAGTCCACCCCAAACACGAGCTCTATGGACTCTATGGCATGCCAACTATACCTAAGTCTGATTTGAAACCAAGGCTTTCACATTTATCATATCTTACTTAGTAATAGAATGAGCATAGTTCCATATCATGTATCATATCATCAAACTTGATGCTCTTTTTATAGGAAGCATATGTTCACCTCATGTGAATTTCTCATAATTCATTTCTCTTATTCAAAGAGTATTATAGCAAAATTTCCATTAACATGTATCGTATGTAATTTCTATTACAAGCATATTAATCAGTTCACAAAAAGCTCATCATAACAATAGATGTACATCATCATACATAACATATAGAAATTATACACAAATGCTATATATCCAATTATCCTGTGTCACCTTATACTTATAAACAAGTACTTACCTCGTATTCCAATTTATTGTTGGCAAGCAACATACGCATATTTGTAATGAGAAATGAAATTAACAATAAAGAATGCTCATGAAGGTTTTGAGCCTTTCCCGAGACTTTATACTACTCTTACAGTTCGTTCTAAGCTATTTTTGCTCCCGAACACAATCCCCTTTTTGCTTATCTACTATTTGATCTACTTTAGTCCTTACACCTTCCATTTCTTCTTGGTCTAATATGACAAAGAGTTTAACCATGTATTAGAACATTTATTAACAATTATCTACGTGTAAAACTATTCACATACTCATATATACACTTAATTTCACACCAAGCAGTTCATTAAGATTCACACACGTACATACTCAAAACAGTCCTTAATACATAGTTATAAAATCATGTAATCACAAAACAACCCCTGGCATTTACAAGTATTCAAAAATAGTCCTTTGTTTTTGTTTTATCTAATAGTTTATTAAATCACAAAACAATCCATGTTTCTTTGTAAAACCGTCCCTCAACATATATATTATCATATATATACACAAACAATCCATTTACTTTCATATCAATGCCAAAATAGTCCCTAACTCACACATTGTCACATATATGCACACAAAACAGTCCTTACTTTGTATTCATGCTTAAATACTTCAAAACAGTCACTATGCTTATAAAACAGTTCCTTTACACATTCTTAAAGCAATATTCCTGTTTAAACTACCCAAAACAGTTCATATATCTCATTTTACACTCAAAATAGCCCCATGTTTTATATATATACACACATATATATCTCAACCAGTCCACATGTTTTCCACGTACTCAAAACAACCCCTTCAATTACTAGCAGGTATTGGCTATAAGAATTTTAAGATTCTAATTCATTGGTCTCATTCCAGCATGGATTTATGGCTTTCTAATGTCCCCTTAAAACATAACATAGTCTTGGCAAGTATTCTTTACCTTAATAAAGTAATTCAATACCTCTCAACCACAATAAGGTATATACATAATGATAGACAAGCTTCATATTTGCACCATTCTCCTTTCTCTACAATTCACTATCCATAGAGAAATTAAAGTTCTATTTATTCGAATGACTTAAATTTCCAGCACCTTTTCATTTCTCAAACAATTCTTATATCAATAAGGTCACTCAAACATATATTCAAATCACATGGCTTAAACACACAAGGAAACACATTCAACAATTAAGATTACACTTGTTTCTATAGAAAATTATTGAAACCTTTAAACTAATTTAAAATAAGGGTAAGAATTTCATACAAGAATTTCATACCCTTCTTCCAACTCTTCGATGGATGATCTAATGGTGGAACCAATTTTTTTTAAGTCTTAACTTTCAACCATGGAATGAATTTTACTCTCTCTCTCTCATTTCATAGCTCTCGGTTTGAAGAGGAGGGAGGATGATGATGAGGAAATTATTTTAAATTTCTTGTTCATCCTACATCCAAGTACCGTGATTCATTCCCTCCCCTACACACTTGCCTTGTCCTAGATTAGACAAGTGTTCAAATCCATTAACTATAAAATTGTTATCATGCAATCATCTAATTCCATATTAGATTCGGTTTAGTCCCTCTTGATTTGGCCTCTCCATTTCTCTTTAGTTCAAAATGGTCCTTAACTTATTCAGACATTAATACTAGGGCTATCTTTTAATCTAATTGGAACACAATCAAAGTTGTAACATACTTCTAGGCTATATTTTGGGACGTTATAGATCTTCGTAGTGGTTGTGTTTCCAAAATGTTGAATGTTCGTCAACAACTTGTGGAAGTTGTTGTTGTTCAATCTCTTGTTCAATGATATGTGGTTGATCTCGAATTTCATTGAGTTCAATATTTCTCCTACTTCCTTTTCGGAAAACAAATTATCCTTCTAGGAAGATTCATGTTCGAGCAACAAACACTTTGTTCTCGGTAGGATTGAAGAAATAATACCCTTTAGTTTTTCTAAGGATAGCCCACAAAATTACATTTATGAGATTTAGGTTTGATTTTTGTAGACATCTTATGTTTAACATAACCTTCGCATCCCTAAATTTTCATAAAAGACATACTAGGACGTTTCCCAATCCATATCTCATATGGTGTCTTTTGAAATGATTTAGATGGAACACGATTTAGTGTGAAAGCAACTACTTTAGCGCATGTCCGCAAAAAGAATTTGGAAGATCAACGTGATTCATCATTGATCGAACCATGTCTTACAGTGTTCGATTTCTTCTTTTCGAAAACTCTATTCCATTTTGGAGTTCCATGAGGGGTGAGACAATCCCACATTCTTTAAAAAGGTCGCCAAACTCTAAGCTTAAGTATTCTCCTCCTCAATCTAATCGAAGAGCCTTAATGCTTTTCCTAGTTGGTTTTGTACTTCATTTTTAAATTCCTTGAACTTTTCAAGGGCTTCAGATTTAAGCTACATTAGGTAATTCTACCCATATCTACTGAATTCATTTGTGAAAGTAATGAAGTATTGAAACCCTCTTCTGGCTTGTGTATTCATTGGTCCACATACATCACTATGTATAATCCCAATAAATCACTTGCTCGCTCACTTTTACCATTAAAAAGAGCTTTGGTCATCTTTTCTAATAAGCAAGGCTCGCATACATCAAGTTGTTCAAAACAAATGAATCCAAAAATCCATCTTTATGAAGTTTTGAAATGTGTTTTTCACTTATGTGACCCAAGTGACAATGCCAAAGATAAGTTTGATTAGAGTCATTTGTTTTTGACCTTTTCGTATTTATGTTGTAAATGAAATCCTCTTGATCCAAAATATAGAGGCCACTTATTAATTGAGTCACACCATAGAAAACATTATCGATATAAAAGAACGACAATTATTCTTAATAATTATCTCAAAACCAATCTTGTCTAAACAAGAAGTTGAAATGATGTTTTTAGTCAAACTAGACACAAAATAACAATCCTCTAAACATAAATTAAGTCCACTAGGCAACGATAAAGTATATGTTCCTATAGGTAGTGCAGCAACTCTTGCTCCATTACCAACCCGTAGGCCCACCTCTCCTTTTTTCAAATTTCTACTCTTTTGTAGTCCTTATACAAATGTACAAATATGAGAACCACAACCGGTATCCAATACCCAAGAAGTAGGTGTTGATAAATTAATATCAATAACATAAATATTCGAGGCGGATGCTCCGCTTTCATTTGCCTTCTTGGCTTTTTCAAGATAAATGGGGCAGTTCCTTTTTACAATGACATGTCTTATTACAATGGAAACATTTTACTTCCAGTGACCAGTCAAGGTAGTTTACACCATTAAACTTGTCCTTCTCAAGGACCGATTGCAATGATAACAAATTTGTATAATATGTCTACAACAATAAAATGTGAATTTTGAGTACGTTTACCATGTTTGCTTATAAAAGGACTTTATACTCCCACTATTTTATTAAAATTAATAACCCTCAAATATTGATGTTGAAAATACTTTCTGTAAAGTTTTTCTAGTGGGCAAGGATCCAAATTCACATTCTCTTAAGTCAGTTTTGGCTTTTCTCTTTAGATTATGGTCTATCTAGGTAAGCAACACTTGCTAATTACATCTCATGTAACTCCTTCATTTGGTGAACAACTCTTGTTCATAATCATCTTATGATTATCCAAATAACTAACCTCTAGGTTTCTAATCCTATTAGAGTACCTTGCTTTAGCAGAACCTACATTGTATCGATCTAGACTTTAACGAGGGTTAACATTGCGAAGCAATAAAAGACTAAATATTTTATTGAGGGTTTGTGAATATTATCTCACCATTTAACATTTGATCTTATCAATTAACTAGCATGCATCTCATACATTCATTTTATCACGTACATGAAAAGCAGTAAATATGAATGCAATAGTTAAAGCCCATATCCTAAGGTAGCCCGTCCCAAGCCAATGGGAGAACCAAATTATTCTAAGGATAAAAACACTTCTCAAGCATCTTTCTGTCGGCCCACACTTCTATTCCTCTAGTCCATACTTCTACGTATAGGTTACAATTTCAGAAACTCGTTTTACATACGAGGGAGTAAGATGGGAAGAGAATTACAATAGAAGTAGAGAAAGGCACGACACACATGTCGTATATATAAAACCTTATAAATAAAACTAAATGGGCTATTGAGCTATAACCATGCATTCCAAACACCATGCATATCAAATATAATAACAGCGCGGTTTGTTATTAAAGTCTTACCAGATTGTTCCTACGTAGTTGTCAAGCCCGTTGTGGGGTTCTAAAGGGCGGAACCCCTTGTGGGGTTTCAGCGATCCTATAGCAGTCGGCGGTGATGCCACTGCCTGGTTAGCGACGGGGAAATTTTTAAAGATTAGCATCTCGATTGCTATGTAAAAATCTCACGATTTGATAACTTTTATCAACATTATCGTTTTTTTCAGGATTTTAAAATCCATGAGGTTTTTATTGAATCAACTTTTGTTACTTTCCCGCACGAAATCTATAGACTAACCATTAGTCTAATATATAACTATAATCCGCGTATGTTAACACTTAACATCTGAAACACTAAAACTCAATATTGAATATGTTAACAATTAAAATATAATATTTCAAACCCTATCGAAAAAGATCCTGATCATTAACTCATAATCATCGATCTTAAGAACATCTTTTAACTGGATTAACAGATTAACTGTGATTGAACAGATTTGCTCATACAAATATCATATATTCGCTAAATAAATTGAAAAATAACATGTATTTCATACAATTACATCACCCAAGTAAATAAAACCCAAATCTCTATCGTACAAGTGGCTCTGATACCATTGTTGGGTCACGCCGGTACACCCTATGGCGCAGCGAAAAAATTATCCGGTGATCACCACCAGAGATCCATGTATGAGGAATGAATCGAGGTGAAAAGGGATGAAGAATTACATGTTTAAAATATAAAATTCAGAATTTAGAGAAGATAGATATTCAATCACGATTCTACGATGTCGATTCTAAAGCCGCAACGATAACACTCCAACTTCTATGTAATTCACCCAGTTGAAACGAGCATATAAAACTCTCTAAACTATTTAGAAGGAACGAGAATATAAAAACTCTCTAAAGTATTTAGAAGTTTTTTTCTCAAAAAGTATTAATGATTGCTAGATCTCTCATGCCTTTATATAGCCTTTGAAATCCTAAGTCAACTCATATTAGGATTTCAATATATATATTAAATATATATAATCCTAATTTAACTTTAATTAGGATTTCAATATATATAAATTAAATATATATAATCCCATTTCAACTTAATTAGGATTTCAATATATATATTAAATATATATAATCCCAATTCAACTTTGATTAGGATTTCAATATATATATATATATATATATATATATATATTAAATTTATGTAATCCCAAATTAACTTAATTAGGATTTCAATATATATTAATATATAATCCTAATTCAACTTTAATTAGGATTTAAATATATATTAATTTAAATCAAATTATGTTATTTATATATTAAAAGAGTCATAATTACAATAATTATTTTCTTTTAATATTTATCCAATAGTTAAATTATTTATATATCAAATATATATTAATTTAACTAAATTCGTGTACAACAAATTTGTACATATATAATTCGTTTAATATATGCTCATTTCAACTATGGGTGTGACCCTGTAGGTTCATGTAAAGTTAGTAGTAAATATTAGAACATTTCTAATAATACAAACAATGAGTGACATCTAGCAATATGTCATTGTCACCTAAGTTACAAGAAATCATGATTCGACATAACTTTTTCGTGATTAAATCTTTTTCATGTATTACATCCTTTTGTCCTTTATATCTAGATTGGACACAAGTCATGGAACAATCACACTTGCATAGTCCATCTAATATTTTTTTTATATCTTGAGTAGACTATTATAAACGAATAACTATGATATCTCATATCAACTTATTCGAGCATGGCCATGCATTTCTAATCTCACTCAATCAAGTGGCCTTCGATATTACTCCTATTATGTAGGAGGGACAAATCATATCTTGATCAACGATATCCCACTACATAGATTGTGACATATCCAATATCAGTCTTTATAGAGTAGTCAATTACGATACACGTTTGACTATATCAAAATATGTCACTCACGATGTTGAAATAATGATGATCTCAAGTCTGAGGATCATACATGTAGTTATCACTATGAGCAATGTTGTGACTATCACATAATAATCCAAGAAACATGCTCATAACGGGTCAGTCTAGTATGTCGTTCTCTAACACATACTTATGTATTGATTTTGACATCTCCAAGTCAATGACAACACTTTGTCATCAATCAACTACATATTAGTCTTAATGCATTATTGTTGTCCATTCCCACAATAATACTCGACTAAGGACATTTATGAATAATCATATTATTCTAAGGACTTTATTATTATTCAGTTTATTTATGCACGCAGAATTGTAATTAATAATAATAATGACAATTCCTCTTTATGAATAAACAAGGTAAAAACAAATTTCATTTACAATCATCTCATGATTGATCTTTGGGCATACTCTAACACATAGGTGGATGAGGAGGTAAATCGTCAGACTCACGAATAGAGGAGTCATAATCACCTTTAATACAATAAAAAATAACTCAAGTCAAACCCAATAATCAATGATCTTCAAAATACTAAGTAAAAATAAGGGTAAACTACACGGTGGTCGCCCAACTATCACTTTTCTCCTGTTTTGGATACCTAATTAATTTTTTCGTCAAAACCCTCACAAACATTTTGTTTCATTATCATTTTGGTCATCAACAGTTAAAAAATTAACAGAGATGGTGACGTGCCATGGGATAATAACACGTTTAGTCCTAAAACTTGTACATTATATTAATTAGATCCTAATTCAAAATAACTCATCAAATATATGGGCCAAACCCCAAATTTCCCATTTTTGAGTTATGAGTAAGCTGCAAATTACTTGATTGGTCAACCAAACCCGTCAGGTCCTTCCTCTAAACTCAATTCTATATGGACTGCCTTGGTCGCAGAGGATCGTTCTTAGCTTGCCTTGGCTCTGAGATGGTCACGCAGTTGTCTCAAAGACTCCCCCATTCTTTTTCTTTTTTTTTGTTGAATTCAGATTACACAAAATATTATCAGAGAAAGAGTTTGCAACATCAACTTTTCATTCTCCTTGTAATTTGTTCTATCAAATATCCTTGTTTTCTTTATTATTTCTACTCAAATAAATTTAAACTCCAATTAGCTCATACAACATACTGCAACAAGTAAAAACAATCAATGGTAAAATAAAACCAAACTCAACTATCGAGTCCCCCTCCCAGCATCAATGTTTGTCTCAGATATAAAGCTTTAATTATAAATGGGAATGCACCAAACCCAACAACCAAAAGTGCAGCCACATCAATCCTGATCATGTGCCACTTCTATTCCATTTCTCAAGCAACCAAGCCAAATGGCTTTTCCAGTGTTGCTGTTGGTGATGCATTAACAGTGCTCCTTTTACAAGTTTTCTTAACTCTCGTAAGTGGCATCTCTTTCATCCAGCTACGAGTATATGCCCTTTCACATTGCATCATAATATTTTAATGTATAGTAAATTTCGTGTTTGAATTTAATCTATGATTTATGAATAATTTTATTCTTTTATCATTGAAGGTGTAAATAATTTAATATATATGATATTTGTTAGGAATTTGGTAGGCGGCAAAATAACCAAAGCGATAACAACATAGATCAAGACATGCACAGGAGACAAGATTTAACGTGGTTCAGCATAGCCTACCTCCACGGACGAGAGAAACGAACAATCACTAATAACGTAGAGAACCCGAAGAGTACAAATACATGATAACCCATGTAATCCCAAAACCCGGTGTACAAATCCCATGACTCAGTGGAACCAAAACACTCTTCCCAACATCCCTACAATACCCATCTCTACAACGTAGGCACAATAGTTGTAGAGATCCTAAAAGTGATTACATCTCTCCAGAGCAATTCCACATCTCTCTCATTCTCTTGTTCTCTCATAATTCAAAAGGTTAAACCTAGTCATATTTATAGACCTAAATACTTGGTCACCAAGAAACCTTATTCAATAAGATCTCTACCTAGAATAGATATTTACACATTAAAGTAAATCCTAATTACCAAGTAATCTTCAACCACTTGAATTAAAATAAAACCCAACTTAATTACCAATTAGAATTTGAGTCAAAATATAAAACTATTTAGTTTAGCTTTGATATTAATTTACTTAATTGTTTAAAAGAAAATGGAAAATTTGGGCATATTTGATGAGTTATTTTGAATTGGGACCTAATTAATATAATGTACAGGTTTTAGGACAAAAAGTGTTAGTATCCCATGACACATCACCATCTTTGTTGATTTTGTAACGGCCGATGACCAAAATTGTAACAAAACAAAATATTAGTGAAGATTTTGACGAAAAATGGGTGACCAAAACAGAAAAAATGTTATAGTTCACCCGTATAGTTTACCCTAAAAATAAGTAAATAGTAAAATGGGATCCTCAGTCAGCATTTGGTTCGGGTTGAATATGAGACTCGGATCAAGGGTCAAGTAGGAGTTACGATTTGGGTTGGAAAAATTTAAACAAGTTGGATATGGAACGAGTCACGAGTCATATTGATTCAAAAGGTTGAGACTCTAAATTGCCCACTGAGGCATATACATATACGCATGCATGATTACTCGAAACATGATCTTACTTAAAAACATATATTATGATACGTACCAATAATAGTGTGTATATTATGATAGTTAAAAACATGATTACTCGAAACATGATCTTACTTAAAAACATGGTAGATTTTGTGAGAATGCATTTGAATTTATGGAAACCAAATTCATAATAAATAAAACTTACTATCATTTATTATTAACCTTCAAAAAGTAAACATGAAGATTGTCTCATGAAGAATGAAGATTGTTCCTTATTGACAATTTAAAAGTCAAAATTTTTACACTTTGACTATAAATATTTTAGTAATTAAATTTTACAAAATAATTAAATTTAATAATTCTAAAGTGATGAAGGGAGAATGAGAGCACTGTCGTGTGAGCGTGGGGACGATTGAAGGCTTTGAGAGGAAGAGACAGAGGCGGGAGAAAGGAGTGGCGCTGGTGGGAGAAGGGAATGAGTTAAGGTTTTAGGGAATAAAAAAGGATAGGTAACGGAACATAATACCTACTCCGTCTTATTTAATGTCTAATATTGACTTTTTTGTCAATTTTTTTTTAATTTTAACTCATTATTGCTTTAAATTTATTATTGATAAAAATATGAAAAAATTGATTTAGAAACCTTAAATCGAGTACTTTAAAACTATACATTTTATAAAATTTAATTAATTAAAATAGTTAAAATGATCATGGTTAAAGTTGAAAAAATTTGACTTTTAAAAAGTCAATACTAAACATATTCAATGAGATAGTATTCAATGTGATAGAGAGGGTATATATCTAAGTTAAAAATAAAAAAGGTAAACTGAAGACGCACCCTTTAATCAGTTATGCTTTTGCTTTTTGGCCCAAAATCTTTAAGATTTAACAGAATGACCTCAACTTTTAGGAAAGTGCAATTTAGTCCTCAAATCTAGGGTTCACCAATTTGGAAAAATCCACAAAAAATCGAGTTTAAGATTTAGGAATTTTCAAAACTAGAGTTTTTGATTTGGGGCCAAGTGACATTACCGCCACTAAAGATTTCCTAATTCACTACTATGAATTTTTGCCTTTAAGGATAAAGAGTAACCTTACAACCGTTATCTTTTCAATGGCTAATATAGAACTACTCTAGTTTTTCTAAGGCTAAACTAGAATCTCTCCCTTTTACAAGCTTTGATTTTGTGTAAACAAAAAAACGTCTCAATATGAGTGTTTATAAAGATTTAAGCTCACAAACAAAGAGTACTAAGAATATACATTAAAAGTACTTTATACAAATATTTTAAATACAAGAGAAATAAGGAAATAATGATTTAAGGACTATTTATCATGATCATTAAGCTTGGATAGTTTCTTTAACCATCTTTAAGTGTCATTGGCTTGCTTTTATAGTGTGGGATGAGATTCTAGCCGTATATGACTGTTGGGGAATGTTTGGAGCCGTCGGAGGGTGATTTTCCTTCATTAAAACCAATTCTGACCAGTGGGTATCAATACCCGAAAGTGGGTATCGATACATGCAGAATATTAAATAAAACTAGCCATTGAAGGATCATGGTATCGGTACTCAAAGGCTAAGTATCGATACGGATACTTGGGTACCAATACTGAAGGGGTGTACCGGTACCAAAACTCCTTACTAGAATTTTTGAAAAACCTTGCGTATCGATGCTCGACAAAATAGTATTGACGCGAGTGCCTCGGTGTCTGTACCAGAGATAGGTACCTATAATGAAATATTGCTTTTGACACTTGAGAATATTGGAAATATTGGTATAAGTAAAAAAAATACTTAGAAAACATTTTAAACAAAATATTTAAGTTATTTGGGTTTTAATTCTTTTTGTAATATATGAATAAGTCCAAAAACATTTTTCACTCAAATTGTTATATCAAAATATTTATCTCAACAATCTCCCCTTTTTTATATAACAAAACACCTTTAAAAATGTTTTTGAAAAAGCTCCCCTTAGAAAAATAATATTTTGGAAAATATTTAAGCTTCACTTTTCTTTTAGAAATTGAATTTTACTTTTCTTTCCCCTTTTTGTTTGATCAAAAATAATTCAAACTAAGTTTGATATCAAAAGTTAGTACAAAATAACAAAGGCGAGTAAGATAAATCTTTTGAAAATTTGAAAAGTAAAAGCTCCCCTTGGTAAAGATATTCCATTTAAGATTTGGCTCAAAACACCTTAACACTTAAAAGAAATTGAATTTCAATATAGGATGAAAAAAGATTTAAGAGCATATGAAATTCAATGAATCCAAAACTTTTCAAAAACTTTATGCAATAATATGAACGAAACATGTTAAGAAACACATGCATAAAACACTACATAATGTCATGCTTAAAAAAGCAAATATGCAAGAACATTTAAAATATCAAAATAGGCAACCAAATATATATAATCAAAGAGGTTAAAGGTTACCCATCTTTCTTCACTTGTGTGACTAGAGCATTCCAATATCTTTTCTTTTCTTACCATTGCTCCAACACACCTACAAGAGAAAATCATTTGATTTTTGGTATCCAAATTACTTTGGATCCATTAACATTAGTTTCAATGTCTGTAGTTCCCTTAGAAACCAATATTTGTCTAATCCTATAAGATTTTATTTTCTTAATTGGACAAGTATCTAAAGAATGACCATGATAATGACAATGTGAGCATTTTGTCATTTTTAACTTTGATGAATTATCAACAATGATTTGTTTTTTATTAAGCTTTAAAGCTTAATTTTTAAATTAACATTTTCTTTTTTCAAAAACTCCATTACTCATTTTTGAAAACTCTACATCCTTTTTCAAATTTTTATTTTGGTTTTCAATCTCTACTTTTGTTTTCGGAAGAAAATCATTTTTAAATTCAAGTTTCAAAATCATTTTGATGTATTCGGAATTCGTGGCCTTAAATTCAAAAGGTAAATCATCAAAAGCATGTTGTAACTCACTAAAAGATTATGAATTTAATTCATAGAGTTAGAAGATGCCTCGGGCTCTTCAAGAACCATTAAACATTCCACCTTTAGATTTGAAAGGAGGTTTGCAATTGATGGTTATCATCTTTCTTCTCTTCTCTCTTGTTACCATAGAGTTTCTCAAGCTTCTCCCACATATCTTTGGCACTTTTGCATGAGGAGACTCTTTTGGAAAGTTCTTTATTGAGACAACAAAGAAGAGTGTGTATAGACTTGGCATTTAGTTGTGTCTTCCTTGTGCCATTTGCACCCCTTTTCTTATTCTTCTTAGGAACTTCCATATGACCATCTTCGATTATTTCCCAAACATCAAAATCTAATGCTTGAATGAAATACTTCATGACACTTCTTCATTTGAAGTGTGAATCTTCTTTGAAGAGTGGAGGACACGTGATATAAAGACCTTATTCAAAATTATCATTGTTAACCCGCTAGCCATTTTCTTGGAACGATAGACTTCGAGCTTGATGATCTTTTTGTTAGAATAGCGTTAATCCAAGAACAATAAAACAGAAATATTGTATTGAAATATTGAATCGAACAGAACCAAAATAGATACAAATTGTCTAAAACAAATTAAATATAACAATATTAAATCATTTACTTGCAGTAGATAGAAAAATCGATTAGTAGGAAACGGATTGAGGCTTTCAGTTACGCAGTTTCTTTAAGAAAGATTTTCGGCCACTCCTATGGTGCTTGAGATCATTGATCGTCTGTCTTCTAGGATACAACAACTAGATGATTAGCAACAGTTGCACAGCTGTAAAGATCACAAACTATAACTTGCCTTCGTCTATCACCGAAAAACTACTTTTGAAATTCACAGAGTAAAACAATAGAGAAATCTCTGTGTTTTTAGTTTTGTTTAACCTAGTAGGTTAGCAAGGTATTTATAAGGGATTCTCATAGTGAACCATTGGAAATTTTGGACCTAATGGAAAATTTAATCAATGAGCCTTTAAAGAGAAATTGGCAAAATTACTGTTTTTATTAAAGGAACCTTTTAACATTATCCTTTTAATTCCAAAACATAATTTGGAAAAATTATTTGGGTTAAAATATCCCCAGACCCACAGAGGAACCGACTAGTTTGGACATGAGTGTTTCCCACGTCGTGCACTTCTGCACATTTACGACCCAACAATTGGTTCCACATTTTACTTAACAACGTTTAGATCAATTTCTCATTCAAAGCTCCAAAAATATCATTTTTTTTCAATAATCCCCCACATGAATGAAATTGATCATTTTATCAAAAACATTTTGACTCGATGTGGTGATAGATTCTACGATCAATAGTTGCACAAGATAGCTAGGTGTCCAACCTTGAACCTTCTTATGTGAAAGTATATTTACTTTACTGGCTGACCAATAGATGTGATGTCCTTGATCTGTTCTGACGTTTGTGTAAACAATGACATACTTCAAACAACTACCTCTCTAGCCAAGATATCAATTCTCATGGATATGCCCTTAATGTTAGAGTATGCCCAAAGACTAATCATGAGATGATTGTAACCACATATTTACTTTACCAGTTCTATTAAGGCATTGCCATTTATTATTTTCGGTTATATTTATGTGTTCTTATATATAAGCTGTATGATAATAAAGTCCATAGAATAATATGATTATTCTTAAAAGGTCCATAGCCAAATATTATCGTAGGCTTGGACAACGATAATACATTAAAGGCTATTGTGTAGTTGATTGATGGCAAAGTGTTCTCATTGCCATGGAGATGTCAAAATCAATACATGAGTATGTTTTAGAGAACAACATACTGGAATGACCCGCTATGAGCACGTTTCTTGGATTATTATGTGACAGTGTCAAACATGTTCATAGTGATGACTAATTGTATGATCCTTAGACTTGAGATCATTATTATCTCGACATCTATAGTCTCATGTTTTGATACAGTTAAAAGTGTGCCGTAACTGGTTGCATCATAAAGACTGATATTGGACATGCCACAATCTATGTAGTGAGATTTAGGTGATCAACATAGGATTTGTCCCTCCTACATAATATGAGTAATATCATAGGCCACTTGATCGAGTGAGACTAGAAACACATGGCCATGCTCGAATAAGCTGATATGAGATATCATAAATTATTCATTTGTTATAGTCTACTCAAGATATCAAGAAACATTAGATGGACTATACAAGTGTGACTATTCTATGACTTGTGTCCAATCTAGATATAAAGGAGAAAAGGATGTAATGCAAGAAAGAGAGTTAATCACATAGAGGTTATGTCGAATCATGACTTCTTGTAACCTAGGTGACAATGATACATTGCTAGACGTCACTCATTGTTTGTAATATTAGAATTGTTCTAATATTTACTACTAATGTTACAAGAACCTACAGGGTCACACCCTATGGTTTGATCAGACAAATGTTAAACGAATAATACACGTACAAAGTTGTTGTACATAAATGAAGATATAATTAAAATTTATGTGTATTTTGATATATATAGATTTTGATTATTCGAATTTAAAGTTCATATATATTTGATATATATAGAATTTAAATTATTCTAAATTTAAAGGATAAACATTATAGGAGAGTAATTAAATGTAATTATAACTCTTTAATGCATGAAATTCGAAAATAGTCAACAACTCTAATTCAAGTTGAATTAGGTTTATTTGTATTATAAAAGGAACATAAGGGTCTAGCAGCCACTTATGCTTTTCGCGAATTTCTCTAAACAGTTTAGAGAAGAAAATTATTTGCTTGCAACCGGGTGAACTGAGTATAGGTCGAGACATTTTCGTTGCGACTAAGGATTCGAAACGCGTGATCATGATTGCATCTTTGTTCTCTTCTACCTCTTTCCAGAAGAATTAAGGTAGCTTTCTGCATCTTTCTTCTCGATTTCGATTAATCGCACATGGATCACTGGTGAGATCGCCAAAATAATTTTTTCTGCTGCGCCATGGGGTATACCGCGGTCCGTACACTTAAAGCCATGGATATCTTCTGGTTCTACAAGAGTTTGAAAGAACTATGCCCAATAGTCTCCTTAAAGCGGCTCCATTTTACTCTTACATAGGTGACTTATGTTGCTTGGCTTACCAAAGAACACAATGGTCATTAAAAGCATTGCTTAGCCTAAACCACTTTGAACACTATTTACATCATAGGAACGAACTTGGGGATAAGAACCCTTACAGTGACCACACAGGTCTATGCAATTAAGTCATCCCTTTAAACCTAGTGTAGCGATGCCCCTGTCGCTAAAAAAAACCAAGTTTTTGAGGTGTTTATTGTCTTTCGGGTATTAAAATATTTATTCTGTAGGGCTTTGAAAACTGCGTTTTATTTAGAAATTGGAGTCGCCACCGGCCACTTAGGTAGGCCGTATACCATAAAACCAGAGATTCAAAAACTTTGGGTTCGGGAGTTGGTTACGGATGGGGAAGGATTAGCACCCCCATACCGCCCAAAATTGGTACTTTAATAATTACCGCTTTATTAATATTGAACTTTCTAGAATAAAGTGACGATTAATTTAAAATTCGGTTATATGTGCGAGTAAATTTTAAAGGCCCCGTTATCCGAGAATAAACGCCTAACCACCATCACTACACCTGATACTGGCCCCGTTTACGCTCGGATAAAAGGGCACCGCATTGAAAATTTATATTCCATTATGCAGCCTTAGCAAATAAAACATTATAAACAGATATTTACAAATACGTGGGATTAAAACATAAAAGCATAAATATAATATTATTAAAATGCAAAATGTATGGACAAAAGCAATGTAACATGTCCTAATAATAAAACAAAAATATAAATATAAACGTGCAACAAAGACATGCTTTAAAAAACTAAATTAATTAAATCTAACACGCTTAAACACATAAAGAAAACACCAATGCATGAATATGCTTGACATATACATATGACAAAGTGTGGTACTAAATCAACAAAATAATATGTAAACATAAAAACTAGAATTCAATATGTAACACAAAATATGTATACACAATATAAACACGTTATGACAAAATTAACAAATTTTCGTACTAACATATAACCTAGGAAACAAGGCAAACATAAAGAAACTAACACTTATTTTATCACAACCAAACTAAACTAAACATACGATAATACGAAAAAAATATATGAATAAACATGACTAAAACATATAAAAACATAAAGAAAGAAATAGACGTAAAAAACGAACATGATAATAGTTAATATGTAACATACTATGCAAAACAAATAAAAAACATACGATCGTGGTATGCAAATTAAATTAAACACAACATGTAAAATGAACACGTATATAATACGAACAAATAAAATGAACAAAACCCATGACAAAACACAAGATAGATATGGTATAGACACAACATGTAGATGAATATGATGCAACATAACATGTAAAAAATAGAGGACACAAAGACACAAAAAAACGTCAGAGGGACTAAAATAAAAAAGAAATGAAATCCGAAAACATAATTTAAAACAACCAAAGACGTAATTAGGGGTTTAATTAAAAACTGAATTAAACTCTCAATCACCTATTGTGAAATATAACCAAGAGGCACACTCAAAATGAAAATTTTAAAAACACGGTGGGATTGAGTATGCAATTTCCCTTTTAAAAAACTAATTTTGGTTAATTTAATGACTAAATTAAAAGCTTTCGAAAAGCCAGAGGGACGAGACTTGTAAATGTACCAAGGGGCAGGCTCCAGATGAAAAATTGAAAAACGCGGAGCCCCTTATGTGGTAATTAAACCATTTTTAAAAATTAAAACGCCTATAAAAAAGCTATATCAGATTCTTTTTCTTCCTTTTGGCCATTTTTGGTTCAAACCCTAAAATAAACACCCCATTTCCTCTATTTTTTTAAAACCTCAACACTCCCAAATTCAACCGATTTGGGATAAACCCAAATTCCGATAAGGCGCCGCCACATTGGCCGCCGTCCAACACCACCGGCAGCCGCTCACCGGCGGCAGAGAAACAACAAGAAAAAAACTCCAAAACGGCTCCTTTTTTATTTTAAAAAACCAAACTCGGTCCCTTTTTTCTCAAAACAAGCCCTATTTGTTTTAGATCTAAAAGAAACGAAACCCAAAATGTTTTTTTAAAACTCCTTTTAAAAGAAACCAAGACGAACTACCCCCCTTTTAACGCCGTCATCTCACTCTGATTCACCCATGCAAGGGCTTCTCACCCATGCGGACGGTGAAGGTAAACGCTCCCATGCTAGAAACATTTGTTCGTATTATATACGTGTTCATTTTACATGTTGTCTTTAATTTAATTTGCATACCACGTTCATATGTTAGTATGTTTTTTATTTGTTTTGCATAGTATGTTACATATTAACTATTATCATGTTCGTTTTTTACGTCCATTTCTTTCTTTATGTTTTTATATGTTTTAGTCAGGTTTATTCATATATTTTTTTTGCATTATCGTATGTTTAGTTTAGTTTGGTTGTGATAAAATAAGTGTTAGTTTCTTTATGTTTGCCTTGTTTCCTAGGTTACATGTTAGTACGAAAATTTGTTAATTTTGTCATAACGTGTTTATATTGTGTATACATATTTTGTGTTACATATTGAATTCTAGTTTTTATGTTTACATATTATTTTGTTGATTTAGTACCACACTTTGTCATATGTATATGTCATGCATATTCTTGCATTGGTGTTTTCTTTATGTGTTTAAGCGTGTTAGATTTAATTAATTTAGTTTTTGGAAGCATGTCTTTGTTGCACGTTTATATTTATATTTTTGTTTTATTATTAGGACATGTTACATTGCTTTTGTCCATACAATTTGCATTTTAATAATATTATATTTATGCTTTTACGTTTTTAATCCCACGTATTTGTAAATATCTGTTTATAATGTTTTATTTGCTAAGGTTGCATAATGGAATATAAATTGTAAATGCGGTGCCCTTTTATCCGAGCGTAAACGGGGCCAGTATCAGGCGTAGTGATGGTGGTTAGGCATTTATTCTCGGATAACGGGGCCTTTAAAATTTACTTGCACATATAACCGAATTTTAAATTAATCGTCACTTTATTTCGGAAAGTTTAATATTAATAAAGCGGTAATTATTAAAGTACCAATTTTGGGCGGTGTGGGGGTGCTAATCCTTCCCCATCCGTAACCGACTCCCGAACCCAAAGTTTTTGAATCTCTGGTTTTATGGTGTTCGGCCTACCTAAGTGGCTGGTGTCGACTCCAATTTCTAAATAAAACGCGATTCTCAAAACCCCACAGAATAAATATTTTAATACCCGAAAGACAATAAACACCTCGAAAACTCGGTTTTTTTTAGCGACAGGGGCATCGCTACACCTAGATCTTGGGATCTCTTGTCAACTAGGTAGGGTTTTTCTTCACAAAGCGCCTTAAATTTCCCTTGGCTTTAGTTACATTCCTTTCGATGTTTTCTCAACTTGATCTCGATTTTAACCTTTTGGTTAGTGGATCTACAACGTTATCCTTTGATCTTATAAAATCAATAGAGATAACTCTATTTAAGATCAATTTTCTAATGGTATTGCGTCGATGACACATATGTTTCAACTTACCATTATACATAAAGTTTCATGCTTGATTATCACAATGTATACATATTATGGGAACATGCTTTGGACATTCAGGAATATCCTCCAAGAAATTTCGAAGCCATTAAGCTTCTTCTCTAGACTTGTCTAGAGTTACGAACTCAGTTTCCATTGTGGATCTAGTTGTAACGTTGGTCTTGAGGATTTCCATGACATAGCTTCACTTTTCAATGTGAAACATATTCATGTGTGCCTTTGATATCATGAATATAAGATATCCAACTAGCATCAAAGAATCCTTCTAAATAGTAGGATCTCTGGAATAATGTAGTTCATATTCCTGAGTGTATATGACATATCTCATATCTCTCACAGTTGTTTTTTAGAGGTTTGACCCTAAATTGCTTGTAAATCTGCTCAAACTACTTATAGTGAAAGCCATATATGGTCTAGTACAGTTTATGACCCTTGCATATTTCATTTGGTCAACGTTTTGACCTTTGTTTTTGGACAAATATTGGCTCATAGTCATTGGAGTTCTGGCTATGCTAGAAACATCCTTGCATATCTCTCAACCACGATCGATTTTTATTATATTATAGTTCACTTCATCCTATGGCATGCCAACTATATCCAAATGTTTTCTCATCATGTCATATAGCCAATATATCATTTACAAAACATTTACTCACTTTTTTACAATGCATTATACAAAACCACCACATATGCAAATCACATTGCCAAAGCAATAACACCATTCCCTACCGGAATGAAAACCAATGCTCACTAGCATTTCTTATACTTTTAAACCCCATATATATGTACTTAAAATCATGCATTTCTAGTAACTAAATCAAACCATGTTTACGACCAAAACATGAATTGCACATGCTCATATCCGAACCGATATTAAAGAGCAAAAGAGGGAAAACTTACTTATGATCTTAGGTAAGTGTTTCAAACTTATTCTAAACTCCCAACAACCTTTATTAAACCTTTTAAAGGTGTTTAAACCAGTTTCTACTCACTGATACACCTCGCCTTGCTCGCCAATGCGAATCGAGCCTCCGGCAAGCAACAAACAACGTCAAGCTTTGTAACCAATTAATGTAACCTGGCTCTAATACCAACAATCACTGTTTAGTTCAAACATCACCAATTAATCAAACAACAACACCCCACTTTTCGTAACCTGGCTCTGATACCAACAAATGTAACCCCCTCGACCTAGCTTAGATGCCCAACCGAATCGAGAGAACTACATTAGGTTTGCCGAAGCAAACTATAGAAAGATTTTGAAAATTGGTCCATTTTTTACCTTGTCTAGATGCATATTATTAAACCTAAGTGTACATACTTGCAGTGGGTGAATTTTCAAAGGAAACGGACCACGGAAAGACATTCAATTGCATAACATACATTTTAAGGACTAAAATGCAAATCTGATAAATTTAAGGACAGAAACTAAAATTAAGGTTACCAATCCTCAATTAGTCCAATTACAAGCTTCCATGTCAAATTTCAGGTCAAAACGATCATCCAAACTCATACAATTGCATTCACAAAACTCAGGGACTAAAAATAAAGGAAACAAAAACTTCCAAATATTCCAAAATAACAGAATTAACTGCAGCCGTACCGGTATGCTTGGAGGTCTTTCGGTACGCCTTAATAATTTCCAAAACCCAGATTCTAGTAACTTAAACTCGTTCCGATACGCCCACGCTTATCGAAATGCCCTTCATAAAATCCCTATACCGTATCAAAACACCATCTTGAGTACCGAAACACTGGTCAAATTTGCCTAGGCTCGTACCGAAATGCTTGCCCGCGTACCGGTATGCTAAGCCTGAAATGGCTTGCTAGTATCGGAATAGGGTCATCTGTACCGGTACGCCTGGACTTGTAATGTTCCAAATTGTTATCTAAACATATTTTAACGATAACCAAAATGCTCTAACATGCTTCAAACACTTATACAACATTACTAGCATACATTCCTAACTAAAACAATACAGAACCAACAACATTACATGGCATATTAGGCACTTTTAAGGCATACACACCATGCTTACACATCTAAAGTGTAACCCCCTCAACTCGGCCTAGTCGCAAGACCGAACCGAGCAAGCTACATTAGGTTTACCAAAGTAAACTGGGTGAGAACTCAACCTAATCGGGCATCAAATCGATATCTAATTGGACACAACTGCAATCTAGGGACTAAATTTCAATTTTAGCAATATACATGGACTTTACCAAATTTTATGTTACCATCCTTTAATTATATATATTCCATGCTTACATTTTGAAAATCAACTTAATACGATCATCCATACTCATTCAATTGATAAAACAAGATCCAAGGACTAAAATGAAAGAAACCAAAACTACCTTTCCATGACATTAACAGATTTAACTGCCTCTGTATCGATACGCAAAGGATCGTATCGATACGAAATTGCAACTCGTTCCGGTACACCAAGCACCGTACCGGTACGCCACTTCAAATAAAAAAATCCCATTTATTTTTTTAAATCACAGTATCGATATGGTCATATAGTGTTTCGGTACACGGGCTCATTCCAAAAAGGTGAGATTCCAGTAACCATAAAGCGTATCAGAATGCCTATACCCGTTATAACACCATTTTCCCGCATCCGTACATCGGCTACGAGTCGAAAATGTTACAACTTCTTTAATCCAAAAATCAGGGTAATTTAACATTTTCAGAAAACTTCCCGATGATCACCCAACCTAAAATTTCTCTAGCCCAAGCAAGCTTAACTTTATTTACAATTGACTTAAATTATTTGTTAGAGTTCCAATCATAAATCAATTATCTTAGCATGCAACTCATCACATGAGTTTACTCTTAATTTTGAATCTTTCTAGAAATACCAAAAATCATGAAACCAGAACAAACTTTAAAGGCCAATCACACTCAAATAGGTTAAACAAGTATACATGCCGCTATAAAAATCCAACCTTAATTAGGATGTCATTACTGTGATTACCTGTTAAGCTTTCCCATACTGATGTAACGCTCTTCTCACTCTCAACTTGATTTACCTACGTGTGTACAATCAAACACACGCTAAGTACGAACTTAGTGAGGCATAAGATAAAAATATATATAAAATACTTTGTAATGCATGATACTTTCAAAAACAACATGATAATCATATAATCTGTAATGCAGGAATATATGTATATAAGATCATATAGTTGTACTGTGTAATCATATAGCCCAAGGTAAATATCAAGTGATTAATATATGAGTCGTGTACATTTTAGTACTATCCTTTCTATCGACACAATGAAGTATTGGGAACATATCAATACAATGAACTGTCGCGATCATATCAACACAATAAAGTGTTGCCATATCAACACAATGAAGTGTTGCAAACTTTCAACGTCGTATACTGTCGACACAATGAAGTGTCAGATACAGTGTGACTCTTATGGTATACCACTATATTGTCCAACTCAATATTATACTACCAAGGGCAACTTTAAAAATCAATTCCTGCAAAATGGCAAGCAACCCATATTCAATTTATATCATGTAAAACATATCATATTAGAGTAGTTCATACTCCAATATGTTCTATACAATTCACATTGTGCATGCCATTTAAAAACTATATAAGTAGCTTGCCATATATATCATGCTATAAACCATTTGTAAGCATAAAGATATTCCATGATCTTTAAATCAATAAATAATGAATCATGCAAAACATATTATGCTATATAAAGATATTTACCTTTTACGTTGACTTATCACAAGTCTCCCTATAAAAATGTATGTCAACAAACATACATTTCAATACATGTATGCACTCACCTAGGCCATTTGTTAGCATGCCTCACTAAATTCTACTCGATCCTTTCCTTTATAGAACCTTGAACCTTCTTTGATTCGGCCTTTACTTCATTAATCACATTAATAAGATAAAATATTTGTTAGATTCAAATCTAACAATACCTTAAACACGCTGTCTAATATAATCATTCGAATATAAAATTTTCTCATATTTTCTTTTCTTTCTTATATTGTTCAAAAACTCATTATGGTCCCTAGTGACCAATTTGAACTTCCAATAATTCTTCCGAGCTTGCTAACTCTCATTTAAATACAAAATATTTCAAACTCCATTTTCTGACAGCTTGCGCTACCTTCAAAGATTTGCTTATACCGGGCAGAATACATACCGGATCTTAATTTCCTTTATACTGGAAAAACTAGATTCGATAACGGTTCTAACGATATAAGCCACATAAATTAATAAAATCTAAAAAAATTATGAAAATTCTTCAAACTCCCGTCACAGTGCTGTTTTGACAGAAACTGCTTTGTAAATTTTCTGACCTCCATTCGATTAAAAATTCATATCTTCTAACCCGGAACTCGAAATTAGTTTCTGTTTGTTGGAAACGAAACTAGGCGAACACATCTTTACAACGGTATAAAATTTATCATCTAACCATTGTTTTAGAATTTATGGTGAATTTTCAAAGTCACTGCCAAAATTCAATCTTCTTCAAAGCTTTCCATAATAAACATCTAATTTCTACTAACTTCTTCTTATTTTTCTACTTATCAATTTAGTCTCATCACTTGCTTCAAACTACCAATTCACCATCTTCTTCATCAAATAATTATTCAAAATAATTCCCTCTAGTTTTCTTTCTTTTCCTAAAATAGTCACTAAAATGCAAAGGTAAGGATTTAAACTTCTTAACTTTGCACTTTAGTCCTCAAATCAACACTACTACCTTAATTCGATTATTTTAACTAAAAATCAGATTTAATCCCCATCCAAGACTTCCTTTCCTATTTGGTCACTTGATTTTGACAATTTGTCAAAATGGTCCCTAATTCGATTCAACATCGGTTTAGCATTATAACATCAATTTCACATCTCCAACATCATTAATTACATAAATATACTCCAAATTCATAAAATTCAGATTTGGTCCCTTAACTTTGAAGCTTGCCGAATTGGTCCCTATAAGTTTTAACTTAGGGTTTTGCTTCCAAACAACAAATCAAGATTACTAGATCATTAATCCAATATCACAAACCCTAAGTTAGCCTTAAATCCATAAACCTTAATCTTCTCCATAGAAACCAAAATATGTAGGGTTTAAATCCTAACTCAATAACATGATTTTAACATCATATAAGCTTGATTCCAACTTAAATTCAACCATGGAATCATAAAATTTCAAAAACCCCAATTTTGTTCATAAACCCTAATTTCCTTCTAATGTAAAATTTTCATAAATCAAGCATGTATTCCATGAATTAAATACATTAAAAGATAGAGCTTGAAGAGTAGAAAAACTTTGCAGTTCGAAAGGTTACTTGAAAATCGAGTTTCGGGGCTTGAATCGAGCTTGGAAAATTTCTCCCTTTTCTACCCATATTTTCTAAAATATGAAAAAATGATGAAGGCTTCATCTTTTTCCTTTTAATTTTAAATCTCTTTAATTATGCCACTTGTAATATATAAATGAATTTTAAATTCATTCAAATAGGGAAATTACAAAAATGCCCATTTATCCAACGGTTGAGATTGATTTTATCATCAATCAAGGGCCAAGATTTAAACTTCAAATTTCTTCTTCCAAAAATATCCCTTGTAAATTCAAATATTTCAAAATTGTCATCCCTGCCAAATGACCAATTTGCCCTCCAACTAGTCTTTATTTACTAGTTTGCTTCAAAATTGCCATTCCATTAAAGTCTAACTAAATTAGTTTCTATTCAATCGGCCACTATTCCATAAATATCATTTTATGATTTTCCATGGATTATGGAATAGCCTCTGAAATTTCAATTCAATTCGATTTTCTGATATTCACAAAATACTTCTACTACGATTTTACCTTTACCGAGCTATCGGATCTATTCCAAAAATTCTATATTTCCATAATATTCCTCATATCATCATCCTTCATCCAATGACCTAAATTTAATCTGGAATTAGTAGTTTACCAACTCTACCCTTATGATTTTCCAAAATTACGATCTTGCCATTTTTATCCAACGGCTCGTATTTAGCATGGAAAATCAACTTAAATCCAAGGGTTCATATTCTTCCAACACAAAGAAAATATCTTAGTAATGTATAATGAAATAATAAAACTTGGCTTATCATCCTTCAAAATATCCTAGATATTCGATTCGATCCGATTATCCGAATATTCTTTCAAACTTTATCGCTTTATAGCCATAATACAAACTCCGTACGAAAAATCCGAGTAACAAGAAAACGTCATTCTTAGGGGTAAACTATTCATTTACGGTGTTAAAATACACAAATTTTGAAAATTACACTTTGTCCCTGAACTTTTCCAAAGTTTACACTTTAACCTCTAAACTTTCAAAATTTACATTCTTGTCACTAACCAAAAATTTGGGATATTACAATTCTCCCCCCTTAAGAAAATTCGTCCTCGAAATTTCAACACATACTTGGTTCAAAAATTGAGGAAATTTTTTTCTCATATCTTTTTCTCTTTCCCAAGTCACTTTTTGACTTCATAATTTCATCAAAGAACTTTAACAAGCGAGATTATTTTATTTCTTAATCCTTTGACTCCATGTGCTAATATCTTTACCGATTCTTCCTCATAAATCAAATCCGGTTGAATCTCTATTCCCTCTGAGGTAATGATATGTAAAGGATCTAATTGATACTTCTTGAACATCAATACATGAAATACATTATGAATCTTGTCCATTTCCAGAGGTAAGTCTAACTAATAAGCCACTAGACCAACCCTTTTTACAATCTTATATGACCCAAAGAATCTCGAACTTAGCTTCCCTTTTTGGTCCAAACCATAACACCTTCTTCCATGGTGAAACTTTTACAGAATACTCTATCCTTAATTTCATATAAATATATTTTCTTTCAAGATCAGCAGATAATATCCACCATTCTAAAGAAATTCTAAATTACTTCGAACCATTCATACTTGATTCTCCACATCCCAAACTGAATCTAATCAAATTCAATCACCTCTTAGTTTTCTTTTCTTCATCCTCGGGTATATAAATCACTTCCATGATAACATGTACATCCTTTAGACCTAACATCGAATTCTTTAATTTTTTTTCTTTTTCACCTTACTGAATTCTTTCCAGGCATATCTTATCTTTTATCTATAAATCTTTGATCTGATTTTGTCATAGTAGACTCGAGCTGAGGTTGTGTATTCGATACACTATTTTCCTCCAGAAATAATTAAGCATTTAATGCTTATAAGGCAAAGAGTGACTTTTGGCTAAATACATCAATTGATTTTTTAGCCTTATTACATCACTACACATCCCAACCTATTATGGGACGTATTATTGAATAAGGTGGAATCCTTATTAGATTCATAATGCACTAATACTAGTGCTACTATCAAATCTTCCTTTATTGGTAATAATATAATCGTAATTTAACCTTAGAGGAACATTACTGCTTCTTTAACTAACATCACTGAAGCTTCCTCAAGTGATATACCAAATCGTATAAAACCTTCATCACATTGTTTAGCTTTCTCAATCTAGTAAGAGCCATTCTGTAGAGTGTAATCAATATAAGTTCAATATTGGATTAAATCCAATCCTAAACTTAGCCTCTCGATTAAGTATCAAGCCTGACGGCTCCTCTTAGGCAACCTATTTAAAACTCATAAATAATAAGAATACTCTCCCAGCTTACCCTTGATGCTCAGTATCCATAACATAAGTTAAATCATTTTCATATTGATAACAAATTCCAATAAAAAATCTGTATACTCATGCATACCCATTATTACCATACTCACATGATTGGTTTTGTGGTTTTCTTAAATCTCCAACATTAATTATAAATGTCATAGAGTTCCTAATTTTCCTTGTCTTGATCTCTTAGCAGAACTATGTAATAAATTCATCTTGGTATTTTTGCTGGAAATCCTCACCACTTTTTAGAAGTGGTGAAATGAATAATAATTCACTATTCCTCTTTACGAGCTATAACCTCTATTTAGATATTTTCTCATTCTGAACTCTTTCCATTGCATTCAGCATAATTTACTACTTCATAAAATTTTTAAATTCATAGGGCAGTCAGTACTTCTATGTGCCTGACCTCTAACCCTCTATGAACTGTCATAGCAGGCTCTCCTTCTGTCTGTAGGAAGCAGTTTAGAAATAATTCAAATCAGTTTATTAAACTTGCACTCATACCCGTAAATAATCCAATTGCCTTAATTAAGATGCAAGAAACTCCATTGCATCTCTAGGATAAACTTTGTTACGGAACACTCAAAGAAAGAACTTCTAGCTAATAGACTTTTGAGTATGTACCGCAACATTACTTTATCAAAAACTGGTCTAATCCTTTTCAGATGAGATAATACCTTTTCTTTTTAGTCTCCTCTGATCATCAATACAGAGTACCTTCAACCTAACCTTCATATCCTTAAACCATAGATTAACAATCATAGGATCTCTGTCAATGTCTCTTTGAAAATCTAGTGTGTCAGAACTCTAATTTCTTTTGCAATCAGTGCCTAAACAGGCTGATTCATGATCAAATCTAATGTCTGGAAGAAAAATCTTAATCCAGAACATACACATCATGTTACTCTGGTGCCTCTGCACCATGCTAAGTTGAGGGTAGAATATTATCATTAACCTTATCACTCTTGTGAATCTCTTATTGATTTACTTGCCTGAACACCTGACACAATTCTTTTACCCTCACACCTTGGAATTTAACGTTATTATTATAATAATATAAGGAATTGGATTCATTCCAACAAGTAAAATCATCAGTAATTCTGACATCCTAGTGGCATGTATACACTTTGACCTTTACCATACTTCGTTTAACTCCAGAACCGGCTAAACCTATAGCTCTGATACTAATAAATGTAACACCCCTTTCCCGTACCCATACACCGGGTATGAGTCAGAAATGTTACAACTTCTTTAATCCAAAAATTAGGGTAATTTAACATTTTCAAAAAACTTCCCGATGGTCACCCATCCTAAAATTTCTCTAGCCCAAACACGCTTAACTTTATTTAAAATTGACTTAAACTATTTGTTCGAGTTCCAATCATAAATCAATTATCTTAACATGCAACTCATCACCTGAGTTTACTCTTAATTTTGAATCTTTCTAGAAATACCAATTATCATGAAACCAAAACGAACTTTAAAGGCCAATCACACTCAAATAGGTTAAACAAGTATACATGCCACTATAAAAATCCAACCTTAATTAGGATGTCATTATTGTGATTACCTGTTGAGCTTTCCCATATTAATGCAATGCTCTTCTCACTCTCAACTTGATTTACCTACGTGTGTACAATCAAACACACGCTAAGTACGAACTTAGTGAGGCATAAGATAAGAACATATATAAAATACTTTGTAATTTCAAAAACAACATGATAATCATTAAATCATATAATATGTAATGCAGAAATATTTGTATATAAGATCATATAGTTGTACTGTGTAATCATATAGCCCAAGGTAAATATCAAGTGAAAAATATACGAGTCATGTAAATTTTAGTACTATACTTTCTATCGACACAATGAAGTATCGGGAACATATCAACGCAATGAAGTGTTGCGGTCATATCAACACAACGAAGTGTTGCAAACTTTCGACGTCGTATACTGTCGACACAATGAAGTGTCAGATACAGTGTGACTCTTATGGTATACCACTATATTGTCCAACTCAATATTATACTACCAAGGGCAACTTTAAAAAATCAATTCCTGCAAAATGGCAAGCAACTCATATCCAATTTATATCATGTAAAACATATCATATTAGAGTAGTTCATACTCCAATATGTTTTATACAATTCACATTGTGCATGCCATTTAAAAACTATATAAGTAGCTTGTCATATATATCATCTTATAAACCATTTGTAAGCATAAAGATATTCCATGATCTTTAAATTAGTAAAATAATGTATCATACAAAACATATTATGCTATATAGAAATATTTACCTTTTAGGTTGACTTATCACAAGTCTCCCTATAAAAATGTATGTCAACAAACATACATTTCAATACATGTATGCACTCAGCTGGGCCATTTGTTAGCATGCCTCACTAAATTCTATTTGATCATTTCCTTTATAGAACCTCGAGCCTTCTTCGATTCGTCCTTGACTTCATTAATCACATGAATAAGATAAAATATTTGTTAGATTCAAATCTAACAATACCTTAAACACGCTATCTAATATAAGCATTCGAATATAAAATTTCCACATATTTTTCCTTTCTTCCTTGTATTGTTCAGAAACTTATTATGGTCCCTAGTGACCAATTTGAACTTCCAATAATTCTTCTGAGCTTGCTAACTCACATTTAGATACAAAATATTTCAAATTCCATTTTCTGACAGCTTGCGCTACCTTCAAAGATTTGCTTATACCGGGCAGAATACATATCAGATCTTAATTTCCTTTATAATGGAAAAACTAGATTCAATAAAAGTTCTAACGGTATAAGCCACATAAATTAATAAAACCTAAAAAAATTATGAAAATTCTTCAAACTCCCGTCACAGTGTTGTTTTGATAGAAACTGCTCTGTAAATTTTATGACCTTCATTCGATTAAAAATTCATATCTTCTAACTCGAAACTCGAAATTAGTTTCTATTTGTTGGAAACGAAACTAGGCGAACACATATTTACAACGGTATAAAATTCATCATCTAACAATTTTTTTAGAATTTATGGTGAATTTTGAAAGTCACTGCCAAAATTCAATCTTCTTCAAAGCTTTCCATAATAAACATCTAATTCCTACTAACTTCTTCTTATTTTTGTACTTATCAATTTAGTCCCATCACTTGCTTCAAACTACCAATTCATCATCTTCTTCATCAAATAATTATTCAAAATAATTCCCTCTAATTTTCTTTCTTTGCCTAAAATAGTCACTAAAATGCAAAGTTAAGGATTTAAACTTCTGAACTTTGCACTTTAGTCCTCAAATCAACACTACTACCTTAATTCGATTATTTTAACTAAAAATCAGATTTAATCCCCATCCAAGAATATGAGTTTTAACTTAGGGTTTTGCTTCCAAACAACAAATCAAGCTTACTAGAACATTAATCCAACATCAAAAACCCTAAGTTAGACTTAAATCCATAAACCCTAATCTTCTCCATACAAACCAAAATATGTAGGGTTTAAATCCTAACTCAATAACATGCTTTAACATCATATAAGCTTAATTCCAACTTAAATTCAACTATGGAATCATAAAATTTCAAAAGCCACAATTTTGTTCATAAACCCTAATTTCCTTCTAATGTAAAATTTCCATCAATCAAGCATGTATTCCATGAATTAAATACATCAAAAGATAGAGCTTGAAGAGTAGAACAACTTTGCAGTTCGAAAGGTTACCTGAAAATCGAGTTTCGGGGCTTGAATCGAGCTTGGAAATTTTCTCCCTTTTCTACCCATATTTTTGAAAATATGAAAGATAAAGAAGGCTTCATCTTTTGCCTTTTAATTTTAAATCTCTTCAATTATGCCACTTGTAATATATACATGAATTTTAAATTCATTCAGATAGGGAAATTACAAAAGTGCCCTTTTATCCAACGATTGAGATTGATTTTATCATCAATCAAGGGCCAAGATTTAAACTTCAAATTTCTTCTTCCAAAAAATAGCCCTTGTAACTTCAAATATTTCAAAATTTCCATCCCTGCCAAATCACCAATTTGCCCTCCAACAAGTCTTTATTTACTAGTTTGCTTCAAAATTGCCATTCCATTAAAATATAACTAAATTAGTTTCTCTTCAATCGGCCACTATTCCATAAATATCATTTTATAATTTTCCATGGATTATGGAACAGCCTCTGAAATTTCAATTCAATCCGATTTCCTGATATTCACAAAGTACTTCTACTACGATGTTACCTTTACCGAGCTATCGGATCTATTACGGAAATTCTATATTTCCATAATATTCCTTATATCATCATCCTTCATACAATGACCCAAATTTAACCTGGAATTAGTAGTTTACCAACTTTGCCCTTGTGATTTTCTAAAATTACGATCTTGCCATTTTTCATCCAACGGCACATATTTAGCATGGAAAATCAACTTAAATCCAAGGGTTCATATTCTTCCAACACAAAGAAAATATCTTAGGCATGTAAAATGACATAATCAACCTTGGCTTATCATCCTTTAAAATATCCTAGATATTCGATTCGATCCGAATATTCTTCCGAACTTTATTGCTTTATAGCCAATAATACAAACTCCGTACGAAAAATCTGGGTAACACGAAAACGTCATTCTTGGGGGTAAACTATTCATTTACGGGGTTAAAATACACAACTTTTGAAAATTACACTTTGGTCCCTAAACTTTTCAAAAGTTTACACTTTAACCCCTAAACTTTTAAAATTTATATTCTGGTCACTAACCAAAAATTTGGGATATTACACTCGTACCAAAACACCATGTCCAAAATTGCCTAACCGTACCAATACGGTCCCCCGCGTATCGGTACGCCTTGGCCTGTAATGTCAAATTTAGCTGGTTTTTTCGCTCGAATCTAGATGCATTTGGGTCCTAACAACTTGCATACATGCATACCAACATTCATAAACATATAAACTCACGTTCAAACCAAGGTTAAACAACCACATCAAACTCAAGCTCCCAAAGGCCCACTCTAGAGGCCTGCTACCTAACCCACTTTACCAAACATGCCAAAATGCACAAATAGTCCATTCTCAGTATAAGCAACATGCCAACACAACCAACACAGCATAATAAACTTGCTCAAACCATTACAACATGGCAATCAATAAGGAGGCTCTAGATGAATACCTAGGCAACCAATCATCCACAACTAAAAGCAAGGGTTAACATTAAACATACCAACATCAAACCACCCTCAAAACCCAGTATGAAAACATACTTAAAATCCATAAGAAAATAGAATTACAACTCCTAAAAACCATGGCGAACACATTGCCTTATTGACTGAAATATAAACCTAGTTCATACTCAAACTTGTAAATGTCCTTGGATCGCTTAGCCTTGCCTCTTGTTGCCCCCAAACCTTAATGCTCTGCATCATTAGGAAAAAGAGAGTGTAAGCACACTTGCTTAGTGAGGATGCTTATACAAAAATGATGAATTTAAAACCAATTGAAAACCAAATGTTTGTTTTCCAAAAACATGCTTACAACCAAAACATTTCTCCATGATTCCAACCGAATCAAAACATAATAATCATTATGCAACACCATGAACATTCCATGCTTAAATCTCCAAAGCATTACATCATAAACAATGCTTAAATCCCAAAGCATTTAAAATAGGTTCAACACATGAACTTTCTCATATATTGGCAATTATAGTGACCCGGATAGACTACCTCTATCCTATACATATCGGATACACGGATCTCTCATACTATGCCTAGTTAAACCGCATGATATCCCAAACCTTGCCTAGTTAAACCGCAAGATTTAACACCATCGCGTAGTTAAATCGTGAGATTTCACCATTGCCTAGTTAAACCGCAAGTGTACTGACCTTGCCTAGTTAAACCGCAACATCACCATCAATTTGGGTTGCCTAGTTAAACTACATGCCCCAAATAAGGTCCCCAACAGTCCGAGTGGCCTTGTTAAACCTCCATACCTCAAGGACCCATGGCCACGATCGATTTTGTTCATATTTTATAGTGCACTTTTAATCCTATGGCATGCCAACTATATCCAATTGTTTTCTCACCATGTCACATAGCCAATATACCATTTACTTATTGTTTTACAATGCATTATACAAATACGTCAACAGTCAACGGTCAACGCTGACATCACTGAGTTGACTCAGGTCGAGTTGATTTGACTACTTAGTTGACTCAAACGAGTCAACTCAGTGAGCTGACTCGGATAGGTTAGGTCAACGGGCCGAGTTCGGGTCAACGAGTCAATGGGCTTAGACTAGTTGATGGGCTTGGGTTTGGGCCTAGTAGGCCGACCCACTAAAAAAATAATTGATATGGTCTGTTACTAAACCGGTCGGGGGCTGGGCCAGTTTACTAACACAGTTCAAAGGCCAAACCGGGTCTGGTTAAGTTGGTTCAGAGTTAAACCGGTCCGGCTCAAGAGCTACTGTCTAAGGCAATCGAAAATTGCCCTTAGACAGTGCGTGTGGCCCACGTGTTACCTTACACGTCTAGAAATCACTACTGAACAATGGAAAACAATGAGAAAAACTTAATGGTTTAAGTTTCCAAAGCTTACCGAGGTTGAAAACGATGATTAAGGCAGCAGTGAAGAGAAAATCGTTCATTTTCACGAACCTACGATGACCCATAGTTCAGCGACGACACGATGATCGGCCAACTGGGTTCTGTTCGCCTTGACACGAGGAAGACGATGGTGATAACAGTGTGGCGAACGAGCGACAGATGGCAGCGCAAAGGTCAGAAAATAGTGGAGGAAGACTCTTTGGTTTTCATCAAACGCTCAAACGAGTTTCCACGGTAGACAATAGCTTCATCGTGCGAGTGGAGGATGAAGCTGGGATCGAGGAGTGGTGACGCTCTTAACAATAGCGGCGGTGAAAGCCACCTCATGACAGTGAGGTAGATCGGGACGGTGGCCGGTGGAACCTTTTGGGAAGTTTCGAGAGAGGGGGAGAGAGAGTTATTAGAGTGGCTGGATCCAAAAAGAGAGGTGATGAGTCAATTTGGTTTATTAAACCAACTGACCAACACGCTGGTTAGATTCAAAAACTACCCAAGTTATTCCATAACAACTCTGGGCATTTGACCTAGTGGTTAACTCTTTCTTTAAGGGGGAGGGGTCACAGGTTTGGCCCTCTCCATCCCTAAATCTCATTCCCCTTTTCTTTTGCTTTTAATTTTTTTTTTACAATCAAGGTGTTACAATTTCCCTAACTATCTTCAAGTGTCCTTGGCTTGCTTTTATAGTGTGGAATGAGATTCTAGCCGAATGTGACAAATTGAGGAATGTTTGAAGCCTTTGGAGGGTGATTTTCCGTCATTAAAACCAATTATAACCAGTGGGTATCGATACTTGAAAGTGGATATCGGTACGTGCAAGCTATTCAAATAAAACTAGCCGTTGAAGGCTCTAGGTACCGGTACTCGAAGGCTAAGTATCGATATGAAGACTTGGGGACCGATACTGAAGGGGCGTATCGATACCAAAACTCCTTATTGGAATTTTGGAAAAACCCTACATATCGATACTCAGTAAAGCTGTACCAATACGAGTGTCTCAGTATTGGTGCCGGGATAGGGTACCTGTACTAAAAGGTTTTTTTGACACTTGTATTTATTGGAAATATTTTTATAAGTAAAAAAATTCTTAAAAAAACATTTTAAACTCATTTTTCAAGTTATTTAAATTTTAAATTATTTTTTTCGTTATTTGAATAAGTCTACAGACATGTTTCCCTCATATTGTTATATAAAAATATTTATCCTAACAACACCAACATAAATATTTTTACAATTTTTTATTGTTTTATTTTTTATAATGTCAAATTTTAATAGTTTTATTTTAATAATTTTTATTTGTTTAATAATTTATAATCATTTTATAGGTTTTGATATTTTTTATTTTTTAATTTTCACTTAATGTTTTAAATAATAGTGTTTTTTAATATTTTTTTAAAAAATATTACATATAAACCAATTAAGTCTTCGAACTTCTTCAAAAATCAATTTTACACTCGAACTCCCAAAAAGATCAAATGTTGTCCTTCCACCATGTAATTATTCACATGTGTGCTGCGACGTTAGCACCATTAACGGTCATATTAGCACATTAACGATCAACATTAGTCAAATGACCAAAATGATGTAATCCGCGAGTTTAATGACTAAATTGGGTGCATTTTTCGCGGAGAGACTAAATTAATTATTTGGTATGAACTTATAGACAAAAATACCCCTTAAACTATAAAATAAAAAATATTATCATAAAATTTTATGTTAAAAAATAAATGAAAAAAATATTCGTTTTATTTATGCATTTGAAAAAGAGGTAGTTATAACTTCCTTCCCACTTCCAAACCAACTCTATTTCTCCATCCATGAAAACAGCAAACTCAACTTAACTGAACTGATTTATTTATTATTATTTTATATAGGAAGAGAGAATCTGAAACAAACGCGCTTAAACCAAGCCCCAAAGTCGTTATTTCAAGGGAGCGGTTTTACGGCTCACATCACACCACCAACAACCTCTCCAAAACCGTTTAAACTTAAAACCCTATTTCTTTTCTCAAACTATCACAATTCCATTTGATTTTGGGTTCTCTTTTTCATTGTTGAAGATGATCAATGGTGGTGATCGTGTCAAAGGTTCATGGAGCCCACAAGAAGATGCTAACCTGAAAAAGTTAGTGGAACAACATGGTCCCAGGAACTGGTCCATGATCAGTTCCGCAATCCCTGGAAGATCCGGCAAGTCTTGCCGGCTACGGTGGTGTAACCAACTCTGTCCCGCCGTGCAACACCGTTTCTTTACAGCTGCAGAGGATGCTGTTATTATACAAGCGCATGCTGTTCACGGGAATAAATGGGCTACAATTGCTAGGTTGTTGCCTGGACGCACCGATAACGCTATAAAAAATCATTGGAACTCCACTTTACGCCGGAAACGAGAAACTAAGTTGTCGTCTGGGTCATCGGCGTCGAACTCTGGGGTGAAACGGCCGAGCCAAGATGCATCCGATTCTGACTCGGGGAATAAAAAGCAGTGTTTAGAATTGATGGTGCGTGAACATGAGAATGTTGTGTTGTCGGGGCCCAAGACTTTGCTGACGCTGTCTCCGCCGGGAGAGAACGATGCAGCAGAGGACGAAGAGGAGGAGGAGGAACGGAAGGAGGTGGTGGTGAAAAGTGAGGAAGGCGGTGCTGGTGGTGGCAAAGGAGAGGGAAAAAAGAGAGCGGCTATGGAGGAAACAACTTGCTTGTTGACCATCATGCAACGCATGATTAAAGAGGAGGTTAGGAGTTACATTGATAGAATAATATCTGATCAAAAGCCTTGAAAATGAATGTTATATTAAAACCACCACTCCCTCTCTCCTCTCCTCTCCTCTCCTCTCTTTTAATTTGTTTTTCCTTTGTTTATTTTTTAGTTTGTAATGCAATAACTTAGAATACATATAGAAATCTCTGTTAGCCATTGCACAACACCAAACACATGAGATTTGTCAAATAGACTTCATTAAAATGCTGGGAGACGGTGATAGAGATATTGAAACAAAGGTTCAAATTCGGTATAACTAGCAAGTAAATTAGCCGATCGTCGATATCTTTTATTTAGAGTTGGAATCCTGCGATGTCTCCTATTTAAGCATCACCAAGAATAAGCACCACCATACATTGCAAGTGGTTTACCTATTCTTCTCTTATGCAGCAATCCCAATTTTGGCTACAACTATACATTGCAAGAATAAGCATTGATAATCCTTAAATCTACAGCTGAAACTATTGCTGCTCATGCCTTAAATGACTTCTTAATGGTTCAAATACAGTAATAATAAACACCACCATCGACTTAACCACTGATAACTCATTTTCATTGATTCAACTACTTCCTCATTGGCACAAATATTGCAATAAACTAATTTGCATCAAACCCGTCCAAATGTTAACATGGGAAAGCGAAAATCTTTAATTAAAGAAAATATAACATTTCTGAAGAAGATGAAAATGGTTCAACAAAAATACAAAACTAAAACTCTGATACTTTAATTAAACAACATCGATCCACTTTATTTGCTCTAAATAGAATAAAACTACTTAGATCTTTGCTTCATCTTTCTTCTCTTCCTCTTCAACCTCCTCATACATTTTTTCTTTCACTGAAAATTTCGAGAAAACGAAAGACCCAAATCATCATTTCAATCAATTACAAAAAAGAAGAAAGATCAAAAAGAAAAATAATAGCTCAAAAATTGAGGCTTTCACCTTAGCTATCATGGTGAAATGGCTTCCAAATTTGTGTCTTTTTGCAGTTATAAATTTCTGGTTTGATGGTATTTTACAGAGACGGCGGCAAGACTTGAGGCAAAATTGAGGCTTTCAGATTATGTATTAATAGTAAGCTTGAAACCCCTTGGGCTAAAAGGCCTCTGTAAGGCTTTGTTTTGGTTAAGCTAACTTTGGCCCATTTATCACGCTCTATTGTTGTAGGATGACTGATCAACAGACTCGTATTGAGGTAAGAAAATTTTGAGCAAGTCCACTTGTGAATCTTATTTTATAAATCAAATGTGATTAACTTTTTATGGGGCACTAATATTATTTAAATTAAAAAAAGGTAAGTGCGGATTATAGAAGGCTTGTTATTGGCATTCAATGGTACAAATTACCAATCAATTTAAGGATTCAACCTAAAATAAATTTCATAAACTTAATTGTTCTTGTAGCCGTTTTCATTGGGCCACATCACTTTTTAGTGATTAATGAAAGAGAACTAAATCAATGGATAGAAAGAAAATATAAGGATCAAATTGACCGAAAATATAGTAAAAAAGTACGAAAGTACAAGAACCAAAATCAATATTTAGAGCAAAGCTGAAATGGTTGCACGATTGTGAGCAAAGCACTAAATTCTTCCACTCTGCAATGGCAACAAAATTGAAAAGGAATACTAATCGGGCACTTTAAAATGGTCCAGATGATAGACTTGAAACCTTTTATCAAATGACAGCTGAAGTTGTTGCTTTCTTTACTAAATTGCTTGGTTCTCCAGACCATATGGTTAAAGGGTGCTCAGTGGAGCTGCTTAAAGACCTATGACATTATTCTCTACCTTATAAGGCAAGTAATGATCTTCTAAAACATGTCTCCTGGTCGGTGGGAAAACGTCACACTATAAGTGCAAGCAAACACTGTCGATGCAAGAATAGAAACAGAAGAATCCTGTTTGAATATCGATCCCACGAGGATGATGTATTCAGCTTAAGTATTATGTAGCCACAAGCAATTCTGTAAAAGTTGATATTGTGAGTGTAATGATAGATGCAATAAAAGAATAAAGTAAGGTTTAAATGATCAATTGTGGTAGCAAACAACAAATATAACAGAGTAGATAAATAATAAAATAAAGCACGAATCTCCACGGTTTAGCTCGACAGAAGGTCAAGTACATTCAAGGGAGTACGATTGCTCAATTGTCAAATAAGGAGTAAGGCCGCTTACTAACTTCTATTCAATCTTCAACTGTTGAATCAAGGACATAGATCGGCCAATAACTCTCATTACAAGTCGATAATTATAATCCTTAGTGTAAAACTAATATTTGGTTTTGATATAACAAGGAATTTCAAGGACCAACTTGTAAAATTGAATAAATTTTTAAGTACTCAAAAAGACTCACAAAATGACAAAGATTCAAACTTCAAATTGTTTCTTAGTCAAAAAATAAAACCCCAAATATTTTCTAAGTGTTTTTGTACTCAAGTAGCCAAATTTGGTCCAGGAGTATCGATACACCCTTGTCCGTATCTATAAGGGTTTTAGCTAGTGGAAATCATTTTATACATGATGGCTATTAGGTATCGATATGCGTAAAGTCATAACGGTACGCCATTCAACCTAAGAACAAATTTTCCTTTGAGTATCGGTACGGCTTCACGCGTACCAATACAGGGTGTTTAGATTTTCTAAATCTTTTGCATTTAATATTTGACCGTTGCCTTGTTAGTTTATTGGAATCATATATTTGAAAATCAGTTATAGCGTATTGATGCCCTTATAGGCGTATCGATACGTGTTGTGCTACACGAGTTATCAGGATTCCAGTGAGTAAGACCAATACCGATATGGTAAGAACCATATTAGTACACCTTTGTAAATTTGACTACTCGTACCAATACGCCCTCTAGCGTATCGATACCCCTTTGTATAACGACTATTTTTTCTTTTAGCAGGTACCGATACGACACCTCGTATACCAATACGACTACGGACATACTGCATTTATTGCGAGAAAAATGAAGTCTAATGGCTCTATTAATGATCTCAGCTACCCAAACGGTTGGGAATCAATAAGAGGGTATATAAACAAGTCTCCAAAGCTAAAAACAACAACAAATGATCAAGTCTTAAGCAATCAAGCAAATATCCAACAACTTTTGAGCTTTTAGAGTCAAATCTTTGTAACCCTCTTGAGTGTTCTTTCTTCTAATCATTTTTATTTAAGTTTTGGGTTTGTGAGTGATCTTTGAATTGTGCAAAACATTTTTCCTTGCGAGGATTTTCAAGTTTGCTACTTGTAATTTTTCTTTTGTGAGCATTCTTAAGATTTTGGGTAGAAAATCTTAAGGGGAATTTGTAAGGTTAGCCCTTTGCCCTCAAAAGGAAGAATTCATAGTGAATTGTTGAAAAACCTTAGTGTGGAGCTAAGGTAGTGGATGTAGAGCTTGTTTAGAAGCTTGAACCACTATAAATCTTTGTGTCCCAATTTCTATACTTTTTATTTATCCCGACAATTTTAAAATTGCCAATTCACCACATCTTAGCCAAATCTATTGATTGATCATCCAAACAATTAGTATCAGAGTCACACTCAGTTGAAGGTCTAACCACCATTAAGACGATCCTAAAGGCGTTCAATCAATCAAAAAATCAAGTCACGGCCTCTACTTTTGGCAACCATCTCTATGAGTCACAATCCATCACCAAACCACCCTTCTTCAATGGAGATATCTGCTCCTATTGGAAAAATAGGATGAAGCTCTTCATCAAGTAAAATGACTACCTCCTTTGGGATGTAGTGGAAGACAGGCCATCCATTCCAATGAAGCAAGAATGAGAAATGCGTGTCCCCAAGACAAAGAAAGAATACACCGATAAAGATCGGAGAAAATTGTAACTCAACGACAAAACTTTGCACATAATCTTTTGTGCTCTTGGACCTAACAAATACGCCAAGATGTCTTTATGTACTAGTGCCAAAGAAGTTTGGGATAAGCTCAAAGTGACATATGAGGGCACAAACAAAGTAAAGGGGACCAAGGTTGGACTCCTAAATCTAAGCTACGAGAACTTCAAAATAAAGCCAGATAAAGACATTTCAAAAACGTTTGATCAATTCTTCGTCATCGTTAATGAGCTAAAAGGCTTCAGAGAAGTCATTTCAGAAGAAAAGCTTGTCTGAAAGCTTATCTACTCTTTTCTCGAGTCATGGGACGGAAAGAGGACCGCCATCATTGAAGTCAAGGACCTCAAAACCTTGACATTTGATGCTCTTATGGGGTCTCTTCTTACTCATGAAATTATGAAGAAAGAAATGGAAGATGAGAAGAAAAAGGAAGAGAAAAAGATGGAGAATAAGGAAGTAGAAAGGAAAAAGATAGGAATTACTCTCAAGGCTATACAAGAAGAGAGTGATTCAAGTGATGAAGAAATTGCCATGCTTGCCAAGCGTTTTACAAGTTTCATAAAATCCAATCGTGGAAGAAGATTTCTACGAAATAATAGTTTCAAGAATATGGCCAAGGAAGAAGAAAATTATCCAATAGTGTGCTACGAATGCAAAAAGTCGAGACACGTCAAGATTGATTCTCCCCAAATCAAGAAGAAAAGCTTTAAGAAGAAAAAGAAGCATAAGGCCCGTGTAGCCACTTGGAGTGATGAATAATCTTCAAGTGATGAGGAACAAGAAGTTGCAATTCTATGCCTCATGGCCTTCGAAGAGCATCAGAAGGTGACCTCCAACTCATTTATTGAACTTACATTTGATGAATTATATGATGAGTATAATGAGTTACAAGAGGTTTATGACGAATTAGTTTTGAAATACAAAGAATCACTTTTGAAAACCAAGAAAATAATTTCCATTTTGAAAAATCAAAATGATTCTTTATCCAAAACTAATTCGAAACTTTAGAAGAAGTTTTTGGATTTACAAGCCAAACAAAATGATTTTGAAAAGAAAAATCAAGATTTAAATAACCTTCTCTCTAAAGTTCATGGTGATCACCAAAAAGAAGTTGGTGATCTAAAAGGTTCTTTGAACAAAGTTGGAAATTCCTATTTTGAAAAAAGGAACTTCTTCAAAACCCAACTATGTGAAAAGAAACTTTGATGGGACAAACAAATAGGCTTCCAAAAGTTCTCTAGAGGTAAGAAGATTAGGAGTATTTAGTTCCTAAGGAACTTGTCACTTCTAACGACATTAGGGCAATTGTTTCTTGGATTCCCAAGGGAACCAAGTTTTTAGGAGCTAATACTCATGAACCCAACATGATTTGGGTACCAAAAATCAAAACGTAATTCTTTGTTTGTAAGGGGGAGCATTGCTACAAGGCCAAAGCTTCAAGTACAAATTCGTGGTACCTTGATAGTGGATGCTCGAGGTACATGAACGGTGACAATAGTTAATTCTTGGAGCTAAAACCAAAGAGTAGAGTATTAACGTTTGATGACAACTCCAAAGGCCACATTGAAGGAATTGGTTCTATTGGTAATCACTCTTCTATACTTATTGACAATGTTTTATATGTCAACGGTCTTAAGCATAATCGTTTGAGCATAAGCCAAATTTGTGATAAACGTTTCAATGTGTTTTTGATGTAAATGGTTGCAACATAATCAACATTGAAACTAACAAAATTGTGCTTATTGGTCATCGCATAGGAAACATTTACATAGTGCATTTAGATGACATTCATATTTCCAATGCATGTTTTGTAGCTAAAGATGAGCATGATTCATGGCTATGACATAGAAAATTAGGGTATGCAAGCATGAGTGTTTTGGAAAAATTGATTTCAAATGATCTTGTAAGAGGTTTGCCAAAAATAAAGTTTTCATATGATAAAATTTGTGATGCTTGTGCTAAAGGCAAACATAAAAGAGTTTCTTTTAAACCTATTAATGATGTTTCTACAAGTACAGTTTTACAATTGATCCACATAGATCTTTTTGGCCTTATTAGAACAATGAGTTTGAGTGGAAAATCATATGCATTTGTTTTAGTTTATGACTACTCTAGATTTGCTTGGGTTCTATTTTAAGTACAAAGAATGAGGCTTTAGAAAAATTCATCACATTTTCAAAAGTAAATCAAAACGATTTTGGTTACTCAATTGCATATATTCGAAGTGACCATGGAATCGAATTTCAAAATCTAGGTTTTGAAGAGTTTTGTAACTCCAATGGAATTAGTCATAATTTTTTGGCTCCTCGCGCACCTCAACAAAATGAGGTTGTTGAGAGGAAAAATAGAACTTTAGAAGAAATGGCTAGAACTATGCTTTGTCAAAATAATTTGCCTAAGTATTTTTAGGTGGAAGACACAAATACGGCTTGTTATATTGTCAACCGAGTAATGATTATGCCTATTTTAAAGAAAATACCTTATGAACTTTTCAAAAATAAAAAAGCCTAACATTAGCTATTTTTATCCTTTTGGATGTAAATGTTTTGTTTTAAGCAATGGAACAGACAATTTAGGCAAATTTGATGCAAAAAGTGATGAAGCAATTTTTCTTGGTTATTCTTTAAACTCTAAAGTCTATCGTGTATTTAACAAAAGAACTTTAGTAGTTGAAGACTCTATACATGTGGTTTCTGATGATAACCTCCTTTTAAGGAAGGATACTTGTGATGATGACGTAGGAATTTTTGACGCCAATGATGGTGGAGGACAATCATCAAAGGTATATGAAATTCCATTAAAAGAAGAACCACATGATCTGTAACGTCCCAGATTTCTCGAGTCAACACTGAGCGTTGACCCGGGTCTTAGATCAACACGTCAGGTCGAATGCTTAGGTATGTTGGGCCTCGTTGTTGGGCTTTGTGGGCCTTCATATGTTATTGGGATTGGGTGATGGGTAAATGGTTGAATGAAGTGAATGTCATGAAGGGCAATAAGGTAAATTGTTTATGGGGGACAAGAGGGCTAATGCCTCTTTAATTTCTCTGCATATTGTAGGGAGGATGAAGTTATCCTTATGCCCATTTCATCTCTATCATCCCTCCCCCAAAACACCCACCTAAACCAATGGAAAAAGATGGAAACTTGTCGTTTTAGAGTGGAAAACACAGATTGGCCATCAAGGAAGAGTTTATCAGCATCAAAGGATCTCCATTTCGAGCTAAGTATCTCCAGCATTGGTGAGAGTTGGGTTTGAAGCTTGGAGCAAGGGAAAAGAGGTGGAAGAAGCTTGGTTGCTGCCTTAGTTCGTGAATCTTTGCTAAAGGTCAGTACATCTTTGACTCTTTCATTTCATGAGCCTCATAAGATGATTGCTTGGTGTGGTTTAATAGTTTTGGGCTGTATAGTTGAGGTTTTAGAAGCTTAAACCCCTCTAATGGTAAATCATATTTTGGGTGTTGGTAATGGGTAAAATTGGTAGAAAACCACCATAATACTCTTAATAACTTGTAGGATCGATTTGGGACTTAACCATGTAGGTTAAGGGATGGATTGGTGAAATCTCGAGCTCTAGGTTTTGAAATATGGGCTCGCGTACCGATATGGGGTGGAAGCGTATCGGTATTCATGAGTGAAATAGGGGGAAAGATTGTGAGGGGTGTACCCGTACGCCTCTCCGTATACTGGTACCCCTTGCAAGTTAAGAATTCTAGTGACGCTATCACGTACCTGTACGCAAGGGGCTTATCGGTATGCACTGTTGCATTGCCTGGGAGAGGCTTAGTGTACCGGTACACGTATGTGGGAGTACCGGTACAGGGGCGAATCAGTACGGGGTGATCCTAGTATCGATGATGCTTACTGGTACAGCATAGAGCGTATCGGTACGGCTTGGGGTTCAATTTTTTCAAACCTAATTAGTGTATCGGTACTCATGAGAGAGCATTGATACCAGAGGGCAGTACCGATACTTACCTTAGAGTATCGATACTCGCTGGGCAATCTGCCCAAGAAAGTTGAGTTCGCGTTTGGGGGTTCTATAATTCAAGGTAAAGGGTCTAGTGGGTCCCTAAAAGTATAAAACAAACTCTAAAACTGAGAAATCGAGGTTAGTAACCCATATGTAGATTAATGGCTAATGGCTTGGTAATAGTTGGGTAAGTTGCTTGGACTAGTAATCCATAGGGATTCGTGGTGGATCAGTTAATGCTACATGGTAGCTTGGGGTCCTTGCTGTGTGCTGAAGGGATGCCCATATAGGCTTGTTGCCACAATTAATGAAATAATCCATTGAGAAAGTCGGGTATAAGCTTGAAAGACAAATATTAATTAGTGTATCAACGAGTCATGCCTTGGGCATTGGTAATGGTTGGCTGTATGTCGTTTACCTCTCGGTGTGATATTTTAATGCTCGGGGGAGCATGTGCTAACGTATGTGGCTTGGTTAGGATTCTGGATGTCCTAGAGTCAGTGCAAGGGCACTTAAATAAGGGGATAGATACATCGGGCTATGTGATCAAGTACATCCGATGTATCCATGGTCTATGTGATCTGGATGCGGTCTGAAACCTATCCTTGGGGGCTGTGTGAGCTCGAGTAAGGGCTATGTGATCTTGAGTAACCTGATTGGCTATGTGACCTCAGGAAAAGACTGCTTGTGGCTATTGTGATCAAAGTATGTCTAGGAAATATTTGTGGCATAGTGATCCAGATATGATCCTAACCCGATGACTATGTGATCACGGGTAACCCAACGGCTGTGTGAGCACGGGAAAATAGTAGGGCTTCGTTGGCCATTAGGGAATGTATGTTATTTACGTTGTTGTATGGATGATAGATGTTGGCTATTTTACCCTTGGGCTATGTGATCAGGGTAGGGTTGTTACTCGACGGGCTGTGTGAGCTTGAGTAACTCGATTGGCTGTGTGATCTCGAATATGGGCTATGTGATCTTAAATATGGGTTAGATAACCCTTGGGCTATGTGATCAGGGTATGAGACGTAACTCAATGGTCGATGGAACCTCGCGTATGGTAAGCTTGGGATGGCTTAGTGTTCTTCTTATATAATAGTGGTATCTTGAGAAAGTTGTAAGCTCTAGCTAGGATAGGCTAGAAGATGATCCTTAGATGTTGAGAAGTCTTTCTGTGCACTCTTGATTATATTATCATGCATGCTTGTTTTATGATATTCATGAATTGCGGTAGAGTAGAAATGTACCACTGAGCTTTGTTAGCCCAGTGTTAGAAATTATGGTTTCTTTCGGGCTTAGGTTGATAGGTTGCTTTTGGAGGAGCACATTGAGGAGGATTTCTCAACACTGAGCCAGTTTTAGAGTATAGTACTTGATGTTTAGTTTGGACTGATTGTATTCATAGGACCTTACCACAGTCGAGTCTGTATCTTATTTTAAAGTACTATTATTTGGTCAAATGATGTATTTTATTTGGAACTTATATTTTGTAAACTTTTTTAATTTCTTTATCTACGTGAATTTTATGGAAATAGGCCGTTTTGAGAATTGCCAACTTGTGGTTTTAAATGAGAAATTTTGATGGGTCAATTTTGGGCGACCCAAATGTGATGCTCTGGATCCAGGGCAAGATCAGGGTGTTATATTTGGTGGTATCAGAGCTTAGGTTTAGTCAGTTCTAGGAAAAACCCTAGGGTGTCGTAGAGTTCGTGGTAAGGTGTCTAGTGAATACAAGTCCCTAAAGTTAAGTGTACTTTTTAAGACTGGAATCCTGATGTGCCACCTTGTTTGTTGTGTTTCAGAAAAAGGATTGATGGAAGGTGGAACCGGTAGTGGAGAGGCGGGTCACCTTTGTGGCCTTACCTCTGCCCTCTTGCGAGTGGTGCAAGCTATCCCGAGGCAATCTGAGGTGCCTCGCAAGACCCCTGTAGAGAGGCTTCATCATTTTGGGCCTAAGAATTTTAAAGGCTTGGGTGAGGATGACCCGATCAAGGCTGACCAGTGTTGCGCGACACACAAAAAATCTTGAGACAGATGAAGGGAAACCCGGAAGATGATCTTGATTGCATTGTTTCCCTTCTAAAGGGCAATGCACACGAGTGGTGGGAAACCGTAGAGTTGGGTCTACAACCTACACTCCCGACATGGGATATCTTTGTGATGAGTTTCAGAAGAAGTACATCAGTGAGGTACATATGGATGAGATGAGAGACCAGTTTCTGCATCTGGTATAGAGAGATCGAACGGTGTTTGCTTATGAGCAAGAGTTTCTGTGTTTGAGCCGTTATGCTCCAGAGTTGGTTCCCACAGAAGAGTTGAGGTGCAAGAGGTTCAAGCAAGGCTTGAATGTTGACCTTTAGTTGCATGTGACAGTGGGTCCGCTTGGGACATTCTCTGAGTTAGCCAATAGTGCGAAGGCACTCGAGTGGCTTTAGAGTTCAGCATCCAATCAGTTCGAAGATTCTAGAGGTCATGATGTGGAGACCCGGGATATCATGGATCCTTCTTCCTATCCGCATGAGAGGTTTTGTGCTTTAAATAGTTTGAAGAGAGTTGCATCGGACCAGCTACCGAGAGTCGGCACATGATCTAGATCGAGGGTTCATAGAGGCTATTTGTTTCCTACCCCGGAAGGGAGTATTGATGGTTCTGTTGGAGCATCGCTTCCACCAGCATACGAGCATTGTGGCAGACAATCACCTCAGAGTGTGCTTCTTGCTTTGGAGGGTTTGCTATAGGTGCTGGGAACCAGGACACATGGCAAAGGACTGCCCAGTTATGGATGAGGATACATCAGTTCAGTCTCAGAGGTGGGCTACTTCCCTTCGTGATCAGAGTTTTGTTAGAGGCGGAGTTAGGGCACCGTCAGGTTAGTGAGGTGGAGGTTCTTTGAGATCCACCGCCAAGGTTGGCACGCGAGGCATTGCTAGGTAGTCAGCTGCTCAGATTAGAGTTGACAACGTTACGACCGAGGATATGTTAGGTAATTAAGTTTTGTGTTGGTTTCAGTAGTTGCGTTAGCCGTTTAGCTTTTCGATTGTGTAAGGGATGGGTTCTTGTGATGTGTATCTTGGTAACTCTTGGTTTTGTTGTTGCTTTAGATGGCAATTATAATTGCATCATTTGCTAGATAAGGTTTTATCGTAGATGGTTGTTGAGAGTGCATGTGTGCCGTAAGATGTGAGTGAGAAGTTATGAAATTTTAAATTGCTTGAATCTAGTTATTAGTGTGAGTTGTATAGGACCTTAACCTCTCTAGGATGGACGTTGTGCTCCATAGTTCTAGCTCAATGAAGGTTTTGTAGGTTGCAAGGTATTCTTAGCTAGCGTTGTAGACGGGAAATTTGAGAGTTCCTAGTCTTAGTGTTATGGGTGTTTTGAGGGTATGGAGGTACCCTTAGTGAAGGAGCAATCATACCAGTTGATTGTAGTTTAGAACCGCGATAAAAGTAAGGTTGAGTTCATTGTTGTATCCATCGCTTCGTGGTATGGTACTTAACGAACTCCTTATTGGGGGATACTTGTGTAAGCGACCAATTGGGTGTGGTTGCCAAGTGCTTTGCCGAGGTCGTGTTTGCGTGAGAGTAGCTTGTAAGGTGGCTTTGGATCTATTGAACCGTAGTGCAATGGTGGAAGACCGTTGCCAGTTTCATGAGATCGGCGACCTTGTTTGGCCATAGAATGTGAGAGCTTCTCGTGTTGTTTGTTGGAGTAAGGTACCTTAGAAAAAGGGTAAATGAAGGTTGTGATGAATATGGTTGGGGTCCTAAGGGCGAATCATGAGGATAGTTGCTTGTCTTGTGCACCTATTGAGCTAGATTTTGTGGGGTTAGAGGATTTCCAAATTGAGTTCGATCAAATTTGTTATCGATTAAGGCAAGCTGTGTGGAAGTTATTAGAGTAGCGCAGCGGAAATGTGGATCAATAGTTGTGTTGAGGGTAACCGGATGGTTGCTTTGCAAAGGAATACTTTTAGACGGACCAGTCAGAGATCCTTGAGAATAGTCAGATGGCTCTTTACGTCTGATTGTTTGGACCGAGTCAAGGTTAAGAAAAAGGTGTTTGGACTTTCGCAAATAGAATGGTTAGTTTTGGGTTGTTTGTGCGAGTTCATAAAAGATGGTGGTCATCTCTCGAAACCATGTAGTTGAATCGTAAGTGATTTTCGATCCTGTTAAAGCAAGTTTGGATAAAAGTGAAGTTTCAAGTTCCGATGTGGTGGGTCAAGTCTAGAGAAATGAGCTGTTAGTTCAAGGTAGATTGATGATAATGATCAGTTGTTAATGTTTTGCTTGTCTTTTAATGGCTTGACCGGGATATGGTTGTCAGGCGTAATGCGTTCCCGACAATGGGTTGTGGATGTGGTGCAGCATCTTAGACGGAGATGAAGTCTAAGTTTAGTTTTGGTTGAAAGATGCTAGAGGAAGTTTGGTTAACCGGGATAGAATCCCTTAGAGGTGAGCTTTTAAGTTGAGGTTGAACATCGTGGCTCGAGGTTGGTTATGTTACCAAGTGTAGCGGTTCGTCATAAGTGTCGTTGGTTGTTGAAAAAGAGTTGTGGGAAATCTCAAGAGAAGTGTTGAGAGCGTGTGGTTTTATGCTATGCTTTTGTTTAAGGTAGGTTGAGGGAGAACTCTCCCTAATCAAGGTGATCCTATTTGAATGATAAGGTTGTTAGATCTGTTTTGGTTACATCTCTCTTGCGTCCATCTAAATTTTGAGGACAAAATTTCTTGAAGGAGAGCAGAGTTGTAATGACCTAGATTTCTCGAGTCAACATTAGGCGTTGACCCGGGTCTTAGACCAACACGTCGGGTCGAATGCTCGAGTATGTTAGGCCACGTTGTTGGGCTTTGTGGGCCTTCATGTGTTATTGGGCTTGGGTGATGGGTAAATGGTTGAATGAAGTGAATGTTATGAAGGGCAATAAAGTAAATTGCTTATGGGGGACAAGAGGGCTGATGCCTCTTTAATTTCTCTGTATAGTGTAGGGAGGATTAAGTCATTCTTATACCCATTTCATCTCTATCATCCCTCCCCCAAAACACCCATCCAAACCAAAGGAAAAAGATGGGAACTTGTTGTTTTAGAGTGGAAATCACGGATTGGTCATCAAGGAAGAGTTTATCAGCATCAAAGGATCTCCATTTCGAGCTAAGTATCTCCAGCATTGGTGGGAGTTGGGTTTGAAGCTTGGAGCAAGGGAAAAGAGGTGGAAGAAGCATGGTTGCTGCCTTAGTTCGTGAATCTTTGCTAAAGGTCAGTACATATCTGACTCCTTCATTTTATGAGCCTCATAAGATGATTGCTTGGTATGGTTTTATAGTTTTGGGTTGTATAGTTGAGGTTTTAGAAGCTTAACCCCTTTAATGGTAAATCACGTTTTGGGTGTTGATAATGAGTAAAATTGGTAGAAAACCACCATAATACTCTCAATAACTTGTAGAATCGATTTGGGACTTAACCATGTAGGTTAAGGGTTGGATTGGTGAAATCCTGAGCTCCAGGTTTTGAAATCTAGGCTCGTGTACCGATACGGGGTGGTAGCGTATCGGTACGCCTATGTGAAATAGGGGGAAAGGTTGTGTGGGGTTTACCGGTATGCTTCCCTGTGTACTGGTACCCCTTGAAAGTTAAGAATTCTAGTGACGCTACGCGAGGGGCGTATCGGTACACACTGTTGCATTGCTTGGGAGAGGCTTAGCATACCGGTACGCGCATATAGGAGTACCGATACGGGCGATCCTAGTACCGATGATGCGTACCGGTATGGAGCATATCGGTACGGCTTGGGGTTCAATTCTTTCAAACCTAATTAGCGTATCAGTACTCATAGGGGAGTATCGATACCCAGAGGGCAGTACCGATACTCACCTTGGAGTATCTATACTCGCTGGGCAATTTGCCCAAGGAAGTTGAGTTCGCGTTTGGGGGTTTTATAATTTGAGGTAATGGGTCTGGTGGGTCCCTAAAGGTATAAAACAAACTCTAAAACTGAGAAATCGAGGCTAGTAACATGTATGTGGATTAATGGCTAATGGCTTGGTAATAGTTGGGTAAGTTGCTTGGACTAGTAATCCATAGGGATTCGTGGTGGATCAGTTAATGCTATGTGGTAGCTTGGGATCCTTGCTGTGAGCTAAAGGGATGCCCATATAGGCTGGTTGTCGCAATTAATGAAATAATCCATTAAGAAAGTCGGGTATGAGCTTAAAAGTCAAATATTAATTATTGTGTCAATGAGTCATGCCTTGAGGCATTGGTAATGGTTGGTTGGATGACTTTTATCTCTTGGTGAGATATTTTAATGCTCGGGGGAGCATGTGTTAATGTATGTGTCTTCATTAGGAATCTGGATGTCCTAGAGTCAGTGCAAGGGCACTTAAATAAGGGGATGGGTACTCCAGGCTATGTGATCGAGTACATCTGACGTATCCATGGGCTATATGATCTGGATGCGGTTCGAAACCTATCCTTGGGTTATGTGATCAGGATATGGAAATACAACTCGGGGGCTATGTGAGCTCGAGTAACTCGAAGGGCTATGTGATCTAGAGTAACCCGATTGGCTATATGACCTCAAGAAAAGACTGTTTGTCGCTATTGTGATCCAAGTATGTCTAGGATGTATCTGTGGCTATAGTGATCTAGATATGATCCTAAACCGACGACTATGTGATCACGGTTAACCCGACAGCTGTGTGAGCATGGGAAATAGTAGGGCTTTGTTGGCCATTAGGGAATGTATGTTATTTACGTTTTTGTATGGATGATAGATGTTGGCTATTTTACCCTTGGGCTATGTGATCAGGGTAGGGTTGTTACTCGACGGGCTGTGTGAGCTTGAGTAAATCGATGGGTTGTGTGATCTCGAATATGGGATGTGTGATCTCAAATATGCGCTAGATAACCCTTGGGCTATGTGATCAGGGTATGGGACGTAACTCAATGGTCGGTAGGACCTCGCGTATGGTAAGCCTGGGATGGCTTAGTGGTCTTCTTATATAATAGTGGTATCTTGAGACAGTTGTAAGCTCTAGCTAGGATAGGGTAGAAGATGATCCTTAGATGTTGAGAAGTCTTTCTGTGCACTCTTGATTATATTATCACGCATGCTTGTTTTATGATATTCATGAATTGCGGTAGAGTAGAAATGTACCACTGATCATTGTTAGCTCAGCGTGCGGAATTGTGGTTTTTCCGTGCGTAGGTTGACATGTTGCTTTTAGAGGAGCACATCGAGGATGATTTCCCAGCACTGAACCAGTTTTAGAGTATAGTACTTGATGTTTAGTTCAGACTGATTGTATTCATAGGACCTTACCACAGTCGAGTTTGTATCTTATTTTGAATTACTATTATTTGGTCAAACGGTGTATTTTATTTGGAACTTATATTTTGTAAACTCTTTTAATTTCTGTATCTACGTGGATTTTATGGAAATGGGCAGTTTTGAGAATTGCCAACTTGTGGTTTTAAATGAGAAATTTTGATGGGTCAGTTTTGGGCGACCCAAATGTGATGCTCCGGATCTGGGGCGGGATCGGGGTGTTACAAGGTCCACCTATAGAAGCCTTGAAGAACACGTCTCTAAAGGAATATGAGGTCACCTACCCAAGGGAGTTGAACTATGACAAAGGTGGTGAGATTTTGGGTGATCCGTCCAAAGGGGTAACCTATAGATATTCTCTTAAAAATACATGTAATTTTGCTGCATTTATCTCATGCATAGAGCCTAAAAATTTCAAATAAGCATTAAATGGTGATTATTTGATATTGGCTATGCAAGAAGAGTTAAATCAATTTGAGAGAAGTAAAGTATGGACATTAATTGATGGGCCTAGTAATAAATCTACCTTAGGAACTAAATGGTTTTTAAGAAACAAACTAGATGAGAGTGGTAACATAGTGAGAAACAAGGCTAGACTTGTTGCTCATGGTTACACTCAAGAAGAAGGAATCGATTTTGATGAAACCTATACATCCATAGCTAGAATGGAAGCTATTAGGATGTTGCTTGCATTTGTATGTTATCATGAATTCAAGCTTTTTCAAATGGATGTGAAAAGTGCTTTTCTAATTGGTTTTATAAATGAAGTAGTGTACGTAGAACAACCACATGGTTTTGAGGATCTAAAATACCCAAACCATGTTTTTAAACTTTCAAAAGCTTTATATGGTTTGAAACAAGCTCCTAGAGCTTGGTATGAAAGATTGTCAATTTTTTTGATTGAAAATGGTTTTGAAAAAGAAAAGGTGGATACTACACTTTTTATAAAAAGAAAAGGAAAAAACATCTTAGTAGTACAAATTTATGTTGATGATATAATTTTTGGTTCTACTAATGAGCTTCTTCGTCAAGAGTTTGCTAAGTTGATGCAAGGTGAATTTGAAATGAGCATCATGGGAGAGCTCTTATTCTTTTTGAGGCTCCAAATCAAACTGTAGCGATGTCCCTTTTTCGCTAAAAAAACGAGTTTTCGAGGTGTTTGTGTTTTTTTGGATATAAAATGTTTATTCCGTGTGGTTTAAGAAAAAAACAGCATTTTACTAAAATTTGGAGTCGCCACCGGCCACTTAGGTAGGCCGGACACCATAAAACCAGAGATTTAAAAACTGTTGGGTTCGGGAGTCGGTTACAGATGGGGAAGGATTAGCACCCCCACACCGCCCAAAATTGGTACTTTAATAATTACCGCTTTATTAATATTGAATTTTCTGGGTTAAAGTGACGATTAGTTTAAAATTCGGTTATAATTGGGAATAAATTTTAAAGGGCCCGTTATCCGAGGGTAAACGCCCAACCACTATCACTACGCCTGATACTGGCCCCGTTTACGCTCGGATAAAAGGGCACCGCATTGACATTATATATTCCATTATGCAAACTTAGAGAAATAATTTGGAAACATGCATTCGCATTGACATGGTAAAAGACAAAATAAATAATGAAAAACATGGATATCACAAAATTAAACAAATATGATAAAAACACGAACATAGCACATAATAATAATAATAATAATAATAATAATAACGAGGCATAAATAAAAAACATGTGGGAAATAAAAACACATACTTCTAGAATACATACATATTAAAAATAAAAACACAATGTAACATATGCATGACATAAATGTATTATGATGTTAATTTCACGAATCAAAACAACATGCTAACAAAGAAATTAATACCTAGTACATAACATATGACATAATATGCATACACAAATAAATAAATAAAAACATGGCCTTATACATGACCAAAACACACTAATATGTAACCTAAAAACATAGAATACATACTAACATAAACATGTCATGAAAACCAAACTAAAGTGTGATAAAAAATGAATATGGGCAAAATGATAAAAAGAAAACAACCTATCTAAACATAAATAAACACGGTCAAACATGACATTTATGAATACAACAAGTAATAGAACATGCTAAAAAACAAATAAAACACAAGTAAGCAATGAATATTTAGAACATAAAAACAAGGACTGAAACGCTAAGAAATAAAACAGAAAGGCGGAAATTAAAAGGAAATAAAACTTGATTTAAGGACGTGATTACAAGCCTAAGGAAACTTAAAAGGACCGGTGCTGTAAAATACCCATGCGGCACGCTTGAAATGAAATTTTCAGAAACGCGGAAGTCCTTGGGGCGTAATTTGACCATTTGAAAACTGATTTCATTTGATTAAGGGACGAAAATGAAAGATTTTAAAAACTACGAGGGACCATGATTGTGAATAAACCAAGGGGCAGACTCGATTTGAAAATACCCAAAACGCGGGATGACTTATGGTGTAATTAGACCAATTTTAAATGGGGATTTAATTATAAACCCCTTAACCGGCCTCCTCTCTCCCTTTTTTCTCATTTTTTTTCAGCCCCGGTATCACTCCCCATTTTCTCTCATTTTCTCTCAAATATCCCAACTCAAAACCTTGAGGAAATCAGAAACCGGTGGCTATCCGCCGTCCCTTCCGCCGTCGGCCGCCGCTAGCCGGCGCCGGCGAACCAAAAGAAACACTCAAAACCAACCTCTCTTCAAACTGAACTCAAATCTGAACTTAGATTTACACTAGGACTCACCCTTTTTCCTAGATCTAAAAAAACAAAAGCAAACTTTTTCCCTTTTTTTTAAAGTTTTGTAAACCAAGACCCAAACAACCCCTCCCCTTTACCGGTTCACCGTGTTTGGCTTAAGAGCCTTACAGCTTATTACCGGCGGTGGGAAACTTTTCGACGAGGGTAAGAACCGACACCTTTTACTTTTTTTATTGTTGGTACCTTTTGAAAGATGTGCATGCAGTAAAAGAAGAAAGGGAAAATACCACTAGACTTGCGCTGTTCTTTTTTGTATTTCTGAAAAACTCTGGTGATAATACACTTTGGTTGGATTCTATATATTATTTCTGATCTCTGTTTTTGGTAGTGTATATTACATGAAAATTACATTAGATCTGATTTTCTTGGTACTGATAATCCATTGTTTTGGTGTTTTGAACGTTCTCTGAGCGCGGTGGTTGAGTCGGTAGTACGGCGACATGGTGGAGAAGGTGTGGTGGCGACCCGTTCAGTCAGAGTGAATCTCGGCCGTTGGATCAGATCTGATCCAACGGCTGGGATGCTTTGAAGCTTGGACATCGAGATTCAACCTTGGAATTGGGAAACTGCACCAGATCATGACATGTGGCGTACGGTGATCTGAAACGTCTTGAGCGTGCGAGCCACGCGCGCGTGGAAGACAGCTGAGCAACGAGTGGCGTCACGCGCATCAGATGGAGGGTCATCTTGACTTGATCATAGCCGTTGGATCTGGGCTTGATCCGACGGCTCTGGGTTGGCTGCGCATAATAATAAAATGGGTCAGGGTTAGATACAGTTTTAGGGTTTTATTTATTACGGGCTTTGGCCGGTTGGGCCTTGTCAACCATGTTGTATTCTTTTTTGGGTTTTTGTAATACATTGGATTGGACACTAATAAACCTTGGTTTTATTTTATTATCTGTTTATATATATATATGATAATAATATTAATAATAATAATAATAATAATAGCACGATTATGATAATACATACATATATATATTCGTACGCGTATACCTATACGTATGGCATACCGACATTAATATACATTACACGCCCTTAGATAATATAACATAAATGTACCGGCACACCTAATTATACACATTACTAATATAAAATTCACATGTTACACAGTCACACACAATGCACACATAAACATACATACGACACACATATACTATAATAAATATTAACATATACATAAACATAATATGTATAATACACATGCACTCATACATCACACGTGTATATTTCACACATATTAATCGCATATATATAGTAAACATATAATGTAATACGTATACATGCAATAATAATTCCCCATTAATTATTATACTAATATATTAACAATATTTACACACCGGATAAAAATGAGTGATTACAGTTGCCCCTCTTTGCTTGTTCTTGTGAAACGAGAACAAAGCAAAGATCGAAAGCACTCATTTTTATCCGACTTCCCTGCTCACGACTTCGGAATCACGTGTTCTTCTAGAACTCTCCGCCTTTCCTCGGCCGAATCTTCAGGCTCGAAAGTTCTCCCTGTATAGAACTTCTTCACCTTGGGTTCTTTTTTTGCGATTTCGGAGTTAGGGCTCTTCTTATATGGAGCCTTTCACTGGGGCTCGAAAACGTAGGCTTCTCCTTTATATAACCTTCGTCTTCGATTTTTCTTTTTTTTTATTTCTTCTATTTCTTTCTTTCTCTGCTCCTTTCCTTTTTTCCTTTTCTTCTTTTTTTTCTTTTTCTACTTTTTTCTGTTCTTTTCCTTTTTCTTTATGTTTTTTCTTCATTTTATGCTTTTTTTATTTTTCTTTTTTCCTCTTTTTTCTCTTTTTTTTCTACTTTTTCCTTTTTTACGAGGCTGTTGACATTTTACGCTACTAACTGCCGCATCATGCCTGAAGGACTTATCGATGGCCCGAAGGACTTATCACCATGCTCGAAAGACTTATTGATGGCCCGAAGGACTTAACATCGTGCCCGAAGGACTTACCGATGACCTGAAGGATTTAACATCTGGGTCTCACGCCGCTATGGCTGCCATTCTTTCGGGACTCACGCTACTCATGCTGCCGCATCACGCCCGAAGGACTTACTGATGGCCCGAAGGACTTATCACCACGCTCGAAAGACTTATTGGTGGCCCGAATGACTTATCATCGTGCCCAAAGAACTTACCGATGACTCGAAGGATTTAACATCTGGGCCTCATGCCACTATGGCTGCCGTTCTTTCGGGACTCACGCTACTCATGCTGCCGCATCATGCCCGAAGGACTTATTGATGGCCCGAAGGACTTATCACCATGCTCGAAAGACTTATTGGTGGCCCGAAGGACTTAACATCGTGCCCGAAGGACTTACCGATGACCCGAAGGATTTAACATCTGGGCCTCACGCCGCTATGGCTGCTATTCTTTCGGGACTCACGCTAGTCATGCTGCCGCATCATGCCCGAAGGACTTACTGATGGCCCGAAGGACTTATCACCATGCTTGAAAGACTTATTGGTGGCCCGAAGGACTTATCATCGTGCCCAAAGGACTTACCGATGACCCGAAGGATTTAACATCTGGGCCTCACGCCGCTATGGCTGCCGTTCTTTCAGGACTCACGCTACTCATGCTGTCACATCATGCCCGAAGGACTTACTGATGGCCCGAAGGACTTGTCACCACGCTCGAAAGACTTATTGGTGGCTCGAAGGACTTAACATCGTGCTGGAAGGACTTAGCGATGACCTGAAGGATTTAACATCTGGGCCTCACGCCGCTATGGCTGCCACTCTTTCTTTTCTTTGGTAAATTCTTCGATAATTCTTCAAATACCTGTCTAGGAACAAGCAAAATTGACATGCCCCTATCTATATGATGCATGCAATGTCGTGCTTTCTTCGTTTTCTCTTTTCCTTGTTTCTTTTTCTTCTTCTTCTTTCTATTTTCTTCTTCTTTTCTATTTTTTATTTTTATTATTTATATTTTTTTATTTATTATTTTTTTATTTTTCTTTCTTTCCTTTTTTATCATCATTTTCTCTCACTCTCTTTTTCCTTTTTCTTATTTCTTTTTCTTTTTAGACCCGTTTTAAAATCGTATGCCATGAAAGTTCATTCTTCGGATTTCTCATTTCCTTTTGCAGTATGCTCAGTTTTGATTTTCATTTCTGTCAATTTTTTGTTAAATGAGTACCCGCTCTCGTTCTTTTGCACGAGCACTTGCATTTCTTCTTCGGGGTTTCTGCCCGCTTCATCAACAAACTCTATATCATGCGTGTGCAGCGATTCTTACTATTCTTTGCTCTGCATTGCCCCACTCGATCATGAGCTCAGCTACCTTCCGATTCCTTTGACTCAACATTCTGAGTATTTTTTAGTTTCGTCATCAGGGTGAACAAAATGTTTCTTAACCTCAACCTTCTTGTTGCCTTTAGACGGGCACCATTCATCGATCTTTGTGCTTTAATTCTTTAGAGACTCAATGTTTACCTTTTACCGTCCCCACACTTTGTAAGCTCATTCTTGTCCTGTTCTGTTCTTCATTTTCTTGAACCAAAGAAGGCATCATGGCTGGAATCCGCTTCTTGTGCTTGAGCTGTCTGACACCTATACTTCTGTCATCATCTTTATTCTATGCATTGTGGGATCATTTCTGGTTAGGTGCTCTAATAGTATCCGCAACCTTGTGTTCTGGATCTTATCCCTAAAGTAATACATGGAAATCTTTGTTGCTTTAACTTGTCAATTTGTTGATTGGTATTCCACTGAAGGGTATCGTTTAGCTTAACATATAGGATCTTGAAAATACAGCATAGGAGCTATGGATATCAAGTGCAAGAGCGACTTAGATTCAACCACTCAGTAATTCAAGGATGTGAAGTCTTCCCTGGTGACTCGGTTCATCCTCATGATTACCGCATTGGTGTAAAGTACTACTCTTTCTCAATTCTCATTACATGCTCTGCCCCCAAAAAGGGGGGCTTGTATGACCATTCAAGCGCAGAAATATTACTCTAGGAATAGAGTTCTGGGTGGTGCGAATTTTAATTTTACCTATGCTATCATTTTATTTTTCTCTCTTTTCTTTCCCCTTTCTTTCTCCTCATTTTTCTTTTTCATTTTTCTTTATTTTCTCTTTCTTTCTTATTTTCTTTTTCATATTTCTCTTCCCTTTTTTTTCTTTTTTTCTTTTCTCTTTTTTTCTCTCTTTTTCTTCTTTTCTTCTTTTTTCTCATATTTCTCTTCCTTTTTTGTTTTTATTTTTTCTTTGTTTTTTTATTATTATTTGAGGAAATCAATTCGTTACATTCCTTTGTCTTGAGGACAACGACGGAGCAAACAACACTGCCCCAAGTTACTCAGCATAGTCACGATTTGAAAATGTTACCATCACTCATGAAGCTAAGGTTTCTTGAATTGGATGATGTGTCTCCACCTTATCGCCTCAGCGGAGTGCCCCAAAATTCCCACACTCTTATCCGAACAAGCCTATTACCAGGTTTCGAACATAGGAGTACTTTTTATTATTCTTTTCTCTTTCTTTTTTTTTCTTTTTTTCTTCAATTCTTTCTCTTTTAATTCTTATTTTTACTTATTTACTACCTAGAAGATTATGCCTAGAGTTCCAATTTCAAGCGACTCTACATGGTTGACATTTGGAGCTTTTTCGTCCTTGAACATCATCGAGAGAGTAGTAGTCTCGCTTTGCTGACCAGAGTCTGGTAGGGAAGATTACACCCCACTAAAATCTATCTAATGTCGCATCTTGGAATTGATATCCAGTGTCCTACAACGGCGAGAAAATATATATCTATGTACTTTCAAGAACATTATATGTTAAGCGAAATGTGTTCTTCATTGGAATAGAAATCAACAAACATTACCCAGCACAAAAGATCTTTACCACATGTGGGTCACATGTAGTAAAGTTGATTCCTTGTATTACTTCAGGGAGATCTTTTAATGTAGAGATATCTCTGGCTTCTTCAGCACTATGCAGACTTGCCCCTCATCCTTGGTCCTCCACTGCTGGATCAACTCTCGTGTCACAGTTCCATCATTGATCAGCTTCTTGATTTCCCCCAATAAAGGTCTACATTTCCTGGTGAAATGCCCCGGTGCCCCCATATGGAATTCGCATGTGCTACTCGAGTCAAAACTATGGGCAAACGGATCAGGTGCAATCTTCATCGGCCTAGGAGCAAGATAGTGACCCCCTACCAGATGCGGCCAAATGCTTGAGATAGATGTTCCAAACACTTCCAAATTTGCGCTCGTCCGAGGAATTTTCCTTGATGACTTTGAGGTGTCAGTCTATCTTCTTCTTTTACGCGAACCCTGGAGATGACACTCATTTACTTCTCCATCTTTATCTATCTTATCTTCGATTCGGTCCTTAGACTTAGACCCCAATTTTCCTTCTTTGATTGCATATTCTATCCTCTCTCCAATCGTCATGAAATCTTCGAATCTGTTTCTCGATTTTTCCAGCATCACATCGAAGAAATAAGAGGGAAGCGTTGCATGGAACAAGGGAGTCAACTCTTCTTCTGCTATAGGAGGCTGGACTTGGGTCGCCAAACATCGCCACCTTAATGCATATTCCCTGAAGCTTTCACTTGGCCTTATTTTCTCATTATGAAGAAACTGGCGACAGGGTGCTAAATCTAAAGCATATTTATATTGACTCAAGAAAGCATTAGCGAGGTCACCCCATGACCTAACTTGGTTTCTGTTCAAACGGTTATACCACACTGCTGCGGGTCCCGTCAGGCTATCATGGAAGTGGTGGATCAATAACTCTTCATTCTTCATGTATCCTTCCATTTTTCTACAGAACATGGTTAAGTGAATCTTCGGGCAGCTGGTTCTGTCATACTGCGCAAATCCGGGAACCTTGAAATCCGGAGGAATGACCAAATTAGGGACTAGACAGAGTTCCCTCGTATTGAAAACATTTATCTTTTCTTTCTTCTTAAGCTCTTTCTCGATTTTTTCTTCTAGCTGGTCAAGCCTTGACTCTTCGGTTCGTTCCATTTTCCAACTAATTCTGCCATCGAACCCCGAGTGTTAAATGATGATGTGCCATGCAATGATAAAATTATTAAACAATACAAAGGACGTGATGCAAATGCAATGCATGAATGCAATAAAGCATCGATTTCGCAAGTGATTTGTCCCTATAAGACATCTTTCATTCAGACCAAAAGGTTTCATTACATCCGGTATTAGGGTTTTACAGATATCGGTGAGCCCTGGCACCTAATGTCTTGACCTCATTCAATAGTCCTGTCAGCTTTCCTTCGTGGTCCAACGCTAGATCCATATTCTGGCTTATTGGTGCTGCTGCATCGGCTAAATCTGCTACCTGTTGAGCTACTTGCCGGGCTTGAGTCGTAACCATCTTCATGTCCCAGTCTTTCTCCCGTATTGTTTGCTTGGCCTTTTGTAGCTGAACGGTCATTGCCCCAGCACGGATCTTACTAGTACGTAAAGAAGTCTCGAGCCTCGCTACCTGTTCTTTGAGTGCTGCGTTTTCCATTTGAAAGGCTTGTGATTCATTCTTTTCCTACTGCAGACTTTATTTCAGGATATCTTCCATGGCCAGACTGCTTTCCAACTCACCTTGGAGAATGTCGCGTTGGCCCTCTACTTCTTCCAGCTTTTGTGATAATGATCTAACTTTATTCTTACTATTTTTGCATTTCTGCTTCCAGCATTCTAAACCGTTCCTCAGCTGAATCATACCATTGACCCACTCTTCTGCGGTGTCACCCAGATCGAAACTCTTGAATTCAAAGTGCAGCTTCTGGTACTCATCTTGTACATTCTTTAATTTCATGCTCAGATCGTGCCTCTCATGCTCGAGCTGGCCATACTTGCGTGCAAGTTCATCTTCTGAGACGCTTTTATTCTTGACTCCTAAATTTATCCCGCTTGAGTGACCCACTTCTGTGTTACCCGAACCTTGGGTTGGGTATTGACCCTCCTTCGACTTTGCCCCTCAGGCAACGGCAAGCTCGCTGTAGAATCGGGGTTGTCCGTCTTCGAAACCCAAAAATCCCATTCTGATAAGATCTTGAACTCTGTCCTTCAGGGCCCTACAATTTTCAGTGTGATGACTCGAATCGCCTATATGGTAGCTGCACCAGACACGAGTGTTGTAATCCTTCGGATAAGGAGGTTTTCTTGGTATATACTTTACTGGTATGATAAGGCTCCTTTCTACAAGCAACGGAAGTAACTCGGTGTATCTCATGGGTATAGGATAATGCCTTCTGATGTCATTAGATTCTCGAGCTTCTGCTGGTTTTGCCTCTGTTCCCTTGGTATCTACCCCAGATATGCTACTTGTCTGCTTCTTGAGATTGATCACAAATGGATTCGATTTGTCATATCTAACGGCGTTGTCTGTCTTGACATTCTGGCCATTTTGTTCCACATTCTGATCCTCGATCGAATCTTTTCTGAGTTCGACATGCTGCTTGCCTTTCATCATAGCATTCACCTGGTCCATCATCTCGGACATCTGCTTCTTTAGTTCTTGTATTTCATCTTGTTTTTCCCCAGAATTGACACTGCTTACCGAAATTGTTCTAGAGTCCTTGAATGATTCTTCTGGTCTAGTCTCGGGACAAAACTCTGGAATTGGACCCCTTTCCTTCAGGTCAAAGAACCTTTGGTCCATCATGAACAATCTTCTATTATGGGAGAAATCACTCGGGAATCAATGCCCTGTGTAATGCGAATGCAATGATATGCAAAAACAAAGCAAAAAGAAAACAAGTCAGTACCGGACAAAATAATAAGTACGTAATAAAAGGGCAAATTAAATGCGATAAGCAAACAAGGCAATCCTATTTACATTCCATCTAAGACACCTAGGTTATCCGCATGGCTCTAACAGGGTGGGTTTCTAAGTGTTCTCTTTATGCAGTTTTGGTTCTAGGAGGTACCCAAATTGTCCTCCCTGTCCTCTACTAAGAGTAGCAAGGCCCCCGATCATCACCCATTATAGGCTCCTTTCAACCGGGTTCAATTCAAGGGGACCCATTCGCTTATGCCTGCACGAAGGAACGATATCCTTACGAAAGCATAAGGTACTCGAGCCCCGAAGGTACTTGCTAGGCCCATACGGGAGAACGATATCTCCACAAAAGCATTAGCGTTTTCCCTCCACTTAAAAAAATGGGTTTATATACCATATTTTAAATGCGTTAAAATAAACGCGCAATTATAACTGAATGTTACTTTAATAGTCACTTTAACCCGGAATTTCTAATATTAATGAAGCGGTAATTATTTAAAAGCTTGACTCTCTTTATTTTGTTAAAAACAAAAAACGTCCCCAGCGGAGTCGCCATCTGTAGTGATGTCCTATTTTCGCTAAAAAAAACGAGTTTTCGAGGTGTTTGTGTTTTTTTGGATATAAAATGTTTATTACGTGGGGTTTAAGAAAAAAAACCGCATTTTACTAAAAATTGGAGTCGCCACCGGCCACTTAGGTAGGTCGGACACCATAAAACCAGAGATTTAAAAACTGTTGGGTTCGGGAGTCGGTTACGGATGGGAAGGATTAGCACCCCACACCGCCCAAAATTGGTACTTTAATAATTACCGCTTTATTAATATTGAATTTTCCGGTTTAAAGTGACGATTAGTTTAAAATTCGGTTATAATTGCGAATAAATTTTAAAGGGCCCGTTATCCGAGGGTAAACGCCCAACCACTATCACTACGCCTGATACTGGCCCCATTTACGCTCGGATAAAAGGGCACCGCATTGACATTATATATTCCATTATGCAAACTTAGAGAAATAATTTAGAAACATGCATTCGCATTGACATGGTAAAAGACAAAATAAATAATAAAAAACATGGATATCACAAAATTAAACAAATATGATAAAAACACGAACATAGCACATAATAATAATAATAATAATAATAATAACGAGGCATAAATAAAAAACATGTGGGAAATAAAAACGCATACTTCAAGAATACATACATATTAAAAATAAAAACACAATGTAAAATATGCATGACATAAATGTATTATGATGTTAATTTCACGAATCAAAACAACATGCTAACAAAGAAATTAATACCTAGTACATAACACATGACATAATATGCATACACAAATAAATAAATAAAAACATGGCCTTATACATGACCAAAACACACTAATATGTAACCTAAAAACATAGAATACATACTAACATAAACATGTCATGAAAACCAAACTAAAGTGTGATAAAAAATGAATATGGGCAAAATGATAAAAAGAAAACAACCTATCTAAAACATAAATAAACACGGTCAAACATGACATTTATGAATACAACAAGTAATAGAACATGCTAAAAAACAAATAAAACACAAGTAAGCAATGAATATTTAGAACATAAAAACAAGGACTGAAACGCTAAGAAATAAAACAGAAAGGCGGAAATTAAAAGGAAATAAAACTCGATTTAAGGACGTGATTACAAGCCTAAGGAAACTTAAAAGGACCGGTGCTGTAAAATACCCATGCGGCATGCTTGAAATGAAATTTTCAAAAACGCGGAAGTCCTTGGGGCGTAATTTGACCATTTGAAAACTGATTTCGTTTGATTAAGGGACGAAAATGAAAGATTTTAAAAACTACGAGGGACCAGGATTGTGAATAAACCAAGGGGCAGACTCGGTTTGAAAATACCCAAAACGCGGGATGACTTATGGTGTAATTAGACCAATTTTAAATGGGGATTTAATTATAAACCCCTTAACCGGCCTCCCCTCTCCCTTTTTTCTCATTTTTCTTCAGCCCCGGTATCACTCCCCATTTTCTCTCATTTTCTCTCAAATATCAAAACTCAAAACCTTGAGGAACCCAGAAGCCGGCGGCTATCCACCGCCGCTAGCCGGCGAACCAAAAGAAACACTCAAAACCAAACTATCTTCAAACTGAACTCAAATCTGAACTTAGATTTACACTAGGACTCACCCTTTTGCCTAGATCTAAAAAAACAAAAGCCGAAACTTTTTCCCCTTTTTTTTAAAAGTTTTGTAAACCAAGACCCAAACAACCCCTCCCCTTTACCGGTTCACCGTGTTTGGCTTAGGAGCCTTACAGCTTATTACCAGCGGTGGGAAACTTTTCGACGAGGGTAAGAACCGACACCTTTTACTTTTTTTTATTGTTGGCACCTTTTGAAAGATGTGCATGCAGTAAAAGAAGAAAGGGAAAATACCACTAGACTTGCGTTGTTCTTTTTTGTATTTCTGAAAAACTCTGGTGATAATACACTTTGGTTGGATTCTATATATTTTTTCTGATCTCTGTTTTTGGTAGCGTATATTACATGAAAATTACATCAGATTTGATTTTCTTGGTACTGATAATCCATTGTTTTGGTGTTTTGCACATTCTCTGAGCGCGGTGGTTGAGTCGGTAGTACGGTGGTATGGTGGAGAAGGTGTGGTGGCGACCCGGACAGTCAGAGTGAATCTCGGCCGTTGGATCAGATCTGATCCAACGACTGGGATGCTTTGAAGCTTGGACGATCGAGATTCAACCTTAGAATTGGGAAACTGCACCGGATCATGAAATGTGGCATACGATGATCTGAAACGTCTTGAGCGTGCGAGCCACGCGCGCGTGGAATATAGCTGAGCAGCGAGTGGCGTCATGCGCATCAGATGGAGGGTCATCTTGACTTGATCATAGCTGTTGGATCTAGGCTTGATCCGACGGCTTTGGGTTGGCTGCGCATAATAATAAAATGGGTCAGGGTTAGATACATTTTTAGGGTTTTATTTATTACGGGCTTTGGCCGGTTGGGCCTTGTCAACCATGTTGTATTCTTTTTTGGGTTTTTGTAATACATTGGATTGGACACTAATAAACCTTGGTTTTATTTTATTATCTGTTTATATATATATATATGATAATAATATTATTAATAATAATAATAGCATGATTATGATAATACATACATATATATATTCGTACGCGTATACCTATACGTTGGCATACCGACACTAATATACATTACACGCCCTTAGATAATATAACATAAATGTACCGGCACACCTAATTATACACATTACTAATATAACATTCACATGTTACACAGTCACACACAATGCACACATAAACATACATACGACACACATATACTATAATAAATATTAACATATACATAAACATAATATGTATGATACACATGCACTCATACATCACACGTGTATATTTCACACATATTAATCGCATATATATAGTAAACATATAATGTAATACGTATACATGCAATAATAATTCCCCATTAATTATTATACTAATATATTAACAATATTTACAGACCAGATAAAAATGAGTGATTACACAAACAAATGAAGGATGTCATCTTCATCAATCAAACTAAGAACATCAAGGATATGCTCAAGAAGTTTGTCTTGGAGAATGTGAAACCTCAAGATACACTAATGAGCTCTTCTACAAAGCTTGACAAAGATGAATAAGGTAAGTGTGTTGATTTAAAGCTTTATAGATTAATGATAGGATCTTTGCTTTATCTTACCGCAAGTAGACCGAATATTATGTTTAGTGTTTGCTTATGTGCTAGATTTCAAGCTAGTCCCAGATAATCTCACCTTCAAGCCCTTAAGAGAATCTTTAGATACCTTAGAGACACGCTTTGTTTAGGTCTTTGGTATCCTAGAGACTTATCCTTTAGTTTGCATGCTTATTCGGATGCGGATTATGGAGGTTGTAAGATAGATAGAAAGGGTACCTCTGGTACATGTCAATTCCTAGGTAGTATGCTCATATCGTGCTTTTCTAAGAAGCAAAATAGTGTAGAATTATATACCACCGAGGCAAAATACATTTCGGCTGGAAGTTGTAGTGCTCAAGTCCTTTGGATGAAGCAACAACTCTTAGATTATGGAATTGATGTAGGCACCATCCCTCTAAAGTGTGACAATACTAGTGCCATTTGCCTCACTAAGAATCCCATCCAACATTCTAGAACCAAGCACATAGAGAGAAAAGGCATCATTTCACTAGAGATCATGTCTTGAAAAATGATGTAGTTCTAGAATATGTAGACACCTTGAACCAATTAGCGGATATCTTTACCAAACCTTTAGACAAGGAGACTTTTTGGTCTCTCAGGAGAGAGTTGGGGCTTACTAGCCTTTCTTGAACCTTAGAGCCTTTCTGGTGTTTAAATTCTGCTTGAATTTGTTTGATTTCAATGTTTGTGTGTTTTGGATCCTATATGCATCTATTCGTGTTGTTAGGGGGAGTATGCATCTATGTTTTTGCCCATACATGTTGATCACATATCATACACATGCATATCGATTCGATTAAGTTTGAATTTTTGGGTCTCTTGCAGCCAAAAATGTCATTTTTGGTCAAAGAGTATCAATATGTGACATCGCGTATCGATACGGGTATCAGGGCATTTGGGTACAGGTGAACTTGTATCGGTAAGGGTTAAGAATTGGTACACGTTAAAAAATTGTATAGGTACACAGTTTCGGTACGTATATATCGCGTATCGGTACGCGTAGCCGCTGGAATCGTTAAATGTCTTTTAAATGGGGTTTTCCTAATTTAACTTAAACTCAAACTTTTCCCTTTAAACCCTAGTAAGCCAACCTCTATTTAATCCCTTCAAACCCTTTATTTTTCTCACAAATCTACAAAAATTCTTTGGTGGCTTTTGGTTTTAACATCAAACCCAAGCAATCTCATCAAGCATTGTGCAAAATCATCTCTTCATTCATCTATCATCCATATTCAAGGTATAAACTCAATTTTCTTTAAATTTTGATTTCTTTTATATTTGTATAGTTCTTATGTCTTAAATTATACCCATATATTTTTCTTTACCATTTTTAAATTTATTTGCACCAAAATTTTTCTTTATACTTGTATATGATTTTAAACTATATAATATAGGTTTTTACACTACCTTGATCATTGGATTGATTTATTGGATTGAATATTGATGTTTATGTATACATTTTTTTGTGGTTCGAAATTGTTTTTCAGGATTTTTTCATGGCTTCGAATAAAAGAGCAAGAAGGGAGATTGGGTCTAGCTCTTCTAATCCTAATATTACCGAACCCAATATCGAAAATAATGGTTCTAGACCAAACCTTAACCAAATTTATCGTCAATGTTTTAATAAACTAGAAAATCCAAATGCTTTGGATCGTTTTAAACATTTTCAAAACTTCAAAATCTGTCGAGAACGTGTTGTTTCCATAACTTTTATGACTTTTGATGCATTTTATTTTCGTTACAAAATCTTGTTCTTATTTTTTACTCTAATTCCCGGTGTATTTATAACCAAGAGAAAACTGAGGTTATAGCACTCAAGTCTTATCTTATGGGAAAAACTTTTTTGTCTTAATTCTAAAATTATAGCTGAACTTTTGGGGATGGATGATACGGGTATAGACGATGAAAATGGTTTTCCTCAAATCTATGGTGACTCTATTATCATACTTGATGCTCATGAACGTTTCTTTCACTTCCTTATCACTTGATGGTTTCGATCATCTGATAGTAAATGGTCTACCATTCGCCAAGTCAATGACTTTTGGCTTTATTGTTTTCGTGAAGGTATACGCCCAAACCTAGCCCAAATCATATTTGTCGAGCTAGTCTACCTTGTCTAAAACTTCTACGCCTCCCTTGTCACCTCTTTCACCTATGGCACCGCTTTGAGCTATATGTTCCACAAGCTTGATGTAGATTGCTCTTATGATCTTGCTTCGCCTCTCACCGATCCTATTAATTATCACTCTCTTCGGCGTGAAAAGTTCACCATTTACAAGGAAGGTGTGATTTCTGGGTATGTTGCTAAGAATTCTGGTTCTAAGGATGTTATTAGTAAGTGTGAACGGATAAACATGCACAGTGCAAAAACACTTATATGTATATGTAAATATGTCAGTACATGCATACATTCGAGCATAACATTAGAGGTTTTGCATACATACACATAGACATCTATGAGGGCATATAAATGATCATGCATACATATGTTCACACTTACGGATGACTAATCGAAAATCAATGGTATGATGGTATAAGTAAGGTATCGTATGAAGGTGGTCTTGGTGTTATGGTTCTTAGGAGTTTGGTTGGTGCTAGTTTTTGAGCGACCAAAGTTAGAGTTGGCAGGTTGTGGGTTTGCTAGATCCAGTTCTTAGCATCAAGGTTTGTTGAGGCTGTAGTGTTGCAAGTGAAGTTGTGGCTTATGCATCTAGATAGTTAAAGGTGCACAAGCGCTTTTGTCCTACGCATGATGTGAAGCTTGCCACGTTGGTGGATGTTTAAATGTTTTAGAGACATCAATTCTATGATGAGGAGTGTGTTGTGTACACGGTCGAGCGTGGTTAAAAAAAATAAAGATTGATGTTTTGAGTTTTTTGATAACCTGGATGGTTGGAGTTGTTTAGGAGTTATAGTTTGGTGATTGAATATCGTTCGAGCTAAGCTTATAGCCGATGCTTGGGTTCGTGTTGCGGATCTCCTTCGTGATGCACAACCTTATCACCTTACGAATAACATCCTCAGAACCAGAATTCTTAGCAACATACCCGATCCTCAGACCCAGAATTCTTAGCAACATACCCAGAATTCTTAGCAACATCCTCAGAATCAGTTGGTCTAGTGACTCCGGTTGCTCAACCTTCCTTTGATGCACTTATGGCGTATCTTGATGGGAAGTTTGCCACCATGAACAGCACTATGACCACTCACTTCGCCGAGGTAAACACAAGGCTTCACTCGTTTGATGCTCATTTCACATATTTGGAGAATCGAGTAGCTTCTATAGAGAATCATCAAGCTTATATAGACATGAATCTTACCACGTTTCATGGAGAATGGCATGGTCACTCTCTTGGTGATAATGGCATGGGCAATGAATATGAAGATGAGGATGAGGATGAGGATGATGGAGACGCTCCTTAGGTTTTTGCATTTCATATCATATCATATTAGGACTTGAGTTTTATGCACCTATTTTCTTTATTTGAATTCCTATGACATTACGTTATTTGCTTTGGTTTATGTTTTTAAGTTTAAAGTTGGATTTTCTATGTTTGCTTTGAATATTTGCTTTGAATTTAATCATATCTATGTTGTTTATTTATTCTTGGAGTTATTTATTACTTTACCCATTGATTTTGATCTAACAAAAAGGGGGAGAAGAATGAGATTAAATTTTCAAAAGGTTTTTTTCAAAAATACTATCTTTTAGCCTTAAAGAAAGGGGGAGTGATTTCAAAAGACTTAACAATTTATTTTGGGTTTTGTTATATCAAAAAGGGGAGATTGTAAACTAATATTTGATTTTGATATAACAAGGAATTTCAAGGACCAATTTGTAAAATTGGATAAAATTTTAAGTACTCAAAAAGGCTTACAACATGACAAAGATTCAAACTTCAAATTGTTTCTTAGTCAAAAACTAAAACCCCAAATATTTTCTAAGTATTTTTGTACTCAATTAGCCAAATTTGGTCCAGGCGTATTGACACACCCTCGTCTGTATCGAAATGGGTTTTAGCTACTATACATTATTTTATACGTGATGGCTATCAGGTAACGATACATGTAAAGTTGTATCGATATGCCATTCAACCTTGGAATAAATTTTGCTTTGAGTATTGGTACGACTTCATGCGTACCGATACGGGGTATTTAGATTTTCCAAATCTATTGCATTTAATATTCAACCGTTGCTTTGTTAGTTTATTGGAATCATATATTTGAAAATCAGTTATAGTGTATCGATACCCTTATAGGCGTATCGATACGTGTTTTGATACACGAGTGTTCAGGATTCTAGTGAGTAGGACCAGTATCGATACGGTACGGACCGTACAATATGCCTTTGTAAAATTGACTACTCGTACCAATACGCCTTCATGCATGTTGATACCCCTTTGTACAACAGATGTTTCTTCTTTTGGCAGGTACCAATACGGCACCCCGCATACTGATACCGACTGTTGGCAGACTGCATTTATTACAGGAAAAATGAAGTCCAACGGCTCTATTGATGATCTCAGCTACCCAAATGGTTAGAAATCAATGAGTGGGTATATAAACAAGTCTCCAAAGCTACAACAACAAATGATAAAGTCTTAAGCAATCAAGCAAATATCCAACAACTTTTGAGCTTTTAGAGTCAAATCTTTGTAACCCTCTTGAGTGTTCTTTCTTGTAATCATTTTTATTCAAGTTTTGGGTTTGTGAGTGATCTTTGAATTGTGCAAACATTTGTCCTTGTGAGGATTTTCAAGTTTGCTACTTGTAATTTTTCTTTTGTGAGTGTCCTTAAGATTTTGGGTATAAAATCATAAGGGGAATTTGTAAGGTTAGCCTTTTTCCCTCAAAAGGAAGAATTCATAGTGAATTGTTGAAAATCCGTAGTGTGGAACTAAGGTAGTGGATGTAGATCTTGTTTAGAAGCTTGAACCACTATATTCTTTTTGTCTCAATTTCAATACTTTTTATTTAGCCCATCAATTTTTAAATTTCCAATTCACCCCCTCTTGGCCAAATCTATTGATTGATCATCCCAACACATAGAACAAGTGGACCAACTCTCGTTGTATCCTCGTTCAACTCTCGTTGTAATGTCTTGTTAACCTGATTTGTCACTGCATTTGTCGATGTTAATAACTATGTTTAACATTCTCATGCAAACAATAATCAGATCCAACAATCAAAGTAAGAGAAAAAGCTAATAAAAATATATTGAATTGAAAGACAAGATTGCAAATAGTTCATACAAAGCTTAAAATACTTAAACCATCATCATTAGAGCACAAAATATAATCGTAATCTTCAACAAACATCTAATTAAAGAAAAGTGTAAGAAGATAACAAGATATTCTCCTTGATCTTGTATTGGAATCCTCTTCTCCTCGGATGATTTTTCCCAGCTTCACCTCGAATCTCCAAAAATGGAGCTTAAACCACCATGGATAAGAGGAAAAAGCTTGAAGTTGAAGATGATATGAAAATAGAATTTGCGTGACACACACTCTCTTCCCAGATTAGTCTTTTTATAAGCTGCCCAAGAAAGGACACATGTTTTTCAGGTGTTTTGCATGACCTAAGGTCGTATAGAATTTTTATAATAAATAATACGACTGGCAAGGTCATCCTTATCTTTTAGTAGACTGACAGCTAGCAGTTACAGTGTCGAACTGGCTACAGCGGTGAGACTTCCTCTATAGGGACATTAGAAATACATCAAGAACAAGGAAAATAGGCAGATATATGTTAAATAAGAGAAACTGAGACTAAGTTAGATAAAATGCAGGAAATAAACATGAAAATGCATAAATGGATGCAATAAACACTGATGTGGGGGAAAATTAAATCTATAAATCTAGGGGAAATACATGCTCTTTAAAGAGCTATCACAACCCCAAACTTGAGTTTTTACTTATCCTCAAGTTAAATTTAAAGCATTAAGTTCCAAAATAGTTTAGAGGTATTCTAGATATGTGAATCATTCCAACCAACCAATAAATCCATTGCATCAACAAGACAGGAGATTGCATAAACAATTCCAACACTATATAAGCAAGCATTTCAAGAATACCTAACATCATGCCTATCACCTCAAATTCTTTCCACCTATCAACATTTATTTAGTACCACATATAACAAGATATAAATATCAAATATATACTTTTTATGTTTTTCTTTTTTCTCTTTTTTTATGTAGCGATGGATATTGAACAATGAATGCACCCTAGCCCTGAGAAGTAAGATGTTGTGCAACGAACCCCTAGGAAGTACTTTATTGTAACGACACACATTCATGTAGTGACATCCTTTGGCCAGATTCATTTTTTTAATGCATGTAGGGAGTGTTCCACCCTTAAAGCTACTTTATTATATTGCACTCATATTGGAATGCATTTTTTATACTTAGTAAGATATTCTAGCATATATAACACAAGTTGACATAAGCATAAATCATCCAAAATCAAAGAAATGATGCTAGATATTCTTTACTCAAACAAGCAAATACATTAATGCGGAGTTAAAAATGCAATCATCCATCATGTATATCCAACCAAATTATCAATAATCAGAACGATTCAAAGTTTATACATTGAATGTAAGCAAAATATTTTTCAACACAAAAGAACCTTACATTTGCTTAATTTTTTTTAAATGGGGATGCATTTCAACTCCTAGGCGTATACCCCAAAACTTAAAGATTACATTATCTCCAATGCAAAAAAAAATGAAATGACAGAATGCAATGACAACATGTGGTTACAATGATGAATGCAATTATATTACAACTAAATGCTATTACAATGACAATGCAAATGTCATGACAATGCATAAAACAAAATGAAATTACACTATATGATATGCATGCCTACTAAAACTAAAACAAATTAACTCAGTTGTCAGGCTCTTGGGAGGAGAAGGAGGAGCATCACTTCTTCTTTTTGCTCCTCTTCTTTTGTTTGCACTTCTTCTTGAGTTTCTTCTTTGACTTTGAGCTTTTTCTCTTCTTCTATTTCTTTGAAAGGAAGGCATCCTCCTCATGTTTAGCTTCTTCTTCTTTCTCAGAATCCTCTTCTTTGTCGGAATCATCGTCCACGTCTGTAGTAAGGATGGACAGTGGTGGTGCCTTGTATAGCACCATTACAAGAGGGTTGGTCTCTTGATCATCGATCAAAGACAGTTTTTGCCAATCTCGCAGCAACTAGCTTTAGTTGTGGTCCTTCAGGGGTTGCATCCATAATCTTGGATTCTCTCAACAAAAACCTTCTCAGTAGCAGTCTTCTTAGCATGGGAACTATCTTCCTTATTCTTGTCAACGTCCTCCACAAGGACTTCATTATCTTCAGTAGCAGTGGGTGTTGCGTCGACATTCGTAGGGATATTCAAGTCAAATAGACAATCTTTAATGATTTTTCTCGATGCTTCCTCTTTTGGTGTATCACTAACCTCGCTTACATTATCAAGAGAGTTTACAGACTTGCCCGGTACTTCTTTTGTGGCTATATCAGAGGAGACATCATAGCTATGGATGATGGTAAAAAACTCTAAAAATTTTGGCAAAGCAATTGGAGTGATCCTTTTCACAGCAGCAAGAGTAGACTTATGCCACATCTTTACATAGGCATAGAATAGGTTTTGTGCCAAATATAGTGTTTGCACTATGGCTGCAACTCTTCCCAGTGTGCTCGTTACAACATTGTGTTTTTCCTCTATGGCCAAAACCTTCTTCAAGACTTCATCACTTGTGGGGATATTCTCAGTTGCAACGTCCACCTTTGCTTTGACTTTTTCCTCCCTCGTCCAGTACCCACTTTCGTTGTAGGAACCTCTGTAGCTTGTGAAGCTCTATCATTTTGTGGATGGATTTTCCAGGCTCCTCCTTGAAGGAAAGCTCAATCCCCCATTCTGGGTGGATACTTCACTTAAGGATATGTTTCTTGTAACACTCACATGCAATGTCCATTTGAAACACCTCATATTCTGTATTTTCTTCTTAAGTTGTAGGTTCCTCAAATGGAGGGTTTGAGGCTGAACTTTGAACTTCTTTCATAGAGGATTCCATCGAAATCTTGCGAGTTGCTATGGTCTTAGCCATGGTAGATTAAGAAAGAAGATGAAAATAAATTATTTTTGTAGAGTAAAATTCAAACTTTGAAGCTTCAAAAATAAGAAAGGTCAGAAGTAAGTGAATAATCTATGAAGTTTAGAATTGCTAAATAAAGAAGAAGAAAAGAGGGAAATAAACAGGCACGATTTGTACCGTCTGATGCAATGAGAATTGATAGTCTGATCTTGGCACAATAATCACACCCGTTCACTGTATTTCCCGTGCTCCAAGATGAAAGGCTGTGATTTAGGTATTAATCAGTGTAATTGAATTACTCAAATTTTCCCAAATATCATGCACATCTTGTGAAGCCCCCTTGCCGTACAAGTTGTTAGAGAAGAAGATTCCAAAATAAAACCAAAGGGAATTTATTATGCAAAAAGGAAACAAAGAAAATTAAAAGAAAAACAAGAAAAACTAAATCTAAATCTAATAAAGTATTTAAAGGGAAATTCAAAAAAATTCGACCAATTTAATGGTCTCAATATTCTTGGAATCGAAATCACCAATATAGAGTTTGAGTCGTTGGCTATTGACTTTGAATGGATTCCCCTTTTAGTATCTTTAATTGTGACTGCACCATATGGAAATACTTCCAGAACTTCAAACGATCCAGGCCAATGTGACCGCAATTTGCCTGGGTGCAATTGCAGTCTTGAATTGAATACCAAAACCAACTATCTGACTTTAAATCGTCAATGCAAAATAATATTATCATGCTAATGCTTGCTCTTTTCCTTGTGAATAGATGCATTTTCATATGCATTTTGGCGAATTTCTTCTAAATCAGTAATGTCTAGTAAGCGCTTATTCACTACTGCCTCATAATCAAGATTGACTTGTTTTAGAGCCCACAAGGCCTTTTGTTCGAGCTCCACAAGCAAATGACAAGATTTTCCAAAAATAACTTGATACGACAACATTCCCAATGGAGTCTTGTATGCAGTACGTATAGCCCATAATGCATCATCTAAGCGAGATGACGAATCTTTTCTAGTGGTAGTGACCACTTTTTCCAAGATTTTTTAATAGCCTGATTAGAAATTTCGGCTTGTCCATTAGACTGAGATGATAATTGTGGCTAGTCCATGATTTACCCCATAGCGTTTCAACGCAGTAGCCACCTGGCTGCAGTGGAAATGCTTTCTCTAATCGCTGATCAATGCTCTTGGTGTTCCAAAACGAGTGAGTATATGCTTTTGAAAAATCTTCAAAATCATTTTGCATCATCTTTAGGCACTACCACGACTTCTATCCACTTTGAAACATAGTCCACGACGACCAAAATATATAGACTACCAAAAAATTAGAAAAAAGACCCATGAAATCCAATCCCCAAACATCAAATAGCTCAATTTCCATTATTGGCTGTTGTGGCATCTCATTTCTCCTGGATATTGACCCGGTGCGCTGATAATGGTCACATCATTGGCAAACTTATGAGCATCTTTGAACAATTTCGGGTAATAGAATCCATATTGAAGGACTTTTGTAGCCATTCTCATGCCACCAAAATTCCCTCCATAGGGAGCATTGTGGCAATGTTGTAATATTATGTCATTTATTCCTCAAAGACGCATCGTAGTAGATTGCATGAAATACTTTGTCTATGTGTTGTCCCAAAATTACTCCCACAGTGAAATCACTGGTGTCGCACATTAATTCAAATGGTTGCTCCCAGTTGGTTGTCACAATGATTAGTTCATTCATAAGCTATGTTTTAATTTTATTGAATGCATCCATACATGCATCATCAAAAACAAATTTTCTACTTTGCTCCAACAATAGGCATAAAGGTTTGGTGATCTTCGAAAAATCCCGGATGAATCTTCTATAGAACCCAACATGTCCTAAACACTGCAGATACCCTTAACATTTGTTGGTGGCAACAAATTTTCAATCACATCCACTTTGGCTCTATCAACCTGAATTCTAGCTTTCGATATTCTATGGCTCAACACAATCCCCTCAATGACCATGAAGTAACATTTTCCCCAATTTAGAACTAGATTAGTGTCATGATATCGTTGCAATACTTTCTCTAGATTGTCGATGTAGTGGTCGAAGTTATTTTCATACACCAAAAAATCATCCATAAAGATTTCAAGGGTATTACCAATCATATCTGAAAATATTGCCATCATGAACATTTGAAATGTGGCTGGTGCATTAGAAAGACCAAAAGGCATGCGACAGAAGGTAAATTTCCTTAATGGGCATGTAAAAGTGGTATTCTCCTGGTCCTCAGGTGCAATTGAAATTTGATTATAGCCAGCAAAACCATCTAGAAAATAATAATACTCTTTTCCCGCAAGTCTATCTAGAGTTTGATTAATGAAAGGAAGAGGGAAATGATCTTTTCTTGTGGCTGCACTAAGTCACCTATAATCCATACAAATACACCAACCTATAGGAATGCGAGTAAGAATCAATTTATCAGCATCATTATAGACTATAGTGATTCCACTTTTCTTAGGAACATTATAGATTGGAATAACCCATGCACTATCAGAAATGGTATAGATAATACATGCGTCCAACCACTTGAGGATTTTCTTATTATCTACTTCTTTCATCTTCTCATCCAATCGACGTTGCGGCTCAATAAACTTTTTGTTCTCATCACCCAGCTTTATCTTGTGCATGCACAAAGAGGGACTAATGCCCTTAGAATCTGCAATGATCCAGGCAATACCATGTTTGTTTTGCTTAAGAATATTTATCAGCTTAGCTTCTTGCATTGCACCCAGATTTGCAGAGAAAATGATTGGGAGTGTTTTCGTATCCCCAAGGAAAACATAATTGAGATTAGCTGGCAATGGCTTGAGTTTTAGAGTAGGAGTTTCTTCTATAGATGATTTAAAAGTAGGAATTGTCTGGTGAGCGAGATCCAAAGATTTAACTTGCCATTTGTGGTGAACTACTGTAGTGAGTGCTTCAATAATGTGGTCACAATTCAGGATATCATATTCTACCATTGTTAGTGCATTATCCTTAGCAATGAGTATACCACAATGATTCAAGTCTTCTTGAATGATATTGTCAAAAATATCAATATGATGACATTCCTCAATCTTTCTTCCAGTATTTGCATTGAACATCCCAAAAGTAACTTAGTCATTGTCGACCCGTATCGTAAGTTTTCCTTTTGATATATCAATAAATGTCTTCCCAGTAGCTAAGACAGGGCGGCCAAGGATTATAGGAACATCCTTGTCTACCTCGCAATCAAGAATAATAAAGTCTACTGAAAAAATGAACTTGTCTACATGAACAAGCACGTCCTTGATTTGATCATTCAGATGAGTCAAAGATCTGTCTACCAATTATAATGTGATTGTAGTGGGTTTCATTTCTTCAATGCCCAACTTTTGAAAAGTAGAAAGTGGAATTAAATTTATACTAGCCCCCAAATCACAAAGAGCTTTACTAAATTAGTGATTACCAATATAGCAAGGTATGATGAAGCTATCTGGATCTTTCATTTTTTGTGGTAGAGGGGTAGATATAAATGCACTTCACTCCTCAGTGAGCGTAATGCTTTCTATTGCACTGAGCATTTTCTTCTTGGACAAGATATCCTTTATGAACTTAGCATAATTAGGAATCTGTGTAAGAGCATCAATCTAAGGGATTTGCACTGTAAGCTGTTGCAAAGTACATTGAAAGAATTAAAATTTAGTATCAGACTCAGTGTTCCTAAATATCTGAGGAAAAGGTGGAGAAGGATTATCAGCTGGATACGCTGACATTGGGCATTGTGGCGACAATATAGGTTGTAAAACTGATCGAAGCGCAGTAATAACTGAAGGAGCTTTACCCGTTTTGCCATCATCTAAGCCATCCACTACTGTATGATCAGGTGTAGAAGATTCTCCCCATTCTTGAGTAGATATGGGAACTAGTTGCGTTGAGTCATCAGTCTATTTGCAACTATGAAGAGTAATAGCCTTGCAATGCACCTTACCCTTGTTCACTAGACTCTAAGCATTGCTAAGAAGTGTGTCTGGCTGTCGAGAATTCATATCAGTAGCTAATTGACCAACTGAGCTTCCAAAGTACGTATTGATGAAGAGTGACCTTGTACGATAACCTCTGTGCAAGAAAAATGGTCGCGCTTTATTTCCTCAAAAAGAGCAAATGGATCAGATATAGGTGATGGAGCATAATGACTAATCTGATATTGTATCTAAGATGGTGCTCCATATTGTAACTGCACACTATATTGCGATTGCTGAGTTTGTGAAACAAAATGTTGTTGTTGCATCTTTTTTTTTGTGGCTGCAATGGAGCTCGTGGTGTAAACTGTTGTTGCAGATAATTGAAGTTTCATTGGCGCACACTAGAATTACCTTGAAAGGAATTGTATCCGAAGCGAAATGCTCCTGAATGTTGTGCAGAATTAGAGTTACCCCAAGACTGTCGATTAGCAGTGTTGTAAGATGTACCCATGTTATTGCCTCGCATGTTGCTGACATAACTAGCATTCTCTGCATGCTGTGGGCAATCCTCATAGCTATGGTTCTTGCCACAAATCTCACAAGAAAATACAGGAGTAGCAGTTTGTTGAGCTAGACAGATAGGAGCAACTTCACAATACAACAAATTTATCAATTTATGACGAATTTTCTACATGGCGTTGTGTATAACGTCATAAAATATACTATAAACATGGCGATATTTTGTTTTCGTCACAATTAGTGAATAATGGTATATAATTTTTGAAAGTCTTACAAAAGGTCATTGATTTTCGTCACTATAGGTTTGGAGCCTCAAAAAAAATTTGGAGGAAAATATTTTAATGGCGTTTAGAAAAAAATTGTGACATTATGAAATCGTCACCAATGAAATAAAATTATTAGTGATGAAATATTAATATGACGATTAAATGTTAATTAGTGACATTGCAAATTCATCACGAATAAGCTTTATTTGTGACAATTAGATTCGTCATATATTAGAATAAATAAAAGGCGGTGTTGTCTTGGTGTCCCAAAAAACGTTTAATGTGACAAAAACTATTATTTGTCAATAATTTTTATATCTCATATATTTTATAAAAAATTTTTCAAAAATGTCATGAGATGGTGTTACTTAATGCTTATCACCAATACTTAAGGCAAAAAAAATTGGTGGAAAATTTATTAGAGACAAATTTTCAAATGCTTTGGATTTTAGGCTCAAAGTTTCAGTTGTTAAACATAAGATAATTCGATAACCTTAATGAATAATGCAATCTATAGGGTCGGAGCACATGGCGTGAGTCGTGAGATTTGAATCCATGTTCATGTGCATAAGGGACATTTTAGGAACAAATGTTAAAATTTACTTTTAATATTTTTCACCTAATGATAGTTGAATTGAATTGACACCCTTACATTTTTATAATTCGATATGTTTTAATTATCACCAACAAAATAAATTGGTGTTTCTAATATGTATTGAATAATTTATATTGGTTATATTATATTTTGACAGTTCTATGTGTGCATAATTCAATGGATTTGGCTAAAAACTGTTTAGTTAGTTTACGATAAAGAACTAAATGATTAACAAATGGATTTGGCTAAAAACTATTTAGTTAGTTTACGACAAAGAACTGAATGATTAACATTTGTGTAAAATAAAACTAAATATATTTTTATAATTGATTAAAGTTAAATTTTTTAAGTTGAATGCCAAAACTTCAAACCCTAAAAGTTTTTAGGCCTTTTTTGCAATTTTCCTTTTTAAAGCATGCATAAATATGTATTACATGGCAGTTGAAGAGTAAAACAGAAACCCTAGCCGCATAACACCTATTCCTGTCTCCTTTCTCTGTAGCCACCTTTCCCACGCCGGCCACAAAGTTTCTGGCGACCCTTCCCACCCCAGCTGCCCTATTCCGTTCTTTTCAGTCATGACCTTCTGTAATATCAGGCATGACATCGCTCAGCTAGACACATCTGTTAGAATTAAACCATAACCCAGGATCTATCATGTCAAATCATCAAGAACAATAAACTGAATGAACTGAATTGCGGAAGCGTACCTGAATTAATCGATAGATTGAAAATCTTGAATCTTGATGTTGAAATCCAAATATTTGGTATTGATCTTCCAAGAAGATAGGTTTTCTCTTGACGTAAAACTCTCTGACGGGGAAGGAGATAAAAACAAGTTAACCTATTTCTTGGGGACCACTACCTCTTTATATAGTTGATTTAATAATCAACTATTAAGTATTTATAACTCTGCCCCTCATAGAATTATAAATACATCTTATGGTATCTACACTTTTATTTCCATGACATTTTAATACCCATGACACGCCTAACATAATTGGTCACTTAATTTTGTGTCGTACTTTAAAATAGCAATATACATTATACATATGTGCCCACTATTACGGATTTAAATCCAACAATCTTCCACTTGGGCAACATATGTTTCCTGACAAATGTATAACCTTATGAGCTCAAAAATTTGCTATTATATAATAGGTATTCTGTAACAATCTCGTCCATCAACTATATCCATATAGGATCAAAGCAGCCTTTGTCGTATCAATCATGACAAGACCCATCAATGGTCACGCATACAAATATAGCCAAATGACATAGATCAATCATGGATGCGTAGCATGAAAAATTACATGAAATGTGAACCAAACATGTCTATTTCCAACTAGTCCTCCTAAACCTTAGCGAGATCAAACTTTACTGAATTCAGAGTGTGCATAAACCAAAAGAACTTTATTTCTGCAGAAAATAATCTTAAAATATCCTTAAACTGAAGTAACTGAAATTGTGTCTAAAACGAATGAGCATTTTTCAAAATTACAAACTCCCACTAAAACTGAATATCCTTAAATAACATTACACCCACATGAGTAGTGTGCTCATGAAAGACCTAGGGTGTCAGTTTCTTAATAAGCGCGCAATTATGGAGTTTGTACCAGCATGCTATATAGACACACAACCACTCTGAATTTTCTTTAACAACTAGGAACTTAATATTTATGTGCTTCAAATTTAAAGTGTTCCTATTGTTTATAGAATAAATGAATGCATATTTATTGTCACAAAATAACCGAAGTGATCTTTCTATTCAATCTATAATTAGCAGCCCATGTGACAAAATTCTTTTGCATCAATATTCTAATAGAATCGAAGTCTGTAAACTTGATGATCTCTAACTTACCATAACTCCGATATGTGAGCATGTAATTTTTTTTCTCTAAACATATCTCATAACCCTATTGGCTGCTATCTAATGGTTCAAACTAGAATTGCTTAAATATCTGTCTAACATTCTAACAATGTATGCAATATCCGAACGCATACATACTTGAGCATAAATTAAATTCTCAATAGATTATGCACTTGGAATCTTTTGTATTTTTTTTAAATTTCAATGTTACTTTTAGGGCATTGAGTAAGACTAAATTTGTCTTCTTTAGTAATATGAGTATCACTTGGTTTACTCCCACTGAACTGTAGTATATAGAATTGTGAACCAAATTTATCTCAAAACCAAATGAGATAAACAATATAAAATTTATAATTTCGTTAATGAGAGTCCAACTTAAGCTCATAGATGAATTTCTTTAATTTACATATCATTGATTTTGTATCATTAGACACAAATCTATGATTGTACCATAGAATTTGTTTCTTCAATGTCACCATTGAAAAACACAAGCGTAACATTCATCTTATGTAGCTCAAGATTAAAATAAGCAATAAGCGTCATGATTATCTTAAAAGATTTTTTCAATAAAACTTGAGAGAAAGTCTCCGCAAAATCAATGTCTTCTTTTAGAGTATATCTTTTAGATACAAGACATGCCTTATACTTGTCCACATTATCATTTGCATCCCTCTTGGTTTTAAATATCCATTTACAACCAATTGGTTTACATCTTCACATAATGAGACAAGTTCCTAAACTTTATTGTCTTGCATAAAATTATACTCTTTTTGAATGACATCAATCCACTTTTGAGAGTCAGAACTTTTATGATTTGATAAAAAATGATTGAATCATTTTCTATCATTCCATTATTATCCTTATTTTCTTGAATAAATACAAAGTAATAATCTAGAATAGTATTTCTCCTTCCTCTCGTGGATATCTTCAATGACACTTATTTTTTTAAGGTTGTTGAGTTTGTTCTTCTGAAACAATTACCTTATCTTGAATGGGAGTTGTTCAACATTGTTTTGCTGAGGTACTTGATTCACTTCTTGATTAATGATAGGTGTAAAAACCTAAACATCATTAAAAGTGATAGTATGAATTAAATTATAATTCAACTTCCCCTCAATAGCAATGTATCTAACCTTATTTCTCCCTCCAAACTCAACATCCTAAAAATGTTATAAACCTCTCCTTAAAATAATCCTTATTGTGGGATCATAAAATTTACAGCCCATGGATCACTCAAAATAACCGAAGTAGTTGCTCACTTTTGAAGTTTAATTTCTTCACATGTGTCCTAACTTATACAAAAGAATCAATACTTTGTAACTTATTATTGTTTCTTTTGATTAGGACCTTTAGCAACTTTATTCTAATATTTTTTTATTGCCCTTATTCTTAGAGACACTAACTAAATGAGCACTAACCGAATGAGTACTTTTACACTTATAATGCTTCAACTTTTCTTCCTCTTTAACACAATTAGAAATAAGCTCATTTAAAGTCTATTTCTCCTTTTTGTGATTGTAACTAATTTTGAATTGGTTAAACTGTATAGGAAGCGATACCAAAATCATAAGAACAAACAATTGATAGAAAGTTTGATCTTATGTGCCTTAAATTTTGAAGCAATATTAAACATTTTTCATAATGTACTTCCTCACATTTCCTTGACCCTTATACTTCATAGACATCAAAGAAGGCATAAGTGATGTCATCTTAACCTTAATGTTTTGGGTAAACCATTTCTTAATTTCGTCAAGGAAACCCTTAATATGAGTAATCTCTTTAGATTTGTGCTCCTAAAGACTTATAGAATGTTGTTTTTTATGATCATTAGACTCGTGCGATTTTAACAATCTCACCTCTCAAAATTCCTTTTATGGGTGCTTACCGTGGTGAGAGGTGCAAGTTATTCTTCCCTTAGTGCAAAGTCTATGTTCATACAACCAAATACTATATGTAAGTGTCTTTTCTATTCCTTGAAACTAGTTTCACTAAACATGAGTGTAGAATGTATGTGACAGCAAAGATAAATTACCTGAATATAGAACAAAAATAAGTAAATAAAATAAAAACAAGCTCACATAAATATTCATAAGTAAATAAATAAATTCAAAATAATGGCTAGTTCCCCTCAAGATACCAAGCACAACATTAATATCAAGTCTTTGGACAGTAATATTAACTGTAAGCGGTACTCTTGTTGTAGCAATCAAACATTGACAATAAACTATGTCAAACAATAGATTAATCTTTAGAGTAACGTATTGCTTACATAAAATACCTTATAATCGTCACACATTTATCGCCACAATTGTCGTTGTAATTCTGCCAAATATTAACTTTCCTTTGGGCCAATTAATAAACGCATGAATTACAAAAACCCATAATTATCTTAATATTTTAAATAAATTAATCTACACAAAAGCGGTCACTTTGGTGACATTATGTTTCAATTAATCCATTAAAATATTAGACATCCGAAGCAGAAATATGAATTTAATTGTTTTAAAATATTTATCTTAATTTTATCTTTCAATCAAATTAAAAGATAACCAAAATAATAATAAATTTGAATAAAGGTAAACCTCATATCAAGATACCAGACACTCCATTAATATTTTATCTTTGGACAAAACATTAACTTGCAAGTTATATCTTGGTACAGTAATCAAACATTGATAATAAGAACATGTCGAACAAGAATCTTCCTTTGGGCCGATTTATTGCTCACATATAAAACTGAATAATTATCACATGTTTATTACCACATTTGCACATGTAATAATGTTAATTATTAACCTTCCTTTGGGCCAATTAATACTAACATAATCCGACTTACATGCACAAAACCTTCTATATATTAAAATAAAATAATTTCCACAATAGAGGTCACTTTGGTGACTTAATGCTTTAATTAATTTATCTCAAAATATATAATATAAATATACCGATATTCAAATTTAAAATTTTATAACAGTCAAAACTGAAATTTCTGATAACACTTAAGTTTCCGAAATAACCCAACATAAGATAGTCTGAATGGGGCTATCAGAAATCGAAAAAAAAATTGAAATTTTTGACTGTTTTTCAAAAAAAAATCCTTAAGCATGCATTTACCAAAATAAAACTTGAATTCAAAACAATCAATCTTTAACTTAAAAGCCAAAATCAAAAGTTCCATACAAATGAATAATTCATATAATGATCACATTAAACTTTAATATATTCATAATAACCGAATAATCAAAATCAAAATTCTTGATCAAACCAAATCGAATATGAATTCCACACAATTAATAGCATGTATTAACTATTGGTACCCGAAACAAAGAACGTGAAAGTAAAACTCACGCCCACCTGAACCAATATAATTTAAGGCATAAGGGGATTGACGATTGGTTAAATTTATATGTTCGATGATAGATTAAAGATTATTGCACAACCTAATTGATTCAATCTATTTTAACATAAAAACCAAAACTCAATCCTTAATGAATCAAAACCTAATCTTTAATCCAAATACTAAATGCCAAATCAATATATAATCAAACATAAACATTATAGTGATTCAATACTAAGCAGAATTAATCAAAAAAAATCTTAAATATGAATTCACGTGAAGTCAACAAACTTTAGCCCCTTTTTTTAATTAGACATGATAGAATTAATCAAAGTGCATAAGGACCAAACTGAACATACTAAAATAAGGGTACTTGTACGCATAAATTTCCCCTAAAAAACACAGCCCAAATATGACAATGGTAGACTTCACGTGGTCCTTTTAATTCAATTAACATAGATTAAAGAAAGATCACAACAAACATAATGGCATTGGATCACCGAATCTATCCATTGATTAACTTTTTTTTAATGCGACGATTAAAGATTAAAAATTGCTAATCAATCGAATTAAAACCCTAAATTATTATAGAAAGCAATCAAAGTTGACGAATCATCAAAAACAAACAACGAATATCGTATATGTATAAATTCAATCGAACATGAAAGCATATCGATATCGAAATTTTGTACTCCAAACAATTAAAAGAACCCAACTCAACTCATTGATATCATCAACATAAATAACATCAATTATACAGAAATTAATTATAATACTATTGCGATTTTTCATAATAAAAAATTAATCGTTTCTCAAGTATTCAACATGACGAGGCTCTGATGCCACTTGTTAGAATTAAACCATAACTAAATATAAAATCTAAACCCAGGATCTATCATGTCAAATCATCAAGAACAATAAACTGAATGAACTGAATTGCGGAAGCGTACCTGAATTAATCGATAGACTAAAAATCTTGAATCTTGATGTTGAAATCCAAATATTGGTATTGATCTTCCAAGAAGATAGGTTTTCTCTTGACGTAAAACTCTCTGACGGGGAAGGAGATAAAAACAAGTTAACCTATTTCTTGGGGACCACTACCTCTTTATATAGTTGATTTAATAATCAACTATTAAGTATTTATAACTCTGCCCCTCATCGAATTATAAATACATCTTATGGTATCTACACTTTTGTTTCCATGACATTTTAATACCCATGACACGCCTAACATAATTGGTCACTTAATTTTGTGTCATACTTTAAAATAGCAATATACATTATACATATGTGCCCACTATTACGGATTTAAATCCAACAACATCGTCTTGGATCCAGACGCAACCACTCCTCGCTCATCGCCTATGTGCAAATTTTGATGCATATCACCTGTTGCTTCAGACTCATGCCATCGTCGACACACCAGACGCACCCCTCGCTCAACTAGACTAGACGCATCATATTGGATCAAGACGATACCGCTGCTCCTCACTCATCCCCCTACACACATTTTGCTGTAGATCACTTGTTGTTTTAGACACTCATATGCTCTTGTCGACACACCAGATGCAACCCCTTAGTCGTGCGCCTCCACTGAAGCCACAGTTACTTTCCCCAGTGCTCCACCTGTGATTCAGCCACGCAACCCCTTTTCTCACGCGTTCCTCTGTTCAGACCTGAGTTCCAGCGCCCTTTGCTCTGATTGCTTCCCAACAAAGAATCGAGGGCTGTCATCTATGAGTTGTAGCCCGTAAGCCATGGCCCTCTTCGTAAGCCAAGCTCTTTCCCCCTATCTGCAAACCCATCAACTATCAACAAATGAACCAACTACTCTATTTTACGTGCTCATCCGAATTGGGTTTTTTTTGTATTTTAGGAGAAATGTTCAAATTTTAATGATTGTATAATTTTATTTGTAAAAATGTTGGGTTGCTATTGTAACTTTTTAAAAATTTTTACATTATTATAATTTATTAAAATTTTGTGCCATTTTTATAATTTATTAAAATTTTATTCCATTATTACAATTTATTAAAATTTTATGCCATTATTATAATTTATTAAAAGTTGTGCCATTATTATAATTTATTAAAATTTGTGCCAGTATTATAATTTATTAAAACTTTGTGCCATTATTATAATTTATTAAAAGTTTGTTCCATCATTGTAATTTATAAAATGTTTGGACTATTATTTTAATTTATACTACTCCATCTGTCCCACTCAATATGTCCATTTTGTGTTTTAAAATTGTCCCACCTAAAATTTCCCATTAAAAAATCAACAACTTTTAAAAGTCATATTTCCCTTTATACCCCTTTTTTAGTTTCCCAACAAAACAAAATTCAACTTTTCAAGGATAAAATTGACGTTTCAATTATTTTACATCACCTTTCTTACACAAATTTTTTCTTCCTAAAACTACGTGAAGTCAACAATAGACGTTATTGATGGGACGGAGGGAGTACTATTTAGTGATGATATACTAGTTCACTAATAATATGACGATATTTCGTTCATCAAGTTAAAATAAAATTATTATATTATTGGTGACAATTAGAATGGTAAATGAAGAAATAATATATTATTTGGTGACATAATTGACTGTCACTGAATATAAATTTTAGGTTTCGTTTTTACATCAACATCACTATATGTTTGGTAAGATGTGCCGAAAACAATACACATCGTCACGCTTGACATTTAGCAACGCACCTAGCATGACGAACGTCGTGACATCAAGTTTTTTGTCAAAAAATATAAATAGTGATATAAATGTAAGTTTTAGTGACAATATTTTAGATGTCATTAATAAGAAAATTTGTTGTAGTGTCACTTGTTCCCTCCATACTCTTGATTTTGTTCTCCAAAGAAGAAATCTGAGCCTTTAGAGATGAAAGATCATCAAGCTCGAACAAGCCCAGTGTAGCTTTACATGATGCAGCTCTTGAGATAGGATATTGAGAATCATTCTGAGCAAATTGCTCCAACACACCAACAACAGCGGTGTAAGTGCAATCAAGTAATGGTCCATTAGATGACCCGGCGACAAGATGTCTTGTGGTTGCATTCAACCCATTGTAGAAAATTTCAATCTGAGTTTCCTGCTGAATGTTGTGGTTGAGACATCGTCGCAACAAAAACCTATATCTTTCCCAAGTAGTGTGGAAAGTCTCATCATCTAATTGATAGTAGGCTGTAATATCATTCCTCTTGAGCGAGTTCATTATCGATGGATTAAAGCACAAAACAAATTGTGTTACAAGATCATTCCATGATGTGATAGAGCCGGCAGGGAATCCTCAAAACCATGTACTAGCTCTACCCTGCAAAGAATATGGAAACAATTGCATCCGTAAGGCATCATCAGGAACGCCTTGATGGCTAAACGGAACACAAATTAAAAGGAAAGATTGAAGATACTCTCTAACGTCTTTGTGTGGTAACCCTACATATTGCCCATTGGAGTTGAGCATTTGAAACTCGAAATTCCCAGCCTGAATAGGAGGTCTAACAACTCTCGATTGCAAATCGTCCAATTGGTGAACAATAACTTCATGGATTGTTCTGTTCTGGGCTGGTGGATGTAGTGGTGGGTTTTCAGGATCTTGAGGGATACCCTCGTTGTTGTTAGGTTGTCTTGCCATCCCACTATGTTCTTGAATTCTTCATCTAAATGTTCTTTCAATTTCTGGATCTGGTACAAAGAGTGGTGTGGTAGCACTTTTAGTCATGCAACACCTACAAAACGTAATAAAAAGAAAAGAAAATAACAAAAAGAAAACTATTAGGAACAACTACAAACTAAATAAAGAAAATGGAATTGCAAGTAGAAACATAAAACCAAATAATGGCATCCCCGGCAACAGCGCCAAAACTTGATCGGTGTGAAAACGTCATACTATAAGTACAAGCAAACACTGTCGATGCAAGAATAGAAACAAGAGAATCCTATTTGAATATCGATCCCACGAGGATGATGTATTCAGCTTAAGTATTATTTAGCCACATGTAATTATGTAAAAGTGGATATTGTGAGTGTAATGGTAGATGCTATAAAAGAATAAAGTAAGGTTTAAATGATCAATTATGGTAGCAAATAGCAAAGATAACATAGTAGAGAAATATTGAAATAAAGCATGGATCTCCTCGGCTTAGCTCGACAGAAGGTCAAGTACATTCAACGGAGTATTGTGGCTCAATTGTCAAATAAGGAGTAAGCTCGCTTACTAACTTCCATTCAATCTTCAACTTTTGACTCAAGGACGTAGATCGAACAATAACTTTCATTACAAGTCGATAACTATAATCCTTAGAACAAGTGGATCAACTCTCGTTGTATCCTCATTCAACTCTTGTTGTAATGGCTTGTTAACCTGATCTATCACTACATCCGTCGATGTCTGTAACGCCCCGAATTTGGGCCTAGAAGTTATCTAGGTAGATTAGATGGTTCGGGTGAATCGGATTAGTTTGTTCGATCTAGTTTAGGGAATTAAATCGTAATAAATATTTTTAAAGCCAAATAAAATATGGAAAAATGGTGAAAATACTTAATTAATATATTGAGGGTTTTGGTAAAATCAATTTAATGAAATAATTTCGAATTAAATGACATTTTTGTTTGGTGACTAAAATGTAAAGTTTTCAAAACTGTTTTGGTGACTAAATTATAAAAGGGTCAAAACTTAGAATCTTTAAGGAGCTAATTTACCCATGTTTTTAATCAGACTTTTCCATTAATTTAGGCTATTTTTAAATAGTTTTAAAATGTTTATTAAATAAAAATAAAATAGATATTAATAGAAAGATTTTTAAAAGATGATTTACTTTTCTCACGTAACCACTTTTGCTCTCAATTTTCTCAGCAACCAAACTACCTCTCTTGCTACAAAATGATCAGGACTTAACTCTTCTTGATGTCATTTTGAATTCTCAATTGATTTCTTTGATTTTTACATCAAATCTTACATATTTTCTTCGAAATTTCACTCAAATCATGCCAATTAAGGAAGAAGCCAACCATTAGAGGTGATTTTCATTTCTCTCCTCTAATCAAAGGTTATTTACTAAAATTCCCAAGTTCTTGATCTTTTACAATTGGTTTTTGACGTGTGTTGATGAATAAATTAATATTAAAAGGTTTAAAGTTAGTTTTAATAAGGAATCGATGGATCTTTGTTATAGATCTAATTGGTGGTGGTTTTAATTGATGTAGATCACATCCAAGACATGTTTTAATGTTATGAGAAGAGATTTATAAAAGAAATCCCGAAACTAATTCAATTGTTAATTTTCTAGGTTGTGAATAGTTAGATTTTGAGGTGATTAGGGTGTTAGAAGGTTGCTGGAGGTATAAGATGAAGTTGGAAGTGTTTTAGATGTTAATTGATGTTAATTAGATGTTCAAATCATTGGTTTATGATGGGCTTTGTTTAGGTTGTGTTTGGTGATGTTTTCGGTTTGGTGAGGCAATGTTGGGAATTGTTGTTGCTAGGATTATGGATGCACAATGATGAATTGATCCTCTATTACTGTGTGGTTAAAAAGGGGAGATTGATCCTACAGCGATTAAAAAAGGTTTGGAAGCGTCGGATGCTTGATTTCGTATCGGCAAGTGAAGCTTTGTGTTATTGGTGAGTGGAGACGGGGTTTACAACTTTGTAAAGGTTTGAAAGTGATTTTTGTGAGTTTAGATTCAGCTTAAAACACTTGTCTAAGCTCAGAAGTAAGTATCAGACGATTATGCTCAAAATTTCGGTTTGGCAAAGTTGTTTTTCTTATGCCTATGTTTATGATTTGACACATACTGTTATATGCATGTTTTGGAAATGGATTATGATACAAATGATCATACATTGATGATATCTGAGCATGGTAAATGCTTTATGAAAGTTATTTCAATGTTATGAAATGCATGGTTTGTTGCATTAGAAATTGGTTTAAACGATGCATATAAAAAACAACTATGGAATACATTAGAAAATGACAATGGTTAAATGTTATCAGATATAGTTGGCATGCCATAGGGTTTAAAGTGCACTATAATAAGTTTTCTTATGTGTGTTGAGGGGTTGTGATTGTACTGTATTCTCCACCATGGGTACCTCAACAGTCGAGGGATTGTGATTGTACCATTTTCTCCCGCTGATGGGTATTATACATTGTAACCGTCGAGGGGTTTATTGTACCATTTGCTTCAATTAATTATATGTTTAAGTGGTCTACAGAACCACTTGTGAAATTCGTGTATTCGATGTGCTTTGATAAAGGAAAAAATTGGTTTTTGGGTGACTTTAATGCCAATTTATGAACTAATGTATCATGATGGATGAATTATGTTACATTTTGTGCTCTTTAAGCTTTGCTATTGGAAGAATAAGCATGTGAATGCTTAAATTGAGGTTTTGCATATGGGAATATGCATGAGATCCATAATACATGTTTTGCATATGGTTTAATATGCATGTTTTTCAAAAGTAAAAAGGGCATAAGATGTTTTAGCATGATGTTGTAAATGTGGTTTGACTCAAATGGTTTTAAATGCATTGATGAGTGTTTTTAGAGTGTCCCACACTAGGCATTATATGTTTCTGCTCTCTTTTCTCATCATTGTAGAAAAGTGAGCGGCAAATGAGCTAGGAGGAATCCAAGAATTGATTTACTTTCAGTATGGTTTTAATAAATGAACTTGTAGTAGTAAAGGGCAATGTGACCAAGTTGTAATTGGGAGGGTTGTTTTCTTACTCCATGTTTTTGGACTTGTTCTATTTGTTATTTTGGAATTGGATGAGGTTATATGGTTTGATTGTGGGTTTAGGATAAGAATTGCATGCATGAGGCAGAGACCATGCCTATAGGTTGTTTTGATTGTTTTGCTAAGGATTGAATGTTCGCCTAGCATGCTTGGATGATTGTGGAAATGATGTTAAACATGTTACATAATGTTTGTTTGATGTTTGAAGCATGTTAGATTGAGCCTAAGTATCATATGTTTGGCCAAGAGGTCATTACAGGTCTAGTCGTACCGATACAAGTCCTCTAGGATAATAAGCAGGTCTGATACCGCTTAATTTGGGGAAAATAACAAAGGGGTATCGATATAGGTAGCCACCGTACTAGTACACCCTTGAGGAATTTTATACTGGGATCAGTACGTAGGGTACCGTACTGGTGCGGGTTTTAGCTACTAGAATCCCCTGATTTTGAAATTTGCAACGGGGATCGTTACTCAAATAGTTGTACCAATACGAGAATGCAATGTTGACTGGTACCGATACAGTATAAGCATGTATCGTTACGGGGTTAGTTAATTCTGGTATTTTTATGCTGTATTCTGGATTTTTTTGTAAATTGATCACTATTTTTGTAATGCTCAATTCATGATGATATTTGTGACCCAAATTTGATGCAAATTCACACAGAGGCATGTAATGGATCTAATTGAAGGTTGGTAACATAAATTCATAATTTATTCCTTTAATTAATAAAATTTATATTTTGGTCCCTAAAGTGTTAAGTCTTACAAATCGAGTGCTTGATTCGTTTTTCACTGTTGTACATCATACCTTAGGGTTCATTAAGCATCTAGGCAAGATAAAAAGAAAAAATGGACCAGTTTAGGTTATTAGTTTGGGTTTCCTTCAGCAAATCTAATGTGACGTCCTTGATTCGATCTTGGCGGCTAGACCAGGTCAATGGAGGGTTACATTTGGTGATATCAGAGCCAAGTTTGGCAAAAGTTAAGAGTTTTGGCAAAAGTTGAGAGTTTTGGCAAAAGTTGGGAGGAAAGTTATGTTTGTTTGAGATATTGTTGATTGTTGTATGTTATGTACGGTGTTTGATTATGTGACCGAGGTATGTTATGTTGGGGTAAAATTTTGGGGACACATTGCCTTGTTACTACAAGTGTAAAAGGATTTTGTTTTTTGGAACGTGAACATCTTGGATCATTGCTTGAGCTAGCCTAATTATGTTTTTGGTTATATTTTCATGCTATAGATACATATTTTTTAGTATGCCACCGAGACAAGAGCTTAGGTCGAATACGAATAGTACTTCCAGAGGGCAGAAAGTTGAGGGTGAGATAGTGCATCCTGATGGGTTGCCTATTACTCCACCTAATCCGCCAGCAAGAGTGGATACTAGGCAAGTGCCACCTAGTCTAGTCTTTGGGGGATTTAGGCTATGAATAGAGCTTTTCAAGCAGCTATGGTTGGAGTGTATGTTCAGGCACTGACACTGACAATAGCTATTAATCCAAGACTCCCGTTAGAGCATTTGTGTAGTTTGAGAGGTTTAGCTCTTAAGACAGCTGATGAGTGGTTTAGGAGTACCAAGAGGATTCTTAGTCAAATAGAGTGCACAAATGTATGTAAGCTGGGTTGCATTGTATCCCTATTCTAGGGAGATGCCTATAGTTGGTGGACTACCACTATAGCGGGAATGGCACCCGATGATATGACTTGGGAATTCTTCGGTACTGCTTTTTGAAGGAAATATTTGGGTACTCAATACCATGATGAAAAGAAACATGAGTTCATGCCTTTGGTTCAAGGCAATATGTCTGTTTTGGAGTATGAGGTTCAGTTTGTTCGATTGAGCCAGTATGCACCTGAGTTGGTTCCTAATGATCGACAACGATGTGATCATTTCTGATATGGTTTGGTTAAGGATGTTAAGACCTATATGTTGGCTTCAGACTATACTGGTTTTAATGTCTTAGTTAGCCGAGACAAGGATATTAAATATAATTTGGGTTTATCTCCTCATTTTGGGCTCGAGTTTTGGAAAAAGAGTTGCTGATTCATACATTGGTGGTGGTCGATTCAAGAAAAATTGAGATAGAAAGTATCGTCCTGATTAGAGATGTGGTGGAGGGAATGTTAGACGTGGACAACAGGGTCAGAACACTTATGCTGGAGTACCCGAGTGTAGGCGTTATGGGAAATGTCATTTTGGAGAGTGTTGGGCTATACATAATACATGTTGGAGTTATGGTTCGTAGGATCATTTGAGACGTGATTGTTCACAGATGGCTAAGGATGGACAGGCTCCTGCACCTATTGTTGCACTGTAGAGAGGTCATAGTCATGGCCGAGGTAATTTTCAGTGTCGGGAGGAAGGTTAGAGGACTGTTGCTCATATAGTGGCTATTCAACATGAGGGTGGTAGACCTACAAGGGTCTATGCACATCGCAAGGGAAAGAATAACACATATGTGATTGTAGGTACTTTTACTTTACAGTCCATGTTATTACTTTCTTTGATAGATTCTGGTTCCACGCATTCATATATCTGGCGTGATCATGCACCTTTGCTTATTATACCTATATAAGTGTTAGATGTGGGTATGCAAGTAACTAGTTCTTTTGGAGAAATAGTAGCTATGAGGTTGTTTAGGAGATGTCTTTTGATGGTTCAAGGTCATGTGTTTGCGGTTGATATGATAGAGTTGCCGTTTCATGGTTTTGATATAATCCTGGGTATGGATTTATTGACCGAGCATAGGGCTATGGTTAATTTTGAAACCAAGAAACTTGCTGATGATTATGAAGTGGTGATTGTGGGCGAGAATGTTAAATTTTTGTCCAATATGGTTTCAGCTTTAGAAATGCAAAAGTTGTTCGAGTTTGGGTGTCAAGCATATCTATCTTATGTTATGAACCCAAATATGAAAGAGATATGTGTTTAGGATATCCATATTGTTTTTGATTTTTTGAGAGTGTTTTTGGAGGAGTTGCATGGGTTACCATCAGATAGGGAAGTAGAGTTTTGTATTGAGACGTATACGAATACGACTCCAGTGTTGATTGATCTGTATCGCATGGCGCCTAAAGAGTTGAAGGAGTTGAAGATGCAACTTTATGAGTTGTTGGATTGTGGTTTCATCTGACTAGGTGTGCCACTGTGGGGAGCACCAATGTTCTTCATGAAAAATAAGGATGACACTATAAGAATGTGCATTGATTATCAACAACAAAACAAGTTGACGATTAAGAATAAGTATCCTTTGTCACGAATTTATGATTTGTTCGATCAATTTCGAGGTGCTACAGTATTTTCCAAGATTTATCTAAGGTCTAGTTATTATTAGTTGAGGGTAAAGGATAAGGATGTGCTGAAAACTGCTTTTCGCACACGTTACAGGCATTATGAGTTTTGGTAATGCCTTTCAGGTTGAAAAATGCACCTGCTGTTTTCATGGATATGATGAATAAAGAGTTCCATGAATATTTAGATCAATTTGTGGTTGTTTTCATTGATGATATCCTTGTGTACTCTCATACCGAGGAAGAACATGATCGATATTTACGGATTGTGTTGCAAGCATTGCTGGATAATCAGTTGTATGCCAAGTTGAGTAAGTGTGAATTCTAGTTAAAGGAAGTAATTTTCCTTGGACATATTGTGTCGGTGGAAGGTATTCGTATAGATCCGCAGAAGATTAAGGCGGTGGTGAGTTAGAAATCACCTAAGTCTGTGTCAGATGTTCATAGTTTTCTCGGGTTGACAGGATATTATCGTCGTTTTGTAGATGGTTTCTAAAAGGCTGCTAGTCTAATGACTAAGTTGTTGCAGAAGGGTATTCACTTTGAGTGGACGGAGAGTAGACAACAAGCTTTTGAGAAGTTGAAGGAGGCTTTGACGCGAGCTCTGATCTTGATTTAACCTGAATCGGGTAAAGAGTTTGTTGTTTATAGTGATGCATCCTATATTGGTTTGGGGTGTGTATTAATGCAAGACAGGAAAGTTGTGGCTTCTGTATCTAGACAGTTGAAGATGCTAGAGCACAATTATCTTATGCATGATTTAGAGCTGGCTGTAGTGGTGTTTGCGTTGAAAATTTAGAGACATTACCTGTATGGTGAGAAGTGTATTATGTACACAGATCATAAGAGTTTGAAGTATTTGATGTCACAAAAGGAGTTGAATCTTAGGCAACATTGATGGTTGGAGTTGCTAAAAGATTATGATTTGACGATTGAGTACCATTCGGGTAAGGCTAATGTGGTAGCCGATGCCCTGAGCAGAAAGGTTGCGGTAGAGTTGAGGGTAATGTTTGCATGATTAATTATGACACGTGATGGCGGTTTGTTGGCTAAGTTGCAAGTGAAACCATCATTGGTACAGTTGCTCAAGGAAAAGCAAACGTACGATGATTCGTTGGTTACACATGTTAAGGATGTTATGGAAGGTAATCTGACGGATTTTTGTTTTAATGATGATGGTGTCATGTGTTTTAAGGGTTGAATAGTTGTGCCGGAAGATGTTGATTTGTGGCGTACTATTTTGACGCAGACTTATTCTAGTCCTTTTGTTATGCATTCCGGTAACACGAAGATGTACCTATATTTAAAGGAAAAGTACTTTTGGGTTGGTTTGAAGAAGGATGTAATAGAGTTTGTTGCCCGATGTATGGTGTGTCAGGGTCTTAAGGCTGAGCATCAATTTCTTTCTGGATTGTTTCAACCATTAAAGATTCTAAAAAACAAGTGGGAGAAAATTACCATGGATTTTATGACAGGTTTGCCTTTGACGCCGTCGCGAAAGAATTTTGTTTGGGTAATTGTGGATGATTTACGAAGTGTGTACATTTTCTTGCAGTGTATACGATATATACGTTGGATAGGTTAGCAGATATGTATATTGTTGAGATTGTGAGGTTGCATGGGGTACCTAAGTCTATCGTGTCAGATAGGGATCCACGTTTTACATTAAGGTTTTGGGAGTGTTTGCATATAGCTTTGGGTACACGGTTGAAATTTAGTACTTCATATCATCCTCAGACGAATGGTCAGTATGAACGTGTTATCCAAGTGTTAGAGGATATGTTGCATCATTGATTTTCAAGGAACGTGGGAAAAGCAACTACCATTGGTAGAGTTTGTTATGATAATAGTTATCAAGCGAGCATTCAAATGGCTGATATGCTAAAAGACACCAATGAGAAGGTGAAGCTTATCAGTGATTAGTTGAAAATGGCTTCGAATAGGCACAAAATCCTATGCTGATTTGAAGCGTAGGGAGATTGAGTTTGCAGTTGGTGATAAGGTGCTTCTAAAAGTTTTGCATTGGAAGAAGGTAATGAAGTTTGGACGAAAGGGTAAGTTGAGTCCGAGTTTCATTAGGCCTTACGATGTGTTAGAGCGTGTTGGTCCAGTCGCTTATAGGTTAAGGTTACTGTAGCGATGTCCCTTTTCTGTTATCGCTAAAAAAAACGAGGCTTTTTGAAAAGGTGTTGAGAGGTGTTTGTGATTCTTTTGGATATAAAATGTTTATTCCGTGGGGTTTTTAAAAAACTGCATTTTTTTTAAAATGGAGTCGCCACCGGCCACTTAGGTAGGCCGGACACCATAAAACCAGAGATTCAAAAAATGTTGGGTTCGGGAGTCGGTTACGGATGGGGAAGGATTAGCACCCCCACACCGCCCAAAATTGGTACTTTAATAATTACCGCTTTATTAATATTGGATTTTCCAGATTAAAGTGACAATTATTTTAAAATTCGGTCATAATTGCGAATAAATTTTAAGGGCCCCGTTATCCGAGAATAAACGCCCAACCACTATCACTACGCTTGATACTGGCCCCGTTTACGCTCGGATAAAAGGACACCGCATTAACAAGTTATAAATCACATGCAATCTTATTGGTAAAAATATAAAACATGGCAAAATATTTAAATGCAATAAATATTGACATAACAGAATACTAATCTAACATAAATGATATACTAGACTAAAACATGCATATATACATATTATTCTAAATAATAGATAAAAACAACTTTAACAAGTTAGAATAACAATGCAGGAATAATTACGTCGTATATAGACGAACAAATATTTCAAAAAGACATACATGCTAGTCATAAAACATATTTCAACATATACGGAACAATATATTATACATAAAAGAAGACACACTAACACGTAACTCAAAAGCCAAGAAAACATACAATACATACAAAAATACAAGAACATGCTATTTTACGAATCAAATAGAACATAACATGCTTTAATACGAATATCCGGATAAAATAAAATAAAATACATGACTATTATAAGCTTAACACACTTATACATATAAACATAAAATACGAGGCATATACGAGGGACATAAAACAAAATAATAGAATATCAACATATACGATTATAATACGAACATGAATATTTACAAAGAATACATGACTGAAAAGAAAGAAAAATAAAAGTTAGTGGCAGAAATTAAATAACAATAACATGTAATTTAGGGACGAAAATGCAAAACAAACAAAACCTAAAAGGATCAAAATTGTAATTAGACCAAGGGGCAGTCCCAAAATGAAAAGTTCAAAAATGTGGGGATGACTAAAGGCGTAATTTTACCATTTGAAAACTGATTCGGTGTAATTTAGGGACTGGATTACAAGATTTTGAATTATCAGGGGGACTGGGATTGTAATTATACCATGCGGCAAGACAAAAACGAAAATATTGAAAACGCGGTGGGATTAAGTGCGTAATTTACCCATTTCAAAAAATAATAACACCTATATAAGCCTTCTTTTTAGGCCGAAATCAAATTTTCACCATTTCGTTTCATTTTCAGTTTTATAACCAAAAACTCATTCTTCGTTTTCTCACAACCTTCTTCTGAAACCCAGAATCCGGCGGCCGGCCGCCGTGTTCTTCGCCGCCGGCCGCCGCTAACCGGCGCCGACGAGACTCCAAAACACATCAAAATAACCCCCTTTTCGTCCTCAACATGAATCCGTGGTTGGATTCAGAGGATACATCCTTATTTGCCCTAGATCTAGAAAATACGAAGCGAAAAAAAAATATTTTTTAAACCAAAACGAAACTACAAGGGGTCTTCCCCTCCCTTTAGTTCACCATATCAGGCTTGGAGAAGCCGAAAGGCTTATCACTGAGGAAGGGAAGACCCACAAACAGCGATGGTAAGACAACTCTCCCATTTTTTTGTTTCTGTTTTCCTCTTTCGTATATGCATGCAAAAATAAAAAAAGAAAAGAGGATTTACCACTGGACTTTTCTTTCGATTGCCTTGAATGTTTACAACTTTCAGTTTTTTTTGTATTACAAGATCTTTGTTACCACTATCTTTTTTTTGTTACCCCTCTGTTCTCTCTCCCCCATTACAAAAGTCCCTGTTTCATATATATCATTGTCTTTGTTTTGGTGCAAGTTACATCTTGCTTTTTCAGATCTGAACTGACAATTTTTGCTTGTTGTCTTGGGCATGTTCTGAACACGGGGGTTGAATATCGTCATGGTGGCGGTATGGGTGTTCTGCCAGTGGCCAGACGCGTTCTCGGCCGTTAGATCAGATCTGATCTAATGGTCGAGATGGCTTGAAGGACGAACGGCCTGGATGAAGCCTCGATTTGATGAGACGGCTCCAGATCTTGACACGTAGAGCTCCGCAGTCGAGGAGTCAGAACGCGTGGATCTTACGCGCGCGTGGGATATTAAAGCGTCCGCGCGTGGCACTCGAACGGTCCATACGTGTGGAACACGCGGCTTGCAGATATTTTTGACTTCTTGGTTGTATCGTGGCCGTTGGATCAGATCTTGATCCAACGGCCCACAGTTACCTGCACATCATAATTGTAATTAGATAAGATTTGGGTTTGGGCCAACCGGGCCTTGTAATTTGTTTGTAATTGGACTTGAACTTCATTTTTATTTGGGTTTAAGATATTAAAATTTTTTATTTCATTTTATCAGCCCAATTATGTTAATAATAATATAATTAGTATTATAATAGCAATACACATACATACGAAAACGTATACTTATATTATACAAACATTAATTAATATAATATTCTAGCATACGTACGTATAATCATACATATAATTAACATAACATCTGTATATTAATCAAATACGCTCATACTCTAGATATAAAATGTTGAGAGGTGTTTGTGATTCTTTTGGATATAAAATGTTTATTCCGTGGGGTTTTTAAAAAACCGCATTTTTTTTAAAATGGAGTCGCCACCGGCCACTTAGGTAGGCCGGACACCATAAAACCAGAGATTAAAAAAATGTTGGGTTCGGGAGTCGGTTACGGATGGGGAAGGATTAGCACCCCCACACCGCCCAAAATTGGTACTTTAACAATTACCGCTTTATTAATATTGGATTTTCCGGATTAAAGTGACAATTATTTTAAAATTCGGTCATAATTGCGAATAAATTTTAAGGGCCCCGTTATCCGAGAATAAACGCCCAACCACTATCACTACGCTTGATACTGGCCTCGTTTACGCTCGGATAAAAGGACACCGCATTAACAAGTTATAAATCATATGCAATCTTATTGGTAAAAATATAAAACATGGAAAAATATTTAAATGCAATAAATATTGACATAACAGAATACTAATCTAACATAAATGATATACTAGACTAAAACATGCATATATACATATTATTCTAAATAATAGATAAAAACAACTTTAACAAGTTAGAATAACAATGCAGGAATAATTACGTCGTATATAGACGAACAAATATTTCAAAAAGACATACATGCTAGTCATAAAACATATTTCAACATATACGGAACAATATATTATACATAAAAGAAGACACACTAACACGTAACTCAAAAGCCAAGAAAACATACAATACATACAAAAATACAAAAACATGCTGTTTTACGAATCAAATAGAACATAACATGCTTTAATACGAATAACCGGATAAAATAAAATAAAATACATGACTATTATAAGCTTAACACACTTATACATATAAACATAAAATACGAGGCATATACGAGGGACATAAAACAAAATAATAGAATATCAACATATACGATTATAATACGAACATGAATATTTACAAAGAATACAGGACTGAAATGAAAGAAAAATAAAAGTTAGTGGCAGAAATTAAATAACAATAACATGTAATTTAGGGACGAAAATGCAAAACAAACAAAACCTAAAAGGATCAAAACTGTAATTAGACCAAGGGGCAGACCCAAAATGAAAAGTTCAAAAATGCGGGATGACTAAAGGCGTAATTTTACCATTTGAAAACTGATTCGGTGTAATTTAGGGACTGGATTACAAGATTTTGAATTATCAGGGGGACTGGGATTGTAATTATACCATGCGGCAAGACAAAAACGAAAATATTGAAAACGCGGTGGGATTAAGTGCGTAATTTACCCATTTCAAAAAATAATAACACCTATATAAGCCTTCTTTTTAGGCCGAAATCAAATTTTCACCATTTCGTTTCATTTTCAGTTTTATAACCAAAAACACATTCTTCGTTTTCTCTCAACCTTCTTCTGAAACCCAGAATCCGGCGGCCGGCCGCCGTGTTCTTCGCCGCCGGCGCCGGCGAGACTCCAAAACACATCAAAATAACCCCCTTTTCGTCTTCAACATGAATCCGTGGTTGGATTCAGAGGATACATCCTTATTTGCCCTGGATCTAGAAAATACGAAGTGAAAAAAAAATATTTTTTAAACCAAAACGAAACTACAAGGGGTCTTCCCCTCCCTTTAGTTCACCATATCAGGCTTGGAGAAGCCGAAAGGCTTATCACTGAGGAAGGGAAGACCCACAAACAGCGATGGTAAGACAACTCTCCCTTTTTTTTGTTTCTGTTTTCCTCTTTCGTATATGCATGTAAAAATAAAAAAAGAAAAGAGGATTTACCACTGGACTTTTCTTTCGATTGCCTTGAATGTTTACAACTTTCAGTTTTTTTTGTATTACCAGATCTCTGTTACCACTCTCTTTTTTTTTGTTACCCCTCTGTTCTCTCTCCCCCGTTACAAAAGTCCCCGTTTCATATATATCATTGTCTTTGTTTTGGTGCAAGTTGCATCTTGCTTTTTCAGATCTGAACTGACAATTTTTGCTTGTTGTCTTGGGCATGTTCTGAACACGGGGGTTGAATATCGTCGTGGTGGCGGTATGGGTGTTCTACCAGTGGCCAGACGCGTTCTCGGCCGTTAGATCAGATCTGATCTAATGGTCGAGATGGCTTGAAGGACGAACGGCCTGGATGAAGCCTCGATTTGATGAAACGGCTCCAGATCTTGACACGTGGAGCTCCGCAGTCGAGGAGTCAGAACGCGTGGATCTTACGCGCGCGTGGGATATTAAAGCGTCCGCGCGTGGACCACACGCGCGCGTGGCACTCGAACGGTCCATACGTGTGGAACACGCGGCTGGCAGATATTTTTGACTTCTTGGTTGTATCGTGGCCGTTGGATCAGATCTTGATCCAACGGCCCACAGTTACCTGCACATCATAATTGTAATTAGATAAGATTTGGGTTTGGGCCAACCGGGCCTTGTAATTTGTTTGTAATTGGACTTGAACTTCATTTTTATTTGGGTTTAATATATTAAAATTTTTTATTTCATTTTATCAGCCCAATTATGTTAATAATAATATAATTAGTATTATAATAGCAATACACATACATACGAAAACGTATACTTATATTATACAAGCATTAATTAATATAATATTCTAGCATACGTACGTATAATCATACATATAATTAACATAACGTCTGTATATTAATCAAATACGCTCATACTCTAGATACATACGCGACATACATACACCCTTAATACGTATACATACATAGCTTATAATATACATGCACACCACATCTTATATACATATTAGTAACATTCATATAATATAATAAATATACATGCAATATTAATATATATTTACAAGTGAAAATGAGTGATTACAGTTGCCCCTCTTTGCTTGTTCTCATGGAATGGGAAACAAAGCAAAGATTCATAAGCACTCATTTTTATCAGACTTCCCTGTTTGTAGCTTTGGGAAAACGAGTTCTTTTGGACATCTCCGCTCTTCCTTGGCTGAATCTTCAGGCTCGTAAGTTCTTCCTATATAGAGCTTCGTCACCTTCCGATCTTGGAGCTACAGGCTCTTCCTATATAGAACCCTTCGCTCTGAAACCCCGAGTTATGAGTCATTCCTTTCATTTCGAGACAGTAAAGCTTGGAGTCCTTCCTATATAGAACTCTTCGCCTTCAACTCTGGTTTCTCCTATATAAAACCTTTTGCGCCGCTAATGGATTCTTCCGACTGGGAGTTCCTCCTATATAGAACTGCTAGTCTTCAAATCCTGGAGCCGTCGGTCCTTCCTATATAGAACTTTTGGCGTCTGAAATCTCAGAGCTACAGGTTCTTCCTATATAGAACCTTTCACTCTAAGACAATGAAGCTCGGAGCCTTTCCTATATAAGACTCTTCGCTTTCGACACAACAGGTTTCCTATATAACCCTGTGTCATAGGTGAATTCCTTTGACTGGAGTTCTTCCTATATAGAACTGCGAGTCTTCACCTTGGAGCCGTCGGTCTTTCCTATATAGAACTTTTGGCGTCTGAAATCTTGGAGTTACGTATTCTTCCTATATAGAATCTTTCACTCTAAGACATTAAAGCTCGGAGCCCTTCCTATATAGAACTCTTCGCTTTCGACACGGCAGGATTTCCTATATAATCTTGCGTGTCATGGGTGAATTTCTTCGACTGGGAGTCCTTCCTATATAGAACTGCTAGTCTTCACCCTGGAGCTGTTAGTCCTTCCTATATAGAACTTTCAGCTTCTGAAGCCTCGGAGCGGAGAATTCTTCCTATATAGAACCTCTCTCTTGAGCTTGAAAACATGTGCCTTTTGTATGTAAAAACATTGTCTTCTCGTTCGGAATTAACACCACGATGGCCATCAATGTCTCTTTGAATCTGCAGATACCTGTCTGAGATGAAAACAAAATGCTATGACAAATGAATTGACATGCTCCTAATCCTAGTGATGTCTGACTATTCATGATGCATGAGTGTCAATATCTTGGTGGGCTTGTTTTGATCCTTATTTGATCTTGATGTTCACTTTCTCCTTTCTTACGGGCATCGATACTCCGCTTCACTGTCAGGTTCAACCATCTCAACCTTTCTTTTTCTCCAATTACGACTTGGAATTCTAAAGTGCCCTTTCGGGTTTTCACTTTAGAGAGTATTTTTTTAGGGGTGCCCTTCTGGGTTTTTCACCAAAGAGATCTCTTTTGTTATCTCGTATGCCTTCCTTGAATAGATCGGACATGTGCCATTGGTCATCCTACCTGGTTGTTTAAAGTTTCCCGCCTTCCCTAGCCATTATGTAGGGAACTAGAGGACGGAGTTAACATCGTTTTCTTTGATCACCTGCATTTTCAAGGTTAAATCATAGTAATGCTCTGAAATCTCTTGTTTCATTATAAGCCTATGTTATCTTATTTGACTGAAATTGATAATAAGGCCAGGAATGGATGCTCAAAAACACGGTTTTATTACGATTAAGGGCTTTGGGATATCTTAAAAAGAAAGGTATGACACACATGAGTTAAGTATGAAAATACAAGATCCCTCATTATCTTTGATATGAATGATACATGATCCTGTCAACTGGTTGAGAATTTTTCGCCTGAAGCCTCCTCTTCATGATGTTCATGTGGATACCCTTCTCTTCGAATATTCAACTTTCAATTTACCCGAGCCGCCCTTTGCGGGTTTTCAACTCGAGTCCTTCCTTTGCTTCAAGACGCCCGGTTTCGGGTTTTCGCCCTGAGCTCTCCATTTTTTTTAGAGATAGTACTTCTTGACGGCATCAGAATTTACGGGATTTTTCAGCTCGTCCCCATCCATTTCTGTTAGGATCAGGGCTCCTCCTGAGAAGGCCTTTTTTACGACGTACGGTCCTTCCCAGTTGGGCATCCATTTTCCTCGAGAATCTTTCTGGATAGGGAGGATTTTCTTGAGTACCAAATCCCTTCTTCGAATTCTCTTGGGCGCACCTTTTTGTTGTATGCCTGCACCATCCGCTTTTGGTACATCTGACCATGACAAATGGCCTTTAGTCTTTTTTCGTCAATGAGATTTAGCTGGTCGAGTCTGGCCTGCACCCATTCAGCTTCTTCCAATTTTAATTCGTTTAAGACCCGGAGAGACAGGATCTCTACCTCAATTGGGAGTACTGCTTCGGTACCATACACCAAGGAGTAGGGTGTTGCCCCTGTTGATGTGCGAATGGACGTCCTATAGGCAAAAAGGGCAAAAGGCAACTTCACATGCCAATCCTTGTAGGTATCCGTAGTCTTCGCTATGATCTTCTTTATGTTCTTGTTTGCTGCTTCCACTGCTCCATTCATTTTAGGACGATAGACTGTGGAATTATGGTGTGTTATCTTGAATTGAATGCACACGTCCGTCATCATTTTGTTATTCAGATTGGAAGCGTTGTCAGTGATAATCCTTTCTAGCACTCCGTATCGACAAATAATTTCCTTCTTTAAGAACTTACAAACTGTAGTCTTGGTGATATTGGCGTAAGACGCTGCCTTTACCCATTTAGTGAAGTAGTCTATGGCGACCAAAATGAAACGGTGTCTATTGGAAGCTTTCGGATGGATCTGCCCGATGACGTCCATGCCCCACGCTGCGAAAGGCCGTGGAGAATTCATGGTGTGTAAAGGCGATGGGGGTGCATGAATTTTGTCAGCATAGATTTGGCATTTGTGGCATTTCCTGGCATAATCGATGCAATCTCCCTCCATAGTCAACCAAAAATAACCGTATCTCATAATTTTCCGGACTATAGACAGCCCGTTGGCGTGCGTTCCACAGATCCTCTCATGTACATCGGCTAAGATCTCATTCGCCTCCCGGGCATCCACACATCTCAGCAATGTTTGATCATGACTTCTCCTATATAGGATTTCCCCATCTAGGACATATTTTGTTGCCATTTTCTTGAGCGTTTTTCTGTCATTGTCGTTTGCCCCTTCTGGATACTTTCGAAGCTTGACATATTGCAAGATGTCATAGTACCATGGGTTTCCGTCAATCTCTTCCTGTACATTACAACAATGAGCAGGCTTTTCAAATGTCTGCATCTCAATGGGCTTCATTTTTGCCCCGGTGTTTGTTTTAAACATGGATGCCAAGGTTGCCAATGCATCTGCCATCTGATTTTCTTCTCGGGGCAGGTAATTGAAGCTGACCTTTTCGAACTCTTTGGTGAGCTCTTGGATCAATTCGTGATATTTGACCAACTTCGGGTCCCTGGTTTCCCATTCCCCTCGCAATTGGTAAATGACTAAGGACGAATCTCCGAACACTCGAAGTTCCTTAACCTTTCTCTCGATGGCTGAGTTCAGTCCCATGATGCAAGCTTCGTATTCAGCTATATTGTTTGTGCAGAAGAATTCCAATCTGCTGGTGAAAGGATAATAGACGTCCTCAGGTGAAATTAGCACTGCCCCTATCCCATGTCCGAGGGCGTTGGAGGCTCCATCGAAGTAAAGTTTCCATGACTTATCATCTGAAATCTCTTCTTCGGTTGTAATGCACATCAAGTCTTCGTCTGGGAAACTAAAGTTCAATGCCTCATAGTCATCCGAAGCACGACTAGCTAGGAAATCTGCTACGGCACTCCCCTTTACGACTTTCTGATTAACGTATACGATGTCGAATTCGGATAAGAGCATCTGCCATCGGGCCATCCTTCCCGTTAGTGTTGGCGCTTCCATTAAGAACTTCAATGGGTCTAGCTTGGATATCAACCAGGTAGTATGGTACAACATGTACTGTCTGAGCCGCTTGGTAGCCCAAACTAGAGCACAACACAGTTTCTGCACTGGCGGGTACCGCGTTTCGCAATCATTGAATTTCCTGCTTAGGTAATAGATGGCTTGCTCCTTTTTTCTTGACTCATCGTGTTGCCCCAGTACGCATCCCATTGAATTCTCAAAGACTGTTAAGTAGAGAATTAGTGGTCGACCAGGTACTGGTGCGACTAAAATTGGAGCATTTGTCAGGTACCTTTTGATCTTTTCTAGGGCTCTTTGACATTCTTCATCCCACACGCCAGGATTATTTTTTCTAAGAAGTCTGAAGACCGGGTCGCATTGGTTGGTTAATTGGGAAATGAAACGAGAGATATAATTCAGCCTCCCCAGGAAACCGCGGACTTCCTTATGCGTGCGGGGTGGTGAAAGGTCCTGGATGGCTTTCACTTTATCCGGATCAATCTCAATCCCTCTTCTGCTTACTACAAACCCTAGGAGTTTTCCAGAAGTAACGGCGAAGGTACACTTGGCAGGATTGAGCCTCAGTTGGTACTTCCGTAGTCTTTGGAATAGTTTTCTCAAGTTTTGTAGGTGCTCTTCCTCTGTTCGGGACTTGGCAATCATATCGTCCACGTATACTTCTATTTTTTGTGCATCATGTCATGAAAAAAGAGTCACCATTGCTCTTTGGTATGTTGCCCCTGCGTTCTTTAGCCCAAACGGCATCACTCGATAACAAAAACTGCCCCACATGGTTATGAATGTGGTCTTCTCCATGTCGTTAGGGTCCATCTTTATCTGGTTGTACCCTAAGAAGCCGTCCATGAAGGAAAACCATGAATATCCTGCGGTGTTGTCAACCAGCGTGTCAATATGTGGTAAAGGGAAGTTGTCTTTAGGGCTGGCTTAGTTCAGATCCCTATAATCTACACACATACGAACTTTCCCGTCTTTCTTTGGTACTGGTACAATGTTTGCAACCCATTCGGGGTATTTGGCTACCTCCAAGAATCCAACATCAAATTGCTTTTTCACTTCTTCTCGGATCTTTAACAGCATATCTGGTCTCATTCTCGAAGTTTTTTTCTTTGTCTTGGTTTGCACTCCGATTTTGTTGGCAATTTGTGCACCACTATGTCGATATTCAATCTGGCATATCTTGATAAGTCCAAGCGAAGACATCCTTGAATTCTGTAGTAGGGCTATCGGTTCATGCTTGGTTTTTGAGGAAATTGTCGTTCCTACTTTTATTTCTTTTCTCTCTTCTTCAGTCCCCAAGTTGACAATTTCTGTTTCTTCTTGGTGGGGCATGATCTGTCTTTCTTCGTTGTCCACCATTCTCTGCAACTCTTCCGGGACCTCAATTTCTATCTCATCATATCCTTCCTCAATTCCCTCTGAGACCTCAGGGCATTGAAATTCACTCGAGATTGGATCCCCGTATCATTCATATCGTCAATCATGAGCGACTGCATTAAATGAGAATGAATTGTATTGGGAAAGAGACGGCTTTATATGAAGGGAATGAATATGAAGAATGCATGAATGAAATAAATGAGACTTTGGTCATTTTTAAGAAAGTGGGGATATTTTCATTTCAATCAAAAAGTTAACATAGGTGCCCCATACAAGAGATCCCCATTGTTTATGGGCAAAAACAAAAGGCTGATTCGAGCATTACTACGATCTATTCCTAAAAACTACAGGTAGATCAATGCAACTCCGGTTATCGAGTGTTTCCGGGGGCAGTAGGCGGATGTTGGTCAACATTTTGCTTGTCTCGGTCATTTTCAGCTATCATGTTGATGTGCATCCCTTCAAATGATTCCTTTGAGTACTTCCTCCTGGTTAAGTTCATCATTTTTCTTCATTGCCTCTCCAATATCTTGACTGTTTGGTAGAACCCTCAGGAGACAAAAGTGGCTTTCAAACTAGGAAAGGACATCGGTCTCCATGGAATGTCTTCTCCTTTAGATCGGCTTTTCTTTGCTCCTCCTTCCTCTTATATTCCTCTTTCTTCATTTGGACACTTGGTTGGTAACCCAGCCCAAACGATCCTTCTTGGTTATCATATTCTTGGGTCTCGGGTTCCCTTGTAATTTCTTCCCACCCTTTTCCTATTTTGGCTCCTCGGCCCAGAGTTTCTGCGACGGTCATCTTAGTACAATTAGATAACCTGGGGTAAGGGATCCGACTTCCCTCTGAAACGAATGTGGCATTTACTAGTTCTAATGCTCGGAACGAGCATTCTGCAGCATCTTCATCATTTTGAATGTGGGGGTGCCTGATGTCTTGAAGCGACAAATTCATGCTGCCTCTCTTTGTGACCAATTTGCCTTCAACTACAAATTTTAATTTCGATGCAATGATGAGGGGACAACTCTGCGGAGTGGATCCACGGTCTTCCCAACAAGCGGTTGTAAGATGGTTTTATGTCCATCACCACAAAATCGATCACATATTGGTTGGTCCGATCAATAGGGGCACCTCAATTTTCCCCATTGTTCCTTTTTGCGTACCATCAAAGGCTCTTACCGAGTTGTGGCAAGGCTTTAGGTGCGAACCATCTATTGGCAATTTTTTTGCGGGGTTACCATAGGCAAGACATTCAATGCTGACCCGTTGTCGATCGATACGCTTTGGTAATACATACCTTTTTCAGTGGGTAGTGACGTTAAGGGCTTTGGTAGACCCCATTCCTCCCTCCGGGATCTCATCATCACTGAATGTGATATGATTATAGGCAGTAATATGCCCCACTATCATGTCCGAGTTTGTTCTGAAATGTCTGGGGCACAAAATTTTGATTCAGCACTTTCAATAGTGTCTCCCGATGCTTCTACGAACTCAAGAGTAATTCCAAAGACTTTGTGATATCTTGGCGGTTGCTTTCGTAGTTGTTCCACTACGCTGTACTCGCTATGTCTCAAGAACTTTAGAAATTCTTTAGCCTGGGCCTCAGTTACCGGCTCATTTATATTTGGGGAAGGTTCTTCTCCAAATATCTGCGTAGGGCTAACTGTTGTACTCTTCCCCTTATCTTTTTCAGCCGCTTTCAAAGCCTCGGAGGAATAACATCGGCCGCTCCTTGTGAAATGGCCTGTCTCACCAACGTTCACATCGTTCTGGCTTTGTTGGTCTTTCAGCGTAGGCTCTTTTACCTGTTCGTGTTCTGATTTTTCTGGCATGGTCACATTTACAGCATAATTCCAGGGAATTTGTCGCATATCTTTGAATGGGAATGGAGATGGTGCTGAAATGATGATCTTGGGACTTATTTTGCTGGTTTCTCCTTGGGAGACACCTGCATTCCCTGGCCTGGGAGAGATGATAAAAGGTCTATCCTTCCCGTATTTAGTTTTGGGGCTATCCGTCATGTGTACGTCCGACCCCTTCTTCCCCATGGGCTCCTCAAAGAATTCTATTTGTTTTTCATTCATCAATTTCTGCACCAATTTCTTGAACTCGTCACATTCTTGGATATCATGCCCTTCAGTCTGGTGGAATTCACAATACTTTCCACATTCCTTCTGCCTTGTTATTATGCCTTTGTCGATCACACGAGCCATGCATAACTGTTGAAATACCCACCGTAAAGGAGACTTGATTTCTGACACGTCATCCTTTATCCTCCTGGTAAAGCATTCTTCTATGACATTTACCCCTCTGCTCCCATGATTAGGCAGCGGGTTGTTGGCTACGCTCGGCTCTTCAAACTTCAATATCCCGGATTCGATTAAGTTCGCACATTTTTTTTTTTGAAGGCAAGGCGGTTCTCGGTGGGATGTCCAGGGGTACCGTGATAGTCGCAATGTGCGCTTGGATTATACCAAGGCGGGAAGGGCGGATTGACAGGAGTAACGATGTATGGTCGGACCAGGTCTGCTTCATACAACTGGGAATAGAGTTCTGAGTACGAAATAGGTAGGGGAGTGAAAGTTCTCCTCTCTTTCTCTTTTTCGTGACTCTCTCATCTCTTTGATTCGAGTTTTGTGTTTTTCCCACAGGTGCTTGTGGCTGTGAGACTGTGAAGTTCTTCGGGGCGGTATAGGTGCTGGTGGTGTTTACTTCATTTCTCTTGTTATACTTTCGAGACCCTTCCCCACCATCAATTCTGCCGCTCTTAATTGCCAGTTCGAGGGACTCCCCAGTCCTGATTAAGTCGGCAAAGCACTACGTTGTGTTATTAATGAGGCGATCAAAGAGTGCCCCTTTCAGAGTATTGACAAATAATGGCGTGATTTCATGCTCCGGAATAGGTGGCTGGATTTGGGCGGCCACTTCTCTCCACCTTTGGGCGTATTGTCGCAGGCTTTCATTGGACTTCTGCCCCATATTTTCTAACATAATTCTGCTAGGGATCATGTCTGTTACATGTTTGTATTGCTCAGTAAATGCATTAGACAGATCTTTCCATGTCTTAACATTTGCCTTGCTCAACTGTGTACCAACGTAACGCCGCTCCAGTTAGACTATCCTGGAAACAATAGATCAGTAGCTTTTCGTCTTTATGGTAGGCTACCATCTTTCGGCAGTACATCGTTATGTGTGCAGAAGGACATGTGGTTCCATCATATTTATCAAACTCTGGCGTTTTAAATTTTGGCGGTAGGACAAGATCAGACACCAGACTTAGGTCGCTAGCGTCATTTCCTGATTCTTCATTTGATTGTAACGCTTTAAATTTTTCCTCCATGAGGCGAAATCTTTCTTCCCACTTTTTTTCTACCTCATTCCTGATTCTTTCGACCATGTTCAGGTCCGGCACTTCTTCTTCATAAAGTGCTTCAGTATCGAGGGGTTGAGTCTCAGGTGCCCCTACTTGAAAGCTAGAAGACATTCCTGCAGGGTCAATATACACCTTCCTAGCCTGGCTTGGTGCAGTTGGTTGAACCTTGTAGTGAGCCGGGGTATCTTCTGGCTCTTGAACATTTTCTCCTTCTACTCTTTTTCCAAGACTCTTTGCCAGCAATGCGGTTATGTCAGATACTATAGATGTTTGTGACTGCGCAATCTGATCACTAAGGCTTCTCTGGGCCTCTTCAAGTCTTGTCTCGAGCTCTCTTTGCCCTCTTTCTAGACTAATTATCCTTTCTTCCATGAGCTTTCTTTGTAGCCAGGTAAAGTATGGGTGATGAATGATTGCGGGTTAACTACACACAACGCCACAATATTCATATTGTTAATATGGTTGCAAAAAATAAATGCATGTACAATGATGCGAATGTTATGATGCAAATGCAAGAATGTATGCAGATAAGGTACTGATTCCGCTGGTAATCACCCTTTTGAACTACTTCCACGGGAATTAAAGGGTCTTGATTACAACAAAGTTCGTGTTACAAAGTAAAGATCCCTAGTACAAAAGATCTAATTACAACACAGAGTCCTATAGATAGGCTCTAGCTCTATCTCCTAATTTTCCAATTGCCCTGAGCAGCTTGAGGAACCTAGGAGCTTCTTCCATTCCCGGGGCTATGAAAGGTCGAAGTGTCTCAGCTTCGACAGCTAAATTATTCACATGCCTGGCGATTCGTTGTATGTCCACCATTAGGTTTGCGTGGTACTGGTCTCTGTCCTGTACCATTCGAGCAGCGTCGCGTAATCGCTTCTGCCAATAGGTGTCCCCTCCGGCTGCAGCCTCCTCGAACACATTAATTCTTTCCTTGTAATCCTCCACAGTTGCTTCGAGGGACCCAATTCGTGCTTGTAACACACCCACTTCGCGTTCTCTTTCTTGCAGCTCAGCGAGGTTATTCTTGCGGTAGTACATTCGAAGTGAGTGTTTGACTTCTGCCACCTTTCCTTTTAATTCGCCATTTTGACTTTGGCTTTGCTCCAGCCTTTGAATAGTGTCATCGTACAGTTTTTGCATCTCTAACAATCTATTTCGGTTACTCATGGACTTTCTTTTCCATACGGCGGCGCTTTCTATCTCATGATGGACAACTTGTTTTCCCTTGCTGATTTCTTGCATGGATCTTTCTTTCTCTTGATCAATGGCCTTCTTGGCGGACCGTTTTTCTTCCTCCATAGCCAAACGGCAGCTTTCTATCTCTTTCTTTATCGCTCTTTTGTTGATTTCTCGTTCTTCTTTCACCAAACGGATGTCGTTCATTCTTTCTTTTTCCACAGCTATGAACTGACTCCGGCCGGCCTTTTGTATTTTTGCTTGTAATAAAAGGGCATCTTTTTGATAAAGAGTGTTCTTGTCGCTTAAATCTGCATTTAATTTCTTCAATTGCCTAATGATCCCGTCCCGCTCGTCAACCTCTAAGCTTGCCTTATAGAGTTCGCTCGCATGTTGGGTCTGTTGGATGTCCATTTTCCTTTTAACTTCTTCGAGTTCACTCCTTAAGATGTCGGCTTCAGACGGTACCACCCTTGTAAGCTCTTCGAGTGACACTGCTGGTCCTTGATCAGATTCGGGAATCACATTATTAACCCTCAAACGTCTCCAAAGATCGTAATCTGGGGTAGTCATGTGCTCGGTATCTCCTTCCACCCTGATTCGGTAACAATGATCCCAGACCCTCATGATGGTCTGAATTTTTCCTTTGAACTCCCCTTTGAAAAGAAATTCAGTTTGGCTTAATCCGGCGGTATTGGGAATGAACTGTCGTGATCCGAACTGCCGAGACACTAAAACCGGAGCACAGGCGATCCCTCCATGCAATCCTAACATCATCAGCCAGTTGAAGTCACCACAACTGTATAGAAAATAATTAACTTTACCGAGCCATGGGACCCTCCATGCTATGTCTTCATCTTGAATGTTCCTGAAGAAACTGGTCCATATTTTTGTTTTCAAATCCTCTCGTCAATCCTTTGCTAAGTATTCTCGTAAAGGCGAAAAACCTTGGAAGGATATCCCCGGCAGGACCCTCGTTGGCGTCTTCCACATGTGACTCTGAATCCATACTTGTAACAGCTGTGCGCATCCTCGAAAACGTCCTTCTTCATGTTTCCGGCCAGCATTTAAGGAAATGAAAGTCTCGACCAAGATTGTTGGTACTGGGTTTGCTTTCCGTTTCACCCGCTCAAACAAATCCATAATGGCTATGTCAATGTTCCCGAGTACTCTGGGAAAGATCACCAAGCCATATATTCCTAAAGCGAATAGGTCCATTTTCTTTGCCTCGTCTGGATGTATCGGTATGATGTCTCGAATACTTTCCCATGCAAAGACTGTATTATCTCCTCGGATTTGAAGGAGGCCACTAACCCAATCGTCACTCATTCCCGCAAAGGTTTTGAGTTTCGCAGTGTAATTCTGATTCCTCGGAGGCTTCGCGTAGATCCAATCTTCCTGAATATTTTTCTGGTTAAGTAAAGCAGTGTATTCTTCTACCGTAGGCATCATGTCCTGCCCATTGAAGGTGAAGCAGCAAAAAGCCGGATTCCAGAACTGGACTATAGCTCGGAGTAGGGGCTGGTTAATCCGAACATATAACAGCTGTGCGATGTCGCCATAACTATCGCAGAACAAGTCTTGTAGTCTTCGGTCCCATCTTTCCCAAATGTTTTGAAGATCCCATAAGTCGTTCTGTTGGAGACTCATATAGGTGTATCCTGCTATTATGCGTTCGTTCGGCAAACTGTCCCCTTGGATTTTCTGGTTGACCTCTGACCAATGTCTGACTGACAAATTAAGCTCTTCTTTCCTAAGACACCTTTTTTCCATGGTGAAAGACTTTCTGATCAGGCAAACCACTTGATCTAGTACCTTTATGTGATGCAAATGCAATGATGTATGAGAAAAAACAAAAGCGAAAAGAAAACAAGTCAGTACCAGATAAAATTGATAAATATATAAATAAAAGGACAAAATTAAACAAAATAAACACACAAAACAACCCTATTTATCCTGTCTAAAATACCTAAGGTTATTCGCATGGCTCTAACAGGGTGGGTTTCTATATTCTCTACATGCAGTGTTGGTGCTAGGAGGTACCCAAATTGTCCTTGTTGTCCTCTACTAAGAGTAGCAAGGCCCCCGATCATCACCCATTATAGGCTCCTTTTAACCGGGTTCAATTCAGGGGGACCCATTCGCTTATGCCCGTACGAAGGAACGATATCCTTACGAAAGCATAAGGTACTCAAGCCCCGAAGGTACTTGCTAGGCCCATACGGGAGAACGATATCTCCACGAAAGCATTAGTGTTTTCCCCCCACTTAAAAAGACGGGTTTATATGCCATATTTTAAATGCGTTAAAATAAACGCGCAATTATGACCGAATGTTAATTTAATAGTCACTTTAATTCGGAACTTCCAATATTAATAAAGCGGTAATTATTTTAAAAGCTTGACTCTCATTTGTTTTTGAAAAACAAAAAATTTTCCCCAGCGGAGTCGCCATCTGTAGCGATGTCCCTTTTCTGTTATCGCTAAAAAAACGAGGCTTTTTGGAAAGGTGTTGAGAGGTGTTTGTGATTCTTTTGGATATAAAATGTTTATTCCGTGGGGTTTTTAAAAAACCACATTTTTTTAAATGGAGTCGCCGCCGGCCACTTAGGTAGGCCGGACACCATAAAACCAGAGATTCAAAAAATGTTGGGTTCGGGAGTCGGTTACGGATGGGGAAGGATTAGCACCCCCACACCGCCCAAAATTGGTACTTTAAGAATTACCGCTTTATTAATATTGGATTTTCCGGATTAAAGTGACAATTATTTTAAAATTCGGTCATAATTGCGAATAAATTTTAAGGGCCCGTTATCCGAGAATAAACGCCCAACCACTATCACTACGCTTGATACTGGCCCCGTTTACGCTCGGATAAAAGGACACCGCATTAACAAGCTATAAATCATATGCAATCTTATTGGTAAAAATATAAAACATGGCAAAATATTTAAATGCAATAAATATTGACATAACAGAATACTAATCTAACATAAATGATATACTAGACTAAAACATGCATATATACATGTTACTCTAAATAATAGATAAAAACAACTTTAACAAGTTAGAATAACAATGCAGGAATAATTACGTCGTATATAGACGAACAAATATTTCAAAAAGACATACATGCTAGTCATAAAACATATTTCAACATATACGGAACAATATATTATACATAAAAGAAGACACACTAACACGTAACTCAAAAGCCAAGAAAACATACAATACATACAAAAATACAAGAACATGAAGTTTTACGAATCAAATAGAACATGACATGCTTTAATACGAATAACCGGATAAAATAAAAAAAAAATACATGACTATTATAAGCTTAACACACTTATACATATAAACATAAAATACGAGGCATATACGAGGGACATAAAACAAAATAATAGAATATCAACATATACGATTATAATACGAACATGAATATTTACAAAGAATACAGGACTGAAATGAAAGAAAAATAAAAGTTAGTGGCAGAAATTAAATAACAATAACATGTAATTTAGGGACGAAAATGTAAAACAAACAAAACCTAAAAGGATCAAAACTGTAATTAGACCAAGGGACAGACCCAAAATGAAAAGTTCAAAAACGCAGGATGACTAAAGGCGTAATTTTACCATTTGAAAACTGATTCGGTGTAATTTAGGGACTGGATTACAAGATTTTGAATTATCAGGGGGACTGGGATTGTAATTATACCATGCGGCAAGACAAAAACGAAAATATTGAAAACGCGGTGGGATTAAGTGCGTAATTTACCCATTTCAAAAAATAATAACACCTATATAAGCCTTCTTTTTAGGCCGAAATCAAATTTTCACCATTTCGTTTCATTTTCAGTTTTATAACCAAAAACTCATTCTTCGTTTTCTCTCAACCTTCTTCTGAAACCCAGAATCCGGCGGCCGGCCGCCGTGTTCTCCGCCGCCGGCCGTCGCTAGCCGGCGAGACTCCAAAACACATCAAAATAACCCCCTTTTCGTCCTCAACATGAATCCGTGGTTGGATTCAGAGGATACATCCTTATTTGCCCTAGATCTAGAAAATACGAAGCGAAAAAAAAATATTTTTTAAACCAAAACGAAACTACAAGGGGTCTTCTCCTCCCTTTAGTTCACCATATCAGGCTTGGAGAAGCCGAAAGGCTTATCACTGAGGAAGGGAAGACCCACAAACAGCGATGGTAAGACATCTCTCCCTTTTTTTGTTTCTGTTTTCCTCTTTCGTATATGCATGCAAAAATAAAAAAAGAAAAGAGGATTTACCACTGGACTTTTCTTTCGATTGCCTTGAATGTTTACAACTTTCAGTTTTTTTGTATTACAAGATCTCTGTTACCACTCTCTTTTTTTTTGTTACCCCTCTGTTCTCTCTCCCCCGTTACAAAAGTCCCCGTTTCATATATATCATTGTCTTTGTTTTGGTGCAAGTTGCATCTTGCTTTTTCAGATCTGAACTGACAATTTTTGCTTGTTGTCTTGGGCATGTTCTGAACACGGGGGTTGAATATCGGCGTGGTGGCGGTATGGGTGTTCTGCCAGTGGCCAGACGCGTTCTCGGCCGTTAGATCAGATCTGATCTAATGGTCGAGATGGCTTGAAGGACGAACGGCCTGGATGAAGCCTCGATTTGATGAGACGGCTCCAGATCTTGACACGTGGAGCTCCGCAGTCGAGGAGTCAGAACACGTGGATCTTACGCGCGCGTGGGATATTAAAGCGTCTGCGCGTGGACCACACGCGCGCGTGGCACTCGAACGGTCCATACGTGTGGAACACGCGGCTGGCAGATATTTTTGACTTCTTGGTTGTATCGTGGCCGTTGGATCAGATCTTGATCCAACGGCCCAAAGTTACCTGCACATCATAATTGTAATTAGATAAGATTTGGGTTTGGGCCAACCGGGCCTTGTAATTTGTTTGTAATTGGACTTGAACTTCATTTTTATTTGGGTTTAATATATTAAAATTTTTTATTTCATTTTATCAGCCCAATTATGTTAATAATAATATAATTAGTATTATAATAGCAATTCACATACATACGAAAACGTATACTTATATTATACAAACATTAATTAATATAATATTCTAACATACGTACGTATAATCATATATATAATTAACATAACATCTGTATATTAATCAAATGCGCTCATACTCTAGATACATACGCGACATACATACACCCTTAATACGTATACATACATAGCTTATAATATACATGCACACCACATCTTATAAACATATTAGTAACATTCATATAATATAATAAATATACATGCAATATTAATATATATTTACAAGTGAAAATGAGTGATTACAGTTACCAGTGGAATTGGAAAGGTTGCGTGATGTTTTCCATGTATCTATGCTTCGGAGGTACAAATCGGACATATCACATATGATGTCTGTAGAAGAGATTGAATTGAATCCAGATTTGACCTATAATGAGGATCCGGTGAAAAGCTTGGATTCTAGTAGTAAGGTTCTTCGTGTGAAGACCATTGAGTTGATTAAAGTGTTGTGGCAACATCGACGTGTTGAGGAAACCACGTGGGAAAATAAGGAGGACATGAAGAAGCAGTTCCCTTACCTTTTTCCGTTAGGTAAATTTTGAGGATGAAATTTCTTAAGTGGGGGAGAGTTGTAATGCCCTGAATTTGGGCCTAGAAGTTAGGTAGGTAGATTAGACGGTTTGGGTGAACCCGATTAGTCGTTTCGATCTAGTTTTGGGAATTAAATCGTAATAAATATTTTTAATGGGAAATAAAATATGGAAAATGGTGAAAAATACTTAATTAATATATTGAGGGTTTTGGTAAACTCAATTTAATTGACATTTTGGTTTGGTGACTAAAATGTAAAGTTCTTAAAACTATTTTGGTGACTAAATTGTAATAGGGCCAAAACTTAGAATCTTTAAAGAACTAATTTACCCATGTTTTTAATTAGACTTTTCCCTTAATTTAGGCTATTTTTAAATAGTTTTAAAATGTTTATTAAATAAAAATAAAATAAATTTTATTCGAAAGATTTTTAAAAGATGATTTACTTTTCTCACATAGCCACTTTTCTCTCAATTTTCCCAGCAGCCAAACTACCTCCTTTCTCCAAAATGATCAGGAATTAACTCATCTTGATCTCATTTTGATTTCTCAATTGATTTCTTCGATTATTACATCAAATCTTACTTGTTTTCTTGAAGATTTCACTCAAATCATGCCAATTAAGGAATAAGCCAATCATTATAGGTGATTTTCGTTTCTCTCCTCTAATCAAAGGTTCTTTACTGAAATTTCCAAGTTCTTGATCTTTTACAATTGGTTTTTGATGTGTGTTGATGAATAAATTAAGATTAAAAGGTTTAAAGTTAGTTTCAATAAGGAATCGGTGGATCTTTGTTATTGATCTGATCGGTGGTGGTTTTAATTGATGTAGATCACATCTAAGACATGCTTTAATGTTATGAGAAGAGATTTGTAAAACAAATCCTGAAAACTAATTGAATTGCTAATTTTCTAGGATGTGAATAGTTAGATTTTGAGGTGATTAGGGTGTTAGAAGATTGCTGGAGGTATAAGCTGAAGTTGGAAGTGTTTTTAGATGTTAATTGATGTTGATTAGATGTTCAAATCGTTGGTTTATGACTGGGCTTTGTTTAGGTTGTGTTTGGTGATGTTTTCGGTTGTTTTAAGGAGGTGTTTTATGGTTTTTGGTGAGGCGATGTTGGGAATTGTTTTTGATTGGATTATGGACGCACAATGATGCATTGATCTTCTATTATTGTGTGGTTAAAACATGGGAGATTGATCCTACAATGATTGACGAAGGTTTGGAAGCGTCGGACGCTTGATTTCGCATCAGCAAGTGAATCTTTATGTTGTCGGTGAGTGGAAACGAGATTTACAGCCTTATAAAGGTTTGAACGTGATTTTGGGAGTTTAGATTAAGCTTAAAATGCTTGTCTAAGCTCGAAAGTAATTATTAGATGATTACACTCTCAACTTCGGTTTGGCAAAGTTGATGTTCCCATGCCTATGTTTATGATTTGATACCTACTGTTATATGCATGTTTTGGAAATTGATTATGATACAAATGATCATATATTGATGATATTTGAGCATGGTAAATGCTTTATGAAAAGTATTTCGATGATATGAAATGCACGGTTGGTTTAAATAATGCATATGAAAAACTGTGAGGTATCATGTTAAATATAGAATATATTAGCAAGTGACAATGGTCAAATGTTATCAGATATAGTTGTCATGCCATAGGGTTTAAAGTGCACTATAATAAGCCACCTCATATGTGTCGAAGGGTTGTGATTGTACCACATTCTCCACCATGGGTACCTCAGTGGTCGAGGGGTTGTGATTGTACCATTTTCTCCCGCTGATGGGTATTATACATTGAAACTGTCGAGGGTTTATTGTACTATTTGCTCCAGTTAAATGTATGTTTAATTGGTCTAAGGAACCACTTGAGAAATTCGTGTATCCGATATGTTTTGATAAAGGAAAGAATTGGTTTTTGGGTCACTTTAATGCCAATATATGAACTAATGTATCATGATGGATGAATTATGTTTTGTATACTGTGATTTATGCATGTTTTGCTTTAAGGTTTGCTATTGGAAGAATAAGCATGTGAAGGCTTAAATTAAGGTTTTGCATATGGGATTATTCATGAGTTCCATGATACATGTTTTGTATATGGTTTAATATGCATATTTTTCAAAGGTAAAAAGGGCATGAGATGTTTTAGCATTATGATGTAAATGTGGTTTGACTCAAATGGTTTTAAATGCATTGATGAGTGCTTTTAGAGCGCCCCTCACTAGGCATTATATGCTTACGCTCTCCTTTCTCATCATTGTAGAAAAGTGAGTTTCCAGGGCGGCAAGCGAGCAAGGATAAATCTAAGAATCGATTTACTTCAAGTATGGTTTTAATAAATGAACTTGTAGTAACAAAGGACAATGTGACCAAGTTGTAATTGGGAGAGTTGTTTGCTTACTCCATGTTTTTGGACATGTTCTATTTGGTATTTTAAACTTGGATGAGGTTATATAGCTTGATTGTGGTTTGGGATGAGAATTGCATGCTTGGGTAGAGACCATGCCTATAGGTTCTTTTGATTGTATTGCTAAGGATTTAATGTTCACCTAGCATGCTTGGATGATTATAGAAATGATGTTAAACATGTTATATGATGCTTGTTTGATGTTTGAAGCATGTTAGATAAGCCTAAATGTCATATGTTTGGCCAAGAGGTCATTACAGTCCCAGTTGTTCCGATACGAGTCCTCTAGGATCGATATGCAGGGTCTGATATTGCTCAATTTGGGGAAAATAATAAAGGGGTATCGGTACGGATAGCTGCTATATCGGTACGCCTTGAGGAATTTTATACTGGGATCAGTACGCGGGGTACCGTACCATTAAGGGTTTTAGCTACTAGAATCCCCTCATTTTAAAATGTGCAATAGGGATCGGTACTCGAATAACCGTACCAATAAGTCGCCTCATGTGTTTCAAGACATTGTGATTGTACCGTATTCTCCACCATAGGTACCTCAGTGATCGAGGGGTTGTGATTGTACCATTTTCTCCCGCTGATAGGTATTATACATTGTAACCGTCGAGGGGTTTACTGTACTATTTGCTCCAGTTAAATGTATGTTTAAGTGGTCTAAGGAACCGCTTGTGAAATCTGTGTATCCGATGTGTTTTGATAAAGGAAAGAATTGGTTTTTGGGTCATTTTAATGCCAATATATGAACTAATGTATCATGATGGATGAATTATGTTTTGCATATTATGATTTATACATGCTTTGTTCTTTAAGCTTTGCTATTGGAAGAATAAGCACGTGAAGGCTTAAATTGAGGTTTTGCATATGGGATTATGCGTGAGATCCATGATACATGTTTTGCATATGGTTTAATATGCATGTTTTTCAAAGGTAAAAAGGGCATGAGATGTTTTAGCACGATATTGTAAATGTGGTTTAACTTAAATGGTTTTAAATCCATTAAAGAGTGTTTTTAGAGCGTCTCTCACTAGGCATTATATGCTTACGCTCTCCTTTCTCATCATTGCAGAAAAGTGAGTGGCGAGCGAGAAAGGAGGAATCCATGAATCGATTTACTTCAAGTATGGTTTTAATAAATGAACTTGTAGTAATAAAGGACAATGTGACCAAGTTGTAATTGGGAGGGTTTTTTACTTACTCCATGTTTTTGGACATGTTCTATTTAGTATTTTGGGCTTGGATGAGGTTATATGGTTTGATTGTGGTTTTAGGATGAGAATTGCATGCTTGGGTAGAGACCATGCCTATAGGTTATTTTGATTGTTTTGCTAAGGATTGAATGTTCACCGAGCATGCTTGGATGATTGTGGAAATGATGTTAAACATGTTATATGATGTTTGTTTGATGTTTGAAGCATGTTAGATTGAGCCTAAGTATCATATGTTTGACTAAGAGGTCATTACAGACCCAGTTGTACCTATACGGGTCCTCTGGGATCGGTATGCGGGGTCTGATACGACTTAATTTGGGGAAAATAACAAAGGGGTATCGGTACAGGTAGTCGCCGTATCGGTACGCCCTTGTGGAATTTTATACTGGGATCGGTACGCGGGGTACCGTATCATTACGGGTTTTAGCCACTGGAATTCCCTGATTTTGAAATGTGCAACAAGGATCGGTACTCGAATAACCGTACCAACAAAAGCATGCCACGTTGACTCGTATTGTTATAGTGCAAGCCTGTACCGGTACGGGGTTAGTTAATTTTGGTATTTTCATGTTGTATTCTAGACTTTTTATAAATTGGTCACTGTTTTTGTAATGCTCAATTAATGATAATATTGTGACCCAAATTTGATGCAAATTTGGTCCTTAAAGTGTTAAGTCTTGCAAATCAAATGCTTGATTCATTTTTTGCTGTTGTACATCATACCTTAGGGTTAATTAAGATTTAGGCAAGATAAAAAGAAAAAAATGGACCGATTTAGGTTTTTAGTTCGGGTTTGCTTCGACAAACCTAATGTGACGTCCTTGATTTGGTCTTGGTGGCTAGGTCGGGTCCAAGAGGTTACAATGTCAGTAGCTATGTTTAGCATTCTCATGCAAACAATAAACAAATCCAACAATGAAAAGAAGAGAAAAAGCTAGTAAAAATGTATTGAATTGAAAGACAAGATTGCAAATAGTTCATACAGAGCTTAAAATAGTTAAACCATCGTCATTAGAGCACAAAATATAATCCTAATATTCAACAAACATCTAATAAAAGAAAAGTTTAAGAAGATAACAAGATATTCTCCCTTATCTTGTACTAGAATCCTCTTTTCCTTGGATAATTCTGCCCAGCTTCACCTCGGATCTCCAGAAATGGAGCTTAAACTGCCATGGATGAGAGGAAAAAGCTTGAGGCTCTCTCTTCCCTGATTAGTCCTTTTATAAGCTACCCAGGAAAGGACACCTATCCTTCAAGGGTTTTCCGTGACCCAAGGCCGTACAAAATTTGTTATAACAAATAATATAGTTGGCAAGATTGTCCTTATCTTTTAGCAAACTGGATAGCTTGCAGTTACAGTGTCGAACTGGCTACAGTGGTGAGACTTCCTCTGTAAGGACATTAGAAATACAACGACAAAAAAGGCAAAGTAGGCAGAAATATGTGAAATAAGAAGTTAGATAAAATGCAGGAAATAAACATGAAACATGAAGAAATAGATGCAATAAACAATGATGTGGGAACAATTAAATCTATACATTTAGTGAAAATACATGCTCTTTAAAGAGCTATCATCTCCGCAAAGGAAATCAATAATGCATTCTTCTCCCAGGGGAATGATAAAGCTCCTGACCCAGATGAGTATTCTCCCTCTTTTATAAACGAGCTTGGCCTGTTATTGGACCTAATATTATTTCTGTTTTTAGGTTTTTTTTTATTCTTCTAGTTTGCTGCCAGCTTTTAACGCAACTTCAATCACTCTGGTTCCTAAGTTTTCTAATCTTTGCAAAGTTAAAGATTTTAGGCCCATTTCTTGTTGTTTTGTTGTTTCTTGTTGTTTTTGTTGTGTAAAGTCTATCACCAGAATGCTTGTTAATAAATTGGTTCATTGGCTTTAAAATATGATTTGTTATAACCAGACCACTTTCATCAAAGAGAGGAGCATTGTGGATAATTGCCTTTTAACTCAGGAGATTGTCGGGGTTTATGCTAGGACCTTTTTGTCCCCAAGGTGTGCTATCAAGGTGGATTTTTAGAAGGCCTTTGATAGTTTATCGTGGGATTGCACTCTCTTTATTTTGGATGTTGTGGGGATTCTTGCTTAGTTCAGAGATTGGCCTTACTTCTCATCTTTTCTATATTACATTTAATGGCAGTCTTGAAGGTTTCTTCATAGGTACTATGGGATTAGGTAGGGTGGTCCACTTTCCCCTTGTCTGTTTTGGCTATGAATACCTTGACTAAGTTTCGGAATGTTGCTGACTCTGTTGTGGGCATTCAGAGTGTTCTTCACCAGTTTACGAGTTTTCAGAGCTGAAACTCAATGCTTCCAAGAGTTAATTCTATACCTATGGTGTTTCTAGTGATTTGATTGAGGCTTTACCAGAGATATTGGTTTCAGGCATGCCCATCTCCAGTAAGATATTTGGGTCTGTCTCCGATCACAAGGAAGCTTTTTAAGGACTGTCTGCCTCTTCTCAAAAAGATCAAACCTTAATTAGGGCACTGGTCTGCCTGACACCTTAGCTATGCTGGGAGATTGCAACTCATCAAATTTGTACTATTTGGTGATTAATTTTTGGTGCAGAAATTTCTTTTTGCCCAAAGTTGTACTGACAAGAATTGACCAACTCTGTTCTAAATTTTTTGGAAGGGTAGTGACTCCAGCTTCTGGTGCAAAGGTTAGTTGGTCGTCTATATGCACTTTGAAAGCCAAGGGAGGCCTTGGTCTTAAAGTCCTTACTTGATAGAATAAGGTATGCTTTTACTAGCTGATGAAGAGTTTACTGGCTGGGGAGGGGTCTTTATGGTTTTTCTAGACCTGAGAATATGTCTTTAAAAGTGAAGAGTTTTTGTTGATTAAAGTTGAGGATTTCATTAGTTGGACCTTGCGAAAGTTGTTTAAGATGAGGTGTGAGGCTGCCTTTTTCTTTGCTACTATCGCAGATTTAAGTACTGTTAATTACAGGTTGGTTTGGTCCTCTATACGAGTTCAGAATGCTAGAGTGGACTAGCACAAATTGTTATGGTTCCTGTGGAATGTACCAAAAGATGACATCATCTCTTGGCTTGCTATTCCTAATCGTCTTCCTATTAAGGATAGATTGCACATAATAGGCATTGTTTCTGATATGTAATGTAAGCTTTACACTGCTGGTTCAAAATCTCGTGATCATCTATTCTTTGAGTGTCAATCTGCAAAGGAACTTTGATCGAGTATTCTCTCTTTGTGTGGAGTACATAGGAGGGTTATCGACTGGGATGATGAACTTTTCTGGGCTGTTAGTTCCATGAAAGTAAATCCTTGTTGACTTGTAACCTCAAGTTCTCTTGGAATGCTACAATTTATTTGATCTAGGAGGAGAAAAATAGAAGGGTCTTTACTGGTGGTATACGTTCGATTGAGTTTGTACAGGGTTTAGTTAAGGAGATTATTCGAATTAAACTTACAAATAGACCTATAAATAGATATACTTTTGTAAATAGTTTCTTTTGTACAACTTGGGGATTCTTTAGAGCACATCTTGTTTTAGTGCTCTTTTAATTTGTAGTAGATTCTACTTCTCGGGTAATAACACACATTGTAAAAAATATATTTAGCTATTTGATTTTTTGGGTAAACTACACCATCGGTAATCGAACTATTAACAATTAGTTATTTTGGTTATTGAACTATTTTTCTGCAAGAATGGTCACTAAGGTTATATTTTTTCTACTTTGGTCACTTACAATTAAGTTTTACCGTTAATTTAACGAAGAAGGTGATGCAAACATGGTGTAATAACATTTTTATTTTCAAAACCTATGCATTCTATCAATTTAACCATAATTTAAAATAATTCATCGAACGTTTGAGCCAAATTCTTAATTTTCCATCATTTTTCTTCTTCCTCTACAACTTCTCATCTCCTCCTTTCTTCCCAATTTTTCAATTCGTTTAACCAAACAATAGATGAAACAACTTAAGTTGAACAACAAACACACTCACAAGAGTCCCTCCAAAATAAACACATCTTTTGGCAACTCAATACATACAAATGCCATGAGTAAGTAGCTCTATACCTTCTAGTGAGTGTTTTTGAGTGCTTAGAAGATTTTGAAAATTGAATTTAATTTGTGTAGCCGAATTCAATATATTCGATGATGTTTTGATGTGTTTGTCGATGGTTTAGCGTATTCAACGGTGGTGTAACCACTTCTCAACCCTTTTTGGTTTTCGACTCAAGTAATGACTGGAGCTATTTGTATTCGTTTTCTGCTTGTTAGTTGCTCATTTATGCTTACATTTGGGATTATGTCATGGTTAAATCTCTGCATTGTCCTATTTTTTCAAGTTTGCAAATTTCTCAAATTTTTAATGCATGTTTATTTTTAAAACATTTTTAGAATTACTTATTACAAACTTTTTAACTAAATTGAATTATTAAAGACAAGTTTCTAAATTTTATAAATAATTTAATAAAAAATAGGAATTTTGTATGAAGATTCTTATCTGCCTGGAATTAATGATTGTAGGCAATTATCTCGTTATTACTTACGTACACTTTAGATCTATAAAACTTTTATACTTACTATATAAGATATTTAACAATAAAACTTTAGAATATATATGTATTGGGATACAAATATTTTTATTCAGTTCGAGAAATTATACACAACACCTTTAATTAAATAAAAGTATTTATTATACTAAGATAAGGAATAGACATTAGATGTTGCATAAGGAATTAACAACAATATTGAATAAAATTTAGGGTCAATTTCTAGCTAGTTAAGTGATTTTTTATAATTTTATTCAATTAAAGATTTTAATAGAGATGAAATTGGAACAGTGGATTTCTTTTTATTTCATATTTATTTGTTTATTTGGACTCCACAAGAATCTGTCGATATTTCCGATTCAATCTTCTTGTTCCTAGGAATAAATTAATATTTTATTCCTTTCTAGATAAAGAGAAACGTTTATTTCAAGTTACAACCTAAGAGCCTTTTTCAACATCTTATCTTTCCTTGATTCCAGAGCACAACAAGATCCATTTCTATCTATATAGAATATATAAAAGAAAAAAATGAAGGAAATATATATCAGACTATAGTAATTTAATACACATAGAAATTAGAAGAATACATAAAAATATTCAAGGCATAGAGGGGGAGGTCATAAGCGTCTATACCGTAAAATTGATTTTCGACGAAATGAAAAAGACAAATATGGTAGAATCGTAACCATAGAATACGACCATAATCGAAATGCATACATTTGTCTCATACACTATGGGATGGTGAGAAGAGATATATTTTACATCCCAGAGGGGCTATAATTGGAGATACCATTGTTTCTGGTACAAAAGTTCCTATAAAAATGGGAAATGCCCTACCTTTGAGTGCGGTTTGAACTATTGATTTACGTAATTGGAAGTAACCAATTAGGTTTACGACGAAACCTAAAAACCGATCACTGATCCAATTTGAGTACCTCTACAGGATAGACCTCAACAGAAAACTGAAGAGTAACGACAGCAAGTGATTGAGTTCAGTAGTTCCTCATATAAAATTATTGACTCTAGAGATATAGTAATATGGAGAAGACAAAATTGTTTCAAGCACCGACAGAACCAGAAGCGCCCCTTTTGCTTGTCGTAGAATATTATTCTCGTCAGACTTAAACCTAACTAAAATAACAAAACAAGGCTTCTGCCCCCTTTTCACCTGAGTTATGGTTAAGTGAAGACAGGGTGATGGGTTTGATTCGGGTATTTTTTTCCTATTCATGTATGATAGATCCGTATGGAGATTTTCATCCCCTGTCCGCTATTTTCAGTATTCCATATTAAAATAAAAAGGAATTGGGAATAGAGAATCTATCTAAAGGAATAGAGAATCTATCTAAAATCTATCTAAAGAAGGGTCTAATAGTATCTGTTCTTATTTGATTTGATACATTGTAGTCAGTTACATTGGCGAATTAGGTGAAGGTGCGGAAAGAGAGGGATTCGAACCCTCGGTAAGCAGAAGTCTACATAGCAGCCCAATGCTACGCCTTGAACCACTCGGCCATCTCTCCTACATAATTATTATGGCTGATAACCCGAGCGAATAGCGAGTTATTCATATTAGATTGTTCGATAGGTACGAACAATATCAATTCTAACTAGAAAACCAGCTATAAAAATAGAAAACTTTTCATCACTTTTTTTATCAATTTTTCTTTAGCCTCCCGGCTCAAATAATTTTTTTATGGAATGGGTCTGCTTTTATGTTATTTCGTACTGTACACTTCCTTTGTTTGTGAGATCATTTTATTTTCTCACCAGGGGTAATGAAAAGAGTTATAGAATGGATTGCTACCTATGCCTAGATCGCAGATAAATGGAAATTTTATTGATAAGACCTTTTCAATTGTAACCAATATCTTATTACGAATAATTCCGACAACTTCAGGAGAAAAAGAGGCATTTACTTATTACAGAGATGGTGCGATTTGATTATTATATATATTAATATATATATATATTTACTTTATTTACTTTTTTATTACTTCGGCAGGTTGAATCTTAGCGATGGAATAATATAATTAAGTCAAAATTCATTGGATGATTGTATCATTAACCATTTCTTTATTTTGGTGCGAGGAACTTTATGCCGCTTCCGTTATTGCTGTTGGGTTGGCTGTCGGGCTTGCTTCTATTGGACATGGAGTTGGTCAAGGTACTGCTGCGGGCCAAGCCGTAGAAGGTATCGCGAGACAACCCGAGGCAGAGGGAAAAATACGAGGTACTTTATTGCTTAGTTTGGCTTTTATGGAAGCTTTAACAATTTATGGGTTGGTTGTAGCATTGGCACTTTTATTTGTGAATCCCTTTGTTTAATGCTATAAGTATGAGAATTATGTATTTTTTTCTTAGTTTATTGCTAATCCGTTGTGCGAGTTATTCGTATCGAGGGTTCGAATCCCTCTCTTTCCGTTTCGGTTTTTGGCAGTTTAATAGATCAAATCCTAATACCATTTCTAAAAAAATTTATTCTTCGCGCCCAGGATTACGTCCCGGATCATTAGATAGAAATCCGAAGATGAAGAGAGAAACAAAGAATATCACTACGGTGTAAACAAAGAGTTTAAGAGTAAGCATTACACAATCTCCAAGATCATTTTTTTTTGGAAAAGAAGAGAATAGATTCCCCGTTTTTATACCACATATCCTATTTTGGTTTTGATTTTGACACCAAGAAATAAAGTGATTTCTATAATTTCTAGAAATCGAAAAGAATTTTCATAAATTAACTTGTAATAAGAGTTGAGTTTTTCATTACAAAAAAAATTCTTTCATACCAACAGTTATATATTGTGGCGGACTCTAATCTAAATAGAGTTCTTCGGCGAAAAAGGGTCAGAATCGGGAAATGGGATGATCCAGATTTATCATGGCTATCCAAGAATTTCCATCTTTGAATTGAGGGTTCGTTCATAGTGTAAGACTTATCTGGTCTTTTCATCTGATTTTTTCAATTGTTAGAATTTTTTTTCTTGAATCAATCATGATTTTTTCTAGGACAGTATTAAGGATCTCATTGAAAACTTACAGCAGCTTGCCAAACAAAGGCTAAGATAAAAAAGAGAAGAGGTATTACTGGTATAAAATCTACTATTGGATTCAAAAAAGCATAGGCCTCGGGCAATTTGACGAATAAAAAACTACTCGAAAAAAGGGCAGAATTAAAACAGATACAGATCAAATTAAAGATATTAAGCATAACAAAATTTTGTTCTTGGAGATAATTTTCATAAATTAAATGACTTCTCATAGTTACCCACATGAATTATGAATATAAATTTAATAATTTTTATCAAATAGATAAAAAAATTAATTATATTATGGATTCAATTGAATTAAAAACTTAGCTCACAAATAACTTTTCTATCAGTAGATTTATTATTTATATCATTTGCATTGGTAAATTATGATTTACGTTTCTCTCAAATTTTTGTTAAGTAAGTAAGTTTATTGATTTTGCAAAATTGCAACATGTAAATATGTATGATAATAGAGTAGATATATCTGAATTAACTACATGAGAACTTTAAGTTCTAAAAGGAGAATATTCTTCTCCAACCCAACATAGAAAGATATAAAGATTGACTTATTGTGAAAAAATTAACTCAACGAAAAGAAATCGATTACACTAAGATTTTCTATCCAACATCTAAGAAAGATTTTTTGTGCATTGTATTAACATTAGTTGCTCAATTTGACGTTAAGTTGCAAGAAATAGATACGAAAACTAAATTTCTCAATGGTGACCTAGAGAAAAAGATATACATAAAACAACTTAAAGGATTATCCTCTGGTGACGGTGAACACTAGGTTTGCAAGCTAAAAAAGTCCATATATGAATTTAAATAAACCTTCTGATAACGTTATTTAAAATTTCATAAAATTTTCTCTTCATTTAATTTTGTTGAGAATATCATGGATCAATACATGTACTAAAAGATTAGAGAGAATACAATTTGTTTTCTTATTGTATTTGAGGATATCATTTTACTTGCAACAAATGACAATGGTATGCTACAAGAGGTGAAACAATTTATTTTTGAAAAATTTGATACGAAATGTATGAGTGGTACATCTTATGTCATTGGTATTAAAATTAATCATGATACAAATAGAGGTCTTAGGTCTATCTCAAGAAACCTATATCTAGAAAGTTTTAGAATTCCAAGCCAGAGCATGGTTTCAAAACATCAAGGTGATTTCGATACCTTGAAGTTGTCTAGAATTCTGGATTACTTTAGGGTTTCAAAACAAGCCTAAGGATTTCGATACTCCCACCTCAGTTCCGAAACCAAAAAAATAGGTTTCAATACCTCAAGGCTTAAATGAAGTTGCATGATTAAACTTTTAAGTGATGGTAATTATGACTAGGACCCAAAAATAATCATTGGTTGGTTAGAATATGATTGATTATATATTCTTGCGATTTGTAAGCACGTAATATGATTGAATACATATTCTTGTGATTTGTAAGCACGTATGTTATTAAAGGAATAATGATGTAAAATGAGCTTGTGTGCTACGAATGATTTAGGATTGATTGCAATGTGTGATTTTCCTAATGGTTATATGAATGACATGTATGGCAAATGTTCAAAGATAAATTTTCTATTTGGTAAAATTTTACATAGGTTCTTAAATGAATAATTTGATTGTTTGGAACACAATGAATTGATGCGTGGAAATGGATTTTTGTTCTTGTAAATCATATGTTTGACATGGAAAATGAGAAATAAATGATAAATCCCTTCTATTTGATATTTACATGTTGGTCCCCAAACTTTGGGTAATTTACAAAATAGTCTCTAATAAAAAAGAAAGGTAATTCATGTGTGTGAAATATAATTAAATTCTCAATGGTAAATAATTTGTTTGTTTGTTGTTGATAGCATTGTTGTCTGGTTCCATGATTTTAGTGATATTTCTGATCCAATTTTCCACTAAACCGAGTAGGAGGTGTTACAACAAGTCTCACTCTTAGGGAAATTTAGTGCATGGCTGGACTAAATGACTCAACGTTTTCGTTCAATAAAAACATCTTAAGAAACTGAATAAAGAAAGCAAAGGAGAAAATAAAGAGTCAAGACGCAATCCTTCTCGATGCCAATGGTGATGTGATGTCTCGCCTTCACCAAAGCTTTGATATCTAGCATTCATCACAGCATCCATAAATGTAGACGAGTCGTCAACCTTGACAGGTTTGGATTACTGCACTATTTGTAGTTAGCTGCATCCTTGCTACCTTGTATGGAAGATGGAGGTAGGTTTTGCTTCACGCTGTTGTGACTATTCTTTTTTAGGCGTTTAACTCCTCCTCTATACAAGTGTAATCCTGCGACTTTTTAGGATTTTATGTGGGCCTAGGGTTAGCGTTTTCTTCCAAGTAGACTTCTCTTTTTTTACTTCCAGGCCTGACTTGACTTGTAGGTTGACTTCATATTTCTTCGCCTTGACATAGGTCTCGACATCCTCACAAGCATATTGCAACAACAATTAACCAATCCTCTCGCTCTCCTTCTTTAAGAGTGTACTTGCACCTACGACTCACCACCACCACAAACTGCCTTTCTCTAAGAGTTAAACAACACAAATATATGTCAATTATGTCGTAGTTTCAAGCTCTTTTATGCAATGCATAATAAAAGTAAAATATGAAGAAAATGTATGCAAACTAATCCTAAATGAACTCTAGTTCAAGTAATTCAACTAATTTTAGGGGCATAAATTACGACTCTTTTGAATAGTTAAGAAGTACTTTGGAACAAAGCGTAACAAAATTTCAAAGAGTTTGGGTCACAAACTCTAACACATTAATCTAGAAAACTCAAAAATGAAATTCCAAAGATAAACCAAGAAATCCAAAAAAAACTCAAAACTGAAATCCCATAAGATAAGTCATAGAATCAATCAACCAAAACCACAAATAGAGAAAAAAGAAGAAAAATCAGGGAACATGCACAGGGAAAAATAAATGAACAAAAAGGAAAATCTTAAAAAAAAACTCAAAATATAAGGATTTAAACAACGAATAGGAAAAGAGAAAAATGAGAACGAGCGAAAATTTAGTTCATCGAAATTCAAACAAATTCATTTGTAACCAATCGAGAAGAAAAAAATGAAGAAAAATGGATTTACTGACGCACATGTTGGAAAAATGGAAATTTAAAGACTTGTTTTAAAATAAGGAAAAATAGTAAATATCAATGAAAACATCATATGGTAAGTGGTGTCTTGAGTACTAACACGTAAAAAGTGCAAACATACACTGTTAACACAAAAAATAAAATAGAACTATACAAGGTATGTGTCAGGTTGTCGAATCCCATAAGGGTTGGTTTAATCTTAGCTGTTATTAAATGTAAGTAGATTAAATAATTAGATAGATGAGTTAGGATTGCAAGTGAGATTATAGAGATAAATTTTAAGGAAACCGGTTGCAACCAACAGGTTGTGATCCAAATAAATATCTATACCTAACGTAGCACTTGCCAGGCTGTTTATCTCTTTTCTACGGTACGACATATCTTATAGGATATGCTCTTTTGAGACCACAAATGGAATACTTAGGCTAGTGTCCCATTGTGTCACTTGATCTAGCCTATTGGTACGTCATGCATTCAAGTGTCGGTACGACTATCCCTAACTAAGCTCCATTGTGTCACTTGACTTAGCTAGGCAGTAACTTTCGTTACTCGTGGTGCTAAACCATTTATTATTCTCTACTATTGGAATGGTAAATACAACTACTACATATACATGTGCATATATATATATATATATATACATATATATATGTATGTAGTAGTAAATAAGAACATAACCATTAACAAAGAGCATCAAACTAATGGTTACTACATTAAGTAAAGAGTTAAGTTCTACAAAGATAAAGAAATATAAGTTCAAAAAACACTGATATTCTCATATCACGTAGAATCCAAAGCAAGTAACACATCCCCTATTGGGTACATGAACTTGGACTAGAGAGGCTTACGGCGACCACTACTGTAACTCTTCGATCTAGGGATTCTTTCGACAACCCTGTTGCTCCATTTGACACTAGGACTCCCAAGCTTTCTAAGCTTCCATGTCCATTTTCTTAGGAAATTCTTTTTAAGAAAATTCTCCAAAATAGAGCTTGTCTTCTTACAAGATGAGGACCACTATATGTAAGCGGAGGAAGGAGAAATGATCAACAAATAAGAATGTAACACTTATTTGCACTCTCTTGTAGTCCATCCCGATAAGTACATTTATCTTGATGGAGCAGGTAGACTGCGCCTCTAGATATTTTATGTTATCGCATCCTTAAAAATTGTCTTGATGCAGCGGATAGATTGTGGCCTCAACCACCTTTATGGTCCCGGCTCAAATATGCATCGCGTGGCTTTTCATTAGTTGTATTGAGGAACCCATGAAGACCATGCTATTTTTGTGGTCATGAGTCCAAGCTTTCTTTTTTGAACAATTTTATTGTGGTCCTTGTAATATAAAGGCATCTCCTTTATTTTCTATTTTTTTCTCCGTGTACTAGCACACGAGTCAAGTAGCTTTGTATTGACATAAGCATGTGAAGTACCGGCACAATAGACATAAATTCTAAAAAACTCTACTAAATGCATGAAAAATTTGCGTAAAGGAAAAATATATACATACTAGGCAAAATCTTAAGCATAGGAAGTGCGGAAATATATGTATATTTCCAGAGTTTATCATGCCCCAAACCTAAGGTTTTGATTGTCATCAACCAAAAATTTCTAATGTATCAAAACTGGATTAATGTACCGACAAGCAAGTCATAAAACAATTAAGCATAAATTCAAACCTCTTTATAAAATATATTATCCTCATTTTAAGACAGGTTGGACAAATCTACATTAGCTAAGGTTAACAAAAATTGTGCAACTCACACAGATCATAGATTCAAATCATATAAGGAGTAGTGTAGGGTGTGTTGTGTGCTCTTGTATCGACGTGCTAGTTTTTTTTGACCGGCTAAAACTCTATACTTGACCTTGCATGCTTTTCATTTTAACACAGTTCTCAACTTTATTTTTTTGAGTATTGGTAGAAGTGAGGTCGTTACATAAACATTGACTTCGCCATGTTTCGGCATGATCGACATAAAGAATATATGAACATCTTCTTCTGGGTTCGATACAATAACCACGTTCATCCCTTTAAAAAAAAAAAGAGAATGCACCCCCAAACATACTTGGTGTAGTGTCATTGATGCACAAAAAATATGAACATGCTTAAAAAAGAAAATAAAGTCTTATGTGTCGGCGTTGACATGAGCAGTGGAGGGTCCATGTTGTTGTTGCTGCTACTGGTTCGCTTTCTTTCCTCGCATTTCAACTTCCCTGTTTTTTGCTTTCTCCATACCAACCGGTGCGATTCTTCATATTTGCCTGCCGCTATGCTAACAGCTGCTTGGTTGGAATGTAGATTCTCCATCATCTGCTAAGTCGGAAGGCACAAACAAATTTATTCTTTCTAATTGTTGAATCTTGGAGAGTATGACATTTTAAACTGCTTTATTTCAGTCAACTCTTCCTTGATCTTTTCTAGAGTGCTTGCAATTTCCCTATTAACACTACGAGTTCATGATGTTCCAAAATGTTCCTCTGTAGTGTCGTATGCTTCTACACCCATCTTTTGCTTCCTTTTATCCTGTTTTGACACTAATTGAGGGATAGAGGCGATAATGATGGGTCCAATGTTAGGTACTGCCAAGTCTTCTTGAAATAGAGGCACATTGTTATGCCTACATAACTGAGTAATCATGGTTGGGAATGCCATATCTCTTGATAGATTTCTTGCGAATCCTCTCTTCATGTAAAATTCACCCCACATTAATTCTCCTCCCAAACATAATGGAATGAATTAACAATACCCTATCCTTATGGTAGGAGGAATTGGACATCGTAGGTAATAGGTGGGTGCATACAAATTCAAGCCTTGTTTGGGTAAGAATATTGAGTCGAGATGTCGGTACATAAGGTGTAACATCGGTTGGCTTCTCCCAAATTGTTGGTGATTCTGTTAGCTGATCCAATACTACTTCCAGCTGCAGTTCTAGTAAGTTAGCCGCCCAACCCTCATGCTCATCAGTTTCTTGCTTAACCCAAAAATTCTGTTGATGACCTTGGGATGACAATAAACTTGTTTCCCTCTTAATGTCATGATTCTATGCCGTACTTGAGTGAGATGACCATAAAACTCCCTCACCAGATTTGGAATGAATACACATAGATGATTGGCAAAGTACTCTCAACCATGTCGAATGACAAGATAATCAATAAAATCACGTCCCTACATATGTAGGGTGTCCAAAAAGGCAAACCCTTGTTCCATATTGAAACTGCATTTCACAAAGAGATTGTTGTGCCTTTCTTGGGCTCCAGCACACTTGCAAATCTAGATTAGAACTCAGCAGATGAAGAAGAAGAGGAAGAAGAATCTGTGTAGGACTTCATTTTGATGTTTTTCTTAAATCTGAAGTATTATAGTTCTCTTGAAGAATAAGTTAACACAAATACTTTTGGAAAGAGTTTTGAGATTTAAGAAGGTTGGTGTAATGACGAGTTGAAGAGAAAATGAACAATGAAATTCAAAGTAGAAAGTGAACAATATTTATAAGATACAAGTGGAAGGAAGAGTTAAATCATATGGTGCGTTTCTTCTGCCGGAACATCCTAATGGTTAAATTCCAATTTCCAATGGTTATAAATTAATTATAGTTGTTATCGTTTACCTCATTTTATTGTTAAACTGTCAGATTCACCATTTCATCTTCCTTTCATGTAAATTTCGGTACATCACATATAATGTACCAAAACCCTTAAGGATAAAAATATTCTTGCATAACACTAAAAAATTGGTGTGCAAAAACAAAAGATAAAAAAAATCCTAAAAAACGTTATTGAAAGCAGTAAAAAGATAAAGTGATTGTAGATCATGATTGAAAGTTACCTCGGTGAAGCATTTGATCTAGATCAACACCTTCACTTTAATAATTTACCTTGTCAACACTGGATCTCTTGTGTCAGTGCTCAGCATATTGGTTGCTTCCTTCCTCGAAGCAAGTCATGTGACAATTACGTCCACTTGATTGAAAAAAAAAGGTTGTTTCTTTAGAGAATCATAGAGGATTCCAACTTTCCCCCAAACCTAGTTTGATCTTTCTTCTTGACTATTTTCTCAAAGGGAACATCTTTCATTGGGTCAATGTCTTTGTTCATGTCGGTACAAGGTTGTAGCTTGTCTTGGACAATTCTTTCTTGACTAGCCATGACCACATAGCTGTGTTTATCGACACCATTCTCCACATCAAACAGGGCTCTTCTAGTTGCTAAAAATGGATGCCCAAGGTTGATGAGGATGTCTTCATCAGCTTCACAATCTAGCAATATAAATTCAACTGGGGAGATGAAAGTCTCGATCGGTGAGCAAACTGTAGTGTGACCGTGGTGGGTCTAGCTTTGGCAATCCTTAACTTCCTAAAATTTGACAAAGGCATGAGATTAATAGATGCATCATGATTACATAATGCCTTTCCAATATAAAGATTCTCGATTGAACATGGAGTAGTAAAATTCCCTGGGTCTTTAAGTTATGGTAGAATCTTGCTAGGCTGTCTCGACAATATAGGGTTACACCCTTCAATGAGTGCAATTGTCTCGAACTCACCAAATCTCCTCTTTTTTGACAAAAAATATTTTAAGAATTTGAGGTAATTTGGTTTCTACTCAAATTTCTCGACTAGTGGAATATTGATATAGAGCTGTCTAAAGATCTCCATAAATTTTTGGCATTGCTGGTCAGTCTTTGATTTTTTAAATCGTTGAGGAAACGGATGCGGTGGTCTTTTATCAGTTTGTTTCAACAAAGCCGACTGCAAAAGCTGAGGCTTGCTTTCTAAGATATTGTATAACGCCCCGACTTTGGGCCTAGCGGTTTTGTGGCTTGTTAGATGGTCTGGTGGACCGGGTTAGGGATTCGAGTCGGATTCGGGACCATATATTTTTCGGTAAGATAAATATAACACCCTCTTTCCGTTTCCGTACACCGAACACGAGTCAAAAATGTCACGATAATTCAAAATTCATTTTACATTAAAAATCGGGACTAAATTATTATTATTTTTTTATTTTTGAACTATTACATAATGATATCTTCATATCACAAAAATTCTATCATAATGCGTAAAAATTATACATATAACATATCATCTAATATAAATGACAACACCATTACAAGTCAGGCATGTTAGGTATTTTAACAAAATAGACATATTATTTCGTACATGCCACTAATCTTAAACAAAACTACGATGTCATAAGTAGCGAAAATAACCTGTCGACGTAGAATCTCCTTCCAAAAGAGATGTTGATGCAAAGCTCCGCTAATACTTTCGATTACTTATGCGTATAACCAAAATACACGCTAAGTATAACTTAATGAGGCATAAGGAAAGTAACATATATAAAAATACTTAATAAAACATGATACTTTCACAAGCATAATATTCTTTGAATCATACATTCTCTAATGCAAGAAAGCATAACGCAATCATTCTTTGACTCAAAATCATACTTAATTTCATGAAGTCATATAGCCCAAGGTGAATATCAAGTGATTAAGGTACGAGTTGTGTACTATAAAGTACTGTCCTTTACGGGTGACACGAAGTGTTGAATACAGGCGCCACAATAAAGTGACGAATACGGGCGACACAAAGTGTCGAATACAGGCGCCACAATAAAAGTGACGAATACGGGCGATACAAAGTGTCGAATACAGACGCCACAATAAAGTGACGAATACGGGCGACACAAAGTGTCGAATACATCTTAACTCATAATAGTATATCACAACATAATCCAACTCAATATTCTACTACCAAAGGCAAACTTTAAAACAATTCTTGCAGTAATAACAGGTAACCCAAATTTCATACATACATACATACATACATACATACATTTATCATATAAAATATCTTCATAATGGAGCAGTTCATACTCCAATATGTTCAATAACTTTCCATGGTATATTGTCATTTAAAACTATATCGAATAACTTTTCATGAAGATATCATACTATAAAATATGTGTAAGCATAAAGAATATGCCACAATCTTTAAATCATCAAAATAAAGTATCATCCTATAATATGTATGTTAACTAACATACAATTTATAAACATGTATGCTCTCACCTTAGCCTTGCAATATGATTTCCTATTCGGTATTAGTCTCGAATTATATCCTTTCTCGGTCTACTGGTACGATCTTGATTTTTATTAGAATCCTAGCTATGGTGTTTTCGGCAGCCTTGGAGAAGAAGAGAAAAATTTTGTTCAACTTTCTTTCTTTAATTATGCCAAATGGCATAATATACACCAAATTTTATAATATAAATCTTTAATAGTCAAAAGACCATTATACCCTTGAGTTATAACCAATCCCATGCCAGCACATATATTTTTCTTATCCAAAATAATCAATAATAATCAAAAAGTAAGGGTGAAATGTTTTACCCTTAATGAACCAACTTATCTTCAAAAATGCCCTTTTCACCTATTTCACCAAAAATTGCATAGAATCGAATTTAAACCAAATAAAAGCAATTCAAAAACTATATTATCATATTCTTCAAGTCTTTCTAAGGCTTCCATAAAAATTTCATAATTTTATGAGTTCAAATAATCATTCGAATAAATTTCCGAAACTTATTCCCTTTATAGCTTTTCGCACAAATCCCGTACCAAAAATCTGATTCCCACCAAAATTCTTATACCGAGATAAACTATTCATTTTTCCATAAAAATAATAATTGGGAAAATTACCATGTTGGTCCCTAAACTTTTCCCAGCATTTCACTTTAACCACCAAACTTTAAAATTTTACGTTTTAGTCACTAAACTAAAACCACTAACTTTTGATTCTTTGAAATCTAGTCACTAAGCAAATGTTGGGGTATTACAATAAAAATGTGAAAAAATCACTAAAAATCATATTTTTAATATATGATTATTATTGGTGAAAACAATTTTGGAAAATGGGTTTTGGAAATGTGACATTTTGGTTAGTGACCAAAATGCAATTTTTGAAAACTATTTTTAAAGTGACTAAAATGAAAAGGGTCAAATTCTTAGAATCCTTAAGGAGCTATTTTACCAAGTTTTTGATGGTAATTTCTCCCTTTAATTAAATCTTTTTAACATGTGTTTTAACGGTTGGTTAAAAGAGAATTGGTTATTAAAGTTAGTTATTTGCTTGTAAAGAAAATTCACGTAATTTTTCCTAAACCTTTTCTCTCAACTTCTTTTCTGCCAAACACTCAGAATTTCATCAAAATCCAGAGGTGAGAGATTTTTTTTACTCAGATTATTGATTTAAACTTGGTTCTTTAACTTTGTTTTACAAAATCTCATTGAAATCCTATATTTTCTTAGCTTTAAACAAGCCAATTGAGGGAGAAATCACACAATAGGGGTAAGGTTTGCGATCTCCTCTATTGAATGGTTCTTTATTGATATTACCAAGTGTTTGATCCTTGATTTATGGTTTATAATCTGATTTGATGTTTTTATATTGGATTAATTGATTTATTTGGGTGAAATTGATGAAATAGAGAAACATTCAAATTGAATCTGATTTCTAGTGTTATGGATTGAGTTTAAACACATTTTGGATATATAATAATGTTGATAAGTCAATTTTGTCAACGAAATCCCGAAACTCTTGAATCTCTAATTGTTTAGGTTGCTAGAAGTGTGCTTTTGTGGTGTTGTGGTGACTATGTTGTTGCTGGAAGTATTTGGATGCGTTAATTCTATTTTTGAGTGTTAATTGATGATTATGGAAGTGTTAGATTGTTAGGTTGTGGCTGGGTTGTGTGTGGAAAGGATTAGATGATGGTTTCGGTTGTTGTGATTGGGTAATTTTGAGAGGATTGTGGAGGTCCGTGAGGATCTGTTGTTGCAGTGTTTTGAATGCATTGAGATGCATTAATCCTCTGTTGTATTGTGGTTAAAACATGGGATGTTGATCCGGAAATGATCGGTGAAGCTTTGGAGGCTTCGGACGCTTGATTTCGAGTCGGCGAATTGAGGTTTCACATATCGGTGAGTGAGAACGTGGATTCCAGCTTTGGAATGTTTTAAAGGTGGTTTATGAGAGTTTAAACTTAGCTTGAAGCGTTGGTTTAAACTCGAAAGTAAGTAAATGTGGTTTTTCTCTCTCGGCCATGTAATACGCCGAAAATCTTGCTAAGTTATGCAAGGGTCATTTAGTACTAAGGTTTTGGCATAAGGCTAACTTAATGACTAAAATGACCAAAGATAAAAATTAGTGACCAAAATGAAAAGTTAGTAAAAGTTCAGGGACTTAAGTGTAAATTTTCCCAAAAATAATTTTTATTATAAATTCGATCAGAATAAGGATTTTAGTAATAATTTTGGAAGTTAAAGTGCAGTAGAAAATATTGAATTTTGATCGAATAAAATTGTTAAGCGTGCTAAGATTAGAGAAAAGTTTTGGGTGACCTTTTGGGAAGTGTCACATATCAGTATTTTGATAAGTAAAAAGGACTCAAAAGAAGTAGGAAAGATTCGTATATATGTTTAATGAAGAATTTTCAAGAAAGATGTTACCCGATGGAGATTTCGGGTAATTATCGATATTTTTGGTTCGAGTCAAATTTCTAAGTTTGACTTTATTAAATGGAGGATTTTGTATGAAAATAAGTATTTATTTATGGAATTAGAGAAATATGAGATTCTTGAATTTTAGTTGATTGTTCGATAAAGGAAAAATCGTAGAAGGTGAAAATCGGGAGATTTGATGGAACAAAAATCATAAATAATATTTTATGATTATTTAATAATGATGGCCGGTTGGATTAGAACCAACCCAGTTCACTTGTAATGGAATGGAAAAATTTTAAATTAGATGTAATCTTTATTTAGTTAGGGGGCAAATTTGGAAAAGGTGAAAAATGAATAAAAAAATCATTTTTAAAGTGACAAGTGGTAAATTGTTGTTCTATATTAGAATATAAGTCAAATTGGATGAACAAAAAGTTCATCTTCTTCCTCCCAGTTTCAAAGCTTGGAGAAAAATATGGGGAAAAATAAAGAAAATTTTCTAGTTCAAAATTCAAGGCTTTCGATCAAGAATTTAAGCAAGGTTCTTTGAGGTAAAGTGATATACTCTCCATTCTCTACATTTTGATAGTAAAATTTCATGGAATTATGAAGTTTTGGATTAGGGTTTGAAGAGAGAGAAATTGGGGTTTCATGGATTATGATTGAAATTAAGTAGTAGATGATGAATTAAGCTTAGTTTTGATGAAAACAAGCTTGAAATCAAGTTAATTTCATGTTGAAAGTAATAAAACCTAATCTTGAAATTTAGGGTGTTAATTAGGATTATGGAATTGATGATGAAATTGAAGTAATTGTGATTCAAGAAGCTTAATTTTGATGGTAGAATGAAAAATCCCCATTTGGAAAATTTAGTGACCAATTCGAAAATATTAAAAATTTGGGAGATTGTTCTTGAATTTTTATTTGATGGGGGGAAATGATGTATTTGTGATGAAAAGTTTATTTTAGCATATTAGAATGCCAATTGGATCAAAAATCAATTTTGAATAGTGAATGACCAATTTGGCAAGTTGGGAAAATTTAGGGACTAAATTGTTAAAAATTATTTGATGATGGAAATGGGTAGAAAATGATATTTCAAGCTTGAATTGACAATTTAGGACCAAACTGAGAATTTGGAAAAGTTTAGGGACCTATTCGACATTTTGAGAAAATTAAAAGGATGTTTATGGAATTATTTTGTTGAAGAAGGGTTAAAGAGCAATTACTGAAAATGTGATCAAATTGGCTTGAAATGATGAAAAAGGACCATTTTGGCAAGAATAGGAAAATAGAGGATTATTTTGGAAATTATTGTTTTGATGGTGACTTATATGAAAATGAGCTAGAATTGATGATTCAAGCTTAGTAAGGACTAAAATGGGAGAATTTCAAACTTTCCAAAGTTTAGTGACCAATTCGGTCAAATGGAAAATAAAAGGGAAAGTGTTGTAATTATTGGTAATAGGTGATTACTTGAATTAAGTTTAAATTCAAGTACCTTGGTAAAATTAGTGACTAAAATGTCACATTAGTAAAGTTTGAAACTTTATGGAAAATGACTCGAATGATTTTGAAATAGAAGAATTGGAAAATTTAGAGCATGAATAGTTGTTGAATGTTCAAATTGGTCATTAAGGACCGTAATAAGTTTTGAACAGTACAAGGAAGAAAGGAAATCATTTATAAATGTTATATTCGGGTGATTATATTAACAATACGTGTGAGATATTGTAGATTGGGATCTAACAAATATTTCTTTTATTTGATTTATGAAGTTTAAGTAATCAAGAGAGGTTCGAGAGGTAATGAAGAAAAAGATTAAAGAGGACTTAGTGAGGCATACAAATAAATGGCCCAGGTGAGTGCAATGCATACATAACATGATACATGGATGTTTTAGACATCACTGGTAGGACTTGCGATGAGTCAACCTAGTTTATATATTATCATGATATTTATGTTATTGATCATATATTTGACATATTTTAAATATGTTAAAAGTTGAAAATAAATGCATTGATCACTAGTTATTGATGATGGTATAATATGAATGTTATTTCGTTTATAAACTGTTAAATGTTGCCATTGATGACTTAAATGATGAAATAAAGCCCAATGTATGATATAGAGATTCGATGGTATAGTTGCATATCCATAGAGTCATAAACAGCTGTATAAATATTCTAAGCACTTCGGTGCAATATTAATAAATACTCATTGAGGGTATACTCATGCAAGGTTTGGGTATACGGAAACACTTACGGTGCTAAGCACTACGGTGTAATTTTTATAAATACTCAATGAGGGTATACTCATGCAAGGTTTGGGTATACGAAAGCACTTAGGGTGCTAAGCACTACGGTGCAAATAATATACTATTCTCATGCAAGGTTTGGGTATAGGGGGGATGACTCGTGTACATAGATTCTCTTAATTTGATACCTTGGGCTAAATAAATTGAAAAGAATAAAAAAGAAACAGGAAGATAAGCTTGAAAGCTCGCAGATAGAAATGGGAAAAAGTTATTGGTAAGCATTGAAAGCTTACGGATGGAAATGGCAACGGTATTGGTAAGATCTAATCTTATCACTTTGATATACATATATATTATCACATATTCAATTGTGTTAACGAGCATGTAATGGTAAGGTCATCACATGCATTGTTAATTATAAATATTGATATTAATATTATGACAATTGCACTTGAATTTGAATTATTGCCTCACTAAGTAAATACTTAGCGTGTGTCTGTTTCACTCGTAGGAAAAGAGGAGCGTTTGGAGTAAGGAGCACTATTGGACATCATCTATGAAGAACAGGTACATCAGTATCAGTAATATAATGTTTGAGGTATTTTGAACTTCACTAGTTGGCATGTTTATTAAAAGGTTATTCATGCTCTGATATAAATCACATTTTATTTGAAATCTGGAGGAATTTTTAAATCAGGCAGCTTTTAAGCAGTTTCAATAATTATATAAAGTTGAATCAAATTGATAAGTTGCTACCTGAAATTAAATCCGATTTGAAGACGAAAATATAAATTTTAAACTTACGCGATTAATTAGACTTGTAAATAAAAACTAAATTGTAATATATATATATAAAAACAACAAAAAAATATTTTACCGAATTATAAATATAGATGGTTTTACAAATATTTTATGACATCTTTGTCTCGTATTCAATGATGGATACTGGAAAGAGGTGTTACAATTATTGGTATCAGAGCTACAGGTTTAGCCGGTTCTCGGCCTGAATGGAAGTGGTTTTATGTTAAAAAGAGTATACATGCCACTAGGATATCAATATTACTGATCTGATGTTTATATGATGTCGCTCCTTACTAGAGTAAAGTTTGAGATGAGTTGGTGAATGAGAGGTTCTGAAAAGAACTAGCGGTGGAAATAGTAAGGCTAACTATAATTCTTTGAATTTAGTGGAATAAGAAAGAACACCGACACAAAAAGGAGTGACGGTGTAAGACTAAGGAATATCTGAATTTAAATGAAAAATAGATAAAGGTCTAGTGACTACAGATTGGTGGTATAATTATTTGAAGATTATTCTGGATGGATTTTCCAGTTGGATAGAAAGAAATTGGATGAAATTGTTACTCTGAGAATAAATCGGATTGAGGGAATCATAAGAATTTGCTTCACAGTCAGGGTTGTGCACATCAGTATGATTTTATAATTTTAGGATTGATAAAGATTTGAATGAACTGAAAATCATTGTTGACACATTTTATCTTTTTTATAAAACTGTATTGTTTGGTTGATCAAGACTCTATGTACATTCGTATATAAGTATGAAGTTGAGTGGTGAATGAGATATCCTCTTAGAACCCAGTTCGAGTAATATAGTGACTACAAACTTGTTGAGTTATAATGAAAGGATGAGTTGGATATGTAGAAATTATCCGAAAAAGGTGCAGGAAACTGAGTTTCTGGCAAACCTAATGCAGCTATCTTTCGAAGAAATTGAAATGGTATTAGGCATGGATTGGTTATCTTTTTACCATGCTATTGTGGATTGTCACTTAAAGCTATTAATCTTGAAAATTTTGAAAGGTGAAGAATAGTAGTAGTGGGTGAAAGGATGAATCTTTTATCTAATGTGATTTCAGTTGTTTCTGTTAAGAAACTGTTGCTACAAGGCTGCCATGTTTTCTTAGCAAATGTGGTGGATACTAGAACAACGAAAATTAAATTGGAAGATATTCCTACAATTCAGGAGTATCTAGAGGTATTTTTTTGATGAATTACCAGGATTACCCCTGATCAAGAAGTAGAATTTAAAATATAGGTATTACCTGGTACTACACCCCTAACGATGGCCCCGTACAAAATGGCGCCAACCGAGCTTTGAGAGTTAAAGGAACAATTACAAGAATTGTTAGATTGGGGTTTTATAAGACTAAGTGTGTTACCTTGGGGCGCACCGGTGTTATTCGTGAAAAAGAAAGATGGATCTATACGATTATGCATAGATTATCGCCAGCTAAATAAAGTAATAGTGAAGAATAAGTATCCTCTTCCAAGGATTGATGATCTTTTTAATCAATTAAAGGGTGTAGTTGTATTTTCCAAGATTGATATTCGATTAGGGCATCATTAGTTGGAGATTCAAGAAGAAGATATTCTAAAGACGGTTTTCCAAATTTAGTATGGACATTATGAGTTGTATTAATGCTGTTTGGATTGAATAATGCTCCTACCGCATTCATGGACCTGATGAACCGAATAATTCAGACTTATTTGGATTAGTTTGTGATGATAATTATTGATGATATTTTGGTTTAATCAAAGACAAGAGAAGAACATGATGCTCATCTTCGAATTGTTCTTCAGATCCTTAGGGGAAGAAACTACATGTCAAATTATCAAAATGTGAATGTTGATTTTCGGGAGTTACTTTTCTTGGTCATATGGTTGTGAAAAAATGAATAAGAGTGGATCCCAAGAAAATACAAGCTATAGCGGATTGGAAATACCAAAGAATATATCATAGGTTCGAAGTTTCTTGAGACTAGCTAATTATTATAGAAAGTTTGTAAAGAATTTTTCAATGATTGCTTCTCCAATGATCAAAATACTAAGAAAAGATGATAAGTGTTATCAAGGTTCAAACAAGTGGAAAATGGTGAAACCAAAGAATTTAAAGTTAATTTGAAAGATGCTTGTATTATCGAGCAAGAATCTATATTTCGACTCATGAAGAATTGAAGAAAAAACTTCTGTTTGGGGCACATTATAGTCTTTTAACTAAACATCAAAGTGGAAACAAGATGTATCAAGACCTAAGATTGATATTGGTGGTAAAGCACGAAAAGATTTATAACTGAGTTTATTTATAAATGCTTGACATGTTAGCAAGTAAAAGTAGAACATAAGTGCCTTCTGGATTGTTGCAATCGATTTCCATTCCTCAGTGGAAAGGGGAAACGAGTAACCATGGATTTTGTAACAGGGCTACCTTTGACACCGAATAAGAAAGATTCAACTTGGGTAAAAGTTGACAGATTGACTAAATCAGTACACTTTATTCCTGTTTGAAATAGATTATTCTATGGATAAGTATGCTGAGTTATATATTAAGGAGATAGTTCGATTACATAGAGTACCCGTTTCAATAGTATTTGAAAGAGATCCAAAATTTACTTCAAGATTTTGGGAAATATTTGCATAAAGCCTTGGGTACTTGACTCAAGTTTAGCACATCTTTTCATCCTCAATAGACGAACAATCAGAATGAACTATCCATATTTTAGAGATATGTTAACGGCTTGTGTAATTGAATTGAAAAGATTATGGAAAATGTATCTTCCTTTAGCTGAATTTTCTTATAATAATAGTTACCAGGAAAGCATCAAAATGGCATCATTTGAAGTATTATCTGAAAGAAGATGTAAGGCTCCACTTAATTAGTTCGAGCTACATGACCCAAAATGTACAAAGTAATTTGAAGGAAAACGGAGTTGATCTAACTCTAGAAAATGAGAACAAAGTGAGAATTATTCAGAATAAATTGAGATAAAGCATTTCTAAAGGTATTAACCTCGAAGAAAACGTTACGATTTGGATAAAAAGAAAGCTTAGCTCTAAATTTATTGGACCACATGAGATTTTGAAAAGAGTAGGACCATTGTTTTACTAGTTAGCCTTACCACCAGAGATAAGCAAAATACACGATGTATCTCATGTAGTTATGCTACGAAGATATTGGTCAGATCCTTCACATGTCATCACTCTCGAGGAAAATTGAGTTACAACTAGATTTGACATATGAAGAAGAACCAGTGAAAATTCTAGTATATAGAGTTAAAGAATTAAGGAACAAGAAATCTTTGTGGTCAAAATTATTTGGAGAAACAACAAAGTTTAGTAGGCCACTTGAGAAACTAAGAAGTAGATGAAAAAGCAATATCCGAACCTTTTTTAATCAAGTACGTTCTAAAATTCGAGGACGAATTTTTTAGGGGGAATGAATTGTAATACCCCGAAAATCTTGCTAAGTTATGCAAGGGCCATTTAGTACTAAGGTTTTGGCATAAGGCTAACTTAGTGACTAAAATGACCAAAGATAAAAGTTAGTGACCAAAATGAAAAGTTAGTAAAAGTTTAGGGACTTAAGTGTAAATTTTCCTAGAAATAATTTTTATTTAGTATAAGGATAAATTCGATCAGAATAAGGATTTTGGTAATAATTTTGGAAGTTAGAGTGCAGTAGAAATATTGAATTTTGATCGAATAAAATTGTTAAGCGTGCTAAGATTAGAGAAAAGTTTTGGGTGACCTTTTGGGAAGTATCACATATCAGTATTTTGATCAATAAAAAGGACTCAGAAGAAGTAGGAAAGATTCGTATATATGTTTAATGAAGGATTTTCAAGAAAGATGTTACCCGATAGAGATTTCGGGCAATTATCGATATTTTTGGTCGAGTCAAATTTCTAAGTTTGACTTTATTAAATGGAGGATTTTGCATGAAAATAAGTATTTATTTATGGAATTAGAGAAATGTGAGATTCTCGAATTTTAGTTGATTGTTCGATAAAGGAAAATCGTAGAAGGTGAAAATCGGGAGATTTGATGGAACAAAAATCATAAATAATATTTTATGATTATTTAATAATGATGGCCGGTTGGATTAGAACCAACCTAGTTCACTTATAATGGAATGGCATAATTTTAAATTAGTTGTAATTTTTATTTAGTTAGGGGCAAATTTGGAAAAGGTGAAAAATGAATAAAAAATTCATTTTTAAAGTGACAAGTGGCAAATTGTTATTCTATATTAGAATATAAATCAAATTGGATGAACAAAAAGTTCACCTTCTTCCTCCCAGTTTTGAAGCTTGGAGAAAAATACGGGGAAAATAAAGAAAATTTTCTAGTTCAAAATTCAAGGCTTTCGATCAAGAATTTAAGCAAGGTTCTTTGAGGTAAAGTGATCCACTCTTCATTCTCTACATTTTGATAGTAAAATTTCATGGAATTATGAAGTTTTGGATTAGGGTTTAAAGAGAGAGAAATTAGGGTTTCATGGATTATGATTGAAATTAAGTAGTAGATGATGAACTAAGCTTAGTTTTGATGAAAACAAGCTTAAATCAAGTTAATTTCATGTTGAAAGTAATAAACCCTAATCTTGAAATTTAGGGTTTTAATTAGGATTATGGAATTAATGATGAAATTAAAGTAAATGTGATTCAAGATGCTTAATTTTGATGTTAGAATGAAAAATCCCCATTTGGAAAATTTAGTGACCAATTCGAAAATATTAAAAATTTGGGGATTGTTCTTGAATTTTTATTTGATGGGGGAAATGATGTATTTGTGATGAATAGTCTATTTTAGCATATTAGAATGCCAATTGGATCAAAAATCAATTTTGAATAGTGAAGGACCAATTTGGCAAGTTGGGAAAATTTAGGGACTAAATTGTTAAAAATTTATTTGATGTTGGAAATGGGTAGAAAATGATATTTCAAGCTTGAATTGAATATTTAGGACCAAATTGAGAATTTGGAAAAGTTTAGGGACCTATTCGACATTTTGAGAAAATTAAAGGATGTTTATGGAATTATTTTGTTGAAGAAGGGTGAAAGAGCAATTATTGAAATTGTGATCAAATTGGCTTGAAATGATGAAAAAGGACCATTTTGGCAAGAATGGGAAAATAGAGGATTATTTTGGAAATTATTGTTTTGATGGTGACTTATATGAAAATGAGCTAGAATTGATGATTCAAGCTTAGTAAGGACTAAAATGGGAGAATTTCAAACTTTCCAAAGTTTAGTGACCAATTCGGTCAAATGGAAAATAAAAGGGAAAGTGTTGTAATTATTGGTAATAGGTGATTACTTGAATTAAGTTTAAATTCAAGTACCTTGGTAAAATTAGTGACTAAAATGTCACATTAGTAAAGTTTGAAACTTTATGGAAAATGACTCGAATGATCTTGAAATAGAAGAATTGGAACATTTAGAGCATGAATATTTGTTGAATGTTCAAATTGGTCTTTAAGGGCCGTAATAAGTTTTGAACAGTACAAGGAAGAAAGGAAAACATTTATAAATGTTATATTCGGGTGATTATATTAACAGTACGTCTGAGATATTGTTGATTGGGATCTAACAATTATTTCTTTTATTTGATTTATGAAGTTTAAGTTCGAATCAAGAGAGGTTCGAGAGGTAATGAAGAAAAAGATTAAAGAGGATTTAGTGAGGCATACAAATAAATGGCCCAGGTGAGTGCAATGCATACATAACATGATACATGTATGTTTTATACATCATCGGTAGGACTTGCGATGAGTCTACCAAGTTTATATATTATCATGATATTTATGTCATTGATTATATATTTGACATATTTTAAATATGTCAAAAGTTGAAAATAAATGCATTGATCACTAGTTATTGATGATGGTATAATATGAATGTTATTTTGGTTATGAATCGTTAAATGTTGCCATTGATGACTTAAATGATGAAATAAAGCCCAATGTATGATATAGAGATTAGATGGTATAGTTGGATATCCATAGAGTCATAAACAACTGTATAAATATTCTAAGCACTTCGGTGCAATATTAATAAATACTCATTGAGGGTATAGTCATGCAAGGTTTGGGTATACGGAAAGATTTAGGGTGCTAAGCACTACGGTGTAATTTTTATAAATACTCAACGAGGGTATACTCATGCAAGGTTTGGGTATACGGAAGCACTTAGGGTGCTAAGCACTACGGTGCAAATAATATACTATATTCATGCAAGGTTTGGGTATAGGGGGATGACTCGTGTACATAGATTCTCTTAATTCGATACCTTGGGCTAAATAAATTGAAAAGAATAAAAAAGAAACAAGAAGATAAGCTTTAAAACTCGCAGATAGAAATGGGAAAAAGTTATTGGTAAGCATTGAAAGCTTACGGATGGAAATGGAAATGGTATTGGTAAGATCTAATCTTATCACTTTGATATACATATATATTATCACATATTTAATTGTGTTAACGAACATGTAATGGTAAGGTGATCACATGCATTGTTAATTATAAATATTGATATTAATATTATGACAATTGCACTTGAATTTGAATTATTGCCTCACTAAGTAAATACTTAGCGTGTGACTGTTTCACACATAGGAAAAGAGGAGCGTTTGGAGTAAGGAGCACTAGTGGACATCATCTATGAAGAACAGGTACATCGGTATCAGTAATATATTGTTTGAGTTTGTTTGATATTCACTAGTTGGCATGTTTATTAAAAGGTTATTCATGCTTTGATATAAATCGCATTTTTATTTGAAATCTGGAGGAATTTTTAAATCAGGCAGCTTTTAGGCAGTTTCACTAATTATGTAAAGTTGAATCAAATTGATAAGTTGCTGCCTGAAATTAAATCTGATTTGAAGACGAAAATATAAATTTTAAACTTACGCGATTAATTAGATTTGTAAATAAAAACTAAATTGTAATATATATATAAAACAACAAAAAATTATTTTACCAAATTATAAATATAGATGGGTTTACAAATATTTTATGACATCTATGTCTCGTATTCAATGATGGATACGTGAAAGGGGTGTTACAGGCCGTGCTAGATTGAAATGGTTTTATGCAATTGTTTTGTATTACATGTTACCTACTGTTTAAGCATGTTTTAAAGTATATGAGATACTATTTTTGAGCATGAAATGCTAAAGGATGCATATGGTAAGTGATCCTTGTAAGTATATGGTTTATACTTGTGGTTTAAACCATGGTTGTTGCTTTGGAAAATGGTTTGGTTTAATGCTTGTTAAAAATAGTGAGGTAAATGGTAAATGGTTAATTATATTGGCAAGTGATGTGGTTTTAAAATTGTTATCGGATATAGTTGGTCGGCCATAGGATTGATAGTGCACTATAATAAGTCGCCTTGGGTGTTGAGGGGTTTAGATCCGTGTACCTAAAACTCCATCAAAGTACCCTAACGGTAGAGGGGTTTTACAGTACTGTATACTCTTGTTAGTGGATTAAGCATCTAACCGAAGTAATGAGTTGGTGTCCCCGTGGGTTGAAAGTGTACCCGGTTGTTTAGGTACCGCGATTGTGATTGTATCTCTATTTTCGGTTGAGATAGCTTGAAGTGTTGGGTAAACACTTGTTGAATCCGTGTATCCGATGAACTCTTTTGGTAAATGAAATTTGTTAATGATCACTTGTGAGCCAATATAATCGTTGATGTATCATTGGAAAGTTTATGTTGTATAATGTGATTTATACATGTCTACTCTTTAAGCTTTGCATATGGCTGTTATGCATGGGAAGGCTTAAATTGAGGTTGAGCAATGAGACTTGCTATTGGTTAATGATACATGTTGTATATGGTTTAATATGCTGGTTTTAAAGATGTTAAATGCATGTTTTAAAGGCATGGTAATGTTTTAAAGGATGTTCGAAATGACTTTTAATGTAATGGTGAGAAATGGTTTCAATGCATTGATGGTGTGTTGTTTTTGAGCACACCTCACTAAGCCTAGTGTGCTTACGCTCTCTTTGTCCATCAATGCAAAGAATTAAAAGCTTGGAAGGCAGCGGGAAGCAAGGGATCGGTACGAGACTTGGTAACCAAAGTATGTTTGAACTAGACTATAAGTAATAAGGGCAATGAGGATTTCCGTTGTTATTTGGGAGAGGTTTTTGTTGAACTCCTTGTTTGAGCAAGTTTGTTTTGTTTCTCTTGGGTTGTAGTTGGCCTTTATGGTTTGATTTTGGTGATGGTTTACTTGGTTGGTTAACTAGGTTGCATGCCTATAGATTTAGATTTGATGCAAAATGCCATGAAACGATGTTGAATCTATGATGTAATGTTGTGGTTGGATTTTAGGTTATGTTGGTTGTATGTTAGGGGCATGTTATAATGTTTTGGTATGTTAAACCAGCTAAGAATGATATTACAGGCCCAAGTGTACCGATACGTGGGGGACCGTATCGGTACGACTAGGCGAATTTGGGCACTTGGGATCGGTATGGGTATGTGCGTACCGGTACGGATAAGCCATTTAAGCTTGGCGTACTAGTACGGATAAGGCGTATCGGTACGGGAACTCGTTACTAGAAAGTTGCTTTTCAGGAAAAACTCGTGTATCGGAACAATAAAGGCTTGTACTGATACGGTATTAATATTTTGCAAGTTGTCGTGGCGTACCGATACGGTACACAGTGTACCGGTACGGGTGGCTACTCTGTATCGGTACAACTGTGATCATTCTAGTACCAGTGGCCGTTAATTCTGTTAATGTCATGGAAAATGAGTTCCGTATCCTTGCGTTTTGGTCCCTAAATTTTGTGGTTGCAATTGAACAAGATCGGATGATCGTTTTGAGCTGAATTTTGACGTGCAAGCATGTAACCTATCTAATTAAAGGATGGTATCCTCGTAATTTCTTGAAATTGCAATTTGGTCCTTCAATTGCAAATGCATTCAATTGGATGTCAATTTGATGCCCGATTGAGTTGAGGTATCACTTGTTGTCAATATGAACATATAGGGATTTAATTATGCATCTAGACAAGATAGAAAGAAAAAATGGACGTGTTTTGGGTTGTATCTTCATGGTTTACTTTGGTAAACCTAATGTAGCTCGCTCGGTTCGATCTTGCGACTAGGCAGCGTCGAGGGGGTTACATATTGGTTGATGTCTTCTTTGTCGAAATATATTCATCCTTCTTTTCTTTAACTTTATTTTTATTTTGCTAGACATCCACCTCCATTTGAACTTCATCAGTAAATGTCATTTCTTTATTCTACACCTCCATATCGGTACTTGGTTTCCCGATAGTAGCACCACTTCTTAAGGTTATGGCATTGAACTACTCGTTTGCATTAGTTTGTCCCTGCTGCAATAGTCCGGGCTATTACTCTTGTCGGTACTTAGATTGCTAGTCAAACCTATTTTGGTTCTCATAGGCAGGTTGATTAGCCTGTTGTTGATTGTAGTTTCTTCCCCTGGCATTGGAATTCCCATAGGATAGGTTGGGACTAGTCCTCCAATTAGAATTGCATGTGTTCCCATAGACATTAGTGTCCATGTGGTTAGAATTCCTCATGTAGCATACTGATTTGAGATTATAGTGGTATTCACCATACGAGTGCGAACCATCACAGAAAATGCAATATATTGTGGGTGTCTACACCACTTGCACATCTCCTAGTTGTTGCATATGTTTCACCATCTTTGTTAATTTTGGCACTTGCTTAACAAGTGTGGACAGGTTTCCATCATCGTGTGTGGTGTTGCCTACAATTTCCCCTTGCGATATTTTTGCAGTAGGAAACTGAAAAACATTTTGAGCAATAATTTCAAAAGTTTTGAAAGCTTCAACATAACTATATTTAAGTAGAGTCCCTTTAGCTGAGGCATCCACAACCATCCTTGATTGCAGATTCACACTTGTAAAAGATTTCCATTTGAGACCATGGCTGTAATACCCCAAAATTTATAGTACTGCTTAAAGGTCATTTAGTGCTAAGATAATTGCTTAAAAGCTTACTTAGTGACTTAAATGACAAAAATGCAAAAGTTAGGATTTTCTCAATTATGGACTGTAGAAAAGAAATTTTTGAGGTTTTAAGGTGTCATGTGATAGAGAACAAGTAAAATAGGTTACTCGCAAAATTTGGTTAAAATCCAAGGAAAATTGGAATAGGAATTCAAGGTTAAAGTTTAGTGACCAAAATGATAAGTTTTCAAAACTTGTATGGTATAAGTCAAAATATGAAAAGTTGAAGCACCAAAGTTGTAATTTCCAAAAAAGTAGGTGTTTTATTTCATAAATAGATAGAGCACCTATTGGTGCGGACCGAATGTCGAATTACTGGTTTGATCCAATATTTCGATTATTGGGAAATCACAGTCAAAGTTTAAGTGGAATTCGGATACCCGAATCAAACTGAAAAATTATGAAATTTTACCATATGATAGAGAAAGGTTATAAAATTCATTTCCAAGTGTTGGAAATATTTTAGTTCGATTCAGGATGAATCCTATGATTTATTTTGATTAAGAAATTTATTTAGTAACCGATAAAATTCTTGGCATTTATCGGTAAATCGGATCAAGCTAAAATTTTGGAGATGATTTCATAGACTTGGAAGAGTTATAACATATTATTTTATGGATATTTGGAGAGTTAAATGTTTGGATTAAATTTATTTGACTGAAATTACCTAGAATGGGAATTTTGTAAAAAAGTTGATTGGTAAAGGGTATTTTGGTCTTTTCACCCAAAAAGGACATGGAAGGAATTTTGATATTTTTTAATGGATGAATAGTGGTTGGTTGGAATCCAAATAAGTTTAGTTAGAATTTTACAAAATGGTAAACTAGTAAATATGGATTCAATTGGGGGACAAATTGGTAAATTGGAATAAAATGAATTAAAAATTCATTTTTATTTATACAAGTGGCATAAATATATGATGTATGAATAGTTATCATCCAAAAATTCATTCCCAAATCGTGGAGAAAGAGGAGAAAGAAGAGGAAATCGTACAAGCTCGATTTAAGCCTCGAAACTCGGTTTTTAGGTAATCTTCCGAACTACAAAGTTTTTCTTCTCTTCAATCTCTATCTATCGATGTAAAGTATTCATGGATTTCATGCTTGATTGATGAGATTTGATATGAGAAAGAGATTAGGGTTTATGTTCAAATTTGGGGGTTTTATGAGTTTAGGAATCTATGTTCGATTTTAAGTTGAAATCAAGCAAGAATGATGTTGGATTCATGTTTTTGAATTAGGATTTAAACCCTAAACAATTTAGTAGCCTTGAAGAAGATTATGGTTTAGGGATCCAACCTTGAATTAGGGTTTGTGATGATGAGTTAGTAATCTAGCAAGCTTGATTTGTTGTTTGAAATCAAAACCCTAAATTTAAACCCTAAAGGACTAATTCAACAAAGTGTTAAAGTTAGGGGTTCAATTCTTATTTTTGGAGTTTGAAATGTATTTTTGTTGTTAGTGATGTTTGAGGCATGAAAATGAAGTTAGAATGCTAAATTGGTGATTATTCGAGCTAGTGACCATTTTGACAATTTGTCAAAAGTGGATAACCAATTCGGAAATGGTGTATAAGAAGAGGACAAATTCTGATTTTTATGTTAAGCGATGATTATGATGTATAGTTGATGATTGGGGGCCTAATTGCAAAGTTTTAAAGGTAGAATCCTTGAATGTGTAAATTGGTGACTATTTCGACAAATTAGAGAACAAAGGGATGAAATGTGACAATTAGGTATTTGAAGAGTACTATGTTGGAAACATTTATTTAAGTGATTTAGATGTTGATTTTGAAGTGAATAGAAGCTTGTATTCACTTAGGGACCAAAACGGCAATTTGTAGAATATAAGGGACCAATTCAGCTATTAAGCAAAAGTAAAGGAAAAATTGCGAAAAATAGGAAATGGATTAATTGGATCAAAAACATTCCTTTGGGGGCCAAGAATACAAACCGGCTTGAGGTTTAGGGACCAAAAATGGAACTTTTTAAAGTTTAGGTCCTAAAGTGTAAATGATGAAAAATGTAAGGATGAAGCTTAAATTAACTATTTGAAGCTTGAAAAAAAGTCCTTTGATGCCACGTGGAAGCATCTGATTGGTTAGAAATTTATATAAAAATAAATATTTTTTTAAAAAATCACGATGCCACGTTAGTAAAATACCACGCCAGCAACGTGCCATGTCAGCCTCAGGCGTTGACTGTTAGTTGACTAACGATTTTCCTTTGATGGTGCCACGTGAAAGCGTCTGGTTGGTTAGAAATTAATATAAAAATAAATATTTTTTTAAAAAATCATGATGCCACGTCAGCAAAATACCACGCTAGCAACGTGCCACATCAGCGCCCCATGCCATGTAGGAATGCCACATCAGCCTCAGGCGTTGACCGTTAGTTGACTAACAACTTTCCTCCAACGAGGGTGAAATTTGAATAAAAATGAAACGTTAGATGGTTGTTCGGACCAAAAAAAGAATAAGGGCTAAAGTGACCAAAAGTTCGAACGTTGGGGGCTACTTTTAACTTTATGCCTTTATAATATAACATGGTTTTGCATGATAAATTATTTTATTGATCTAAAGACTATGGAGTATTTTTATGCTCATACATGGATTATAGCATGATACAAATGACAAGTTCTTTTATACAGTTTTTAAATGACACTTAATTGTGTCCACAGTTTATTTAGCACTTAATTGTGTCCATAGTTATCTGGCAATTAATTTGTCCATAGTTATCTGGCACTTAATTGTGTCCATAGTTATATGGCACTTAATTATGTCCATAGTTATTTGGCACTTAATCGTGTCCAACGTTTGCACCTAAGGAAAGTTGCTAGTACTCAGGGAGTACACGACTCGTTTACTCGTCTCTTGATATTTACCTTGGGCCATAAGATTTTACAGTACAGTTACAGGCTTTACAGTACAAATTTCTCACATGATTATTCCTGCATTACAAACTATATGATTTTATAGAGTAACCTTGCTATATGATTTTACAGAGCAACCTTGCTATTATGTAACGCCTCAGTTTTGGGCCTAGCAGTTTTGGGGATGGTTAGACGGTCTAGTGGACCGGGTCAGAGATTTGAGTCGGATTCGGGAGCGAATATTTTTCCGAAAGATAAAAATATGGAAAAGTTTAAAAATTATATTTAATTATATTAAAAATATTGGTGAAAGCAATTTTGGAAAACGAGCTTTGGAAGGGTGACATTTTGGATAGTGACCAAAATGCAAATTTTGAAAACTATTTTTAAAAGCTGACTGTTTTGTAAAGAGTCAAAACTTAGAATTTTTAAGGAGCTATTTTACCATTTGGTCTAATCTGATTTTTCTCTTAATTTGGATTATTTTAAAAAGGTTTTAATTAAAAGAATTAAAATGAATTTAGTTAAAAGGTGGTTATTTCTTTGAAAACACAATTTGACGTAACTTTTATTTTCTCACATTTTCTCTCAAAACACTCTCAGCCAAAAAATCTTTTTCCATCAGAGATTTAAGGCAATGATCTTAATTTCTTTATTCATTGATTTGGTAAATGATTTCTTAAATTGTTTTCCACAAATCTTATTGAATTTCTTTGCTTTTCAAGAGGAAAAACCATCAAATTAAGGACAAACTCATTCATTGGAGGTAAGTTTCGTTCTTCTCCTCTAATGAAAGGTTCTTTACTGAAATCCTCAAGTTCTTGGCTCTTTACATATGTTTTCTAATAGGTTTTGATTAATTAATTATGGATTTTAGCTTTATTGAGGTTTTATTGAAGAATCTTGTGGTTTTCTATTTGGGTCTGTTTTTCCAGTGTTGTAGATTGATTTCAATCTTGTTTTGGATGTATTATAATGTGGATAAGTTGTTTTTAATAATGGAATCCCGAAATTGGTTGAATCTCTAATTGTTGGGTTGGTTGTTAAGGGTTTTTGGGGTGTTTAAGGTGTTTAATCTTTGCTGGAAGTAAAAGGATGTTGGGAATGAGTTTTTAGATATTAATTGATGAAGTTTGATGTTTTGAATCGTGATTATATGGCTGGGTTAAGATTGAGTAGTGTTTGAGGTTGATTTCGGATGAGTTTTGAGTGGGCATCTTGAGAGCTACGGGATTTTGGGTTGAAATAGAGTATTGGATGCATTAAAATACATGTTTCATCTGGTTTTGTGTGGCCGAAACAAGGGATAATCAAGGCGTCTCATCTTGAGGTGGTTCTAGACTTGCTGAGAGCTTGTTTCGCAGTAGCAAGCAAGGCAAAGTGAAATCAGTCAGTGGAAACGGTCTTAAAAGTCTTTCAAAGGTTTGAAAGTGGTTTTGGGGGTTTAGGATAAGTTTGAAACACATACCTAAGTTTGGAAGTAAGTTTTCCTCTTTTGCTCTTTAATATCGGTTCAGATATGAGCATGTGTGATTCATGTTTTAGTCATAAACATGGTTTGCTTTACTTACTGTTAATGCATGGTTTTAAAGTACATATGTAGTGGCTTAAAGGTATATTTAATGCTAGTGAGCATTGGTTTTTATTCCAATTGGGAATGTGATATTGCTATGGCAATGTGATTTGCATATGTGAGGATTTTGTGTAATGCATTGTAAAAGAGTGAGTAAATATGGTTTTGTAAATGATATATTGGCTATGTGACAAGGTGATAAGACATTCAGATATAGTTGCCATGCCATAGGATAAAGGGCACTATAATATGATTAAAAATCGATCGTGGTTAAGGGTCCTTGAGGTACAGAGGTTGGCTACTCGGACTATGTTGTTATCACTCAGGTTGAACGGTCAGTTTCCCTTGTTGATGTAAAACCAATGGTCGGCAAGGTTGTTAAATCATGCGGTCGACATGGTGTAGTCTTGTTGATGTAAAACTTGCGGTCGGCAAGGTTGTTAAATCTTGCGGTTCGCATGGGGTAGTCTTAATGATGGTCGGTCATTAAGGGAGATCCGTGTATCCGATGTGTAAAGTTAACGGTCAGTAAACTAAAGATTAGCGGTCGGCTAATCAATGATAATGGTTGATTATCCGGGGTCACTATAATTGCCAATATATGAAAGTTCTTTTGTTGAACCTATTTATTTATGCTTTGGAATTTAAGCATGGTTTATGATTTAATGCTTTGGAATTTAAGCATGGTTTTGTATATATAATGCTTTGGGGACTTAAGCATGTGGTTTATAATGTTCTGCATATGGTCGATATGCATGTTTTAAATTGGAATCATTGGAACTTGCTTAGGTCGTAAGGATGGTGTGAAAACAAGTGTTGGTTTTCAAGGGATTGAATGCATCGTTGTTTTAAGAGCATCCTCACTAAGCAAGTGTGCTTACGCTCTCTTTTCTCTAATGATGCAGAGCATTAAAGCTTGGAGGCAGCAAATGCAAGGATTATGTAACACCCGGATTCTGTCCCGAAACCAGAGCATCACTTTCGGGTCACCCAAAACCGACCCATCAAAATTTCTTGTTTAAAACCACAAGTTAGGAATTCTTGAAATAATCCATTACCGTAAAATCCACGTAGATAATGATATTAAAAGGGGTTTACAAAACATAAGTTCCAATTAAAATACTCCGTTTGTTACACTATTTAATATGTGTCTGTATGATTCGTTTACGCCTTTCTCATTAGATTATCACATTACTCACGACAGCCAGCCTACATGGGCGTCCCTTCAACACACAGTAAGGACCCCAAGCTACCTCGTAGCAATAACTGATCCACCACAGACCCCTATGGATTACTAAACCAAGCAACTTATCCAACTGTTACTAAGCCATTAGCCCTTAATCCATATACGGGTTGCTAACCTCGATTTCTTAGTTTTAGAGTTTGTTTTATACCTTTAGGGACCTACCGGATCCTTTACCACGAATTGTAGAACCCCCGAACGCAAACCGAACTTTTTTTGGCAGATTGTCCAACAAGTATTGGTAGTCCAAGGTGAGTATCGGTACTGCCCTCCTAGTATCGATACTCCCCCATGAGTACCGATACCCTAACTAGGTTCGGTAGATTTAGACCACAAGCCGTACCGATACGCTCTTACCCCATATCGGTACTCAACATTAGTATTGGGATCTCCTCGTACCGATCCAAGCCCGTACCGGTACTCCACCCTTCGCGTACCGGTACGCTAAGCCTCTCCTAGGCAATCAACATCGCGTACCGGTACTCCCCAATGGGTACCGGTACACCTACTAGATTCGGAGGAGTTCATCCTAAGGACGTACCGATACGCTACATACCGTACCAGTACTTAAAGCCTTTCCAGGAAATGTAATATGCGTACCGATATGCCCCTTGCGTACTGATACGCCTAAGCGATACTTGATTTCCATTTGAGTGAGGGGTACCGATACACAGGGAGGTGTACAAGTACACCCCTCACAAACCGTCCCTCAATATACAAAGGAGTACCGGTACGCAGCCACCCCTTACCGATATTCGAGCCCTGATTTTGAAACCTGGAGCTCGGGATTACACTAATCCCACCCTTAACCCCTATAAATAAGTCTCAAATCTTTCTTACAATTTATTTGGAGTATATTAGGTGATTTCCTACCAGTTTTACCCATTATCAACTCCCAAAACGTGATTTACCATTAGAGGGGTTTAAAGCTCAAGAACCATAACTAAGCAACCCATAAACATAAAACCAAGCAAGACAATCATCTTATGAGGCTCATGAAATGTAGGAGTCAGAGATGTACTGACCTTTAGCAAGAATTCACGAACTAAGGCAGCAACCAAGCTTCTTCCACCTCTACTTCATTGCTCCAAGCTTCAAACCCAACTTCCACCAAACTAGGAGATATTTACCTTAAAAGATAGATCCTTGCTTGCTGATCAAATCTCCCTTGATCACCAATCTGAGATTCACACTCTTCAACCTCAAGCTTTCATCTTTTCTTTTGGTTCTTGGGTAGGAGAAAGGAGAGGGTTTTTGGGAGAGGAGGACAAGGGAGCCAAGGTGATATCATCACCTCCCTTTTATGCAAAAAGTGTTAAGGCTCTACCAGCCTTTGTCCCCTACTTATGGTTTTACCATAATGCCCTTCCTCAAAACCCAACATAAGCTAAGCCTAAACCACCAAGCAAGCCCAACAACGCACGGAGGCCCATAATGGCCCAACATCTCAGCCCAACGTATTGGTCCAAGACCCGGGTCAACATCCATTGTTGATTCAAGAAATTCGGGTAGTTACAATTCTCTCTACTCCTTCAAGAAATTTCATCCTCGAAATTTAAACGGATGAAAGAGAGATGTAACCCGAACATATCTAACCACCTCGCTATTCAAACATGATCACCTTGATTAGGGAGAGTTCTCCCTCAATCTACCTTAAACAGAACCATATCATAAGCCACTCGCTTTCAACATTTCTCTTGAGGCTTCCAAGACTTTTTTTCAGCAACCAACGACACTTATGACGAACCATTAAGCATGGAAACATAACCAACCTCGAGCCATGCTGCTCAAACATCAACTTTAAGGACTCACCCCTAAAGGATTCTATCTTGGTTAACCAATCCTTTCTACTAGCATCCGTCAACCAAAACCTAACTTGCGCTTTATTTACATCTAAAACGTTGCACCACACCCACAAACCATCGTCAGGAACTCGCCATGTCCAACAATCATATCCAGTCAAATCCTTAAAGGACAAGCAAAACCCTCACAACCGATCATTATCACCAATCCACCTTGAACTGCCAGCTCTTTCCCCCAGACTGGACCCACCAAGCTAGAACTTAACCCTTTTTAAGTCGCTTTCACACGATCGAAAATCACTTTCGATTTCAACCACTTGGTTCTGAGAAAAGACCACCGTCACCTAGGAACTCACACAAGCAACCCAAAACTTAGCCATCCTACTTGCAAGGTCTAAGCATCTTCTTCCTCACCCTGGCTTCGATCTCAATCATCAGACGTGAAAAGCCATCGGATTATTCTCAAGGATCACCAAATGGTTTGTCTAAAAACATTTCTTTGCAAAGTAACCACCCAGTTACCCTTGACACAACTACTGATCCACATTTTCTCCGCACTACTCTGATAACTTCCATATTGTTTTCCTTAACAAATAACAATTTTGATCGACTCCGTTGGGCAATCCTCCAACCCCACAAAATCTAGCTCAACAGGTGCACCAGCCAAGCAACTATTCTCACGATTTGCCCTTAGGACCTCAACCATGATCATCACGACCTTTATCTACTTTTCTAACGGTACCTTTACTCCAAAAAACAACATGCGAAGCTCTCACATTCTATGGCCAAAACAAGGTCGCCGATCTCACAAACCCGCTATCGTTCTTCCACCATTGTACTACAGCTCAACACATCCAAGGCCACCATACAAGCTACTTATACGCAGACACGATCTCGGCAAAGCACTTGGCATCGACACCCAGTTGGTCGCTGGCAAAAGTGTGCCTCCAACAAGAGTCCATTAAGTACCACACCACGAAGCAATGGACACTCACAACGAACCCAGCCTTACCTTTATCAGGGTTATAAACCACAATCAACCGGTAAGATTGCTCACTCACCAAGGCTACCTCCATACCCTCAAAACACCCATAACATTAAGACTAGGAACTCTTAACCCTCATGTCTACAACGCAAGCTAAAAACACCTTGCAACCTGTAGAACCTTCCTTGAGCTAGCACTACGGAGCACAACGTCTACCCTAGAGAGGTTAAGATCCTATATAACCAACACTAACAACTAGATTCAAGCAATCTAAACTTCACCGCTTCTCACACGCAACCTACGATGCACTTGCTCTCTCAACAACCATCTATGATAAAACCTTATCTAGCAAAGGATGCAATTATATTTGCCACCTAAAACAACAACAAACCCAAGATTTATCGAGATGCATTTTACAAGAACTGGTCTATTACACAACCGAATACCTAAACGGCGAACACAATAGCTAAAACCAACACAAACTTATTTACTTGCCATATCCTATGTCGCAACGCTGTCAACTCCAATTTGAGCTGCAGACTGCCTCGCGTGCCTACCCTAGCGGTGGATCTCACAGGACCTCCACCTCGATAGCTTGATGGTGCCCTAGCTCCGCTTCTAGTAAAACTTTGATCAAGTTAGGGAGCAGCCAACCTCTGAGACTGAACCGATGAGTCCTCATCCATGATTGTGCAATCCTTTGCCATATGCCCGGGTGCCCGACATTGATAACAAACCCTCCGAAGAAAAAAGCATACTCCATGGTGATGTCAGCCACAATGCTTGTACGCCGGTGGTAGTGGTGCTCCAATAGAACCATCAATACTCTCTTCTGGCGTAGAAAACAAAGAACCTCTATGAACCCTTAATCTAGATCCTAAACTGACTCTTGGTGACTGGTCTGAAGCAACTCTCTTCGAACTCCTCGAAGCATAAAACCTCTCATGTGGACAGGGAGGAGGATTCATGATATCCGTGGTCTCCACATCACGACCTCTAGAATCCTCGAACTGATTAGATGCTAAACTCTAAAGCCGCTCAAGTGCCTTTGCACTATTGGTCAACTCGGAGAATGTCCCAAGCGGACCCACTATCACATGCAACTGAAGGTCAACGTTCAAGCCTTATCTAAACCTCTTGCACCTCAACTCTTCCGTGGCAACCAACTCTGGGGCATAACGGCTCAAACACAAAAACTCTTGCTCATAAGCAAACACCGTTCGATCTCCCTGAACCAAATGCAAAAATTGGTCCCTCATCTCATCCATGTGTATCTCACTAATGTACTAGCTAAAAATGTTATTACATGTCTAGGCGTATCGAAACAGGTGTCCTCGTACCGGTACGGCTAGGCCATTTTAGGCATAGCGTTTCGATATGCGGGAGGGTGTTTCGATACGATCTTGCCTTTCCAGGCTTAACGTTTCGGTACTCGAGCAAGTGTTTCGATACGGTCATTGGCATTTTTCCCAGGCGTACCGATACGCGAACAAGCATTTTGGTACGAGTTTTAGCTACTGGGTTATGAGTTTGTGAGAATGTAAGGGCGTATCAAAACAAGAGTACGCGTACCGATACATGTACTATTAAGTTGGTTATTTTGGAATCTTGAAGGTTTCTAGTTCTTTCATTTTGGTCCATGAGTTTTGAGAATGCAATTCTATGAATTTGGGATGATTAAATTGATATGTAATTTATCATGTTGGCATGTAAATGGACTAATTGAGAACTAGTAACCTTAAATTCAATTTTGGTTTTGTAATTTAAAGTATTTACATTTTAGTCCTCAACTTTGAATACGATGCAATTGATTGTCTTTTGTGACTCGTTTCATTCATGAATTTACCTGCTACGAGTTTGAACATATAGGAACACTAATTTGTATTTAGACAAGATAAAATAAAAATGGTCTGACTTTCCATAACCTTTATCTGGTTTGTTTCGGCAAACCTAATGTAGCAGTTTTGGTTCGGTCAAGCGTCTAGGCCGGGTCAAGGGGGTTACATTAGTTGGTATCAGAGCTAGGTTTCGAAATGTTGGGATGTTGTTGTTTGGTTGTATATCATTGTTTGTTATGCACGGTGATTGTGTACATGTACGGTGATCGATTTACATCATGTTAGGGTACTAATTGGGAAAACATTGCCTATTACCGAGGTTTTAAAATGTTTTATAAGATGGTCTTGATCCTTTTCCTTGTTTTAGCCTGACTTTAATGTGTTTTGATGCTTTTCTTAGCATGGCTCGACGTGAGACACGTTCTATGGCTAGTAATGCCAGAATCGGGGCAGAATAACATTAAGGAAGAGAATCCCACTAATGTTTTACCTCCTTTTCCTCCGTTGATTCCTCCTGTTGATGTTGGGGCTGGAGGTGTACCCCATGCTCATCAAGTGCCAGTGTTTGGTGATTTGATCTCGTTATTCCAAGAAGTGATGGAAGCTTTTCGGGCAGTAGTGGTTGGAGTACAAGTGCAAGTACCGGCACCTGCTATGGTGGTCAATCAAGGTTTGTTCTCGGGTGCGTTTGTGCAAGAGGTGAATGTGGATGTGAGTAAAAGGGTGGCTGATGTTGGCTTCCCTGGGAAACAGAGTAGGAGGTCTCGTGTCAAGAGGCGTAAATTATGTTATAAGTGTGGTGGCGAAGGTGGCCATGGTAATCTGGAAGTTTGTACCGTAGCTGAGTGTGTGCGTTGTGGTAGACGCCACACGGGTGCATACTGGGGATGTAGCTTGTGTTGCTGGAGGTGTGGGTCGCAAAATCATTTGAAGCGTGATTGTCCACGTGCGGGGAGAGACGCACCAGTTCATGTGGCTGCACCGGCCAGGGGCAGAGGTTATGGCAGAGGTAATTATCTAAGGCGTGAGGATGGTTTGGGGGCTATGGCTGGAAAACCCAAAAATGGTGAATCAGTGTGGGATTATGCTCATGAGGGGCGCAATGACACTAATGTGATCACAAGTACCTTTACGCTACAATCTTTGTCATTATTTTCTTTGAGTAATTCGAGGCTACCCATTTGTATGTCTTGAGTTAGCGTGCATTTTGCTAAATATTCCGACTATGATCTTGGATGATGGCATAGCAGTTGCTGAGTGGGGTGAAGTTTGTTTCCCCCGGGAGTCTTTTCCTGAGGCTCCGACATGGTTAGAGCGAATTGAGTTTTAGACCGTAGGCCGATATAGCCATTTGTGAAAATGTCGAATGTGCTAGTGACATTCAAGAAGATGTCATGTTGGGTATTTTTGAAATACCTGGTTCATGTAGAAATTGCTGTGGTGGTGTTCTCGTGTACTATGGTACCGAGAAGGAGTGTTGACCAACTTTTGAGGGTTGCTAGAGTGTTTTTGAAGAGTTGGAAGGAATATTTATACCGAGAATATTATGAGTAAGTGTGGATACGAGCATGCATAGTGTAAAAACACTTATATGTATATATTTAAATATTTCAGTACATACATACGTCTTTGAGAATGACATTAGAGGTTTTGCATCCATATGCATAGACATTTAAGGTGACATATAAGGAATCATGCATGCATAAGTCCACACTTGTAGGTAATTTCTTAGAGGCCGATGAAGTGTTAGCAACTAGTTCTTTTGGGGAGACAGTTACGACTAGAAGGTTGTATAGGCATTGTTTTTGGTGGTACAAGGTTATAAGTTTGCCGTGGATTTGATGGAGTTTCCATTCCATGGTTTTGACGTTATCTTCGGTATGGATTGGTTAAGTGAGCACAAGGTGGTGGTGGATTGTGAGTCCAAAAAGGATTTCTCTAAAGTTGGCCGATGATTATGAAGTCGTGGTGGTGGGTGAGAATGTGAAATTCTTGTCCAATGTTGTTTCAGCTAAATGTTTGATGGTTGCCAAGCTTATTTGGCTATTGCTATGAATCCGAAAGCCAAGGGTGTTCGGGTGCAGGATATTTGAGCTATTTGTGATTATCTGAAAGTTTTTCCTGAATAGTGGCCTGGTTTACCTCCGGATAGGGAGGTGGAGTTTCGTATTGAAACTTTTGAAGGTACAACTCTAGTGTCCATTGATCCTTATCGGATGGCACCGAAGGAGTTAAAAGAGTTAAAATCGCAGCTTCAGGAGTTGTTGGATCAATGGTTCATTTGACCGAGTGTTTGTTCTTGGGTATAACACCCCTGTTTTGGGCTTAGCAGTTTTGAGGTTTATTTTACCATCTGGTGGACCGGGTTAGAGATTCGAGGCAGATTCAAGACTGTATATTTTTTGGTAAGATAAAAATATGGAAAAATAGTTAAAAATCATCTTTTAATATATATTAACTTTTGGTGGAATCAATTTTGGAAAATGGAAATCGAAAATATGACATATTGTGTTAGTGACTAAAATGCAATTTTTGGAAACTGTTTTAAATGACTAAAATCAAAAGGGTCAAATCCTTAGAATCCTTAAGGAGCTAATCTACCAAGTGTTTTGCTAGGAAAGGGTTTTGGGATGTTGTTAGATGTTGATTGAAGGCTTGAATTGTTGTTTTATAGCTGGGTTATGTTTTGGAAACGTTTAATGGTGTTTTTGAATTATTTCGGATGATTTTTGAGTGGCAACTTGAGAGTTGAAGAAGATTGTTGTTAGGCAATGGTTAGAATGCATTTTAATGCATTTATCCTCTGGTTGTATGTGTTTAAAGCAGCGGATAATCAAGGCGACGAAGCTTGCCATTGTTTGGTTGCTTGCTGGGAGCTTAGTTCGCATTGGCAAGGAAGGCGAAGGATGTCGGTGAGTGGAAACTGGTTTTAATTACTTTACAAAGGTTTGTAAAGGTTGTTGGGAGTTTAGGGGAAGTGTGATATACTTACCTAAGCTCGGAAGTAAGTTTCCCTTATTTTGCTCTTGAATATCGGTTTAGATATGAGCATGTTGTTGCATGTTTTGGTGATAATGATGGTATGATTTACTTACTGGTAATGCATGGTTTTGAGTACATATACAGGGGGTTTAAAAGTATATTAAATGCTAGTGAGCATTGGTTTTCATTCCGGATAGGACTGGTGTCGTTGCATTGGCAATGAGATGTGCATATATGGTATTTTATAAAAATACATTGTAAAACAGTAAGCAAATGGTTTTGTAAATGATATATTAGCAATGTGACAAGGTGAGTAAACAATCAAATATAGTTGGCATGCCATAAGATTACAAGTGCACTATAAAATTTGAACAAAATCGATCGTGGTCATGGGTCCTTGAGGTATGGAAGTTTTACTAGGCCACTCGGACTATTGGGACATCATTTGGGGCATGCGGTTTAACTAGGCAACCCAAATTGATGGTGATCTTGCGGTTTAACTAGGCAAGGTTGATACTCTTGCGGCTTAACTAGGCAAGGGTTAAATCTCGCGGTTTAACTAGGCGAGGGTGTCAAATCTTGCAGTTTAACTAGGCAAGGTTTGGGATGTGATGCGGTTTAACTAGGCATGGTATGAGAGATTCGTGTATCCGATATGTGTATGAGATAAAGGTAGTCTATCCGGGTCACTATAAATGCCAATATATGTGGAAGTTCATGTATTGAACCTTGTTTATAATGCCTTGGGAATATAAGCATGGTTTGGTAAGAATGCTTTGGAATTCAAGCATGGATTGTTTATGTTGTTATAAAGGTTATTGTGTTTTGATTCGGTTGGAATCATGGAAAAATGATTAGGTTGTAACATGTTTTGAGAAAAGCAAGCATGTGGTTTTTAAATGGTTTTATGCATCATTGTTTATGAGCATCTTCACTAAGCATGTGTGCTTACGCTCTCTTTTCCTAATGATACAGAGCATTAAAGTTCGGGGCAGCAAAGGCAAGGTTTGCAAGGATCCCAGAGATTAACTACTTTGAGTATGAACTCGGTTTATATTTTAGGTTAATAAGGCAATGTGTTTGCCAAGGTTTTTGGGGGTTGTAATCATGTTTTCTTATAGATTTGAGTATGTTTTCTATGCTGGTTTTTGAGGAAGGTTGATGTTGTCAAGCTTGATGTTAATACATGTTGTTGTTGCGGATGAATGGTATCTTAGGTATGTATCTAGAGTTTCCTTGTGGTTTGCCATGTTGTGCTGATTGGACCAAGCTCAGTATGCTATGTTGAGTGTGTTGGTATGTTGCTTATGCTGAGAATGGCTTAATTGTGCATTTTCGGTCGTAAGGCAAAGTGTTTTTAGGAAGCATGCCTTTAGATTATCATTGGATGAGTGGAAGCCAATTAGTTGCCGAGTTTATGTTGGTTAGGTTGCTTTTGCATTAGACATTGTTGTATTAAAGTTTATGGCGTAATGAAGTGGTATAGTATTGAGGTAAGCATGCTAAATCAACCAATTGTGACCAATCAGGTCAAGGCGTATCGTTACGCGTTTTCACGTATTGGTACGGGAAGCCATTTCGAGCTTGTGGTACCGGTGCACGGACTAGGCGTTGCGATACGGAAGTGTATCATTAGAGTAGCGTAACGATACACAGGTTCGCGTATCGGTACAGGAAGGCTGAATTTAGCTTGGGGGATTGGTACACGGGTTTGAGGATCGGTACGGGCCTTTGGTTTTGGTAAGGTGTAACAGTATGCAGGGTCGTACCGGTATGAGAGTAGGCTACTGGAATTTTTGAAAATTTGAATTAGAGAGGGCGTACCGATACTCAGATAGGAGTACCGATACCTATGGCACTTAAGTTAGTTAATGGCTTTAGTAAAGTTCTGTTTTCTTTCGTTTTAGTCCCTGAATGTTGTGGAAGCATTTGAATGGGTTTGGATGATCGTATTGGGATAATTTTTGACATGTAAGCATGGAATATGTTAATTAAGAATTGGTAACATAAAAATTGGTAAAGTACCTATTTTAATCAAAATTGCATTTTGGTCCCTAGTCAGTGTTATGGCCAATCGAATATCGTTACGATGCTCGATTCAGACGAGTGCTCACCAATAAACAGTATGAACATTTAGGAAAGCGTTAATGCATCTAGACAAGTTAAAAAATGGAAGAGTTTTGGGTTAAACCTTTTCGTTTTTCTTCGGTAAACCTAATGTAGCTTTCTCGGATCGGTCTTGCGACTAGGCCGGGTCGAGGGGGTTACATTTGTTGGTATCAGAGCCAGGTTTGCAAAAAGTTGTAATGTTGTTTCTTGTTTAATTGATGATGTTTGAACTATACGGTGATTTTGTAAATGCTTGGTGATTGTTTAATGTTCCGTTGGGGTATGATTGGGGACACATTGCCTATTACCAAGGATTTTAAATGCGTTTTAAAGTTAACTTGGATCTTTTGCCTGATGCTAGCTTAACTCTAAAGTGTTTTGATGCTTTTGTTAGCATGGCTCGACGTAAGACACGATCGATGGATAATACTGCCGGAATTGGACAGAATAATGAGGCAGAAGAGAATCTCAATCATGTTATACCTCTTCCTCCTCCCGTGGTTCCTCCCATTGATGTTGGGGCGGGTGAAGCACCCCAAGTTCACCAAGTGCCATTATATGGTGATTTGACTCCGTTAGTTCAGGCGATAATGGGAGCTTTTTAGGCAGCAATGGCTGGAGTGTAGGCACAAGCACCGACACCTGTTGTGGTGGCAAATCAAGGTTTACCCTTGGAGCATTTGAAGAGTTTGGAAGGTGTGGAGTTTCAAGGTTTGACACCTGAGGCAGCCGAAGGTTGGCTAGAAAAGACGGTCCGCATTATGGATCAGATAGGATACAACGAGGAGCGTAAGATGGGTTGCACTGTATCTCTGCTGCAGAGGGATGCATACCATTGGTGGGTGACCACTATTTCTGGCGTTCCTGAGGAGGATGTTACGTGGGAGTTCTTTCAGAGAGCTTTCAAAAGGAAGTACCTTGGAGCTCAGTATTTGGATATGAAGAAGCGTGGGTTTATGTCGCTATCTCAAGGAAGCATGTATGTTGCTGAATACGAGTTGAAGTTTGTCCGATTGAGTCAGTATGCTCTGGAGTTGGTTCTAGATGACCAACAGAGATGTGACAGGTTTCATTATAAACTTGTAAAGGACATTAAGAAGTACCTTCTGGCTGCAAATTATACAGATTTTGATGTGTTGGTCAACCGGGCCAAGTATATTAAGCAGTCCTTGGGTGCACCAGTTTAGGCTGCAGGTGTGAACTTGGGTAATAGAGTGGCGGACTCTAGCTATTCTAGGAGGCAAAATAAGAGGTTCAGGGACAAGAGGCATATGCCAGATCATAGGCGTGGTGGTGGAGTTAGCCAGGGTGCTCAAGGAGCTCGTGTTTCCTGGAGTATGAGCGATGCGATAGGCGCCACGCGGGTATGTGTTGGGGTAATACTAGAGCTTGTTGGATTTGTGGATCATCTGATTATTTGAAGCGTGATTGTCCTCAGGCTGCGAGAGATATACCAGGACGGGTTGCTACACCTGCTAGGGGCCGAGGCCGTGGCAGGGGTAACTTTTAGAGGCATAAGGATGTTCAGAGGGGTATGGCTTATGTAGTAGCAGTGAGACCTGAAGGTGATGGACCGGCTCGGGTCTTTGCTCACCGTGAGGGTCATAATGACACATATGTGATCGTAGGTGCTTTTACTTTGCAATCCTTATCATTGTTATCTTTAATTGATTCGGGGTCCATGCATTCATATATCTTGAGTGAACATGCATCTTTGCTGAATGTTCCTGTTGAGATCTTAGATGTTGGCATGTTAGTCACAAGTTCTTTTGGGGAGACGGTTACAACAAGAAGGTTGTACCGATGTTGTCCTTTGGTGGTGCAAGGACATGAGTTTGCCGCAGATCTGATAGAATTGCCATTCCATGGCTTTGATATCATTTTGGGTATGGATTGGTTGAGTGAGCATAGAGCAGTTGTGGATTGTGAATCCAAAAGGATATCCTTGAGGTTGGCTGACGACTATAAAGTTGTGGTGGTTGGTGAGAATGTTAAGTTCTGTCCAATGTGGTTTCGGCTGTTAAAGTGGAGAAAATGATGTTTGATGGTTACCAAGCTTATTTGGCTATTGTTATGAATCCATAAGCTAAGAGTGTTCGAGTGCAGGACATTCAGACTGTGTGAGACTTTCCTGAGGTTTTTCCTAAGGTGTTGTCGGGTTTACCTCTGGATAGGGAGGTGGAGTTTTGCATTGAGACTTATGAGGGTACAACACCGGCATTCATTGCTCCTTATAGGATGGCACCAAAATAATTAAAGGAGTTGAAGTCGTAGCTTCATAAGCTGTTGGACCATGGGTTCATTCAACCAAGTGTTTCTCTATGGGGAGCGCCTGTTATCTTCATGAAAAAGAAAGATGGTACGATGCGTATGTGCATTGATTATCGTCATTTGAATAAGTTGATAGTAAAGAACAGGTATCCATTGTCGCAGATTGATGAATTGTTCGATCAGTTTCGTGGAACAACGGTGTTTTCCAAGAAAGATTTAAGATCGGGGTATTACCAGTTAAAGGTTAAGGATGTGGATGTGCATAAAACCGCGTTCCGTATGAGGTATGGGCATTATGAGTTTCTAGTCATGCCTTTCGATTTGACAAATGCCCCGCCTGTGTTTATGGATATGATGAATAGGGTGTTCTATGAGTACCTTGATCAGTTTGTAGTGGTATTCATAGATGATATTCTCGTATACTCCCGTACCGAGGAAGAACATGTTCGACATTTGTGGATTGTGTTGCAAGTGTTGAAGGATAATCTGTTATATGCTAAGTTGAGCAAGTGCGAGTTTTGGCTTAAGAAAGTGACATTCCTAGGTCATATGGTTTCCACGGAGGGTATTCGCATTGATCCATAGAAGATTGAGGCTATTCTCAATTGGAAGCCACCTAAGTCTGTATCGGAGGTGCATAGTTTTCTTGGGTTGGCTGGTTATTATCGGTATTTTGTTGAGGGGTTATCGATTATTGCAGCACCGTTGACCAAGTTATTGCAGAAGAATGTTCCGTATGTGTGGACGGAGAAGCATCAGCACAGTTTTGAGAAGTTGAAGGAAGTTCTGACACATGCTCTTGTGCTGATTTAGCTTGAATCTATGAGAGAGTTTATGGTTTATAGTGATGCATCGTATGTTGGCTTAGGTTGTGTGCTGATGCAGGATGGGAAGGTTGTGGCCTTTGCATCGAGGCAGTTGAAAGTTCATGAGCGCAATTATCCAACTCATGATTTGGAGCTTGCAGCTGTGGTTTTCGCTCTAAAAATTTGGCGACATTACCTTTATGGTGAGAAGTGCATGATCTTTATGGATCACAAGAGCTTGAAGCATTTGATGTCCCAGAAAGATTTGAATCTTAGGCAACGTAGATGGTTGGAGTTGCTTAAGGATTACAACTTGACCATTGAGTATCATCATGGTAAAGCCAATGTAGTGGCGGATGCATTAAGTCGTAAAGTTGCGGCTGAGCTCCGAGCTATGTTTGCAAGGTTGAGTGTGTCGCGGGAGGCTGGTTTGCCGGCAGAATTGCAAGTTAAGCCTATGTTATTGCAGTTGGTTAAAGCTAAGCAACCGTATGATAATTCGTTGGTTGTGCACGTTAAGGACATTGCGGATGGTTATCCAACAGATTTCCATTTTGATGATGATGGAGTTTTGTGTTTCAAGGGTCAAATAGTGGTGCCAGATGATTCGGAGTTGAGGCACACTATCTTGACGGAAGCACATTCTAGTCCTTTTGCTATGCATCCTGGTAGTGTTAAGATGTATCGTGCTTTGAAAGAGGTATACTACTGGGTTGGGTTGAAAAATGATGTGGCTGAGTTTGTGTCCAAGTGCATAGTATGTCAGCGGGTTAAAACTGAACATCAATTTCCATCTGGGTTGTTGCAACCGCTGAAAATTCCAGAGTGGGAAATAGGAGAGAATTACCATGGATTTTGTATCAGGGTTGCCGTTGACACCGGCTAAGAAGGATTTCGTGTGGGTGATTGTTGATCGGTTCACAAAGTGTGCACATTTCATGCCAGTGCATACAACGTATACCTTGGACAAGTTGGCAGATTTGTATATATCGGAGATTGTACACTTTCATGGTGTACCTAAATCCATCATTTCAGATAGGGATCCAAGGTTTACGGCAAGGTTTTGGAAGAGTTTGCGCCAGGCCTTGGGTTTGAGGTTGAGTTTTAGTACCGCGTATTATCCCCAGTCGGATGGACAGTCTGAGTGGGTTATCCAGGTTTTGGAAGATATACTGCGATGTTGTATTATTGAGTTCCAGGGAACTTGGAAAAGTATTTGCCTTTAGTTGAGTTTGCTTACAACAACATTTATCAGGCGAGTATACAGATGGCACCTTATAACGCGTTATATGGTCGGAAGTGTCGTATACCCTTGTGTTGGGCTGAGGTAGAGGAAAAGCATGATACCCTACCGGATGTGTTAAAAGACACGGATGAGAAGGTTAATCTTGTTTGCGACCGGTTGAAAGTGGCTGCGGATAGGCAAAAATCTTACGTCGATTTGAAGCGTAAGGAGGTTGAATATGCGGTGGGTGATCGTGCATTCTTGAAGGTGTCACCATGGAAAAAGTGATGAGATTCGAATGTAAGGGTAAGCTTAGTCTGAGGTTCATTGGACCATATGAGGTTATTGAGTGTGTGGGTCCAGTGGCATATCTATTGAGGTTGCCTCCTGAGTTAGAGAAAATTCACAATGTGTTCCATGTTTCGATGTTGAGGAGGTATCTGTTAGATCCATCGCATATCATGCCGGTGGAGGATGTGGAGTTGAGGTCGGATCTAAAATTTGATGAGGAGCCAGTAGAGATCCTCGATACTAGTAAGAAAGTTCTACGTGGTAAAACGATAGAGCTCGTCAAAGTCTTGTGGCGACACCGAGGTGTTGAGAAAGCTACTTGGGAAAGCGAGGCGGATATGAAAGAACAATTTCCTCATCTGTTCCCTCCAGGTAATTTCATGGACGAAATTTCATAAGTAGGGGAGAGCTGTAACACCTTGGTTTTGGGCTTAGCGGTTTTGAGGTTTATTAGATGGTCTGGTGGATCGGGTTAGAGATTCGAGTCAGATTCGGGACTGTATATTTTTCGGTAAGATAAAAATATGGAAAATATTTAAAAATCATCTTTTAATATATATTGATTTTTTGGAATCAATTTCGGAAAATAGAAATCAGAAATATGACATTTTGTGTTAGTGACTAAAATGCGATTTTTGGAAACTGTTTTAAATGACTAAAACCAAAAGGGTCAAATCCTTAGAATCCTTAAGGAGCTAATCTAACAAGTGTTTTCTGGTGGTTTCTCCCTTCAATTAAATCATTTTAATCATGTGTTTTAAAAGGTTGTTGAAATGGATTAAATATCTAAAGTTAGTTATTGGCTTTTAAAAGAATTTAACGTAACTTTTCCCTAAACTTTTTCTCTCAACTTCTTTTCTTCCAAACACTCAGATTTTTATCAAAATCCAGAGGTAAAGAACTCATTTCACTCAGATTATTGATTTTAATTTGTTCCTTTTACTTTGTTTTGCAAAATCTCATTGAATCTTGTATTTTCTTAGCTTTTAACAAGCCAATTGAGGGAGAAATCACATAACAGGGGTAAGGTCCGTGATCTCCTCTGTTAAATGGTTCTTTATTGATATTCCCAAGTATTTTATCCTTGATCTATAAGTTGTGATGTGGTTCTAATGTTTTATCCATGTTTGATTGAGTTATTTTGGAAATTTGGATGAATCATGGTGATCTCCTCTATTAAATGTTTTATCCTCTGTTAAATATGGATTTGATTTCCAGTAATTGAGATGGATTTAATATATGTTTTGGATTTATTTTGAAGTTAATAAGTTGTTTTTATCAATAGAATCCTGAAACTCTTGAATCTCTAATTAGTTAGGTTAATAGTTTTGAGTTATTGTGGTGATATTCGAGTTTAATCTTTGCTGGAGGTAAAAGGATGTTAGGAAAGGGTTTTTGGATGTTGTTAGATGTTGATTAAGGCTTGAATTTTTGTTGTATGGCTGGGTTATGTTTTGGAAATGTTTGATGGTGTTTTCGGATTATTTCGGATGGTTTTTGAGTGGGCAACTTGGGAGTTGTGGGAGATTGTTATTATGCAATGGTTTGAATGCATTTTGATGCATTTATCCACAGGTTGTATGTGTTTAAAGTAAGGGATAATCAAGGCGACTAAGCTTGACGTTGTTTGGTTGCTTGTCGAGAGCTTGGTTCACGTTGGCAAGGAAGGTGAAGCGTGTCGGTGAGTGGAAACTGGTTTTAATTGCTTTACAAAGGTTTGTAAAGGTTGTTGGGGGTTTAGGGTAAGCGTGAGATACTTACCTAAGCTCGGAAGTAAGTTTCAGTTATTTTGCTCTCGAATATCGGTTTAGATATGAGCATGTTGTTGTATGCTTTGGAGATGAACATGGTATGATTTACTTACTGGTAATGCATGGTTTTGAGTACACATGCAGGGGTTTAAAAGTATATTAAATGCTAGTGAGCATTGGTTTTCATTCCGGATGGGAATGGTGTTGTTGCATTGGCAATGAGATTTGCATATGTGGTATTTTATAAAATGCATTGTAAAACAGTAAGCAAATAGTTTTTTAAATGATATATTGGCTATGTGACAAGGTGAGAAAACAATCGGATATAGTTGGCATGCCATAGGATTAAAAGTGCACTATAAAATATGAACAAAATCGATTGTGGTCATGGGTCCCTGAGGTATGGCGGTTTAACTAGGCCACTCAGACTGTTGAGACATTATTTGGGGCATGTTGTTTAACTAGGCAACCCAAATCGATGGCGATCTCGCGGTTTAACTAGGCAAGGTCGGTACTCTTGCGGTTTAACTAGGCAAGGGTGAAATCTCACGGCCACTCAGACTATTGAGACATCATTTGGGGCATGTTGTTTAACTAGGCAACCCAAATCGATGGTGATCTTGCGGTTTAACTAGGCAAGGTCGGTACTCTTGCGGTTTAACTAGGCAAGGGTGAAATCTCGCGGTTTAACTAGGCGAGGGTGTCAAATCTTGCGGTTTAACTAGGCAAGGTTTGGGATGTGATGCGGTTTAACTAGGCATGGTATGAAAGATCCGTGTATCTGATATGTGTATGAGATAGAGGTAGTCTATCCGGGTCACTATAAATGCCAATATATGTGGAAGTTCATGTGTTGAACCTTGTTTATAATGCTTTGGGAATATAAGCATGGTTTGATAAGAATGCTTTGGAATTCAAGCATGGATTGTTTATGATGTTATAAAGGTTATTGTGTTTTGATTCGGTTCGAATCATGGAAAAATGCTTAAGTTGTAAGCATGTTTTGAGAAAAGCAAGCATGTGGTTTTTAAATGGTTTTATGCATCATTGTTTATGAGCATCCTCACTAAGCATGTGTGCTTACGCTCTCTTTTCCTAATGATGCAGAGTTTTAAACTTTGGGGCAGAAAGGCAAGGTTTCCAAGGATCTAAGAGATAAACTACTTTGAGTATGAACTCGATTTATATTTTCGGTTAATAAGGCAATGTGTTCGCCAAGGTTTTTGGGGGTTGTAATCCTGTTTTCTTATAGATTTGAGCATGTTTTCTATGCTAGTTTTTGAGGAAGGTTGATGTTGTCAAGCTTGATGTTAATACATGTTGTTGTTGTGGATGAATGGTATCTTAGGTATGCATCTAGAGTTTCCTTGTGGTTTGCCATGTTGTGCTGATTAGACCAAGCTCAGTATGCTATGTTGAGTGTGTTGGTATGTTGCTTATGCTGATAATGGCTTAATTGTTCATTTTCGGTTGCAAGGCAAAGTGTTTTTAGGAAGCATGCCTTTAGATTATCATTGGATGAGTGGAAGCCAATTGGTTGCCGAGTTTATGTTGTTTAGGTTGCTTTTGCATTTTAGATATTATTGTATGAAAGTTTATGGCATAATGAAGTGGTATAGTATTGAGGTAAGAATGCTAAATCAACCAATTGTGACCATTCAGGTCCAGGCGTATCGGTACACGTGTTCACGTATCGGTACGGGAAGCCATTTCGAGCTTGTAGTACTGGTACGCGAATTAGGCGTTGCGATATAGGAGTGTATCATTAGAGTAGCATACCGATACACGGGTTCGCATATCGGTACGGGAAGGCTGAATTTAGCTTGGGGGATCGGTATAGGAGTTTGAAGATCGGTACGGGCCTTTGGTTTTGGTAAGGCGTATCGGTACGCAGGGTCGTATCGGTACAGGAGTAGGCTACTAGAATTTTTGAAAATTTGAATTGGAGAGGGCGTACCGATACTCAGATTGGCGTACAGATACCCATGGTAGATAAGTTAGTTAATGGCTTTAGTAAGTTCTATTTTCTTTCATTTTAGTCCCTGAATGTTGTGGAAGCATTTGAATGGGTTTGGATGATCGTATTGGGCTAATTTTTAACATGCAAGCATGGAATATGTTTAATTAAGAGTTGGTAACATAAAAATTGGTAAAGTCCATGTTTTAGTCAAAATTGCATTTTGGTCCCTAATTAGTGTTATGGCCAATCGGATATCGTTACGCTGCCCAATTAAGATGAGTGCTCACCAATAAATAGTATGAACATGTAGGAAAGAGTTAATGCATCTAGACAAGTTAAAAAATTGGACAAGTTTTAGGTTAAACCTTTCCGGTTTGCTTCGGTAAACCTAATGTAGCTTTCTCAGATTGGTCTTGCGACTAGGCCGTGTCGAGGGGGTTACATTGGGGGTGCTCTGGTTCTCTTTGTGAAAGAGAAGGATGGATCGATGCATATGTGCATTCATTATCGTGAGTTGAATAAGTTCCACGGGGCAGTAGTGTTTTCGAAGATAGTTTTAAGGTCGGGGTATTATCAGTTGAAAGTTAAGGATGTGGATGCTCATAAGATGGCGTTTCGTATAAGGTATGGGCATTACGAGTTCTTGGTGATGTCGTTTGGTTTGACAAATGCTCCAGCGGCTTTCATGGACATGGTGAATAGAGTGTTTCATGAGTACCTTGATCGGGTTGTGATGGTTTTTATAGATGATATGCTCGTGTACTCTCGTACCGAGGAGGAGCATGATCAGCATTTGTGAGTTGTGTTGCAAGTCTTGATAGATAATCAGTTATATGCCAAGTTGAGCAAGTGCGAGTTTTGGCTCAAGGAGGTGATGTTTCTCGGACATGTGGTGTCCGTAGAGGGAATTCGTGTTGTTCCACAGAAAATTGAGGCTATTCTCAATTGGAAACAACCTAAGACCGTGTCGGAAGTGCGTAGTTTCATTGGGTTGGTAGGCTATTATCGTCGTTTTGTGGAAGGATTTTCTAGTATTGCGGCTCCGTTGACAAAGTTGCTGCAAAAGAGTGTTCCTTTTGTTTGGACGAAAAAGCAACAATAGGGTTTTGAGAAGTTGACGGAGGTTTTGACATATGCTCCTATGTTGATTCAACCAAAATTTGGGAAAGAGTTTGTGGTTTATAGTGATATATCACATGTTGGTTTGGGTTGCGTGTTGGTGCAAAATAGAAAGGTTGTGGCCTATGCGTCGAGGCAGTTGAAGGTTCATGAGCACAATTATTAAACTCATGATTTGGAGCTTGCGGCGATGGTGTTTGCCTTGAAGAATTGGTGACACTATCTGTATGGAGAGAAGTGTGTGGTCTTTACGGATCATAAGAGTTTGAAGTATTTGATGTCTCGAAAGGATTTGAACCTTAGGCAACGAAGGTGGTTGGAGTTGCTTAAGGATTACAACTTGACAATTGAGTATTATCCTGGAAAAGCCAATGTTGTGGCGGATATGTTGAGTTGTACGGTGACGGTTGAGCTTAGGGGAATGTTTGCAAGGTTGGGTGTGACGTGGGAAGGTGGGTTGTTGGCTGAATTGCAAGTTAAGCCTATGCTTTCACAGTTAATTAAAGCTAACCAACCGTTTGATGATTCTTTGGTTCCTCATGTTAAGGACATAGCAGATGGCAATCTGACGGATTTTCATTTTGATGATGATGGAGTTTTGTGCTTGAGGGGTTGAAAAGTGGTGCCGGAAATCCCAGAGCTCAGGCATACTATTGTGGCAGAAGCACATTCTAGACCTTTTTCTATGCATCATGGTAGTACCAAAATGTATCGTGATTTAAAGGAAAGGTACTATTGGGTTGGTTTAAAGAAGGATGTGGCAGAGTTTGTGTCCAAGTGTATGGTGTGTCAGCGGGTTAAAGCTGAACATCAATTTCCATCTGGGTTGTTGCAACTGTTGAGAATTCCGGAGAGGAAATGGGAAAGAATCACCATAGATTTCGTGTCAGGGTTGCCATTGACACCAACTAAAAGGGATTCCATTTGGGCGATTGTCGATCAGTTTACGAAGTGTGCACATTTTTTCCAGTTCATATGACGTACACCTTGGACAAGCTAGCGGATTTGTTTATCTCTGAGATTGTGCGTTTGAACGGGGTACCAAAGTTGATTGTTTCGGATAGAGATCTGAGGGTCACATCAAGGTTTTGGAGATGTTTACATCAGGCTTGGGGTTTGAGGTTGAGTTTCAGTACCACGTATCATCCTCAGACGGATGGGCAGTCTGAGCGTGTCATCCAAGTTTTGGAGGATATGCTAAGGTGTTGTATTATTGAGTTTCAAGGAACCTGGGAGAAGCATTTGCCATTGGTGGAATTTGCTTATCATAACAACTATCAAGCGAGTATACGGATGGCACCATTTTAGGCATTGTATGGTTGGTGGTGTCGTACGCCGTTGTGTTGGGTCGAGGTAGGGGAAAAGCATGTTTCTTTGCCTTATATGTTGAAAGGCACAAATGAGAAAGTTAAGCTTATGTGTGAATGCTTGAAAGCGGCCGCGAATTGGCAAAAATCTTACGCGGATTTAAAGCGTAGGGAAATTGAATATGTGGTGGGCGATCGTGTGTTCTTGAAGGTGTCACTATGGAAAAAAGGTGATGCGATTCGGACGTAAGGGTAAGCTTAGTCTGAGGTTTATTGGACCATATAAGATTGTGGAGCGAGTTGGTCCTATGGCTTATCGGTTGAGGTTGCCTCCCAAGCTTGAGAAAATACATGATGTGTTCCATGTATCCATGTTACGGATGTATCGGTCGAATCCTTCGCATGTTATGCCGGTGGAGCAAATTGAGTTGAGACCGGATTTATCCTTTGATGAGGAGCCGGTGGAAATCCTTGATTCTAGCAGCAAGGTTCTACGGGTTAGAGATTCGAGTCGCATGTTTTGGGGCTGGTTAGACGGTCTAGTGGATCTGGTTAGAGATTCGAGTCGGATTTAGGAGCGAATATTTTTCCGAAAGATAAAAATATAGAAAAATGTTTAAAAATCATATTTTATTATATTAAAAATATTTGTGAAAGAAATTATGGAAAACGAGCTTTGGAAGGGTGACATTTTGGCTAGTGACCAAAATGAAAATTTTGAAAACTATTTTTAAAAAGGTGACTATTTTGTAAAGAGTCAAAACTTAGAATCTTTAAGGAGCTATTTTACCATTTGGTCTAATATGAGTTTTCTCTTAATTGGGATTATTTTAAAAGGTTTCAATTAAAAGAATTAAAAAAGGATTTAGTTAAAATGTGGTTATTTCTTTCAAAACACAATTTGACGTAACTTTTCTTTTCTCACATTTTCTCTCAAGAAACTCTCAGCCAAACACTCTTTTTCCATCAGAGATTTAAGGTAATGATCTTAATTTCTTTATTCATTGATTTGCTAAATGATTTCTTAAATTGTTTTCCACAAATCTTATTGAATTTCTTTGCTTTTGAAGAGGAAAAACCATCCAATTAAGGGGAAACTCATTCCTTGGAGGTAAGTTTCGTTCTTATCCTCTAATGAAAGGTTCTTTACTGAAATTCCCAAGTTCTTGGCTCTTTACATATGTTTTCTAATAGGTTTTGATTAATTAATTATGGATTATTGAGGTTTTATTGAAGAATCTTGTGATTTTCGATTTTGATCTATTTTTCTAGTGTTGTAGATTGATTTCAATCTTATTTTGGATGAAATTCCCAAGTTCTTGGCTCTTTACATATGTTTTCTAATAGGTTTTGATTAATTAATTAAGGATTTTAGCTTTATTGAGGTTTTATTGAAGAATCTTGTGATTTTCGATTTGGATCTGTTTCCCAGTGTTGTAGATTGATTTCAATCTTATTTTGGATGTATTATAATGTGGATAAGTTTATTTTAATAATGGAATCCCAAAATTGGTTGAATCTCTAATTGTTAGGTTGGTTGTTAAGGGTTTTGGGGGTGTTTAAGGTGTTTAATCTTTGTTGGAAGTAAAAGGATGTTGGGAATGAGTTTTTAGATATTAATTGATGAAGTTTGATGTTTTGAATTGTTATTATATGGCCGTGTTAAGATTGAGTAGTGTTTGAGGTTGATTTCGGTAAGTTTTGGATGAGTTTTGAGTGGGCATCTTGAGAGCTACGGGATTTTGGGTTGAAACAGATTATTGGATGCATTTTAATGCATGTTTCCTCTGGTTTTGTGTAGTCGAAACAAGGGATAATCAAGGCGTATCATCTTGAGGTGGTTCTAGACTTGCCAGGAGCTTGTTTCGTGGTAGCAAGCAAGCCGAAGTGAAATCAGTGAGTGGAAACAGTCTTAAAAGTCTTTCAAAGGTTTGAAAGTGGTTTTGGGGGTTTAGGATAAGTTTGAAGCACTTACCTAAGCTAGGAATTATGTTTCCCTCATTTGCTCTTTAATATCGGTTCAGATATGAACATGTGTGATTCATGTTTTAGTCGTAAACATGGTTTGCTTTACTTACTGTTAATGCATGGTTTTAAAGTACATATGCAGTGGCTTAAAGGTATATTTAATGCTAGTGAGCATTGGTTTTTATTCCGGTCGGGAATGTGATATTGCTATGGAAATGTGATTCGCATATATGAGGATTTTGTGTAATGCATTGTAAAACAGTGAGTAAATGGTTTTGTAAATGATATATTGGCTATGTGACAAGGTGAGAAGACATTCGAATATAGTTGGCATGCCATAGGATAAAGTGCACTATAATATGCTTAAAAATTGATCGTGGTTAAAGGTCCTTGAGGTATAGCGGTCGGCTACTCGGACTATGTTGTTATCACTCGGGTTGAACGGTCAATTTCCCTTGTTGATGTAAAACTTGCAGTCGGTAAGGTTGTTAAATCATGCGGTCGGCATGGTGTAGTCTTGTTGATGTAAAACTTGCAGTCAGCAAGGTTGTTAAATCATGCGGTCGGCATGGGGTAGTCTTAATGATGGTCGGTCATTAAGGGAGATCCGTGTATCGAATGAGTAAAGTTAACGGTCAGTTAACTAAAGATTAGCGGTTGGCTAATCAAGGATAGTGGTCGACTATCCGGGGCCACTATAATTGCCAATATATGAAAGTTCTTTTGTTGAACCTATTTATTTATGCTTTGGAATTTAAGCATGGTTTATGATTTAATGCTTTGGAATTTAAGCATGGTTTTGTATATATAATGCTTTGGGGACTTAAGCATGTGGTTTATAATGTTTTGCATATGGTCGATATGCATGTTTTAAATTGGAATCATTGGAACTTGCTTAGGTCGTAAGCATGGTGTGAAAACAAGTGTTGGTTTTCAAGGGATTGAATGCATCATTGTTTTAAGAGCATCTTCACTAAGCAAGTGTGCTTACGCTCTCTTTTCTCTAATGATGCAGAGCATTAAAGCTTGGAGGCAGCAATGGCAAGGATTAAGGGATCGAAAGACAAGACTATTTGAGTATGAACTATGTTTTAATTTTTGGTTAATAAGGCAATATGTTCGCCATGATTTTTGGGTGTTGTAATTCAGTTCTCCCTAGTTTTGAGCATGTGTAATGCTGTGATTTTGGAGTTTGATTGTTGATGTTTCGCTTATCATGCACCGTTACATATGGTTGATGTTATAATATTTCCTATGTATGCATCTAGACGGTTTTTGCTTGGATGACATGTTTTGATGAGATAATCCTGTTGAGTATGGTATTGATGTGTTGTTTGTATGGTGTTCTTGCTGATATTTGCTTAATTAGGCATTTTGGGTATGTTTGGTGGTGAGTTATAGGGAGCATGCCTCTAGATCAACCTTTTGGGTGGCATAATCTTGTGTTGTAGTTGAACCTTGGTACAATTGTTGTTAAATGTGGTGTTGGATGCTTATATGTATGCATGTAAGTTGGTATGACCTAAATGCATCTAGTTTTGTGTGAAAAACCAGCTAAAAATGTCATTACAGGTCTAGGAGTATCGAAACAGGTGTCCTCGTACCTGTACGGCTAGGCCATTTCAGGCATAGCGTTTCAATACGAAAGAGGGTGTTTCGATACGATCCTACCTTTCCAGGCTTAACGTTTCGGTACTCGAGCAAGTGTTTCGATACGGTCATAGGCATTTTTGCCAGGCGTACCGATATGCGAACAAGCATTTTGGTACGGGTTTTAGCTATTGGATTCTATGTTTGTAAGAATGTAAGGGCGTATCGAAACACGAGTACTCGTACCGATACGAGTACAGTTAAGTTGGTTATTTTGGAATCTTGAAGGTTTCTGGTTCTTTCATTTTGGTCCCTGAGTTTTGAGAATGCTATTGTATGAATTGGGATGATTAAATTTATCTGGAATTTATCATGTTGGCATGTAAATGGACTAATTGAGAATTGGTAACCTTAAATTCAATTTTGGTTTTGTAATTTTAAGTATTTACGTTTTAGTCCTCAACTTTGAATACGATGCAATTGATTGTCTTTTGTGACTCGTTTCATTCGTGAATATACCCGTTGCGAGTTTGAACATGTAGGAACACTAATTTGTATTTAGACAAGATAAAAGAAATCAATGGTCTGACTTTTCGTAACCTTTCTCTGGTTTGCTTCGGCAAACCTAAAGTAGCACTCTCGGTTTGGTCGGGCGTCTAGGCCGGGTCGAGGGGTTACATATTTGATATTTTTTCAGTAAAGATTTATTACAGCACAGATTTATTAGAGTACAGGTTCATTACATGAGCATCATGCTTTGCCAAATATCATGCCTAATATAGCTATTTCATACTACAAATAATTTTATACCGTATTTTACGTGTTACATATTTCTATGCCTCACTGAGATATACTCAACGTGTATTTATGTTATACACGTAGGTGATCGGGATTAGTAGATGGCGGCCTTTGCTTCATCATCATTCTTTATAGAAGATAATCGACATGTATTTCGGTAATCATGACATCCGTCTTTTGTATGTTTAATAGTGGCATGTATTTAATAAATCTATCTATTTTTGTTAAAGTAATTATCGGGGCCTATAATAGTGGCGTAAACTATTTTAAATTGATTATTATATCTACAGTTTAATGTTCAATAATCTGATTTGCTATATTTTATGCGAATTAGATATCAAATAATTTTATTAGAAACCTTTTTTGTAAAATAAATTATTTTAGTATGTCTGTATACTATATGTAAAAAGTTTTATAATCGGAACTCGAATAAATATTTTATATCGGTATTAATATAAGTTAATTGTGCTTGGGTTATAGAAATATTAAGATGAGTGACCACTGGGATGTTTTTCCAAAATTTTTTGAATCACCCCAGATTTTGGTTAAAAGATCTACTTTAAAAAGTTGTGACATTTTTGACTCGTGTCCGGTGTACGGTCACAAGAAGGGGGTGTTATATTTATTGGCATCAGAGCTACAAGTTTAGCCCGTTATGGAGTTAAACTGAGCTCGATAAAAGTGTTAAAGTGTGTACATGCCACTAGGATGTCATATTTACTGAAAAGAAATACTTGTATGATTGATGCAATTGTTTACTAGTCAAAGGGGTTACTGTAGGAATAAATGTCTGAATGAGAATTAATACCATTAGACAATTAAAAGAGGGAACATTATGAGTTCCCAGAAATGAGTAAGGAGGTTAACTAAGTCTAGTACCCGGTTTAAATGGGGTAATAACAAATGGACTGATATAGTAATGAAAGCTGTTTAAAATGCAAGATACATCTTTAGAAATGGTAACTGCAGATGAGAATCGATTTAGGGCTCCTATCAGTAAAGGATTTATGAACTAATGGGTATATAAGAGACACAGATGATGATCTGATGTCGGCAGATTGATGGTTAAGTGATAATGGTTGGAGTAAAGCCCTAAAATAATGGCTAAAATAAAAAAATAGTAATATACTGAAATCAGTGTTGTGAACTCTATGAAGCCTTTACTATGAAAAGTTGATAGAGTATTGGGCACAGATGAGTATTTTGCTCAAAATATTTCAATAAAGTGTCGCTTAAAGCGATTGATTGAAAAGAAGCCCAAGTGGTGTTTAGATCCTTTTATCAAGTAAAAAGGATTTCAAAGTATTGGAATGGTGACTTTGGTAATAAAATGAAAACATTGTTAAAGTAAAGGTTGAAGAATTAGTTAGTCTTTGTAGTGAATACTAAGATGAATAGTGAGGATATAAGTACAATTCCGATAGCTAAGGATTGATGTAATTCCTGACAATGAGCCAATGTCTATGGCTTCATATAGAATGGCACCTACAGAACTGAGAGAGTTAAAGTCTGAGTTGCAGGAATTACTAGACAGAGGATAGTGCTACAGATTTTAAAAAAAAGGTTATATGCAAAACTCTCTAAATGTGAGTTTGGTTATCAGAAGTGGCTTTCTTGGGTCATATTGTTTTAACCGAAGGGATCCACGTCGATCCTAAAAAGATACAATCCATTGTGGAATGGAAGGTTCCCAATAATATTAACGAGGTTTGCAGTTTCTTGAGACTTGCTGGATATTATCGAAGGTTTGTGAACAACTTTTCGATGATAGATGCTTCACTTACAAAGCTATTGAGAAAGAATGTTCCATTCGTATTGACTGAAAAGTGTCAAGAAAGCTATGATCAATTAAAGAAAATTTTAACAGAAGCTTAGGTTTTGTACAATCAGAGTCATGAAAAGAGTTTACTCTGTACTGAAACGCATCCTATAATGGAAGATGGGAAGGTGATCGCGTATGCTTCTCGACAACTAAATCCACATGAAAGAAATTATCTGACTCATGATCTAGAACTTGCGGCTGTAGTTTTTACTCTGGAAGTGTAGAGACATTATCTCCAAGCTGAACGCTACCATGTGTATACTGATCATAAGAGTTTAAAATATTTGATGACAGAGAAAGGGTTGAATCTACGGCAACAAAGATGGTTGGAACTAATAAAGGATCATGACCTGATCATTGATTACCATCTAGGCCGAGCAAATATCGTAATCGATACCTTAAATAGGAAGACATTTATTACATTATGAACTTTAAATGCTCAACTGACATGAAAAGGATGGTTCATTTCTAGTAAAGATACAATTAAGATCTTCATTGCCAAGTCGAAATAAAAGAAAGTCAGCAACAAGAAGGAGACTATATAGTAAAGATGAAACAAGTGGAGTGCCAATATCTATAGTATCATATCGAAATCCAAAGTTCACATCAAGATTTTGGAATGCACTACACAGAGCTTTGGGGATACGACTGAACTTCAGTACTGTGTTTCATCCTCAAACAAATGACCAATCTGAAAGAACAATTTGAATACTAAAAGATATGCTAAGATCTTGCGTGATTGAGTTTGAGGGATCATGGAAAAAGTATTTACCACTAGCAGAATTTGCCTACGATAACAGTTATTAGAAAAGTATATAGATGACACCCTATGAAACCCTCTATGGTCAAAAGTGCAAATCGCCATTAAATTGGTTTAATTTATATGATCGCAAGCTGATTAAGCCAGATTTGTTGCAAGAAATGGAAGAAAATAATATGTTTCAGGCACAAGTCCCAAATGTATTCGACCTTATGAAATTCTAAAGATAGTTGGCCTTGTGGCGTATCAACTAGCTCTTCCACCGGAGATGAGTAAAATCCATAATGTTTTCTAGGTCTCGATGCTCTGAAGATACAGATCAGATCCTTCACACGTGATTATGCTGGAGGAGATAGATTTGCAATCAGATTTGACTTACGAAGAGGAACCGGTAAAGATAATGGCTTATGGTGTCAAAGAATTAAGGAACAAGTAGATACCGTTGGTGAAGGTCCTTTGGCACAACCACCAAGTTGAAGAGGCAACATGGGAAACTAAGGATACAATGGAAAAGCAGTACCCATATTTATTCAAAATAGTTACATCTTGAAAATTCGAGGATAAATTTTTTAAGGGGGAAGAATTGTAATACCCCAAAATTTACAGTACTATTTAAAGGTCATTTAGTGCTAAGATAATTGCTTAAAAGCTTACTTGGTGACTAAAATGACAAAAATGCAAAAGTTAGGATTTTCTCAATTATGGACTGTAGAAAAGAAATTTCTGAGGTTTTAAGGTGTCATGTGATAGAGAACGAGTAAAATAGGATACTCGCAAAATTTGGTTAAAATCCAAGGAAAATTGGAATGGGAATTCAAGGTTAAAGTTTAGTGACCAAAATGATCAGTTTCAAAACTTGTATCGTACAAGTCGAAATATGAAAAGTTGAAGGGCCAAAGTTGTAATTTCCCAAAAGTTAGGTGTTTTATTTCATAAATAGATAGAGCACCTATTGGTGTGGACTGAATGTGGAATTACTGGTTTGATCCGATATTTCGATTATTGGGAAATCACAGTCAAAGTTTAAGTGGAATTCAGATACCCGGATCAAACTGAAAAATTATGAAATTTTACCATATGATAGAGAAAGGTTATAAAAGTCATTTACAAGTGTTGGAAATATTTTAGTTTGATTCATGATGAATCTTATGATTTATTTTGATTAAGGAATTTATTTAGTAACCAAAAATAATTCTCGGCATTTATCGGTAAATCAGATCAAGCTAAAATTTCGGAGATGATTTCATAGACTTTGGAAGAGTTATAACATATTATTTTATGGATATTTGGAGAGTTAAATGTTTGGATTAAATTTATTTGACTGAAATTGCTTAGAATGGGAATTTTGTAAAAAAATTGATCGGTAAAGGGTATTTTGGTCTTTTCACCAAAAAGGACATGGAAGGAATTTTGAGATTTCTTTAATGGATGAATAGTGGTTTTTCGGAATCCAAATAAGTTTAGTTAGAATTTTACAAAATGGTAAACTAGTAAGTATGAATTCAGTTGGGGGACAATTTGGTAAATTGGAATAAAATGAATTAGAAGTTCATTTTATTTATACAAGTGGCATAAATGTATGATATATGAAGAGTTATCATCCAAAAATTAATTCCCAAATCGTGGAGAAAGAGGAGGAAATCTTACAAGCTCGTTTTAAGCCTCGAAACTCAGTTTTTAGGTAATCTTCCAAACTACAAAGTTGTTCTTCTCTTCAATCTCTATCTATTGATGTAAATTATTCATGGATTTCATGCTTGATTGATGAGATTTATATGAGAAAGAAATTAGGGTTTATGTTCAAATTTGGGGGTTTTATGATTTTATGAATCTATGTTCAATTTTATGTTGAAATCACGCAAGAATGATGTTGGATTCACGTTTTTGAATTAGGATTTAAACCCTTAACAATTTAGTAGCCTTGAAGAAGATTAGGGTCTAGGGGTTCAACCTTGAATTAGGTTTTGTGATGATGAGTTAGTAATCTAGCAATTTTGATTTGTTGTTTGAAATCAAAACCCTAAATTTAAACCCTAAAGGACTAATTCAGCAAAGTGTTAAAGTTAGGGGTTCAATTCTGATTTTTGGAGCTTGAAATGTATTTTTTTGTTAGTGATGTTTGACGCATGAAAATGAAGTTAGAATGCTAAACCGGTGATTATTCGAGCTAGTGACCATTTTGATAGTTTGTCAAAAATGCATAACCAATTCGACAATGGTGTATAAGAAGAGGACAGATTCTGATTATGATGTATAGTTGATGATTGGGGGCCTAATTGCAAAGTTTTAAAGCTAGAATCCTTGAATTTGTAAATTGGTGACTATTTCGACAAATTAGAGAACAAAGGGTTGAAATGTGACAATTAGGTATTTGAAGAGTACTATGTTGTAAAAAATTATTTAAGTGATTTATATGTTGATTTTGAAGTGAATAGAAGCTTGTATTCATTTAGGGACCAAAAAGGTAATTTGTAGAATACAAGGGACCAATTCGGCTATTAAGCAAAAGTAAAGGAAAAATTGTGGAAAATAGGAAATGGATTAATTGGATCAAAAAATTACTTTGGGGACCAAGAAGACAAATTGGCTTGAGGTTTAGGGACCAAAAATGGAACTTTTCAAAGTTTAGGTCTTGAAGTGTAAAGGATGAAAAATGTAAGGATTAAGCTTAAATTAACTATTTGAAGCTTGAAAAAAGTCCTTAGGGACTAAAATAAGTATTTTGGTAAAAATTGAAGATTTAAGGTAAAATGTGAGAAATTGTGATTCGAATATAAGAAGCTTTATCGGATCAATTATATATTTAATGGATAGTTATTTTATTTATTTTCCTTTATTATATTTTTGGAGTGAATATGTTCTAACATATACTTGAAATGGTATATGTTATTTTATAATGTAGTTTTTGATACGAATTGGGACCATACTAACAAAAATGGAAAGGAAAAGGTTGAGAGTGAGATCAAGTGATAAAGTCGACTTCATTACAAGGTGAGTGCATACATTTTTACAGGGAGATTTGTAATAAGTCAACTAAAGAGGTAAATATTTTTTTTATAATATAACATGTTTTTGCGTGATAAATTATTTTATTGATCTAAAGACCATGGCATATTTTTATGCTAATAAATGGATTATGGCATGATACAAATGATAAGTTCTTTTATACAGCTTTTAAATGGCACTTAATTGTGTCCACAATTTATTTGGCAATTAATTGTGTCCATAATTTATCTGGAACTTAATTGTGTCCATAGTTATCTGGCACTTAATTGTTTCCACAGTTATCTAGCACTTAATTGTGTCCATAGTTATTTGGCACTTAACTGTGTCCACCTTTTGCACCTAAGGGAAGTTGCTAGTACTCTGGGAATACACGACTTGTTGACTTGTCTCTTGATTATAAGATTTTACAGTACAGTTACATGGCTTTACAGTACAAAATTATTACAGTACAAATTTCTTCCATGATTATTCCTGCATTACAAACTATATGATTTTAGAAAGTAACCTTGCTATATGATTTTACAGAGCAACCTTGCTATTTGATATTTTTTCAGTAAGGATTTATTACAGCACAAATTAATTACAGTGCATGTTCATTACATGAGCATCATGCTTTACCAAATATCATGCCTAATACAGCTATTTCATACTACAAATAATTTTATACCGTATTTTACATGTTAGATATTTCTTACCTCACTGAGATATACTTAGTGTGTATTTATGTTATACATGTAGGTGATCAGGATTAGTAGATGACATCCTTTGCTTCATCATTATTTTGTATAGAAGATAATCGACATGTATTTCGGTAATCATGACATTCGTCTTTTGTATGTTTAATAGTGCCATGTATTTAATAAATCTGTCTATTTTGTTAAAGTAATTATCAGGGCCTACAATAGTGGTGTAAAATGTTTTAAATTGATTATTATATCTACAGTTTGGTGTTAAATAATCTGATTTGATATATTTTATATGAATTAGATATCGATTAATTTTATTAGAACCCCTTTTGTAAAATAAATATTTTAGTATGTCTATATACTCTATGTAAAAAAAATTATAATCGGAACTCAAATAAATATTTTATATCACTATTAATATAAGTTAAGTGTGTTTGGGTTATATAAATATTAAGATGGGTGACCACTGTGAAGTTTTTCCAAATTTTTTTAAATCACCCCAGATTTTGGTTAAAAGATCTGTTTTAAAAAGCTGTGACATTTCCTAATCGTGTCCGGTGTACGGCCACGGGAAGGAAATGTTACAATGGCATATAGTCATTCATAGGGCACTTTCTGCATAAACCCTTATATCATTCCCATACATCATAGAGATTCTCGTCATCCTTTTGCCTAAAAGAAGTGATATCACTTCTGATTTTAGCATTTAATTTTGGTGATCTGAAGTGAAGCAGAAACTTCTAGCCAAGGTCTATCCATGTCAGCACATACCCTAGATGGAGAGAACTGGTCCACTTCTTGGCATTGTCTTTTAGAGAATAATGCAACATCTTCAGGCAAAGTGCCTCACGTGGAACCCTTAGTTGTATAAATGAATCACACAACCCGATAAACGAGGTCAAATGAACACGAGGGTACTGTTGATTTATTCCACAATACTACCCTATAGATTATAGCATCTGGAACATAACAAGTTCAAGTTTAAAATATGCAGCATTGGTAGTTGGTCGAATAATACTTGGATTTAGACTCTTCAACGTCGGCACAACATGGTCTCTAATAGGTATGTTAATATCGTTACAACATATTGTTTTTCTTGTTGTTTCCAATACCTGCTATATTAACATCTTTTTAGTGTGGTGGTGGTGGTTCACGAGTTGGGTTGTTGTTATCCTCATTTCCATGTTCATTCATGGTTTGTTACACTTCTCGTTACCTTCTCCCAAAGAATCTTTCCAGTTCTTGTTGTGCTGGAAAAATATATCTTGGATTGCTTAGAGTCATACACCTATAGAAACAAACAAAAACTATTAAAATAACCTAAACTAAAACAATAATAACTAAAACTACTAAAATAGTCCTCGCAAATGGCACCAAAAACTAGGTCTCTTGAGTACCAACACATAAAAGTGCAATCATATGCTGTCTACACAAGTAATAAAGTGAACATACACAAGGTGTGTGTCGAGTTGTCGAGTCCTACGAGGACTAGTGTAATCTTCGTTGCTATTGAATATAAGTAGATTAAACAGTTGGATAAATGAGGTAGGAATATAGGTGAGATTATAGCGATAATTTCTTATGGAAACTAAAGAGGGGATATTGGTACTTGCAATTGCAATGAACAAGTTGTGATCAAGATAAATATATAAACCTAACGTAACACTTGTTGGGTTGTTTACCTATTTTCCACGGTACGACATAGCTAATAGGAGACGATCTTTCGAGACCACAAATAGAATACTAAGGCTAGCGCCTCATTATGTCACTTGACCTAGATTGTCAGTACGACCATCCTTGAGTGAGGCCCAATGTGTCACTTGACTTGGCCAAACGATAACTTTTGTTACTCGTGGAGCTAAACCATTTATCATTCTCTTCTATTGGAATGTTAAATACAATTACTACATATATATGTGCATATATAGTAGCAGTAAATAAGAACATAACCATTAACAAAGAGTATCAAACCAAGGGTTACTACATTATGTAAAGAGTTAAGTTCTACAAAGATAAAGAAATGTAAGTTTATAAATGCCAATCTTCTCAAATCACGCAGGATCCACGAGAAGTAATAGATCCCTTATTGGGAGGGTCTTTCGACCACCATGTTGCTCCCTTCGACACCAAGACCTCCAAGCTTTCTACATTTCCATTACCATTGCAGTTTTCTCAGGAAATTTCTCGAAGAAAACTCTTCAAAATATACTACATTTTTTACAAGATGGGGAGTCTCTATAGTTAGGCGGAGGAGGGAGAAATGGTCAACCAATATGAATGCCACACTTGTGTCTCTCTTCTGTGGGCCATCCCGTAAAGTACTTTTATCTTGATATAGTGGGCAGACTAATCCTCAAAATATTATGTGGTAGCCCCTCCTTGGGATTTTTCTTGATGCAACGGGCACATTATGGCTTCAACCACCTTCGTGGTCCTTGCTCATATATGCACTGCGTGGCTATTGATTAGTTGTATTGGGGCACCCATGAAGGCCATGCTATCTTTTATGGTTATGTGGTTCCAAGCTCTCTTGTGTAACCAATTGTGTTAGGGTCCTTGCAATATAAAGGCAACTCCTTTATTTTCTAACTTTTCCGCATGCAGTAGAACACGAGTCAAGTAGCTCTTTATCGACATAAACATGTCAAATACCAACACAAGAGGCATAAATCCTAAAAACTATACAAAATGCATGAAAACACTACATAAAGGCACAAATATATACATACAAGACAAAATCTTAAGTAAAGGAGGTGCAAAAATATATGTATATTCAAGAGTTATCAATAAGTTAAAAAAATATAAACCCAACATGAAACATAATACATGCGATAGATTAGAGCAAAAAAGAAACATTTATGATTCCTTTTGCTGGGCCATATACGATGAAGAATTCTGGAAATGGGTAGAATAATCGAGAAAAGAAATGAAAGGAAAGAAAAGAGAGGAATGGAGGGGAAATTAGAGGATGATGTTAAAGAAGGCAGATTAATGAAATGAGAAAGAAAAAACCATAAATAATATATATAGTGTCTGATAGATGCATGAGAGGGGTGAAATAGTGGATCTTGGATAAGAAGTTGAAGTTGTTTTCTAAGTCTAGGAAATCAGTTGATTTGCGATGACTTTTTGAATGAGATCCGAGCATTTATGAATCAATTTTTCTTTGTGTAGATTGCCCATAATTAAGTTACCTTTCCAACGCATCTCAAAACATATCAATATGCTATCAGGAACTCAAGATATGTCTATTTTAGCAAAGATTGCGCATGCAACATACTAGATACAATATTTATTATGGGATTTTTGTAAATTCAGCGCAAAAGCTAAACTATAAGGGTTTAGATGAATTAGACTTAGCCCAAACATGCTATTAGATTTAATTTTATGTTTTTAAGGTTTTATATACTTTATGAACCAACCACCATTCTCTCAATCCGTTAGATCAAGTCCAATCCAAATGATCAAATTTATTTATTTATTTTTTTGATTCTTAGTTTTAGGTTAAAGGCATCCTTCACTTATAAAAGGATGATGCTTTTTTTCATTGTTATTCAGTTTGTTCTTGACTAATTGAAGTATTCTTTGAGTACATGTTTTCAAGTGTCAATAAACTTGTCTTCAAAGCTTTCTTCAACTTGATACTTCTAGTTCTTGCAAGGGAGATCATCTTCACACTCTGGGTTGCCTAGTTAATTACGATTAAGAAGGTCAGTTAGAGCAGTATCGTGGAGGTTGCCTAGCTAACTGTAGTTATGAGGCTTCCATAGTACAACTTTCATTCCATCACGACATCTTCATCTTTTACGAAAAACATTGATAAGTCTAATATTTGCATATTTTTCACATATATATACCTATATTTTTTGTTCTAATCCAACTACAAATCCATGTTTTAACAAGTATTTAACTTTTGTTTTGGATAGCTAAAGGATAATACATGCTTAGAAGATAAGTTTTAGCTGGATTTGTGTATTCACCTAATTTTATCCGCCCTATATTTTATTTGGTTTCATGTACATATGTTATTGTAAATATAAAATTCCATATATTGATGAGATCATGGCGTCACCATTGCCATTGTAGTCGGATGAATTTCCCATAGGCCCCATTACTTGTGCAATGCAATGAAATTTAGAGATGTGGTCAGCAACAAGTGCAATCATTCATGGAAAATTATTGAAGCTGCCGATGTTGAATCAATACCCTGCAACGTGGGATTTCGTTCAAGCAACGTGGAGTATTCATGCAACATGAAAGGGAGTCCATGCAACGTGTTTCATGTTTATTTATCATGCATATGTTCAATTTGATTATTATTATTTTAATGTGTACATGTTTTCTATTATGTTGTTCATTGTTTATTTACCAGTATTAGCGTAAGTTGAATCATATAATATATATTTATTACATTTAGCATGCATCATATTACATTTTTTATTTTGATCATATTTCTCGTATTCACAGGTGTTATTCAGGGACAAAAAATAGACACATCACTACGGGATTCAGAGAATTGTGACTATTGGAAATGTGCTTGCTTGTGGTGCTTGCATATGACCTGCTTGCTTATGTTCACATTGAAATTGACATTCTTGCTTACATTCACATTGTACGACAATTTTAGAGGTGCTTGCATGTGGCCTACTTGCTTACATTCACATTAAAATTGACATGCTTGGTTATAATTACATTGGGCGGCAAAGGCACTCATTTTTAGTTTTTTAATTCATTATCCCTTCATGCCACCCTAAGAATATTGGTTGTTTATTTCATTTTGTAAAGCCTACAAATAGAGGTTGTTTTTTCAATTGTAAGGCACAACTTTGATTTCAAAAATTTGAGAGTTTCTATCTCTTTGCTCTTTTGAGAAATTTATCGATCCTTCAAGTCCTACTTGTAGAATCAAACCTTTGATATCTTTGGTTCCTAGTTCTACTTAACTAGTGCGTCAAGATCCTTATTTTGTTTATATACTATTATAGGGTTCGAATCACACTTTTTAGTGTCGTTTCAATTCTCAAGTCCTAAACTACTATCCATCATCCATTGCTACCTCCACCATCGACACAATAACTTTCTAGATTTACAAAATCTTATTCTCATCACTTTCTATATCGCTACACACCATCACCCTTTAAACTATCTAAAAACCGTTGCAAATCTTACAACACAAAGTTACTTCATTTACTATCGGGAAAATCAAGCATCTCTATAAATTCCAAGACGATATCGCATCAGATGGTATCAGAGCTTAGGATAAATCAAGTAAGCCTTTGTGTTTTGCAGTTAAAAAAACAAAAAAAAAAGAGAAAGAAAAGAAAAAAAGAATTTTCATGAAAAAGGGAAAAAAAAGATTAAAAAAAGAAAGCAAATCGACAAATAAGGTTCGAGATATTTTAGCCACTCATTTCAAGGAATCTTGAGCCTTTATATCATTGCACACCATCAAAATTCCAGGCTGTATACGTAGAAAACAAAGCTGAAGTCCCAAGGAAAAATGTTTCTAAACAAGGCACCAAGTTACTGTCTTCCAAAATGTAACAGTCACAAGTGATTGTTCAAGACAATGATATGAATTGAGGACTATCCACTAAGTCAAGGGTGATCATTAGAAAGAGTTTGACTATTTGCCTTATGTAGATTTTTTTTGCAACCATTCAAAATTTTCTACCAATCAGCACTCACCATTCCAAATCATCAACATATTTTATCTTTCAAGTTCATTGTACTTAATTTATTTTCCTACTAATCCAATTGTGATTATAGATGACAAAAGGAAGCTTAAATCGGTGAAAGAGCTACATCAAAAAATTCAAGGAAACAAAGAGAAGAAAGCCAACCAGTACAAAGAACACAAGCATTGACAACTGGTCATTTTTGCAACAATTAAGCAGTATGCAAGAAAAGATCACCGAAAGTGAGTCAACTTTAAATCCGAAAATTGGGTTTGGGTGCACTTCAGGAAGGAACGTTTTCAAACACAAAGGAAATCTAAACTCCCACCTAGAGGGGATGTGCCATTTCAAGTATTGGAGAAGATCAATGATAATGCCTACAAGATAGATCTTTTAGGGGAGTTTGATGTCAGTGCTACTTTTAATGTTTCAGACTTATCTCTTTTTGAGCACGGTAACAATCTGAGGACAATTTGATCTCAAGAAGGGGAGGATGATGAGATCATGGCGTCACCACCGCCATTAGACTCGAAAGAATTTCCCGTAGGCTCCATTACTCTTGCAAGGGCAAGGAAATTTTGAGATGCGGTCAGCAACAAGTGCTATCATGCATGGAGAATTATTGAAGCCGCCGACATTGAATCAATGCCCTGTAACATAGGATTTGGTTCAAGCAACGACGAAGATTCATGCAACGTGAAAGGGAGTCTATACAACGTGTTTCATGTTTATTTCTGATGCATATGTTCCATTTGATTATTATTATTTTAGTGTGCACATGTTTTCTATTATGTTGTTTATTGTTTATTTTACCAGCATTAGCGTACGTTGAATCATATAATATATATTTATTACGTTTAGCATGCATCATATTACATTGTTTATTTTTGGTCATATTTCTCGTATTTAATGGTGTTATGCAAGGACAATGATAGACACATCACTAGGGTGATTCAGAGAATTGTAACTATTGGAGAGCTGCTTGCTTGGCTTTGGAGGTGCTTGCATGACCTGTTTGCTTATGTTCACTTGAAATTGACATGCTTTCTTACATTCACATTGGACGGCAATTTTAGAGGTGCTTGCATGTGACTTACTTGCTTACATTCACATTGAAATTGACATGCTTGCTTATGATTACAATGGACGGCAAAGGCACTTATTTCAAGGTTTTTATCTTTTTCGCCACCCTAGGAATGTTGGCTGATCATTTTATTTTGTAAAGCCTATACATAGAGGCTGATTTTTCAATTGTAAGACACAACTTTCATTTCACAAAATTGAGAGTTTTTATCTTTTTCGTTCTTTTGAGAACCTTATCAATCCTTCAAGTTCCACTTGTTGAATCAAACCTTTGATATCTTTTGTTCCAAGTTCTACTTAATTAGTGGGTCAAGATCCTAATTTTTTTAGAGGCCGTTATAGGGTTCGGGTCACACTTTTTAGTGTTTGTTCAATTCTCAAGTCCTAAACTACTATCCATCTTCCATCATCCATTTCTACCACCATCGTTGTTCACTTTAACCATCTAAAATTCCATAATTGTTATTATCATTACCTTTTATATCGTTGCACACCATCACCCTTTAAACCATCCAATACCGTTGCAAGTCTTACAACACAAAGTTACTTTATTTACTATCGAGCAAATTAAGCATCTCGGTAAATTACAAGATGAGGTCGCATTAGAGAACGTTGTTGCTGATGCCTTATCATATAGGTATGTTCTTCTTAATTTTCTTGAATCTAAACTGATTGGATTTGCATTTCTCAAAGAACTCTATGCTACTAATCTTGATTTTGGAGAGATCTTTAAAGCATGTGAGAAAGGTGTGTTTGACAAGTTTTACAGGAACGATGGGTTCTTTTTCAAGGAAAGGAAATTTTGCATCCCTCAAAGTAGTGCGCATGAGGTCTCAGTGAAGGAAGCCCATAGTAGTGGGCTTATGGGATAATTCGAAGTTAACAAGATGTTAAACATCCTACAAGAGCATTTATTTTGGCCAAAAATGAAAAAGGATGTGGAACGAATTTTTGAGCAATGTATCACTTGCAAAAGGGCGAAATCAAGATTTTAACCTCAAGGTTTGTACACGCCATTACCAATCTCTAAAGAGCCGTGGGTTGACATTTCCATGGACTTTGTTTTAGGACTTCATTGAACAAAGAATGACAGAGATTCCATTTTTGTGGTTGTCGATAGGTTTTGAAAAATGGTGCACTTTATTCCGTGTCACAAAACTGATGCATACCATCAATATTCTAGAGCGATTTGTCCTCAACTCTATTAATACTTTGTTAGCCCGATCGTAAATAAAGTAACTTTGTGTTGTAAGATTTGTAACAATTTTCAGATGGTTTAAAGGGTGATGGTGTGTAACGATGTAGAAAGTGATAAGAATAAGATTCTATATTTTAGAAGGTTAATGTGTCGATGGTGGAGGTAGCAATGGATGATGGAAGATGGATAGTAGTGTAGGACTTGAGAATTGAACCAACACTAAAAAGTGTGACCCAAACCCTATAACAGTCTCTAAACAAAATAAGGATCTTGATCCACTAGTTAAGTAGGACTCGACAAGTAGGACTTGAAGGATCGATAAAGTTCTCAAAAGAACACAACGATAGAAACTCTCAAATTTTTGAAATCAAAGTTTTGTCTTACAATTGAAAAATCAACCTCTATTTGAAGGGATAATGAATTAAAAAAACATTGAAATGAGTGCCTTCTCCGCCCAATGTTATCATAACCAAGCATGTCAATTTCAATATGAATGTAAGCAAGTAGGTCACATGCAAGCACCTCTAAAATTGTAGTCCAATGTGAATGTAAGCAAGCATGTCAATTTCATTGTGAATATAAGCAAGTAGGTCACAAGCAAGCACCTCAACCAAGCACCTTCAAACCCAAGCAAGCACTTTAAGAAAGCACCTCCAAAGCCAAGCAAGCACCTCTCCAATAGTAACAATTCTCTAAATCACCTTAGTGATGTGTCTATTCATTGTCCTTGCATAACACCTGTAAATACAAGAAATATGATCAGAAATAAATAATGTAATATAATGCATGCTAAATGTAATAAATATATTATATGACTCAACGTAAGCTAATGCTGGTAAAATAAATAATGAACAACATAATAGAAAACATGTGCACACTAAAATAATAATAATCAATGGAACATATGCATCAGAAATAATAATCAAATGGAATATTGATGGTGTGCAAAAATATAAATGGTCAAACATTTTCTAGTTCTACGTACAGTCATATAACATAAAATCTTATGAAGAGAATTCCAATTCTTGAATAAGAAGCAATTCCCTAAGCATTAAATAACATTCAAAGACATTTAAGGTGTAAATGAGCTTTGCTACGAAGATTCCCATGCAAACAGTTCAAAATACTCTCAAGAAGCTTAGAGGGTGCTTGACATTATTTCAAGGCATTGAGGGAAACGCTCGGAGATTTGAAAATTCCAAGAGGTCCTCTACTCAATATTGATATTTAGTTACGGGCTTACAGATCTAAATGTTAGAATCTAGAAGGTTGCACTACTAACCAGATGAACAAGATTACTGGATTGAGCGAGAAAATATGCAAAGATCAAATGTTTTCTATGAAGCAAAGATCAAATGTTTTCTATGAAGCAAAGATCAAATGCTTTCCATGACTCAAAGATCAAATGTTTTCTATGAAGCAAAGAGATAGAAACAGTGGTGACAAAGAGACAATGGAGCAAAACAAGATTAGATTTCAACTCAAAATCATAGGTTTTCATGCTACCACAGGTTTGAAGGAGCGTCATTCAATTTTTTCTCTTCGAGATCGAAAGAGCAAATCATCTTGCCGACTTGGTGTCCTCAGATTTGAAGGATCAGAATCATAGTTTTTTGAGCTACCTTAGGCTTGAAGGGGCGTCATTTGATTTGTTCTCTTCGGGTTTGAAGGAGCAAATCATCTTTATGACTTGGTGTCCCCAGGTTCGAAGGATCAGAGTCATATTTTCGTGTTGCCTCAGGCTTGAAAGAGCATCATTCATTTTTTTCTCCACGTGTTCGAAGGAACAAATCATCTTTCCACCTTAGTGTCTTCGGGTTCAAAGGATTATAGTCATATTTTCACACTATTACATGTTTGAAAGAGTATCGTTCAATTTGTTCTCCTTGTGTTTGAAGGAGCAAATCATCTTTCTGACTTGGTGTCCTCAGGTTTGAAGGATCAGAGTCATATTTGAAGGAGTGGTGTTCAGTACACAGCCCAACCGGATAAAATCACTACCATTAATTCTTTACCCTATTCCCGTTTCAACAGAATGAGCAAAGACGGACAGCTGTAGTCACCTAATTTTATCCGCACTATATTTTATTTGGTTTCATGTTCATATGTTATTGTAAATATAAAAGCCCATATATAAAACTAAAAGGGATCCAATTTATCATAAACAATCCGATTACAAAGGCCTAAAATTTGGCCCGGGACCAATTATAAAACCCTAGGGGATAAAATTGGTTATCCTTCCCCTTGTTCGTGCATAGTTAGCTTCTAACAGTTAGATCGAGTTTGATCTAACGACCCTGATTGATCTAGAAGAGTACCATACGCGTGTGTTCTTTATGCGCTCGACCCTCAAGATTCCACCCAACTTTCCACCTTCCCCGATCGAAGCCACAAATGACACCGATAGCCATGCTTCACCATATTCGTCACCACTCTCGTGCTTTCCCTACACTCAATCATGCTATGCAAGAAAAAAAGGGTTATGAATCGAATCAAATCAAAAAAAGGAAAGAAATCACCAATCAAATCGGCCAAATATGGTGAAAATTGGACCAAATCAGATCAACCAAGAATGAGAAAGAATCGAGATCGAATTGGTCAACAATAATCCCTTAGATGTTAGGGTTTCTAATTGTAATATGGGGAAATATATTCCCATATGTTTATACCCTACTAATCAGCTTTAAAAGCCAACATATCCATCCCTTTGGAACAAAATTTTTTTACAGAATCAATACAAGCAGATAGTTGATTTTGAGATATTTCTATATCTAAATTCTTTCATTTTTTTCTTTTTTTTTTACATATATATGTGTTGGCTTGAATCTAAAAAAGAGAGAGTGAGGGCGCGAGTTACCATTCATTAGAGGAGCCGCCAGAGGAGGGAACCATTGTCGCCATCAGAACCGAGAGCTAAAACTAGAGGGGGTCATCATCGATAAGTCATCACAGGCATTGGTTTACGGTGGTAGATGCAGTGGAGCATGGTGGTCCGCAGCCAAATTCTAGGAACTTGCAGCAGTGCTCTTCATATTTCTGAAGAACATCAAAAACAATTCAGAGAATTTCCAAGCGGGTCGTTTGATCCATTCAATCAAAGGGAGAAAAAAATGATTCTTGTTTCTAGAAATTGGGCTTTATACATAACCTGCAAACCGACCCGCGCCTTACTTCCACCAAACTTGCACCACTGTACCTCTATTTGCAATTTCTTCACTTTAGTCAATTTTCATTTAATTTCAGTCCTTTAATTCTTATTTTATGCAATTTGATCCTTATTCATTTAATTTATAGTTTGCTTTTATTTAATCATCTAATTGTGTCAATTAATCTAAATAATTTTAGGATAATATATGTTTTATAATAGTGACATAATATTTCCATAAAATGATCCAAAAAAAACTCTTAGGTAAACTAATTAAGTAATAAATCCTTAGGTAAGTTTTTTCCATAATTCAATAGTCAATAAACCATTAGGATTTCTTAATCATAATTTAATGCATTATAGTTTATCTTCTTAAAATGTATATTTATATTTAGTGCCATAGGTTTATGTTCCCCGAAATAAACCATTCTCTTAAATAACTCAGTAATTTTTTTTGGATAACCTAACAAGATGTTGCTTTGATTAAAAATCGTTACATAGAGCCTTTTAGGACTAGTCTCTTAAAAAATGTATTTTCATAATAAAACCTTAAGAATCAATAGAATTACATAAAATGTCATTCAAAAAAAGTTTTCCTTGCATCACAAAAAATAGGGTATTTTCTCAAGTAGGGTTAATCTCGGCTTCCCCTAGCAGCTGGGGAATGGTAGAACCCCCATGCGAGACTATACATTCAAATTTTAGGGATTAATTCCTTAATTCCCATTGCATTTAAATTTGACATGGGTTTCCTCAGTTGTGAGCAAATTTAGGTTACTTTTAGAACTTTGCGAATTTTTTCATTAATCTTTTCGCGCATTCATCCAAGTTACAAAGGAAAATATTAGTGATCAAGTGAGTGTCGTTTTACGTGTGTTGTGTGGGGTGCTAATCCCTCCCTACATATAACTCGCCTCGGAACCCTTGAGATTTAGTAAGCTCTGGTTTGTTTTCGGTTTTTGGTCTGCCTAATATAATAGAAGGGACCAATGGCGACTCCATTATCACAATTTAGATTCTAAAGAGAACTTGTTTTTGGTTTTTGGTCTGCCTAATATTGAATGTGGATATTGTTCTTTCATAGTCTCTTGGGTCCTACATAGCTTCTTCTACCTTATGGCTTCTCCAAAGGAATTTCACTAAGGGAACAATTTTTTTCGATGTCTCTTCACCTCATGAGGTAGGATTTGAACAAGTTCCTCCTCGTAGGTCAAATCTAGTTGAATTTCAATCACTTTTGATTGGATGACAAGAGATGGGTCAGAACGGTACTTTCGAAGCATAGATACATGAAATACATTGTGAATTTTACTGAGCTTCTCAGGGAGTGCCAAACGATAAGCTACTTGACCAATCTTTTCAATTACTTCGAAAGGGCCAATAAATCGAGGACTGAGCTTCCTTTTTTTCCAAAACGAAGAAGTTTCTTCCACGGGGAGACTTTGAAAAAGGCTCTTTCGCAAATGGCATACTGAATATCTCTTTTTTTCATTCAAAATAAGCTTTTTTTTTCAGTCTAAGGCTGCCTTAAGCCTGTCATGTATGATTGTCACCCTTTCCTCGGTCTCCTGAAGTAAGTCAGGGCCTAAGACTTTATTTACTCCACGTTCAGACCAAAAGAATAGGGTTCAACTTTTTTTACCATACAAAGCTTCAAATGGGGTCATCTTGATCGATGCTTGATAACTATTGTTATAGGCAAATTGGACCAAAGGTAGAGATTTTTCCCAAGTACTTTCAAATCAATGATGCATGCTCAAAGCATGTCTTCAAAGATTTGTATCTCCTGCTCTGATCGTCCATCAGTTTGAGGGTAGAAAGTTGTACTCAGATTCACTCAGGTCCCTAGAGCCTCTTGCAAGGTCCTCCAGAACCATGATGCAAAACGTGGATCATGATCACAGATGATAGATTTGGGTACTCTATGTAATCGAATTACTTTCTTAATATACAAGTTAGCCAGTTTAGGAAGACTGAAATCCATTCTTACATGTAAGAAATGCATCGACTTAGTAAAACGGTCAACTATGACCCAGATGACATCATTTTTTAGGGGTCAAAGGTAGACCACTGGTGAAGTCCATTATGATTCGTTCCCATTTCCATGAGGCAAATCAATGGGTTGCAGTAACCCCCTAGGAACTTGTTGTTCAGCCTTGACTCTTTGACAAGTTAGGGACTTGGATACAAACTCTGTGATAGCCTGTTTCATTCTAGACCACCAATAAAGCTCCCGGAGGTCTCTATACATCTTTACCAATCCCGGGTGAACAGAGAAAAGACTACCATGAGCCTCCTTGAGTATCTCAATTTTGAGGACATTGTTATTAGGAATACAAATTTGGTTACAAAAACGTAACAAACCTTCAGGATTAACTGGAAAGTCAGGATTTGGTTTGGCTTGAAGTCCATAAACAATGGTTTGTAATTCAGGATTTGATTCCTGAAGTTCCTTTATCTTTATAATAATGTTAGATTGAACTCGAAGTTCAGCTACAAACGTACATTTCTTCTTGAATTTAAAATGGGCATTGATAGCTTTAGAGGCTACAATTCAAAGGTTTAGACATAAGTTCTAAGATTATTTACAAATTCCATCTTAAAGAAGAATAAAGTTAAAATATTACTAGACAAAGTTTTGTGGCTTAGTGCATCAGCTACATCATTGACTTTTCTCGGATGATAATAAATAATAAGATCATAATCTTTACGAAGTTCCATCCATTTTCATTGATGGAGATTCAAATCTTTCTGAGTCAATAGGTACTTCATACTTTTGCGGCCAGTAAATAAATGACATCTTTCTCTATAGTGATAATGTCTCCAGATTTTCAAAGCAAAAATAGTCGCTGTTAGTCAAGATCATGAGTGCGATAGTTGAGCTCATGAGGTTTAAGATGTCTCGAAACATAGGCTATTACCTTACCTTCTTGAATCAAGACATGTCCTAACCCCATGTCTGATGCATCACTGTACATATTGAAATCTTTATCGAATTTAGGTTGCGTTAGGATGAGAGCATGTGTTAAGACTTGCTTCAACTGATCAAAGCTTCTTTTTTGCTTCCCGGTTCATTCAAAAGGTATGTCCTTTTGTAACAGTTTGGTCATAGGTATGGCTAGTGTAGAAAATCCTTTGACGAACATTCTATAATATCCAGCTAAAACGAGGAAGCTTCTGACTTCACTGACATTTTTAGGAGGTTTCCAATCATGTATGACTTAAACTTTCTTCAGATCTACTTGAATACCTTTAGAGGATATGACATATCCTAAGAAGGATACTTTTGGTAGCCATAATTCACATTTGTTGAACTTTTCATAGAGTTGTTTTCCCCGAAGTGTTTGAAGTATAACTCGGAGGTGTTCTTTATGTTCAGCTCTAGTCTTAGAATAAACAAGAATGTCATCAATAAACACCATGAAAATTTTATCAAGATAAGGTTTAAAAACTTTATTTGTGAGATCCATGAATATTGTAGGAGCATTAGTAAAACCAAACAGAATTACTAAGAATTCAGAGTAACCATATCTTGTCCTGAAAGTTATCTTGGGGACATAACTCTCCTTTACTTATATCTGATGGTATCCTGACCGAAGATCGATCTTGGAAAACATGGAAGCATCCTTTAGCTAATCAAGCAAATCATCAATTCTTGGGAGAAAATACTTGTTCTTGATAGTAAGTATATTCAGTTGATGGTAATCAATGCAAAGTCGCATCGAACCATCCTTTTTCTTTACAAATAGAACCAAAGCTCCCCAAGGCAAGTTACTCGGACTTTTGAAGCCTTTATTGAGAAATTCTTGTATTTGGCCCTTTAGCTCCTTGAGTTCAAAAGGAGCCATAAAGTAGGGTGCAATAAAAACTGATGTAGTCCCTGGATACAATTTAATCCCGGATTGCACTTCTTGAGTCAGAGGTAAACCCGAAAGTTCATCAGGAAATTCTTTCACAACTGTGATATCTTCTATTCTTGGTTCATTATGAATTCCACTGACCATGGCATGAAACATAGGGTTATTTTGTTCATATTTAGGGTCCATCAAGGTGTTACTCTCCTTTCCCAACCCATGAAGGTATATCTTCTTCTTAGAACAATCTACCTAAGCTTGTTGCTCTCCAAGCCAATCAAGCCCATAATCAAATCAAATTCGTAGAAGGGTAGAGCCATCAAATTGGCAGGGAAATGTATCCCTTATATTACTGTAATCACTCATTTTTATCTAACCTCTAAGTATTATATTAACCTATTAGTACATGATTACATGTAGGTGTGCGCGTGTATATGTTAATGTATTATATAATGATATAAGTGTGAGGGTATGCATATATTGATATGGTGTATTACGTACCTATTAATATACGTATGATATGGTTATATTTATGTTAGGAGTATCGTACAAATAGATGTTAGTATATGAGTAGGTCTATATGTGTTTGCATGTATATATTAGTGTACTTGTTATTATTGAATATATACGAATAAGTGTTGCATGTATTATTAAGTATATGTATGTGTGAACGTATTTCATCACAATTGTATGTATGTATACGTAAATACGTATGTATCTGTATTTACTATTATATTAATATATTAATATGTATGGACAAAACTGGAAAAATAATAGGAAGCCCACTTAAATTAAAATGTCCACATTATTACAAAAATAATAATACAAGGCTCGGTTGGACCAAGTCCAAAACCCTATTTAACTCTAATTATTTTTGTGCAGATAACTATGGGCTGTTGGATCAAGATCTGATCCAACAGCCACCATCAAGGAAGGATAAAAATATCTAGCCAGCTGCGTGAACTACACGTCTGGACGGTTCGAGTGCCACGCGCACGTGCGGTCCACGCACGGACTCTTCGATATCCCACGCGTGCGTGAGTCCCACGCGCTATAACCCCTCGACTGCTGAGCCCCACGTGTCACGATCTGGAGCCGTTTCACCGATCGAGGTTTCATCTGGGTCGTTCATCCTTCATGCCAGCCTGACCGTTAGATCAGATCTGATCCAATGGCCGAGAACGCCTCTGGCCGAAGATAACTCCCCCACACCGCCACCATGCTTCCACCATGCCGGTCTCCAACCACCGCGTTCAGACATATCAGAACACAAAAAAGGAGAGATTATGTCAGTATTAGTTCAAATCTAAAAAATAGATTATATTACTTGTTACCAAACCAAAAAGAGAGGCATATATGTAGGAAACAAGTAATTGTAAGGCAGTCAAGTTGTAACCGGAAAGAAAAAATACAAAAAACAACAAGTTTTCAGTGGTAATACTCATCTCTTTTCTTACTTCTTTGCATGCATAAAGGAAAAGATACGTAGTGATAACAAAAAAAGGGGTTTAGAGTTATTACCTTCGTCGTCTGTGGATCTCCCCTCACCAGTGACAAGCCTCTTCGGCTTTCCGAAGCCGAATATGGTGAACTGAAGGGAGAGGGAGGTCCCTTCTGGTTTCACTTCGGTGAAACGTAAACGAAATGTTTTTTCTCGTTTTGTATTTACTCAGATCTAGGCCAAAGGGTGAGTCTTAGCGTAGATCTAAGGGCATATACGGGTTTGGTTTAGGAAAAGGTTGGTTTTGGGTGTTTCTTTTAGTTCGCCGGCGCCGGTTAGCGGCGGCCCGTGGCGGAAGGGACGACAGAAAGTCGCCGGTTTCTAGGTTTACCACAGGGGCAGGGAGGATGGTCGAGAGAGAATGAGAGGTTTGGTTTGTTATAAAAACTGAAATTGAATGAAAATGGGGAAAAATTCGAGTCTGGGCAGAAAAAAAGGGTTTTATAGGTGTTTTTATTTCGTGAAATGGTGAAATTCCGTAATAAATCCTCCCACGTTTTAAATATTTTCGTTTTTGTCTCGCCGTAGGGGATATTTACAGCTTTAATCCCCCTCTTATTTCAAAATCTCGCAATTCAGTCACTAAATTACATCGAATCAGTTTTTAAATGGTAAAATTACCCCTTTAACCATATCGCGTTTTTGGATTTTTCACTTCGGGTCTGCCCCTTGGTCCAATTACAGTTTCAGTCCTTTCAAGTTCGATCCTGCTTGCATTTTCGTCCCTAAATTGCATATTATTGTCCTTTAATTTCTACTACTGATGTTTATTTCTTTTAATTTCAGTCCTGTTTCCGTGTAAATATTCATGTTCGTTTATTATAATCGTGTATGTTGATGTAGCCTTTTGCCTTATTATATATCCCTCGTATATGCCTTGTATTTCCATGTTTACATGTATATGCGTGTTAAGTTTATGATGATTATGTATCTTTATGTATTGGTTCGGTTATTCGTATCACGCATATTATGTTGATATTCTAGTTGGTTCGTACACAACATGTTTTGTATTTTAGCATGTATTGTTTGTTCTATTGGCTTTAGGGTTACGTGTTAGTATATTTTCTTTTTCATGTATAATATCTTGTTCTACATATGTTGAAATGTGTTTTATTTCTAATATGTATGTTTTCTTGAAATATGTGTTTTTGTTCACACATGTATTTATTCATGCCTTGTTATTGTGATAGGTTAAATTTGTCTTTATTTACTATTAAGATTAATATGTATGTATGTATGTTTTAGTTACGTATTTTATTTATGTTAGATTAGTATTCTATTATGTTAATATTTATTTGTATTGTATTTAAATTATTTGCCATGTTTTATATTTTGCTCACTAAGGTTGCATAATGATATATAAATTGTCAATGCGGTGCCCTTTTATCCGAGCGTAAACGGGGCTTGTATCAGGAGTAGTGATAGTGGTTGGGCGTTTACTCTTGGATAACGGGGCCTTTAAACTTTTTTCGCAATTATAACCGAATTTTAAACTAATCGTCACTTTAATCCGGAAAGTCTAATATTAATGAAGTGGTAATTATTAAAGTACCAATTTTGGGCGGTGTGGGGGTGCTAATCCTTCCTCATCCGTAACCGACTCCCGAACCCAATAGTTTTCAAATCTCTGGTTTTTATGGTGTCCGGCCTACCTAAGTGGCCGGTGGCGACTCCAATTTTTAAATAAAATGCGGTTTTTAAAACCCCCACGGAATAAATATTTTATATCCGAAAAATCACAAACACTTCGAAAACCCATTTTTTAGCGAACCAAAGACATCGCTACAGATGGCAACTCCGCTGGGGACATTTTTGTTTTTTTTTTCAAAAACAAAAAAAAGAGAGTCAAGCCTTTTCAAATAATTACCGCTTTAATAATATTAGAAAGTGACTATTAAATTAATATTCGGTTGTAATTGCGTGTTTATTTTAACGCATTTAAAATTTGGCATATAAACCCCTTTTTTTAAGTGGGGGGAAAATGCTAATGCTTTCGTAGAGATATCGTTCTCCCGTGTAGGCCTAGCAAGTACCTTTGGGGCTCGAGTACCTTATGCTTTCGTAAGGATATCGTTCCTTCGTGCAGGCATAAGCGAATGGGTCCCCCTAAATTGAACCCGGTTGAAAGGAGCCTATAATGGGTGATGATCGGGGGCCTTGCTACTCTTAGTAGAGGACAGCAAGGACAATTTGGGTACCTCTTAGCACCAACACTGCATGTAGAGAACATATAGAAACCCACCCCTTTAGAGCCATGCGGATAACCTTAGGTGTTTTAGACGGGATAAATAGGGTTTTTTGGTTTTTGTTTGTTTACCTTATTTAATTTGTCCTTTTATTTGTGTATTTGTTAATTCTATCCGGTACTGACTTGTTTCTTTTTTGCTATTTTTTCATGCATTATTACATTCGCATTATATAAAGGTACTGGATCAAGTGGTTTACGCGATCAGAAAGTTTTTCACCATGGAAAAAAGGTGTCTTAGAAAAGAGGAACTCAACTTGTCTGTTAGACATTGGTCAGAAGTCAGCCAAAAGGCCCAAGGGGATAGTTTACCAAGTGAACGCGTGATAGCCGGGTACACCTATGTGAGTCTTCAACAGAACAATTTAGGGGATCTTCAAAGTTTCTGGGAAGAATGGGACCAGAGATTACAAGAAAGGTTCCGTGATAGTTATGGTGACATTGCACAATTGATGTACATCCGGGTCAACCAGCCCCTACTCCGAGCTGTTTTTCAGTTTTGGAATCCTGCCTTTTGCTGCTTCACCTTCAATGGACAGGACATGATGCCCATGGTAGAAGAATACATCGCTCTTCTTAATCATAAAAATGTTCAGGAAGATTGGATCTACGCAAAACCTCCGAGGAATCAGAATTACACTTCCAAGCTCAAAACCTTTACTGGAATGAGCGACGATTGGGTCAATGGCTTGATCCGACTTCGAGGAGATAGTACAGTATTCGCATGGGAAAACATTCGGGACATCCTACCTGCACATCCGGATGAGGAGAAAAAGTCAGACATGCTTGCCTTGGGAATATATGGATTGGTGATCTTTCCAAGAATTCTGGGAAACATTGATGTGGCCATTCTAGATTTGTTTGAGCGGATAAAACGGCGAGCAAACCCAGTACCAACTATTCTGGCCGAGACCTTTATTTCTCTAAATGCCAGTCGGAAGCACGAAGAAGGGCGTTTTCGAGGATGCGCACAACTGTTACAGGTATGGATTCAGAGCCACATGTGGAAGACGCCGACGAGGGTTCTACCGGGAATATCCTTCCAAGATTTTCGCCTTTACGGGAATACTTAACAAAAGAGTGGCAAGAGGGCTTGAAAACAAGAAAATGGGCCAGTTTCTTCAGGAATATTCAAAGCGAGGACATAGTATGGAGGGTCCCGTGGCTCGGTAGAGTTAATTACTTTTTATATAGTTGTGGTGATTTCAATTGGCTGATGATGTTGGGACTACATAGAGGGATTGCTTTTGCTCCACTTCTGGCTTCCCGACAATTTCGGATCACGACAGTTCATTCCCAACACCGCCGGGTTAAGCTAAACTGAATTTCTTTTCAAAGGGGAGTTCAAAGAGAAAGTTCAGACTATCATGAGGGCTTGGGAGCATTGTTACCGAATTAGGGTGGAAGGAGACACCGAGTACATGACCACCCCAGACTACGATCTTTGGAGACGTTTGAGGGTAAACGATATGATTCCCGAATCTGATCAAGGACCAGCAGTGTCACTCGAAGAGCTTACAAGGGTGGTACCGTCTGAAGCTAACATCTTACAGAATGAACTCGAAGAAATTAGAAAGAAAATGGACATCCAACAAACTCAACATGCGAGCGAGCTCTATAAGGCAAGCTTAGAGGTTGACGAGCGGGACAGGATCATTAGGCAGTTGAAGAAATTAAATGCAGATTTGAGCGACAAGAACACTCTTTATCAAAAAAATGCCCTTCTACTACAAGCAAAAGTACAGAAAGTTGGCCAAAGGCAATTCATAGCTGTGGAAAAAGAAAGAATGAATGGTATCCGTTTGGTGGAAGAAGAACGAGAAATCAGCAAGAGAGCGATTGAGAAAGAGATAGAAAGCTACCGGTCGGCTATAGAGGAAGAAAAACGGTCCTCCAAGAAGGTCATTGACCAAGAAAAGGAAAGACTCAGGCAAGAAATCAGCAAGGGAAAACAAGCAGTCAATCATGAGAAGGAAAACGTCGTCGTATGGAAAAGAAAGTCCATGAGTAGCCAGAATAGACTGTTAGAGATACAAAAATTGTACGATGACACCATTCAAAGTCTGGAGCAAAGCAAAAGTCATAATGGCAAATTAAAAGGAAAGGTGGCGGAAGTTGAACACTCCCTTCGAATGTACTGCCAGAGAAATGGCTTCACTAAACTACAAGAAAGAGAGCGCGAAGTAAGCATGTTACGAGCACGAATTAAGTCCCTCGAAGCAACTGTTGAGGATTACAAGGAAAGAATTAGTGTGTTCGAGGAGGCTGCAGCCGGAGGGGACACCTATTGGCAAAAGAGACTGCGTGACGCTGCCCGGATGGTACAGGATAGGGACCAATATTATGCAAATTTGATGGTGGACATACAGCGAGTCGCCAGGCATGTGAATGATTTGGCCATCGAGGCTGAAACACTCCGACCTTTCATAGTCCCAGAAATGGAAGAAGATCCCAGGTTCAGCAAGTTGCTCCAAGCAATTGGAAGATTAGGAGATAGAGCTAGAGCTTATCTATAGGACTCTGTGTTGTAATTAGATCTTTTGTATTAGGAATTTATATTTTGTAATACGAACTCTGTTCTAATCTATACCCTTTAATTCCCGTGGAAGTAGTTCAAAAGGGTGATTACCAACAGAATCAGTACCTTATCTGCATATAGTCTTGCATTGCATCATGACATTCACATCATTATACATGCATTTATTTTCTTGCAACCATATTAACGTTATGAATATTATGGCAGTGTGTGTAGTTAACCCGTAATCATTCATCATCCATACCTTACCCGATTACAAAGAAAGCTCATGGAAGACATGATAATCAGTTTAGAAAAAGGGCAAAAAGAGCTCGAAACAAGGCTTGAAGAGACCCAAAGAAGCCTCAGCGACCAGATTGCTTAGTCACAAGCATCGATAGTATCCGACATAACCGTATTGTTGGCTAAAAGCCTTGGAAAAGAGTGGAAGGAGAAACCGTTCAAGAGCCAGAGGGTACCCCAGCTCACTACAAGGTTCAACCAGTTACACCGAATCCGGCTAGAAAGATGTATATCAACCCTGCTGGAATGTCAGTTAGTCTTCAGATAGGGGCACCTGAAACTCAACCCCTCGACACTGAAGCACCCTATGAAGAGGAGGTGCCGGACCTGAACATGGTTGAAAAGATCAAGACCGAGGTAGAGAAAAAGTGTGAGGAGAGGTTTCACCTCATGGAGGAAAAATTTAAAATGTTGCAATCTATGGAAGAATCAGGGAATGACGCTAGCGACTTAAGTTTGGTGTCCGATCTTGTCCTACGGCAAAAATTTAAAACACCAGAGTTCGACAAATACGATGGAACCACTTGTCCTTCCGCGCACATAACAATGTACTGTCGGAAGATGGCGGCCTACCTTAAGGATGAAAAGTTACTGATACACTGTTTCCAGGACAGCCTAACTGGAGCAGCATTACGATGGTACACCCAGTTGAGCAAGGCAAATGTTAAGACATGGAAAGATCTGTCGAGAGCATTCATTGAGCAATATAAGCATGTAACAGATATGACCCCCAGTAGAATTATGTTGGAAAATATGGGGCAGAAGTCCAACGAAAGCCTGCGGCAATACGCCCAAAGGTGGCGGGAAGTGGCCGTCCAAATTCAGCCACCCCTCCCAAAACATGAAATTACGTCGTTATTTGTTAATACTCTGAAAGGGGCACTCTTTGATCACCTCATTAATAACACAACGCAGTGCTTTGCTGACTTAATCAGGACTGGGGAGTCCCTTGAATTGGCAATTAAGAGTGGTAGAATTGATAGCGGGGAAGGGTCTCGGAAATATAGCAAGAGGAATGAAGTAAACGCCACCAGCACTTATACCACCCCGAAGAACTTCACAGTCTCACAGCCACAAGCACCTGTGGGAAAAACGCAAAACTCGAATCAAAGAGAGGAGATAATCTCCAGAAAAGAGAAAGAGAGGAAAACTTTCACTCCCCTACCTGTTTCGTACTCGGAACTTTATTCCCAATTGTATGAAGCGACCTGGTTCGTCCATACATCGTTACTCCTGTCAATCCGCCCTTCCCTTCTTGGTATAATCCGAACGCGCATTGCGACTATCACGGCGGTGCCCCTGGACATCCCACTGAAAACTGCCTTGCCTTCAAAAAAACTTGTGCAGAATTTAATCGATTCTGGGATATTGAAGTTTGAAGAACCAAGTATAGCTAATAATCCACTGCCTAATCATGGGAGCAGAGGAGTAAATGTTATTGAAGAATACTTTACCAGGAGGATTAAGGATGATGTATCAGAAATCAAATCTCCTTTACGGTGGGTATTTCAACAGTTATGCATGGCCCGCATGATCGACAAAGGCATGATAATAAGGCATAAGGGATGTGGAGTGTATTGCGAATTCCACCAGAATGAAGGACATGACATCCAAGAGTGCGATGAGTTCAAGAGATTGGTACAACAATTGATGAATGAAAAGCAAATAGAATTCTTCGAGGAGCCCGTGGGGAAGAAGGGGTCGGACGTACATATGACGGATAGCCCCAAATCTAAATACGGAAAGGATAGACCTTTTATCATCTCTCCCAGGCCAGGGAATGCAGGTTCCTCCCAAGGAGAAACCAACAAGATAAGTCCCAGGATCATCATTTCAGCAACATCCCCATTCCCATTCAAGGATATGCGGCAAACCCCCTGGAATTATGCTGTAAATGTGACCACGCCAGAAAAACTAGAACATGGTCAGGTAAAAGAGCCTACGCTAAAAGACCAACAAAGCGAGCGATGTAAGCGTTGGTGAGGCTGGCCATTTCACAAGGAGCGGCAAATGTTATTCCTCCGAGGCTTTGAAAAGTGAAACAGATAAGGGGAAGAATATAATGATTAGCCCCACGCAGATATTTGGAGAAGAACCTCCCCAAAGATGAATGAGCGAGAATCGAGGCCCAAGCCAAAGAATTTCGAAGTTCTTGGACATAGCGAGTACAACGTAGTGGAACAACTACGAAAGCAACCAGCCAGGATCACAAGATCGAATTACTCTTGAGTTCAGAAAAAAATACCGGAGACGCTATTAAAAGTACTAAATCAAACTTTTGTGCCCTAGGATATTTTTTGTGACAAACTGACAGGATAGTGGGGCATATCACGCCTATAATCATATAACATTCGGTGATGATGAGATCCCCGAGGAGGAATGGGGTCCACAAAGCCCTTAACATCACAACCCACCGCAAAGGGTATGTAGTACGGGCGTATTGATTGACAACGGGTCAGCATTGAACGTCTTGCCTATGGTGACCCTGCAAAAACTACCAATAGATGGTTCTCACCTAAAGCCCTGCCACAATTCAGTAAGAGCCTTTGATGGTACGCAAAGAGGAACAATGGGGAAAATTGAGGTGCCCCTATTGATCGGACCGACTGAATATGTGATCGATTTCGTGGTGATGGACATAAAACCATCTTACAGCTGCTTATTGGGAAGACCATGGATCCACTCCGCAGGAGTTGTCCCCTCATCACTGCATCAGAAATTAAAATTTGTAGTCGAAGGTAAATTGGTCATAGTAGAGGCTGAGCAGGAAATTGTTGCTTCCGTGACATCAGACGCCCCCTATATTCAAAATGATGAAGATGCTGCAGAATGCTCGTTCCGAGCATTAGAACTAGTGAATGACACGTTTGTTTCAGAGGGAAGTCGGATCCCCTATCCCAGGTTATCTAATTGTACCAAGATGACCGTCGCAGAAACTTTGGGTCGAGGAGCCAAAGTAGGAAAGGGGCTGGGGAAGAAATTACAAGGAAACCTAAGAGCCAAGAATATGATAACCAAGAAGGATCGTTTTGGGCTGGGTTACCAACCAAGTGTCCAACAGAGAAAAGAGGAATACAAGAGAAAGAAAGAGCAAAGAAAAGCCAGATTTAAAGGAGAAGACATTCTGTGGAGACCAATGTCCTTTCCTAGTTTAAAAACCACTTTTGTCTCCGGAGGATTCTACCAGCCAGGTCAAGAGGTTGAAGAGGAAATGAAGGAAAATGACGTACTCAACCAGGAGGAGACATTCAATGAATCATTTGAAGGGATGTACATCAACATGATAGCTGGAAAAGACCGAGGCAGCAAAATGTTGACCAACATCCGCCCCTGCTTTCCTGGGGAAACACTCGATAACTGGAGCTACATTGATCTACCTGTGGTTTTTAGGAACAGATCAGAGTAATGCTCCGAATCAACCTTTTGTTTTGCCCGTAAACAATGGGGATCTCTTGTATAGGGCACCTATGTTAACTTTTTGATTGAAATGAAAATATCCCGACTTTCCTGAATGACCAAAGTTTCATTTATTTCATTCATGCATTCTTCATGTTCATTCCCTTCATATAAAACCGTCTCCTTCCCAATACAATTCATTCTCATTTAATGCAGGTTGCTCATGATTGACGATATGAATGATACCGGATCCAATCCTGGAGTGAATTTTGAATGCCCTGAGATCTCAGAGGGAAATGAGGGAGGATATGATGAGATAGAAGGTGAGGTCCCGGAAGATTTAAAGAGAATGGTAGCCAACGAAGAAACGCAGATCATGCCCCACCAAGAAGAAACAGAAGTTGTAAACTTGGGGACTGAAAAAGAGAGAAAAGAAATAAAAGTAGGAACGATGATTTCCTCAAAAACCAAGCATGAACTAATAACCCTACTTCAGGAATTCAAGGATGTCTTCGCCTGGACTTATCAAGATATGCCAGGGTTGAATACCGATATAGTAGTGCACAAATTGCCAACAAAACCGGAGTGCAAACCAATACAGCAAAAACTGTGGAGAATGAGACCAGATATGTTGTTAAAGATCTGAGAAGAAGTAAAAAAATAGTTTGATGTTGGTTTCTTGGAGGTAGCCAAATACCCCGAATGGGTTGCAAACATTGTACTGGTACCAAAGAAGGACGGGAAAGTTTGTATGTGTGTAGATTATAGGGATCTAAACCGAGCCAGCCCTAAAGACAACTTCCCCTTACCACATATTAACACGCTGGTTGACAACACTGCAGGACATTCATGGTTTTCATTCATGGACGGCTTCTCAGGGTACAACCAGATAAAGATGGACTCTAACGACATGGAGAAAACTACGTTCATAACCATGTGGGGCACTTTTTGTTATCGAGTGATGCCGTTTGGGCTAAAGAACGCAGGGGCAACATACCAAAGAGCAATGGTGACTCTTTTCCATGACATGATGCACAAAGAAATAGAAGTATATGTGGACGACATGATTGCCAAATCCTGAACAGAGGAGGAGCACCTACAGAACTTGAGAAGACTATTCCAAAGACTACGGAATTACCAGCTGAGGCTCAATCCTGCCAAGTGTACCTTCACCGTTACTTATGGTAAACTCCTAGGGTTCGTGGTAAGTAGAAGAGGGATTAAGATCGATCCAGATAAAGTGAAAGCCATCCAAGATCTCTCACCACCCCACACTCAGAAGGAAGTTTGCGGTTTCCTGGGGAGGTTGAATTATATCTCTCGTTTCATTTCCCAATTAACCGACCGATGTGACCTGGTCTTCAGACTTCTTAGAAAGAATAATCCTGGTGTGTGGGATGAGGAATGTCAAAGAGCCCTAGAAAAGATCAAAAAGTACCTCACAAATGCTCCAATTTTATTCGCACCAGTACCATATCGACCATTAATTCTCTACCTGACAGTTTTTGAGAATTCAATGGGATGCGTATTGGGGCAACACAATGAGTCAAGAAAAAGGGAGCAAGCCATCTATTACCTAAGCAGGAAATTCAATGAGTGCGAAACGCGGTACCCGCTAGTGTAGAAGTTGTGTTATGCTCTAGTTTGGGCTACCAAGCGGCTTAGACAGTATATGTTGTACCATACTACTTGGTTGATATTCAAGCTTCGAAAGTATCCAAAAGGGGCAAATGACAATGACAAAAAAACACTCAGAAAAATGGCAACAAGGTATGTCATAGATGGGGAAATCCTATATAGGAGAAATCATGATCAGACATTGCTGAGATGTGTGGATGCCTGGGAGGCGAAGGAGATTTTAGCCGAAGTACATGATGGGCTCTGTGGAACGCACGCCAACGGGCTGTCTATAGCCCGGAAAATTATGAGATATGGTTATTTCTGGTTGACCATGGAGGGAGATTGCATCGACTACGCCAGGAAATGCCACAAATGCCAAATTTACGCTGACAAGATTCACGCACCCCCATCGCCTTTACACACCATGAATTCTCTGTGGCCTTTTACGGCGTGGGGCATGGACGTCATCGGGCAGATTCATCCGAAAGCTTCCAATGGACACCGTTTCATTTTTGTCGCCATAGACTATTTCACTAAATGGGCAGAGGCAGCGTCTTACGCCAACATCACAAGGACTACAGTATGTAAGTTCTTAAAGAAGTAGATTATTTGTCGATACGGATTGCCAGAAAGGGTCATCACCGACAACACTTCCAATCTGAATAACAAAATGATGACGGACGTGTGCACTCAATTCAAGATAACGCACCATAATTCCATAGTCTATCGTCCTAAAATGAATGGGGCAGTGGAAGCAGCAAACAAGAACATAAAGAAGATCATAGCAAAGACGACGGATACCTACAGGGATTGGCATGAGAAGCTGTTATTTGCCCTTTTCGCCTATAGGACGTCCGTTCGCACATCAACGGGGGCAACACCCTACTTCTTGGTGTATGGTACCGAAGCAGTACTTCCCATCGAGGTAGAGATCCCGTCTCTCTAGGTCTTAAATGAAGTAAAATTGGAAGAAGCTGAACGGGTGAAGGCCAGACTCAACCAGCTAAATCTCATTGATGAAAAGAGACTAAAGGCCATTTGTCATGGTCAGATGTACCAAAAGCGGATGATACAGGCATACAACAAAAAGGTGCGCCCAAGAGAATTCAAAGAAGGGGATCTGGTGCTCAAGAAAATCCTCCCGATTCAGAAAGATTCTCGAGGAAAGTGGATGCCCAACTAGGAAGGGTCGTACGTGGTAAAAAAGGCCTTCTCAGGAGGAGCCTTAATCCTAACAGAAATGGATGGAGACGAGCTGAAAAACCCTATAAATTCTGATGCTGTTAAGAAATACTATCTCTAAAAAAATGGAGAGCTCAGGGCAAAAACCTGAAACAGGGCATCTTGAAGTAGGAGGAGGACCCGAGTTGAAAACCCGTAAAGGGCGGCTCGGGTAAATTGAAAAGTTGTATATCCGAAGAGAAGGGTATCCCCGTGAACACCGTGAAGAGGGAGCTTCAGGCAAAAAAATTCTACGCCGGTTGACAGGATCATGTATCATTCATACCGAAGATAATGAGGTATCTTGTATTTTATACTTAATTTTTCTTCTTTCTCATGTGTGTCATACCTCTTTTAAGATATCCCAAGCCATTAATCGTAATAAAATCGTGTTTTTGAGCATCCATTCCTTACCTTCTTGTTAATTTCAGGCAAATAAGCTAACATAGGCTTATGGTAAAACAAGAGATTTCTGAGCATTACTGTGATCTAACCTTAAAAATGCAGGTGATTAAAGAAAATGATGTTAACTTCGCCCTCTAGTTCCCTATATAACGGCTGTTGATAGGGAAGGCGGAAAGCTTCAAACAACCGGATAGGACGACCAATGGTGTACGTCCTGCTTATTCAAGAAAAGCATGCGAGATAACAAGAGAAATCTCCCGGGTGAAAACCCAGAAGGGCACCCCTCAAAAAAGAAACAAAAAAACTCTCTAAAGCGAAAACCCGAAAGGGCACTTTAGAATCCCAAGTCGTAAATGGAGAAAAAGAAAGGTTGGAATGGTTGAACCCAACAGTGAAGTGGGGTATCGACGCCCGTGAAAAAGGAGAAAGTGAACAACGAGATCGAATAAGGACCAAAGCAAGCCCACCAAGATATTGACACTCATGCATCATGAATAGTCAGACATCACTAGGATTAGGAGCATGTCAATTCATTTTTCATAGCATTTTGTTTTATCTTAGACAGGTATCTGTGGATTCAAAGAGACATCGGTACCCATCGTGGTGTGAATCCCAAATGTGGAGACAATGGTTCTACATACAAAAGGCCTATGTTTCCAAGCGCCCGCGGAGAGAGGTTCTATATAGGAAGAATCCTCCGCTCCGAGGCTTCAGAAGCTGAAAGTTTTGTATATGAGGACTTACAGCTCCAGGGTGAAGACTAGCAGTTCTATATAGGAAGAACTCCCAGTCGAAGGAATTCACCAGGACACACAAGGTTTTATATAGGGAAAACCTGTTGTGTTGAAAGCAAAGAGTCTTATATAGGAAGGGCTCAGAGCTCCATTGTCTTAGAGTAAAAGATTCTATATAGGAAGAATCTGTAGCTCCAAGATTTCAGAAGCTGAAAATTTTGTATAGGAAGGACTTACAGCTCCAGGGTGAAGACTAGCAGTTCTATATAGGAAGAACTCCCAGTCGAAGGAATTCACCCATGATACACAAGGTTTTATATAGGGAAAACCTGTTGTGTCGAAAGCGAAGAGTCCTATATAGGAAGGGCTCCAAGCTTTACTTTCTTAGAATGAAAGGTTCTATATAGTGAAAAGAAGAACTCCCAGTCGAAGGAATTCACCCAGGACACACAAGGTTTTATATAGGGAAAACCTGTTGTGTTGAAAGCGAAGAGTCTTATATAGGAAGGGCTCAGAGCTCCACTGTCTAAGAGTAAAAGATTCTATATAGGAAGAATCCGTAGCTCTAAGATTTCAGAAGCTGAAAGTTTTGTATAGGAAGGACTTACAGCTCCAGGGTGAAGACTAGCAGTTCTATATAGTAAGAACTCCAGTCGAAGGAATTCACCCATGATACACAATGTTTTATATAGGGAAAACCTGTTGTGTCGAAAGCGAAGAGTCCTATATAGGAAGGGCTCCGAGCTTTACTGTCTTAGAGCGAAAGGTTCTATATAGGAAGAACCTGTAGCTCTGAGATTTCAGAAGCCAAAAGTTCTATATAGGAAGGACTGACGGCTCCAGGGTTTGAAGACTAGCAGTTCTATACAGGAGGAACTCCCAGTCGGAAGAATCCATCAATGACGCAAAAGGTTTTATATAGGAGAAACCATTGTTAAAGGCGAAGAGTTCTATATAGGAAGGACTCCAAGCTGCACCGTCTCAGAATGAAAGGTTCTATATAGGAATGACTCATAACTCGAGGCTTCAGAATGAAGGGTTTATATAAGGAGGACCTGTAATTCCAAGATCGAAAGGTGACGAAGCTCTATATAGGAAGAACTTACGAGCCTAAAGATTCAGCTAAGGAAAAGCGGAGAGTTCCAAAAGAGCACGCGTTTCCGAAGCTACAAATAGGGAAGTCAGATAAAAATGAGTGCTTATGAATCTTTGCTTTGTTCTCATTCCATGAGAACAAGCAAAGAGGGGCAACTGTAATCACTCATATTTATCTAACCTCTAAGTATTATATTAACCTATTAGTACATGATTACATGTAGGTGTGCGCGTGTATATGTTAATGTATTATATAATGATATAAGTGTGAGGGTATGCATATATTGATATTGTGTATTAGGTACCTATTAATATATGTATGATATGGTTATATTTATGTTAGGAGTATCGTTCAAATAGATGTTAGTATATGAGTAGGTCTATATGTGTTTGCATGTGTATATTAGTGTACTTGTTATTATTGAATATATACGAATAAGTGTTGCATGTATTATTAAGTATATGTATGTGTGAACGTATTTCATCACAATTGTATGTATGTATACGTAAATACGTATGTATCTATATTTACTGTTATATTAATATATTAATATGTATGGACAAAACTGGAAAAATAATAGGAAGCCAACTTAAATTAAAATGTCCACATTATTACAAAAATAATAATACAAGGCCCGGTTGGCCCAAGCCCAAAACCCTATTTAACTCTAATTATTTTTGTGCAGATAACTATGGGCCGTAGGATCAAGATTTGATCCAAAGGCCACGATCAAGGAAGGATAAAAATATCTAGCCAGCCACGTGAACTACACGTCTGGACGATTCGAGTGCCACGCGCGCGTGCAGTCCATGCGCAGACTCTTCGATATCCCACGCATGCGTGAGTCCCACGCGCTATAACCCCTCGACTACTGAGCCCCACATGTCATGATCTGGAGCCGTTTCACCGGTCGATATTTCATCAGGGCCGTTCATCCTTCAAGCCAGCCTGACCGTTAGATCAGATCTGATCCAACGGCCGAGAACGCCTCTGGCCGAAGACAACTCCCCCACACCGCCACCATGCTTCCACCATGCCGGTCTCCAACCACCGCGTTCAGACATATCAAAACACAAAAAAGGAGAGATTATGTCAGTATTAGTTCAGATCTGAAAAATAGATTATATTACTTGTTACCAAACCAAAAAGAGAGGCATATATGTAGGAAACAAGTAATTGTAAGGCAGTCAAGTTGTAATCAGAAAGAAAAAATACAAAAAACAACAAGTTTTCAGTGGTAATACTCTTCTCTTTTCTTACTTCTTTGCATGCATAAAGGAAAAGATACGTAGTGATAACAAAAAAGGGGTTTTAGAGTTATTACCTTCGTCGTCTGTGGATCTCCCCTCACCAGTGACAAGCCTCTTCGGCTTTCCGAAGCCGAACATGGTGAACTGAAGGGAGAGGGAGGTCCCTTCTGGTTTCACTTCGGTCAAACGTAAATGAAATGTTTTTTCTCGTTTTGTATTTACTCAGATCTAGGCCAAAGGGTGAGTCTTAGCGTAGATCTAAGGGCATATACGGGTTCGATTTAGGAAAAGGTTGGTTTTGGGTGTTTCTTTTTGATCACCGACGCCGGTTAGCGGCGGCCGGCGGTGGAAGGGACGGCGGAAAGTCGCTGGTTTCTGGGTTTACCACAGGGGCAGGGAGGATTATCGAGAGAGAATGAGAGGTTTGGTTTGTTATAAAAACTGAAATTGAATGAAAATGGGGAAAAATTTGAGTCTGGGCAAAATAAAGGGGTTTTATAGGTGTTTTTATTTCATGAAATGGTGAAATTCCGTAATAAATCCTCCCGCGTTTTCAATATTTTCGTTGTTGTCTTGCCGCAGGGGATATTTACAACTTTAATCCCCCTCTTATTTCAAAATCTCGAAATCCAGTCACTAAATTACATCGAATTATTTTTTAAATGGTAAAATTACCCCTTTAACCATCCCGCGTTTTTGGATTTTTTACTTCGGGTCTGCCCCTTGGTCCAATTACAGTTTCAGTCCTTTTAAGTTCGGTCCTGCTTGTATTTTCGTCCCTAAATTGCATATTATTGTCTTTAATTTCTGCTACTGATGTTTATTTCTTTTCATTTCAGTCCTGTTTCCATGTATATATTCATGTTCGTTTATTATAATCGTGTATGTTGATGTAGCCTTTTGCCTTATTATATATCCCTCGTATATGCCTTGTATTTCCATGTTTACATGTATATGCGTGTTAAGTTTATGATGATTATGTATCTTTATGTATTGGTTCGGTTATTCGTATCACGCATATTATGTTGATATTCTAGTTGGTTCGTACACAACATGTTTTGTATTTTAGCATGTATTGTTTGTTCTATGGCTTTAGGGTTACGTGTTAGTATATTTTCTTTTTCAAGTATAATATCTTGTTCTACATATGTTGAAATGTGTTTTATTTCTAATATGTATGTTTTCTTGAAATATGTGTTTTTGTTCACACATGTATTTATTCATGCCTTGTTATTGTGATAGGTTAAATTTGTCTTTATTTACTATTAAGATTAATATGTATGTATGTATGTTTTAGTTACGTATTTTATTTATGTTAGATTAGTATTCTATTATGTTAATATTTATTTGTATTGTATTTAAATTATTTGACATGTTTTATATTTTGCTCACTAAGGTTGCATAATGATATATAAATTGTCAATGCGGTGCCCTTTTATCCGAGCGTAAACGGGGCCAGTATCAGGCGTAGTGATAGTGGTTGGGCGTTTACTCTCGGATAACGGGGCCTTTAAAATTTATTAGCAATTATAACCGAATTTTAAACTAATCGTCACTTTAATCTGGAAAGTCTAATATTAATGAAGCGGTAATTATTAAAGTACCAATTTTGGACGGTGTGGGGATGCTAATCCTTCCCCATCCGTAACCGACTCCTGAACCCAATAGTTTTCAAATCTCTGGTTTTTATGGTGTCCGACCTACCTAAGTGGCCGGTGGCGACTCCAATTTTTAAATAAAATGCGGTTTTTAAAACCCCCACGGAATAAATATTTTATATCCGAAAAATCACAAACACTTCGAAAACCCGTTTTTTAGCGAACCAAAGACATCGCTACAATTACTAAAGGACAATTCTTGTATATCGTTAATAGGCATACTATCCCCTAATGGGTTCATAGCAATGATACTAGAAACAGTAGATTCCGAATTTAGTTTAAAAATTTCAATTAAAGTAGTGCTAATAAAAGAGTGGGTAGATCCAGGATCTATCAAATCATATACATGATGTGAATATAATTCGATCATACCTGAAATAACATCGGGATCATCCTTCTCTTCCCTAGCACGATGATATACTTGCACTGGAGTCTTGGAAATTTATTTCACCAATGAGGTTGTTTGATTACGGGATCATCTTGTAGCTCCAGATTGAGCTTATTTAGGTCTTTTTCCCCTAAAAGACTGATTCTAGGAGGTAATGGAGGATGACATCATTGGAGGTTGATTCGGGTTCTTAGGATTTCCCCTAATATAGTGGCCTTGTTCACCACAAAAGCAACAAGTCCTGAATTGTTTAAGACATTGACCAAGATGTGCCTATGGCAAGAAGGGCATAAGGGATACTGAGAATTACTATTAGAACCGCCGATGATCTCAATCGATGTTGTCCGAGAAACTGAGTAAGCCACCAACTATGGTTTAGGAACGTGACCCGATTTTGCATATTGTGGAAAAAGTAGACTGGCTTGTTTCCTGATGTTTAGTTCCTTTCAGAAGCAGAGGTGGATAAGACTCCTCTTAGGGCCTCTTATCGTGGCGTGCTTAGCCCCCCCTTCTTTTATTCTGGGCCTTCTGAGTTGCGTCAGTAGCTATAGCTTGGTTCACTAACTCTTGGAAGTCGGTAAATCCCAAAGTAGTGACCAATATGCATAATTCATCATTTAGCCCATTGATAAACATATTACATTTCTCCTTGTTAGTCTTGATGTACTCAGCTCTATAATGAAAATACTTACAAAAGTCTCAAATATATTCCTCCATCGGTCTCTCGCCTTGGTTCAAGTACAAAAAAATATGTCCTTCTTTCGGCTAAATAGTGACCATTGATGTATTTTTTGAAATTCTTTTAGAAAGAACTCCCATGTGATGGACTCCTCAGGAACAGTGAAACTAGTTGTCTCCCACCAATTTTGAGCCTCAGTAGAAATTAATGCAAAGGCACACTCTAACTTGTGCTCATCTGAGCATCGCAACTATTTAGTAAGGATCTTGATCGTATTATCCAGCCAATCTCAGTAATTTTAGGATTATCATCATCTAATCCTATGAACGTGTAGGCTCAATGCTGAGCCAACTTGTCAATAGGTGCCCGAGGTGTTGAAGATGTGGCCTCGTTAGATTGAATGATTTGGTTTTGCTTTTACGGTAATCATGAATTTCTTAAACATCTCAATTATGTTTATATAGCATTCATGTTGCACTGGATACAACGGGGGTGGTTGTAGAGGATTATCATGTCCTCCTTCAGGAATTGGAGGGTTTCTCCTAACTTGCTCCCCTTCATTTATAGAGGATTCGGCATGGTGGTCATCATCATCGTGTCCTAGGTTGACACCAGACATCTTGTATACTATCTAAGAAGGAAAGAAGATTGTTTTAGCTACAAGTAATGGATATCATACAGAAAAATAGCTCCTAGGTGGCATATGCATATGCAATCATGTAATGAGCCTCGATTTAGTCCTATAATCGACTAAACTCTAGATCTGATACCACAAATGTAATACCCCCTTTCCAGTCTGGAATAAAACCTGGTCAAAGATGTTAATAGAAAACATATCGACTTAAATCAAATATTTAATGTCGAAGTTCCATTCAATCATGCATAAATAGGTCAATAAACACACAATGGAAGATTGGGGCCATGCATATCTATCTAGGGTTCCATTAGACTTCACAAGTGACTAATTTATAATTATTTCAAATTTTAGGGACTAAATTACAAATTCTAGATACTATGGATCCTTATTCCCATTTAATAGTATTTGAGGGACATTCAAGTAGTATTATTCATTCTTGCAAACTTTTAGGCCATTTGAAGGTCTTTAAAGCCGTCAATTTAGTTAAGAGGTGAAGAGGGACTGAAATGCACAGTTTGAAAACTCAGTTCAGGTTTATAACCGAATTACCTACCTTCGGTACCAATACTCAAAGGGATGTACCAGTACGCAGAGCCTATTATTTTTCTAGTGTTAAAAAGCCGTAACAAAATGGGGGTCTCCATACTGATGTTTGAGTGACCGTACCGGTAAGCATACACTCCGTACCGATACCCCATAGAAAATGCTCTGATGCACCATTTTCCAATGACAAAATTCTATATTGATACGGGATAGCCTGTACTGGTACACCTTATCTTATAGTAACAACATGGGAATGATCGTATTAGTACGTCATGACCCGTACCGTACGCCCTGTGCCAAAATGGCATAGTATTACTATTTTTTAGTCAATTTACCCACTCGAATCATGTTTAAACTTTACCAAACTTATGAGACACATTTCTAAGGTATTAAACTTATTCATATCAAATCTTGCATGACTTTAACATCATTTGCATAGTTTTACCACTTGAGTGCCTTTAGGGTCATTTGAATGTCTTTAAATGCATATTACCTAGCCTAATCCATGACAAGTTATTTTCTTTCCTTACCTCTCACACATATCATATGGATGCTTCTTCTTCAACTCAAGCATACATTTAACATAATAATTACTTCATGTCATTAAGTGTGCATTCAGGATCAAACTTTGCAACATAATAATGTGCAAAAACTTATCATAGCAAGTTCATTCTTATCATGACCATATGCCACCAAACTAGGAGTTAGGGAAACATATGAACATTACACAAAATGCTCACTTGAGTGACTTACAACTCCACTAGCACGATCGAGTCCTAGGAAGCCTCAAAACCTGAAAATGCATGGAATGAGACATGTTAGGCTGATATAACCTAGTGAGGTAGTCAATACAATTATAAAGCATGACATGTTTCTCATCGATGTAATCATGAGGTATATCACAAATAATATTCATAATCATACTTGGTCTTATAAATTATGAATGCTGATTCATTTAATTTAATATCATTAGATCAATGTCACTAATGGATACACGAATTCTACCAACATCGCAAAATCATGATTGGTCATTCCCGCCAACATAACCAAAGACCATAATACATACATCCCACTGCATTGCCAATAAGGGTCTTATCCCTAGGAAAATAGTCCACCAGTACATGAGCTCAATGAATCCTATGGCATGCCAATTGTATCCAAAGCACATTTTCATCCAATGAGACCATAAATTAACAATAGTTAAGTTTCATAGTCCGTTAATGTACATGGCATAATATATTGGGACCATAGTCCCCTTTCATGGTGTAATTCATAACATATCATGTTCATGTACATACACAACATCATCATATTTCATATGCTCATTTCATAATGCTCCATGTAACATATTATCATGTTTATAATTCGTTAGGAACATAGTAAACTTACCACAAGAAGACTTACATGCATTTGCTCTTTGAGAGCCTTAACTTACCTATGATACACGTAACAATAAATTAACCAAATGCAATTGCAATGACACCTAGCCAATCCCAAGACACAACTCACCGATGAATACAAAACTATTAGGGCTCTCGAATGACAATTCTTTTGATGGAGACTTGGATCAATCGGAAGGTCTTGGTGATTCCACACCACCAATGGATTTCTTTGTGGAAGAAAACATGGAATTTCATCAATAGATATTTCTAAGCAATTAAGAGTCTATAACTATACTCGTAGCTAATTTTAGCTAAGAAAAGAACTTTGTTTAACATATAAACTCATTGATTATAACCCATGGAAATTCTAAAAATTGCCCGATTTAGATTTCATGACTTTCATAACCTATTTAGCCTTGAATTCATAAGCTAGGTTCATGGGCTTACCTTTGTTAATATAAGGATTGAGTTTGGCTAAAGAAATCAAAGGAAACAAAGCTAACATCAAGCTTTCATGGAGGTGTTTGCTTGCTCAAGGAAGGTGTGAGCTTTGGCAGAAAAAGGTACAAAATTTGGATCGAATGAAATTGTTAAGCGTGCTTAAGCCAGAGAAATACAGGGATGGGTGACCTTCGGGAAAGCCCCATAAAAGTGTTTCTGATCGATATTTTGGTCTCAGTAAGAGTAAAAAATATTCGTATGGATTTACGATAAAGGATTTCTAAGAGAAATTCTACTCTTTATAGATTTTCGATAATTATTGGGATAATAGACTGAGTTAAGAAAATTCAGTCTAAGACTTTAGGAAAGGAATTTTTATAAGAAGATAGTGTTCATTTTCTGAATATGGAAATATGGAATTTTTGGAATAAATCTGATAGCTCGATAAAGGTGAAATCACAGTAAAAGTATTTTATCAATATCGAGAAATCGAATCGAACTGAGATTTCAGAGACTGGTCTAAAAGCCATGGAAAATTCATAAAATAATATTCTATGAATATTTTATTATATTTGGTTGGATTCCAACTAGACTTAGTAGAATATTTACAAGAATCACAAACTAGTACATAAAAACTAGTTGGAGGGCAAATTGGTCATTTTGCCCCAATGGCAATTTTGAAACATTTAAAAAGTAACAAGGGCATTTTTGGAAGAATGAAATGGAAGATTTAATCTTGGCCCTTGATTGATGATAAGATCAATCTCAACCTTTGGATTACAAGGGCATTTTAGTAATTTCACTATTTAATGAATTTAAAATTCATTTATATTTACAAGTGGCATAATTGGATGGAATGGAAAATAAAGGAGCCAAAAGATGAAGTATCCTTCATCTTCATATTTTCAAAAATAAGGGGAAAGAAAAGAGAATTTTTCCAAGTTCGATTCAAGCCCCGAAACTCGATTTTCAGGTAATATCTTCAACTGCAAAGTTGTTATACTCTTCAAGCTCTATCTTTTGGTGTAAATAATTCATGGAAAACATGCTTGATTGATGAGAATTTTGCATGAGAATAAATTAGGGTTTATGGAAAAAGTTTGGGGCTTTTTGAATTTTATGATTTCATGATGAATTTCAAGTTGAAACCAAGTTTGTGTGAAGATGATTAGGGTTTATGGATTCAAGTTTGATTTAGGGTTTGTGATGTTGGATAAATGATCTAGTAAGCTTGAATTTGTTATTTGGAAGCAAAACCCTAAATTAAAGGTATAGGGACCATTTCGGCAATTCTGAAAGTTAAAGGACTAATATGAATTTTTATGATTTTGAAGGGTATTTATGTTATTAATCATGTTGGAGATGTGAAATTGAAGTTAGAATGTTAAATTGAAGTTGAATCAAAGTAGTGACCATTTTGACAAATTGTCAAAAATAAGTGACCATTTCGGCAAGGAGGTTTTTGATAAGGATTAAATCTGAATTTTAGTTGAAATAATAGAATTCAAGTGGTAATGTTGATTTGAGGACTAATTTGCAAAGTTAAGAAGCTTGAATCCTTATTTTGCATTTTTAGTGACCATTTCAGAAAGAATGAAAAATTAGAGGGAATTATTTTCGAATAATTATTTGAAGAAGAAAGTTATACATTAGTGGTTTAAATCAATTAAGGGGACCAAATTGACAAATAGCAAAGTAAGGAGAAATTAGTATAAAGTTTGAAGTTATTTATGGAAGTTGTGTAGGAAAACTAGATTTGACAGTAAGTCTGAAAATTCACCATAAATTCTACAAAAATGGTTAGAAGGTGAATTTTATACCGATGTAAAGATTTGTTCGTCTAGATTCATATCCAACAAACGAAAACTGATTTCGAGTTTCGATTAAAAAGATATGAATTTTTAAGTAGTGAAAGGTAAAAAAACAGTATGGCAGTCTGTTTGAAATCAGCACTGGAAATTGACTTTGAAAATTCGCCATAAATCATACAAGTTGAATTTGGACTATTAATTTATATGGTTGAAAAGCTTATTGAAACTAATTTCTTTCAGAACAAACGGAATCGAATTCTGAGTTGTAGATTATTTTATATAAATATTTCTTTGAAGGTAGTGCAATCTGCCAAAAAATGAGAATTGATACATTTTTGTATCTAAGGTTAATTAGTAAGCTTGAAAATGGTTAATGGAAGTTCTAAATGGTTATTAAGAACCAAAATGAGTTTTGGACAATATAAGGAAGGAAAGAGGAAATTTGTATATTCGAATGATTAGATTTGAGAGCATGTTTAAGTAACATCTATAATGTATATTCAACTACGAATATACGTTATGGTTGTTACAGGTAAGCACATTTTTAGGCTTTAGCGTATCTGTACACGGGTGACCATATCGATACAGGTCTACAGTTTCAAGCATAGTGTATCGATACACGCGAAGGTGTATTGATACAGTTTTGAGCTACTGGAATCTGGAATCTTGGTAAAGCTCAGGCGTATCGATACACTTGCCCGCGTATAGATACGGATAGTGTTTAAGTTAGTTAAAAGTATATTTCAAGGGTTCTGTTTTCTCTTATTCTAGTCCATGATTGTTATGCTAGCAATTAAATGAGTTGGAATGATAAAATTGAGGATTGGAAACTTTAATTATGAATTTGGCCCTTCAAAATAATGGAATTTATAGTTTGGTCCTTAGGTGTTATGTATGCAATTGGATGAGTTCGGATGACCGTTTAAGTTGAAATTTGGCATGTAAGCTTGTAACCTGACTAATTGAGGATTGGTAAAGCAAATTTACAAGTAAACCCTTATAAATTCGATGCCCGATTGAGTTGGGTTTTCTTCCGTCGTATGTATGTACATGTAGGGTAATAACCAGCATTTAGATAAGATAAAAGGAAAAAATGGTCACATTTCCAGAGTTTTCTTCAAGGTTTACTTCAGTAAACCTAATATAGCTCATTTTGTTCGGTCTTACGACTAGGCCAGGTCGAGAGGGTTAAACCATCCTTATCTCAAATGCCTCGAGTGACAACCCACGGTACTCAACTCCTCCCAAACTACAAGGATATTCCAAAAGGAAACCTCGTTTGCCCAACCACCGGTGCAAACACACGCACTCCAGCAACAACAGCTTAAAAGCTCAAAACATCGCCTATATCGAGGCATCATATCACCCAACACTGTCCCAACCGGCATAGGTGGTACATGCTTCAGGGTGACAAACCCCCAGAAGACACAACACTCTCCTCAACTCACTGCCCAAATGCAACAGCATCACGCTAGTTCTCATTTCTCCTCTCGGACGTAACATAACACATTTTCTAAGGCAAGATAATCACTTCAAAACAAAAATAATCAGGCCAGCTTCAAGCAAGGATCCAAGACTTCCATATCAAAATCATAACATTTCACACTATACTAATAAGTCAAGGGTTTCCCAAAATTTTCCCCAACATGGCATAAAGCAATCAACGTGCATTTTACAATCACCGTGCATAGCAGAAAACAAAGTTCACTCATAATAACATCACATCAATCATACAAACTCCCAATTATCGCAAACATGTCTCTGATACCATCGAATGTAACCCCCTCGACCCAGCCTAGTGTAAGACCGAACCGAGTAAGCCACATTAGGTTTACCGAAGTAAACCAGGAAGATCAAACGTAAAACACGTCCATTTTTTTATTTTATCTTGTCTAGATGCATTATTACTTTCCTACATGTACATACTGTTAACAGGTGAGAACTCATCTCAATCCGGCATCGAATCAATATCCAATTGGACGCAAACGCAATTTAGGGCCAAGTTGCAATTTCAGCAATATACAGGGACTTTTCCCAATTTTAAGTTACCAACCTTTAATTGAATATATTTCATGCTTACATGTCAAAAGTCAGCTCAAAAAGATCATCCATACTCATCTAATTGCATCTACAAGATTTAGAGACCAAAACGAAATAAAACAAAACTTTACTTCCATGACATTAACTGAATTAACAGACAACTGTATCGATACGCGAGAAACCGTATCGATACGGTGTCTCACATAAAACTACCCCGTTTTGATAGGTCGTGTACCGTTTCGATACACCTAGCTGGAACAAGGTTCAATATAAATTTTCTTAACACCCGTACCGATACGGTATGGAGGTGTTTTGGTATGCGGGTTATATTTCCAAAAAGTAGTTTCCAGTAGCATAAGTCTATATCATTACACTAAAGTCTGGATCGAAATGCCAAGCTTGTTTTTGCCTAGTTGTACCAACACGGTCCCCCGCATATCGGTACGCCTGGGCCTGTAATGTCATTTTCAGCTGGTTTATCATACAGTCAACCATACCAAAACATTCTAACATGCTCCTAACATACATTCAACATAAATAGGGAACAAAACTCAGCCAAGTATCACAGATTTAACAACAATTCATGGCATCTTGCATCAAATGTAAAACTATAGGCATGCTTCCTAGAAAACCATTCAAGCAAAACTCCAAACTTCATACCATCACCAAAAAAGAACCATGAAGGCCATTTACAACTCAATAGCAACCAATCAAACTTGCTCAAACAGGGAATTCAACAAAACATCTCCCAAACAACAACAGAAACCCCCATTGCCCTTATTACTTATAGTCTAATCTAAAAACATACTTTGTTTACAAGTCTTTCAAGATCCCTTGCTTCTTGTTGCCCTCCAAGCTTTTAATTCTCTGCATTGATGGACAAAGAGAGAGTAAGCACACTAGGCTTAGAGAGGACTGCTCAAAAACAAAACACCATCAATGCATTTAAAACAATTTCTCAACAACACATTAAAATCTTATTTCAATCATTCTTTAGTAATCATTTTAAACATTACCATTGAAACATCATGCCTTGAAAACCATGCACTTTTCATCTTTAAAAACCAGCATATTAAACCATATGCAACATGCATCATTTCCAACAACAAATTCCATTGCTAGACCTCAATTTAAGCCTTCTCATGCATAACAACCATATGCAAAGCTTAAAGAGTAAACGTACAACATGTATCATTAACCAACAGCAAGTTCCATTGCTAAACCTCAATTTAAGCCTTCCTATGCATAACAACCATATGCAAAGCTTAAAGAGTTAACATGAATAAATCACATTATACAACATAAGCCTTCCAATGATACATCAACAATTATATTGGCTCACAAGTGATCATTAACCAAGTTTCTTTACCAAAATAGTTTATCAAATACATGGATTTAACAAGTGTTTACCCAACACTTCATACATTCTCACTGGCAACACAAGGTTCACACACGGGAGTTTTAATTTAACCCCCTGAGAGGTTTCGAAACCCCCCCTGGGTTTTAGTTTTCCAGAAACCAAATAGCGTACCGATACAGCATCTTTTGTACCGGTACAACCATGGTGGTTTTGAAACCCCCTAAGAGGTTTCGAAACCTCAGTGTATTTTCAGCCTCCAACGGCTAGTATCCATATAAGGGGCGTACCGATATCGGGCCTTCGAGTATCGATACAACTAGCATCAAAAAGGGAAATTTTGGTTGGAAAAGATCCCCAATGGTCACCAACGGCTAGGAACTCATTCCACAACATAAAAGGAAACGTTGGACACTTGAATAAAGGTTAGAGAAACTATTCAAGCATGTTGATCAAGAGAATTTGAGTTCCGAGCAAATTTCTTCATTTCTCTTGTACATATTCTAGAGAGTGATTTTCTTGTATATATTTTGTACTCTTTCTAGTGAGCTTAATATTTGTAAACACCCACCTTTGGAAGGCATTAAGTTTACCAATCAAATCCCTATCAAAAGGAGAGGTTCTAGTTTAGCCTTGAGTGGAAAACTAGAGTTGGTTCTATCTTAGCCAAGGAAAAAGATAGGGTTGTAAAGGTTGCCTCCTAAGCCTTGAAAAGGGGAAGAATTCAAGAGTGAATTGGGAAATCCTTAGTGGTGTGCTAAGGTAGTGGATGTAGGCTTTGGTTAGAAAGCCGAACCACTCTAAAATCCTTGTGTTCATTGTCTACCATTTTTATCGGTTTTAGCCAATTCAACCAAGCATCAAATACAACCTTCTTGACGGTTATCGGAGATCGATTCGAGCGTCCAACAATCCTTTCAATTGATACTAGAGCCTCATCTCCATCAAAGGACTAACATCTGGGAGTAAAGATCCTTTGCTCGAAATCCACTGTTTAAGAAAATGGCAAGATTTGAAGAAGGCCACTCTATCTCGTGTCCTCCGCTCTTCGAAGGAGAAACATACTTTCAATAGAGCAATTTAATGAAGTATTTCATCAAGTCTCTAGATCTTGAGATTTTGGATATCATCGAAGATGGATACTTGGAAGCTCCTAAGAAGAAGAAGAAGCAAAGGAGTGCAAACGACACGAAGGCAAAGCTAAATACTAAAGTAACGCACATTCTTCTTTGTGGCCTTAATGAAGAAATTTTGAAGAAGTTCTCCCCATCCAAGAGTGCTAAAGAAATTTGGGAGAAGCTTGAGAAGTTTTATGGCAAAGAAGAAAAGAAAGATGGAGTCCCATCTTGTTCTAACCTCCTCTAATCACCCAAGGTGGATGGTGTTTTGGCTCTCGATGAGCCTAAGGTATCTTCTAACTCTAGTGATTCAAATTCATATACATTTGACGAGTTACAAGATGCTTCCGATGAATTATTTTTGGGATTTGAGACCATGAATTCCAAATTTAAGAAAATTATTTCTAAAATTGAAATTGAAAATGATTTTCTTTTGAAAACAAAATTGGATTTTGAAAGCCAAAATGAAACCTTGAAAAATGATTTAGAGTTTTCAAAAACAAGCAATGAAGTTCTAGAAAAAGAAAATCTTGATTTAAAAGTTAAGCTTGAAAGCTTAACAAAAGAAAAAGAAATTATTTCAAATAATTCATCCTGTCACATAATGGCAAAATGCTCACATTGCCATTATCATGGTCATTCTTTGTATACTTGTCTTATAAAGAAAAGAAAAACTTATAGGATTAGACAAGTATGGGTTCCTAAGGGAACTAAAGACATTGTGACTAATGTAAATGGATGCAAAGCAATTTGGATACCAAAAATCAAGTAAATGTCTTTTGTAGGTATGTTTGGAGCAATGGCAAGCAAAACAAAGATATGGAAATGCTCTAGTCACACAAATGAAGAAGATGGTAACCTCTATGCTAAATCTTTACTTATTTGGTTATCTATTCTTTTAATTTAAAGTCTTGGATAATTGAATTTCTTGAACTTATAAATTTTATTTGATCTAACATTGAAATTCAATATCTTCTAAGTGTCAATTATTTTTAGAATGCATTGAGTAAGGGGGAGCCATTTTAAAGCAAAACTCTTATTTTTTGTCAAAATTATGTTTTAAACTCTCCATTTTTGTGGACTTAAAAGTTTTCAACCTTTGGTTTGAACCATTTTTGATATAACAAAAAGGGGGAGAATGTTTTGAAAAATTGAATTTTCAAATGAATAAGGGAGAGCTTATAAGATTTTCAACAATTAATCTCTTATTCAAATTTTACTTTTACTAAGGGGGAATCTCAAAAATAAATTTTCAAGTTGGTTTTATTATATCAAAAAAGGGGGAGATTGTTAGGATATTTGTTTTGATATAATAATTGAAAAATAGTTTTGGACTAAATTGAAAAGATTGCAAAAATGTTTCAAAGTCCAAACAACTTGAAAATATGTTTGAAATGGTTTCATAAGCTTTTGGCATACTTTAAAACGATTTTAAATGGCCAAAATATCAAAAATTAAAGCCTCGTACCGGTACACCTTTGGTCTGTACCGATACACGTATGCAAACTATTCAGAAACCAAATGGCGTATCGAAACAGCTAATCCATACCGGTACTAGCCTGATGGTTTCGAAACCGCCTGAGAGGTTTCAAAAACCCCTCTGGGTTTTAGTTTTCCAGAAAACCAAATAGCGTACTGATACAGCATCTTCTGTACCGGTACAGCCATGGTGGTTTCAAAACCCCCGAAGAGGTTTTGAAACCTCTGTGTGTTTTCAGCCACCAACAGCTAGTTTCCATATAAGGGGTGTACCGATACCGGGCCTTCGAGTATCGATACGACTAGCATTAGAAAGGGAAATTTTGGTTGGAAACATCCCCAACTGCTCCAAATCATCCCCAACGATCACCAACGGCTAGGAACTCATTCCGTAGCATAAAAGAAGACCTTGGACACTTGAAGAAGGTTAGAGAAACTATCCAAGCATGTTGATCAAGAGAATTTGAGTTAAACTTCATTTCTCTTGTACATATTATAGAGAATGCTTTTCTTGTATATCTTTTGTACTCTTTCTAGTGAGCTTAATCTTTGTAAACACCCACCTTTGGGAGGTATTAAGTTTACCAATCAAATCCCTTGTAAAAGAAGAGGTTCTAGTTTAGCCTTGAGTGAAAAACTAGAGTTGGTTCTATCTTAGCCAAGGAAAAAGATAGGGTTCTAAAGGTTGCCTTCTAAGCCTTGAAAAGGGGAAGAATTCAAGAGTGAATTGGGAAATCCTTAGTGGTGTGCTAAGGTAGTGGATGTAGGCTTTAGTTAGAAAGCCGAACCACTCTAAAATCCTTGTGTTCATTGTCTACCATTTTTATCGGTTTTAGCCAATTCAACCAAGCATCAAATACAACCCTCTTAACGGTTATCGGAGATCGATTCGAGCGTGCAACAATCCTTTCACATATAGCCCCTCGACTATTAGGTTACCACGATGGAGTATTCGGTACACCTTATAAAACCCCTCAACATCCAAGGCGACTTATTATAGTGCACTATCAATCCTATGGCCGGCCAACTATATCCGATAACAATTTTAAAACCACATCACTTGCCAATATAGTTAACCATTTACCATTTACCTTATTGTTTTTAACAAGCATAAAACCAAACCATATTCCAAAGCAACAACCATGCTTTAAACAACAAGTATAAACCATATACTCACAAGGATCACTTACCACGCACATCCTTTGGCATTTCATGCTTAAAAATAGTATCTCAAATACTTTAAAACATGCTTAAATAGTAGGTAGCACGACCGAGAGAGAAAAACCATATTTACTTACTTTTGAGTTTAAAGCAGTGTATCAAGCTAAGTTTAAACTCCCATAAACCACCTTTAAAACATTCCAAAGCTAGAATCCACGTTCTCACTCACCGATACGCGAAACCTCTATTTACCGATACGAAAACAAGAGTCTGAAGCCTCCAAATCTTCACCGATCACTTATGGGTCCATATCCCTTGTTTTAACCACATTACAACAGAGGATTAATGAATCTCAATGCATTCAAAACACTGCAACAACAAATCCACATGGACTTCCACAATCTTCTCACAATTACCCAACCACAACAACTGGAAACATGATCTAATCCTTTCCAAACACAACCCAGCCACAAACTAACAATAGATACCTTCAATATCATCAATTAACACTTAAAAATAGGAATTTTTTCATCCAAACACGTCCAGAAACTAAACAGCCACCACAACTTCACAAAAACACCAATCTAACAACCTAAACAAATAGAGATTCAAGAGTTTCAGGATTCCATTGTTAAAATCAGCTTAACGACATTATAATACATCCAAAATATGTTAAAAATCAATTCTCAACATTGAAAAATAGATCCAATTTGAAACTTTCACTTTTTCATCAATTTCACCCAATTAAATCAATTAATTCAATATAAAAACACAAAATCAAATTATAAACTATAAATCAAGGATCAAACACTTGGGAATATCAATAAATAACCATTCAATAGAGGAGATCATGGAACTTACCTCTATTGTGTGATTTCTCCCTTAATTAGCTTGTTTAAAGCTAGGAAAACACAAGATTTCAATAAGGTTTTGTAAATCAAAGTTAAATAATCAATTATAGATAAAAAAATCTAAGTAAAATTGATCTATCACCTCTGTTTTTTTATGAAAACTTGATTGTTTGGTAGAAAAGAAGTGGAGAGAAAAGTTGAGAGAAAAGTTACGTCAATTTTCATTAAAACCAAATAACTAACTTTAATATCTAAAATATCTTTTTATTATCCTTTAAAACACATGTTAAAATGATTTAATTGAAGGGAGAAACCACAAGCAAAAACTTGGTAAAATAGCTCCTTAAGGATTCTTAGAATTTGACCCTTTTCATTTTAGTCACCTTTAAAACCAGTTTTCAAAAATTTCATTTTGGTCACTAGCCAAAATGTCACACCTCCAAACCTTGTTTTCCAAAATTGATTTCACCAATATTAATCATATATTAAAATATGATTTTTAACCATTTTCCCATATTTTTTATCTTACCAAAAAATATACGATCTCGAATCCAACTCAAATCCATCAGACCGTCTAATAAGCCTCAAAACCGCTAGGCCCAAAACCGGGGTGTTACAGACATTGTTAGGGGAGTTCAGTGACTTTTCTAGGACATCTTTTGTAGCAGCATCATAGGAAAAATCATAATCTCAGATGATGGGAGGAAAAACACAAAATTTTGGCATTTCAACTGACTGCATCGCCTTATTGCAACAAGTGCAGAACTGTGCCATGTCTTCACATAGGCATAAAATAAGTTCTATGCCAGATCTATGGTTTGCACAGTGGTTGCTACTACTCCCATTTTACTTATTACTGCATCGAGTTTGTCTTCTATCTTCAAAACTTTATGCCATACTTCATCACTCTTTGGGACATTTTTGGTGCAACGTCCACTTTTGCCTCACCTTTGTCCTCCCTCGGTGCAGTACCCAATTTTAGTGTAGGAACATCAGAGGTACGAATCATACTTTCTATGGAAACCTTGTTAATAGCCCCTTTTGTAATATCCCAAATTTCAGATAGTGGCAAAAAATGTAAATTTTGAAAGTTTTGGGGTTAAACTATAAACTTTGGAAAAGTTTGGGGACTAAAGTGTAAATTTCCCCAGCAAGTAATTTTATTTAGAATAAGAGTAAATCATATTAAATTAGGTAGCTTGATATCGGTTTTAAGAATTAAGATGCAGAAAAAAGTACCGAATTTGGATCGAATAAAATTGTTAAGCATACCTAGGCCAGAGAAATACAAGGATGGGTGAACTTCGGGAAGGTCCCATCAAAGTGTTTCTGATCGATATTTTGGATTCAGTAAGAGTAGAGAAAATTTGTATGGATTATCGATAAAGGAATTCTAAGAGGAATTTTATTCTATGAAGTTTTTCGATAAGTATCTGGAAAATAGACTGAGTTAAGAAATTCAGTTTAAGTCATTGGAAAATGAAATTTTTATAGGATAATAGAGTTTATTTCCCAAATATGGAAACATAGAATTTTCGGAATAAATTCAATAGCTCAGAAAAAGGTAAAATCGTAGTAGAAGTATTTTATGAATATTGGGAAAATCAGATCGAACTGGAATTTCAGATACTGATCCAAAAGCCATGGAAATGTCATAAAATACTATTTTATGAATATTTTATTATAATTGGTTGGATTCCAACTAGATTTAGTTGAATTTTTACAAGAATGGCAAACAAGAAAATAAAAACTAGTTAGAGGGTAAATTGGTTATTTGGCCCCAATGGTAATTTTGAAATATTTAAAAAGTTATAAGGGCAATTTTGGAAAGAGGAAATGGGAGATTTAATCTTGGCCCTTGATTGATGATAAGATCAATCTCAATCATTGGATTAAAAGGGCATTTTAGTAATTTCATTATCTAAATGAATTTAAAATTCATTTATACAAGACATGTGGCCAAATTGGATGAAAAATAAAAGATGAAGACCATTCTTCATCTTAAAATTTCGAAATATGATGGGGAGAAAGAAAGAAAAATGGAGAAAAATTTTCCAAGTTTGATTCAATCCCCGAAACTCGATTTTCAGGTAATCTCATCAACTACAAAGTTGTTCTACTCTTCAATCTCTATCTTTTCGTGTAAATAATTCATGAAATACATGCTTGATTGATGAGAATTTTCATGAGAAATAAATTAGGGTTTATGGACTAAATTGGGGGTTTTGAGATTTTATGATTTCATGATGAAATTCAAGTTGAAACCAAGTTTGTGTGATGTTAAAATCATGTTATTGAGTTGGGATTTTAGCCCTACATATTTTAGTTTGTATAAAGATGATTAGGGTTTATGGATTCAAGCTTGATTTAGGGTTTGTGATGTTGGATAAATGATCTAGTAAGCTTGAATTTGTTATTTGGAAGCAAAACCCCAAATTAAAGGTATAGGGACCATTTGGGAAATTCTGAAAGTTAAAGGACTAATCTGAATTTTTATGATTTTGAAGTGTATTTATGTTATTATTGAAGTTGGAGATGTGAAATTGAAGTTAGAATGCAAAACCGATGTTAAATCGAGTTAGTGAGCATTTTGACAAATTGTCAAAGTTAAGTGACCAATTCGGAGATAAGGTTTTTGATAAGGATTAAATATGATTTTTTAGTTGAAATAATAGAATTCAAGTATTAATTTTGATTTGAGGACTAATTTGCAAAGTTAAGAAGTTTGAATCATTATCTTTGCATTTTTAGTGACTATTTCGGAAAGAACGAAAAATTAAAGGGAATTATTTTTGAATATTTATTTGATGAAGAAAGTGATACATTAGTGGTTTGAAGCAAGTGATGGGACTAAATTGACAAGAAGAAAAATAAGAAGAAGTTAGTATAAATTAGAAGTTTATTATGGAAAGCTACGTAGAAGACTAGTTTTGGCACTAAGTTTGAAAATTCACCATAAATTCTACAAAAATTGTTAGAAGGTGAATTTTATACTGATGTAAATATTTGTTCGTCTAGTTTCGCCTCCAACAAACGGAAACTGATTTCGAGTTCTGAGTCAAAAGATATGAATTTTTAAGTGACGAAAGGTCAAAAAATAGAGCACTAGTCTGTTCCGAATTCCAGCATTGTAATTGACTTTGAAAATTCACCATAAATCGTACAAGTTGAATTTGGGCTATTAATTTATATGGTTGAAAAGCTTACTGAATCTAGTTTCTTTCAGAACAAACACAATCGAATTCCGAGGTTTAGAATATTTTATAGAAATATTTCTTTGAAGGTAGTGCAATCTGTCAGAAAATGAGAATTGATGCATTTTGTATCTAAGGTTAATTCGTAAGCTTGAAAGGGGTTAATGGAAGTTCTAAATGGTCATTAAAGACCAAAAATGGGTTTTTGACAGTATAAGGAAGGAAAGAAAAACTTTTGGAAATTTTGTATATTCGAATGACTAGATTCGATAGCATGTTTAAAGTATTGTTAGATTTGAATCTAACGATTGTTATTCGTATTTATATGATCAATGAAGTTTGATTTGGATCAAAAGAAGGGTCGAGGTATTATGAAGGAAAGGATCGAGTAGAGCTTGGTGAGGCAAGCTAATAAATGGCCCAGGTGAGTGCATTTTTACATATTTTATATATATAATATGAGAAAGAAATATAATATGTCAACCTAGAATGATTTGAAAGAAAAAGAATTTGAATCATAAATTGATATATTTTACAATAATTTTTAAATGGTTTATAATGATCTTTACAAGATATTGATGTTAAAAGCCCTTTGTATGATTATTGAGATTCTTGGTATAATTGGCATGCCAATGAGGTGGAGTATAGTGAATAGTAATACAATGATGCTATGACCTAGTGATACAGTGATGTTGTTCAATTACAGCAGTGGTATAGTGATATAGTGATTTATTATAGCACAACATATTAGTTGATGCCGCACATGTGCATACTCAATAGTGACTCGCATACCATGCATTCTTAATTACATTACATTAGGCTATGAAATGAATAAAAAGTAACAAGTACAAGTGATCTAAAGGAAAGTGAAAAGTGAAAGTGATACGATTCAAATGACAATAAGTGATTTACTGGATATTTGATTTGACATGGCATTGCCTTATATATGTATATGAGATGTTGATTGTTACAGGTTATATGACAGAGGAACAACTTTGATAAGTCATTCTATACGATTCTAAATTCTTATATGTTATATTCAGTATTTTATTTATTATGCAATTTTTATTAAAATTAAAGTGTTTTACTTTGATTTATAAGTCTTTCCTCACTAAGTTCGTACTTAGCATGTGTTTGTTTCACACATAGATTAAGATGGAGTATTTGAAGAGGAGTCGAGCACGCTGATCAAGCTTCAATCTACAAAACATCAGTAAGATATTATAGCTTATGATAATCTCTAGTGGGCATGTAATTATTTAATTGCTAGTAGAGTATGATGCATTAAATTAGACTAAAGGATAGATAAATAATCAGTTTTGATGATGAATCGTATATGGATAAAGCAAAATAAGACATTAGCATTGTAACAAAATAAAGCTAAGGTAGAAAGGACAATTACTTTGCTAATAAGAATAATCGATAATTGCATAAAGATTTTAAAGTCAAGAAAGGGCCTAGATAGCGAACCTAGTTTTCACCCTGAATTGGACTGTTGTTTTTAATAATTGCAAAATATGTTTTAAAATAATTAATTCAGGATTGAAACTAGCTAACTGCACATAGGTTGTGTTTTCAAGAAAACTGAGAAAGGGTTAGATTTACAAACTAAAATTTGTAAATACTTGTAAAAATAAATTTATAAGACGGATTTCTTTAAATGACTCCGTAACATCTTTAATGTATATTCAATTTACGATTATACGTTAAGGGTGTTACACTTTTATTGGCAGTCATCTCTTCATTCTTTTGGGGTTCTAATCCATTTGATTTACAGAGTTGCATGATCAGAGATGGAAAAGCCAATATACCAATCTTTTTTTCAGCAAACCCCTTAATCTCCTTGTGTATGATTGCCCCACATCAATTTTCCTTTTTTTGATGATAAAATGTATCAGACACATTCTATCAAGGGACATAGTCATGCTTTGAGTGGAGGGCACCAACCTAGAGTTGATTAACTGACACCATATCTTGCCAGGTAAAGTAATGAACTTTATTAGCATGGTATAGTTCCAGCATTGGTCTCTGACCATAATGCACCTACTACACATAAATCTTCAACTAAAATATCAAGTTTCTCATCAGTTATCTCCCCCACAAATACTGCATGTTCATCCACATTCATTGTAATATTAAATAAATTGTTAATAGCAGAAGCACTCCAAGGAATGGAGTGTTCCATAAAGAAAACAAGTTTCAGAGAGGGCTCATACAAATTTGCATAAAATTCTCTTACCATGTCAGTGTTGTAGCTGCCACGATTCTGAAGTGCGATGGTGTTATGGATAGATTGCTCAGTTTTTTCATCTGCTGAGAGATAGATTTCATGCTTAGGGTGGATGCTTCTCTTTTGGATATGTTCTATGAAGCATTCTTTTGTAATTCCACTTTGGAAAACCTTGTAATCTGGAATTTCTTCTAGAGAATGGGTTCTTCAGATTGAGGGTTTGACTCAGAGCTCAAAATATCTTGAAGAGGGGTTTCCTTTGCAATTTTTCGGGCTACTTTTGTCTTTGCCATAGATGATTATAAGAAAGAAGATGAAAATGAAAGAACTTGCAAAACAAATGTGAACTTTGTGGCTTGAATACTCAAAGAAAGCAGTCAATTATGTGAGCCTTCAATGAAAAATAAGTTGCTTAATAAAGTGAAAAAGAAGAGGGAAAATGAAAAGGCATGATTATTACCGTCTGATGCAATGAGATTGAATGGTTTGATCTTGGCGCAAAATCATGCTTGTTCATCATGTTTCCCGTACATGTGATGAAAGGTTGTGATTATTGGGGATAAATTAGTGCAATAGAATTCCTCAAATTGCCCCCGAAACTTTGTATGCATACCTTGTGAGTCCTTCTACCATATAAGTTTGTTAGAGAAAAAACACAACGATGAGATTTTTATCATGCAAAAAAGAAATAAAGAAGATTAAAAGAAAAACAACAAAAATAAAATCCAAACCTAAGAATGCATTTAAAGAGATTTAAAAAAATCGACCAATTTAATGGTCTCAATATTTCCAGGATTAAAGTCACCACAATAGAGTTTGATTCTTTGGCCATTGACTTTGAATGGAGTTCCTCCTTTTGAGTCTTTGATTGTGACTGAACCGTGTGCAAATGCTTCCACAACTTCAACAGGTCAGACCATCGTGTTCTCAATTTTCCTTGGTGCAGTTTCAATCTAGAGTTGAATAGCAAAACCAACTGTCCAGCTTTAAATTGTCGGTGCAAAATAATCTTATCATGCCAATGCTTGCTCTTGTCCTTGTAAATAGAGGTATTTTCATAAGCGTTGTGTCGAATTTCCTCTAATTTAGCAATGTCTAACAAGCGCTTATTTCCTGCTACCTCATAATCAAGGTTGACTTGCTTAAGTTCCCACAAGGCTTTTTGCTCAAGTTCAGCTGGCAAATGATAATATTTTCCAAACACCAATTGATATGGTGACATTCCCAACGGAGTCTTGTAAACTGTATAGATGCCTACAATGCATCATCTAGACGAGAGGACTAATCTTTTCTAGTTGTGTTCACCACTTTTTCTAGAGTATTTTTATAACTCTATTAGACACCTCTGGTTGTCCATTGGACTAAGGATGATACGTTGTAGCCACTCTATAATTTACTTTGTAGAATTTCAACATAGTAACCACCTGGCTGTAGTGAAAATGTTTACCCTGATCGCTTATAAGTGCTTTTGGTGTTCCAAAGCGAGTGAGTATGTTTTTTTGTGAAAGAACTTTAAGACTATCTTTTCATCATCTTTAGGCACTGCTACAACTTCTATCTATTTGGACACATAATAAATTGCAACCAAAATATATAGATTTCTGAAGCAATTAGGAAAAGAACCCATAAAGTCCAGTCCCCAAACATTAAATAGCTCGATTTCCATTATTGCCTACTGTGGCATCTCATTTTTTCTAGATATCGATCTAGTGCGTTAACATCTTTTGTAGCATTGAGCGAACTCATGAACATCTTTGAACAAAGTCGGCCAATAAAATTTGGATGTATGACTTTTGTAGCCATTCTTATTCCACCAAAATGCCCTCCATAAGGAGCTTTATGACAATGTTGTAGAATAGATTTCATCTTTTCCTCAGGACACATCGTTGAATTATATTGTCATTACAAACCTTGAACAAGTAAGGTTCATTCCAATGCTACTTAGTAGCATCTAAGAAATCTAACCTTTTTGTGCCCAGTTATACCAACAAGATTCTTTCCACAAACCAAGTAATTCACTATATCAGCATACCATGTTGTTGCACTCAGAACGAAAAACTTTTCATAACGGAATGCATCGACAATTTGCATCTTATTGTCATCTTCGCTTCCAGCTTCTAACCTTAAAAGGTGATTAGCAACTTGATTTTTTGACCCCTTGCGGCCTTTAATTTCAATATCAAACTCTTACAGCAATAAAATCCAGCGGATTAGTCTAGGTTTTGCATCTTTTTTGCAAAAAGTATCTCAAAGCAGAATGATTAGTGAAAACTGTAATTTTTGCACCCACAAGATAAGAACGAAACTTATCAAAAGCAAAAATTCCTGCTAATAACTCTTTCTCAGTAGTATAATTGATTCGAGCTTTAGTTAGTCTTACTAGCGTAGTAGATTGAATGAAATACCTTATCCTTGCATTAGTCGAAAACTGCACCCACAAAAAAATCACTGGTGATCTTTGCATTTTAATTTTATTGAATGCAGCTAGACATGCATCATCAAAAATGAATTTTCTACCTTGCTCCAACAATAGGCATAAAGGTTTGGTGATCTTTGAGAAGTCTCAAATCAATCTCCTATAGAACCAAGCATGCCCTAGAAAACGACAGATACCTTTCACATTTGTCGGTGGTGGTATTTTTTCAATTACATCCACTTTGCCTCTATCAACCTCAACTTTAGCTTTCAAAATTTTATGGCCCAGTACAATCCCTTTAGTGACCATGAAGTGACATTTTTCCAAGTTTAGAACATATTGGTGTCTTCACATCGCCGTAATACTTTCACTAGATTCTCAACGCAATGGTCAAAATTATTCCCGTATACCAAAAAATCATCCATAAAGATTTCAAGAGAATTATCAATCATATATGAAAATATTGCATCATGCACTTTTGAAATGTGGCCGGTGCATTGCAAAGACTGAAATGCATACGACGAAAGGCAAATATCCCAAAAGGGCATGTAAAAGTAGTCTTCTCCTGGTCCTTAGGCGCAATAGCAATTTGATTGTAGCCAAAATATCCATCTAAAAAGCAATAATATTCCTTGCCCACAAGTTGATCTAGCATCTGATCAATGAAAGAAAGAGGAAAATGATCCTTCCTTGCGGCAGCATTAAGACAACTGTAGTCCATACAAACACGCCAACCCGTAGGGATACGAGATGGAATCAGCTCATTGGCATCATTACAAACTATAGTGATACTACTTTTCTTAGGAACACAATGTACTGGAATGCACTATCAAAAATTGCATAGATAATACCTGCATCCAACCATTTAAGAATTTCCTTCTTGACCACTTCTTTCATCTTTTCATTCAATCTTCTTTGCGGCTCAAGGGAATGTTTGTTCTCATCATCCAGCTTAATCTTGTGTGTATAATAAGACATACTAATGCCCTTGATATCAGCAATTATCCAAGCAATAGCACACTTGTACCGCTTTAAAATATCTATCAACTTAGCTTCTTGTATTGCGTCTAGAGTTACAGAGACAATGACTAGGAGTGTTTCTGCATCTCCAAGGAATACATATTTGAGATTAGCTGGAAATGGATTGAGTTCTAGAGTAGGAGTTTCTTCAATAGATGGTTTAAAATTAGGAATTGACCTGTGAGCAAGATCCAAAGTTTTGACTTGCCATTTATGATTAACTACAGTAGTGAGGACTTCGACAATGTGGTCACAATTTGGAATATCTTCTTCTACCGTCGTCAATGTTGTATCTTCAACAATGAGAATACCATGATGATGCAGGTTTTCTTGAATAATATGTTCAAGAATGTCGATATGATGACATTCTTTAGATTTTCTTCCCATATCAACGTTGAACATCCTAAAAGTGACTTGGTCATTTTCAACCCTCATTGTAAGTTCCCTTTTTGATACATCAATGACTACCTTTCTATTAGCCAAGAATGGGTGACCAAGAATGATAGGTACATCTTTGTCGGCCTCGTTATCATGAATAATGAAATAAGTTGGTAAAATAAAATTGTCCACACTAACAATCACATCTTTGGTTTGACTGTTCAGATGAGTCAAATATCTATCAGCCAATTGTAATGTGACTGCAGTGGGCTTCTTTTCTCCTATTCCTAACTTTTGAAAAGTAGATAGCAGAATCAATTTTATACTAGCCCCAAAATCACAAAGAGCTTTACTAAAGTAATGATTACCAATTGAGCAAGGTATGATGAAGCTGCCTAGATCCTTCATCTTTCTTGGTAGAGGGGTAGTTATTAACACATTGCACTCCTTAGTGAGCGCAATGGTTTCCATTGCATTGATCTTCTTCTTCTTGGGCATGATATCCTTCAGGAACTTTACATATCTCAGAATCTGTGTAAGAGCATCAATCAAAGGAATTTGAATTGTAAGTTATTGTAAAGTATCATGAAAGAATTGAAATTTAGTGTCTGACTCAGTATTCTTAAACCATTAAGGAAAAGGTGAAGATGGTTTAACTGACTACTACGCCGATATGGGACATTATGGCAACAACTGCAGTTGTACAACAGATAGAACCAGAGTAATTACAGGAGGTATATTCTTGTCTTGCCAGTGTTGTCTCCATACTCTACTATATGATCAAGTACAAAGATTTATCCTCGTTCATGGGTAGACACGGGGACTGGTTGCATTGAGTCAGTAGTCTGTTTGCACTGTGGAGACTAACAGCCTTGCAATGCTCTTTACCATTGTGCACAAGACTCTCGGTGTTGCTAGTAATGTGCCTAACTATTTAGATTTCATGTCAGTAGATGTTGACCGTAATAAGTGCTCCGCAATTGTGCAAGTGTACACGTCGCAAGTTATAGTGTAAAAGATATCGTCTCCACAGGGATTGGTGCCACTTCAAGAATCAAATCTCTTGCACTATAAAAAGTAAAAGAAACACAAGTAGAAGATTGTAAGAGTTTAACTAACAACTAAACTAGAAAGCAAATAAGTAAAAGAAGATGTAATTAAATGAGAGAGAATAGGCCAGGTTAGCGTGAGTTGAGGTGGGATAGCCGATTGGATCATCTTGGTAAAAGAGTGCAAGGGCAACTCAGTTGCCGTGGCAACTTACACAGCTGGGTTGCCTTGGCAACTAATCGATGGTTGCCTGGGCGACTAGCTGGGCAGCAACTTCAAGGTTCAGCGGAGCATTCTTCAATGGTTTCTTCTTATCCCTAAGTCGAAACTCTAGTTATTTGTGCATGCCTTGATAATACATCCCTGCGTGAATCAAGGGTGAACAACAACCAATCTTTCGCTCCTCTTAGTCATTGAAATCCTTAACTTATTCCTAAGCCGGATTAATCTTCACCATCAATAGATTGAATAAAGACCATACTCATTTGTTTCTTAAATCTAACTCTCCCGATATTAGATAAATAGATGAAGTTACGATATCCTCTCCCAATTCACTCGCAAACAAGAAGAAAAACCAAGAATGAGTAAACCTTGAATTGAAAGTGCAAACTCTTATTACCTAAACAAAATCCAATTGTTTCTCACAACCACAAAACACGATAACCTTAGCCAAGTAGATTTAGTTCATGGCTAGGTTCCAAAGAAACACAAGACAAAGAATTCCTAGCATAAACCTAATTGAACAAGAAAGAAAAATATGAAGAATGGTTGAAGCCTTGTCGAAATCTCTTCAAAGCCTTATCGAAATCTCCCTTGCTCTTTGTCAAAAATTATCTCCTCTCTCCCTTTGGAGTTGACGGCTTGGTCCTCAATTTATAGGGCTAGGTCAAAGTCTTTTTTTAGGAGGAAGTTAAGTTAGAATTAAATATCTTTAAAGAATATAATTCTTTATTATATTTAAATTCCTTCTATAACTTCTCCTATCTTCTTGGGATTTAATTTATCTTTAACCTCTTCATGGAAATCAAACTCCTTTGGGATTTAGCTTTGCTCCACATCATCTTGGGCTTATCTAGTCGTCAATTTCGACTACCATATCATCCTATCCCTTGTCGAAAATTGCCCTGGCAACTAGCTCGACATCTCCTTCATGCATTGCCCTGGGAACTGGTTTCAGCCTTGCTTTGACAAGTGATTCTGCACACACACACAAAACACACCAAAGCAGTATCTTTTTCCACAAAATTAAGCAAAATATGAAATCAAGCTTGTCCACCAAGGAAACGATGCAAACATGCATGAATAACTAATAATGCAACTAATATGGGCCTAAGTCTAGCAATAATAAGAATAAAAAGGGTAATAAAAATAGTACTTTTGAACACTTAACACCCCCCAAACTTGAACTATTGCTTGACCTCAAGTAATGCAAACTAATAATTACCCGCCAAGACTTTTAATTTTTCGGAAAACTTAGAAGTTACTCGGAAACAAACTATAATGCTTGTGAGTGTGTGCGGAGTTGTGTGCGAGCTGATTTTTTGGATTCTATGCAAACAAGAGGTTTTCAAATTACTTCATTGTGTTCTTTTAACATGTTTTAACTAGAGCCGGTCTCGGGCACCTCCAGTGTTTTGTTTTTAGTTTTCTTAAGTTAATTAATTTTTTACTAGAGCTGATTTTGGGACACCTCTAGCGATCAATTTTTAGCACATACTAGAGCCAATTTCGGGCACCTCTAGCGATCAATTTTTTTACCACATACCAGAGCCAATTTCGGGCACCTCTAGCATTCATCCAATTTTTATTCTAATCCCTCAATTTTTTTAACTATCAACCTAAGTTCGCTAGAATTCCTTAAATCAATCAAGCCACACAGTGTTTCATCAAGTTTAGCATCATAGTACGATTCTAAGTGTTTCCATGTTTATCCTAGAATAAAAAGTTCTATCAATTACGTACAATGGCAAAGTCATCATTGGATATTCATCAAATCTAGGCAATTCTTGTTCCAACTAAAGGCATGGCAAACAATTTATGTATCCTAAATGCAATACTTAAGATGAATGCAACTAAACATGGTAACTAACTAATAACAATCCCCCCAAACTCGAGTGAGGCATTGTCCTCAATGCATGCAACAAAAAAATAAAAATAAAGAAAAGTAAAATGCAAACGATGACTTACTCTCAGAGTTCATCGTCATGGATGATGAGTTTCCTTTTGGTCGGTGATGGAATCAATCCTTGTACGGGATTGTCCTCATCATCCTCTTCATCAATGTCATTGGCTTTTCGCTTGGGCTTGGAGGATTCGATTGGTGCGGTCTTTTTTGGTGCAATGGAGGACTCGTCCGAATCTGAAAAATTAGACAATGATTCAGTATGAGTTGATTCAGGCATAGGTGCTTTACATTTGGCTTTTGCAGTGGTTGCCGGAGCATCTTTAGCTTTGGTTGCCGTGACATCTTCAGTGTTGGTTGTCGTGGCAACTGCTTGGGCAGGCGCGGTGTAGGTTGCTGCGGCATCATCTGTTGCGGTTGCCATGGCAAAGATTTCAGCAGGAAAGATGGGGAATGACACGCGGCTGTCCGGGTACTTTTCCAGGACAACTTGGTGATGGCATTGTTGTGATCCTTCATTTACCATATGAACATTAGTTGCCCGTCTTCAATTTGCCTAAGGCGGTTCACCAACGGTTGTAATAGTGCTTTAAGTTGTCCTGGGGCTGCTGTCCGAGTTGTCCAGGTATCAGTTGCTTGGGCATTAGGAGTTGTCACGGCAATTGAAGGCATTGGGGATTTTACCGGTGCCTCTCCCATTAGCTTTTGGATTTGTTCTTGATTCTAACCGGACTTTGGTAGGGCCTTTTCATCAGTGGACTCACTTGGGACGTGCATCTCCTTGCAAAGATTGGAAATTAAGCAAGGGAAGAAAAGAGAACCTTTGTCTTTTGTACTACATACAAAAATCTCATCACAAATAATTTTTCCAATGTTAATGATGCGATTATGCAAGATAGAATGTATGAACAAAAGACGAGGTGTATCAATGGTGGTATTGTGTGTGGTGGGCATTAAAAAAGTTTTAACAAACTTATTCCATAATTTTGCCTCGGGTTTAAGCCGGAGGCAATTTACCGCGCCCTTGTGTTTACCATCGTTCCAATGAGTTCCCGGTAGAGTGAGTTCTTGAAGCACCTTGTCAAGTTGCTTGGGCGTGAGTTGATCAACAAAGGCTTGATGCTCGTCCTTCTCGATGTAGTGCCCGTAAAAGATGCTGATGTTTTCGGGGCTTATGAGTATAGCCTTGTTACGAACAAAAACATAAGGATTATCTGGGTTAGGTGAGTGAGCATATAATTCTCTTACCCATGAGATGTTACCCGGTTCTGATTGATGGCAAAAGATTTGCCACTTTTGATGTGCAATCCTTTCGAAGATGAATGGTTCAAGGCCGAAATCTTGATGAGAGTTGGTGTATTCAAAGCCTTGTTCATCGCAAATCTTCCGGCTTTCAAACTTGGAGTGAAATCTTTCTTGAACCACCAGTGTAGCAAACTTCTTGTATCTTGGTTCTTTGGAGGAACTTGGATGAACCAAAAATTCAATTTTGGATGCCATGGATGATCTTGGTTGTGAGTTTGGTAAAAAAAAAAGAAAAGAAAGCAAAGGAAACTAAAGAGTTGCAAGATGAAAAGTAGAAATAGGTTTCTTGGATGTTAAGGGTGATGGGTTAAATAGAAGAGATAGGTAGTAAATATGGTGGGTGGGATTAATTTTGGAATAAAGAAGAAAGGGGTTTCGATTTAGGGGAAGGGTGACGGCTAGAGGTTTATTTAGGGTAAATTGGAGGCTTAATATAAGCCTTAGATTCAGCCCATTAATTTCCTTGTTGAAGAAGTTTCATTCTTGAATCAAAATTCCTCTTTTATCTTGAACTATTTTTCCTACAATTCAAAAACAAATAAAATAAGGATTAAAATTAAGGATAAACTAATAAAAGAAAATAAATAAAGACGTGCAAAGAAATTCTTAAACTTAAAAAGATAAATATGAAAGAAAGATGTAGTTTTAATCTTAAAGAAAATAAATAAATCTATCCTAAAAATAAAAATAATTGAAAATAATAAATAAAAATAAAGAATTAAATAGTTCAAAAAGAAAAAAGAAAATATAGAAAGGAGAACATGCTCATGCATCTCCTCAGGTGACTGCTTCCTTGTTACGTTCTACGTGGGCACCGTTGTAGTGCTTCAATCTTTGTCCATTAACTTTGAATTCATGTTCGTCAGTGATGGACTTGATTATAACAACAGCATGGGAGAATGGTTTGACAACTTCGTATGGTCCCGACCATCTTGATTTTAGTTTTCCCGGGAAAAGTTTTAGCCGAGAATTGAATAAGAGAACTAGTTGCCCTGACATGAATTGTCGCGACAATAGTCTCTTGTCATGCCATTGCTTTGTTTTCTCCTTGTAGATTTGTGCATTGTTATAGGCTAGTGCATGAAATTCTTCTATCTCGTTGAGGTCCAACAAACGATTTTGTCTGGCACTTTCCCAATCCGTATTCACGGTCTTGATTGCCCAATATTCCTTGTGTTCGATTTCCACCGGTAGATGGCATGTTTTTCCATAGACAAGTCAGAAGGGGGACATACCTAAGGGTGTTTTGAATGCAGTGCAATATGCCCAAAGTGCGTCATCTAGTCTTACTAACCAATCCTTTCTAGAGGGATTTACAACTTTCTCGAGTATACCCTTCAATTCTCGATTGGAAATTTCTACCTGCCCATTGGTTTGTGGGTGATATGTCGTAGCAATCTTGTGTGACACGCCGAAGCGTTGCAACATCTTGGCAATAAGCCTATTGTCAAAATGCTTGCCTTTATCACTGATAATTGCTCTTGGCATCCCAAACTGTGTAAATATGTTTTTCTGCAAGAATCCTTGCACGATCTTGGAATCGTTGTTGGGAACTACAGCTGCCTCAACCCATTTAGACACGAAGTCGACAGAAAGTAGAATGTAGAGGTTGCCGAATGAAGATGGGAAAGGTCCCATAAAATCAATCCCCCATATATCGAACAATTCCACCTTGATGATATTTTGGAGCGGCATCTCATGTCGTCTAGAGATATTGCCTGTCCTCTGGCGATGATCATATTGCTTGTAGAATTCTTAGGCATCTTTCTACAGTGTTGGCCAATACAAACCGGATTGCAAAACTTTGGTTGCGGTACGTGTTCCTCCAAAATGTCCTCCATAGGGTGAAGAATGGCATTGCCGGAGTACATTTTGCTGCTCCTCTTCAGGGACACATCGCCATATAACCTGATCTGCACATTGTTTAAACAAAAGAGGCTCGTCCCAAAAGTAATGCTTAGCATCATGGCGGAACCGCTTCTTCCCTTGGTGAGTAAGGCCATAAGGTAAAATACCACAAATAAGGAAAATAACTAAATTCGCGTACTAAGGTATTACCGAGGCATGTGTTACCGCTTCTTCCATGGTTGCCGAGGCGTGCGTATCAGTGGTTGCCACAGCATGCGTATCAATGGTTGCTGAGGCGTGCGTATTAGTGGTTGTCGCGGCATGCGTATCAGTGGTTGCTGAGGCATGCGTATCAGTGGTTGCAGCAACGTGCGTATCAGTGGTTGTCAAGGCGTACGCGTCTGGAGTTACAGAGGCGTGCACGTCAAGAGTTGCTGAAGCGTCGATGGTTGCTGAGGCATGCACATCCATGGTTACCAAGGCAACTAACAGTTGCTCATCTGGGAATGCATCGTATATCTCTAAATCTGCGTCCTCCTCCCTATTGCGTTCTAAGCTTGATACGTGATCGGCCACTTGATTTTCTGTTCCTTGTCCTTAATTTCAATGTCAAACTCTTGTAAAAGCAATATCCAACGAATCAAACGAGGTTTGGCATCCTTTTTAACAAATAGATACTTAATTGTCGAATGGTCCGTATGAACAATTACTTTGTACCAATCAAATAGGATCGAGACTTGTCAAATGCGAAAACTACGGCTAGTAACTCTTTCTCCGTTGTTGTGTAATTCACTTGAGCACTATTAAGAGTTTTACTAGCGTAGTATATCACATGAAATGTCTTACCTGTGCATTGGCCTAATACTGCTCATACTGCGAAATCACTTGCATCACACATGAGCTCAAAAGGTAGCGTCCAATCTGGTGGAATGACAATGGGTGTCGAGGCAAGCTTTTCCTTTAGGGTTTCGAATGCTTGGGGTGCAATAATCATTAAAATTGAAGACTTTATCTTGTTCAAGAAAATTGCACAAGGGTTTAGTAATTTTAGAAAAATTATGAATGAACCTCCTGTAAAATCCTGCATGTCCAAGAAAGCTTCGGATTCCTTTAACCGAACTTGGTGGGGGTAATCTCTCGATCACGTCCATCTTGGCTTTGTCTACTTCAATTCCCTTGGATGAAATCTTGTGGCCGAGCACTATTCCTTCATCTACCATAAAATGGCACTTCTCCCAATTAAGGACTAAATCGGTTTCTTCACATCTTGCCAACACCTTCTCTAAATTGCCAAGGCAACTGTCGAAGTCATTACCAAAAATGGAAAAATCATCCATGAAGATCTCAAGGAAGTCTTCGACCATGTCTGAAAAGAGTGCCATCATGAATCTTTGGAAGGTTGCCGGGGCATTACACAATTTAAACGGCATCATTCAGAAAACATAAGTACCATATAGGCATGTGAAGGTTGTCTTTTCTTGATCTTCTAGTGCTATGGCAATTTGATTGTAACCTGAGTAACCATCAAGAAAACAATAAAAGGGTTTACCTGCAAGACGGTCAACCATTTGATCGATAAAGGGTAATGGGAAGTGATCTTTCCTAGTGGCTTTGTTTAGGTTTCGATAATCCATACAAACCCTCCAACCGGTCATAGTCCTGGTTGGAATGAGTTCATTGTTTTCATTACTTACCACCGTTATACCTCCTTTTTCGGTATACATTGTACCGAACTTACCCATGTACTATCAGAGATAGGGTATATAATGCCAGCGTCAAGCCACTTGATGATTTCTTTCATTACAACCCCTTTCATGGCATGATTCAGTCTCCTCTAGGCCTCAATCGAAGGTTTGTGATCATCTTCCAACAAAATCTTGTGCATGCACACTGTCGGGCTAATTCACTTCAAGTCGGCAATTGTTTACCCTATTGCCTTCTTGTGTAGCATCAACATTTTGATCAGCTACTTTTCCTGCTCAGGCTGTAACTTAGAGGAAATAATTACAGCAATGTTTTATCAGTTCCCAAGTAAGCATATTTTAGTTGCTCTGGCAATTGTTTCAACTCAAGAATCGGTGGTTGTTCAATAGAGGGCTTTTCAAGCTTACCTTGCTTACTTGAGCAATCCAGTGGTTCAAAGTATGTATATCGGTTCTTCATACTCCTCAGGTTCCTCTTGATTGGCAATGTAGTTGCCGAGGCAACTAAATTCCTCGTCGAAGTTAAACTCTGCTGTGGCATGAAGAAGTTGGCATTCTTTCAGATCATCGGCATGCCTTAGTGTTTGGAACACATTTAGTTTAACTTGCTGGTCATTCACCCTCATTATGAGTTCTCCCTTTTCAACATCGATCAAGGTTCTCCCTGTTGCTAGGAAGGGTGTCCCGAGAATGATAGGCGCATGTTCATCTGCTTCACAATCCAAAACAATAAAGTCAACGGGAAAAATAAATTTATCAACTTTTACCAGTATGTCTTCGATTTTTCCTTCTGGATGCACAAAGGATCTGTCGGCTAGCTGTAGCATAACTGTTGTAGGTCTTCCCATCCCAATTTCTAGTTTCTGGAAAACCGATTTAGGCATCAAGTTTATGCTTGCTCCAAGGTCACATAATGCTTTCCCGACATAGTGGTTTCTGATGGAACAAGGTATTGTGAAACTTCTAGGATCCTTCAACTTGGGTGGCATGCGATTGTGCAATATGGCCATGCATCCCTCTGTTGCAGCAACTGTTCAAACTTTCATAGCCTTGTTCTCTTGGACAAAATGTCTTTAAGAAACTTGGAATAGTTCAGCATTTGTTCAATTGCTTCAACCAATGGCAAGTTGATGTGGACTTGCTTGAGGATATCAAGAAACTTCTTGAATTGATATTCTTGCTTTTGTCGCTTCAACCATTGTGGAATGGTTGTGGAAGTCAGATATCTTCGATCCTTTTATTGGTCTAGAACCTGATTGACGGCATTACCGAGGCAACTAGAGTTGCCGAGGCATTATTAACTAGGGTTGTCGTGGTGTGCCTATCATTGGTTGCAGAGGCATCCTTATCGTCGGTTGCCGAGGCATGCTTATCACTGGTTGCCGCGACAATTCTTGGTTCAGCATCCTAGGCTTTGCCGCTGAGTTCGTCTTGATCTTTTTGTGGAGTTTTGTTTGATGAGCGAGCTTGAACCTCTTTAAGTTGTTGGCCACTTCTAATGGTGATCGCCTTACATTGCTCATGGCCAGTTCCTCTTGCGACTTCAGTATCGCTAGGTAAGCCTCCTTGCGGTCTAGTATTCAGGTTTTGAGCAAATTTCTGACTTGATTTTCTAATGATTTGATTGTCGCCTATTGGTTTTGCAATCTCATATCGGTCATGTTAATAATAGAATCAGTTCTTTTTATGAAGTTACTATTCTCATCCATATAAGATTCAGTTTTCAACATAAAAGCATTGAGAAAATTTTCCAAAGAACTAGATGTTGTCGGTTGTTGCTGCGGCAACTATTATCGTGGCATATTCTGGTGGAATCCCGGTGCTTGTGCATTCTGATTGTTGTGGTTTAGAGCATTATTGGGATTACTCCATGAAAAATTCGGGTGCTTCTTCCAAGCTGGATTGTATGTATTGTACATCACATTGTTGTTCCGGTTGTAATTCCCCACATAAAAGCTGGATTTCGAATTTTGCATACATTCAGAAGAATCATGGTTACCACCACATAACTCACAAAAGGAATCCATTACCTTGACCTCCTGTGTGTTGTTTGGTTTCTGCATGTTCTGGACCATCTCAGTTAGAGTGGCCAATTGTGCCGAAATTGAGTATGATGATCCCAGTTCATGTATTGTGGATTGGCATCTAACTCCTCCTCTTCTAGCAGATGGGAATTGATAATCATTCTTGGCAAGCCTGTTTAGAATTTGCATTGCTTCCTCCAGTGACTTATCTAGGAGTATGCCGTTTGCCGAGGCATCTAGCATCATCCTTGTTGGTGTATTCACAGTGTTGTAAAACATTGTTACTTGTGTCCACACTGGGAATCCGTGTAGGGGGCATTTGTGTAGAAGTTCTCTATTTCACTCCCAAGCCTCGTTCATGGATTCATCATCTGCCTTCTGAAAAGAAGTAATTTTGTTACGAAGCTTATCAGTCAAATTTGTAGGATTAAATCGAGCAAGGAAATCACAGAAAAGATCGGTCCAAGATCCTATTGATCCGTCAAGAATACTATCCAACCATGCTTTCGCCCTATCCCTCAGTGAATAGGGGAATAATCTTAGTCGTAGAACATCAGGGGTGACTCCTTGTATTTTGAATGAATTGCAAATCTCGAGGAAAGATTTAAGATGTTGTCGTGCATCTTCAGTTGCTGAGTCGCCAAATTGACCAATTGTGTTGATCATATTAAGCATCACCGATTTCAACTCAAAGTGGTCGGCTTCAATTTCAGGTGTGACAACCCTTGGATTAAGTCCTTCAAGATCTTCTTCAAGATAGTCTCGAATAGTTCTATTTCGTGCAAGAATCACTCATCCTCCTGCTGGAACATCTTGATTCATATTGCCATCTTGATTAGCCATTGCTACTCTTAACCTTCGTCTAAGTCTTTGCAAGGTTAGTTCAATTTCTGGATCAAAGGGATATTCTGGTGTAATCGGTCTCACCCTGGTCATATACCAATGCAAAACCAAAGTTTGTTAGCCCTTTGAATCTTAAACAAGAAAAATAAAAAGTGCAAGAAAATAAAAACAAAGTTGTGATTGCCAATCCCTGGAAATGGCGCCAAAAACTTGTTGCGCGTAATAAGTGCTCCGCAATTATGCAAGTGTACATGTCGCAAGTTATAGTATAAAAGATATCGTCTCCATAGGGATTGGTGCCACTTCAAAAATCTAATATTTTGCACTATAAAAAAGTAAAAGAAACACATGTAGAAGATTGTAGGAGTTTAACTAACAACTAAACTAGAAAACAAATAAGTAAAAGAAGATGTAATTAAATGAGAGAGAATAGGCCAAGTTATTGTGAGTTGAGGTGTGATAGCCGATTGGATCGTCTTGGTAAAAGAGTGCAAGGGCAACTCAGTTTTCGTGGTAACTTGCACAGCGGGGTTGCCTTGGCAACTAATCGATGGTTGTCTGGGCGACTAGCTGGGCAACTACTTGGGTGGCTGGGCAGCAACTACTTGGGTGGCTGGGCAGCAACTACTTGGGTGGCTGGGCAGCAACTACTTGGGTGGCTGGGCAGTAACTTCAAGGTTCGGCGGAGCGTTCTTCAATGGTTTCTTCTTATCCCTAAGTCAAAACTCTAGCTATTTGTGCATGCCTTGATAATACATCCCTGCGTGAATCAAGGGTGAACAACAACCAATCTTGCGTTCCTCTTAGCCATTGAAATCCTTAACTTATTCCTAAGCTAGATTAATCTTCACCATCAATAGACTGAATAAAGACCATACTCATTCGTTTCTTGAATCTAACTCTCCTGATATTAGATAAATAGATGAAGTTACGAGATCCTCTCCCAATTCACTCACAAACAAGAAGAAAAACCAAGAATGAGTAAACCTTGAATTGAAAGTGCAAACTCTTATTACCTAAACAAAATCCAATTGTTTCTCACAACCACAAAACACAATAACCTTAGCCAAGTAGATTTAGTTCATGGCTAGGTTCCAAAGAAACACAAGACAAGGAATTCCTAGCATAAACCTAATTGAACAAGAAAGAAAAAGATGAAGAATGGCTAAAGCCTCGAAATCTCCCTTGCACTTTGTCGAAAATTCTCTCCTCTCTCCCGTTGGAGTTGACGACTTGGTCCTCAACTTATAGGGCTAGGTCAAAGTCTTTTTGTTAGGAGGAAGTTAAATTGGAATTAAATATCTTTAAAGAATATAATTCTTTATTATATTTAAATTCCTTCTAGAACTTCTCCTATCTTCTTGGGATTTAATTTCTCTTTAACCTCTTCATGGAAATCAAACTCCTTTGGGATTTAACTTTGCTCCACGTCATCTTGGGCTTATCTAGTCATCAATTTTGACTACCATATCATCTTATCCCTTGTCGAAAATTGCCCTGGCAACTAGCTCGGCATCTCCTTCATTCATTGCCCTGGCAACTGGTTCCAACCTTGCTTTGACAAGTGATTCTGCACACACACACAAAACACACCAAAGCAATATCTTTTTCCACAAAATTAAGCAAAATATGAAATAAAGCAAAATATGAAATCAGGCTTGTCCACCAAGGAAACGATGCAAACATGCATGAATGACTAATAATGCAACTAATATGGGCCTAAGTCTAGCAATAATAAGAATAAAAAGGGTAATAAAAATAGTACTTTTGAACACTTAACAGTAGCTAATTGTCCCAACTGAGCCTTCAAAGTGCATATTGGTGAAGAATGACCTTGCACTATAGCTTCAGTGCGAGACAAATGATCATGCATCATCTCTTCAAGAAGAGCAAATAGGTCTGAGATACTAGATGGAGCATAATAACTCATTGGAGACTAAGCTTGCGATGATGCACCATATTGTGATTGTTGAGATTGTGAAGCAATGTGTTGTGGTTGCATCCGATTTTGTTATAGCTACTCTAGAGTCCGTGGCATGAACTGTTGCTACGAGTAACCAAAATTTCCTTGCCTCACAATAGAATTTCCTTGAAAGGAATTATTCCAGAGCGAAATACTCCTTGTTGTTGTGCAAGATTAGAGTTACTCTAAGACTGTCTATTAGTTGTGTTGTAGGATGTACCCATGTTGTTGCCTCATATGTTGCTGACATAACTAGCATTTTCTGCATGTTTTGGGCAATCCTCAAAACTATGGTTCCCCCCACAAATCTCATAGGAAAACACATGGGTGGTTTTTTGTTGAGCTAGTTGGATAGGATTAATTTCACTTTTCCCCTCAATATTCTTTATTTTGTTCTTCAAAATAGAGATCTAAGCCTTTCGAGAAGATAGATCATCAAGCTCAAACACTACCGGTGCAGCTTTGCATGATGCATCTCTAGAGATAGGATATTGCGAACCGTTCAGAGCAAATTGCTCCAATACACCAACAATAGCATTATAGGTGCAATCAAGTAATGGACCATTAGACGACCCATCGACAAGATGTCTTGTGGTTGCATTCTACCCATTATAGAAACTTTCAATCTGAGTTTCCTGTTGAATGCCATGGTTTGGACATCTTCACAACAAAGATTTATATCTCTCCCATGTAGTGTGAAGAGTCTCATCATCTAACTAGTAGTAGGTTGTAATGTTATTTCTCAAGCGTGAGTTAATTGTCGGCGGATTAAAGCGCAAAAACAAATTACGTTGCAAGATCATTCCACGATATAATAGAGCCGACAAGTAATCCTCTAAACTATGTGTGAGCTTTACCCTGCAATAAATAGGGAAACAATTACATTCGTAAGGCATCATCAGGAACACCCTGCTGGTTAAATGAAGCACAAATTAAAAGAAAAGATTAAAGATGCTCTCGAGTGTCTTCATGTGGTAACCCTGCATACTGCCCATTAGAGTTGAGCATTTAGAACATAACCAGCTTCAACTTAAAGTTCCCAACCTGAATAGGAGGTCTAATAATTCCCAGTTGCAAATCATCCAACTAGGGAATAACAACCTCACAGATTGTTCTGTTCTAGGTTGGTGGGTGCATTGGTGGGTTTTCTTGGGCATGAGGAATTCCCTCATTGTTGACTGATTGTCTAGCCATTCCACTATTTTCACGAATCCTTCTTCAAAAAGTTCTCTCAACTGCTAGATCTTGTATAAAGAGTGGTGTAGTGGCACTTCTAGTCATCCAACACCTAAAAAGGTAAAGCAAAGAAAAGGAAAAACAAAAATAAAGATATTAGAAACATCTACAAACTTAAATAAAGAAAACATAATTGTAACCAGAAACATAGGACATAATAGCGCCATACCTGGAAACGGTGCCAAAACTCGATCGATGTGAAAACGTCACACTATTTAGTGCAAGCTACACTATCGATGCAAGAATAGAAACAAGGAAATCTTGTTTGAATATCGCTCTCAAGAAGATGGTGTATTACACTTATACTTATGTGACTACAATACAATATTGTGATTGTGGTAGCTATGGGTGCAATGGGGGTTGCAATAGCAGTAACAAAAGGAAAGTAAATGATTCAATGTGGTAGCAAAAACAAAGTGTAATCAAGGTTAGAAAAATATAAGAAATAAGTCTAACTCTCCTTGGTTCAGCTCGGCAAAAAGATCAAATGCACTCGAGGGTAAAGGATGGTTCAATCAGTGATGATGTAGCCAAATTGCGTATTAGCTTCTACTTAACCTTCAGCAATTGACTCAGGGATATCGACCAACTTCAACTTTCATCGTAAGTCAATACTAAATCCCCTTGAACGAGTGGATCAACTTTCATTTTATCCAGGCAACTTTTGTTTCAAGAACTCGTTAATTTGTCTCGTCACTGCATTCGTCGATGTCAGTGGCTAGTTTTAACACTATCATGCAAAACATCAATCAAATCCAATTATTAAAGCCTAAGAAAAAACTAACACAGAAATATATTAAACTAAGAAAATAGTTTAAACAAGTTCAAAAAGCTCTAGAAAATTAAACCATCATCAACAAGAGCACAAATACAAGTAAATATCCAAAATAGCATTAAAATAGAGAGAAGTTTAAGATGATAACAAGATAGTTGAATCCTCACTTCCTTCGATAGATCTACCTTAATGCACCTCGGATCTCCAAAAAAAAAAAAGCTTAAGCCACCTTGGGAGGAGGATAAAAGCTCGGAGGTTGAAGATGGTGTGAAAAAATAATAATAGTGTGTGTCTTTATCTCCTCCAAAATAGTCCTTTTATAGGCCACCTAAGGGAGGAAACCTGTCTTGCAGGTTATTTGCATGCCCAGCGTTGTACAAAATTTGTTGTAACACACTAGACAACTAGCATATATGTTCTTATCCTTTAGCAGACTGGATAAATGGTAGTTGAAGTTTAAATTTGGCTGCAATGGCAAAAACTTCCTCTTTAGGGACATTAGTAATGCAGCAACAACAAGGCAAAAATAGGCAGAAATATACAAAACACGAGCCACTAGAACTAAGTTAGAAATAATGCATAAATAGACAAGAAAATACAAAAATGGATGCAATAAGCATCAATTTGGGGATAATTAGACCTATAAATTAAGGGAAAATACATGCTCTTTATCAACAATTATGTCTGTTTCAATTTATGTCTTCGTACATTTCAACTTAATTAATTAACATGTTAATTAAATGAGTTCTAAGTATCCAAAAGGGCTAAAAATTGACATGTAGGTATAATATGATATGAATTTCAATTGTGCATTCTAATTCTAAGGACTTAAATTTTTAGCATTTATAGTTTAGTTAGTATTTATAGTTTAGTCCCTAAGCTTTGTAAATTTGGTAATTTGCCCCTAAAGGCTAAATTCGAATCTAAGATTTTAAGGAGTGTATTGCTTGATTTTATTAACATCGTTTATTTTAGAATTGCATATTGAAATGATTGATTTTAATGATTATATGTTTTGATTTGATTTTCGGTGACATCCCTAACTCGATTATCTTCTAGACCAAGTAGGGGTGTTACGTTTGTTGGTATCAGAGCTAGAGTTTAGTCGATTCTAGAACCAAACCGAGGCTCGTTGCATATTTGCATTTTGTATATGCTTCCTAAGAGTTAATTTCGTATGATAAATGTGACCTGTGATTGACACGATCGTCTTTTCTTTGTTATAGCTGATAAGATGCCTGAAGTTGATTTAAGTCATGATAATGATGAGCATCACATGGGCTCCTATACTAACGAAGGGGAGAGAATTAGAGAAAACCCTCTAAATCTTCAGGTTGATTAGAACGATCATTCGAATCCTCCTCAGCTTCACCTATACAACATGAGTGATTCTTGAGTATAACTGAGATGTTTAATCAGTTCATGGCTTCGATAAAACAAAACCACATGTTCAGCCACCTATGGCTACATCTTCATCCTCCCAAGCTCCTATTGAGAAGCTTGCTCAACTTCAAGCTTACACCTTTACTGGTCTTGATGATGATAATCCAGAAATTGTCGAGTGTTGGCTCGATAACACCATTAAGATTCTCACCAAACAACTTCAGTCTTCCAATTAACACAAGCTGGAATGTTCCTTATCTTTGATCTCCAATGAAGCTCAGAATTGGTGGGAGACTACTATACTAACGACCCCTAAAGAATCCATAACTTGGGAATTCTTTCTAAAAGATTTCCAAAAGAAGTATATCAGTGAACATTATTTTGCTGAAAAGATGAGGCATTTCCTGTATCTAAAGCAAAAGAATCAGCCTGTAGATAAATATGTTTGTGATTTCTGTAAGTATTATTGGTATGGTTCATAATACATTAAGACATATAAAGACAAGTGTCGTATGCTTATTGACGAGTTGAATGATGGAATGTGTGTTAGCTATAGTGCCCTAAGGCCTATTGTATGGACATGATATTTTGATTGCTGAATTTATTATTATTATAATAAATTTGCATGCTTTTGTATCCTTGAATATTATTAATTATTCTAAATATCCCTAATCATTTATTATTGTGGGAAAATGATAATATAAGATTGGTATGAAGTTTGATTGATATTCAGAAGATGAATATATGAATGAGGTTCAAATCAAATTCATATATGTATTTGTTGAGAACAAATATTAGGATCGACTCGTCCTAAGATTAATATATGGAAAGTTATATATTAATCTTCAAACAGTTGCGACATTGGATCCTTAGACCTGAAATTGCTATGGTTCTCAACATGATGACTATTATGTTTTGACATAGTCAAACATCGGTTTTAATCGGGCGATTATAAAGGTTATGCTTGAACATAATAAGGAATCATGCAGTGAGATGTGAGTGATTAAGATGGAATTTATCCCTCTTAACATAAGAGAGATATCTTTGGGCCCCCCGATGATTGAGACTGAGAAATGCATGGTCGTTGATAAGTGTTCAAAAGTACTATTTTTATTACCCTTTTTACTCATATTATTGTTAGACTTAGGCTCATATTAGTTGCATAATTAGTCATTCATGCATTAATTCATGTTTCTTTCCACCATTGAGCTTGATTACATAACTTGGTGATTTTTGTGGAAAAAGATGCTGCTTTGGTGTGCTTTTTTGTGTGTGCAGAATCACTTGCCAAAGCAAGGTTGGAACCAATTGCCAGTGCAATGCATGAAGGAGATGCCGAGCTAGTTGCCATGGCAATGCATGAAGGAGATGTCGAGCTAGTTGCCAAGGCAATTTTCGATAAGGGATAAGGTGATATGGTAGTCGAAATTGATGACTAGATAAGCCTAAGATGACGTGTAGCAAAGTTAAATCCCAAAGGAGTTTGATTTCCATGAAGAGGTTAAAGAGAAATTAAATCCTAAGAGGATAAGAGAAGTTCTAGAAGGAATTTAAATATAATAAAGAATTGTATTCTTTTAAAGTATTTAATTCCAACTTAAATTTCTCCTCAAGAAGGATTTTGACCTAGCCATCTCCTATTTAAAGGACCAAGCCGTCAAAGAGAGTTGAGCAAGAAGGGAGAATTTTGACAAGATAGAGAGGCAAAGAGGGAGAGTCCGATTGAGAGAGGAGAGCAAGGGGCTGATCAATTTCTTCTTCTTCTTCTTCTTTGCTTCCATTAGATTCATGGTTTGGGGATTATTCTTTGTATATCTTTTGAACCCAACCATGAACTAACTTGATTGGTAGGGGTTATTGTGTTTTGTGGTTGTGAGAAACAATTGGATTTTGTTTAGGTAATAAGAGTTTGCACTTTTAATTCAAGGTTTACTCATTCTTGGTTCTTATTCTTGTTTGCGAGTGAATTGGGAGAGGATCTCATAACTTTATCTATTTATCTAATATCGGGAGAGTTATATTCAAGAAACGAATGAGTATGGTCTTTATTCAATCTATTGATGGTGAAGATTAATCTGGCTTAGGAATAAGTTAAGGATTTCAACGGCTAAGAGGAGCGCAAGATTGGTTGTTGTTCACCCTTGATTCATGCAGGGATGTATTATCAAGGCATGTACAAATAGCTAGAGTTTCGACTTAGGGATAAGAAGAAACCATTGAAGAACGCTCCGCCGAACCTTGAAGCTCTTGTCCAGCCGTCCAAACATTTGCCTAGCCAGTTGCCCAGGCAACTGTCGGTTAGTTGCCAAGGCAACCCCGCTGCGCAAGTTGTCACAACAACTGAGTTGCCCTTGCAGTCTTTTATCAAGACGATCCAATCGGCTATTACACCTCAAGTCACGATAAGCTGGCCCATTCCCTCTATTTTGATTTCATCTATTCTTTTAGTTTATTGCTCTTATTTTACTCATTAGTTATAATTCCTACAATCACCTACTTGTGTTTTTCTTTTCCAATGCAGTAACTTAAGCAAAGTGGCCCAAACCAATCCCTGTGGAGACTATACTCGTATCACTTTATTACTTGCGACGTGTATACTTGCACAATTGCGTAGCACTTATTGCGCGCAACAAGTTTTTGGCACCGTTGCCGGGGATTGGCAATTGGTGTTAGTTGTTTTTGTTATTGCATTTTTTTCTCTTAGTTTTACTAACTTTTCTTTTTGTTTGTTTTATAAAAAAAATTAGGTGTGCTACAAGTTGAGGGACATCAACATGGAAATAAAAGCTTATCTATTCAAGAGTTGATGTTGGAAGATATGAATCAATCCAATCAAGATTTTCTTGCACCCTTTGATGATTACCTAAACCAACTGAGAAAAGCCCAAAGAGCCTATACCGTGGAAAAATCTTGTGCTATGTGTGGAGAACATCATGTGTTTGAAAATTGCCCTCACATTTTCGGTGCATATGACTATATGGAGGACCATAGAGGGAACCAGCAACAAAATTCTTCATGGTATGGTCAAAAGCTCAAATTATTTTTTACCATAACAATTTTACCACAGTAACAGATATGCCATGGCAATGTAGTCCTTTTTAAGATCATTCCAATTTCTTGGAGGAAACGTTGCTAGCTTCCTTGGCTAGACTTGACAGATCAATTGAAGAGATTCGAGAGCTATCAAAGTCCATGGATACGAGGATAGCTGAGTGGGATGCAACCTTAGGGGATTTAGAAGATCAATTGAGGAGATCCACATATGTTATGGATAACATGCACCAACAATCCATTCCGGGGGATACTGATGTCCCAAGGCAAGAAGATAAGGAGCAATGCAAAGAAAGCTCTTTGATGTGTGGGGAACAACTAGAACCTCCAAGTCAAGAGGATGCCAATGAGAGAGACTGCCCAACACATGATGAGCCTGAGCAACAAATTACCTAAGCAATGATTGAGGAGCCTGAACAAAGCAATGCCGCGACAACACTCAATAAAGCTGAGAACAACAGTACTACAGCAAATTCTGAGGAGCCTGATGCCCAGAAGTTTACAACATTGATGTTAAAGCATGAATTCGTAGATTTCTCTCATCTACAGTTGCCACGACAATTGTACGACCACATACAAGATCAACGAGATGATAATACTTTGCCAATGGAATATGAGCAGGTAATGGTTGAACCTTTCGAATTCTTTAAAAACTTACCTCGTCCATTGTAGGTATATCTTGAGGAACCGATGTCGGTAGATTTGAAGCCATCAAAATCTCTACTAATGGAGATGTTTGAGAGGCCAAAAGAAAAAGGTGTTTGGATTCGTAATGCTTTTCAGAAAATTGATTCTTCCCTTGACTTACAATAAATTTTGGCAACTGATTGCCACGACAATTGGCTAGAGCAACAATTGCCATGACAACGAAGGCTACATCCAACCATGATGGAGCCCGACAAGAATGAGGTAATTAAATGGTTAGATGTTGATATAATTTTTCCTAATAATATATCCATGCCTTCAGGAATAGTAGAAAGATGAAATATGTGCATGGACTACAAGAGAACACGAAACAAAGACACCTCCACCATGGTAACGCAAAAGGGAGTAGTGGCAAGCACATTGGCCAAACTCTTTTTTGGCAATATTGTCACCCGATGGAGGGTGCGGATGGACTATAAGAAGTATCGGAAATGACTCTCCTCAAGTATTCTCAGATATGCAGTAACATTAGAAGATGCATGATGGCACTCTTTTCAGACATGGTCAAAGACTTCCTTGAGATCTTCATGGATGATTTTTCCATTTTTGGTAATGACTTCGACAGTTGCCTCGACAATTTAGAGAAGGTGTTGGCAAGATGTGAAGAAACCGATTTAGTCCTTAATTGGGAGAAATGCCATTTTATGGTAGATGAAGAAATGGTGCTCGGCCACAAGATTTCATCCAAGGGAATTGAAGTAGACAAAGCCAAGGTGGACGTGATCGAGAGATATCGCCCACCAAGTTCGGTTAAAGGAATATGAAGCTTTCTTGGACATGCATGTTTTTACAGGAGGTTCATTAATAATTTTTCTAAAATTACTAAACCCTTGTGCAATTTGCTTGAACAAGATAAAGTCTTCAATTTCGATGATTCTTGCACCCAAGCATTCAAAACCCTAAGGGAAAAGCTTGCATCGGCACCTATTGTCGTTCCACTAGATTGGATGCTACCTTTTGAGCTCAGGTGTGATGCAAGTGATTTCGCAGTAGGAGCAGTCCTAGGCCAACGAACAGGTAAGACCTTTCATGTGATATACTACGCTAGTAAAACTCTCAATAGTGCTCAAGTGAATTACACAACAACGGAGAAAGAGTTACTAGCCGTAGTTTTCGCATTTGACATGTTCTGATCCTATTTGATTGGTACAAAGGTAATTGTCCATACGGACCATTCGGCAATTAAGTATCTATTTGCTAAAAAGGATACCAAACCTCCTTTGATTCGTTGGATATTGCTTTTACAAGAGTTTGATATTAAAATTAAGGACAGGAAAGGAACAGAAAATCAAGTGGTCGATCACTTATCACGCTTAAAACACAATAGGGAGGCGGACACGGATGTAGAGATATGCGATGCATTCCCGAATGAGCAACTGTTAGTTACCTCGGCAATCATGGATGTGCACGCCTCGGCAACCATAGATGCGCATGCATCGGCAACCCTCGATGCCTCGGCAACTCTAGACGTGCATGCCTCGGCAACCCTTGATGTGCACTCCTCGACAACCCTCGACGCCTCGGCAACCCTCAACGCCATAGCAAATCTTAACGCGCACACCTCGGCAACTCCAAACTCGTACGCCTCGGCAACCACTGATACGCACGCTATGGCAACCATGGATGTGCATGCCTCGGTAACCCCAGACGCATCGGCAACCCTCGAAGCGCATGCCTCGACAACTCTAGGCGCGCACGCCTTGGCAACCATGGAAGCAATTGCCACGGCAACACATGCCTTGGCAATACCCTGGTACGCAGATTTAGTTAATTTCCTTGTTTGTGGTATTTTACCTTATGGCCTTACTCACCAAGGGAAGAAGCGGTTCTGCCATGATGCTAAGCATTACTTTTGGGATGAGCCTCTTTTGTTTAAACAATGTGCAGATCAGGTTATACACTGATGTGTCCTTGAAGAAGAGCAGCAGAATGTACTCCGGCAATGCCATTCTTCACCCTATGGAGGAACTCGTACCGCGGCCAAAGTTTTGGAATCCGGTTTGTATTGGCCGACATTGTACAAAGATGCCCAAGAATTTTACAAGCAATGTGATCATTGCCAAAGGATGGGCAATATCTCTAGATGACATGAGATGCTGCTCCAAAACATCATCGAGGTGGAATTATTCGATGTATGGGGGATCGATTTTATGGGACCTTTCCGATCTTCATTCGGCAACCTCTACATTCTACTTGTCGTTGACTACGTGTCTAAATGGGTTGAGGTAGCTGCAGTTCCCAATGATGATTCCAAGATCGTTCAACGATTCTTGCAGAAAAACATATTTACACGGTTTGGGATGCCGAGAGCAATTATTAGTGATAAAGGCAAGCACTTCGACAACAAACTCATCACCAAGATGTTACAACGCTTTTGTGTATCGCACAATATTGCCATGGCATATCACCTACAAACCAATGGGCAAGCAGAAATTTCCAACAGGGAATTGAAGGGTATAGTCGAGAAAGTTGTAAATCCCTCTAGGAAGGATTGGTCAGTAAGACTAGATGACGCACTTTGGGCATATCACACTACATTCAAAACACCCTTAGGTATGTCCCCCTTCCAACTTGTCTATGGCAAAACATGCCATATACCGGTGGAAATCGAACACAAGGCATATGGGGCAATCAAAACTGTGAATATGGATTGGGAAAGTGTCGGACAAAAGCGTTTGTTGGACCTCAACGAGATAGAAGAATTCCGTGCACTCGCCTATAACAATGCACAAATCTACAAGGAGAAAACAAAGTAATGGCATGACAAGAAACTATTGCCGCGGCAATTCATGCCAGGGCAACTAGTTCTCTTATTCAATTCGTGGCTAAAACTTTTTCTAGGGAAAACTGAAATCAAGATGGTCGGGACCATTCGAAGTTGTCAAACCATTCTCTTATGGTGCCGTGATAATCAAGTCCATCACTAACGAACATGAATTGAAAGTCAACGGACAAAGATTGAAGCACTACAACGTTGCCCATATAGAACATAACAAAGAAGTGGTCACCTTAGGAGATGCATGAGCATGCTCTGCTTTCAATATTTTCTTTTTCTTTTTCTTTTCATTTTTATTTTTAGGAGATAGTTTATTTTATTTTTCTTCATTACCTTTAGTTTCCAGGTTTTCTTTGTTTTCTTTTCTTTTCCACAATAAGACTCACAACCACCATGATAAGGAAATTCACTGCCGACTACTTGCCACGGCAACCGCAACAAAGGATGCCCCAGCAACTACCTCAGCAATTGCACGGCAACAGAAACTGGCAATGCCCAGGCAACAACAATGGCTTCGACAACTACTGATGCCCAGGCAAGTGAACCTGCATCAGCAAACATGGATTAGATTAAAGCAATGCTATTCACGCGGTACCAGCCACAAGCATTCAACCACCGACCGGAAAATGAATCAAGCAAACAGCACGAAGAAAACTTATCACTCGAGGTGACGACTTCTTTAACTAACTCATTTCATTTAGTTTCTTTTAAATTTTGTTTCACTTTTACATGCATTGAGGACAATGCTTCTCTCGAGTTTGGGGGGTATTGGTTTCTAGTTAGTTTCATGTTTAGTTGCATTCATCTTTAGCAATCACATATAGGTTGCATATGTTACTTGCCATGCCTTTAATTGGATTTAATTGCTTAAAGACTTGTTGAATATCCAATGATGAATTTTTGCCACTGCACTTAATTGAAAGAACCATTAATTTTAGGATTGCATGAAAAGAACTTAGAATTTTACTATGACACTAATTTTTTTTACACGGTTGTGGCTTGTTGATTGAAAGAAACTTAGTGAACTTAGGTTGCTTAAAATTTGGGTAAATTTAAAATTGAAAATTAAAAGTTAATTTCTTGCTAGAGGTGCCCAAAACTGTCTCTAGTAGTAAATGCACATTCTTGCTAGAGGTGCCCGAAACTGACTCTAGTAGTTAATGCACATTAAAGAATCGCTAGAGGTGCCCAAAATTGGCTCTAGTTGACTAAAAAAAAATGAGAAATTGCTTATTTTGCTAGAGGTGCTCGAAATTGTCTCTAGTGAATATAAAAATAAATGCCCTGGTAATTAAATTGATAAAAAGCCTATTGTTCACATAGAATCTTGAAAATCAACTTGTACACAACTACGCACACACATTGTCATGAGCATTATAGTTTGATTTCGGGTAATTTTTGTGCTATCCGAAAAATTAAAAGGTGATCATACTTTGTGCCACGGTTCTGAGGTTTGAATTCAAGTTTGAAGCATGTCTTTGATGATTAAAGTCTTGGCAGGTAATTGTTAGTCTGCATTGCTTGAGGGCAAGCAATAGTTCGAGTTTGGAGGTGTGATAAGTGTTCAAAAGTATTGTTTTTATTACCCTTTTTACTCATATTATTGTTAGACTTAGGCTCATACTAGTTGCATAATTAGTCATTCATGCATTAATTCATGTTTCTTTTCACGATTGAGCTTGATTACATAACTTGGTGATTTTTGTGGAAAAAGATGCTGCTTTGGTGTGTTTTTGTGTGTGTGTAGAATACTTGCCAAAGCAAGGCTGGAACCAATTGCCAGGGCAATGCATGAAGGAGATGCCGAGCTAGTTGGCAGGGCAATGTATGAATGAGTATGGTCTTTATTCAATCTATTAATGGTGAAGATTAATCTGGCTTAGGAATAAGTTAAGGATTTCAACGACTAAGAGGAACGCAAGATTGGTTGTTGTTCACCCTTGATTCACGTAGGGATGTATTATCAAGGCATGTACAAATAGCTTCGCCGAACCTTGAAGCTGCTGCCCAGCCGCCCAAACAGTTGCCTAGCCAGTTGCCCAGGCGACCGTTGATTAGTTGCCAAGGCAACCCCGCTGCGCAAGTTGCCACGGCAATTGAGTTGTCCTTGCAATCTTTTATTAAGACGATCCAATCGGCTATCACACCTCAACTCACGATAACTGGCCTATTCCCTCTATTTTGAGTTCATCTATTCTTTTAGTTTATTGCTCTTAGTTTACTCATTAGTTACAATTCTTACAATCACCTACTTGTGTTTTTCTTTTCTAACGCAATAACTTAAGTAAAGTGGCCCAAACCAATCCCTGTGGAGACGATACTCGATACTCGTATCACTTTATTACTTGCGATGTGTATACTTGCACAATTGCGTAACACTTATTACGCACAATAGTCGTGCTCAAATGAGTTGATAGAGATCAATGTCATTTGATTAGTCAGTTCATTTGGGCATCGAGAAACTAAAGATAGAACGATATAAGGTTAACATTTTCCATGCCTTATATTCTATCAAGATATCGTGAGATACAAGGATTATGACATAAACTGAATTAAAGTTGTCTCAGATTATGAGCTTTTCATTTAACTTGGGTATATATAATGTCTTACGAGAGGCCACTTATGACTTGTAGAATAAAATGTGATTTTATCTACTACCAACGTTAAATGAACCTATAGGGTCCCACACTAAGAATGGATAAGAATGGTTGGGGTTATTACTTTCAGCAATAAATTTAAGATAATGTGATTATTTTAAATTATATTATTAGAGATTATTTATTCGAATTTAAAATGTTAAATTTGTAATAGAATATTTTATTTATTTTATTATTTTTCAAAAATAATATAAATAAATAATTTTATCAAATAATCTCATCATCTAGATTTGATTGAATTTAAATTCCTTATCAGATAAGGAATCGATTTTAGAATATATTATTTATTTATTTTAAATAAATAATATTATTAAATAAATCACTTTATCTATCGTTGGTTGAATTTGAATTCTTTATAAGATAAAAGAATTCATTTTAAATTATAATTTATTTAAAAAAAAGTTTTAATTAATTTATAATAGTGAACTCAACCTAACCCTATTCAATTCATATATATATCTATGTATGCCAAGGGTTTTGTAGGGGGATCTAGGGATTTCGAAATAGCCACCAAAACTACAAAAACTAGATTTTCGGAATCTTGATTGGAACTAGCATTCTGATAGCCGTTCGTCGTCCATTTGCGTGTGGATACTTGTAGAGGGCGGTCGTCTTTCAGAAAGGAAGTGCCTCAACACAACCGAATTTCTGAATCAGAAATCAAGGTAATTTTTTTATTTCCTCTTGTGTACATTAATATGATTGCATGAGATCCTAGAAATTCTTCATAGGATATTTTTTCACTCCATTTATATGCCAGATTAGATCAGTTTATTTCCTATGAAACCCAATAGTGGCATCAAGAGAAATCTTGCATATTCATATTAATTGTATGATCATTATAGTATGCATTATTACATGTATGTTATTAGGGTTTGCACGAACGATATAATTAGTCAGGCTGTGTGAGGTGTTTGAAAGGTTAAATCTGTTTCTTTAAAGGATTTGTTAAATATTGCTAATAATCCTAATACTGTTTTGCGATTAAAGAGTTTAATTGCTAGATTAGATCATAACAGTATATATTTACCAATTATGACTGGCGGTGATTTGTGTATATGCCTCTTGTGTAATTTGATTACATTGTTTAATGCGATTAAACGTAATTCCGGCTTGTTCACGAATTTGTTGATAAGATCATTAAATTTGAATTTTTTTGGGGGGGAATCGTAAGATTTCTCTATAGAAAAAAGTTTGCGTAGGGTTTAACTCTGCGAAACACCTTATAAGATTAAAAGATTTAAGTAACACGTCTTAGTAACGATGTACGCTTTGTCAAATATTCATAAGATGCTTGGTTCTTGATTGTTTTGCTTGATGTATGACATGGTGCGTAGTATGACCTTTTATTTTTTTACAAAGGTTGTAAAGTTTTTAAATACAGCCTGCGTGTCGTTTTATTCATTGTAATACAGCCTGCGTGTCATTTTATTTATTGTAATACGACCTGCGTGCCATTTGAATTTTTGTAATCAAGACATAATTCTTTCCACCATGGTGATGGAGAAGCTAAATGATGATCTAAGGCAATGAAGTTGTTTGTCGTTTAGGTTTATTTATTTTTATTTCAAGATAGGGCCATACTATGTCACGTTTATTTATATGTGATGCTATGTGAATACATGCCATGTATGTGATGCCTTAGTAATTAAAATCAACAAAGACCCCTCACATAAAATTTAAAGTTTAACATGCCATCCAACTTTAAACACTGGTCACGACTTTTATCACCTTAATATAGGTTCTACCAAAGTAGGAGTACATTAGGTTACATTAGTAAGATAACATGAATAATAATGTTGCTTATATGTTTAAATTGGTTTAGCTTAATTAGGTTATCAAAACATTTTTGGACCTAATGGCATGAGAGGGATTTATGCATGGCGAGACATAAGATGTCAAAATCTCATAAATTTCTAAGAATTGCATAAGATGCAATTAGTAAGAATTACTTACCTAAATAACTTATTTTTAAGTGTCATGCTAATGCTAATGCTGACTTAAAGATAGAGTGAAATATGGATCTTAGCCCACTATATTAATTAGTTTTGAGGGTTGCTAATTTAGTGGAAATCTTAAATCAAAATATCTTATCAAACTTTACATTATATTGCAGATGACCACCAATAATTCTACTTTATCACTGCGATCGGTCCTTGAGAAGGGAAAACTTACCGGGTCTAACTTCCTTGACTAGTATCGAAATTTGAGAATTGTTCTCAAACAATAAAAGAATATTTATGTCCTATATGAACCTTACCCTAAGAAACCAGAGAAAGATGCCTCTAAAGTTGATACAAAGGCTTATGAGAAGCATAAAAATGATTCTCTTGATGTTGCATGCCTGATGCTAGCTACCATGAGTTCTAAACATCAGAAGGATCTAGAAAACATGGAAGCTTATGATATGATTCATGAGCTTAAGGAAATGTTCCAACAACAAGCAAGGCAAGAAAGGTATGACACTACCAAGGCATTACATTCTTGCAAAATGGTTGAAGGTGCCTCTGTTAGCACCCGTGTGCTACAAATGAAAGGTCATATTGAGCACCTTGAGAGACTTTGATTTTCATTGAGCCAAGAGTTGGTAACTGACTTGATCCTGAACTTATTACCTGAAAGTTATAGTTAATTCGTTAAGAACTATAACATGAATGAGATGGATAAATCAATTTCTGAGCTACATACGATGCTTAAAACTGCTGAGAAGAATATTAAATCCAAGCCTAGCCATGTTTTTATGGTTCAAAAGGGAAAGAATTTCAAGAAAAATGGAAAGGGAAAAAGAGCGGGAGGAAAGTCCAATGCTAAACCAAAACCCAAAGCTAATTCCAAAGTTTAGCCCCCTAAAGTGGGTGTTTGTTTCTTTTGCAATGGTCATTGGATGAGAAATTACAAGTTTTATCTAGAAGATCTAAAGAAAAAGAAGAGCACTGGTGAGACCAACTGTAACCCCCTCGACCTGGCCTAGTCACTAGACCGAACTGAGCGAACTACATTAAGTTTATCAAAGTAAACCGTGAAGATAAAACTCAAAACACGACCATTATTTTTTTCTTTTATCTTATCTAGAGGCATAATTATTAACCTACATGTACATACTGGTAATAGGTGTAAACTCAACTCAATCGGGCATCGAATTGAAGTTTAATTGAATACTATTACAAATCAGGGACAAAAATGTAATTTCCAAAAGTTTAAGGGTCCAATTAACAAATTAAGTTTACCAATCTACAATTAAGTTCATTTCATGCAAGCTCGTGAAATTTCGTCACAATTAGATCACCACAACACCCTCAATTTATCATTCAAACATTTAGGGACCAAATTGTAAATCTGTAAAACTATAAGGACTTACTAAAAATTTGATTTAACAATCCTCATTTGTCAGGTTTCAAGCATACATGTCAAATTTCAGCTTAAAACAACCATCCAAACTCATTCAGTTGCACACACAACAACTAGGGACCAAACTACAAGATGTCAAAGCTTAAATAGAACATATAACTAAAATAATGACCCTTGGTGTCGGTACACGGGTTTTCAGATCGATACGGGGACAAATTATATAGAAGGTTACAAAACCACCCCTACAAGTTTTGAAACTAGGCCTCCAGAGCCTGAAACTTGTATCGGTACGAGTCCCCGCGTACCGCACCCCATAGCCAAAATTGGCCTACTGGTTTCAAAACCAGGGGCCAGGTTTCGAAACCCCTGGGCCTGGAATGAGAATTTTGATTGGTTTTTCATCCACTTATGGTTTCCAAAACACTTAAACATGCTACAAACATACATCCAACATATTCAAGGATCAAACCACATCAAGGTATCACAAATTCAACATCGATTCACGGCATCTTGCATCAAATGTAAATCTATAGGCATGCTTCCTAGAAAACCATTCAAGCAAAGCATGAAACTTCAAACCATCACCAAAAACACTCTATAATGGTCATTTACAACTCAAGAGCAACTAAACAAACTTGCTAAAACAGGGAGTTCAAGAGAACACCTCCAAAACCAACAACGGAAATCCGATTGCCCTTATTACTTATAGTATAGTCCAAAAAACATACTTTGGTTACCAAGTCTTTCAAGATCCCTTGCTTCCAGATGCCTTCCAAGACTTTAATCCTCTGCATTGATGGACAAAGAGAGCATAAGCACACTAGGCTTAGTGAGGAATGCTCAAAAACAAAACACCATCAATGCATTTAAAACCATTTCTCAAAAACACATTGAAATCTCATTTCAATCATTCTTTAAACATCACTTAAACATTATCATGTATTTAAAACCATGCACTTAACATCTTTAAAACCAACATATTAAACCATATGCAACATGTATCATTAGCCAACAGCAAGTCCCATTGCTAACCTCAATTTAAGCCTTCTCATGCATAACAACCATATGCAAAGCTTAAAGAGTAACCATGTATAAATCACACTATACAACATAAACCTTTCAATGATACATTAACAATTATATTGGCTCACAAGTGATAATTAACCAAGTTCCATTTCCAAAAGAGTTCATCAGATACAAGGATTCAACAGGTGTTCACCCAACACTTCATACATTCTCACCAGCAACACAAGGTTTACACACAGTAGTTTTCAGTACACATAAACCCCTCCACCTTTGTGAAACACGTGGTGGAGTATTCGGTACACCACATAAACCCCTCAACACCACTCATCGGTAGATGTATAACCCACTAACGGGAGTTTACGGTACCATATAACCCCTCGACTGCTAGGGTACTTGGATGGAGTATTCGGTACACTGTATAAAACCCCTCAACATCCAAGGCGACTTATTATAGTGCACTATTAATCTTATGGTTGGCCAATTATATCCGATAATAATTTTAAAACCACATCACTTGCCAATATGATTAACCATTTACCTCACTATTTTCAACAAGCATTAACTAAACCAATTTTCCAAAGCAACAACCATGCTTTAAAGCACAAGTATAAACCATATACTTACAAGGATCACTTACCATGTGCATCCTTCAGCATTTCATGCTTAAAAACAGTATTTCACATACTTTAAAACATGTTTTAACAGTAGGTATTATATAAATCAAAACAAGTGCATTAAACCATATCATACTAGCACGACCGAGAGAGAAAACCACTTTATACTTACTTTTGAGTTTAAACCAGCGTATCAAGCTAAGTTTAAACTCCCATAAACCACATTTAAAACATTCCAAAGCTGAAACCCACGTTCTCACTCACCGATACGCGAAACCTTGATTCACCGACGTGAAATCAAGTGTCCGAAGCCTCTAAAGCTTCACCGATCACATCTAGATCAACCTCCCCTGTTTTAACCACAATACAACATAGAATTAGTGCATCTCAATGCATTCAAAACACTACAACATCAATCCTTCACGGATTCTCAAATTCCTTTCACAATTACCCAACCACAACAACCGAAAACATCATCTAATCCTTTCCAAACACAACCCGGCCATAATCTAACAATTAAACTCCTTCAATATCACCAATCAACACCTAAAAACAGGATCAAAACATCCAAACACTTCCAGCAACTATACAACCACCACAACTCCACAAAAACACAATTTTAACAACCTAAACAATTAGAGATTCAAGAGTTTCGGGATTCCATTGTTAAAATCAACTTAACAACATTATAAAACATCCAACATATGTTTAATATCAATCCTCAACACTAGAAAACAGTTCCAATTCAGATCTCTCACTATTTCATCAATTAAACCCAATTAAATCAATTAATTCCATATAAAAACACAAAATCAGATTATAAACTATAAATCAAGGATCAAACACTTGGGAATATCAATAAAGAACCATTCAATAGAGGAGATCACGGACCTTACCCCTATTGTGTGATTTTTCCCTCAATTGGCTTGTTTAAAGCTAGGAAAACACAAGATTTCAATGAGGTTTTTTAAATCAAAGTTAAATAATCAATTTTAGATCAAGAATCTAAATAAAAAGGATCTCTCACCTCTAATTTTTTATGAAAACTTGAGTTTTTGTCAGAAAAGAAGTGGAGAGGTCAAATTTCATTAAAACCAAATAACTAACTTTAATATCTAAAATCCCTTTTAATTAACTTTTAAAACACATGTTAAAATGATTTAATTGAAGGGAAACTTGTCCTTCAGGTGTTTTGCGTGACCCACGGCCGTACCAAATCTGTTATAACAAATAATAAAACTGGCAAGGTCGTCCTTATCTTTTAGCAGACTGACAACTGGTAGCTACTGTGTCAAGCTTGATGCAGTGGTGAAACTTCCTCTGTAGGGACATTAGAAATATAGTGACAATAAGGCAAAATATGTAGAAATATGTGAAATAAGAGCAACTAAGACTAAGTTAGACAAAATGTAGAAAGCAGACATGTAAATGCATAAATGGATGCAATACACACTGACGTGGGGACAATTAAATATATAAATCTAGAGGAAATACATGCTCTTTAAAGAGCTACCACACCCCCAAACTTGAGTTTTTACTTGTTCTCAAGTAATATTTAAAGCAATAAGGTCCAACAACAGTTTAAAGGCATTCTAGATACTTGAATCATTCCAACCAACCAATCAATAAATCCATTGCATCAACAAGAAAGAAAATTGCATAAACAACTCTAACATCAATATAAAAGCTATCATTTCAAGAATACCTAACATCATGCCTATCATCTCATATTCTTTCCACCTACCAGCATTTCTTTAGTATCACATATAACAAGATCAATATAAATATATGCATATCATGTTTTTATTATTTTTTTATATGTAGCGAGGGATATCGAACAATGAATGTACCCTAGATCCTGAGAAGTAAGATGTTGTGCAACGAATCCCCAGGAAGTACTTTATTGCTGCGACAGCCTTTGGCCAGATTTATTTTTCTAACGCATGCAGAGGAGTGTTCCCCCTTAAAGCTACTTTTATTACACTCAAATTGGAATGACTTTTATTTATACTTAATAAGGTATACTAGCATATATATAACACAAGCTAAAATAAGCAGAAATCATCCAAAATCGAAGAGATGGTGCTAGATATTCTTTACTCAAACAAACAGATATATTAATGCAGAGTTAAAAATGTAATCATCTGGTATGTATATCCAACCAATTTATCAATAATCAGACTGATTCAAGGTTTACACATCGAATGCAAGCAAGAAATTTTTCAACACAAAAAAATTGCATTTGTTTAAAAAAATTAAAATGGGGGTGTAGTTCAACTCCTAGGCGTATACCCCCAAACTTAAATGTTGCATTGTCTCTAATACAAAAGAAAACAGAAAACATAATGCAATGACATGATGTGGTTGCAATGCTGAATGCAATGATATTACAACTAAATGCACTTACAATGACAATGCAAATGTCATGACAATACAGAAAACAAAAAGAAATTACACTAAATGGTATGCATGCCTACAAAAACTAAAACAAACTAACTCAGTTGTTAGGCTCTTGGGATGAGGAGGCATATCTTGAATTACCCAAATTGCCCTCAAATATCATGCATATGTTGTGAAGCCTTTGTGTTGTACAAGCTATTATAATAAGATCCCAAATTGAACTAAGGAAGATTTATTTTGCAAAAAAGGAATAAAAGGAAATTAAAAGAAAACTATGAAAACTAAACCTGTCACTAATAAAACAAATAAAGGTAATGTCAAAAGAATTTGACCAATTTAATGGTCTCAACATTCCTAGAATCAAAGTCACCAAAATATAGTTTAAGTATTTGTCCATTGACTTTGAACAGAATTCCCTCCTTAGTACCTTTGATTGTGAATACACCATGTTAAATACTTCCTCAACTTCGAAAGGTCTCGACCAGCGTGATCGCTATTTGTCTGGGTGCAACTTCAGTCTTGAATTGAGTAGAAAAACCAACTATCTGACTTTAAATTATTGATGCAAAATAATTTTGTCATGCAACGCTTGCTTTTGTCCTTGTAAATAGAGGCTTTTTCATAGGCATTGCGGCAAAATTCTTCTAATTCATTAATGTCTAGCAATCTTTTCTTCCCTACAGCCTCAAAATCAAAATTAACCTACTTAAGAGCCCACAAGGCCTTGTGTTCGAGCTCCACAGGCATATGACAAGATTTTCCAAAAACAAGTTGATATGGCAACATTACCAAAGGAGTCTTGTATGCAGTACATATAGCCCACAATGCATTATCTAAGCGAGAGGACCAATCTTTTCTAGTGGTATTGACCACTTTTTCCAAAATATTTTTAATGGCCTGATTAGAAATCTATGCTTGTCCATTTGACTGGGGATGGTACATTGTGGTCAGTCTATGATTTACTCCATAACGCTTCACAGCAGCAACCACCTGGCTGTAGTGGAAATGCTTTCCTTGGTCGTTGATCAATGCTCTTGATGTTCCAAATCGAGTGAGTATATGCTTGTGAAAGAACTTCAAAACCATTTTTGCATCATCTTTAGGAACTGCACGACTTCTATCAACTTTAAAACATAATGCACAACGACCAAAATATATAGATTGTGAAAAAATTAGGAAATAGATCCATGAAATCCAATCCCGAAACATATTATAGCTCGATTTCCTTTATTGGTTGTTGTGGGATCTCATGTCTCATAGATATTGATCTCGTGCGCTGACAATGGTCACAACATTGGGCAAACTCGTGAGTATCTTTGAATAATGACGGCTAATAAAATCTGGATTGAAGGACTTTTGCAGCTGTTCTCATGCCACCAAAATGCCCTCCATATAGAGCATTGTGGCAATGTTATAATATCAATGTCATTTCTTCCTCAGGGATGAAGAGTTGAATTATATTATCATTGCAAACCTTGAATAGATAGTGTTCATTCTAATGATATTCGATCGCATCTCTAAGAAACCTTGCCTTCTTGTTCCCAGTTACACCCACAAGAGTTTTTCCACACAACAAGTACTATACAAAATTAGCATACCACGGTGTTGCATCCACAACAAAAAGCTTTTCATCAGGGAATGTGTCGACAAATTTACAACTTATTTCCATCTTCACTACCTACTTCCAACCTCAAAAGGTGATCGACAACTTGATTTTCTAACCATTTGCGGTATTTTATCTCAATATCAAACTCTTGCAGCAATAAAATCCAACGGATCAATCTTTATTTTGCATCTTTTTTTGCAAAAAGGTATCTCAATGCAGAATGATCGGTATAAACTATAATTTTTGCACCCATAAGAATTTGTTTAAAAAATAAAATGGGGTGCAATTCAACTCCTAGGCGTATACCCCCAAACTTAAAGTTTGCATTGCCCCAATATAAAAGTAAACAGAAAATAGAATGCAGTGACAGGACGTGGTTGCAATGCTGAATGCAATGATATTACAACTAAATGCACTTACAATGGCAATGCAAATGTCATGATAATACAAAAAAATAAAATGAAATTACACTAAATGGTATGCATTCCTACAAAAACTAAAACAAACTAACTTAGTTCTCAGACTCTTGGGATGAGGAGGCATATCTTGAATTACTAAAATTGCCCTGAATATCATGCACATTTCGTGATGCCTTTGTGTCGTACAAGCTGTTATAATACAATTCCAAATCGAACCAACGAGGATTTATTCTACAAAAAAGGAATAAAAGGAAATTAAAAGAAAACAAGGAAAACTAAATCTATAACTAATAAAACAAATAAAGGTAATGTCTAAAGAATTTGACCAATTTAATGATCTCAATATTACTAGAATCAAAGTCACCAAAATATAGTTTAAGTCTTTATCCATTGAGTTTGAACGAAATTCCCTCCTTAGTGTCTTTGATTGTGATTGCACCATGTGGAAATACTTCTTCAACTTCAAAAGGTCCCGACCAGCATGACTGCAATTTGCCTGAGTGCAACTTTAGTCTTGAATTGAATAGCAAAACCAACTATCCGACATTAAATTATCTCTTCAAAATAATTTTGTCATGCCAACGCTTGCTCTTGTACTTGTAAATAGAGGCTTTTTCATAGGCATTTTGGCAAATTTCTTCTAATTCAGTAATGTCCAACAATCTTTTCTTCCCTGCAGCCTCAAAATCAAAATTAACCTACTTAAGAGCCCACAAGGCCTTGTGTTCGAGCTCCACGGGCAAATGACAAGATTTTCCAAAAACAAGTTGGTATGCCGACATTCCTAATGGATTCTTGTATGTAGTACATATAGCCCATAATGCATCATCTAAGCGAGAGGACCAATTTTTTCTAGTGGTATTGACCACTTTGTCCAAAATGTTTTTAATGGCCTGATTAGAAATCTCTGCTTGTCCATTGGACTAGGGATGGTACGTTATGGCCAGTCTATGATTTACTCCATAACGCTTCAATGCAGCAACCACCTGGCTGCAGTGAAAATGCTTTCCCTGGTCGTTGATCAATGCTCTTGATGTTCCAAATCGAGTGAGTATATGCTTGTGAAAGAACTTCAAAACCATTTTTGCATCATCTTTAGGAACTACCACGGCTTCTATCCACTTTAAAACATAATTCACAACGACCAAAATATATAGATTGTAAAAAAAATTAGGAAATGGATCCATGAAATCCAATCCTGAAACATCTTATAGCTCGATTTCCTTTATTGGCTATTGTGGGATCTCATTTCTCCTAGATATTAACCCCTTGCGCTGACAACGATCACAACATTGGGTAAACTCGTGAGCATATTTGAATAATGATGGCCAATCAAATCTAAATTGAAGGACTTTTTCTCATGCCATCAAAATACCCTCTATATGGAGCGTAGTGACAATGCTGTAATATCGATGTCATTTCTGCCTCAGGGTTGTAGCATCGAATTATATTATTATTGCAAACCTTGAACAGATAAGGTTTATTCCAATGATATTTCATCGCGTCTCTAAGAAAACTTGCCTTCTTGTGCCCAGTTACACACAGGAGTTTTTCCGCACACCAAGTAGTTTACAAAATCAGCATACCAGGGTATTGCATCCACAATGAAAAGCTTTTCATCAAGGAATGTATCGACAATTTGCAACTTATTTCCATCTTCGCTACCTACTTCCAACCTCGAAAGGATTTTGGTCTTTTATCTCAATATCAAACTCTTGCAGCAATAAAATCAAACGGATCAATCTTGATTTTGCACATTTTTTCACAAAAACGTATCTCAATGCTGAATGATCTGTATAAACTGTAATTTTTGCACCCACAAGATAAGAAGAAAAGTTATCAAAAGCAAAAATTACCGTTAACAACTTTTTCTTTGTAGTAGTGTAATTGATTTGAGCTTTAGTTATAGTCTTACTAGTGTAGTAGATCGCATGAAATACCTTGTCTCTTTATTGCCCTAAGATTACTCCCTCGACAAAATCACTAGCGTCGCACATTAGTTCAAACAGCTGCTCCGAGTTGGGTACAACAATGATCAGTTCCTTCACAAGCTGTGTTTTAATTTTATTGAATGCCTCAAAACATGCATCATCAAAACAAATTTTCTACTATGCTCTAGCAATAAGCATAGAGTTTTTGTAATCTTTAAAAAATTATGAATAAATCTTCTATATAACCCAACATGAACTAGAAAACTTCAAATTCCTTCACATTTGTTGGTGGAGGCAAATTTTCAATTACATCCATTTTGGCTCTATCAACCTCAATTCCTGCTTTAGACATTATATGGCCCAACACAATCCCCTCTGTGACCATGAAATGACATTTTCCCAATTTAAAACTAGATTCGTGTCTTCACATTGATGCAATACTTTCTCCTGATTGTCAACATAATGGTCGAAGTTATTACCATACATAGAAAAATCATCCATAAAGATTTCAAGGAAATTTTCAATCATATTTGTAAATATTGTCATCATGCACCTTTGAAATATGGTTGGCGCATTACAATGACCAAAAGACATGCACCGAAAGGCAAAAGTCCATAATGGGCACGTAAAAATAGTATTCTCTTGGTCATTGGGTGCAATAGGAATTTGATTGTAGCCATAATACCCATCTAGAAAATAGTAATACTCATTGTTCGCAAGTCGGTCTAGCATCTGATCAATGAAAGGAAGAGGAAAATGATCTTTCCTTGTGGCTGCATTGAGTCGCCTATAGTTTATAAAAATACGCCAACCCATAGGAATACGAGTAGGAATCAATTCGTCAGCATCATTATGGACTATAATGATGCCACTTTTCTTAGGAACACAATGGACTAGAATAACCCATGCACTATCAGAAATTGCATAGATAATTCCTGTGTCCAACCACTTGAGGCTTTCTTTCTTTACCACTTCTTTCATCTTTTCATTCAATCGGTGTTGCGGCTCAATAGACTATTTACTCTCATCATTTAGCTTGATCTTTTGCATGTAAAAAGATGGACTAATGTCCTTAATGTCCGCAATAGTCCAAGAAATAGCACGTTTATGTTGCTTCAAAATATTTATCAACAAATCTTCTTGTATTGTATCCAGAGTTGCAGAGATAATGACTGGGAGTATTTCTGCATATCCAAGGAATACATATTTGAGATTAGCTGGAAATGACTTTAGTTCGAGACTAGGAGCTTCTTTAACAAATAATTTAAAAGTAGGAATTGTCCGGCGAGCTAGATCTGAAGATTCAAATTGTCATTTATGGTGAACTATCGTAGTGAGTACATCAATAATGTGGTCACAATTCAGGAGATCACCTTCTACCATTGTCAGTGCAATATCCTCAGGAATGAGTATACTACAATGATTCAAGTCTTCTTGAATGATATTATCAAGAATATCAATTTGATGACATTTCTTGGGTTTTCTTCCAATATTTGCATTGAACATCCCAAAAGTAACTTGGCCATTGTCGACCCGCATTGTAAGTTCTCCTTTCGACACATCAATAAATGCCTTTCCAATTGCTAAGAATAGGTGGCCAAGGATAACAAGGACATCCTTGTCTGCCTCGTAGTCAAGAATAATAAAGTCTTCCAGAAAAATGAACTTGTCTACATGAACAAGCACATCTTTTATGTTTCCATTTGGTTGAGTGAGGGATCTGTCTTCCAATTGTAATGTGAATGTAGTGGGCTTTATTTCTCCAATGCCTAACTTTTGAAAAGTTGATAATGGCATTAAATTGATGCTAGCCCCAAAATCACAAAGTGCTTTGCTAAAACAGTGATTACCAATAGAGCAAGGAATGATGAAGCTATCTATATCTTTCATCTTTCTCGATAAAGGTGAGGATATTAACGCACTGCACTCCTCTATGAGTGTAATGGTTTCTATAGCATTGAGCTTCTTCTTCTTGGACAAGATATCCTTCATGAACATGGCATAATTAGGAATCTACATAAGAGCATCAATCAAAGGGATTTGCACTGTAAGCTATTGCAAAGTATCATGAAAGAATTGAAATTGAGTATTAGACTCTGTGTTCTTAAATCTTTGAGGAAAAGGTGGAGAAGGATTGTATGCTAGTTGCTCCAACATTGGGCATTGTGGCGATAACCTAGATTGTAAAACTGATGGAAACAGAGTAATAACTGGACGAACATCACTCATCTTGCCAACATTTACTCCATCCACTATTGTATGATCAGGTTTAAAGGGCTCTCATCATTCTTGAGTTGATATGGGAACATGTTGCATCGAGTCAGAAGTTTATTTCCTACTGTGAAGAGTAATAGACTTGCAATGTTCCTTACCCTTAATTATTGGACTCTCAGTATTGCTAAGAAGTGTTCTCTACTGTCAAGAATTGATGCCAGTATCTAACTGCCCCAACTGAGCTTCTAGAGTATGTATTGATGAAGAGTGACCTTGCACTATAGCTTTTGTGCGAGAAAAATGGTCGTGCATCAATTCCTCAAAAAGAGCAAATGGATCAGATATAGTTAATGGAGCATAATGACTAATTTAAGACTATGTCTAAGATGGTGCTCTATATGGTGATTGCGCACCATATTGTGATTGTTGAGATTGTGAAACAGGATGTTGTGGTTGCATCCTATTTTGTTGTGGCTACAACGGAGCTTGTGGTGTAAACTGTTGCTGGACAACTAAAGTTCCCTTGGCGCACACTAGAATTCCATTGAAAGGAATTATTCCTAGAATGGAATACTCTTGGATTATGTGCAAAATTTGAGTTACCCCAAGATTTTCGATTAGCACTGTTGTAAGATGTATGCATGTTATTACCTCTCATGTTGTTGACATAACTAGCATTTTCTGCATGCTGTGGGCAATCTTCATAGCTATGGTTCTTGCCATAAATCTCACATGAAAATACAAGAGAAGTACTTTGTTGAGCTTGTTGGATAGGAGCTGTAACCTCCTTGACCCTGCCTCGCTGCCAAGACCGAATCAAGGACGTCACATTAGGTTTGCCAAAATAAACCCAAACTAATAACCTAAAACGATCCATTTGTTTTCCTTTTAATCTTGCCTATATGCTTAATTAACCCTAAGGTATGATGTACAATAGTGAAAGACGAATCAAGCATTCAATTTGCTAGACTTAACACTTAGGGACCAAAATATAAATTCTATTAATTAAAGGACTACAATAAAAATTTATGTTACCAACCTTCAATTAGGTTCATTACATGCTCTGTGTGAATTTGTATCAAATTTGGATCACAATATCAACATTCCTTGAGCATTACAAAAATAGTAACCAATTTGAAAATAATCCAGAATACAACATGAAAATACCAAAATTAACTAACCTCGTACCGATACAGGCTTGCACGGTATTGGTACGAGTCAACATGGCATACTCATATCGGTACGACTACTCGAGTACCGATTCTCGTTGCATATTTTAAAATTAGAGGATTCTAGTAGCTAAAACATGTACTGGTACGGTACCCTGTGTATCGACCCTCGTATAAAATTCCTCAAGGGCGTACCGATATAATATATACTCATACTGATACCTCTTTTTTATTTTCCCCAAAATTGATTTGTATCAGACCCTGTATACCGATCCTAGAGGACCCGTATCGGTACAACTGGGGTTGTAATAACCTCTTGGCCAAACATATGACACTGAGGCTTAATCTAACATGCTTCAAACATCAAACAAACATCATATAACATGTTTAACATCATTTATTCAATCATCCAAACATGCTACGTAAACATTCAATCCATAGCAAATCAATCAAAAGAACCTATTGAGATGGTCTCTACCCAAGCATGCAATTCTCACCCCAAACCCTCAATCAAACCATATAACCTCATACAAGTCCAAAATACCAATTAGAACATGTCCAAAACAGGGAGTAAGCAAACAACCCTCCCAATTACAACTTGTCACATTGCCCTTTATTACTACAAGTTCATTTATTAAAACCATAGTTGAAGTAAAACGATTCTTGGATTCACGTTATACAAAACATAATTCTTCCATCATGATAGATTAGTTCATATATTGGCATTAAAGTGACCTACAAACCAATTATTTCCTCTATCAAAACACATTGGATACACAAATTTCACAAGTTGTTCCTTAGACCACTTAAACATACATTTAACCAGAGCAAATGGTACAATAAACCCCTAGACAGTTACAATGTATAATACCCATAAGCGGGAGAAAATGGTACAATCACAACCCTCGACCACTAAGGTACCCATGGTGGAGAATACGATACAATCACAATCCCTCGACACACATGAGGTGACTTATTATAGTGTACTATAAACCCTATAGCATGCCAACTATATCTGATAACATTTAATCATTGTCACTTGCCAATATGTTCCATATTTAACATGATACTCGTTGTTTTTCATATGCATCGTTTAAACCAATTTCTAATGCAACAAACCATGCATTCCATAACAGCAAAATACTTTTCATAAAGCATTTACCATGCTCAAATATCATCAATATAAGATCATTTGCATCATAATCCATTTCCAAAACATGCATATAATAGTAGGTATCAAATCATCACATAGGCATGAGAAAATCAACTTTGCCAAACCAAAATTGAGAGCGTAATCATCTAATACTTACTTTCGAGCTTAGACAAGCATTTCAAGCTTAATCTAAACTCCCAAAAATTACTTTCAAACCCATACAAGGCTGTAAATCTCATTTCCACTCACTGACAACATAAAGCTCCACTTGCCAATGCAAAATCAAGCATCCGAAGCTACCGAAACTTCACCACTCGCTACAGGATCAATCTCCCATGTTTTAACCACACAATAACAGAGTATCAATGCATCATTATGCATCCATAATCCCAGCAACACCAATTCCCAGCATCGCCTCACCAAACCCCATAAAACGCCTCCTTAAAACAACCAAAAACATCACCAAACACAACCTAAACAAAGCCCAACCATAAGCCAATGATTCGAACATCTAATCAACGTCAATTAACATCTAAAAACACTTTCAACTTTAGCTTATACCTCTAGCAACCTTCTAACACCCTAATCACCTCAAAATATAATTATTCACAACCTAAAAAATTAGCAATTCAATTAGTTTTGAGATTTCTTTTACAAATCCCTTCTTATAACATTGAAACATGTATTTGATGTGATCTAAATCAATTAAAACCACCACAAATCAGATCTATAACCAAGATCCATCAATTCCTTATTAAAACTAACTTTAAACCTTTTAATCTTAATTTATTCATCAACACACGTCAAAAGCCAATTGTAAAAGAACAAGAACTTGGGAATTTTAGTAAAGAACCTTTGATTAGAGGAGAGAAATGAAAATCACCTCTAATGGTTGGCTTCTCCCTTAATTGGCATGATTTGAGTGAAATCTCCAAGAAAACTAGTATGATTTGATGTAGAAATCAAATAAATCAATTGAGAAATCAAAATGAGATCAAAAAAAGTTGATTCCTGATCAATTTGGAGCAAGAGGGGCAGTTTGGCTGCTGGGAAAATGGAGAGAAAAGTTGAGAACAAAAGTGGTTACGTGAGAAAAGTACATCATTTTTTTAAAAATCTTTTTAATAAAAGCTATTTTATTTTTATTTAATAAACATTTTAAAACCATTTAAAAATAGACTAAATTAAGGGAAAAGTCTGATTAGATACTTTGGTAAGTTAGCTCCTTAAAGATTCTAAGTTTTGACCCTTTTACAATTTAGTCATCAAAACAATTTTGAAAACTTTACATTTTAGTCACCAAACCAAAATGTCATTTAATTGAGTTTACCGAAACCCTCAAAATAATAATTAAGTATTTTTCACAATTTTTCCATATTTTATTTCATGTTAAAAACATATATTACAATTTAATTCCCAAAACTAGATCGAAACGACTAATTCGGTTCACCCAAACTGTCTAATCTACCTAGCTAACTTCTAGGCCCAAATGCATGGCGTTACAGGAGCAACTTCACTTGTACCCTTCTTATTCTTAATTTTTTTCTCCAAAGAAGAAATATAAGCCTTTAGAGAAGAAAGATCATCAAGCTCGAACACTCGTGGTGCAGCTTTGTATGAAGCAACCCTTGAAATAGGATATTGAGAATTATTCTGAGCAAATTGCTCCAACACACCAACAGCAGCGGTGTAAGTGCAATCAAGTAAAGGTCCATTAGATGACCCGTCGATAAGATGTCTTGTAGCTGCATTCAACCCATGGTAGAAAATTTCAATTTGAGTTTCCTATTGAATGCCATGGTTGGGACATCATCCCAATAAAGACTTATATCCTTCTTATGTAGTATGGAGAGTCTCATTATCCAACTAATAGTAGGCTGTAACATCATTCCTCAGACGCGAGTACATTATTGATGGATTAAAGTGCAAAACAAATTTCGTTGCAAGATCATTCAATGATGTAATAGATCTAGAACGGAGTCCACAAAACCATGTGCATGCTCTACCCTGCAAACAATATGGAAACAATTACATTCATAAGGCATCATCAAGAATGCCTTGCTGACTAAATGAAGCACAAATTAAAAGGAAAGATTGAAGATGCTCTCTAGCGTCTTCATGTGGTAACCCCACGTACTGCCTATTCGAGTTGAGCATTTTAAACATAACCAGTTTCAACCGAAATTCCCAGCTAGAATAGGTGGTCTAACAACTCCCAGGTATCAAACCTAGAATTTAAATCTATAAATCTAGAGGAAATGCATGCTCTTGAAAGAGCTATCAAACCTAGAATTAAAAGTTAAGGAATAGGAATAATCATGTTATATGTATTAGATTTCTAAGTACCTTGGTTATAGAATTGATTAAATCAATTTTAACTTATGTTAGATCAATCCAACATAGTAGGATCATCAAATTTGCAAGGAAAAGCTAAATCGACTAACCAAGGGATTGTCATCTGGAGCAATTTTAGCCTCGAAATCTTTGGTGGGTATAGTTTGAGTCTTGGGATTTTCTAGGTGCCAACCCGAATGCTTTGTTTTGTTTTCATGATTATTATTGAGTAATGCTTGACATGGAAGCTCAATTAGAGCAAGCTTCTGAAAACTAAATATGGTAAACTTGGTAAGCTTATTTGTGATTTTGTTTGACAAACATAGTGATATGATTTGATAACGAACTTTGATTCTATGGAAATATAAGCTACTATAAAATATACTACACCTTTGATCTATATTATGATATGGTGTTTTGTTCTCAATTTTGAACGAATTCAAGGAATATGATACTATAGAAGTATATGTTCACTTGAAAGTAAATTTTAAATCTTTGGATACAAGATACCTTGAGATACAATTGGCATGCCATAGAATTCATTGAGCTCATTCGTAGGGTGGGTTACGACCCAATGGATTACGATCCTTATTGGTGACAGTATGAGGGATATTGTATTTGGTCACTAGCGATAATTAAAGGGTTGACCATTCTCAGTATTTGGCGACAGTTGGTTGGGATTTTGTGTATCCAAATGTTATTTATAATCCAAGGAAAACTATTGAAATTGATAACGAACTATGATATGCTTATGATATGAATTACGATATACTTATAAAATGAATTATGATATGAACTATGATATGCTTACAATACGAACTATGATATGCTCATGATATGAATTGTGCCATGTTTATGAATCATGTTAGTGTTAATAATATGCATGTAATCATTAATTACATGTCCATTGTCTGTCAATTACCTCACTAAGCTATGCAAGCTTACTCTATTACAATTCATGCATTTTAGGTGATAGTACTCCGTGATCGTGATCATGTTAGAAGTCGCAAGTCATCTATGCATTTTGTGTAGGTAACCACTTTGACATTATAACACCCCAGTTTTGGGCTTAGATGCTTTAAGGTTGGTTCGGAGGTCCGGTGGACCGGTATTAGAGTTTCGAGTCAATTTTAGGATTTAATTGGTTTAAATATATTTGAAGGTGATAAAATGGAGGAAAATATTCTAAAATCATTATTAATTATATTAAGGATAATGGTTCAATCAATTTTGGAAAATAAGATTTGGAAAACAGACATTTTGGCTAGTGACCAAAATGCAAGTTTTGAAAACTATTTTTAAAGGTGACTAAAATGAAAAGGGTCAAATTCTTAGAATCTTTAAGGAGCTATTTTACGAAGATTTTTTTGATGATTTCGCCCTTAATTAAAGATATTTTAACACGTGTTTTAAAGTTAATTAAAAAGGAATTTTAGTTAAAAAGTTAGTTAAGTTCATTGAAGAAAATTCACGTAACTTTTCTCTTAACTTTTTCTCTCCATTCTCTCCTCAGCCAAACACTCAGGTTTTCATCAAAATCCAGAGGTGACAAGTCTTTTAACTTGTTTTTATGACTGGTAATTGATTAATTAATATTGTTTTTACAAAATATCATTTAAATCTTGTGTTTTCTTAGCTTTTATCAAACCAATTGAGGGAGAAATCTCACAATAGGGGTAAGGTCCGTGATCTCCTCTATTGTATGGTTCTTTACTAAAATTCCCTAGTATTTGATCCTTGATTTATTGATTGTAAACTGGTTGTAATTATTTATCATTGTTTGATTGAGTAAATTGGGTAAAATTGATGTAACAAGGTAATTTTCGAAGTGGATCTGATTTCTAGTGTTTAAGATTGACTTAATACATATTTTGGATGTATTATGTTGTTGATAAGTTGTTTTCATCAATAAAATCCCGAAACTCTTGGATCTCTAATTGTTTAGGTTGTTAGATTTGAGTTTTTGTGATAATATTCGAGTTTAATCTTTGCTGGAAGTAAAAGGATGTTGGGAAAAGGTTTTTGGATGTTAATTGATGTTGAATGGTGGGTTGAATCATTGTTTTATGGTTGGGTTAAGTTTCTGAAACGTTTGATGATGATTTTGGTATGTTTCGAATGGTTTCTAAGTGGGCAAGCTGAGAGTTGCGGGGTTTTGCTTTGAGGCAGTGGTTTGAATGCATAATGATACATTTATCCTCTGGTTTTATGTGTTTAAAACATGGGATAATTAAGGCGAAGAAGCTTGATGTTGTTTTTTGTTGCTTGTTGGGAGCTTGTATCGCGTTGGCAAGGAAGGCGAAGCGTATCGATGAGTGAAAACTGGTTTTAAATGCTTTACAAAGGTTTATAAAGGTTGTTGGGAGTTTAGGGTAAGCATGAGACCCTTACCTAAGCTCAAAAGTAAGATTCCCTTATTTTGCTCTTGAATACCGGCTTAAATATGAGCATGTTGTTTGCATGTTTTGGTGATGAACATGGTATGAATTACTTACTGGAAATGCATGATTTTGAGTACATATGCAGTGGTTTAAAAGTATATAAATACTAGTGAGCTTTAGTTTTCATTCCGGTTGGGAATGGTATTGTCGCATTGGCAATGAGATTTGCATATGTGATATTTTGTATAATGCATTGTAAAGCAGTAAGTAAATGGTTTGTAAATGGTATATTGGCTATGCGACATGGTGAGAAAACAATCAGAGATAGTTAGCATGTCATATGATTAAAAGTGCACTATAAAATATGAACAAAATCGATCGTGGCCATGGGTCCTTGAGGTATGGCGGTTTAACAAGGCCACTTGGACTGTTGGGGACCTCATTTGGGCATGCGGTTTAACTAGGCAACCCAAATTGATGGTGATCTTGCGGTTTAAGTAGGCAAGGTCGGTACACTTACGGTTTAACTAGGCAAGGGTGAAAACTCGCGGTTTAACTAGGCGAGGGTGTCAAATCTTGCGGTTTAACTAGGCAAGGTTTGCAATATCATGTTGTTTAACTAGGCATGGTATGAGAGATCCGTGTATCCGATATGTATAGGATAGAGGTAGTCTATCGGGTCATTATAAATGTCAATATATGCGAAAGTTCATTTGTTGAACCTATTTTAAATGCTTTGGGATTTAAGCATGGTTTATGATGTAATGCTTTGGGATTTAAGCATGGGTTATGATGTAATGCTTTGGAGACTTAAGCATGGCATGTACATGGTGTTGCATAATGGTTATTATGTTTTAATTCGGTTGGAATCATGGAGAAATGCTTTGGTTGTAAGCATGTTTTTGGAAAACAAACATTTGATTTTCAATTGGTTTCAAATGCATCATTGTTGCATGAGCATCCTCACTAAGCAAGTGTGCTTACACTCTCTTTTTCCTAATAATGCAAAACATTAAGGTTCGGGGCAGTAAGAGGCAAGGCTAAGTGATCCAAGGATATTTACAAGTTTGAGTATGAACCCGGTTTATGTTTTTGGTTAATAAGGCAATGTGTTCTCCATGGTTTTTGGGATTTGTAATTCTATTTTGTATGGATTTTAAGTATGTTTCCATGCTGCATTTTGAGGATGGTTTGATGTTACTAAGTTTGATGTTAACCCTTGCTTTTAGTTGTGGATAATTGGTTGCCTAGGTATGTATCTAGAGCCTCCTTATTGATTGCCATGTTGTGATGGCTTGAGCAAGTTTATTATGCTGTGTTGGTTGTGTTGGCATGTTCCTTATGCTAAGAATGAACTATTTGTGCATTTTGGCATGTTTGTTAAAGTGGTTAGGTAGCATGCCTCTAGAGTGGGCCTTTGGGAGCTTAAGTTTGATGTGGTTGTTTAACCTTGGTTCGAACGTGAGTTTATATGTTTATGAATGTTGGTATGCATGTATGCAAGTTGTTAGGACCTAAATGCATCTAGATTCGAGTGAAAAACCAAGTAAATTTGACATTACAGGCCCAGGCGTACCGATACTCGGGGGACAGTATCGGTACGGCTAGGCAATTTTGGACAGGGTGTTTCAGTACGAGTATAGGCGTTCCAATAAGCTTTATGGTTACTAGAATCTCACATTCTTAGAAAGAGCCCACGTACCGAAACATTGCATGACCGTATCGGTACAATGATTTAGGAAATTAAATGGGATTTTTGTATTTAAAGTGGCTTACCGGTACGGTGCTTGGTGTACCGAAACGATTTGCTATTCCGTATCAATACGGTCCTTAGCGTATTGATACGGAGGCAGCTAAATCTATTAATGTCATGGAAATGTAGTTTTAGTTTCTTTCATTTTAGTCCCTAGATTGCGGTTGTTTCCAATTGGATATCAATTCTATGCCCGATTGGGTTGAGTTCTCACCTGTGAACAGTTTGTACATATAGGAAAGTGATAAAGCATCTAGACAAGATAAAATAAAAAAATGGTCGCGTTTGTGTCTCATCTTCTCGGTTTACTTCGGTAAACCTAATGTAGCTTTGTCTGTTCGGTCTTGCGACTAGGTCGGGTCGAGGGGGTACATTTGTTGGTATCAGAGCCAAGTTTAGGAAAAGTTGGGATGTTGTTGTTTGATTGTTTGGTTAACTGATGTTGTTCGAGTTGCATGGTGATTGTGTATATATTCGGTGATTGTTTAATATCATGTTGGGATATGAATTGGGGACACATTGCCTATTACTGAGGTTTTAAAATGTACTTAAAAGTTGTCTTGGATCCTTGCCTAATGCTAGCCTAACTCTAATGTGTTTTGATGCTTTTGATAGCATGGCTCGACATGAGATGCGATCGATGGCTAATACTACCGGGGTAATGCAAAATAATGAGATAGAAGAGAACCCCCTCATGTTTTACCTCATCCTCCTTCGATGGTTCCTCTATTTGACGTTGGGGCTGGTGAAGTACCCCAGGTTCACCAAGTGCCTATATATGGTGATTTGACTCTGTTAGTTCAGGCAATAACGAGAGCTTTCTAGGCAGCGGTGGCTGGAGTGCAAGCTCAAGCACCGGCACCAGCTGCGGTGGCAAATTAGGGGTTACGTTTGGAGCATTTAAGGAGTTTGAGAGGTGTAGAATTTTAGGGTTTGAGCCCTGAGGTAGCTGAGGGTTGGCTGGAAAAGACGATTCCCATCATGAATCATATAGGGTGCAATGAGGAGCGCAAGTTGGGGTGCACCGTGTCTCTATTATAGGGTGATGCATATCATTGGTGGGTGACCACCATTGCTGGTGTTCTGGAGGTGGATGTTACTTGGGAGTTCTTTCAAAGAGCTTTCAAGAGAAAGTACCTTGGTACCCAATATTTGGATATGAAGAAGCATGAGTTCATGGTGCTAACGCAGGGTGGCATGTATGTTGCTGAATACGAGGTGAAGTTTTTCCGTCTGAGCCAGTATGCTCTGGAGTTGGTTCTTGATGACCAACAGAGATGTGAAAGGTTCCGTTATGGTCTTTTTAAGGACATTAAGACGTATCTCCTGGCTGCGGATTATACAGATTCTGATGTATTGTCCAACTGGCTAAGGATATCGAGCAGTCCTTGGGTGCAACAGTCTAGGTTGCGGGTGCGAGTTTGGGTAAGAGAGTGGCTGACTCTAGCTATTCTGGGAGACAGAATAGGAAGTTCAGGGACAAGAGACATAGGCCAGATCACAGGCGTGCTGGCGGAGTTGGCCAAGGTGCCTAGGGAGCTCGTGTTGTAGCGGAGTGTGAGCTATGAGGTAGACGCCACACTGGTATGTGATGGGTAATGCTGGAGGTTGTTGGATTTGTGGATCAGCGGATCACTTGGAGAGTGATTGTCCTCGAGTTATGAGAGATGCACCGACAAAGGTTGCTACACCTGCAAGGGGCTGAGGCCGTGGCAGGGGAAATTTTTAGAGGTGCGAGGATGGTCAGAGGGGTTTGGCTCATGTCGCAGAGTAAGACTGGAGGGTGGTGGACCGGCTCGGGTCTTTGTTCACCGTGAGGGTCTTAATGACACAGATGTGATCGCATGTACCTTCACTTTGTAATCCTTGTCATTGTTATCTTTTATTGATTCGGGGTTTACTCATTCATACATCTTGAGTGAATATGCATCATTGTTGATGTACCTATTAAGATCCTTGATGTTGGTATGTTAGTAACTAGTTCTTTTGGTGAGAGGTTACTACTAGAAAGCTATATAGGCGGTGTCTTTTGGTTGTGCAAGGTCATGAGTTTACCGTAGATCTAATAGAGTTGCCATTCTATGGTTTTGATATCGTTTTGGGTATGGATTGGTTGAGTGAGCACAAGGAAATTGTGGATTGTGAATCCAAGAGGATATCTTTGAGGTTAGCTGACAATTATGAAATTGTGGTGGTTGGCGAGAATGTAAAGTTCGTGTCCAATGTTGTTTCGGCTACCCATTCAAAAAAGATGATGCAAGGAGGTTGCCAAGCTTATTTGGCTATTTTATGAATCCTGAAGCTAAGGGTGTTCGAGTGCAGGACTTTCGGGCTGTTTGTGATTTTCTAGAGGTTTTTCCTGAAGAGTTGTTGGGTTTACCACATGATAGATAGGTGGAGTTCGTAGGTACAACACCAGTGTTTATTGCTCCTTATAGGATGACACCGAATGAATTGAAGGATTTGAAGTCACAGCTTCAGGTCTTGTTGGATCTGGGTTCATTCGACCGAGTGTTTCTCCTTGTCTGCTCATGTTCTCTTTGTGAAGAAAAAGGATGGTACGATGCGCTTGTGCATCGATTACTGGCAGGTTGAATAAGTTAATGGCGAAGAACAAGTATCTGTTACCTTAGATTGATGACTTGTTCGATCAATTCCATAGGGCAACAATGTTTTCCACGATAGATTTGAGATCGGGGTATTATCGGCTGAAGGTTAAGGATGAAGATATGCATAAGACCGCGTTTCGTACAAGGTATGAGCATTATGAGTTTTTGGTCATGCCTTTTGGTTTGAAAAATGCCCCGGCTGCGTTCATGGATATGATGAATAGGGTGTTCCATTAATATCTTGACCAATTTGTTGTGGTGTTCATAGATTATATTCTCGTGTACTCGCGTACCGAGGAGGAACATGATCGGTATTTGCAAATTGTGTTGCAAGTGTTGAAGGATAATTAGTTGTATGCTAAGCTAAGCAAGTACGAGTTTTGGCTTACGAAAGTAATGCTCCTTGAGCATGTGGTTTCCGTGGAAGGTATCCGTGTTGATCCATAGAAAATTGAGGCTATTCTAAATTGGAAGCAACCTAAATCTGTATCGGAGGTGCGTAGTTTTCTTGGGTTGGCTGGTTATTACCACCGTTTTGTTGGGGGGTTTTTGAGAATTGCAGCACTGTTGAAAAAGTTGTTGCAACATAATGTTCTTTATGTGTGGGCGGAGAGGCAACAACATAGTTTTGAGAAGTTGAAGGAGGTTTTAACACATGCTCTTGTGTTGATTCAACCGAAATTAGGGAAGAAGTTTGTAGTTTATAGCGATGCGTCATATGTTGGATTGGGTTGTATGCTAATGCAAGATGGTAAGGTTGTGGCATATGCGTCGAGGTAGTTGAAAGTTCATGAGCGCAACTATCCAACTCATGATCTGGAGTTTGCGGCTGTGGTTTTTGCTTTGAAAATCTAGAGACGTCATATTTATGGTGAGAAATGTATTGTTTTCACGGACCATACGAGTTTGAAGTATTTGATGTCTCAAAAAGATTTAAATCTTAGGCAACGTAGATGGTTGGAGTTGCTTAAGGATTACGACTTGACAATTGAGTATCATCCTGGTAAAGCCAATTGCGGATGCATTGAGTTGTAAGGTTGCGGTTGAGCTTATAGCTATGTTTGCAAGGTTGAGTGTGACACGGGAAGGTGATTTGTTGGCCGAATTGCAAGTTAATCCTACAATGTCACAGTTGATCAGAGCTAAACAACCGTATGATGATTCTTTGGTTGAGCATGTTAAGGACACATCGGAGGGTAATTCGACGGGTTTTTATTTCGATAATGATGGATTTTTGTGTTCCAAGGGTCGAATAGTGGTGCCGGATGAACCGGAGTTGAGGCACATTATTTTGACGGAGGCACACTCTAGTCCTTTTGCTATGCATCCCGGTAGTGTTAAGATGTATCGTGGGTTGAAGGAGGCATACTACTGGGTTAAGTTGAAAAAGGATGTCGCCAAGTTTGTTTCCAAGTGTATGGTGTGTCAACGAGTCAAGGCTGAACATCAGTTTCTATTCGGGTTGTTGCAATCGTTGAAAATTTTGGGGTGGAAATAGGAGAGAATCACCATGGATTTTGTGACGGGGCTGCCGTTGACACCAACTAAAAAGGATTCCATTTGGATGATTGTTGATCAGTTTACAAAGTGTGCACGTTTCTTTCGAGTGCACACGATGGATACTTTGGACAAACTAGCAAATCTGTATATTGCTGAGATTGTGCGCTTGCACGGGATACCTAAGTCCATTTGTCTGATAGCGATTCGAGGTTTACGTCAAGGTTTTGGAAAAGTTTACACCAGGCTTCGGGGTCAAGGTTGAGTTTCAATACCGCGTATCACCCCCAGACGGATGGGTAGTCCGAGCAGGTTATCCAGGTTTTGGAGGATTTGCTAAGATGTCACATTATCGAGTTTCAATGAACCTGGGAGAAGCAATTACCTTTAGTTGAGTTTGCATATAACAATAGCTACCAAGCAAGTATACAGATGTCACCATATGAGGCATTGTATGGTCGGAGGTGTCGTACGCCCTTATGTTGGGCTGAGGTAGGAGAGAAACATGTTACCTTACCAAATGTGTTGAAGGACACGGATGAAAAAGTTGTGTGCGATCGCTTGAAAACATCTGTGGATCGGCAGAATTCTTACACGGATTTGAAGCGTAGGGAAATTGAACATGTGGTAGGCGATCGCGTATTCTTGAAAGTGTCACCATGGAAAAAAGGTGATGAGATTCGGACGTAAGGGTAAACTTAATTTGAGGTTTATTGAACCATACGAGGTTATTGAGCGCTTAGGTCATGTGGCTTATTGGTTGAGGTTACCTCCTGAGCTGGAGAAAATACATGATGTGTTCCATGTATCTATGCCACGGAGGTATCGGTTGGATCATTCGCATGTTATGTTGGTGGAGAATATAGAGTTGAGGCTGTATTTGTCCTACGATGAGGAACTGGTGGATATCCTTGATTCTAACACTAAAGTTCTTCGTGGTAAAACGATTGAGCTTGTGAAGGTCTTGTGGCGACACCGAGATGTTGATGAAGCCACTTGGGAAAGCAAGGCGGATATGATGGAGCAATTTTCGCATTTGTTTCCTCCAGGTAATTTTGAGGACGAAATTTCTTAAGTGGGGGAGAGTTGTAACACCCCGGGTTTGGGCTTAGATGTTTTAAGGTTGGTTCGGAGGTCCGGTGGACCGGTATTAGAGTTTCGGGATTTAATTGGTTTAAATATTTTTGAAGGTGATAAAATGGAGGAAAAATATTCTAAAATCATTATTAATTATATTAAGGATAATGGTTCAATCAATTTTGGAAAATAAGATTTGGAAATCGGACATTTTGGCTGGTGACCAAACAGTAAGTTTTGAAAATTGTTTTTAAAGGTGACTAAAATGAAAAGGGTCGATTTCTTAGAATCTTTAAGGAGCTATTTTACCAAGATTTTTTTGATGATTTATCCCTTAATTAAAGATATTTTAACATGTGTTTTAAAGTTAATCAAAAAGGAATTTTAGTTAAAAAGTTAGTTAAGTACTTTAAAGAAAATTCACGTAACTTTTCTCTCAAATTTTTCTCTCCATTCTCTCCTCGGCCAAACACTCAGGTTTTCACCAAAATCCAGAGGTGAGAAGTCTTTTAACTTGTTTTTATGATTGGTAATTGATTAATTAATATTGTTTTTACAAAATCTCATCTAAATCTTGTGTTTTCTTAGCTTTTATCAAACTAATTGAGGGAGAAATCTCACAATGGGAGGTAAGGTCTGTGGTCTCCTCTATTGTATGGTTCTTTACTGAAATTCCCAAGTATTTGGTCCTTGATTTATTGATTGTAAACTGATTTTAATAATTTATCAATGTTTGATTGAGTAAATTGGGTAAAATTGATGTAACAAGGTAATTTTCGAAGTGGATCTGATTTCCAGTGTTTAAGATTGACTTAATATATATTTTGGATATATTATGTTGTTGATAAGTTGTTTTATCAATAGAATCCCAAAACTCTTGGATCTCTAATTGTTTAGGTTGTTAGATTTGAGTTTTTGTGATGATATTCGAGTTTAATCTTTGATGGAAGTAAAAGGATGTTGGGAAAGGGGTTTTGGATGTTAATTGATGTTGATTGATCGGTTGAATCATTGTTTTATGGTTGGGTTAAGTTTCGGAAACGTTTGATGATGATTTTTGTTTGTTTCATATGGTTTCTAAGTGGGCAAGCTGAGAGTTGCGGGATTTTGCTTTGAGGCAGTGGTTTGAATGCATAATGATGCATTTATCCTCTGGTTTTATGTGTTTAAAACAGGGGATAATCAAGGCGAAGAAGCTTGACGTTGTTTTGTAGCTTGTCGGGAGCTTGTATCGCGTTGGCAATGAAGGCGAAGCATATCGGTGAGTGGAAACTGGTTTTAAATGCTTTACAACGGTTTGTAAAGGTTGTTGGGAGTGTAGGGTAAGGGTGAGACGCTTACCTAAGCTCAGAAGTAAGTTTCCCTTATTTTGCTCTCGAATATCGGCTTGGATATGAGCATGTTATTTGCATGTTTTGGTGATAAACATGGTATGAATTACTTACTGGAAATGCATGATTTTGAGTACATATGCAGGGGTTTAAAAGTATATTAAATGCTAGTGAGCATTGATTTTCATTCCGGTTGGGAATGGTATTGTTGCATTGGCAATGAGATTTGCATATGTAATATTTTGTATAATGCATTGTAAAACAGTAAGTAAATGGCTTGTAAATGGTATATTGGCTATGTGAAATGGTGAGAAAACAATCGGATATAGTTGGCATGCCATAAGATTAAAAGTGTACTATAAAATATGAACAAAATCGATCGTGGCCATGGGTCCTTGAGGTATGGTGGTTTAACAAGGCCACTCGGACTGTTGGGGGCCTCATTTTGGGCATGCGGTTTAACTAGGCAAACCAAATTGATGGTGATCTTGCGGTTTAACTAGGCAAGATTGTTACACTTGCAGTTTAACTAGGCAAGGGTGAAATCTCGCGGTTTAACTAGGCGAGGGTGTCAAATCTTGCGGTTTAATTAGGCAAGGTTTAGGATATCATGCGGTTTAACTAGGCATGGTATGAGAGATTCGTGTATCCAATATGTATAGGATAGAGGTAGTCTATCCGGGTTAATATAAATGCTAATATATGAGCAAGTTCATGTGTTGAACCTATTTTAAATGCTTTGGGATTTAAGCATGGTTTATGATGTAATGCTTTGGGATTTAAGCATGGGTTATGATGTAATGCTTTGGAGACATAAGCATGGCATGTACATGGTGTTGCATAATGGTTATTATGTTTTGATTCGGTTGGAATCATGGAGAAATGCTTTGGTTGTAAGCATGTTTTTGGAAAACAAACATTTGGTTTCAAATGCATCATTGTTGTATGAGCATCCTTACGCTCTCTTTTTTTCGTAATGATGCAGAACATTAAGGTTTGGGGCAGCAAGAGGCAAGGCTAAGTGATCCAAGGATATTTACAAGTTTGAGTATGAACTCAGTTTATGTTTCTAGTTAATAAGGTAATGTGTTCGCCATGGTTTTTGAGAGTTGTAATTCTATTTTCTTATGGATTTTAAGTATGTTTCCATGCTGGGTTTTGAGGATGGTTTGATATTGCTAAGTTTGATGTTAACCCTTGCTTTTAGTTGTGGATGATTGGTTGCTAGGTATGCATCTAGAGCCTCCTTATTGATTTCCATGTTGTGATGGTTTGAGCAAGTTTTTTTATGATGTGTTGGTTGTGTTGGCATGTTACTTATGCTGAGAATGGCCTATTTGTGCATTTTGGCATGTTTGGTAAAGTGGGTTAGGTAGCATGCCTCTAGAGTGGGCCTTTGGGAGCTTGAGTTTGATGTGGTTGTTTAAGCTTGGTTCGAACGTGATTTTATATGTTTATGAATGTTGGTATGCATGTATGAAACTTGTTAGGACCCAAATACATCTAGATTCGAGTAAAAAAACCAGCTAAATTTGACATTATAGGCCCAGGAGTACCGATACGCGGGGGACCATATCGGTACGGCTAGGCAATTTTGGACAGGGTGTTTCGGTACGAGTATAGGCGTTCTGAGATGCTTTATGGTTATTGGAATCTCACCGTTTTGGAACGAGCCTGTGTACCGAAACACTGCATGACCGTATTGGTACGGTGATTTAAGAAATTAAATAGGATTTTTGTATTTGAAGTGGCGTATTGGTACGGTGCTTGGTGTACCAAAACGAGTTGTAATTCCGTATCGATATGGTCCTTAGCATATCGATACAGAGGCAGTTAAATATGTTAATGTCATGGAAAGGCAGTTTTGGTTTCTTTCATTTTAGTCCCTAGATTGTGGTTGTGTCCAATTGGACATCAATTCGATGCCCGATTGGGTTGAGTTCTCACCTGTGAACAGTACGTACATGTAGGAAAGTAATAAAGCATCTAGACAAGATAAAAGAAAAAAAGGTCGCGTTTTGGTCTCATCTTCCTAGTTTACTTCGGTAAACCTAATGTAGCTTGCTCGGTTCGGTCTTGCGACTAGGCCGGGTCGAGGGGGTTACAGACATACTCCTAGTTTGTGGCATTTGAACTAGGCATGGTTATATGTTTTTATGACATGATGTATAGATTTTATGTTTTAATTACGTTTAATGATGATGAGTATAATTGATGCATGAAAAGACAAGTTAAATCCCTCTTTTGTTAGATGATTATACATGGAACATGGATCTTGGTGGTAATCAGTGGTCATTTGGTGATATATGCCTTAGAATATCATGCTAAAATGGCAACATGGCTAGTTTTGCCTTCATGCTTAATACTTTGAAAGAATTTATGAATATATGCGTGGATGTCCTTAGATATTTTGACATGTTAGAATCATGCCTAGGGTGTTTACAAGTACTTTTGAATTGAATTAAGTTGATTTCTGTCATGATTGTAGAAAATTCTATAAGTCCGTACCGATATGGAAATTTGTGAGTACCAGTACGATAAGTGTAAAATTGACCATTTGGTGTAGGGCGTACCGATATGGTCAACCGTAGCGGTACCAAAAGTGATTATTCGAATTTAATTGTTCTGAGTACCATTACGGTGACTTAGAGTACTAGTACGGCTGTATCGGTACGGATCCTCGTATCAATATGAAAAATAGTTACTAAAATTTAGAAATTAAAATGTGTACCGGTACGGCCCCTTATGTACCGGTACGAGAGATAGTTAAAACAGTTATGTCATGTTTCAATTTCTGTCTTCTTACATTTCAACCCTAATTAATTAACATGCTAATTAAATGAGTTCCAAGTATCCAAATGGGCTAAAAATTGACATGTAGGTATAATATGATATGATTTTCAATTTTTTTGTCTAATTTCTAAAAAAGACTTAAAGTTCTAGTATTTAAAGTTTAGTCCCTAAACTTTGGAAATTTCATAATTTGATCCTAAAGGTTAAATCAGAATCTAAGATTTTAAGAAGTGCATTGTTTGATTTCATTACCATGGTTTATTTCACAATTGCACATTGAAATGATTGGTTTTAATGATTATATATTTTGATTTGGTTTCTAGTGACGTCTCCGACTCAGATTTCTTCTAGACCGAGTTGGGGGTGTTATGGTTTATTCATTGGTGCGTACTACAACAAATAAAAAGCCTTTTCATTCATAATCATGGTTGGTTTTTGATTCAAGCGGTAAGTAACCTAGAAAATGGATTTGAAGGTATAAATTTATATTCGTGGTAAGTTAACGACTGATGTGGTTTTCATGGTTATGTGTTTGGGTCTCTGCATCGATAAAGCTATTTGATTGATTTTAATTCTTTTGTGTAGTTTTCTAAGGATTTTACTTAATAGTAAGTGGTAAGCATTCATGCAGTTATTAGTGATTTCCTACTAAGTAAGAGAGATAGGGTTATACATGTGCTTTTCTCTAGTAACCCCATGAGTTGTTAAACTCTAACTTTCTAGTTAAGGGTTATGAGATTATTAATTTAAGTATTTAGTGAGATTTTCTTACTCGTCATCTTCTTCATCTATATTTTATATTTTTATATCTTATGTTCTTATTCAATACCTATTTATCATTTTATAAGATTGCATGCAGTTCTTTGGTTTATTCTTTGGTAAGTACTACAACCAATCAAAAGCCTTCTCATTCCTAATCATGGTTGGTTTTTCTGCAAGTGGTACGTAATCTAGAAGACAAGTCTGAATGTATAGATTTATAATCGTCGTAAGTTAACGACTGATATGCATTTCTCATGATACATCATCTCATATATTGGCATTCAAGTGACTCAAAACAAGTTTCATTCTATTTTATGAAAACCACATCGGATACACGAATTTCCCATGTGGTTCCTTCGGCCCATTCACATACGTCCTCGAACTGGAGTAGCCCTCAATGGATATAACGTATAAATCCACCAACGAAAGAATTGGCACACCCTTGACCCCTCGACACACATGAGGCGACTTATTATAGTGCACTTTAAACCCTATGGCTAGCCAACTATATCCGATAACATTTTACCTCAGCCACTTGCAAATATGCACAACAATATCCTTATTAACTTACCTTTTTACATATCAGCATTTCAAACCAATTTCTAATACATTAAAGCATGCATTCTAACATTCTCAAATACTTTTATAAATCATTTGCATGCTCAAATCTCATCATGCATAATCATTTGCAACATCTTTCATTTCTAAAACATGCATATAACAGTAAGTAATCAAATCTATAAACATGTGCATGATATTATATTTTGCAAAACCAAAAATGAGAGATAGCTCAACCAATATTTACTTCCGAGCTTAGATAAGTGTTTCAAACTTATTCTAAACTCCCAAGAACCATCTTCAAACCTTTTAAAAGCAGTAAAATGTATTTCCACTCACCAACAATCCAAAGCTCGCCAGCCAGAATCAAGCTTTTGAAGCTTCCGCAACCTCTCCAAAAGCTATAGGATTCAACTCCCCTACTTTACTCAATCGAAAAAGAGGATTAATGCACTTCCATGCATCTCAAATATCCAGCAACCAACAAACAAAACTTCGCCTCACAAGAAACCATCAAACACGTCTCTAAAACAACCGAAATGATCATCAAACCTTCTCCAAATAAAGACCAGACAAAACATATTGACTCTAACATCTTAACAACATCAATTAACATCCAAAAAATCTTTGATTACATCCTTATACCTCCAGCACCTCTACAGCACCAAGATCACACCAAAATCTACCTATATACAACCTAGGAAACTAACAATTCACATAGTTTCAGGATTACTTTAATTAATCACTTCTTTCAACATTAAAGCACATCTTAGTAGGGATATAAATTAATTAGATTCAACACAAAACATATCCAAAACAGTATTTAACAAATTTCCATATAAAAACTCAATTTAGTTACCAAGTCCATGTTTAAATCATAATTCCATAACATAAATCAGTTGTAAAGGATCAAGAACTTGGGAATTTCATTAAAGAACCCTTAATTAGGGGAGAGAATTCCTTAATTGACAAAGATTGGTTGAAATACAAGTAAATTTTTTTGCAGGAATTGAAGGAATCAAGTAGAAAATAAAAAAAGAAATCAAATAAGGTTGATTCCTTGAAATTTTGGAAAGATTTTGATAGTTTGGCTGCTGAAAAAGTTGAGAGAAAAGTGAGATCAATGTTAGTTACATAAGAAAGTGATATTGTAAAATTAAAATTCTTTTATTAAATCTATTTTCCTTTAATATTAAAAACCAAAGCCTAAATTAAGGGAAAATCCGATGGAAAAGTTTGGTCAAATAGCTCCTTAAAGATTCTAAGTTTTGACCCTTTTACAATTTAGTCACCAAAAATAGTTTTGAAAACTTTTCATTTAGTGACTAGACCAAAATGTCCCAAAATAGATTTAATTACTTCAAATTGAATTTACCAAAATACTTAAAATATTAATTAAATATTTTCTAGCATTTTTCCATATTTTATTTTAGCCAAAAATAATTTATTAGAATTTAATTCTCAAAACTAACTTGAATTGCCTAATCTGGTTCTCCCGAACTGTCTAATCGATCCAATTAACATCTGGTCCCAATTTTAAGGCGTTACAATTTTCAACTCCTAAGTGTATACCCCCAAACTTAAAGATTGCATTGTCCCCAATGCAAAAAAAAATGCAATGGCAGAATGTGGTTAAAATGATGAATGCAATGATATTAAAACTAAATGCAATTACAATGACAATACGAATGTAATGACAATGCAGTAAACAAATTGAAATTACACTACATGGTATGCATGCCTACAAAAACTAAAAACTGACTCAGTCTTTCAAGGCTCTTGAGAGAACGAGGCAGAGCGACGCTTTTTCTTCTTGCTCCTCTTTTCTTCCTTGTTCTTCTTCTTGCTCTTGTCATTGGATTTGGAGCACTAATGTTTCTTCTATTTCTTTCGAAGAGAGGCCTCATCTTCAGTTTTGGGCTCTTCTTCTTTCTCGAGCTCTTCTTCTCTGTCGGCCCTTGCAAGATGATTGTCCTTTTGTTCATCTGTTCCAAAAATAGCTTTTGTCGGTCTCGTAGTTTCTCAAACAAACTTTGGTCCTTCATACGTTGCATCCACAACCTTGGATGCAACAAACTTCTTATTAGAAAAAATTTCTTCATATTCAAATTTCTCGACTTGGGTGCTTTCTTCCTCATCTTCATCAATGTCTTCCACAAAAACCTCTTCTTTTTTATAGAATAGTTAGGGTGGCATCTTCCTCTGTTATGACATTCAGATCAAAGAGGCAGTCTTTGATGATCTTTTTTGATGCTTCTTCTTTTGGTGTGTCCTCAGCTTCGCTCATGTTTTTAGGGGAATTTACAGATTTAGCTGGGACTTCTTTTATGGCCGCATCAGAAGAAAAATCATGACTGTATATGATTGGTGGGAATTCTGGAAATTCTAACAATGAGACTGGGGTGACTCTACTCATTGTAGCAAGAGAAGATTTGTGTTATGTCTTGACATACGCATAAAATAAATTTTGTGTAAGGTCAAGTGTTTGGACTATGGCTGCAACCTTCCCTAGTGTGCTTGTCATAGCATCAAGTTTATCATCAATCGTTAGAACTTTCATCCACACTTTATTGCTTGTGGGGACATCATCAACAATAGACTCTATCTATGCTTTCTTTTTCTCTTCCCTTGTTGCAGTGCCAGATTTGGGTGTAGGAACCTCAGTAGCTCTCACCATTCTTTTAGTATAGGCCTTATTCAATGGCCCTTTGTTTGTTGTCATCTCCTCATTTATCAAGGGTTTAACCCCCTTGAGATTGCACAATTGCATTATCAATGAAAGAAATGCCAAGATTTCCTTCTTTCTCTCATCACAATTAACAATTTCCTTGTGGATGATCTCCCCAACATCTATTTTTCTTCCTTTGAGAATATAATGTATCAGACACATTATATCCGGGGAAATCGTGGTGCTATGAGTCGATGGCAACAACCTGGAATTTACAAATGGAACTATATTTTTGTAGGTAATGTTAAAAATTTCTTATTTGTGAATTTTCCCACATTGGTTGTAATATCCCAATTTTCGGCTAGTGACCAAATTGTAAACTTTGAAAGTTTTGGTGGTTAAAGCATAAACTTTGGAAAAGTTTAAGGACTAAAGTGTAAATTTCCCCAATAAGTAATTTTATTCAGTATAAGAGTGAATCAGATCGAAATAGGTACCTTGATATCAATTTTAAGAATTAAGATGCAGTAAAAGGTACTAAATTTGGATCGAATAAAATTGTTAAGCGTGCCCAGGCCAGAGAAATAGAAGGATGGTAACCTTCGGGAAGGTCCCATAAAAGTGTTTCTGATCGATATTTTGGACTCAGTGAGAGTGTTTCTGATCGATATTTTGGACTCAGTGAGAGTATAGAAAATTCGTATCGATTTTCGATAAGTATCGGGAAAACAGACTGAGTTAAGAAAATTCATTCTAAGTCCTTGGAAAAGGAAGTTTTTATGGGACAATAGAGTTTATTTCCCGAATATAGAAATATAGAATTTTCGGAATAAATCCAATAGCTCAGAAAAGGTAAAATCGCAGTAGAAGTATTTTGTGAATATTGGAAATCGGATCAAACTAGAATTTCAGAGGCTGATCCAAAAGCCATGGAAAAGTCATAAAATACTATTTTATGAATATTTTATTATATTTGGTTGGATTCCAACTAGACTTAGTTGAATTTTTACAAGAATGGAAAACTAGTAAATAAAAACTAGTTGGAGGGCAAATTGGTTATTTGGCCCCAATGGCAATTTTGAAATATTTAAAAAGTTATAAGGGCAATTTTGGAAAGAGGAAATGGAAGATTAAATCTTGGCCCTTGATTAATGATAAAATCAATCTCAACCATTAGATAAAAAGGGCAAAATTGTAATTTCACTATTAAATGAATTTAATATTCATTTAATAGATATATGTGTAAAATAATGGTGAAAAGATGAACAAAATGCTCATCTTTTCCAGTCATAAACGTGAGAGCTAGGGAAAAAAAGAGAAAATTTTTTCATGTTCGATTCAAGCCTTGAAACTCAGTTTTCAGGTAATCTCTTCAACTGCAAAGTTGTTCTACTCTTCAAGCTCTATCTTTTGATGTCAATAATTCATGGAATTCATGCTTGATTGACGAGAATTTACATGAGAAAGAAATTAAGTTGAAATCAAGTTAGTATGATGTTAAAATCATGATATTGAGTTGGGATTTAAGTTCTACATGTATAGATTATTATGAGATGAATATGGTTTATGGATTTAAGTTTAATTTAGGGTTTGTGATGTTGAATTAATGATTTAGTAAGCTTGATTTGTTGTTTGGAAGCAAGACCCTAAGTTAATTTGATAGGGACCAATTCGGCAATCTTAAAAGTTAGAGGACCAAATCTGAATTTGGTGTGTATTTATGTTATTAGGGATGTTGGAGATGTGAAATTGATGTTAGAATGCTAAACTGATGTTAAATTGAATTAGTGACCATTTTGACAATTTGTCAAAGTTAAGTGACCAATTTGGAAACGAGGTTATGGATAAGGATTAAATCTAAATTTTAGTTGAAATAATAGAATTAAGGTAGTAATGTTGAATTGAGGACTAATTTGCAAAGGTAAGAAGCTTAAATCTTTATCTTTGCATTTTAGTGACTATTTCGGTAAAGGAGGAAAATTAAAGGGAATTATTTTAGAATAATTACTTGATGAAGATGGTGATAATTTGGTGGTTTAAAGCAAGTAATTGGACTAAATTGAAAAGTAGAGAAGTAAGGAGAAGTTAGTATAATGTTTGGAGTTATTTATGGAAGTAATGTAGAAAACTAGATTATGGCAGTAAGTACGAAAATTCACCATAAATTCTACATAGATGGTGAATTTTATACCGATGTAAATATTTTTTAGTCTAGTTTCGTTTCCAACAAACAGAAACTGATTTCGAGTTCCGAGTCAAAAGATATGATTTTTTAAGTGACAAAAGGTCAAAAAACAGAACACCAGTCTGTTCCGAATTCCAGCATTGTAATTGACTTTGAAAATTCGCCATAAATCGTACAAGTTGAGTTTGGGCTATTATTTTATATGGTTGAAACGCTTATTAAATCTAGTTTCTTTTAGAACAAAGGGATTCGAATTTTGAGTGTTAGATCACTTTATAGAAATAAATCTTTGAAGGTATTGCAAGCTGGTAGAAAATGGAAATTGAGACATTTTGTATCTAATGTAAGTTAGCAAGCTTGGAGGAATTATTTGAAGTTCAAAATGGTCATTAGGGACCAAAAATGAGTTTTGGACAGTATAAGAAAGGGAGGAAATTTGTATATTCGAATGATTAGATTTGATAGCATGTTTTAGGATTTGTTAGATTTGAATCTAACAAATGTTGTTTACATTCATGTTATTAATGAAGTTTGGATCCGAATCAAAAGAAGGTTCAAGGTACTATGAAAGAAAGGACTGGATAGATCTTAGTGAGGCAAGCTAATAAATGGCCCAGGTGAGTGCAATTGCATGTATATCATAATACATTAATATTTATGTCATTGAACATATGATTGATTTAATATGAATATGTCAAGTTTTGGGAAATAAAATACATTGATCATTTGATTATTTATATTGACAAGGTTGATATGCTTATGCATAATATTTCTAGTATGAACTGCCCAAGTTGAATTATGTTGATATATATATTGCCATGGATGAAATGATTATGGAATATGAAATACATGCCCAAGTAAGTTATTAAGGGAAAGGATATAGTTGGCATGCCATAGAGTCAAGCAGCACGCTGAATATACGAATTAGCACTATAGTGTATATAAAGGACACTTAGTGCGGATGGTTAGCACAACCTTATGTGCAGATGGTTAGCACAACCTTATAAACGTGCAGATGGTTAGCACAACCTTATAAACGTGCGAATGGTTAGCACTGCCTTATAAATGTACGGATGGTTAGCACGGTCTTACGTGCGGATGGTGGGCACACCCTTATGTGTCTATATAATATCGATACTCATGTGTCTATATGATGCTGACACTTATGTGTCTATATGTTACCGGCACTTTATGTGTCTATATGTTTATCGTCACTTCGGTGACTAGTACTTTGAGAGTACCGATCTCGCATACTTAAGTTTCTCTCTCTATATAAAAGTTAATACATTGGCATATATCATGCTATATAAATGTAGCCATAAATTATACTAATTATAAATTATTATCAATTTTGTTTATTGCCTCACTAAGTGAAAACTTAGCGTGTGTTTGATTCACACGTAGGTTAAGGTGGAGTACTTGAAGAGGAGTTAAGCATGCTGATCAAGCTTCAATCTACCAAACATCAATAAGATATTCTAGCTTATGATAATCTCTAGTGGGCATGTAATTATTTGATTACTAGTAGAGTATGGTGCATGAAATTAAACTAAAAATATATAGAATTAATCAGTTTGATGATGAAACGTTTATGGATAAAAAAAGATAAGGCATTAGTAATGTGACATCTATGACTCGTATTCAGTACGAAAAATGAGTGTTACATTAGTCCCCGGCCAAAATGCATCAGCAATGCATAAATCCCCAACTAGCAAATCCAATTTTTCCTTATCAATTTCTTTCATAAATAGGGAGTGTTCATCCATACTCACAGTAGTCTTTAGCAGTTTATTTATTGTAGCAGCACTCTATGGTATAGAACTTTCCCTAAAAAAAACCAACTTCAAAGAAGGCTCGTAAAGGTTAGAGTAAAACTCCCTTACCAGAGCAGCACTGTAACTCCCAGGGAAAGTGCAAAAGGTGTCCCATTTGTGAAGCTCGATGGTCTGGTTAATCAGTTTTCCAAGTTCCTTTTCTTGAGAGAGAACCATCCCTTGCTCATGATGAATACTTTGCTTCAAGATGTGTTCTTTGTGCCTCGCCTCTTCCATTTTTGTTTGGAACACCTCATACTCAGTGTTCTCCTCTTGTTCCACTGGCTCCTCAGCTTGAGGGTTGAAGGCAAAGCCTTGCATTTCTTTTGCAGAAGTCTCTATGGAAAATTTTCTGGTAGCTCTGGTCTTTTCAATGATAGAGTAAGGATCAAGACAAAAAAGAAGAATTTTTGCAAAAATTTTTTTGAAGCTTTGAAGATTCGAAGAAAAAGAAAGAGAAATATAAGTGAAGAAGGTTAGTGTAATCAGAGTTATTAAATAAAATAAGAAGAAAAAAGGAAATGAAAAGATGCTATCTTTATCGTCTGATACAATGAGATTTAACGGTGTGATTTGGGTGATAAATCAGTATAATTAAATTACCCGAACTGCCCATAAAATCATACATATCATGTGTTGTCTCCTTATCGTACAAGTTGTTGGAAGAAGATTCCATACCAAACAAAGGAGGATTTATTCTGCAAAAAGAAATTTAAAGATAAACATGGAAAAAAGAAAACTAAATCTACTTCTAATAAAGCAATTAAAAGAAAATATCAAAAAATAGACCAATTTAATGGTCTCAACACTCTTGGAATAAAAGTCACCAAAATAAAGTTTTTGAGTCTTTGTCCATTGACTTTGAATGAGATCCCCTATTTACTATCCTTGATTGCGACTACACCGTGTGGAAATACTTCCACAACTTCAAAAGTTCCCGACCAACGTGATCACAACTTACCTGGGTGCAACTTTAGTCTTGAATTGAATAGCAAAACCAATTGTCCAACCTCATATTGTTGTTGCAATATGATCTTGTCATGCTAGCGTTTGCTCATGTCCTTGTAAATAGAGGAATTTTCATAAGCATTATGGTGAGTTTCTTCTAACTCAGTGATATCCAACAATCTTTTTCTTCCTTGCAGCCTCATAATCCATATTCACTTGTTTCAAAGCCCACATAGCCCTGTGTTCTAGTTCAACAGGCAAGTGGCAGGATTTCCAAAAGACAAGCTGATATGGTGACATCCCAAGTGGTGTTTTGTATGTAGTACGAATAGCCCACAAAGCATCATCCAAACGTGAAGACTGGTTTTTCCGAGTGGTATTTACCACCTTTTCCAAGATGTTTTTGATAGCCCTGTTATAGATCTTGGCTTGTCTATTAGACTGTGGATGGTACGTTATAGCCAGTCTATGATTCACTCCATATCATTTCAGTGTAGTAGCCACTTGGCTGCAGTGAAAATGCTTTCCTTGGTCACTGATTAATGCCCATGGTGTCCCAAAACGTGTGAGAATATGTTTGTAAAAGAACTTCAAAACTGTTTCAGCATCATCCTTTGGTACAACCACAATTTCTATCCACTTGGAGTATTCCACAACAACTAAAAATATAAATTACCGAAAGAATTCGGAAAATGACCCATGAAATTGTTAAATCCTCAAAAGTATTGTTTTCCATGTATATATTGTCATGCTTTTGCTTGACTTTGAGTACATATTTTTGCATTTAGTTAGTAGTTTCGTGCATTTACATCTAGTAGTTAAGGAATGTTTTCTTTGCCAGAGTAAAGGTGTATTTCCTTGTTGTGGTAGGCAGGTTAGGAGTAGGACAGGTTTGGCAGAGCAGGACAAGAGCAGTTGGAAGAAAGCAAGAGAAGCATAAGAGAAATGTCGAGTGCTGATGGAAAAATTAGGACGAAGATTGCCAGACTCGGTTGGCAAAAGAATGATGGTCAATGCCCGGTTAATAGCCGTTAGAGCAAAGTCAGCCCTAAAATTAAAAAAAAAGATAAGAAGATAACGCGCTTATCTTGGTGCGTAACAAACTTTCAAATTCAAAACTCAATCTAGGGTTTCCACAAGTGCCTATATAAAGGAAGCTAATTGAAGAGCCAAATGAGGCTGCACCATGGTGAAAAAAGAGAGTAGATGGGAAATCTTGGTTTGACCAGGCTAAGACCGAGAGCTCTGGATCCATTGAAGGGTTGCATCGACGGATCTCCTTCTTTGTCCATTTCTCTTAGTTTTTAATTATGTTATGATGGTGATTTTAAAAATGATGTTTTGTTGATGGTTTACCCAGCCATGAACTAATTCTTTTAAGTTGGTTGGGGATGTTTCCGCAATGAACGCTTTCGTATTTTTAATTTTTAATAATTGAATGCCTTGCCATTTTTGTCTATTCTGCTAGTGCTTAATGTAACACCCTTAACCCAGTTTAGAAGAAAATCAGAATTGAAGATGTCACCAGAACAAAACATAGAAATCGAAAGTAAAAATACTATAGCATATTTATCTTTCAAAGTTTAGAAGAATTAAAAATATAATTCATAATGATTACATCTCATATTCACCTTTCAAAGTTAATCAATTCAAGCCTATTCAATTATTGACAGTGATCGAAAACATCAAAATTTTCTTTTAAATTTAAACAAGTCAGTTCCGTAGTGACATTCAAGTAATACTATAGCATATTTATCTTTTCTTGATGGTAAATTCTAAATCATACTTGCATAGATTCTAAAGGGCTTCAAATTAAGTTTATCATTCTAACCAATCCATACTATAAGAATTACAAAGACTCTTAGCCATTTTCTGATTATAACTCGAGACATGTATCTCTACTTAGCAATGTTATACATATTGATTCCAAGACTTAAAGAGATGTCTATTGACATACATTTTATATAAAATAACTTTAATCAAAGGATTCAAAGAACAACTCACTTCAAATGTAGTTTCCTATAGTTCTTATGATATGTTTAGAAGACAACTAATACAGATTATCAATTTCATTACATTCAACCATATCATGTGTACCCCACATCATAAAACACACTTTATCACCAATGATTTGTCTCATATGTCTAACATAATACAACTTATCCCGTATCTTGCCATACAATGCATACCAATCCATATACATATCAAACTGTACATCATATCATACAAACAAGTATACCAAGTACTTAACACCATGCTAGGAATGTGTCTAATCCACTACATGTTGAATCGATTAATCACTTTATTATATTCTATCTATTCAATTCATAAGATCGAATCAAGGACACATTCACTAAAATGCAATCTAACATTATTAGTTCATGACATACATACAATTAAATACCATTTAGCCAATTTATCTTTAATAACTTATTATACATAGACATTCGTTCAAAACATTCTTATACTTAGTAAAGGAAAATCATATATACAATTATACAAATGACAATCAAGTTACGCCCGCAATAGGTGTATTACATACCAAAGAAATCATTTTGAGATGATAACTTCTCAAAATACTAAGATGCTTATACAAATACTATATGCCACCAATCTAGGAGTTCCAAGGAAGGACAAAAAAATTATTACACAAAGACTTTATTACGTGACTTGCAACCTCCAACCACGATCAAACCCAAAAAAACCCGATAATATCCTAAAAATGTGTGAGAATGAATGCATTAGGCTTTTATAGCCTAAGTGAGGTAGAGACTTTAAGATAACAAAGCAGAATATTAATGATATTGAATGTAAATTTCAAGAAATTCAAGCGTAAGTTAGTAATAAACATTTATGTTTTAATCTTAACTTATACCAGGCTTGATTATAGGAAGCTTAATTGGAGTTCATAATCTTTCAAATCTTAACTGAATATCTTTAAGGGTTTTCAACTGATTTCCTTCAAATTTCTTCTCGAACTTATCAAGTTCAAAACTTATCTTATTGAACTCTTATTAGGGATTATCGAAGTACTTATCAAAGTTTCACAGTTCTTATCCAATCTTATCAGAGTCCTTATCAGAGCTTATCAAATTCCTTAACAGATTTCTTACAAAGTTTATGTCTTTTAAAACGTTTGCCTTGGATCAGTTTTGGTTATGGTAGTTGTTGCGCGTAATAAGTGCTACGCAAATCTGCAAGTATACACGTCGCAAGTTATAGTATAAAAGATATCGTCTCTACAGGGATTGGTGCCACTTCAAGAATCTAGTCTCTTGCACTGTAAAAAGTAAAAACACAAATAAAGGATTATACAAGTTTAACTAATAACTAATCTAGAAAGCAAATAAAGTAAAAGAAAAGATGAGATCGAATGAGAGAGAGATAGGCCAGGTTATCGTGAGTTGAGGTGTGATAGCCGATTGGATCTTCTTGGTAAAAGAGTGCACGGGCAACTCAGTTGCCGTGGCAACTTGCACAACGGGGTTGCCTTGGCAACTAATCGATGGTTGCCTGGGCAACTAGTTGGGCAACTACTTGGGCTTCTGGGCAGCAACCTTCAAGGTTCGGCAGAGCGTTCTTCAATGGTTTCTTCTTATCCCTAAGTCGAAACTCTAGCTACTTGTGCATGCCTTGATAATACATCCCTGCATGAATCAAGGGTGAACAACAACCATTCTTGCGCTCCTCTTAGCCGTTGAAATCCTTAACTTATTCCTAAGCCAGATTAATCTTCACCATCAATAGATTGAATAAAGATCATATTCATTCGTTTCTTGAATCTAACTCTCCCGATATTAGATAAATAGATGAAATCACGAGATCCTCTCCCAATTCACTCGCAAACAAGAATAAGACCAAGAATGAATAAACCTTGAAATAGAAAAGGGCAAACTCTTATTACCTAAATAAAAACCAATAGTTTCTCACAACCACAAAACACAATAACCATAGCCAAGTAGATTTAGTTCATGGCTAGGTTCCAAAGAATCACAAGATAAACAATCCCTAGCATGAACCCAATCGAACAAGAAAGAAAAGGATGAAGGAGGAGGCTTGTCGAAATCCTCCTTGCCCTAGGTGCTTGTCGAAAATTCTCTCCTCTTGCCCTCCTTGGACTTGTCGAAATTCCCTATTGCTCTCTCTCTGGACTTGTCGAAATCTCCTTGCTATTTATAGGGCTAGGCCAAAGTCCTTCTTTGAGGAGGAGTTTAAGTTGGAATTAAATTATCTTTAAAGAATATAATTATTTATTATAATTGTATTCCTACTAGAACTTCTCCTATCTTCTTGGAATTTAATTCTTCTTTAATCTCTGCATGGAAATCAAATTTCTTTGGGTTTGGGCTTTGCTCCACGTCATCTTGGGCTTGTTTAGTCCTCAATTTCGACTACCATATCACCTTTACTCTTGTCAACAATTGCCATGGCAACTGGCTCGGCGTCTCCTTCATGCATTGCCCTGGCAACTAGCTCGGCGTCTCCTTCATGCATTGCCCTGGCAACTAGCTCTAGCTTTGCTTTGGCAAGTGATCCCGCACATACACACAAAACACACCAAAGCAGCATCTTTTCCACAAAAACTACCAAGTTATGTAATCAAGCTCAACGATTGAAGGAAACATGGATTAATGCATGAATAGCTAATTATGCAACTAATATGAGCCTAAGTCTAACAATAATATGAGTAAAAAGGGTAAGAAAAATAGTACTTTTGAACACTTATCAGTAGCATTGGTCCGTATTACACATAGCTCAAAGCACGTAGCAATGGCTAGTGTCAGAACATAACAAACATAACTTCTCATCTATCTAGCCGACTATCGCCAATCTCCTTACTATCTCCCCCGTTACCTCCTACTGTTGCCAATATATCACATTTATTGTGGTCGTCACCCTTGAGCCGTAGCTCGTGGACCGTAGTCCCTGAATTATGCCTCTGCATTATACCAAAATATCCAAGGACATCCATTGTTTAGGCAACTTAATGTTTTTAGCTTTGAGAATTAGGAGGGTATCTTATGTCATAAGGTGACTTACTTGTTTTCTTACTTAATATCTTAGAGCAAAGATGACCTAATAGCTCTGGAATACTTTAAAAGTTCATAGCTTATAACATTTTAAGTTTTGATTTGCTTTATTAAAGTCTTATGATAAAAGAGTTCATAGTTTGATTCCTAAGCTTTCAAACAAAGTATATCACTACTTAATAAAATCATATCAAACATAGCAAGGCACAGGATGCATATGTAATGCGACATCAACAAATAACTTATCAAAGATTCCATGTTTGAATGCCCTTCCCCCAATTTGCTCTACTTGAGCCTTATGCAAAAATGTTCATATGCATGTACATTATCACAATTCACATATTAAAATATAAATTCAGAAATCGGAATGACATCGTGTCATCCGAGACAATGCAACTACACTCACCTGATATTCCAAAGTTATGGAATACCTGAACCACAATCATATTTCACTTCTCAATTAGATCCCTTCCCTAGCCATCCTTACCAATATGTGTACCTCAAAACAATTAACCAGACATTACCAACCATGCTATACAAAACAATATACCCTATCAAACTATACACACATTAATCACATCTATACTTAACAACTATAAGTTTGTTACTTAAAAGAATTTCCATTTATTTGCATTTCAAACAATGTATAAGTTCGAGCACACTGCTCCTTTATCACTGTTAAGTGTTCAAAAGTACTATTTTTATTACCCTTTTTATTCTTATTATTGCTAGCTTAGGCTCATATTAGTTGCATTATTAGTCATTCATGCATGTTTGTATCGTTTCCTTGGTGGACAAGCTTGATTTCATATTTTGCTCAATTTTGTGGAAAAATATACTACTTTAGTGTGTTTTTGTGTGTGTGTGCAGAATCACTTGCCAAAGCAAGGCTAGAACCAGTTGCCAGAGAAATGCATGAAGGAGTGTCGAGCTAGTTGCTAGGGCAATGCATGAAGGAGATGCCGAGCTAATTGCCAGGGCAATTTTCGACAAGGAATTAGATGATATGGTTGTCGAAATTGATGACTAGATAAACCCAAGATGACATGGAGCAAAGCTAAATCCCAAAGGAGTTTGATTTCCATGAAGAGGTTAAAGAGAAATTAAATCCCAAGAAGATAGGAGAAGTTCTAGAAGGAATTTAAATATAATAAAGAATTATATTCTTTAAAGATAATTTAATTCCAACTTAACTTCCTCCTCAAAAAAGACTTTGACCTAGCCCTATAAATTAAGGATCAAGCCGTCAACTCCAAGGGGAGAGGGAGGAGAGAATTTTCGACAAAGAGCAAGGGAGATTTCGACAAGGCTTCAATCATTCTTCATCTTTTTCTTTCTTGTTCAATTAGGTTTATGCTAGGAATTCTTTGTCTTGTGTTTCTTTGGAACCTAGCCATGAACTAAATCTATTTGGCTAAGGTTATTGTGTTTTGTGGTTGTGTTAAACAATTGGATTTTGTTTAGGTAATAAGAGTTTGCACTTTCAATTCAAGGTTTACTCGTTCTTGGTTCTTATTCTTGTATGCAATTGAATTGGGAGATGATCTCGTAACTTCATCTATTTATCTAATATTCGGAGAGTTAGATTCAAGAAATGAATGAGTATGGTCTTTATTCATTCTATTGATGGTGAAGATTAATCCGGCTTAGAAATAAGTTAAGGATTTCAACGGCTAAGAGGAACGCAAGATTGGTTGTTGTTCACCCTTGATTCATGCAGGGATGTATTATCAAGGCATGCACAAATAGCTAGAGTTTCGACTTAGGGATAAGAAGAAACCATTGAAGAATGCTCCGCCGAACCTTGAAGTTACTGCCTAGCCGCCCAAGTAGTTGGCCAGGCAACCATCAATTAGTTGCCAAGGCAACCCCGCTGTGCAAGTTGCCCTTGCACTCTTTTACCAAGACGATCCAATCGGCTATCACACCTCAACTCACGATAACCTGGCCTAGTCTCTCTCATTTGATTACATCTTTATTTTATTTACTTGCTATTTTATTTTATTTGTTAGTTAAAACTCCTACAATCTTCTACTTGTGTTTTTACTTTTTACAGTGCAAGAGATTAGATTCTTGAAGTGGCACCAATCCCTGTGGAGATGATATCTTTTATACTATAACTTGCGACGTGTACACTTGCACAATTGTGGAGCACTTATTACACACAACAAGTTTTTGGCGTCGTTGCCGGGGATTGGCAATAGCAACTTTGTTTTTATTTTCTTGCACTTTTTATTTTTCTTGTTTAAGATTCAAAGGGCTAACAAACTTTGGTTTTACATTGGTATATGACCAGGGCGAGACCGATTACACCAGAATATTCCTTTGATCCAGAAATCGAACGAACCTTGCAAAGACTCAGACGAAGGTTAAAAGTAGCAATGGCTAATCAAGATGGCAATATGAATCAAGATGTTCCAGCAGGAGGAGGAGTGATTCTTGCACGAAACATAACTATTCGAGACTATCTTGAAGAAGATCTTGAAGGACTTAATCCAGGAGTTGTCACACCTAAAATTGAAGCCGACCACTATAAGTTGAAACCGGTGATGTTTAATATGATCAACACAATTGGTCAATTTGGCGGCTCAGCAACTGGAGATGCATGACAACATCTTAAATACTTCCTCGAGATTTGCAATTCATTCAAAATACAAGGAGTCACCCCCGATGTTTTACGACTAAGATTGTTCCCCTATTTACTGAGGGATAGGGCGAAAACATGGTTAAATAGTATTCTTGCCGGATCAATAGGATATTGGACCGATCTTTGTCGTGATTTCCTTGCTTGATTTAATCTTACAAATTTGACTGATAAGCTTCGTAACAAAATTACTTCTTTTCGGCAGGCAGATGATGAATCCATGTACGAGGCTTGGGAGCGATATAGAGAACTTCTACACAAATGCCCCCTACACGGATTCCCAGTGTAGACACAAGTAACAATGTTTTACAACGCTGTGAATACACCAACAAGGATGATGCTAGATGCCTCGGCAAATGACATACTCCTAGATAAGTCGCCAGAGGAAGCAATGAAAATTCTAAACAGGCTTGCTAAGAATGATTATCAATTCCCATCTGCTAGAAGAGGAGGAGTTAGACGCCAAGCCACAATACATGAATTGGGATCATCAGACTCAATTTCGGCACAATTGGCCACTCTAACTAAGATGGTCCAGAACATGCAGAAACCAAACAACACACAGGAGGTCAAGGTAATGGATTCCTTTTGTGAGTTTTATGGTGGTAACCATGATTCTTCTGAATGTATGCAGAATCCGGAATCCAGCTTTTATGTGGGCAATTACAACCGGAACAACAATGTGTGTCCAATATATACACAATCCAACTTGGAAGAAGCACCCGAATTTTTCATGGAGTAATCCCAACAATGCTCTAAACCAGAACAATTAGAATGCACAAGCATCGGGATTCCAACAGAATATGCCACGACAACAGCTGCCACAGCAACAACCGACAACATCTAGTTCTTTGGAAAATTCTCTCAATACTTTTATGTTGAAAACTGAATCTTATATGACTGAGAATAGTAATTTCATAAAAAGAATTGATGCTTTTATTAACAGGACCGAGATGATATTGCAAAACCAAGAGGCGGCAATCAAATCATTGGAAAATCAAGTCGGACAATTTGCTCAAAACCTGAATACTAGACCGCAAGGAGGTTTACCTAGCGATACTGAAGTCACAAGAGGAATTGGCCATTAGCAATGTAAGGCGATCACCACTAGAAGTGGCCAGCAACTTAAAAAGGCTCGGCTCGCTCATCAAACAAAACTCCACAAAAAGAGTAAGACGAACTCAGTAGCAAAGCCTCAGATGTTGAACCAGGAATTACCGCAACAACCAGTGATAAGCATGCTCGGCAACCAACAATAAGGATGTCGCGGCAACCAACGATAGGCACACCACAGCAACCCCAGTTGACAATGCCTCGGCAACTTCAGTTGCCTCGGCAATACCGTCAATTAGGTTCCAGACCAATGAAAGGATCGAAGATATCTGACTTCCACCACCATTCCCATAAAGGTTGAAGCGACAAAAGCAAGAATATCAATTCAAAAAGTTTCTTGATATCCTAAAGCAAGTCCACATCAACTTGCCATTGGTTGAAGCAATTGAACAAATGTCGAACTATGCCAAGTTTCTTAAAGACATTGTGTCCAAGAGAACAAGGCTAGGAGAGTTTGAAACAGTTGCCGCAACAGAGGGATGCATGGCCATGTTGCACAATCGCATGCCACCCAAGTTGAAGGATCTCAGAAGTTTCACAATACCCTATTCCATTGGAAACCACTATGTCAGGAAAGTATTATGTGACCTTGGAGCAAGCATAAACTTGATGCCTAAATCGGTTTTCCAGAAACTAGGAATCGGGAAGGCAAGACCTACAACAGGTATACTACAATTAGCCGATAGATCCTATGTGCATCCATAGGGAAAAATCGAAGACATACTGGTAAAAGTTGATAAATTTATTTTCCCGCCGACTTTATTATTTTGGATTGTGAAGCAGATGAGCATGCACCTATCATTCTCGGGAGACCCTTCCTAGCAACAGGGAGAACCTTGATCGATGTTGAAAAGGGAGAACTCACAATGAGGGTGAATGACCAACAAGTTAAACTAAATGTGTTCCAATCACTAAGGCATGCCGATGACCAAGAAGAATGCCAACTTCTCCATGCCACGTCAGAGTTTAACTTCGACGAGGAATTTAGTTGCCTCGGCAACTACATTGCCGATCAAGAGGAAACTGAGGAGTGTGAAGAACCAATCGATGAGGAACAACAAGAAGGGGCAAATTGGTTAGTCAATCGACCAGGTACATACTTTGAACCACTGGATTACTCAGGTAAGGAAGGTAAGCTCGAAAAGCCCTCTATTGAAAAACCACCGATTCTTGAGTTGAAACAGTTGCCAGAGTAACTAAAATATGCTTACTTGGGAACCGATAAAAACATTGCTGCAATTATTTCATCTAAGTTACAGCCTGAGCTGGAAAAGAAGCTGATCAAAATGTTGATGCTACATAAGAAGCCAATATGGTGGACAATTGCCGACTTGGAGGGAATTAGTCTGGCAGTGTACATGCACAAGATTTTGTTGGAAGATGATCACAAACCTTCGATTAAGGCCCGAATGAGACTGAATCATGCCATGAAAGGGGTTGTAATGAAAGAAATCATCAAGTGGCTTAACGCCGACATCATATACCCTATCTCTGATAGTACATGGGTAAGTCTGGTACAATGTGTACCGAAAAAGGGAGGTATAACGGTGGTAAGTAATGAAAACAATGAACTCATTCCAACCAAGACTATGACCGGTTGGAGGGTTTGTATGGATTATCGAAAGCTAAACAAAGCCACTAGGAAAGATCACTTCCCATTACCCTTTATTGATCAAATGCTTGACCGTCTTGTAGGTAAACCCTTTTATTGTTTTCTTGATGGTTATTCAGGTTACAATCAAATTTCCATAACACCAGAAGATCAAGAAAATACAACCTTCACATGCCCATACGGTACTTATGCTTTCCGAAGGATGCCATTCGAATTACATAACGCCCTGACAACCTTCCAAAGATGCATGATGGCACTCTTTTCAGACATGGTCGAAGACTTCCTTGAGATCTTCATGGATGATTTTTCTATTTTTGTTAATGACTTCGACAGCTACCTCGGCAATTTAGAGGTGTTGGCAAGATGTGAAGAAATCGATTTAGTCCTTAAATGGGAGAAGTGCCATTTTATGGTAGATGAAGGAATAGTGCTCCGCCATAAAATTTCATCCAAGGGAATTGAAGTAGACAAAGTCAAGGTGGACGTGATCGAGAGATTACCCGCACCAAGTTCGGTTAAAGGAATCCAAAGCTTTCTTGGACATGCAGGTTTTTACAGGAGATTCATTCATAATTTTTCTAAAATTACTAAACCCTTGTGCAATTTGCTTGATCATGATAAAATCTTCAATTTTGATGATTCTTGTACCCCAAGCATTCGAAACCCTAAAGGAAAAGCTTACCTCGGCACCCATTGTCGTTCTACCAGATTGGACGCTACCTTTTGAGCTAATGTGTGATGCAAGTGATTTCGTGGTAGGAGCAATCCTAGGCCAACACACAGGTAAGACCTGTCATGTGATATACTACGCTAGTAAAACTCTTAATAGTGCTCGAGTGAATTACACAACAACGGAGAAATAGTTACTAGCCGTAGTTTTCGCATTTGACAAGTTCTGATCCTATTTGATTGGTACAAAGGTAATTGTTCATACGGACCATTCAGAAATTAAGTATCTATTTGCTAAAAAGGATGCCAAACCTCGTTTGATTCGTTGGATATTTCTTTTACAAGAGTTTGACATTGAAATTAAGGACGGGAAAGGAATAGAAAATCAAGTGGCTGATCACTTATCACGCTTAGAACACAATAAGGAGGAAGACGCGAATTTAGAGATATGCGATGCATTCCCGGATGAGCAACTGTTAGTTGCCTCGGCAACCATGAATGTGCATGCCTCATCAACCCCTGACGCCTCGGCAACCATCGATGCGCATGCCTCGGTAACCCTCGACGCTTCAACAACTCTTGAAGCACATGCCTCGGCAATCTTGGAAGCAGTCGCCACAGCAGCACATGCCTCGGCAATACCCTAGTACGCGGATTTAGTTAATTTCCTTGTTTGTGGTATTTTACCTTATGGCGTTACTTTTGGGACGAGCCTCCTTTTTTTAAACAATGTGAAGATCAGGTTATACGCCAATGTGTCCCTAAAGAGGAGCAGCAAAATGTACTCCGGTAATGCCATTCTTCACCCCGTGGAGGACATTTTGGAGGAACAAATACCGCAGTCAAAGTTTTGCAATCCGGTTTGTATTGGCCAACACTATACAAAGATGCCCAAGAGTTTTACAAGCAATGTGATCGATGCCAGAGGACTGGCAATATCTCTAGACGACATGAGATGCCGCTCCAAAACATCATCGAGGTGGAATTGTTCAATGTATGGGGGATTGATTTTATGGGACCTTTTCCATCTTCATTCGGTAACCTCTACATTCTACTTGTTGTTGACTACGTGTCTAAATGGGTTGAGGCAGCTGCAGTTCCCACCAACGATTCCAAGGCCGTGCAAAGATTCTTGTAGAAAAATATATTTACACGGTTTGGGATGTCGAGAGCAATTATCAGTGATGGAGGCAAGCACTTCGACAACAAACTCATCGCCAAGATGTTACAACGGTTTGGTGTATCTCACAAGATTGCCACGGCATATCACCCGCAAACCAATGGGCAAGCAGAAATTTCCAACTGGGAATTGAAGGGTATACTCGAGAAAGTTGTAAATACATCTAGGAAGGATTGGTCAGTAAGACTAGATGACGCACTTTGGGCATATCGCGCTGCATTCAAAACACCCTTAGGTATGTCTCCCTTCCGACTTGTCTATGGCAAAACATGCCATCTACCGGTGGAAATCGAACACAAGGCATATTAGGCAATCAAGACCATGAATATGGATTGGGAAAGTTCCAGACAAAAGCGTTTGTTGGACCTCAACGAGATAGAAGAATTACGTGCACTCGCCTATAACAATGCACGAATCTACAAGGAGAAAACAAAGCAATGGCATGACAAGAAACTATTGCCGCGGCAATTCATGCCAGGGCAACTAGTTCTCTTATTCAATTCTCGACTAAAACTTTTCTCGGGAAAACTGAAATCAAGATGGTCAGGACCATTCGAAGTTGTCAAACCATTCTTCCATGGTGTCGTTATAATCAAGTCCATCACTGATGAACATGAATTCAAAGTTAACAGACAAATATTGAAGCACTACAACGGTGCCCATGTGGAACGTAACAAAACAAGTGGTCACCTTAGGAGATGCAGAGCATGCTCTCCTTTCAATATTTTCTTTTTCTTTTTATTTTCATTTTTATTTTTATTTTCTTTTCAAACTATTTTTTTATTATTATTATTATTTAATTTCGGTTACTTTTTTTCTTTTTAGGATAGATTTATTTATTTACTTTAAGATTAAGACTACAACTTTCTTTCATATTTATCTTTTTAAGTTTAAGAATTTCTTTGCACATCTTTATTTATTTTCTTTTATTAGTTTATCTTTAATTTTAATCCTTATTTTATTTGTGTTTGAATTGTATGAAAATAGTTTGAGATAAAGAGGAATTTTGATTCAAGAAGGAAACTTCTTCAACAAGGAAATTAATGGGCTGAATCTAAGGCTTATATTAAGCCTCCAATTTACCCTAAATCGAAACCCCTTTCTTTTATATTCCAAAATTAATCCCACCCACTATATTTACTACCTATCTTTTCTATTTAACCTATCACCCTTAACTTCCAAGAAACCTATTCCTACTTTTCATCTTGCAACTCTTTAGTTTCTTTTGCTTTCTTTTCTTTGTTTTTACCAAACTCACAATCAAGATCATCCATGACATCCAAAATTCAATTTTTTGTTCATCCAAGTTCCTCCAAAGAACCAAGATACAAGAAGTTTGCTACACCGGTGGTTCAAGAAAGATTTCACTCCAAATTTGAAAGCCGGAAGATTTGCGAAGAACAAGGCTTCGAATACTCCAACTCTCATAAAGATTTCGGCGTTGAACCATTCATCCTCGAAAGGACTGCACATCAAAAATGGCAAATCTTTTGCCATCAATCGGAACCGGGTAACCTCTCATGTGTAAGAGAATTCTATGCTCACTCACCTAACCCGGATAATCCTTATGTTTTTGTTCATGACAAGGCTATATTCATAAGCCCCGAAAACATCAACACCTTTTACAGGCTCTACATTGAGAAGGACAACCATCAAGCCTTTGTTGATCAACTCACGCCCAAGCAACTCGACAAGGTGCTTCAAGAACTCACTCTACCGGGAACTCATTGGAACGATGGTAAATACAAGGGTACGGTAAATCGCCTTCGGCTTAAACCCGAGGCAAAATTATGGAATAAGTTTGTTAAAACTTTTTTAATTCCCACCACACACAATACCACCGTTGATACACCTCGTCTTTTACTCATACATTCTATCGTGCATAATCGCATCATTAACATTGGAAAAATTATTTGTGATGAGATTTTTGTATGTAGCACAAAAGACAAGGGTTCTTTTTTCTTCCCTTGCTTAATTTCCAATCTTTGCAAGGAGATGCATGTCCCAAGTGAGTCCACTGATGAAAAGGCCCTACCAAAGTCCGGTTGGAATCGAGAACAAATTTGAAAGCTAATGGGAGAGACACCGATAAAATCCCCAACGCCTTCAATTGCCGTGGCAACTCCTGCCGCCTCGGCAGTTCCTAATCTACAAGCAACTGATGCCCGGGCAACCCGGCCAGCAACCTCAGGACAACTTGAAGCACTCTTAAAACCGTTGGCGAACCACCTTAGGCAAATTGAAGACCGGCAACTAATGTTCATACGGTACATGAAGGATCACAACAATGCCATCACCCAAGTCATCCTGGAAAAGTACCCAGACAGTCGCGTGTCATTCCTAATCTTTCCTGCCGAAATCCTTACCACGGCAACCAATGAAGCAATTGCCACGGCAACAACAACAAATGATGCCTGGGCAACCTACACTGTGCCTGCCCAAGTAATTGCTACAACATCTAACACTGAAGATGTCACGACAACCAAAGTTAAAGACGCCCTGGCAACCACTACAAAAGCCAAAGGTAAAGCACCTATGCCCGAATCAACTCGTACTGAATCATTGTCTGATTTTTCATATTCGGACGAGTCCTCTATTGCACCAACAAAGACCGCACCAATCAAATCCTCCAAGCCCAAGCGAAAAGCCAATGACATTGATGAAGAGGACGATGAGGACAACCCCATACGAGGATCGATTCCGCAATCGGCAACAAGGAAGCAACCACCGTGTTCAAGCAAAAGAATCAATACACCAACCAAAAGGAAACTAATCATCCACGACGACGAACTTTCAGAGTAAGTCCTCATTTGTATTTTAATTTTCTTTATTTTTATATTATTTTTCTTTGTTGCATGCATTGAGGACAATGCCTCACTCGAGTTTGGGGGGATTGTTATTAGTTAGTTACCATGTTTAGTTGCATTCATCTTAAGCATTGCATTTAGGATACATAAATTGCTTGCCATGCCTTTAGTTGGAACAAGAATTGCCTAGATTTGATGAATACCCGATGATGACTTTGCCAATGTACTTAACTGATAGAACTTTTCATTCTAGGATAAACATGGAAACACTTAGAATCATACTATGATGCTAAACTTGATGAAACACTGTGTGGCTTGATTGATTTAAGGAATTAGGTTGATAGTTAAAAAGTTAGGGGATTAGAAAAGAAATTGGATGAATACTAGAGGTGCCCGAAATTGGCTCTAGTATGCGCTAAAAATTGATCACTAGAGGTGCCCGAAATTGGATCTAGTATGTGCTAAAAATTGATCGCTAGAGGTGCCCGAAACTGGCTATAGTCGAATAAATGAATTAACTTAAGAAAACTAAAAACAAAACACTAGAGGTGCCCGAAACTGACTCTAGTTAAAACATGTTAAAAGAACCCAGTGAAGTAATTTGAAAACCTCTTGTTTGCATAGAATCCGAAAAATCAACTTGCACACAACTCCGCACACGCTCACAAGCATTATAATTTGATTATGAGTAACTCCTAAGTTGTCTGAAAAATGAAAAGCCAATCATACTTTGTGCCTCAGTTCTGAGAATTGAAATCAAGTTCAAAGCTAAGTTCGTGAAAATTGAAGTCTTGGCGGGTAATTATTAGTTTGCATTGCTTGAGGAAAAGCAATAGTTCGAGTTTGGGGTGTGTTAACTGTTCAAAAGTACTATTTTTATTACCCTTTTTATTCTTATTATTGCTAGACTTAGGCTCATATTAGTTGCATTATTAGTCATTCATGCATGTTTGTATCGTTTCCTTGGTGGACAAGCTTGATTTCATATTTTGCTCAATTTTGTGGAAAAAGATACTGCTTTGGTGTGTTTTTGTGTGTGTGTGCAGAATCACTTGCCAAACCAAGGCTGGAACCAGTTGCCAGAGAAATGCATGAAGGAGATGCCGAGCTAGTTGCCAGGGCAATGCATGAAGGAGATGTCGAGCTAGTTGCCAGGGTAATTTTCAACAAGGAATAAGATGGTATGGTTGTCGAAATTGATGACTAGATAAGCCCAAGATGACATGGAGCAAAGCTAAATCCCAAAGGAGTTTGATTTCCATGAAGAGGTTAAAGAGAAATTAAATCCCAAGAAGATAGGAGAAGTTGTAGAAGGAATTTAAATATAATAAAGAATTATATTCTTTAAAGATAATTTAATTCCAACTTAACTTCCTCCTAAAAAAAGACTTTGACCTAGCCTATAAATTAAGGATCAAGCAGTCAACTCCAAGGGGAGAGGGAGAAGAGAATTTTCGACAAAGAGCAAGGGAGATTTCGACAAGGCTTCAACCATTCTTCATCTTTTTCTTTCTTGTTCAATTAGTTTTATGCTAGGAATTCTTTGTCTTGTGTTTCTTTGGAACCTAGCCATGAACTAAATCTATTTGGCTAAGGTTATTGTGTTTTGTGGTTGTGAGAAACAATTGGATTTTGTTTAGGTAATAAGAGTTTGCACTTTCAATTCAAGGTTTACTCATTCTTGGTTCTTATTCTTGTTTACGAGTGAATTGGGAGAGGATCTCATAACTTCATCTATTTATCTAATATCGGGAGAGTTAGATTCAAGAAACGAATGAGTATGGTCTTTATTCATTCTATTGATGGTGAAGATTAATCCGGCTTAGGAATAAGTTAAGGATTTCAACGGCTAAGAGGAGCGCAAGATTGGTTGTTGTTCACCCTTGATTCACGCAGGGATGTATTATCAAGGCATGCACAAATAGCTAGAGTTTCGACTTAGGGATAAGAAAAAACCATTGAAGAATGCTCCGCCGAACCTTGAAGTTGCTGCCCAGCTAGTCGCCTAGGCAACCATCGATTAGTCGCCAAGGCAACCCCGCTATGCAAGTTGCCACGGCAACTGAGTTACCCTTGCACTCTTTTACCAAGACGATCCAATCGGCTATCACACCTCAACTCATGATAACCTGGCCTATTCTCTCTCATTTGATTACATCTTTATTTTATTTACTGGCTCTTTTATTTTATTTGTTAGTTAAAACTCCTACAATCTTCTACTTGTGTTTTTACTTTTTACAGTGCAAGAGATTAGATTCTTGAAGTGGCACCAATCCTTGTGGAGATGATATCTTTTATACTATAACTTGTGACGTGTACACTTGCACAATTGCGGAGCACTTATTACACGCCACAATCACGTATACTAAATTACACAAATTTTATTTCATTATTAAACCCTTTCTTAAAATTGTAAATTACCCCTTTAAGAAAGTTTACAAGACAGTCCAAAACTTATATATATATGTTTACAAAACAACCCAACGTATACTCATACAAGAACAAAACAATCCAAAATTTCATATGTATTGAAATACATACTCAAACAGTCCTCAAAATTCTTATATATGCAAAGCAGCTCACACACTTTCGTATCAACATAAATCAACCCCTAACATAAACATTTTCACATATATTTCCATATAAACATTCCACTAACTTTCATATCAATGTAAAACAGCCCTCACTTCGGCATACATACTAAAAACATTTCAAAACAGTCCTTGATATGATTGTACACATTCAAAATAGTCTATAGTTCATTTACATGGATGCAAAAATAGTCCTTTACTTATAATCACACATATACATGATCAAAACAATCCACTAATGTTTAAGTAATTTTAATTCTTCCCTGTTTTCATATATGTACAAATACATGCCCAAAACACTTAGATATACCATTACAGACTCAAAACAGTCTTGCATACTTTCAATGTACTCAAAATAGTTCAGGTTTATATATATACATATATACACTCAAAGCAGTCCAGCATGCTTTCATATACATATAAAATAGTCGAATATACTTGTATACCTATGTATATATGTCAAAATAGTCCCTAATTTATTCATATATATTCAGAATAGTCAAAATTTTTACAGTTACACATACATATACTCAAATAGTCCACATGATTTTCATATACATTCAAAAACAATCTGAATTTTCAACATATATACATACATATACTCAAAACAATCCACATGCTTTGATATGCATTCAAAACAGTCCAAATTTTATATCCACACATTTATATACTTAAAACAGTCCTCTAATGTTTATACTCATGCCGAATTAATCCATTATACCTGTATACACATTTTATACATCAAAATTGTCCCCATTACGTTTATTTTCATGAGAACAATCCCTAACATACATATATCCTTATTTATGTCCACAAAATAGTCCACCAACATTTATGTCTATGGAAATTAGTCCAATAGGTACTCGTATATACGTCAAACAATTTATTTTTATATATATGTACATGTTTACACATTTAAAATAGTACACTACATTATCATGTATAAATAAAACAGGGAAAATATGATCATGGCAAAATAGTCCACTTATACTTACTAACAAGCAACGATACCTAAATCAAACTTAAACATCAATTGCATAACCAACAAGGGTCCATTCGAATGCTTAATTTATCTCAAGCAAGTTTTAGCATTTCCACTAATTGCACCAAACATGGACAATTTGATGCCAAGACCGATTTCTCTAGAGCTAAATGCAGCTAATTTTGAACTTAAACTGGTAATGATTCAGATGTTATTGAATGTAGGTCAATTTGGTGGATCACCTACTGGAGACCCAAGGCAACACTTGAAGCAATTCATGGAGGTTTGCCAACTATTTTAGCAACTTGGTGTGGCTGAAAAAATAGTGAAGTTGAGACTATTCTCATTTGCTCTAAAAGATAGAGCAAAATTGTGGTTAAGTTCTTTGCCACCTGGTTTAGTAATTTCAAAGACAGAATTATGCCATAAGTTCCTTTAGAGATACCAGCCACTAAACTTAATGCCAAGCTACAGAGTGGTATCATTACTTTTAGGCAGGCTGATGATAATTGCATGATGCTTGGAAGCATTTCAAAGACCTGTTGCGAGGATGTCCCATGCATGGATTCCCTACTTGGAGGAAGATGGAGACCTTTTATAACGGACTCAATGCTCATGCCAGGACTGTGGTTGATGCTTCAACGAATGGATCATTGCTAGACAAGAATTATACAGAGGCATTTGACATCCTAAAAAGGATTGTCATGAATGATTTCCAATACCCTACTGCTAGATTCGGAATTGGGACAAAAGTCATTGGAAAAGTGGAACTTGATGCATTTTCATCTATCAATGCTCAAATTTCCAAACTCACTAATATAGTGAAAGACAATACAACAACCTATTGAAAGCCGGAGAAGTGAAGGCATTGGAACCATTCTGCACAATTTGTAGAGAGTATCATAATGTGGACGAATGTCCATTGAACCCTGAATTGGTAAATTTTGTTGGAAATTTCAATCGTAATTTTAACCCCATGCAATACTTATAATACAGGTTGGAAGCAACATCCAAAATTTTCTTGGGTGAATCAAGGCGGTAACCAATTTAATACCCATCGTTAGAACAACAATGTACCGCCAGGTTTCAACCCGAATGTGATGCCACATAAAGCACATAATAATTTCCACCCAAGGCATAGATCTACTAGTGGAATACTCTAACAGAGTATATGGAGCAAAATGATACAACTATCCAGAGTTTAGCAGCATCTATGCGAAACTTGGAGGTCCAACTAGGACAGATTACAAACGCACTTTGTAATAGACCCCAGGGAAATTCGCCAAGTGATACAATGGATGCTCGGCAAAAAAGGAGAGAACAATGTAAAGCAGTCACTCTTCAGAGTGGAAAACAATGCGAGAATGAAGCACATGTCAAACAATCAACTAATTGCCAGGACGAGAAGTTGGTGCCAGCAAATGAATCCAAGGAAGCATAGAAGAAGGAGGAGAGTACTGATGATGCCAGACCAGCATTTGGCTATTTGGCACCACCTTTTCAACATAGCTTCCATAAACACAAGCAAGACCAGTAGTTTAAGTGCTTCTTGGAAGTCCTTAAACAACTTCAAATTAACATACCATTAGTGGAATCTCTAGAACAAATGCCCAACTATGTCAAATTTATGAAGGACATATTGTCCAAAAAGAGGATGTTGAGTGATTTCGAGATGGTCGCATTCACTGATGGATGAAATTCAATGATAACCAATAGATTGCCACCAAAACTGAAAGATCTATGAATTTTTACTATTCCCTGTACGATTGGCAATAAATTCATGGGCAAGGCACTGTGCGACTTAGGAGCCTGATCAATTTGACGCCAATGTCAGTTTTTAGAAAACTTAGTATTAAAGCAAGGCCCACCACAATAACATTCCATCTAGTAGGTTGATCTTATATGCATCCCAAGGGTAAGATTGAGGATATGTTGGTAAAGGTAGATCAATTTATAATCCCAACTAATTTTATTATTTTAGAATATGAGGCTGATGCTAATGTCCCAATAATTTTGGGAAGACCATTTCTTGCCATAGGTAGGACTTTAGTTGATGTACAAAAAGTTGAGCTTGCTATACGTATGAATGACCAACATGTTACGTTTAACTTATTTCAAGCTCTTAAGTGTGCAGATGAACCTAAAGAATGTCAAGCTATTGAGCTAATGGAGTCCAATTTTAATGTAGATCTAGTAAAGTTTTGCTAGGACACAGTTGATAATGTCATAGAACTAGATGACAAAGATATGATGGGGGAAGAATCTGAAGAACCAACCATGTTGAACGAGATGATAAGTTATTTAGGGAGGCCTGAACCACTTGAGTTAGCTGGAAGAGAAATTAAGGCACCTAAACCATCTATTGAGGAACCACCAGAACTGGACCTGAAACCTTTGCCAAGCCACCTCGAATATGATTACTTGGGTGATGACTCAATTTTACCAGTAATCATTGTTGCCGATTTAATTGATGATTAGGAGGAAAGATTGTTGGAGACACTAGGCAGTCACAAGCAAGCCTTGGGATGGACCCTAGCAGATATCCAAGGGATAAGCCCAACAATTTGCATGCACAAAATTATTTTGGAGGATTACCATGGAAAAACAATAGAAGCCTATAGGAGATTGAATCCCAGCATGAATGAGGTAGACAACAAAGCGGTTATAAAGTGGCTGAATGTCGAGATAATTTATCCCATTTCTGATAGTTCGTGGGTCAACATGATACAGTGTCTGCCAAAGAAGGGTGGAATGACCATGGTTCAGAAAAAATGAATTGACCCTTTCGAGGACCATGACGGGCTGGAGAGTGTGCATAGACTATAAGAAGCTAAATAATGCCACTCAAAAAGATCACTTCCCACTACCCTTCATCAATCAGATGTTGGTTAGACTGGCAGGGAATGCATTTTATTATTTTCTAGATGGTTACTTGAGCTATAATTAGATTGCCATCACTCTAGAATATTAGGAGAAAACTACGTTCACTTGTCCATATAGGACATTCGCCTTTAGAAGAATGCCCTTTAGATTGTATAACGCTCCAACAATGTTTCAATGTTGCATGATTTCAATTTTCTAGGATATGATCGAGAACAACTTAGAAGTCTTCATGGATGGCTTCTCCGTCTTTGACAAAAGTTTCAAGAAATGCCTTCAGAGTTTGGAACTTGTTCTACGGAAATGTATTGAAACTAATCTAGTCTTGAACTGGGAGAAATGCCACTTCATGGTGAAGGAGGGCATAGTTCTCGGACATAAAGTGACCAAGAAAGGACTAGAAGTAGACAAATCAATGATAGAGGTAATGAAAAATTGCCACCACCTACAAGTGTCAAAGGTATTAGAAGTTTCTTGGGACATGCATGTTTTTATAATCATTTTATTAAAGTTTTCAAAAAAATTTCTAAACCTTAATGCTGACTTTTGGAATAGAATAGCACTTTTGTGTTTGATGATTCTTGTTTGAAAGTTTTTCGAGAATTGAAAGATAGGTTAATTAATGCCCCAATAGTCGTGGCACCAGATTAGAATAAGCCATTCGAGCTCATGTACGGTGCTAGTGACTATGTCGTCGGTGCTGTGTTAGGACAGAGGCGTGGAAAAATTTTCCATACCATCTATTATGCCAGCCACATATTGAATAAGGCCCAGCTTAACTACACAACAACTGAGAAGGAGTTCCTTGAGTTGTCTTTGCATTCAACAACTTCGGATCTTATCTGGTGGGTAGTAAAGTTGTGGTATACATAGACCATTCGACACTCAAGTATCTCCTAGGAAAGAAATATGCTAAGCCCAGACTCATCTGATGGACACTTTTGTTACAAGAATTTGATCTTGAGATACGAGATAAGAAGGGGGTGAAACTTGGTGGTGGATCATTTGTCTCATTTAGAGAATCACCATGAGGATGGCAATGTTGTTGCCATTAGAGACGAATTCCCTGATGAATATTAACTTGTAATCAATACCATACCATGGTATGCTGACATAGTCAACTACCTACTTAGCAACAGTTTGCCACTGGATTTGTCAAGTAATGCTAAAAAGCAATTGCTAAGGGATATTCGTCAGTATTATTGGGATGTGCCATTCTTATTCATTGTGCAGATCAAATAATTCGATGATGTGTGCCAGAGAATGAGGAACAAAACATTCTTCACCTCTGCCATGCAGCACCATATGGAGGTCACTTTACTGGAATGAAGATAACGACCAAGGTACTATAGTCAGGATTTTTTTGGCCTACATTGTTCAGGGTTGCTCATTATTTTGCCAAGGGATGCGACAGATGCCAACACACTAGAAACATTTCCGGCAGACATCAATTTCCACTTTAGAATATCATGTATGTGGAGCTGTTTGATGTGTGGGGGATAAACTTTATGGATCATTTTCCCCTATCATTTGGCAACATATATATATTTATGGCCATAGACTACGTCTCAAAGTAGGTTGAAACTGTTGCTCTCCCAATAAATGATGCCAAGGCAGTTTCCAAGTTCCTACACAAGCAAATCTTTACCAGATTTGGTGCCCCTAGAGCCATCATACATGATGAAGGTACTCATTTTAAATATCATTTAATCACTAAAGCTCTGTGCAGGTACATAATCCAACAAAGAATTGCCACTGCAGACCATCCTCAAACAAATAGCCAGGCAGAAATTTCGAACAAGGAAATCAAGTATATTTTGGAGAAGACTGTGAACCCAACTGGGATGGCTGGTCTTTGAGGCTAGATGATTCCTTGTGGGCTTACAGGGCAGCTTTCAAAACTCCATTAGGAACCTCCCGTACAAACTTGTGTAATACCCAAAAATTTGCTATGTTAATTATGGGTCATTTAGTACTGAGATTATAGCTTAAAACCTAACTTTGTGACTAAAATGACAAAAGGCAAAAGTTCGGATTTCTTAATTTGGGAGCTTTAGAAATGGAATTTCTGAGATTATAAGGCATCATGTGAAAGAGAGTAAGCTTAATAAGGTACTTGCAAAGTTTGGTTAAAATTTGATAAAAAATTTAGAATGGGAATTGAAGGATAAAATTTAGTGACCAAAATGATAGTATGTCAAAAGTTGGTGTCTAGATTTTAAAGATAGGAAAAGTATAGGCTTTTGAGGAATAAAATCTGATATAGGTCTCGGGAATGAAAGTGCAGTATAAGATATAGAATTTTGATCTAACTTCATAGTTAAGCGTGCTTTGTCCATAGGATGGGTGACCTACTGGGAGGGCTCCATGTCAGAATTTTTGACTGATAAAAAGGATTCAGTATGAGTCAATAATATTCGTATTGGATTATTGTTATAAGATTTCTAAGAGGAATTGTATCTGATAAAAATTATCGGTAAGTATCGGTACATCGAATCGAACTGGAATTTTAAAGATAGTTTCAAAAGTTATGGAAAACTCATAAAATATTATTTTATGAATATTTTAATCTATCTAGTTAGAACCCAACTAGATTTTGTTGAATTTTTACAAAATGGGAAACTAGATGAAATTGTGAATAGTTGAGGACAAGTTAGTCATTTTGCCTCTAATGGCAATTTTGAAATATTTTGGAAATGGCATAGGCATTTTAGTAATTTTCCATCTCAAGATTTAATCCTAGCCATTGATTGATGATAGGATTAATTTGAGCCTTTGAATTTAAGATGAATTAATTAAATGAAATTAAAATTCATTTAATTAATTACAAGTGGCAATATTGGATTAAATTCAATATTATAAGTCAAAGATGAACAAAATTTGCACATCTTTCTTCATTTCGTGAGTTCAAGAAGCTTAGGGGAAAGAATACAAAAAAAAATCCTTGGCAATTTTGAAGGCTCCAAAGTTAGAGTCAATGTATGTTGCTTTGGAAAAAATGATCTATACTTAATGCTCTTTCTTTTGATAGTAATTTTGCATGGTAATATGAAGAGTAGTTCTTGTTCTTGAAGAAAGAGAAATTGAAATTTCATGAACCATGTAAGGATTAAGGCTTGATTTAAGTAAATCAAGTGTTGTAGAGATGAAAACAAGCTTGAAGTTAGTTTAATTCCATGTTCAAGATTATCAACCCTAACCCTAGAATTTGGGATTTTATTTAGGGGTTTGAATTAAGGATGAATTTGGATGATTTATGAAACATGGAGTATGAATATGAAGTTGGAATACAAAATCCTTTATTAGATTGCAAAGTGATCATTTTCGGCTTGAAGGAAGAATTTAGGGGTTTTGTTTTGAATTTTATGCTAGTGATGGAATTGAAGAGATTAAGATTATAAAAGCTTAAATTTGTCAATTGGATCAAAAATAAGTCCTTGAATAATGAAGGACCATTTCGGCTAAGGGTAAAAAGTAGAAGGGTTTGTTCTTGAATTTTGGTTTGATAATGGAAATGAAGAATATATGGTGAGAAAATTAATGTAAGCATGTTAGGATGTTTTTTGAATGAAAATCAAACCTTTGAAAGGTTAGTGACCAATTCGGTCAAATGAAGAAATGTTGGAGTAATTTTGTAAAAATTGAATACGTGATTTTATGATTCTAATATGTTATATTAAGTTAGTATTGATTTTAGGAGGCAAGGGATTAAAATGACAAACAAGGAAATGGTAAGGGACCATTTCGGCAAGTGAAGATTTAAAGGAGTACCAATTTGGCTTTTGTTTAAAATCAACGGAAAAGTTTGAAAAAATTTAGGAATGCTGGATTAAGTATTTGGTACATGTTTGCAAGTTATTTGTAATATTAGTGACTAAAATGTCAATTTAACAAAGGTTAGTGATTGTTTGAATAATAATGGAAATATGGGGAAATTATTATTCAAACTTGAATAATCGGTTTATTGTCCAAAATGGTCACTAAGGACCTTAAGGACTATTTTGGCAATCACTAAAGAATAAAGGAAAATTTTGGAAATATTTTATATTCGATTAAGAATGTTATGCATTATGTTTAAGTAATGTTAGATATGAATCAAACAAGTATTGTGCATGTGTTCGATTAATACTCTACAATTCCCGAGAATTCTAAAGGAGGTACTAGTGCGAGAGGCAAGGAAAAAGAACATATTTAAGCTTTTTGTAATACCCCAATTTTTGGTTAGTGGCTATATTGCAAAGAATTAAAAGTTGGTGGTTTTAGTTCAGCGACTAAAATGTAAAATGTTAAAGTTTAGTGACCAAAGTAAAAGGTTGAGAAAAGTTCAAGGACCAACATGATAATTTTCCAAATAATAATTTTTATTCTATAAATTAATAGATCACATAAGGGTGTGAATCGAATATAAAATTGTTGATTCGATTCGATGTTTCTATTATTGGGAAACTTCGGTTAAAAGTTTAAATGGAATTCGGGTAATCGTATGAGCTCAGAATGTGATGAAATTTTGAAGGGAGTCGTAAGAGGAATTGAATAATATGACATTTTGTTTTGGAGTCATTTTTAATCGATTTAGATTCGATTGAAGACAATATTTTTAAATAGTGCACAAATGGCATTTTTGTGAATACATGGATTCATTAATGGCATTTTAGTCATTTTGCCCATACTTTTTAATTAAAGATGATTATGGAAAAGTGATAAGGTTAGGTCTCAACACCTAATTGGTCATAATTAAGGGGCAAAATGGTAATTTCACTATTGATGAAGATCTTTATATTAGATTTAAAGAATTAAAATGCCATTTGTCATGATAATTAATTGAATAAAAAGCTAAAATTTTGGTTCTCTTCTTCCTCCATTTCGAAACCACCATAGCCAAGGTAAGAAAATTTTTTATTCAACTTTTGGCTTGGTTCGATTGGTTTTTGGTTTAAGACATGAAATAGAGAATTAATCTCCATTGAAATCTCTTTTTCATTTCGTATAATTTTTGAGTGGTTTCCATGCTTATATGTTGAGATTGAAGATTATGGTTTATGAAGAACAATATGAGATTTTATGTTTTATGGGTTTATTGGATTGAATATGGAGTTGTGATGTTGTTTAATGCTTGTTAGAGTGAAAATTCTATGGATTTTGGTTTTAGGTATTATTTGGGGAAATTGAAAAATTAGGGGAAACTATTGCAAAATTTTTATTGGAATGGAAAATGATATGAGAAGCTTGAATATGATGTTAGGAGGTTGAATTTATGCTTGAATCAAGTTGGGAATTTTAGTTAAAGTGACCTTTGGTATTCGGCCTCCAAGAAGAAAATAAGGAAAAATTATGGAAAAATTTTCCTTAGGCTAGAAATGGTGTAAGAATGATTTTGTAAGTCTTAGAATGTTAATTGGACTATTGTGGAAGTTTGTAAAGTGTTGAGGACTAACTTGTAAAGTTGTAAAAAATATGTGATTTAAGTGGAAAGATGTTTTGAAATTGAAGTTGTGTAATAGAGGATCATTTTGAAAGATTTGGAAGTATAAGGGTTAATATTTATGTTGGAAGATAGGATTATTAATAAAAGTATATGTAGGAATATTATTATTATTCCTAATGTATATTAAAGTTAGAATGATACTAACATATACTTGAATTGTATATGTTGGTGAATTGTTGTTGATCATAATCGTAATTCAAACCGGGAGCCGAGCACTTTTAAAGACAAGGAAAAAGGGCAAAAGTGAAGTTGTGTATAAGGGTAAAGCTTTCTAGTGAGGCAATAGGTGAGTGCATTTCTACTAGAGAAAGACTTGCGACGAGTCTATCTCGAATGTCAATTCACAAATGATATCTTTTCAACGATTTTTGAAAAGAACTATGAATGATTTTCGGGTATGAACTGCCCAATGCACTTTTGTATGATATTGTGAAATGTTCATATCTTTTGATATTTTAAATAAATGAAAGATATATAATAGTGAATGTAAAGCCCATTGTTTGCATTATGAGATTTATTGGTATAATTGGCATGCCAATGAGGTGGGAGTATAATGATGCAGTGATGTTGTATAAGTGTACAACAGTTATTAAGTGAGCAGTGACGCTGTGTTCTACAGCTATGACCTAGTGATACAGTGATGTTGTATAAGTTTACAGCTGTTATATATTGATAAAGTGACAGTGTTTTACTTTGGCACAACAAATTAGTTGATGTCGCACATGTGCATACTCAATAGTGACTCGCTACCATACATTCTCATTTATCTTACATTGGGCTATGACTTAAATAATAGTGAAAAGTGCAAATGAAATGATTGAGTGAAGTGATATTAATTTTTGAACAGTGGTTTTTGGTATGAACTATCTTATTTACATAAACTATTATTTTCAATGTTATTTATTGAATCATTTATTATAAAGCTTAATTGAAATGACAGTTGCCTCACTAAGTTTATACTTAGCGTGTGAATCTTTCATGCGTAGGTAAAAGAACGTAAGAAGTATGGAGCTGCAAAGGAAGACATCATCTTTTCTGAAAGTGGTACATCATTATCAGTAAGACATCCCCGATGTCTCTTTTTGATATTATTAGTTGACATGTATCTTATATATGTTTTGAGTTATTTTGATAAGAAAATGTTTTGAAATGGTTGCAATGTTATAAACGAATATGGATACTTATAGTGGATATTATTAATTATCGTATTTTATTAGCTATTTAAATGATTTTTTATTTAAGTAGTTTTTAGGTAGTTTATTTAATTATATATATTAGAATTGAACTGTCGTATTGCTGCCTGAATCTAGGTTTAGATTGAACTTAAAAATATTAGTTTTAAAATTTACGCGATTAAATATTTTTTTAGAAAATTGTAAATTATTTATATTTTAAATAAACAAAATTTTACTGATTTTGAAATAAGAACTATTGTGCAAGTGTCATGTGACATCTCTATCTCGTATTCAGTGAAAGATATGGGTAAGGGGTGTTATATTTAATGGTATCAGAGCTGCAGGTTTAGCCGATTCTCGATTGAACTTAAAGTTGTTTTGTGTTGAAAATTGTGTACATGCCACTAGAATATCAATATTACTGATATGATGTTTATTAAATTGATGAATGTCGCTCCTTACTAATGTAGTTATATGGTTATAGATGTCTGAATCAGGGAGTTCAAGACAAGCTATGGAACGAGAAATGTCAGAAGGAGCCGATAGTGGTAGTAATGACATTAACAATAATCCCCCGGCTCAATCGGGACACGGAGGAGCACAAGCACAGCAAGGGATGCCTGTGCAAGATCAAGGGACTTTTCTTCAGTTGTTGGAAGCGATTTTGACACGTTTCCAACCTCCAGCTCCCCCTACTCCTCGTATGACAATTGCTAAGGAATTAAAAAGTTTGGGAGCGCCTGAATTTAAGGGAGATTCAAATGAAGGTCCAGTACCTGCTGATATATGGTTAAATGATTTAAAGATTATGCTTGACGGATTTCATTATTTTGATATGGATAAATTGGATGGAGCTATATCTTTACTGTGTGGTCAAGCTACCGGACTATTTATGAATATGAATGTGAATTCAATAAGTTGAGCCCGTTTGCTACAGAGTTGATCCCTACAGAGAAAGACCGATGTGATTGGTTTATTAAGGGATTGACTATGAAGTTAAAAAAAAGGTTGGTGGCATTGATTTTATCAAACTTTCAGGAAGTTTTGAACCGAGCTAAGGCAACTGAACGAGTACAGCCTGAAAAGATAGTAGAACCAAAATGGCAGTCAAACAAGATATCGGTAACATCTTTATTTTCTTTTTCATCCAAGCGGGGCAAGGGTTTCAGTTCTCGATATCAGAAAGATCTAGATCAGCTGCAAATTCTCATAAAGGATCAAGTGCTGGAAAAGGCAAACAATTCCAGACCATTAATTTTGAGGTTGATTCTGCTCCCCAGCAATGTGATATTTGTGGAAGACGTCACCCAGGCCAGTGTCAAATGATGACAGGAGCTTGTTTCAAATGTGGAGAAATGGGTCATTTTGTGAGAGACTATCCACTGATATCTGGGGAGAAACCTGCTCAAACAGAAACATCTGTAGTGATGCCATCGAGGGGCAGAGGAAGAGGCAGACTTGGAAGACCATTTGAGTCGGCTTCATAAGTGGAAAGCCGCACACCAGCTCGAGTTTATAATATGCAGACTAATGAGGACCGGGAAGACTCAAAAATTATTGCTTGTACATTCTATCTTTTTGATAAGCTTGTATTAGTTTTGATTGATCCTAGTTCTACGCATTTGTATATTAGCACTAAGTTGATTGAAGAGAGAGATATTCCATTAGAGTCTATCTCTAGTGGTATAGTGGCAACAAATCCTTTGGGTCATATTCAGAGAGTAAGTAAAATATGTAGAAATTGTCCGATAAAGGTGCAAGGAACATAATTTCTGGCAAACCTAATGGAGTTACCTTTTGGAGAATTTGAAGTGATATTAGGCATGGATTGGTTATCTTTCTACCATGCCATTGTGGATTGTCACTTAAAGCGGTTAATCTTGGAAAATTCGGAAGGTGAAGAGATAATAGTAGTGGGGGAAAGGATAAATCCTTTATCCAATGTGATTTTAGCTATTTATGCTAAGAAACTGGTATTACAAGGTTGTCAAGATTTCTTAGATAATGTGGTGGATACAAGAACTGCTGAAATTAAATTAGAAGATATTCCTACAGTTCGAGAATAACCAGATGTATTTCTCGATGAATTACTGGATTACCCCCTGATCGAGAAGTAGAATTTAAGATAGAAGTGCTACCTGGTACATCACCCATATCGATGGCCCCGTATAGAATGGCACCAGCTGAGCTTCGAGAGTTAAAGGTGCAATTACAAGAATTATTGGATTGAGGTTTTATAAGGCCAAGTGTATCACCTTGGGGCGCACCATTGTTATTCGTGAAAAAGAAAGACGGGTCTATGAGACTATGCATAAATTATCGTCAGCTGAATAAGGTGACAGTGAAGAATAAGTATCCTCTTCCAAGGATAGATGATCTTTTTGATTAGTTAAAAGCTACAGTTGTGTTTTCTAATTGATATTCGATCTGGATATCATCAGCTGAAGATTAAGGAAGAAGATATTTCAAATACGGCTTTTTGAACTCGGTATGGGCACTATGAGTCTGTAGTGATGCCGTTTGGATTGACTAATGCTCCCGTAACTTTTATGGATTTGATGAGTCAGATACTTCAGCCTTTTCTGGATCAATTTGTAGTGGTATTTATTGATGATATTTTGGTTTATTCAAAAACAAAAGAGGAACATGATGCTCATCTTCGAATTGTTCTTCAGATTCTTCGGGAAAAGATATGTATGCCAACTGTTAAAGTATGAATTTTGGCTATTGGATGTTACTTTTCTTGGTCATATGATTTCGGCATAAGGAGTAAGAGTAGATCCCAAAAAAGTACAAGCTATAGTTGAATGGAGAGTACCAAAGAATATTTTGGAGGTTCGAAGTTTCTTGGGACTGGCTGGTTATTATCGAAGGTTTGTAAAGAACTTCTCAATAATTGCTTCTCCACTAACCAAGTTATTAAGAAAGGATACACCATTTATATGGACAGATAAATGCCAAGAAAGTTTCGAAACCTTGAAGAAAATTTTAACGGAAGCTTTGATATTAGTACAACCTGAGTCAGGTAAAGATTATGTAGTTTATAGTAATGCTTCTGGTAATGGCTTGGGATGTGTACTCATGCAAGAGGGAAAGGTAGTAGCTTACGCTTCCAGACAACTTAAGCCACACGAAAGGAATTATCCTACTCATGATTTAGAGTTAGCAACAATTGTTTTTGCTTTGAAGATATGGCGTCATTATTTATACGGAGAACAATGCTATATTTATACGGATCATAAAAGTTTAAAGTATCTGCTAACTCAAAAGGAGTTAAATCTGAGGCAAAGAATGTGGATCGAGCTCCTAAAGGATTATGATGTGGTTATTACTACCATATAGGAAAAGCGAACGTGGTAGCTGATGCTCTCAGTAGAAAGACTTTTGCTGCATTGAGAGCTTTAAATGCGAGGCTAGATTTGAAAGAAAATGGTGCTTTAATTGCTGAATTAAGTTTAAGACCAGCTTTAGTGGATCGGATAAAGGAGCTTCAGAAAGGAGATAAAGAATGTTTGTCAAGATTCAAACAAGTCAAAAATGATGAGAATAAAGATTTTGAAGTTAAACCTGATGGATGCTTGTATTATCGAGGAAGAATTATTATTCCCGAGGATGAAGAATTAAAGAAAGAACTTCTCTTTGAAGCACATTATAGTCCTTTGACTACGCATCCAAGTGGAAACAAGATGTATCAAGATCTAAAGAGTCGGTATTGGTGGCCAAGAATGAAAAGAGCTATAACTGAGTTTGTTTCCAAATGCCTGACGTGTCAACAAGGAAAATCAGAGCATCATGTGCATTCTGGTTTATTACAACCAATTTTCATTCCTTAGTGGAAATGGGAATGAGTAACTATGGATTTTGTAACAGGGCTACCTTTGACTCCAATCAAAAAGGATTCAATTTGGGTAATTGTTGATAAATTGACTAAGTCGGCACATTTCATTCATGTCCAAACTGATTTCTCTATGGATAAGTATGCTGAATTATATATTAAATAGATAATTTAGCTACATGGAGTACCAGTTTCAATAGTATCTGATAGAGATCCAAGGTTTACTTCCAGATTTTGGAAGTCTTTGCAGAAAGCTTTGGGTACTTGACTTAATTTTAGCACAGCTTTCCATCCTCAAACAGATGGACAATCAGAACGAACCATTCAAATTTTGGAGGATATGTTGAGGGCTTGTGTGATTGAATTCAAAGGATCATGGGAGAAGTACTTGCCATTAGCAGAATTTTCTTATAATAACAGCTATCAAGCAAGTATCAAAATGGCACCTTATGAAGCCTTATATGGGAGAAGGTGCAGGACTCTTTTAAATTGGTACGAGTTGAAAGATAGGGATGTTTTGGGACCTGATCTAATTAGAGAGGTTGAAGACAAGATAAAGATCATTCAAGATAATCTCAAGATAGTCCCCGATAGATAGAAAGCTTATGCAGATTTGAAGAGAAAAGAAATTGAATTCCAAGTAGATGATAAAGTGTTTCTCAAAGTATCACCTTGGAAAAAGATATTGTGATTTGGACGAAAAGAAAAGCTGAGTTCGAGATTTATTGGACCGTATGAGATTGTAAAAAGAGTTGGTTCAGTGGCTTTTTAACTTGCTCTACCTCCGAAAATGGATAAGATTCATAATGTGTTTCATGTATCGATGCTCAGAAAGTATCGATCAGATATTCCCGCATCATTACTCCAGAGGAAGTAGAGATTCAACCAAATTTGACATATGAAGAGGAACCCAACAGAATTTTAGCACGTGAGGTCAAGGAACCGAGGAACCAGAAAATTCACCTTGTTAAAGTTCTTTGGCGAAACCACAAAGTGGAAGAAGCAACGTGGGAAAGAGAGAAAGATATGGAAAAACGGTTTCCTCATCTTTTCAAATCAGGTACGTTTTGAAAATTTGAGGATGAATTTTCTTAAAAGGGAGTTGTAATACCCCAATTTTTGGTGGTTTTAGTTCAGTGACCAAAATGTAAAATGTTAAAGTTTGGTGACCAAAGTGAAAAGTTGAGAAAAGTTCAAGGACCAACATGGTAATTTTCCAAATAATTATTTTTATTCTTTAAATTAATAGATCACATAAGGGTGTGAATCAAGTATAAAATTTTTGATTCGATTTGATGGTTCTATTATTGGGAAATTTCAGTTAAAAGTTTAAATGGAATTCGGGTAATCGTATGAGCTCGAAATGTGATGAAATTTTGAAGTGAGTCGTAAGAGGACTTGAAGAATATGACATTTCGTTTTGGAGTAATTTTTAATCGATTTAGATTCGATTGAAGATAGCATTTTTAAATAGTGCACAAATGGCATTTTTTGTGAATACATGGATTCATTAATGGCATTTTAGTCATTTTGCCCTTACTTTTTAATTAAAGATGATTATGGAAAAGTGATAAGGTTAGGTCTCAACACCTAATTGGTCATAGTTAAGGGGCAAAATGGTAATTTCACTATTAATGAAGATTTTTATATTAGATTTAAAAAATTAAAATGCCATTTGTCATGATAATTAATTGAAGAAAAACCACCATAGCCAAGGTAAGAAAATTTTTTATTCAACTTTTGGCTTGGTTCTATTGGTTTTTGGTTTAAGACATGAAATAGAGAATTAATCTCCATTGAATTCTCTTTCATTTGGTATAATTTTTGAGTGGTTTCCATGCTTATATGTTGAGATTGAAGATTATGGTTTATGAAGAACAATATGAGATTTTATGTTTTATGGGTTTATTGGATTGAATATGAAGTTGTGATGTTGTTTAATGCTTGTTAGAATGAAAATTCTATGAATTTTGGTTTTAGGTATTATTTGGGAAAATTGAAAAATTAGGGGAAACTATTGCAAAATTTTTATTGGAATGGAAAATGATATGAGAAGCTTGAATATGATGTTAGGAGGTTGAATTTTTGCTTGAATCAAGTTGGGAATTTTAGTTAAAGTGACCTTTGGTATTTGGCCTCCAACAAGAAAATAAGGAAAAATTTTGGAAAAATTTTCCTAAGGGTAGAAATGGTGTATGAATGATTTTGTAAGTCTTGGAATGTTAATTGGACTATTGTGGAAGTTTGTAAAGTGTTGGGGACTAAACTTTAAAGTTTGAAAAAAATATGTGATTTAAGTGGAAAGATGTTTTGAAATTGAAGTTGTGTAATAGATGATCATTTTGAACGATTTGGAAGTATAAGGGTTAATATTTATGTTGGAAGATAGGATTAGTAATAAAAAGTATATGTAGGAATATTATTATTATTCCTAATGTATATTAACGTTAGAATGATACTAACATATACTTGAATTGTATATGTTTTTGAATTATTGCAGATCATAATCGTAATTCAAACTGGGAGACGAGCACATCTAAAGAGAAGGAAAAAGTGAAAAAGTGAAGCTGTCCAATGCACTTTTATATGATATTGTGAAATGTTCATATCTTTTGATATTTTAAATAAGTGAAAGATATATAATAGTGAATGTAAAGCCCATTATTTGCATTATGAGATTTATTGGTATAATTGGCATGCCAATGAGGTGGGAGTATAATGATGCAGTGATGTTGTATAAGTGTACAACGGTTATTAAGTGATCAGTGACGTTGTGTTCTATAGTTATGACCTAGTGATACAATGATGTTGTATAAGTTTACAACAGTTATATAGTGATAAAGTGATACAGTGTTTTATTTTGGCACAACAAATTAGTTGATGTCGCACATGTGCATACTCAATAGTGAGTCGTATACCATACATTCTCATTTATCTTACATTGGGCTATGACTTAAATAACAGTGAAAAGTGCAAATGAAATGATTGAGTGAAGTGATATTAATTTTTGAACAGTGGTTTTTGGTATGAACTGTCTTATTTACATAAACTATTATTTTCAATGTTATTTATTGAATCATTTATTATAAAGCTTAATTGAAATGATAGTTGGCTCGCTAAGTTTATACTTAGCGTGTGAATCTTTCACGCGTAGGTAAAAGAACGTAAGAAGTAAGGAGCTGCAAAGGAAGACATCATCTCTTCAGAAAGTGGTACATCATTATCAGTAAGACGTCCCCGATGTCTATTTCTGATATTATTAGTTGACATGTATCTTATAAATGTTTTGAGTTATTTTGATAAGAAAATGTTTTGAAATGGTTGTAATGTTATAAACGAATATGGATACTTGTAGTGGATATTATTAATTATGTCTAAAATCGTATTTTATTAGCTATTTAAATGATTTTTAATTTAAGCAGTTTTTAGGCAGTTTATTTAATTATATATATTAGAATTGAACTGCCATGTTGCTTCCTGAATCTAGGTTTAGATTGAACTTAGAAATATTAGCTTTAAAATTTACGCGATTAAATATTTTTTTAGAAAATGGTAAATTATTTATATTTTAAAGAAATAAAATTTTACCGATTTTGAAATAAGAACTATTGTGCAAGTGTCATGTGACATCTCTACCTCCTATTTAGTGATGGATATGGGTAAGGGGTGTTACACTTTGTGAGGCCAGTTTTGTGCTACTCAGGTGAGTGCAATGTTTATATGAATGTGATGTTACTAAAAGGAAGACTTGCGATAAGTCGGCCTTAAAATTTAGTAATGATATTATATTGTCTGAAATTTTAATTATGATTTATGGAAATGGCATGACAAGTGATATGTATACTATTTTTGTCCTTAAGACGGTATGTTTACCTGATACATTATATTTGATTTATTTAGGGTAAGAACTGCCCATTTATTTATCTAATAAAATTTGTTCATATTATCTTTGTTGCCCAAGTATTACATAATGAGAGTCGGGTATAGTTGGCATGACATAGAGTCTTAGCAGCTACATTTTCAGTTCTGATATATGCCTGTTATTATGACTACTACGGTGTCACATCCACCTTGGGGATCTAAGACCATGGTGCTAAGTGCACTAAAGAGGTGCTTATATGAGGAGCAAAGAGATTCCTCGAGTACGTACTCATATGTTTATTCAATTAGATACTACGATGTCTATTTTAGATAACTTGCGTACCTTGATCTCATACAGTATACCTTGGGCTATTATCTTAAAAAATACTAATCTGTAGGTGAATAAACTCAGATACTTGATATGTTCTGGTATGTTTAGAAACTTAATTATTTGTATTATGTATGTACCTCAGTGATATGATAAGTTGACATAAACTATTTTGGGACTCGCTTGCCATTTTGTAGGAACTGTGTTATCTTGTTATGTTATTTAATTATATGATATTATTTTTACCTCACTAAGTTATACTTAGCATGTGTTCTTTTCAAACTTAGGTTTCTAACTAGCATTAGCGGAAAAGGAGATGTACTTTTGAGAATCAAGTTACTGCCTGCAAAACTTTAGTATGTACTTCTACATCTTAGACTAGTGGACATGTATACGTATTTTTATTTAGCAGCTTTTTTGTATTAATAAACTTATAAGTTAGCTATAAGTTACAATAATGTTTAACTTTAGTAATAATGAATTAGATGTATCATATTAGTAAACTCGATGATGACGTTTTACATGGTTTAAATACTGTTTATCGTCTATCGCGTAACGATTTTAAAATCTAGAAAGGGTCTAGGCAGCACACAGTCTTCACCCTGAACCATATTTTCACATTATTAACTGGCTTATATGTTTTACAAACAAATTCAGGGTCGAAACTAGTTGCATTTGACTGAGATAGTTTTTAATTGAAAACTGAGGAAAAAGATGAAACTTTAAAACTAATTTCGGGAATTGTTTAAAAATTGTTTTTCTACAAGCCTGGAATTTAGCTAAACAATATTGTGACATCATTAATGTATATTCGGCTTACGAGTATACGCTAATGGTGTTACATTTAGTGGTATCAAAACTACAGGTTCAACCAGTTCTAGATGTTAAACCGAGTCTGATATGATTTTGTTAGTGTGTACATGCCCCTAGGATGTTATGTTACTGATGTACTGCTTGTATAACTTGGTGATGCTCCTTATTAACATGATCTTGATTATGTTGTAGTAGATAATGTTGGACACTACGAGATCCCTTCATACGACGGATCATGAGGGTCCGAAAGAGGCTCTAAGTGGTAGTAACGAGGTGCAACATGTTTCGCCCCCAGCTCCTGGCCTGGCTAAGCCACATGTACAGCAGGGAGCTCTAGCTCAAGAATACTTGGCATTAGTTTAGGCATTAGAAGCAATGGTTGCGAGGCTTTAGCCTCCAGCGCTTGCACCAGCTCTAGTTCTGGCTCTTGTACCTGCAAGAGCATCGACTGCTAAGGAGCTCAAGAAAATAGGATGCTCTAGTGTTATTTGTAATGAAGAAATATGGTTCTTTATGGTTGTGTATAGATTACCGAAAGCTGAATAAGGTAACCATGAAGAACAAGTATCTGTTACCTAGGATTGAGGATTTATTTGATCAGCTTAGAGGTGCAGTAGTGTTCTCAAAGATTGATCTTCGATTGGGCTACTATCAGCTAAAAGTTAAAGAAGAAGATGTACCAAAGACGACATTCAGGACTCGCTATGGACACTATAAGTTTTTAATGATGTCGTTTGGACTTACTAATGTGCCCGCCGCATTTATGGATCTGATGAATAGGTTTTTCCAACCCTATTTGGATCAATTTGTGGTGGTCTTCATCGATGATATTTTGGTGTAATCGAAGACAGAAGCTGATCATTATCGCCATCTCCAGTAGATTGCAGACATTAAGAGACAAGCAACTTTATGCCAAGTTTTCCAAATGTTAATTTTGGCTGTCAGAAGTAACCTTCCTCGGACATGTGGTATCGGTAGAGGGAATACGAGTTGATCCCAAGAAAGTACAAGCCATTCTTGAATGGGAGACACCAAAAAATGTTTCTAAAGTTCATAGTTTCTTGGGATTAGCTGGATATTGCAGACATTTTGTGCAGAACTTCTCCATCACTACTTTACCACTTACACAGCTACTACGAAAATATGTTCCAATTCTGTGGACAGAGAAGTGTCAAGAGAGTTTTGAAAAATTAAAGAAAGTTTTGACAGAGGCACCATTTCTAATACAACCAGAGCCGGGGAAAGAATATACAATGTATGGTGATGCATCCCATTACGGTTTGAGCTGCGTACTGATGCAAGAAAGTCGTGTTGTAGCCTATGCATCATGGCATCTCAAAACTCATGGAAAGAACTACCCAACTCATGGTCTAGAAATGGCGACTGTGATTTTTGCTATAAAAATCTAGCGGCATTATTTGTATGGTGAAAAGTGTTATATTTACACTGATCACAAAAGTTTAAAGTATTTGATGACGCAGTGAGATTTGAATCTACAACAACGGAGATGGGTCAAGTTCCTGAAAGATTATGATGTGGTAATCGACTATCATCCCTAAAAGGCTAACGTGGTAGTTGATGCTCTTAGCCGAAAGGCATTCTTTACTCTACGTGCAATGAACGCACAATTGTCTTTGGGACATGATGGTTCGTTGGCAGTAGAATTTCAACTTAAATCAACTTTGTTGGATCAGATTAAAGAATTACAAGCGACGGATGAAGAATGCTTTAAAAAGAGGAAGCAAGCTGAATCTGGGGAGGCCCAAGATTATGAAATCATGTCAAATGGCTGCTTATATTATCGAGGGAAAGTTTACATTCCTAATGATGGCAATTTGAAGAAAGAGATTCTGACAGAAGCTCATCATAGTCTGCTAACTATGCACCCAGGAAGCAACAAGATGTATCAAGATCTAAAGACCCGGTATTGGTGGCCGGGAATGAAAAGAGCAATATCAGATCTTGTAATGAAATGTCTAACATGTCAACAAGTCAAAGCGAAACATCAAGTGCCTTCTGGAATGCTTCAGCCTATGTATATTCTCTAGTGGAAATGGGAAAAAGTAACAATGGATTTTGTAACAGGGTTATCGGTCACTCCAAGTAAAAAAGATTTGATCTGGTTTATTATAGATCGATTGACGAAGTCAACACACTTTATCCCATACCTTATGGATTATACTCTAAATAGATATGTTGGGTTGTATGTACGGGAGATAGTCTGACTGCATGGTGTTCTAATAGCGATAGTATTAGATAGAGACCCAAGGTTTACCTCGAGGTTTTGGGAAGCTTTACATGAGGGTTTGGGTACTAAATTGAATTTTAGTACAACATTTTACTCACAGACAGATAGGCAATTAGAGCAGACTATTCAAATTTTGGAGGACATACTCTGGGCCAATATTTTGAGTTCACTGGATCTTGGGAGAGGCACTTGCTTCTAGCTGAATTTGCATATAACAATAGCTACCAGTCAAGCATCAAGATGGCACCATTTGAAGCACTGTACGGATAGAAGTGTCGAACTCCTCTCAATTGGTTCGAGTTACAAGATCGAAATGTTCAAAATAATCCAAAAATAGGTAGAGTTTATTTAACTCGAGATATAGAAGATAAAGTATGGATTATTTAGAACAATCTCAAAGCAGTCACAGACCGACAAAAGGCGTATGCGGACAAGAGGAGAAAAGATATTGAATTTAAAGTTGGGGACAAAGTATTCCAGAAAGTATCACCTTGGAATAAGGTGCTACGCTTTGGTCAGAAAGGAAAGCTTAGTCCCAGGTTTATTATTAGACCTTATGAGAACATCAAAAGAGTTGGCCCAGTGGCCCATCAGTTGACCTTACCTCCAGAGATGAGTAAGATTCATGATTTATTTCACGTGTCCATGCTTCGGAGGTATCGATCGGACCCTTCACATATCATTACTCTAGAGGAAATTGAATTGCAACCAGATTTGACATATGAAGAGGAACCAGTGGAAATCCTATCGTAGGGACTCAATGAATTAAGGAACAAGAAAATTACAGTGGTTAAAGTCCTTTGGAGGAATCACAATATAGAGGAAGCCACCTAGGAAACCGAGAAGAAAATGAGAGAACAATATTCGCAACTTTTCGAAATAGGTACGTTTTGAAAATTCGAGGATTAATTTTCTTTAGGGGGAAGAATTGTAATACCCAAAAATTTGCTATGTTAATTAAGGGTCATTTAGTACTAAGATTATAGCTTAAAAGCTAACTTAGTGACTAAAATGACAAAAAGGAAAAAGTTAGGATTTCTTAAAATAAAGGAATTTATGAGATTATAAGGCATCACGTGAAATAGAGTAAGCTGAATAAGGTACTTGCATAGTTTGGTTAAAATCCGATAAAAAATTTGGAATGAGAATTGAAGGATAAAGTTTAGTGACCAAAATGATAGTATGTCAAAAGTTGGTGTCTAGAGTCTAAAGATGGGAAAATTATAGGCTCCTAAGGAATAAAATATGATAAAGGTCTCGGGAATAAAAATGCAGTATAAGATATCAAATTTTGATCGAACTTCGTAGTTAAGCGTACTTTGGCTATAGGATGGGTGACCTACTAGAAGGTCTCATATCAGTATTTTTGACTGATAAAAAAGATTCAGTATGAGTCAATAATATTCGTAATGGATTATTGTTATAAGATTTCTAAGAGGAATTGTATCCGATACAAATTCTTGATAATTATCGGTACATTAGATCGAACTGGAATTTTAAAGATAGTTCCAAAAGTTATGGACAATTTATAAAATATTATTTTATGAATATTTTAATATGTCTGGTTACAATCCAACTAGATTTAGTTGAATTTTTACAAAATGACAAACTAGATGAAATTGTGAATCAAGGTATGTTGCTTTGAAAAAAATGATATATGCTTAATGCTCTTTCTTTTGATAGTAATTTTGCATGGTATTATGAAGAGTAGTTCATGTTCTTGAAGAAAGAGAAATTGGAATTTCATGAACCATGTTAGGATTAAGGCTTGATTTAATTAAATCAAGAGTTGTAGAGACGAAAACAAGCTTGAATTCAGTTTAATTCCATGTTCAAGATTATAAACCCTAACCCTAGAATTTGGGATTGTATTTAGGGGTTTAAATTAAGGATGAATTTGGATGATTTATGAAACATAGAATGTAACACCCTTAACGTATACTCGTAAATCGAATATACATTAAAGATGTTTCAGAGTCGTTTAAAGAAATCTCGTCTTATAAATTTATTTTTACAAGTATTTACAAATTTTAGTTTGTAAATCTAACCCTTTCTCGGTTTTCTTGAAAACACAACCGATGTGCAGTTAGCTAGTTTCAACCCTGAATTAATTATTTTAAAACATATTTGGCAATTATTAAAAACAACAGTTCAATTCAGGGTGAAAACTAGGTTCGCTATCTATGCCCTTTCTTAACTTTAAAATCTTTACGTGATTACCGATTATTCTTATTAGCAAAGTAATTATCCTTTCTACCTTAGCTTTATTCTGTTACAATGATAGTGCCTTATTTTTCTTTATCCATATATGATTCATCATCAAAACTGATACTTATCTATCATTTAGTCTAATTTAATGCATCATACTCTACTAGCAATTAAATAATTACATGCCCACTAGAGATTATCATAAGCTAGAATATCTTACTGATGTTTTGTAGATTGAAGCTTGATCAGCATGCTCGACTTCTCTTCAAATACTCCATCTTAATCTACGTGTGAAACAAACACACGCTAAGTACGAACTTAGTAAGGCAAAACTTATAAATCAAAGTAAAGCACTTTAATTTTAATAAAAATTGCATAATAAATAAAATACTGAATATAACATATAAGAATTTAGAATCGTATAGAATGACTTATCAAAGTTGTTCCTCTATCATGTAACCTGTAAAAATCAACATCTCATATACATATATAAGGCAATGTCATGTCAAATCAAATATCCAGTAAATCACTTGTATTCATTTGAATCATATCACTTTCACTTTTTACTTTCCTTTAGATCACTTGTACTTGTTACTTTTTAATCAATTCATAGCCCAATGTAATGTAATTGAGAATGCATGGTATGCGAGTCACTATTGAGTATGCACATGTGCGACATCAACTAATATGTTGTGCCATAATAAATCATTGTATCACTGCTGTAATTTAACAGCATCACTGTATCACTTGGTCATAGTTGTAGAACACAACGTCACTGTATCACTATATCACTATACTCCACCTCATTGGCATGCCAATTATACCAAGAATCTCATTAATCATACAAAGGGCTTTTAACATCAATATCTTGTAAAGATCATTATAAACCATTTAAAAATTATTGTAAAATATATCAATTTACGATTCAAATTCTTTTTCTTTCAAATCATTCTAGGTTGACATATTATATTTCTTTCTCATATTATATATATAAAATATGTAAAAATGCACTCAACTGGGCCATTTATTAGCTTGCCTCACTAAGCTCTACTCGATCATTTCCTTCATAATACCTCGACCCTTCTTTTGATCCAAATCAAACTTCACTAATCACATGAATGTAAACAACATTTGTTAGATTCAAATCTAACAATTTCTCAAACATGCTATCAAATCTAATCATTCGAATATACAAATTCCTCTTTCCTTTCTTATACTGTCGAGAACTCATTTTTGGTGTTTAATGGCCATTTAGAACTTCCATTAACCCCTTTCAAGCTTACTAATAAACCTTAGATACAAAATGCATCAATTCTCATTTTCTGACAGATTGCACTACCTTCACAGAAATATTTCTATAAAATATTTTAAAACTCAGAATTTGATTCCGTTTGTTCTGAAAGAAACTGATTCAGTAATCTTTTCAACCATATAAATTAATAGCCCAAATTCAACTTGTACGATTTATGGTGAATTTTCAAAATCAATTACAATGCTGGAATTTGGAACTGACTGGTGCTCTGTTTTCTGACCTTTCGTCACTTAAAAATTCAAATCTTTTGACTCGGAACTCAAAATCGGTTTTTATTTGTTGGAGGAAAAACTATACGAACAAATATTTACATCAATATAATATTCACCTTCTAACCATTTTTGTAGAATTTATGGTGAATTTTCAAACTTACTGCCAAAACCAATTTTCTACATAGCTTCCATAATTAACTTCAACTTTTATACTAACTTCTCCTTACTTCTCTACTTGTCAATTTAGTCCCATTATTTTCTTTAAACCACCAACTTATCACCTTCTTCATCAAATAATTATTCACAATAGTTCCCTCTAATTTTCCTTCTTTATCGAATGGTCACTAATAATGCAAAGGTAAGGATCCAAATTTCTTAACTTTGCAAATTAGTCCTCAATTCAACATTACCACCTTAATTCCATCATTACAACTAAAATATAGATTTAGTCCTTATCCAAAACCTCATTTCCAAATTGGTCACTTAACTTTGACAAATTGTCAAAATGGTCACTAATTCAATTTAACATCGGTTTAGCATTCTAACATCAATTTCACATCTCCAACATCCTTAATAACATAAATACACACCAAATTCATACAAATTCATATTTGGTCCTCTAAATTTTAAGATTGCCGCATTGGTCCCTATCAAATTAACTTAGGGTCTTGCTTCCAAACAACAAATCAAGCTTACTAAATCATTAATTCAACATCACAAACCCTAAATTAAACTTAAATCCATAAACCCTAATCATCTTCATAATAATCTAAACATGTAGAACTTAAATCCCAACTCAATAACTTGATTTTAACATCATACTAACTTGATTTCAACTTGAATTCAATCATGGAATCATAAAATCTAAAAACCCCAAATTTGATCCATAAACCCTAATTTCTTTCTCATGTAAATTCTCATCAATCAAACATGAATTCCATGAATTATTGACATCAAAAGATAGAGCTTGAAGAGTAGAAAAACTTTGCAGCTCAAGAGAATATATCTATTAAATGAATATTAAATTCATTTAATAGTGAAAGTACATAAAATATATCTATTAAATGAATTGAGCTTGGAAAAATATTCTCTTTCTTTCCCTAGCTCTCACGTTTTTGGCTGTAAAAGAATATATCTATTAAATGAATATTAAATTCATTTAATAGTGAAATTACAATTTTGCCCTTTTTATCCAATGGTTGAGACTGATTTTATCATCAATCAAGGGCCAAGATTTAATCTTCCATTTCATCTTTCCAAAATTGCCCTTATAACTTTTTTAATATTTCAAAATTTTCATTGGGGCCAAATGACCAATTTGCCCTCCAACTAGTTTTTATTTACTACTTTGCCATTATTGTAAAAATTCAACTAAGTCTAGTTGGAATCCAACCAAATATAATAAAATATTCATAAAATAGTATTTTATGACTTTTCCATGGCTTTTGGATCAGCCTCTGAAATTCCAGTTCGATCTGATTTCCCGATATTCATAAAATACTTCTATTGTGATTTTACCTTTTTCGAGCTATTGGATTTATTCTGAAAATTCTATGTTTCCATATTCAAAAAATAAACTCTATTATCCCATAAAAACTTCTTTTTCTAAGGACTTAGACTGAATATTCTTAACTTAGTCTATTTTCCCGATACTTATCGAAAATCTTCATAGAATAAAATTCCTCTTAGAATTCCTTTATCGATAATCCATACGTATTTTCTCTACTCTTACTGAGTCCAAAATATCAATCAGAAACACTTTTATGGGACCTTCCCGAAGGCCACCCATCCTTGTATTTCTCTGGCGTGAGCACGCTTAACAATTTTATTCGATCCAAATTTAGTCCTTTTAGTGCATCTTATTTATTAAAACCAATATCAAGGTACCTATTTCGATCTGATTCACTCTTATACTAGATAAAATTACTTATTGGGGAAATTTACACTTTAGTCCCCAAACTTTTTCAAAGTTTATACTTTAACCACCAAAACTTTCAAAGTTTACAATTTGGTCACTAGCCAAAAATTGGGATATTACATGGAGTATGAATATGAAGTTGGAATACAAAATCCTTTATTAGATTCGAAAGTGATCATTTCGCATGAAGGAAGAATTAAGGGGTTTTGTTTTGAATTTTATTCTAGTGATGGAATTGAAGAGATTAAGATTATACAATCTTAAAGTTGTCAATTGGAACAAAACTAAGTCCTTGTATAATGAAGGACCATTTCGGCTAAGGGTGAAATGTAGAAAGGTTTATTCTTGAATTTTGGTTTGATGATGGAAATGAAGAATATATGATGAGAAAAATAATTTAAGCATGTTAGGATGATTTTTGAATGAAAATCAAACCTTTGAAAGGTTAGTGACCAATTCGGTCAAATAAAGAAATGTTGGAATAATTTTGTAAAAATTGAATGTGATTTTATGATTCGAATATGTTATATGAAATTAGTATTGATTTTAGGAGGTAAGGGATTAAAATGACAAACAAGGAAATGGCAAGGGACCATTTCGACAAGTGAAGATTTAATGGAGGACAAATTTGGCTTTTGTTTAAAATCAAAAGAAAAAAATGAAATTTTTTAGGAATGTTGGATTAAGTACTTGGTACATGTTTGTAAGTTATTTGTAATATTAGTGACTAAAATGTCACTTTAGGAAAGGTTAGTGATTGAAGAGTAAAGGTTCAAAGTAGATGAATAATAATGGAAATATGGGGATATTATTATTCAAACTTGAATAATTGTTTTATTGTCCAAAATGGTCACTAAGGACCTTAAGGACTATTTCGGAAATCACTAAAGACTAAAGGTGTAACACCTCGATTTTGGGCTTAGCGGATTTGAGGTTTATTAGATGGTCTGGTGGACCAGGTTAGAGATTCGAGTCAGATTCGGGATCCTATATTTTTTGGTAAGATAAAAATATAGAAAAATTAGTTAAAATCACATTTTAATGTATATTGATTTTTGGTGGAATCAATTTTAGAAAAGGGAATTTGGAAATATGACATTTTGGGTTAGTGACAAAAATGCGATTTTTGAAAACTGTTTTAAAGTGACTAAAATCAAAAGGGTCAAATCATTAGAATCTTTAAGAAGTTAATCTACCAAGTGTTTGCTGGTGGTTTCTCCCTTCATTTAAAGCATTTTAAACATGTGTTTTAAAAGAGTGTTAAGAAGGATTAAATATCTAAAGTTAGTTATTAGCTTTTAAAAGAAATTTACGTAACTTTTTCTTAAACCTTTTCTCTCAAATTCTTTTCTTCCAAACACTCAGAATTTCATCAAAATCCAGAGGTGAGGGACTCTTTTCACTCAGATTATTAATTTTAATTTGATTCTTTAACTTTGTTTTGCAAAATCTCATTGAAATCTTATGTTTTCTTAGCTTTAAACAAGCCAATTGAGGGAGAAATCACATAACAGGGGTAAGGTCTATGATATCCTCTATTAAATGGTTCTTTATTGATATTCCCAAGTATTTGATCCTTGATTTATAAGTTGTAATGTGATTTTAATGTTTTATCAATGTTTAATTGAGTTATTTTGGAAATATTGATGAAACATGGTAATTTCCGAAGTGAATCTAATTTCCAATATTTGAGATTGATTTAATATATTTTTGGATGTGTGTTTGATGTTGATAAGTTGTTTTTATCAATAGAATCTCAAAACTCTTGAATCTCTAATTATTTTGGTTGCTAGATTTGCGTTGTTGTGGAGATAATCGAGTTTAATCTTTGCTAGAGGTAAAAGGATGTTAGGAAAGGGTTTTTGGATGTTAATAGATGATGGTTGATGGGTTGAATTGTTGTTTTATGCCTGGGTTAAGTTTCGAAAATGTTTGATGATGATTTCGGTATGTTTCGGATGGTTTTCGAGTGAGTAACTTGGGAGTTGCGGGAGATTGCTATTAGGCAATGGTTTGAATGCATTTTAATGCATTTATCCTCTGGTTTTATGTGTTTAAAGTAGGGGATAATCAAGGCGACAAAGCTTGACGTTGTTTTGGTGGCTTGCTGGGAGCTTGTATTGCGTTGGCAAGAAAGACAAAGCGTATCGGTGAGTGGAAACTGGTTTTTAATGCTTTACAAAGGTTTGTAAAGGTTGATGGGAGTTTAGTGAAAGCGTGAGACACTTACCTAAGCTCGGAAGTAAGGTTCCCTTATTTTTCTCTTGAATAACGGCTTGGATATGAGCATGTTGTTTGCATGTTTTGGTGATAAACATGGTATGATTTACTTACTGGAAATGCATGATTTTGAGTACATATGCAGGGGATTGAAATTATATTAATTGCTATTGAGCATTGGTTTTCATTCCGGTTGGGAATGGTGTTATTGCATTGGCCATGAGATTTGCATATGTGATGTTTTGTTTAATGCATTGTAAAATAGTAAGTAAATATGAACAAAATCGGCCGTGGCATGGGTCCTTGAGGTATGGCAGTTTAAAAAGGCCACTCAGACTTTTGGGACCTCATTTGGGGCATGCAGTTTAACTAGGCAACGCAAATTGATGGTGATCTTGCGGTTTAACTAGGCAAGGGTGAAATCTCGCGGTTTAACTAGGCGAGGGTGTCAAATCTTGTGGTTTAACTAGGCAAGGTTTGGGATATCATGCGGTTTAACTAGGCATGGTATGATAGATCCGTGTATCCAATATGTGTATAGGATAGAGGTAGTTTATCTGGGTCACTATAAATGCCAATATATGTGAAAGTTCATGTGCTTGAACCTTGTTTATAATGCTTTGGGATTTAAGCATAGTTTATTTAAAATGCTTTGGGATTTAAGCATGATTTGTTTAAAATGCTTTGGGATTTAAGCATGGATTGATGTAATGCCCCGCTTTTGGGCCTAGCGGTTTTGAGGTTTGTTAGATGGTCTGGTGGACCGGGTTAGAGATTCGAGTCGAATTCGGGACTGTGTATTTTTTGGTGAGATAAAAATATGGAAAAATGGTTAAATATCATGTTTTAATATATGATTAATATTGGTGGAATCAATTTTGGAAAATGAGATTTGGAGGTATGACATTTTGGCTAGTGATCAAAATGAAATGTTTGAAAACTATTTTTAAATTGACTAAAATGAAAAGGGGCCAAATTCTTAGAATCCTTAAGGAGCTAATTTACCAAGTTTTTACTGGTGATTTCTCCCTTCAATTAAATCATTTTAACATGTGTTTTAAAAGTTAATTAAAAGGGATTTTAGATATTAAAGTTAGTTATTTGGTTTTAATGAAAATTGACGTAACTTTTCTCTCAACTTTTCTCTCCACTACTTTTCTGCCAAACACCCAAGTTTTCATAAAAACTAGAGGTGAGGGATCATTTTTACTTAGATTCTTGATCTACAATTGATTATTTGACTTTGATTTACAAAACCTTATTGAAATCTTGTGTTTTCCTAGCTTTAAACAAGCCAATTGAGGGAGAAATCACACAATAGGGGTAAGGTCCATGATCTCCTCTATTGAATGGTTCTTTATTGATATTCCTAAGTATTTGATCCTTGATTTATGGTTTATAATATGATTTTGTGCTTTTTATATTGAATTAATTGATTTAATTGGGTAAAATTGATGAAATAGCAAAACATCTGAATTGCATCTGTTTTCCAGTAATTTAGATTGATTTAAACATATTATGGATGTATAACAATGTTGATAAGTCGTTTTAACAAAGGACTCCCGAAACTCTTGAATCTCTAATTATTTAGGTTGTTAGAATTATATTTTGTGGAATTGTGGTGGCTGTTTGGTTGCTGGAGGTGTTAGGTTGTTTTGATTCTGTTTTTAGATGTTATTTGATAATAAAAGTGATGTTAGATTGATAGGTTGTGGCTGGGTTGTGTTTGGAAAGGATTAGATGGTGTTTTCGGTTGTTGTGATTGCGTAATTGTGAGGCGAATGTGTGAAGCCGTGAGGATATGTTGTTGCAGTGTTTTAAATGGATGGAGATGCATTAATCCTCTGTTGTAATGTGGTTAAAACATGGGAGATGGATTCAGAAGTGATCGGGGAAGCTTTGGAGGCTTTGGACGCTTGTTTTCGCATCGGCAAATTGAGGTTTCGCGTATCGATGAGTGAAAACGTGTTTTAAAACATTTTGATGTTTTGGAACAAAGTTTTGGCGAGTGGTAGAGCTTGAAATGCTTACCTAGACTCGGAAGTAAGTATAAAGTGGTTTTCTCCCTCGGTCGAGCTAGTTTGAAATGGTTTTATTCACTTGTTCTAATTTACATGTTACCTACTATTTAAGCATGTTTTAAAGTATTTGATATACTGTTTTTAAGCATGAAATACTGAAGGATGCACATGGTAAGTGATCCTTGTAAGTATGTGGTTTATACTTGTGTTTTAAAGCATGGTTGTTGCTTTGGAAATGGCATGGTTTAATGCTTGTAAAAAACAGTGAGATAAATGTTATTTGGTTAATTATATTAGCAAGTGCTGTGGTTTTAAAATTGTTATCAGATATAGTTGGCCGGCCATAGGATTGAGTGCACTGTAAAATAAGTCACTTTGGATGTTGAGGGGTTTATATTGTGTACCGAATACTCCATCCAAGTACCCTAACGGTAGAGGGGTTTAATGGTACTGAATACTCCCGTTAGTGGGGTTAAGCATCTAACCGATGAGAGGGATGGCTTTCCCTATGGGTTGAAACTGTACCTAGTGTTATTGTACCCGGTTGTTATTGTACCATGATTGTGATTGTATCGCTATTCCGGTTGAGATGGCTTGAAGTGTTGGGTTAAGACTTGTTGAATCCATGTATCCGATGAACTCTTTTGTTAATGGGCTTGATATTAATCACTTGTAAGCCAATATACTTGTTAATGTATCATTGAAATGTCTATGTTGTATAATGTGATTTATACATGTTTCTCCTTAAGCTTTGCATTTGGAAGTAATGCATGGGAAGGCTTAAGTGGAGGGTTAGCAATGGGATATGTTGTTGATTAATGATACATGTAGCATATGGTTTATTATGCTGGTTTTGATGATATAAAGTGCATTTTTAAAAAGAGGGCTTGATGATGATGTTTTTAAAGGATGATGTTAAATAAATGGTTTTAAATGCATTGATGGTGGTTGTTTTGAGCATTCCTCACTAAGCCTTGTGTGCTTACGCTCTTGTTTTCCATCAATGCAGATAATTGAGGTCTTGGAAGGCAGCAAGAAGCAAGAGGACTTTGGCAAGACTTGTTTCCAAAGTATGTCTTGGTTTTGACTATAATGAATAAGGGCAATGGGGTACCTATTGTGTTTTGGGAGATGTCTTGTGGAACTCCTGTTTGAGCATATTTCTTTATTTTCTCTTGGGTTGTAAATGGCCTTTAAAGTTTGTTTTGATTCTGGTGTACCTTTTTGACATGTTGCTTGAATGGACATTAGGAAGCATGCCTATAGATTCCCTTTTGATGCTTGATACTTGTTGTGCTATAGGAATGAAGTTGCTAATTGGCTTGTGGTATGTATGGCATGTTGGTATGGTGTTATAAGCATGTTGGAATGGTTTGAGAATGTTATTGAGATGAAAAACCAGCAAATTGTGGCATTACAGGTCCAGGCGTACCGATACTCGGGGGACTGTATCGGTACGACTAGGCATTTTCTGGCATGAGAGATCGATACGCGTAACGGAGTACTGGTATGCCAAGGTAATTTTTTGCCTGGCGTACCGATACGGGTAATGGTGTATCGGTACACGTTCTAGCCTCTGGAATTTCACTTTTTCAATCCAAACCCGTGTACCGATACCCATGTAAGCGTACTGGTACGTATATTAAAAAGAGTCAAAAGTTAGATAAGTTCGTTATGGCGTATCGATACCTACCGTGGTGTATCGGTACGGGCATTTTATGTGTATAGTTACGGTGACACCCGTACCGATACTCGAGGCCGTTTTTTGTAACGTTGGCTTGGCAGTTTTGCTTTCTTTGTATTATAGTCCCTAAATCTTGTCCATGCAATTGTATGAGCTTGAATGATCAATTTGAGATGAAATTTGAGATGAATGATCTGAACCTGACTAATTTAAGATTGGTATATTAAAAGTGGCTTAAATCCTGCAAATTTCCTGTATTTGCAATTTGGTCCCTAAATTGCAAATGTGATCAATTAGATGTCAAAATGATGCCCGATTGATGTGGGGTTATACCTGAGTGATGCATGTACACGTAGGACTAATAATTGGCATCTAGACAAGATAAAGAAAAAAAATGGACTAGGTTTTGTTGAATCTCTTCAGTTTGTTGCGGCAAACTTAATGTAGCTTCCTCGATTTGGTTTGGCGGCTAGACCGGGTCAAGAGGGTTATGTGGTGGTATCAGAGCCAGGTTTGGTTCGTTTGGGAGGTTGTTGTGAGTTATACCTGTTGCTTAATTTGCACGGTGATTGTTATTGGTACGCTAATTGTTATGCATGGTGGTTACTATATGTATGCTGAATGTTTTATGCCATGTTGGGGAAGCTTGGGGGTACCCATTGCCTTATTATTATAGTCTAAAATGTATGGTTTTGAAATAAAAGTCTTGGATCTTTGCTTGAAGCTGGCCTGATTCAATTTTGTTTTGAAATGATTATCATGCCTTAAAAATGTATTATGTTACTACCGAGAGGAGAAATGAGATTTAGCATGATGTTGTTGCCTTTGGGCAGTGAGTTGAGAAAAGTGTTATGTTTCTTAGGGGTTTGTCACCTTGAAGTATGTACCACCTGTGTCGATTGAGCTAGAGTTGGGTGATTTGATGCCTTGTTATAGGCAATGTTTTGAGCTTGTAAGCTATTGTTGCTAGAGTGCGTGTGTTTGCACCAGCCGTTGGGCAAACGAGGTTGTTGTTGGAATATCTCTGTTGTTTGGGAGGAGTTGAGTACCGTGGGTTCACCCGAGGCATCCGAGACATGGATGGTCAGTGTTGTTTAGGTTTTGGATCAAATGGGGTGTATTGGTGCCTGTAAGTTGGGATGTGTTGAATCCCTGTTGCAAGGTGATGTTTTTAGTTGGTGGACAACTGTATCTGCGGGTGTGGAATCCAATGATGTGGATTGGGAGTTTTTTTATGCTATTTTTAAGAAGAAGTATCTAGGGTTTATATACTTGGATGAAAAGAGACGAGAGTTCATGGTTGGGATCAGGGTCGCATGTATGTTGTCGAGTTAGGATACAGATTGTTCGGCTGATCCGGTATGCTCCTAAATTGGTTTTGGTAGGGATGTGTCATTGTGACCGAATCCGATGTGTGTTGGTACAAGATGTTAGGGTGTACATGTTGGCTTTCGATTGCACCATTTTTGACATGTTGGTACACGGGCGAAGTGCATTGAGCAGAACCTAAGTTTATCGATTTTGTGTGAGAGGTTTTGGCTCTGGCAAGAGAGTTGTAAAATCTAGTTTCGGCTGTATTCAGTTAAAAGGAATTGTGTTAAACGATATCGCCCTGAGTTGAGGTGAGGTGATGATGGTGCTGGGTGAGGACCACGGGGTTAGAGTATCTAGACTAAAACAATATTTAATACACGTCGAGTATGTGGATTGTGTGATCTCATGAGGTGGGATTATCTGTATTTATTATGTAGAGTGTAAAAACATGTTCTTGTCGTTGATAACGTTTGTAGTAGTTGTGGTTTGAACGATCGTCTCATAAGTGTTAGTTGCGGGAATATAGATGGCTAGTTCTTCTGATGAGACGGTTGTTGCGAGAAGGATGTTTGGAAATGATCATCGATGCTTTAAGATCTTGAGGTTATGGTTGTTTTGTTGGAGTTGCCACTCTATAATTTTTGGTGTAATCCTGGGTTTGGATAAGTGGTTGGATCACAGAGCAGTGGTTGATTTTGAATCCTAGCGAGTTGCCTTAAAACTTGCTGATAGTTACAAGGTGGTAATCACAAGCGAGAATGTTAAATTCTTGTCTAATGCTATTTTGGCAATGGAAGCGAGTTGTTTGGTGGATTTTGGTTGCAAGGCATCCTTAGCCTATGTTATGAATCCAGGGTCATAGAAAGTGCAAGCTCAGGATAGTCGTGCGGTATGTGAGTTTCTGGGTGTTTTTGAGGGAATGGTTGGGTTTGCCATTGGATTAGGAGGTTGAGTTTGGCATTGAAGTTGCATGAAAACATAGCTCCGGTGTCTATTGCTCTTTGTGCATGGCTTGAGGGAGTTGAAGAGGGTAAAGACGCAACTTCAGGAGTTGCGTGATAAAGGGTTCACCAGGCTTAGTGTTTCGTGAGGGGGTTGTGCTGGTGTCATTGTGAAAAAAAGGATAGCATGATGCGAATGTGCTTGGGTTCTAGGTAGCTGAACAAGTTGATGTTTTTTGATCAGTTTGGGGGTGCATCAGTGGTTGTAAGTATGAGCTGAGGTCTGGGTAGTATCTGTGTAGGTAAAGGATGTGGTTGTGTTTAGATTTGCCTTTGGTAAGGGGGACGATGATGTGAGTTCTTGTTGATGCCATCTGGTTTGATCGATGCATAGGTTACGTTCATAGTTTTGTTGAATTGGGTATACTGAATTTTTAGGGCAGTTGGTTGTTGTGTTTATTGATGGTTTTTCTTTCTGTTTGCAGAAGCACCGGGAAGGGCTTTGATCGATAAGTATAGTTGATTTAGTAGTTTTTGGGGAGAGGTTAATGTTGCTCTTGGTTTGGGAGGTGTGAGTTCTGGGTATGTTGCTAAGAATTCTGGTTCTGAGGATGTTATTAGTAAGTGTGAACAGATAAACATGCACAGTGCAAAAACACTTATATGTATATGTAAATATGCCAGTACATGCATACATTCAGGCATAACATTAGAGGTTTTGCATACATTCACATAGACATCTATGGGGGCATATAAATGATCATGTATACATATGTTCACACTTACGGATGACTAATCAGAAATCAATAGTGTGATGGTATAAGTAAGGTAGCATATGAAGGTGGTTTTGGTGTTATGGTTCTTGGGAGTTTGGCTGGTGCTAGTTTTTGAGCGACCAAAGTTAGAGTTGGCAGGTTGTGCGTTTGCTAGATCCAGTTCTTAGCATCAAGGTTAGTTGAGGTTGTAGTGTTGCAAATGAAGTTGTGGCTTATGCATCTAGATAGTTAAAGGTGTACGAGCTCTTTTGTCCTATTCATGATGTGAAGCTTGCCACGTTGGTGGATGTTTAAATGTTTTAGAGACATCAATTATATGATGAGGAGTGTGTTGTGTACACAGATCGCATGTGGTTAAAAAAATGAAAAGATTGATGTTTGAGTTGTTTAGGAGTTATAGTTTGGTGATTGAATATCGTTTGAGCTAAGCTTATAGCCGATGCTTGGGTGTGATGCGTGATGGAGACTTGATGTCAAGTTACAAGTGAATTCATTCAGGCCACATTTGATTAGAGGAAGGTAATAGTGTGATTATGCATCAGCATCGCATGTTCAGGTTATTGGGATGAGGAAATTCGGTGGATTTTCATGTTAAAGGTTATAGGGTGTTATGTTTTAAAGATCAAAAGGTGGTGTCCCTTGATGTTGAGTTGAGGTGTATGGTTTGATGGAGGCCTATGCTAGTTCTTACGAAATGCATTCCGATAATGCCAAGATATATCGAGGTTTGAAAAGGGATTGTTGTCAGGTTGGTTTAAAGGGAGATATGGTTGATTTTGTTATTCGATGCATGGTATGTCAGCGTGTGGAAGCTGAGCATCAAGTTTCTTTCGGGTTGTTGCAACCGTTGAGGATACCAGAATGGAAATGGGGAAGAATCACCAGGGATTTTGTATTTGGGTTGCCTTTGGAACCAACCGAAAGGATTCCATTTGGGTGGTTGTTGATTGAGTTGTGAAGTGTGTGCACTCTCGTGGCTATGCTTGTGATGTATATTTTGGAATATGTGGCAGATTTGTATATTGCCGGGTTAGTGCATTTGCACTGTGTGCCTGAGTTCATAGTTCTGGATGAAGATTTGTGGATTATAGTGAGGTTCTGAGGGTGTTGCTTGAGCTTAAGTGTATGTACTTCATATCTATCCCAGTTGGATGGTGGGTTAGAGCATGGAAATCAGGTGTCGAAAGATGAGATGGGTTGTATATCACGAAGCTTCTGGGAAAGTGTGAATGGCACATGCCTTTGGTAGAGTTTGTTTTAATGGCAGTTATCAGGCAAGTATGCAGGTGGCACCGTGTGGGGCGTTGTTCATTTGGAGGAGTCGTACGCCCGTGTGTTGGGCTGAAATTAGGGAAAAGTACATTCCCATGTCTGATGTGTGGAAAGGCACTAGTGAGAAGGTGAAGTTGTTATGTGGGCGCTTGAGAGCAGTTTTGGATCGTCAGAAATTCTACGCGAATCTGAGGCGTAGTGATTTAAAGTGTGTTGTGATGGTCGGATGATCATGATGGTATCGCCTTGGAAGAAGGTAATGCGTTTTGAGGACCATACGATTTTGTTGAGTGTGTGGGTCATGTTGCTTATTGTTGAGGTTATCTCCTATGTTGGAGGGGTTCCTTGATGTGTTTCATGTGATGATGTTGCGAAGGTATCGGTTGGATTCCTGCATGTTGTACCGGTGTAAGGAATTGTGCTGAGATCTAAGTTATCTTGTGTGAAGAACCTGGTGGTGATCCTTGTTGCCAGCGATAGAGTTCTGGGTGGTACATTGGTTGGCCTTGTTAAGGTGTTGCGGAGACACCGCAGTGTTAGGAAGCCGCGTGCGAATGTAAGTCTGAGATGTAGGAGCAGTTTATACTTTTGTTTCTTCCAGGTAAATTTTAGGGACAAAATTTCTTAAGTGGGGGAGAGTTGTAACGCCCCAGTTTTGGGCCTAGCAGTTTTGAGGTTTGTTAGATGGTCCAGTGGATCGAGTTAGAGATTCGAGTCAGATTCGGGATCGTGTATTTTTTGGTGAGATAAAAATATGGAAAATGGTTAAAAATCATGTTTTAATATATGATTAATATTGGTGGAATCAATTTTGGAAAATGAGATTTGGAGGTATGACATTTTGGCTAGTGACCAAAATGCAATGTTTGAAAACTATTTTTAAAGTGACTAAAATGAAAAGGGGTCAAATTCTTAGAATCCTTAAGGATCTAATTTACCAAGTTTTTACTGGTGATTCTCCCTTCAATTAAATCATTTTAACATGTGTTTTAAAAGTTAATTAAAAGGGATTTTAGATATTAAAGTTAGCTATTTGGTTTTAATGAAAATTGACGTAACTTTTCTCTCAACTTTTCTCTCCACTACTTTTCTGCCAAACCCTAAGTTTTCATCAAAAACCAGAGGTGAGGGATCCTTTCTACTTAGATTCTTGATCTACAATTGATTATTTGACTTTGATTTACAAAACCTCATTGAAATCTTGCGATTTCCTAGCTTTAAACAAGTCAATTGAGGGAGAAATCACACAATAGGGGTAAGGTCCATCATCTCTTTTATTGAATGGTTCTTTATTGATATTCCCAAGTATTTGATCCTTGATTTATGGTTTATAATCTGATTTTGTGCTTTTCATATTAAATTAATTGATTTAATTGGGTAAAATTGATAAAATAGCAAAAGATCCGAATTGGATCTGTTTTCCAGTAATTTAGATTGATTTTAAGCATATTATGGATGTATAATAATGTTGATAAGTCCTTTTTAACAATGGAATCCCGAAACTCTTGAATCTTTAATTGTTTAGGTTGTTAGAATTGTGTTTTTGTGGAGTTGTGGTGGTTGCTTGGTTGCTGGGCTGTTAGGTTGTTTTGATTCTGTTTTTAGATGCAATTTGATGGTAAAAGTGATGTTATATTGATAGGTTGTGGCTGGGTTGTGTTTGGAAAGGATTAGATGGTGTTTTAGGTTGTTGTGATTGGGTAATTGTGAGGGGAATGTGTGAATCCGTGAGGATCTGTTGTTGCAGTGTTTTAAATGCATGGAGATGCATTAATCCTCTGTTGTAATTTGGTTAAAATAGAGGAGATGGATCCAGAAGTGATCGGGGAAGCTTTGGAGGCTTCGGACGCTTGTTTTCACGTCAACGAATCGAGGTTTCGCGTATCTGTGAGTGAAAACATGGTTTAAATTGTTTTGATGTTTTGGAACAGGGTTTTGGGGAGTTATGGTAGAGCTTGAAACGCTTACCTAAACTCGGAAGTAAGTATAAAGTGCTTTTCTCCCTCGGTCGTGCTAGTTTGAAATGGTTTTATGCACTTGTTCTAATTTACATGTTACCTACTGTTTAAGTATGTTTTAAAGTATTTGATATACTATTTTTAAGCTTGAAATGCTGAAGGATGCACATGGTAAGTGATCCTTGTAAGTATGTGGTGTATACTTGTGTTTTAAAGCATGGTTGTTGCTTTGGAAATGGCATGGTTTAATGCTTGTTAAAATCAGTGAGGTAAATGTTATTTGGTTAATTATATTGGCAAGTGATGTGGTTTTAAAATTATTATCGGATATAGTTGGCCGGCCATAGGATTGAGTGCACTGTAAAATAAGTCGCCTTGGATGTTGAGGGGTTTATATTGTGTACCGAATACTCCATCCAAGTACCCTAACAGTAGAGGGGTTTAACGGTACCGAATACTCCCGTTAGTGGGGTTAAGCATCTAACCGATGAGAGGGATGGGTTTCCTAGTGGGTTGAAACTGTACCCAGTTGTTATTGTACCCGGTTGTTATCACTATTCTGATTGAGATGGCTTGAAGTGTTGGGTTAACACTTGTTGAATTCGTGTATCCGATGAACTCTTTTGTTAGTGGACTTGATACTGATCACTTGTAAGCCAATATAATTGTTAATGTATCATTGAAATGTCTTATGTTGTATAATGTGATTTATACATGTTTCTCCTTAAGCTTTGCTTTTGGTAGTAATGCATGGGAAGGCTTAAGTGGAGGGTTAGCAATGGGATTTGATGTTGATTAATGATACATGTAGCATATGGTTTATTATGCTGGTTTTAATGATATAAAGTGCATGTTTTAAAAAGGGGCATGATGATGATGTTTTTAAAGGATGATGTTAAATAAATGGTTTTAAATGCATTGATGGTGGTTGTTTTGAGCATTCCTCACTAAGCCTTGTGTGCTTACGCTCTTGTTTTCCATCAATGCAGATAATTGAGGTCTTGGAAGGCAGCAAGAAGCAAGAGGACTTTGGCAAGACTTGTTTCCAAAGTATGTATTGGTTTAGACTATAATGAATAAAGGCAATGGGGTACCTATTGTGTTTTGGGAGATGTCTTGTGGAACTCCCTATTTGAGCATATTTCTTTAGTTGCTCTTGGGTTGTAAATGGCCTTTAAAGTTTGTTTCAATGCTGGTGTACCTTTTTGACATTTTGCTTGAATGGACATTAGGAAGCATGCCTATAGATTCTTTTTTGATGATTGATACTTGTTGTGCTATAGGAATGAAGTTGCTAGTTGGCTTGTGATACGTATGGCATGTTGGTATGGTGTTATAAGCATGTTGGAATGGTTTGAGAATGTTATTGAGACGAAAAACCAGCAAATTGTGGCATTACAGGTCCAGGCGTATCGATACGCGGTGGACCGTATCAGTACAGCTAGGCATTTTCTGGCCTGAAAGATCGGTACGCGTAAGGGAGTACCGGTACGCCTAGGTGATTTTTGGCCTGCCATACCGATACAGGTAATGGTTTATCGGTACACATTCTAGCCTCTAGAATTTCACTTTTTCAATCCAAACCCGTGTACCGATACCCATGTAAGCGTACCGGTACATATATTAAAATGATTCAAAAGTTATGTAAGTTCGTTATAGCGTAGTGATACCTGCCGTTGTGTATTGGTACGGGCATTTTATGCGTATCGGTACAGTGACATCTGTACCGATACTCGAGGTCGTTTTCTATAACGTTGGCTTGGCAATTTTGCTTTATTTGTATTCTAGTCCTTGAATCTTGTCCATGCGATTGTATGAGCTTGAATGATCAATTTGAGATGAAATTTGAGATGAATGATCTGAACCTGACTAATTTAAGATTGGTATATTAAAAGTGGCTTAAATCCTGCAAATTTCTTGTATTTGCAATTTGGTCCCTAAATTGCAAATGTGATCAATTGGATGTCAAAATGATGCCCTATTGAGGTCGGATTATACCTGAGTGATGCATGTACACGTAGGACTAATAATTGGCATCTAGACAAGATAAAGAAAAAATAGACCAGGTTTTGTTGAATCTCTTCGGTTTGCTGCGGCAAACCTAATGTAGCTTCCTCGATTTGGTCTGGCGGCTAGACCGGGTCAAGGGGGTTACATTGTACATGATGTTGCATAAAGGTTATTATGTTTTGATTCGGTTAGAATCCTGGAAAAATGCTTAGGTTGTGAGCATCTAGAATTACGTACCGATACGTGAGGGACCGTATCAGTACGGCTAGGCAAATAAGGTCAGGGTGTTTCGGTACAGGTAGGGTCATTTCAATACGCCTAATGGTTATAGAAATTTCACTTTTTGGGAATGAGGCCTCGTATCGAAACACCAGGTGACCATATCGGTACGGTGTTTAAGGATTTTAAAACGTATTTTATACTCGAAGTGGCGTACCGGTACGGGTCTTGCCGTATTGAAACAATGAGTTCACAACCGTATCGATACGGGACTCAGCGAATCGATAAGGATACCATTGTTTCTGTTAATGTCTTGGAAAGGCAATTTTGGGTTCTTTCATTGTAGTCCCTAAATCTTGTTTTTCCAATTATTTGAGCATGGATAAAGCTGATTTTTGACATATAAGCATGAAATGAACTTAATTAAAGGTTGGTAACTTAAAAAAATTAGAAAAGCCCTTTATATTGCAGAAATTGCATTTTGGTCCCTAATTTGTGTTTGTGGCCAATTGGATGCTGTTACGATGCCCGATTGAGATGAGTGCTCACTTGTGGACAGTATGAACATGTAGGAAAGAATTAATGCATCTAGACAAGATAAAAGAAAAAAAAGATGTGTTTTAGGTTTAATCTTTTTGGTTTACTTCAATAAACCTAATGTAGCTTGCTCGGTTCGGTCTTGCGACTAGGTCGGGTCGAGGGGGTTACATTTGTTGGTATCAGAGCCAAGTTTATGAAAAGTTGGGATGTTGTTGTTTGACTAGCTGATGTTGTTTGAACTATACAGTGATTGTGTATATGTTCGGTGATAGTTTAATTTTCTATTGGGGTATGTTTTGGGAACACATTGCCTATTACTGAGGATTTTAAATGTGTTTTAAAGTTGACTTGGATCCTTTGCCTAACGCTAGCCTAACTCTAATGTGTTTTGATGCTTTTGTTAGCATGGCTCGACGTGAGACACGATCAATGGCTAATACTGCCGGGGTTGGGCAAATAATAGGACAGAAGAGAATCTCCCTCATGTTTTACCTCCTCCTTCTCCAGTGGTTCCTCCAGTTAACGTTGGGGCGGGTGAAGCACCCTAGGTTCACCAAGTGCATGTGTATGGTCATTTGACTACGTTAATTTAGGAAATAACGGGAGCTTTCCAAGCAGCGATGGCGGGAGTGCAAGCACAGGCACTGGCACCTACTGTGGTGGCAAATCAAGTTTACCCTTAGAGCATTTGAGGAGTTTGGGAGGTGAGGAGTTTTAGGGTTTGAGCCATGAGGCAACTGAAGGTTGGCTAGAAAAGATAGTTCGCATCATGAATTAGTGGATGTAATGAGGAGCGCAAGTTGGGTTGCACTGTATCTCTGCTGTATGGGGATGCATACCATTGGTGGGTGACCACAATTGCTGGCTTTCCTGAGGCAGACGTTACTTGGGATTTCTTCCGGAGAGCTTTCAAGAGGAAGTATCTTGGTACCCAGTATTTGGATATGAAGAAATGTGAGTTTAAGTCTCTATCTTAGGGAGGCATGTCTGTTGTTGAATACGAGGTAAAGTTTGTTCGACTGAGTCAGTATGCTCTAGAGTTTGTTCTAGATGACCAGCAGAGATGTGACAGGTTTGGTTATGGTCTTGTTAAGGACATCAAGACGTATCTCTTGGATGTAGATTACACGGATTTCGATGTGTTGGTCAATCGGGCCAAGGATATCGAACAACCCTTGGGTGCCCTAGTTCAGGCTGCAGCTGTAAACTTGGGTAAAAGTTGGTTGACTCTAGCTATTCTGGGAGGCAAAATAGGAAGTTCAGGGACAAGAGACATAAGTCAGATCATAGGCGTGGTGGTGGAGTTGGACAGGGTGCTCAGGGAGCTCGTGTTACACCGGAGTGCGAGTGATGCGGTAGGCGCCATGTGGGTATATGCTAGGGTAATGTTGTAGTTTGTTGGATTTGTGGTTCATTTGATCACTTGAAGCGTGATTGTCCTCAGGCTGTGAGAGATGCACCAGCACAGGTTGATGCACTTGCTAGGGGCCGAGGCCGTGGCAGGGGTAATTTTCAGACGCACGAGGATGGTCAAAGGGGTATAGCTCATGCTGCAGCGGTGAGACCTGAATATGGTGGACCGGCTTGGGTCTTTGCTCACCGTAAGGGTCGTAATGACACAGATGTGATCGCATGTGCTTTTACTTTGCAATCCTTGTCATTGTTATCTTTGATTGATTCGAGGTCTACGTATTCATATATTTTGAGTGAACATGCATCTATATTGAATGTTCCTGTTGAGATCTTAGATGTTGGCATGTTAGTCACAAGTTCCTTTGGGGTGACGGTTACAACAAGAAGGTTGTACCGGTGTTGTCCTTTGGTGGTACAAGGTCATGAGTTTGCCGCAGACATGATGGAATTGCCATTCCATGGTTTTGATATCATTTTGGGTATGGATTGGTTAAGTGAGCACATAACAGTTGTGGATTGTGATTCCAAGAGGATTTTCTTGAGGTTGGCCGATGACTATGAAGTTGTGGTGGTTGGCGAGAATGTTAAGTTTCTGTCCAATGTGGTTTCGGCTGTTAGAGCGGAGAAGATGATGTTTGATGGCTGCTAAGCTTATTTGGCTATTGTTATGAATTCAGAAGCCAAGGGTGTTCGAGTGTAGGATATTCAGAGCGTTTGTGACTTTCTGAGGTTTTTCCTGAAGAGTTACCGGGTTTACCTCTGGACAGGGAGGTGGAGTTTCGTATTGATACATATGAGGGTACAACACTGGTGTCCATTACTCCTTATTCTTGAGGTTTTTCCTGAAGAGTTACCAGGTTTACCTCCGGATAGGGAGATGGAGTTTCTTATTGAGACATATGAGGGTACAACACTAGTGTCCATTACTCCTTATAAGATGGCACCGAAAGAATTGAAAAAGCTGAAGTCACAGCTTCAAGAGTTGTTGGACCATGGGTTTATTCGACCAAGTGTTTCTCCGTGGGGTGCTCCTGTTCTCTTCATGAAAAAGAAAGATGGTACGATGCATATGTGAATTGATTATCATCAGTTGAACAAGCTGACGGTAAAGAATAGGTGCCCATTGTCGCAGATTGATGACTTGGTCGATCAGTTTTGTGTAGTAGCGGTGTTTTCCAAGATAGGTTTAAGATTAGGGTATTACCAGTTGAAGGTTAATAATATGGATGTGCATAAAATCGCGTTTCGTACGAGGTATGTGCATTATGAGTTTCTGGTCATGCCTTTCGATTTGACAAATGCCCCGGCTGCGTTTATGGACATGATGGATGGAGTGTTCCATGAGTATCTTGATCAGTGCCCGGTGGAATGTGATTCCAAGAGGATTTTCTTGAGGTTGGCTGATGACTATGAAGTTGTGGTGGTTGGCGAGAATGTTAAGTTTCTGTCCAATGTGGTTTCGGCTGTTAGAGCGGAGAAGATGATGTTTGATGGCTGCTAAGCTTATTTGGCTATTGTTATGAATTCAGAAGCCAAGGGTGTTCGAGTGTAGGATATTCAGAGCGTTTGTGACTTTCTGAGGTATTTCCTGAAGAGTTACCGGGTTTACCTCTGGATAGGGAGGTGGAGTTTCGTATTGATACATATGAGGGTACAACACTGGTGTCCATTACTCCTTATTCTTGAGGTTTTTCCTGAAGAGTTACCAGGTTTACCTCTGGATAGGGAGATGGAGGTTCGTATTGAGACATATGAGGCTACAACACTAGTGTCCATTACTCCTTATAAGATGGCACCGAAAGAATTGAAAAAGCTGAAGTCACAGCTTCAAGAGTTGTTGGACCATGGGTTTATTCGACCAAGTGTTTCTCCGTGGGGTGCTCCTGTTCTCTTCGTGAAAAAGAAAGATGGTACGATGCATATGTGCATTGATTATCATCAGTTGAACAAGTTGACGGTAATGAATAGGTGCCTATTGTCGCAGATTGATGACTTGGTCGATCAGTTTTGTGTAGTAGTGGTGTTTTCCAAGATAGGTTTAAGATTAGGGTATTACCAGTTGGAGGTTAATAATATGGATGTGCATAAAATCGCATTTCGTACGAGGTATGTGCATTATGAGTTTCTGGTCATGCCTTTCGATTTGACAAATGCCCCGGCTGCATTTATGGACATGATGAATGGAGTGCTCCATGAGTATCTTGATCAGTTCGCGGTGGTGTTCATAGATGATATTCTCGTGTACTCCTGTACTAAGGAAGAGCATGTTCGGCATTTGCAGATAGTGTTGCAAGTGTTAAAGGATAATCAGTTATATGCTAAGTTGAGCAAGTGCGAGTTTTGGCTTAAGGAAGTGACATTCCTTGGTCATGTGGTTTCTGCGGAGGGTATTCACGTTGATCCATAAAAGATTGAGGCTATTCTCAATTGGAAGCCACCTAAGTCTGTATCGGAGGTACGTAGTTTTCTTATGTTGGCTGGTTATTATCGTCGTTTCTTTAAGGGGTTCTCGAGTATTGCAACACCGTTGACTAAGTTGTTACAGAACAATGTTCCTTATGTGTGGACGGAGAAGCAGTAGCATAGTCTTAAGAAGCTGAAAAAAGTTCTAACCATGCTCATGTGTTAATTAAGCCTGAATCGGGGAAGAAGTTTGTGGTTTATAGTGATGTTTCGTATGTTGGCTTGGGTTGTGTGCTGATGCAGAATGGGAAGGTTGCGGCCTCTGCATCGAGGCAGTTGAAAGTTCATGAGCTCAATTATCCAACTCATGATTTGGAGTTTGCGGCTGTGGTATTCGCTTTGAAGATTTGGCGACATTACCTCTATGGTCAGAAGTGTGTGATCTTTACGGATCACAAGTGCTTGAAGTATTTGATGTCCTAGAAAGATTTGAATCTTAGGCAATGTAAATGGTTGGAGTTGCTTAAGGATTATGACTTGAAAATTGAGTATCATGGTAAAGCCAATGTGGTGGCGGATGCATTAAGTCGTAAGATTGCGGTTGAGCTTCGAGCTATGTTTGCAAGGTTGAGTGCGACACGAGAGGGCGGTTTGCTGGCTAAATTGCAAGTCAAGCCTACGTTATCACAGTTGATTAAAGCTAACCAATCGTACGATGATTAATTGGTTGAGCATGTTAAGGACATAGCGGATGGTAATCCAACGGAATTTCATTTGGATGATAATGGAGTTTTGTGTTTCAAGGGTCGAATAGTGGTGCCTGATGATCCAAAGTTGAGGCACACTATCTTGACGGAGGCACACTCTAGTCCTTTTGCTATGCATCCTGGTAGTGTTAAGATGCATAGTGATTTGAAGGAGGCATACTACTGAGTTGGGTTGAAAAAGGATGTGGTTGAATTTGTTTCCAGGTGCATGGTATGTCAGCGAGTCAAGGCTGAACATCAATTTCCATTCGGGTTGTTGCAACCGCTGAAAATTTTGGAGTGGAAATGGGATAGAATCACCATGGATTTTGTAACAGGTTTGCCATTGACACCAACTAAGAAGGATTCCGTTTGGATGATTGTTGAACGGTTCACAATGTGTGCACATTTTCTACTACTGCATACAACGTACACCTTGGACAAGTTTGCAGACTTGTATATAGCTGAGATTGTGCGCTTACATGGTGTAACTAAATCCATCGCTTCTGATAGGGATCCGAGGTTTATGACAAGCTTTTGGAGGAGTTTGCACCAGACCTTGGGTTCGAGGTTGAGTTTTAGCACTGAGTATCATCCTCAGTCGGATGGGCAGTCTGAGCAGGTTATCCAGGTTTTGGAGGATATGCTGAGGTGTTATATTATTGAGTTCCAAGGAACCCGGGAGAAGTATTTGCCTTTAGTTAAGTTTGCTTACAACAACATTTATCGGGCGAGTATACAGATGACACCTTATGAGGCGTTACATGGTCGGAGGTGTCGTACGCCCTTATGTTGGGCTGAGGTGGGGAAAAAGCATGTTACTCTACCGGATGTGTTGAAAGACACAGATGAGAAGGTTAAGCTAGTATGCGACCGGTTGAAAGCGGCTGTAGATTGGCAGAAATCTTACGCAGATTTGAAGCGTAAGGAATTTGAATATGCGGTGGGCAATCGCGTATTCTTGAAGGTGTCACCATGGAAAATTGTGATGAGATTCGGACGTAAGGGTAAGCTTAGTCCGAGGTTCATTGGACCATATGTGGTTTTTGAGCATTTGGGTCTTGTGGCATACCGGTTGAGGTTGCCTCCCGAGTTGGAGAAAATTCATAATGTGTTCCATGTTTCGATGTTGAGGAGATATCGATCAGATCTATCGCATGTTATGCTGGTGGAGGATGTGGAGCTGAGGTCGGATCTATCCTTTGATGAGGAACCTGTATAGATCCTTGATACTAGCAAGAAAGTCATACGTGGTAAGATCATAGAGCTCGTGAAGGTCTTGTGGCGACACTGAGGTGTTGAGGAAGATACATAGGAAAGCAAGGTGGATATGAAGGAGCAATTTATGCATCTATTTCCTCTAGGAAATTTCGGGGACAAAATTTCTTAAGTAGGGGAGAGTTGTAGCACCCCGGTTTTGAACCTAGCGGATTTGAGGTTTATTAGATGGTCTGGGGGACCGAGTTAGAGATTCGAGTCGCATTCGGGACCGTATATTTTTTGGTAAGAAAAAAATATGGAAAAAATAGTTAAAAATCATCTTTTTAATATATATTGATTTTTGATAGAATCGATTTTAGAAAAGGGAATTTGGAAATATGACATTTTGGGTTAGTGACCAAAATGTGATTTTCGAAAACTGATTTAAAGTGACTAAAATCAAAAGGGTCAAATCCTTAGAATCCTTAAGGAGCTAATATACCAAGTGTTTGCTGGTGGTTTCTCCATTCAATTAAATCATTTTAAACATGTGTTTTAAAAGGGTGTTAAGAAGGATAAAATATCTAAAGTTAGTTATTAGCTTTTATAAGAAATTTACGTAACTTTTTCCTAAACCTTTTCTCTCAACTTCTTTTCGTCCAAACACTCAGAATTTCATCAAAATCCAGAGGTGAGGGACTCTTTTCACTCAGATTATTGATTTTAATTTTATTCTTTAACTTTTTTTTGCAAAATCTCATTGAAATCTTATGCTTTCTTAGCTTTAAACAAGTCAATTGAGGGAGAAATCACATAACATAAGGTCCGTGATCTCCTCTATTAAATGGTTCTTTATTGATATTCCCAAGTATTTGATCCTTGATTTATAAGTTGTAATGTGATTTTTGTAACACCCCGGTATTGGGCCTAGCGGTTTATTAGACGGTTTGGTGGACCGAGTTAGAGATTTGAGTCAGATTCGGGACTGTATATTTTTCGGTAAGATAAAAATATGAAAAAATAGTTAAAAATCATTTTTTAATATATATGATTTTTGGTGGAATCAAGTTTAGAAAAGGGAGTTTGGAAATATGACATTTTGGGTTAGTGACCAAAATGCGATTTTTGAAAACTGTTTTAAAATGACTAAAATCAAAAGGGCCAAATCCTTAGAATCGTTAAGGACCTAATCTACCAAGTGTTTGCTGGTGGTTTCTCCCTTGAATTTAATCATTTTTAAACATTTGTTTTAAAAGGGTGTTAATAAGGATTAAATATCTAATGTTAGTTATTAGCTTTCAAAAGAAATTCAGGTAACTTTTTCCTAAACCTTTTCTCTCAACTTCTTTTCTTCCAAACACTCAGAATTTCATCAAAATCCAGAGGTGATGGATTCTTTGCACCCAGATTATTGATTTAAATTTGATTCTTTAACTTTGTTTTGCAAAATCTCATTAAAATCTTATGTTTTCTTAGCTTTAAACAAGCCAATTAAGGGAGAAATCACATAACATGGGTAAGGTATGTGATCTCCTCTATTAAATGGTTCTTTATTGATATTCCCAAGTATTTGATCCTTGATTTATAGGTTGTAATGCGATTTTAATGTTTTATCAATGTTTAATTGAGTTATTTTGGAAATATTGATGAAACATGGTAATTTTTGAAGTGGATCTGATTTCCAGTGTTTGAGATTGATTTAATATATGTTTTGGATGTGTTTTGATGTTAATAAGTTGTTTTTATCAATAGAATCTCGAAACTCTTGAATCTCTAATTGTTTAGGTTGCTAGTTTTGAGTTATTGTCGAGATAATCAAGTTTAATCTTTGCTGGAGGTAAAGGATGTTGGGAAAGGGTTTTTGGATGTTAATTGATGTTGTTTGATGGGTTGAATCGCTGTTTTATGGCTGGGATAAATTTCGTAAATGTTTGTTGACGATTTCAGTTTATTTTAGATGGTTTCTAAGTGGGCAACCTGAGAGTTGCGGGGGTTTTCTTTGAGTCAGTGGTTTGAATGCATAATGATGCATTTATCCTTTGGTTTTATGTGTTTAAAACAGGGGTTAATCAAGGCGATGAAGCTTGACGTTGTTGTTGCTTACCGGGAGCTTGTATTGCGTTGGCAAGGAAAGCGAAGCGTATCGTTGAGTGGAAACTGGTTTAAATGCTTTACAAGGGTTTGCAAAGGTTGTTGGGAGTTTAGGGTAAGCGTGAGACACTTACCTAAGCTCGAAAGTAAGTTTTCCCTTATTTTGCTCTTGAATATCGGCTTGGATTTGAGCATGTTTTGGTGATAAACCTGTATGATTTAATTACTGGAAATGCATGTTTTTGAGTACATATGCAGGGGTTTGAAATTATATTAAATGCTATTAAGCATTGGTTTTCATTCCGGTTGGGAATGGTGTTATTGCATTGGCAATGAGATTTGCATATGTGATGTTTTGTTTAATGCACTGTAAAGCAGTAAGTAAATGGTTTGTAAATGGTATATTGGCTATGTGACAAGGTGAGAAAACAATCGGATATAGTTGGCATGCTATAGGATTAAAAGTGCACTATAAAATATGAACAAAATCGATCGTGGCCATGGGTCCTTGAGGTATGGCGGTTTAACAAGGCCACTCAGACTCTTGGGACATTATTTGGGGCATGTGGTCTAACTAGGCAACCCAATTTTGTGGTAATCTTGCGGTTTAACTAGGCAAGGAAATAAAACTCGCGGTTTAACTAGGCGAGGTAATAACATCTTGCGGTTTAACTAGGCAAGGATGTAAAACTCACAGTTTAACTAGGCGAGGTTGTCAATTCTTGCAGTTTAGCAAGGAAAAGATGGAAAGCTTGCGGTTTAGCTAGGCAAGGTTGGTAAACTTGCGGTGTAACTGGGCAAGGGTGTTAAGCTCGCGGTTTAACTAGGCGAGGGTGTCAAATCTTGCGGTCTAACTAGGCATGATATGAGAAATCCATGTATCCAATATGTGTGGATAGATGGTAGTCTATCCGGGTCACTTTAAATGCCAATATGTGTGGAGGTTCATGTGTTGAACATATTTTTAATACTTTGAGATTTAAGCATGGGTTATGATTTAATGTTTGAGATTTAAGCATGGTTTATGATTTAATGCTTTGGGATTTAAGCATGGAATGTACATGATGTTGCATAAAGGTTATTATGCTTTGATTCGGTTGGAATCATGGAAAAATGCTTTGGTTGTAAGCATGTTTTTGGAAAATAAGCATATGGTTTTCAAATGGTTTTAATGCATCATTGTTTTATGAGCGTCCTCACTAAGCAAGTGTGCTTACGCTCTCTTTTTCCTAGTAATGCAGAACATTAAGGTTTGGGGCAGCAAGATGCAAGGCTAAGTGATCCAAGGACATTTACAAGCTTGAGTATCAACTCGGTCTATGTTTTGGTTAATAAGGCAATATGTTTGCATGGTTTTTGGGAGTTGAAATTATGTTTCCTTATAGATTTTGAGTATGTTTCTAAGCTGGATTACGAAGTTGGTTTGATGTTGTTAAGTTGTTGATAATCCTTGCCTATTGTTGCGGATAAATGGTTGCTTAGGTATGCATCTAGAGCTTCGTTGTTGGTTGCCATGTTGTGATGGTTTGAGCAAGTATATTATGTTGTGTTGGTTGTGTTGATATGATGCTTAAGCTAAGTTTGGCCTATTTGTGCATTTTTGGTATGTTTGGCAAAGTGGAATAGGAAGCATGCCTTTAGAATAATCCTTTGGTAGCTTGAGATTGTTTTGGATGTTTAACCCTGATATAAATGTGAGCTTAGGTATCTACGGTTGTTTGTAAGCATGTATGCAAGTTGCTAGGACTCAAAAGCATCTAGATTCGTGAAAAACCAGCTAAATTTGACATTATAGGCCCAGGCGTACCGATACGCAGGGGACCGTATCAGTACGGCTAGGCATTTCTGAGCAGAGTGTTTCGTTAGGGTGTAGGTGTTTCGATACGTTCCAATGCTATTGGAATTTTACTTTTTGGAACGAGCCCGCATATCGAAACTCTAGTGGACAATATCGGTACAGTTAGCCAAATAAGGCCAGGGTGTTTCGGTACAGGTATGGGCGTTTCGATACGCCAATTGGTTACTGGAATTTTACTTTTTGGAAGAGAGGTCGCGTACCAAAACACTAGGAAATCGTACCGGTACGGTGTGTAAGGATTTTAAATCAGATTTTATACTCGAAGTGGCGTACCGGTATGGGTCTTGCTGTATCAAAACGATGAATTCACAACCGTATTGATACGGGACTCAGTGTATCGATACGGATATAGTTATTTCTGTTAATGTCCTGGAAAGGAAGTTCTGGTTTCTTTCGTTTTAGTCCCTGAATCTTGTTTTGCCAATTATTTGAGCATGGATAATTGTTTGAAGCTAATTTTTTACGCATAAGCATGAAATGTATTTAATTAAAGGTTGGTAACTTAAAAATTAGAAAAGTCCTTTAATATTGCTAAAATTATGGTTTGGTACCTAATTTGTGTTTGCGGTCAATTGGATATCGTTACGATGCCCGATTGAGATGAGTGTTCACCTGTGAACAGTATGATCATGTAGGAAAGCATTAACGCACCTAGACAAGATAAAAGAAAAAAATGGATGTTTTTTTAGGTTTAATCTCCCCGGTTTACTTTGGTAAACCTAATGTAGCTTGCTCGGTTCGGTCTTGCGACTAGGTCGGGTCGAGGGGGTTACAATTTTAATGTTTTATCAATGTTTAATTGAGTTACTTTGGAAATATTGATGAAACATGGTAATTTTTGTAGTGGATCTAATTTCTGGTATTTGAGGTTGATTTAATATATGTTTTGGATGTGTTTTGATGTTGATAAGTTGTTTTTATCAATAGAATCCCGAAACTCTTGAATCTCTAATTATTTAGGTTGCTAGATTTGAGTTGTTGTGGAGATAATCAAGTTTAATCTTTTCTAGAGGTAAAGGATGTTAGGAAATGGCCTTTGGATGTTATTAGATGTTGGTTGATGGTTTTCGAGTGGGCAACTTGGGAGTTGAGGGAGATTACTGTTAAGCAATGGTTTGAATGCATTTTAATGAATTTATCCTCTGGTTTTATGTGTTTAAAACAGGGGATAATCAAGGCAACGAAGCTTGACGTTGTTTTGGTGGCTTGCTGGGAGCTTGTATCGCGTTGGCAAGAAAGGCAAAGCGTATCGGTGAGTGGAAACTGGTTTTTAATGCTTTACAAAGGTTTGTAAATGTTGTTGGGATTTTATGGAAAGCGCGAGACACTTACCTAAGCTCGGAAGTAAGTTTCCCTTATTTTGCTCTTGAATAACTGCTTGGATATGAGCATGTTGTTTGCATGTTTTGGTGATAAACATGGTATGATTTACTTACTGGAAATGCATGATTTTGAGTACATATGCAGGGTATTGAAAGTATATTAAATCTATTGAGCATTGGTTTTCATTCCGGTTGGGAATGGTGTTATTGCATTGGCCATGAGATTTGCATATGTGATGTTTTGTTTAATGCATTGTAAAACAGGTTGTAAATGGTTTGAAAATGATATATTGGCTATTTGACAAGGTGAGAAAACAATCGGATATAGTTGGCATGCCATAGGATTAAAAATGCACTATAAAATATGAACAAAATCGATTGTGGCCATGGGTCCTTGAGGTATGGCAGTTTAACAAGGCCACTCGGACTGTTGGAGCCTCATTTAGGGTATACGGTTTAACTAGGCAACCCAAATTGATGGTGATCTTGCAGTTTAACTAGGCAAGGATGAAATCTCGCGGTTTAACTAGGCGAGGGTGTCAAATATTGCGGTTTAACTAGGCAAGGTTTTGGATATCATGCGGTTTAACTATGCATGGTATAAGAGATCTGTGTATCCGATATGTGTATAAGATGTAGGTAGTCTATTCGGGTCACTATAATTGCCAATATATGTGAAAGTTAATGTGTTTGAACCTTGTTTATAATGTTTTGGGATTTAAGCATGGTTTGTTTAAAATGCTTTGGGATTTAAGCATGGATTGTACATGATGTTGCGTAAAGGTTATTATGTTTTGATTCGGTTGGAATCATGGAAAAATGCTTAGGTTGTAAGCATGTTTTGGGGAAAGCAAGTATGTGGTTTCAAATAGGTTTTAATGCATCATTGTTTTATGAGAATCCTCACTAAGCATGTGTGCTTACGCTCTCTTTTTCCTAATGATGCAGAGCATTAAAGTTCGGGGTAGCAAAGGCAAGGTTTGCAAGGATCCAAGAGATAAACTACTTTTGAGTATGAACTCAGTTAATGTTTTCGGTTAATAAGGCAATGTGTTCGCCATGGTTCTTGAGAGTTGTAAATTTGTTGCATTGTGGGTTTTAGAATGATTCTATGCTGCTTTTTGATGATGGTTAGATGTTGCTCAGCTTGATGTTATTACTTGCCTATAGTTGTGGTTGAATGGATGTATAGGTATGCATCTAGAGTTCCCTTGTGGATTGCAATGTTGTGCTGGTTTGTCGAGGTTTAATATGCTATGTTACATTTGTTGCCATGTTGCTTATGCTGAGAATGGCCTAATTGTGCATTTTGGTATGTTTGGCAAAGTGGTCTAAGAAACATGCCTCTAGAGTGGTCCTTTGGAAGTATGAGGTTGTCTTGTTTTCCTAACCTTGGTAAAAATGATAATTTATGTATGCTCAAATGCTGTTATGGGTGTATGCAATTTGCTAAGGGCCAATTGCATCTAGAATTGCGTGAAAAAACAACTAATTTTGACATTGCAGGCCCAAGCGCACCGATACGCGGGGGACCATATCGGTACGGCTAGGAAAATAAGGCCAGGGTGTTTCGGTACAGGTAGGGGTGTTTCGATACGCCTAATGGTTACTAGAATTTCACTTTTTGGGAATGAGGTCGCGTACCAAAACACCAGGTGACCGTATTAGTATGGTGTTTAAGGATTTTAAAACGTATTTTATACTCGAAGTGGCATACCGGTACGGGTCTTGCCGTATCGAAACGATGAGTTCACAACCGTATCGATACGATACTCAGCGTATCAGTATGGATACCGTTGTTTCTATTAATGTCTTGGAAAGGTAGTTCTAGTTTCTTTTGTTTTAGTCCCTGAATCTTGTTTTGCCAATTATTTGTGTATGGATGATCGTTTGAAGTTGATTTTTGACATATAAGCATGAAATGTACTTAATTGGAGGTTGGTAACTTAAAAAATAGAAAATCTCTTTTATATTACAAAATTTGCGTTTTGGTCCCTAATTTGTGTTTGTGGCCAATTGGATGTCGTTACGGTGCTCGATTGAGACGAGTGCTCAACCTGTGGACAGTATGAACATGTAGGAAATAATTAATGCATCTAGACAAGATAAAAGGAAAAAAAGATGTGTTTTAGGTTTAATCTTCCCAGTTTACTTCGGTAAACCTAATGTAGCTTACTCGGTTCGGTCTTGCGACTAGGTCGGGTCGAGGGGGTTACAAAAGGAAAATTTTGGAAATATTTTATATTCGATTAAGAATGTTCTGTAATATGTTTAAGTAATGTTAGACATGAATCTAACAAGAATTGTGCATGTGTTCGATTAATACTTTGCATTTCCCGAGAATTCTAATAGAGGTGCTAGTGCGAGACACAAGGAAAAAGAACATAATTAAGCTTAGTGAGGCCGGTTTTGTGCTACTAGGGTGAGTGCAATGTTTATATGTATTTGATGTTACTAAAAGGAAGACTTGCGATAAGTCAACCTTAAAAGTTAGTAATGATATTATAGCCTGCAATTTTATATTATGATTTACAGAAATGACATGACAAGTGATATGTATACTATTTTGTCCTTAAGACGGTATGTTTACCTGATATATTATATTTGATTTATTTAGGGTATGAACTGCCCATTCTATTTATCTAGTAACATTTGATCATATTATCGTTGTTGCCCAAGTATTACATCATGAGAGTCGGGTATAGTTGGCATACAATAAAATCTTAGCAGCTGCATTTTCAGTTCTTATATCTGTTTGTTATTGTGACTACTAAGGTGTCACATCCACCTTGGGGAGCTAATCCCATGCTGCTAAGTGCGCTAAAGAGGTGCTTATATGAGGAGGAAAGAACTCCAAACTTCTGTCACAGATTTAGGCACCTTCCAAATCATCACGGCCTCAATCTTATGCGGATCAACATGAATCCCCTCAGCCGATACCACATGCCTATTACCTCTCTAAAAGTACTATTTTTAATGCCAATCTTACAATGCTTTTGCTTGTTTTTAGGTGCATTTAGTTGCATTAGGATGTTAAAACCATGCATAAGAAGTTTAGAATTTTGTCTATGATAGTGTGAAGGGTTGTTTTGTTGGCAATTTTGCAGGTTTGGCATAAGATTTGGCCCAAAAAACAACACAAGAATGAATACCAGAGAGAATGTGTGCTGTTGGAACAGATGGACTAGACAATGCCAAGCACCAGTTGGCAGAAAAGTGAACTTGATGCCATGCCAAGAAGCTGTTGGACCCCGAAAAAATAGGACATGATCAGGCTCCGAAAAGATAACAATTTGATCAAAATCTGAAGAAAAAAAATAGCAGATAAGATGGTGCTAAGACTGGTTGGCAGATTCATGCCAAGCTTGGACGCCAAGGCAGCATCGGTTGTATGACGTCAGCCCTAGCCTGATTAGCTCTGATTCAAATTGGGATAAGATGATTGTCTCTTATCCCTTCAGCATTTAAAATTCAAATGAGGAGCTTGTCATATCCCTTCCTTGCACGCCTATTTAAACACCAACCAAGAAAGATCTTGCGGGGGCAATTGATAGAAGATCAGAGTGAGGAGTTGGTGTGCAACAATTGACAACCAGCTGCACCTTGGAAGGGTGTTTCGACCAGCTTGGCTGAGGAGCCTGGATCTTGAAGGGCTGCATCGAGAGACCCCTTCTAGCCCATTTTCTCTTTCAAGTTATTTTATTTTGTTTTAAATGATGATGTACTTGGAAAACGTTTGTGTTTTTTTGGTTAAGTCCCCCACCATGAACTAATTTCATAGTTGGTGGGGAATGTTTGCGTTGAAAGCTAATTTATGTTTTAGTTTTTAATAATAAATTTGCCTTGACAATGTTTTATCTATTCGGCATACTTTAATGTTTTCTAAATACTATGCCAAGCGAGAGCTGGCACTGTTGGTCTATTGCTCCTCAATATCTTAACAGACTTGGGTGGCAACGATTGAGTTGTTGAATACTAAGGAGAGAAGCTTCGAGAGAAGTCGTTCAAGTAGATGAACTTACTTCGGGAGTGAAATATACCCCTTAGGAGTATAGATTGGATCTTAATCAAATTTGTTTATTTAAAAGCATGCACTATAGAGATATAGGGGTTTTTACATGATCAATTTAGGGCAATGACCATCGAGAGAGGCTTTGCTAATTTTGAATCTGCTCGGTAAACAATGCCAAGACAGGTTGTTATTAAAGGCTGTCACGGCAAGAATAGCGTGAAAACCAGGCATTCCTTGCCAACGCTCATCATTCATTAAAGCACCTTCCTTGCCAACGTCTTACTTTCATTTGTTTTATTTTATTTTATTTCAATTATTTCCAAAACAAACTTCACAACAAAACAACTATTACTCAAGGCAAGTAACAATCAAGCAATTGAATTCCAAGTCAATCTCTGTGGGATCGATACTCAGCTTACCAGCTGTATTACTTGCAGATCGTGTATACTTGCACGCAAAAGACTCATCTTGGCACTGTTTTATATTTTTCCAACACATAACTTTTGCCTCTTTTTCCAGCATTTCACCTAGAGAGTCTACAATGCCCAAGGAAAACAACCTTTTTAAGCTAAAACTTACACTTGCTTAACTTGGCATAAAGCTGATTAGCCAACAACGTCTGAAGCACAATCCACAAATGTTTATCATGATCTTCCTCGATACGAGAGTACACAAGGATATCATCGATAAACACGATCACAAACTGATCTAAAAACTCATGGAACACATGATTCATCATGTCCATGAAAGCAGTTGGTGCATTGGTCAAACCAAATAGCATCACCATAAACTCATAATGCTTGTACCCCGTATGAAAAGCTATCTTGGGCACATCCACATCCTTCACCATCAACTGATAGTACCCAGACCTTAAATCTATCTTAGAAAACATCGAGGCACCCCTAAACCGATCAAACAGGTCATCTATCTGCGGCAAAGGATACTTGTTCTTTATCATCAACTTGTTCAGTTATCGATAATTTATACACATCCGTAACGTACCATCCTTCTTCTTCACAAACAACACCAGTGCACCCCACGGTGAAATACTAGGTCTAACGAAACCTCGATCAAGCAACTTCTGCAGTTGCGTTTTTAACTCCTTCGGAGCCATGTGATACGTAGCAATTGACACTGGTGTCGTATCCACAATGATCTCAATGCCAAACTCTACCTCATAGTTGGGTGGCAACCCCAGCAACTCTTCTGAAAAACACCCAGAAACTCACATACCGTGCGAATATCCTACACCCTCAACTCCTTCGAGCCAGGATTCATAACATAGGCCAAGAAAGCCTGACATCCAAAATCCAACAGTTGTCTTGCTTCCAAAGCCGAAATAGCATTAGACAAAAACTTAGCATTCTCGCCTACAACCACCACTTCAAAATCATCAGACAACTTCAGGGATATTCGTTTGGTCTCAAAATCAACTATAGCCCTATGCTCGGTCAACCAATCCATGCCCAAAATATCATCAAAACCATGGGATGGCAACCACTTGTCCCTAAACCATCAGCGGACATCTACGATACAACTTTCTAACCACGACCGTACACAACGGTAATGACCATAAAGAGAAAGTACCTACAATTACATCGGTGTCATTGCAACCCTCACGGTGCGCATACACCCTAGCTGATCCACCTCCCTTAGGCTGGATAGCAATGGTATGAGCCACAGTCCTATGCCCACCATCTCTGCGCTGAAACGGGCCATAGACACAACCATGGCCTCTCTGCAGAGCAAAAACAGGTGCAACACCCTTCTCATCTCCAACGAACAAAGGACAATTACGCCTCAGAAGGTCGCTAGACCCACAACTCCAACAAGCATTGGCCACAACAGCACCAGGTGCCTAACCTTCTCTAGCCAAATGGGGGCAATCTCGCCTCAAATGATCACACGATCCACAAGCCCAACAGGTATTATGTGGAGCCCTAACCTGGGTACCTTGCCCCTGCGCTCCACGACCAACAACACCTCCACCACGCCTCGGCTCAGGATGATACCTCCTATCACGGTGTCTCTTGGCTTGACCACCGCCAAAACTGGAATCCACCACTCTTTTACCAGAGCAAACGCGTAAATCTTAACATCCTGCACCGCTTTATAACAGAATCAATCACAGTGGGGTCTCTTAACCAGTACCATTTATGAGCATACTGGCTCAACCGAACAAGTTGTACCCCAAACTCGGCCACATACATATTGCCCTAAAACCAAGCCATGCACTCTCATTTCTTTTCATCCCATTATCTAACTCCTAGATACTTCTGCTTAAAGACAGCTTAGAAATCTCGCAATCCACGTTATTGGGTTCCATGCCTACTGATACAGTTGTTCACCAACTATAAACATCACCTTGCAACAGAGATACAACACATCCCAAATTACGGGTGTTATTACACCCCACTTGATCCAAAAATCCGAATAGGACCGGCCATCCACACCTCAGATGCCTTGGGTGACAACCCACGGTACCCAACTCCTCCTAAACCATAGATAAATTTTAACAGCAACCCTGTTTATCTAACAGCTGGTGCAGACACATACGCTTCAGGGTGACAACCCATGGTACCCAACTCCTCCTATATCATGGCGCCATATTCCCCAACACTGGCCCAACTGGCATAGGTGGTACATACTTCAGGGTGGCAAACCCCCAAGAGATATAACATTCTCCTTTTGCCCAAAGGCAACAACAATCATACCAGATCACAACCCTCTCCTCAGTCTCATCATGCTAAAATACTTCTAAGGCATGATGATCATTTTAAAACAAAATAGCTAGGCCAGCTTCAAGCAAGGATCCAAGACTTCCATTTCAAAATTTTAACATTTCAGACTATAATAATAAGGCAATGAGTTTCCCAAATTTCCCCCCAACATGGCATAAAGCAATAAACTTGCATATTTCAATCACCGTGCATATTAAACAACAGATTACAACTCACAACAACATCTCCACATTCATACCAACTCCCAACTATCGCAAACCTATCTTTGATACCACCAAATGTAACCCCCTCGACCCGGCCTAGTCGCAAAACTGAACCGAGCGAGCTACATTAGGTTTACTGAAGTAAACCGTGAAGATGAAACCCAAAACACGTCCATTTTTTTCTTTTATCTAGTCTAGATGCACAATTATTATCCTACACGTACATACAGATCACAGGTGAAAACTCAACTCAATCGGGCATCGATTTGACATCCAATTAAAAACAATCGCAATTTAGGGACCAAATTACAATTTTGGAAAACTACAGGGACTTAGCTCATTTTTATGTTACCAACCTTAAATTAGTCCAATTTCATGCATACATGTCAAAGATCAGCTCAAAACGATCATTCATACTCATTCAATTCTATCTACAATATTCAGAGACTAAAACGTAAAAAATCAAAACTTCATAATATACCAAATAACTAATTTAATGGTAATAGTATCGGTACGCTTACACACGTTTTGATATGCCTTTGCTATTTAAAAGCTCTCAGATTCCAGTAGCCAAAACCCGTTCCGATACACCCCCGCGTATCTAAATGCCCTTCATAAATACTTTGTACCGTATCGAAACACCTCCTCGGGTACCAAAACACTGGCCAATTTTGCCTTGGCTCGTACCAAAATAGTTTCCCACGTACCGGTATGCTAAGCCTAAAATGGCCTACTCATACCGAAACGGGGACACCCGTACCAGTACGCCTGGACCTGTAATGTCCAATTTTGCTGGTTTAACATGCTTTCAATCATACCAAAACACCTTAACATGCTTGTAGCATACATCCAATGCGTACAAGGGACAAACCACAACAAAACAACCTAGTTTCAACATCAATTCATGGCAACATACTTCAAATGTAAATCTAGATGCATGCTTCCTAAAAATCAAAGCAAGCAAAACATGGAATCTCAAACCATCAACACAACCAATCCAAAATGGCCTTTTACAACCCAAGAGCAAGAAAACAAACTTGCTCAAATAGGGAGTTTAGCAAAACACCTCCCAAAACAACAATGAAACCCCCATTACTAAACCTCAATTTAAGCCTTCCCATGCATAACAACCATATGCAAAGCTTAAAGAGTAGATATGTATAAATCACATTATACAACATAAACCTTTCAATGATACATTAACAATTATATTGGCTTACAAATGATCATAACCAAGTTCCTTTACCAAAATAGTTCATCGGATACACGGATTCAACAATTGTCCTCACAACACTTCAAGCCATCTCAACCGGAATAGCGATACAAACACAATCACGGTACATTACAATCGGGCACACTTACAACCCACGGGGACACCAACCCCATTCCTCAGTTAGATGCTTAATCCACTAACGGGAGTTTACGGTACCATATAACCCCTCGACCGTTAGGGTACTTGGATGGAGTTTTTGATACACCAAATCAAAACCCCTCAACATCCAAGGCGACTTATTATAGTGCACTATCAATCCTATGGCCGGACAACTATATCCGATAAAAATTTTCAAAACCACATCACTTGCCAATATAATTCACCATTTACCTCACTATTTTTACAAGCATTTAACCAAACCATTTTCCAAGCAACAACACATGCTTAAAACACAAGTATAAACCGTATACTTACATGGATCACTTACCACGTGCATCCATCATCATTTCATGATCAAAACAGTATCCCACATACTTTAAAACATGCTTAAACAATAGGTACAATGTAAATCAAAACAAGTGCATAAAACCATTTCTTAAAAACACAACCGAGAGAGAAAAACCACATCATACTTACTTTCGAGTTTAAACAAGCATTTCAAGCTAAGTTTAAACTCCCATAAACCACATTTAAATCATTTCAAAGCTGAAATCCATGTTCTCACTCACCGATACGCAAATCCTCAATTCGCCGACGCGAAATCAAGCGTCTGAAGCCTCTAAAGCTTCACCGATCGCTTCTGAATCAACCTCCCCTTACCTATATTGTGTGATTTCTCCCTCAATTGATTGATTAAAGCTCTGGATTTTGATGAAAACAAGAGTGTTTGGCAGAAAAGAAGTGGAGAGAAAAGTTGAGAGAAAAGTTACGTCAAATTTCTTTAAATTGATAACTAACTTTAATATCCAAAAATCCCTTTTAATTATCTTTTAAAACACATGTTAAAATAACTCAATTGAAGGGAGAAATCACCAACAAACACTTGGTAAAATAGCTCCTTAAGGATTATAAGAATTTGACATTTTTCAATTTTGTCACCTTTAAAAACAGGTTTCAAAAATTGCATTTTGGTCACTAACCAAAATGTCACCTTTCCAAATCTCATTTTCCAAAATTGGTTTCACCAATATTAATCATATATTTAAATATGATTTTTAACCATTTTTCCATATTTTATCACCAAAAAATATTTACTCCCGAACATTAATCACCCGGTCCACTAAACAGTCTCATAAACCTCAAAACCGCTAGGCCCAAAACTGGAGCGTTACAAATTAGTGACATGATGCAACCACAAAATTAATGCCAGAGAAAGATACCTTTGGTAAATAATCTAAAAACAAAAAAATGAGTTTGGAAAGTAAAGATTTGCTAAGGGAGTTAAAGGATTCTTGATGCAAACCACCCGCACATCATGCACACCTCTTGACCCTAGGTTATTGTTATATTGCTGCACCTAAATTTTTTGATATGTTGGCATTACTGCTCTGGGATATCTGAGGACAAAACTAGGCCCATATTCTGCTTGCAAGCTTGTGTTGTTAATCAGGAAAATTTTGCCAAGGTACTTTACTTTATTTTCTATTTTTATAGCTTTTAGTTGCATTACTTGAGGACAAGCAATGAGCTAAGTTTGGGGGAGTGTTAACTCCTCAAAAGTACTATTTTCCATGTATACATTGCCATACTTTTGCTTGACTCTGAGTACATATTTGTGCATTTAGTTAGTAGTTTCGTGCCTTTACATCTAGGAGTTGAGGAATGTTTTCTTTGCCATAGTAAAGGTGTATTTCCTTGTTTTGCTAGGAAGGTTAAGAGTAGGACAACTTTGGCAGAGCAGGACAAGAGCAGTTGGCAAAAAACAAGAAAAATAGAAGATAAATACTGAGTGCCGATGCCAAAAGCAGGACGAAGATTGCTAGACTCGGTTGGCAAAAGAAGGATGATTGATGCTCGGTCAATAGCCGTTAGAGCCAGGTCAGCCCTAAAATTCAAAAAGAAGATAAGAAGATAACGCGCCTATCTTGGTGCCTAACAATCTTTCAAATGCAAAACCCAATCTATGGTTTTCGCGAGTACCTATATAAAGGAAGCTAATCGATGAGCCAAAGGAGGTTGCACTGTGGTGAAAAAAGAGAGTAGAGGGTAAATTGTGGTTCGAACAAGCTAAGACCGAGAGCTCTAGATCCATTGAAGGGCTGCATCGACGGATCTCCTTTTTGTTCCATTTCTCTTAGTTTGTAATTTGGTTATGATGGTGATGTTAAAAAATGATTTTTGTTGATGGTTTACCCAACCATGAACTAATTCTTTTAAGTTGGCTGGGGATGTTTCCACGATGAATGCTTAGCTATTTTCAATTTTTAATAATTGAATGCCTTGGCATTTTTGTCTATTATGCTAGTGATTAATTTTTTGTTATTCTTTGTCATACGATAGTTGGCATTGCATGCCCATTATACCATAATATCTTAACAGACTTAAGAGATAACAATTAATTGCTAGGTACTAAGGTGAAAAGCTTCGACAGAAGCGGTTCAAGTAGATGAGCTTACTTCGAAAGTGAATCTACCCCTTAGGAGTAAAAGATTGAAACTTTGCCAAGTTAATTATTGAAAAACATCACTATAAACATATAGAGGTTAATCGTGATTAACTTAGAGTACTACCATCGATAGAGGCAATACTAGCCTTAAAATTTTCTCGGCAATAAACCAAGGCTGGAAGCTATTAATTGTTGTCTTTGCTAGCGTGAAATCCGATCATCTCTTGCCAACGCCAACCATTCATCTGAATACGTTTGTTTGCTCATCTGCCTGAATTTTCATTTTATTTTCCTTAGTCATTTTTGTTAATCAAAATCTGAAATCCAATTCAAATGCATTTATTCCCATTCATAATTAAATATCTTGGCATTTAATTCCTGGACAATCCATGTGGATACGATACTCAGCTTACTGATGTATTATTTGCTAGCCGTGTATACTTCCACACAAAATGACCTAAACTTGGCATTATTTACTGGCATATTTACATTAATTCTTCAATTGTTTGCCAAGCGTTAGTTAGTTGACAGAAATCTAATCCCTAAATATCAAATAGCTCAATTTCCATGATTGGCTATTGTGGTATCTCATTTCTTCTAGATATTGACCTGTGCGCTAACAACGATCACAGCATTAGGCAAACTCATGGACATTTTGAAATAATGAAGGCCAATAAAAACTAGATTGAAGGACTTTACGATAGTTCTTATACCTCCAAAAAGTCCTCCATATGGAGCACTTTGACAATGTAGTAGGATTAACATCATTTCTCCCTTAGGAACACAACGTCGAATGATGTTATCATTGCAAACCTTGAATGAATAAGGTTCATTCCAATGATATTTAGTTGAATCGCGACTTCTTCTTCCTAGTGACACCCAAAGGAGTTTTTCCACACAAGGTAATTGACAAAATCAGTGTACCAAAGTGTTACGTCCATAGCAAAAAGATTTTCATCGGGAAATGCATCGACAATTTGCAGTTTATTTCCATCTTCACTGCCCTATTCCAATCCCGAAAGATGAGCACAAACTTGATTTTTGACCATTTTTGGTCCTTTATCTCGATGTAAAATTCTTGCAGCAATAAGATCCATCGAATCAATCTTGGTTTTGCATCTTTCTTAGCAAAGAGTTATCTCTAGGCAGAATGGTTAGAAATACTATAATTTTTACACCGAAAAGGTAAGAAAAAAACTTATCAAAAGCAAAATTTACTGCTAATAGCTCTTTCTCAGCAGTAGTGTAATTAATTTGAGCTTCAGTTTGAGTCTTACTAGTGCAGTATATTGCATGAAATACCTTGTCTCTTCTTCGACCTAAACTGCCCCGACAGCAAAATCATTGGCATCACAGATGAATTCAAATGGTTACTCCCAGTTAGATGCAACGACGATAGGTGCCTTCACAAGCTGCTTTTTAATTTTATTGAATGCATCCAAACATGCATCATCAAAGACAAATTTTCTGTTCTGCTCCAACAATAAACATAGTTGTTTAGTGTTCTTCAAAAAATCATGAATGCATCTTCTATAGAATCCAGTATGGCCCAAAAAAATTTGAATGCCCTTAACATTAGTCGGTGGAGGTAATCTTTTAATAACATCCACCTTGGCTTTATTGATCTCAATTCCTATTTTAGATATTCGATGGCCCAACACAATTCCCTCTGTGACCATAAAATGACATTTTTCCCAATTTAGCACAAGATTAGTGTCTTCACATCACTGCAATACTTTCTCAAGATTGTCGACGCAATGATCAAAGTCATTCCCATACACCAGAAAATCATCCATAAAGATTTCTAGGGAAATGTCAGTCATATCTAAAAATATTGCCATCAAGCACCTTTGAAATGTGGTTGGTGCATTGCAAAGACCAAAAGGCATATGTCAGAAGGAAAATGCACTTAATGGGCAAGGAAACGTAGTCTCATCTTGGTCCTCTAATGCAATAGCAATTTGATTGTAGCTAGAATACCCATCTAGAAAATAGTAATACTACTTGCCCACAAACTAATCGAGCATTTGATCAATGAAAGGAAGAGGGAAATGATATTTCCTTGTGGCTCCATTAAGTCTTCTGTAATCCATGCAAATACGCCAATCTGTAGGAATACATGTCGAAATCAATTCATCAGCATCATTACAGACTATAGTAATGTCACTTTTTTTGGGAACACAGTGTACTGGACTAATCCATGCACTATCAAAAATTTCATAGATAATACCTATGTCCAACCATTTGAGGATTTCTTTCTTGACCACTTCTTTCATTTTTTTCATTGAGTCAGCAATACGACTCAATAGATTGTTTGCCATCATCATCTAGCTTGATCTTGTGCATGCACAAAGATGGGCTAATGCCTTTAATATCTGTAATGGTCCAGGAAATAGCATGTTTGTGCTACTTTAGAATATTTATCAACTTAGCTTCTTGAATTGCATCCAGATTTGCAAAGACAATAATTAGAAGTGTGTCCGCATTGGCAAGGACTACATATTTGAGATTAGCTGGTAATGGCTTCAGTTCTAGAGTAGGAGCTTCTTCAATAGATGGTTTAAAAGTAGAAATTGTATGGTATGCAAGATCTAAATATTTAATTTGACATTTATGTTGAACAACAACAGTGAGCACTTCAACAATGTTGTCATAATTTGGGAGATCGTCTTCTACCGTTGTCAGCATAGTATCTTCGGCAATGATAATACTACGATGATTCAAGTTTCTTGAATGATATTGACTCGAAAATCAATATGATGACATTCCTTTATGTTCCTTCCAAGATCAGCTTTAAACATCCCAAAAGTAACTTGATCATTATCAACCCGCATTGTGAGTTCTCCTTTTGATACATTGATAATCATCTTCCATGTTGCTAAGAATGGTCGGCCAAGAATAATCGGGACATCCTCATCTACCTCGCAGTCAAGAATATTAAAGTCCACTAAAAAAACAAACTTGTCCAAATGAACAAGCACATCTTTTATTTGTCCATTCGAATAAGTCAGAGATCTGTCTGCTAGTTACAATGTGACCGTAGTGGGTTTCGTTTCTCCAATGCCTAACTTTTAAAAATTTGATAATGGCATTAGATTAATATTGGCCCCTAGATCACAAAGAGCTTTACTAAATTAGTGATTGTCAATAGAGCAGAGGGTGGTGAAACTTCTAAAATTAGTAATCGTACTAAGCTGTTTCTTCTTGGATAAGATTTCCTTCATAAACTTTTCATAATTAGGAATCCGCGTAAGAGCATCCATCAAAAGAATTTGCACTGTAAGCTATTGCAAAGTATCTTGAAAGACTTTAAATTGATTACCAGACTCAGTGTTTTTGAATCTCTAAAGAAAAGGTGGAGAAAGATTATATGTTGATTGCACCGATGGCTGAAATTACATCGACGGTTGAAATTGCACTGATAACTTGGATTGTAAGACTGGTGGTAGCAAAGTGATAACTGGAGGAGCATCATCCGCCATGCCATCCTCCATTCCACCTTTCAATGTTGGATCAGTTTTTGAAGACTCCCCTCGTTCATGAGTGGATATAGGTGCTTATTGCATCGAGTTAGCAGTTTGCTTGCCACTGCAAAGAGTAATATAGTTACAGTGCTCTTTATCCTTGATTATCGGACTCTCTATATTGCCAGAAAGTGTGACCAATTTTCAAGAGTTTATGTCAGTAGTGATCTGCCCCAATTAAGCTTCTAAAGTACGGATCGGTGAAGAGTGACCCTGTACTATGACTTCAGCCCATTAGAACTGTTTACACATCATTTCCTCAAAGAGAGAAAATGGATCAGATATAGACAATGGAGCATAGTGACTAGTTTGTTATTGTATCTAAGATGGTGCTCCTTATTGTGATTGCGCACCATATTACGATTGTTGAGTTTGTGAAGAAGGATGTTGTGGTTGCATCACGTTCTGTTGTGACTGCAATGGAGCCCATGGTGTAAACTATTGTTGTGGATAACTAAAATTCCCTTGACGCACACTAGATTTCCCTAGAAAATAATTATTCTCGGAGCTGAATACTCCTAAATTATGTTTAGAATTGGAATTCCCCCAAGATTGTCTATTACCTATGTTGTAAGAATTACACATGGTATTGCCTAGCATATTTTTGACATAGCTTGCATTTTCTGCATGTTGTGGGTAATCTTCATAGCTATGGTTCTCACTATAAATCTTACAAGAGAATACAGGAGTAGTGGTTTGTTAAGCTAACCGGATGGGAGCAACTTCACTTGTGCCCTCTATATTCTTAATTTTGTTCTCTAAAGAAGAAATATGAATCTTTAGAGAAGAAATATCATCCAGCTCAAAAACTCCTAAGCCAACTTTGCATGAAGCAGCTCTCGAAATATGGCATTGAGAATCATTTTGTGCAAATTACACTAGCAATTCAACAGCAGCATTGTAAGTGTAATCGAGTAGATGATCCATCGACAAGATGTCTTATAGCCGTATTCAACCCATTGTATAATATCTCAATTAGAGTTTCTTGTTGAAGGCCATGGTTGGGACATCATCGTAACAAAGACTTATATATTTCCTAAGTAGTGTGAAGAGTTTCATCGTCCAACTAATAATAAGCACTGATATCATTCCTCATGGGTGAGTTCATTGTTGGTGGATTAAAGTGCAATACAAACTATGTTGCGAGATCATTCCATGACGTGATAGATCTAACAAAGAGTCCACGAAACCACATACGAGCTCTTTCCTACAAAGAAAATGAAAACAATTGCATTTGTAAGGCATCATCGGGAATACCTTGTTGAATAAAAGAAGCACAAATTTTAAAAATGATTAAAAAATTTCTCTAGCGTATTCATGTGGCAACCCTGCACACTGCTCATTTGAATTGAGCATTTGGAACATGACCGGCTTCAATTCGAAATTTCCAGCTTGAATAGGTGGTCGAACAACACTCGGTTGCAAATTGTCCAACTGAGAACTACAACCTTACAGATTGTTCTGTTATGGGCTGGTGGGTGCAGTGGTGGGTTTTCAAGATCGCGAAAAATACCCTCATTGTTAAACTATCTTTCCATCGTGCTTTGTTCTCGAAGTCTTCATCTAAGCTTTCATTCTACTTCTAGATCAAATACAAAAAGTGGTGTGGCAGAGCTCTTGGTCATACAATACAAGAAAAGCTAATAAAAAGAAAAGAAAATAAAAAAAGATATTAGAAACAACTACAAACTAGATAAAGAAAACGGAATTGCAAGCAAAAACATAAAAATCAAATAACACCATCCCCGATAACGGTGCCAAAACTTGATCGGTGAATAATCGCCACACCAATTGTGCAAGCGTACACTGCCGATGCAAGTATAGAAGACAGATGCAAATCTATCAGATATCGATCCCACGAGGATAGGTATTTAGTCGTACTATTATGTTGCCACAAGCAATTATGTAAACTGAAATATTGTGAGTGCAATGGTGGCTGTAACAGAGAAATAAAGTATTGAATGTAAGATCAATTGTGGTAGCAAGAATCAACAATTCTAAGAACTAAGAAGAAATATTAAGTAAAGATCTAGATACCCTTCGTTTAGCTTGGCAGATTGTTAAGGGCAACAAGGAAACAAAATACGATGGCTAATTTGACAAATAAAATGTTTTCAATTCTCAATTGATGATGCAAATATGTAGATTGACCAGAACTCTCGTTGTTCATCAAAACTAAAAATCCTCAAACAAGTGTATCAACTCTCATTGTATCCTCATTCAACTCTTGTTGTAATGGCTTGTTAATCTGACTTGTCACTGCATCTCTCAATGTCAGTGACGATTGTTAAATACTCTCATGCAAACAAAGATCGGATCCAACAACTGAAATAAGAAGAAATCTGATAAGACAATATTGAACTTAAAACCCAAGTTTAAACAAGTTCATACAAATCTCAAAATTTAAACCATCGTCAAATAACACAAGAAATATAATAAAATCTTCAATAAACACATTTTCCTCCTTGTTCTAGCACTTGAATCCTCATTTCCTTAGATATTTCTATCTTGCTTCACCTTGGGTCTCTAGAAATGGAGTCTAAGTCGCTAGAGGAAGAGAGCTTGGAAGGTTGAAGATGATGGGAAAATGAATATCGCATGAATTGTCCTGCTCTCTCCTCCAAAAATGTCATTTTATAGGTTGCTGATGTAAGGACACATGTCCTTCAGGTGATTTGCGCGACTTATTTTCGTACACAATTTGTTGTAACAAAAAATCCATTTGCCGATTTGTCCTCTAACAATAAGTCTTGAAAAAAATTAAATTTTAAGAGTATGCCCTAATAAAAAATATTTAAAAAATAAATTTTAAGAGTAGGCCCTAAACAAATTGGAAATTTTTAATTTTAAGAGTATGCTCCTAATAACAAATGTTGGGAAAAATGAGCTCTAATGACAAACATTGAAAAAATTAGACCCTAAATAACAAGTCTTGAAAAAAATGGAGCCCAAATAACAAGTATTGAAAAAAATTGAATTTTAAGAATAGGTCCCTAAGAACAAATATCATGAAAAATTGGGCATCAAATAACATGTATTGAAAAAATGGACCCTTAATAACAAATATTGAAAAAATGAATTTTAAGAGTAGCCCATAATAACAAAATATTGGGAAAATTGAGCCTCTAATAACAAGTATTGAAAAAATTGGACCCCAAATAACAAGTATTGAAAAAATGAATTTGAAGAGTATGTCTCTAATAACAAATATCAAGAAAATTTGGGCCTCAACTAACAAATATTAAAAAATTAGACCCCTAATAACAAATATTGAAAAAAGAATTTGAAGAGTAAGCCCATAATAACAACTATTGGGAAAAAATTGAGACTCTAATAACAAGTATTGAAAAAATTGGACCGCAAATAACATGTGAAAAAATTGAATTTGAAGATTATGTCCCTAATAACAAATATCAAGAAAAAATGCGCCTCAAATAACAAATATTGAAAAAATTAGACCCCAAATAACACATATTGAAAAAAAAAGAATTTTAAGAGTAGACCCATAATAACAACTATTGAGAAAAAATTGAGCCTCTAATAACGAGTATTGAAAAAATTTGGGCCCCAAATAACAAGTTTCGAAAAAATTGGACCCCTAATAACTTTTAAAAAATATTAAACTATAACTATTTAAGCAGTAAAAATTGAAATAAAAGAGAGGCCTCTATCTAACATTATAACCAAATTATTATTTTGTTTAATTGTTATTTATGGCCCAAAGTAGAGGCCTCTATCTAATATTAAAACTAAATTTTGGGGATTTTATATTATAATTATTTAAATAATAAAAATTAAGAAAAATGAGGTTTTGGGCAGTCGACCGGTTCGACGTGCCTGAGGGCGTGCTCTGATCCTACCAATAGACTTAGAGAAGCGAATACTAATATTATCCAAGTGGTCTCTAAGTATACCACCAATTCCCGCTTCACCCACACTACCTTATACTGCCCCGTCAACATTGAATTTCAAACTACGAAGAGGGGGGCCAACCAACTACCAATTAGGGGACGACAATGAGACTTAAGGCCAATGACTGTTGGCGACAGATTAAGCAAAATATCAAAAGTTGCTTGAAAGAATCAGGCCACCTACTCTTACCCCACCAACTAATTATCACAATGGCGATGTCAAACAATTGGTCAGCGTCTACCTTTTTACCAAATAAGGAGTGGGGTACTAATTATCACAATGGCGAAATCAAACAGACTAGTTTTAAAGATGACATGAGTGGGGTGCTATTCCAGATAAGGAGGAGCGACTTACCGAGCATGGCATAACCAAAGAGACATTCTAATGACGACACCATGAGTGGCAAATACCCCAAGAAAACGAAGAATAACACAACAGATGATTCACAGACTCAGCTTGTTTAGAACAAAGCACACACACAGGACATAACAATTGACAAGAAGCCTTTTTTGAAACTCATCAACGGTGAGAATCCTCCCATGAACAGTTCGCCACACAAAAGTTTCCACCTTAGGTGGAGCAAGGTTTGCCCAAACAAGCTTCCACACCTCATCAAAGGAGCACCCGAATGCAGCAACGGCATCACAATAAGCCTTCGAAGCGTTTTGTCCATACGAATTACATGTCCATCGCAAGCCGTCGCCAGATAAAGTGATGCTGCACAATCAGATAGCACGACGAGGAAGTTATTCCGTACATCATCAACCTCCAATCGAAGAGGTCCCTGTGAAGCTAAATGTTCCACACCCGTTTATCTAAAATTTTCAACCCAAATTCACGAACTTTAACAACCTTCTTTACTACCAAAGCAAAAATTCTAGGGAAAATAATTTTCAATGAAAACTCGCCCTCCGACCAAAAATCAATATTTTTTCCATCTCCAAGGACAAATCTGACACTACTTACGAAAAACTCATCTGGATTGAGCAACGGACCTGTGATGCCCTTCCACACCCACGACGAAAGCCTGTTAGTAGAGCTTGGAGGAACAAGCACCGAAGGATTGTAACCGTATTTCGCCACTATGACTCCCCTCCACATACTATTTGGTTCGTAGCCCTACCGCCATATCCATTTGTTTAGTAAGGTGCGATTTCAAATTTTGAGATCAGGTACACCAACTTTGGCTTGCATAAAGCTCCCAACTTAATCAATGGATGGTGCGGGAAGTGGGTGAGTCGCAAACTGACAATTATGCTGATTTTGTTTTGATCAGACGAGCTACGATCGAGAACGAAAATTAAAAGGGAAAATGAGAAAAATACAGTAGTGATGGGTTAAAAGTGAGAAAGAAAAATACATAAATTTTGTCCAAAAATTCTACCGTACATGTTAATTGTTAACACAAGCACAAGTCAAACGACAACATATGTGTATGTGTTGTGTGTTCTTTGCACTATATTTAAAGACTTAATATGAAATGTGTTTCTTTGCATTATCAAACCTTATGTTAGCTAGATATTAATTTCTTTTTCAAATGTATTATATCAATTGTTGGCAACTTTACCCCCTTTTTTAATTCCAACCGGTGACAACTTTGAACAAAGTCATCCTCAAATGTCGAAGCTTTCGCCCTTACTATAAAAATTGTTAATATATCCCTAAATAAATTTCAAGGAACATACATAATTCTTTTATTCACTAGTTTTTTCTTAAAAAAAACCCGGCAAAAGCTAATGTTATGAAATGTTAATGAGGCATAAAATAAGGCAATTCACCCAATATACTATTGGGAATTTGTGAGCAGGAAATTTTACCAAAGCAAGATAGATACAAAATAAAGAGAATTAACTAATTACAAGAATTTACGTTGGTTCAACTCTTCTAACTTGTCTTCACAACTTTTAAACATAAAAATATCATTTTTATCAAAGCAAGATAGATACTAAATAAAGAGAATTAACTAATTCCAAGAATATACGTTGGTTCAACTCTTCTAACTTATCTTCACAACTTTTAAGCATAAAAATATCATTTTTAATGAAACTCTAATTTTTTTACGGATAAAATTACAAATACTTTCTTGCACCTACGATATATAAAAAAACTGGACCATCCAGCGTATAAAATCTTCTATGAACTGCATCTCTTCTGAACTTCTTAATTCTAAAGGCTAAATGATAGTATCAAATATATTAAATAAACTTAACATTAAAGACAAATTAAACTCTAACCAGTAAAATTACAATAGAATCCTTATTACCAACTAGAATTCGGATCAACATGCATACAAGAAAAGCAATACAAGAATTTTTTAAGATATATGCTATAAAACATAGGCGTTAAAAATGCTGAAATATATATAGATATAGAGACATTCACATCCTCCAGCAGCTCAACCAAATTGGAGTACTACACTCAAAACTATTGCATTTAAAAAACAAGTTTATACTTGTAAACTACGAGGATTAGAGGCCTAACAATGTACACTCAAAGTTATACAATGTTCACTAAATCCTAATTGTATTGTATATTACAAAACCAGCAACTTCTTTTTTTTAATCCTAATTCTAATTCTACCTAAAGGGGAGGGGGACTCTAGGTGAAGGAAAGAGGTGTTCCTAATGGATCTAGAAGCTATGACCTAAGGGAAATGAGGGAACAAAAACGAGCAACTTGGTAAAACGGCCAAATATGCTTGTTGACAAAACCAACAACTTATAAATTATAATAATAATGGAAATCTTTAATTACTCTTTTAATATACAGGCAACAGAGAAAACTAATTCATTCCAAATATTATGGCTTAGAATGTATGTGTGAGAGAGCACGTACATACTTGTAGTATTAAATTTCATATCACTAATAAGGAAATTGAGAACAATTTTACATAGGCAAAACCAGGAATTAATACTCCTTTAAATATTGTAAAGATGCAGTTCACATTTTAAAGATCATATGGGAAAAAATATAAACGAGAAATGAATATAAATATGATTGAATTTATGGTCATAAACCGATTACCATTTTTCCATATTTTGATTTTTTTTAACAAATAAGCAAAATATTGATGGAAAGCATAAACCGGTCCATTCTGTGTGCGTATAAATTATACACTCTTATATACATAGTGAAAAGCATAATTTTTTTGTTTCATTGAATTGATTAATGAGAAATCAACCCCCTCAAACTAGACGGAGTAAGTTCCATTCATATGCAACTACTACCACATAAACCCTAAAATGAAAACATTTGAACTTTCCTATTACACCAAACTCTACAATGAAAATCATTGAGAAAACTGGGTAATGCCTTAGATCAAAGTAGCCATACCTTGTAAATCTCTCGAAAGATTCACCCAAGCTTATAAGAAGACAGCACTGGGACAAAACATGCAGCTATGAACTATTTATATAAAGAAAATAAAATCATATATCATGCACTTGCCCTAAACCCTTCAAATCTCCTCCTCCTCTTCTTCTTCATATCTTCTTGAAATCTACTCATGGTATTTTCCAGGTTCAAGCTTTATTGATTTCATGAAGCTCCATTGGAATTCTTCATTTCTAGCCCTTGGAAAAACTTGCATGCAAAAACCGCTAGGCAACCAAAGAAGCTTCGAATATATAACTCTCAAAATTCAAAGAAAATATTAGGATCGCTGTAATCCCAAATACTAGCTGGAGGATATTCATCATCGTTTGTGAAAGGCCAAATAGATGGAGATGGAGATCCAGGTCCAACTGGTAGACCTGGATCTGGAACTGGTGGTGCAAGCGTAACCAAAGCCTGGGCTGACAAAGACAAGCTCGAACCCACCAGGGAATTGATATCCTCGTACAGATTAGAAGCTTGATGCTGCTCTACTTGTTGAAGGTTAGGATTCGCATACGAGGCCGCTGCTTCAGTGGGTTCACCAACAAAGCTAGGTTGAGGTTCAGATTGTTGCATTATTTGCAAGGCTTCTTGGGGATTTATAGCCATGTTTGGGTAAACTAAAGCTGGGTTTAGAAAGTTTGGGCAAGCCCCATATGGCACAAACCTTGATGATGAAGAAACCCCAGCAGCGGCCATTAACGAAGCTGGCTGAGTTGCTGAGTTTGAAGCAAAACTGAAAGGAAAACCTGAAGGACGAGGAAGCAAAGGCCTTAAAGTTCGAGTAGTAGAAGAAGAAGAAGACGTAGACGTAGATGAAGATGAAGAGTGGAGGGAGGGTTGAAGATTAAGCTGAGCCTTGGAACCATAAAGAACAATAGCAGCTCGATCATATGCCCGAGCAGCTTCTTCAGCCGTAGCGAAAGTTCCAAGCCATTTCCTCGTACGTTTTCGAGGCTCCCGGATCTCAGCAACCCATTTACCCCAACTCCTTTGCCTCACGCCTCTATATCTAAACTTGTTATTGTTAGGGCCACCTTTGCCTTTGCATTTCCTACTGCTGCTCCCCGTAGGAGGAGGAGTAGGGTTAGTATTGGTGCTGATAATACTGCTTTCGGATTCAGGAACGGTGGTGGTGGTTTTAGCGGTGGTTTCTTGGGGAAGGTGATACAAACAAGACTGGTCATCCTCCTGCTCCATTTGCTTTAAAAGAGGGTTTTCAATTGGCGAAAAGAACAAAAGCTCCTCGTTCTTTGTTCTTGATTTGTCGAGAGGTTGAAAAGAAGGGATTTGAATGTCGTCCCTGTTAATGGTGGATGAGGGCGGTGGCTCTTTATATTCTCAGGAGAGAGAGATTGCTGAACAGCGAAGAAAGCAGGCTCAACTTTGGTTTGGGAATTCGGGATCGTTCAATATTTTGTTTGATTTTTGTGTTTATTTTCCCTTTTCTTTTTGGCTTCTATTTTAGGGAAAATTCCTAGGAAAAATTATTGGTAGCAAACCTTTTTGTCTAGGACAAGACTTCAAATAATTATAACTTCCTTTTATTAGTAATTTTAGGTTTGATTAATAATATATCTATCTTGTCACTTCTTCTTGTCAAACTTGGTTTTTTAAAACTCAAAATCTATCTATTATGTGTTTTTATTCGATTAATTCATACAATCCCCTTTAAAATAAATTCAAACATGATATTTGCAATTTTTTATCAAAGGGCTGTGATCTCCATTTTAAAAAAATTTGATACTATAAAACTATATGAAGCGTCGCCTATTATGCACATTTGTATGATACTTATTATTTCAATTTGTCTTAAAATTGTTATATATTAATTTTTTTATCAAATATTTTAATTTTAATTTTTTATTATTTAAAATTTATTATTAATTAAAATATAAAAATATATTTTTAAAAGGCTTAACTTAGAAATAGGTGCCTAAAGTTTCATTTGTTATTGTTTTAAGGTAACACCGTTTAAAAAAATTCATCATGCAATCAGAATTTAACACGTGTCTTTATTTTTATTTTTTATAAAAACTAAATTTTTTTAAGTATAAAGTTCTTAAAATCTCCAAAAAGTCTCAAATCCCTAAAACCCAAATCTCAGAATACCAAAATTAACGCCACTACCATCGTCGATAACCTCGCCAGACCCCACTGTCATCATCGCCTGAGGCCACCGCCCATCTCCGACAACTGGCAAAAGGCATGCTAATTGGACGTCGAGCGACTAGAGCCTTTTGCGTTCGTCGTTCAACGTTCGATTAACACCTCTCTCGCCGGTTAACAATGATAGGTGGTTGGAAAAATGGGTGGTGGTCTCCGACGACGATGATAGGGAGTCCAACAAGGCTATCGACGGCGTGGCATTAATTTTGGTTTTAAGATTTTGTAGTTTTAGAGACTTTGGGACTATTTTGTGATTTTGAAAATTTTAGGATATTGTTTAATTTATTTTTAGTTTATTTTTGAAAAAAATAAATAAAAACAAAAGCATGTGTCAATTTGTTATTGGGTGATGAATTTTTTAACGGTGTTACATTAAAACACTAACAAAATGAAACTTTAGGCATATATTTCAGTAAAAAAATATTAGGCACCTATATCAGAAAAATGTATATTTTGAACATCTATTTCTGAGTTAAGCCTTTTTAAAAAGACAATAAGTGACAAATTTAGTGGGGATTATAGTTTATCTCCATGTGTCCGATAAAAATATATTCATGTGGCTCTTTTAGTAAAGGTGAAGGAATAACTTATTGTATTAAAATCTATTAAATTTTTTTGTAATATATCTAAAAGTTCATTTTAGTCTATTTATTATAAAAATGAACACCCTAGTTTTTTTTGTATTATATCTAGAAATTCATTTTAGGTCACCCTACTATCAAAATAGACATTTTAGTCATTGTACGTTTGAAAAGAGAATAATTTGTTCCAAAATTTTAAAATTATAGTTAGTTGGTTTAAATATTTTGATTTAAACACTCTTAAATTCCTATCAAATTTGAAATTGAGCCGATTGATCCCCTGAAAAATATTGTAGTTTATGTGAAGGATTTGTATTATTAATTAAGAAGTATATATAAGATTACAAAGCGACTAATCAAAGGTTTACACAAGGTAAAAATAGATTAGATATGATTAGATAGTCTAATCTAATCTTTATCTTTGATATACACAAGGTAAAATTAGAATAGATTTGATTAGATAATTTAATCTAATCTTTTATATGCCCCGCAAGATAGAGGATCCATCGGAGACACAAATCTTGGACCGAAAATGAAGAGATTATATCCAAGAGGTTTGGTGAGAGTGTCTGCAGTTTGAGCTTTGAATGGGATGTGTTGAACAAGTAGTGATCCCATAACAACTAAGTCACGAACAAATAAGTAATCAAGTGCAAGATACTTCATACGGAAATGAAAGACAAATTTTTGCAAACATGTGTGGCACTAATATTGTCGCAAAATGGAGATGGTGGTTTGCTTAATGAGACTCCAATTTCCTAAAGTAGATGTTGAACCCAAAGTACTTTAGTAGTTGCATTTGCCATGGCATGATATTCAGCTTCTGTGGAGGAACGAGAAACAGTTTTCTGACGAGCCAACTTCTATAAGATGATATTAAAACCAAGATAAATAGCATATCCAATATTGGATCTGTAATGCCCCGATTTTGGGCCTAGGTGTTTTCAAGGTCGATTAGATGGTCTAATGGACTAGATTAGAGGATTCAAGATTAATATGAAATAAATATTTTTAAAAGAGTTAAAAATATAGAAAATATTCAAAATCATTATTCAATATATAAACGGTTTTGGTGAAATCAATTTTGGAAAATAGAATTTCAAAATTTGACATTTTGGCTAGTGACCAAAATGTAAAGAATGTATAAATGTTTTTAGTGACTATTTTGTAAAAGGGCCAAAACATAAATTCTTTAAGGAGCTATTTGGCCAAAGTCTAATACCATACTTTTCTTCTTAATTGGTTATTTTAAAAAGGTTTTTAAAAGGGTATAAATAGGCTTGGAGAATTAATTTCATAATTAATTTTCAAAATAAACTTTACGTAGCTAACTTTCTCTAAAAGATTTTCTCTCAAATTCTCTCTAGCCAAACACCCTTTTCTTCTTCAAAATCATCATGTAAGTTTTTGATTTCTTCAATCTTCTGATTTCAAATGATTTTCCTATGATTTCCTATCAAAACCTTATTGTTTTAATCTTGTTTTCTCGAGTAAATTAATCCAACTAAGGGGAAGTCAAAATTAGAGGTGAGCTTCATTCTTCTCCTCTAATGAATGGTTCTTTACTAAAATTCTCAAGTTATTGATCCTTTATAAATGTTTTCTAATGAGTTTTAATGATTTAACTATGGAAAATTGGTTAAATCAAGGTTTAATTGATGAGATTGATTGATTTTCATATTGGATCTGTTTTGCTATGTTCTTGATTGGATTAAAACATGATTTTGATGTTTTATAATGTTAATAAGTTGGTTTTAACATTGGAATCTCGAAACTGGGTGAATCTCTAATTTTCTAGGTTGTTAGTTATGAGTTTTTTATGAGTTGTGGATGTTTAATGAGTGTTGGAGGTATAAGGATGATGTAAATGTGTTTTTGGATGTTAATTGATGACAATTGTTGGATTAAACCATTAGGTTTTGGCTAGGTTAAGTTTGGAAGGTGTTTGATGTTGTTTTTGGTTGTTGTAGATGAAAATTGGTTAGAATTTGATGAGGATTTGTGTGAAATGATGTTGCTGGGCTGTTGAATGCATTTTGATGCATTGAATCCTCTAGTTTTGTGTGGTTAAAACAAGGGAGGTTGATCCTCAAGCTTAAGGTGAGTTTTCAAAAGCCTTGGAGGCTTGGATTCGCATCGGCGATCAAAGTTTTGTGTAGTCTGATAAGTGTTCAAAAGTACTATTTTTCGTACCCTTTTTTACTCATATTATTTTTAGACTTAGGCTCATATTAGTTGCATAGTTAGCCATTCATGCATTAATCCATGTTTCCTTCAATCGTTGAGCTTGATTACATAACTTAGTGATTTTTGTGGAAATAGATGCTGCTTTGGTGTGTTTTTGTGTGTGTATGTGCAGGATCACTTGCCAAAGCAATGCCGAGCTAGTTGCTAGGGCAGTGCATGAAGGAGACGCCGAGCCAATTGCCATGGCATTTGTCGACAAAGACCAAAAGCAATATGGATGTCGAAATTCATGACTTTACAAGCCCAAGATGACATGGAGCAAGGCCCAAGCCCAAAGGAATTTGATTGCCATGCAGAGATTAAAGAAGAGTTAAATTCCAAGAAGATAGGAGAACTTCTAATAGGAATAAAATTATAATAAAGAATTATATTCTTTAAAGATAATTTAATTCCAACTCAAACTCCTCCTCAAAGAAGGACTTTGGCCTAGCCCTATAAATATCAAGGAGATTTCGACAATTCAAGAGAGGGAGAGCAAGAGGGAATTTCGACAACTCCAAGAGAGGAAGCAAGGGGAATTTTCGGCAAGCGTCTAGGGCAAGGAATTTTCGACAAACTTCATCTTTTCTTCCTTGTTCGATTGGGTTCATGCTAGGGATTGTTTATCTTGTGTTTCTTTGGAACCTAGCCATGAACTAAATTTACTTGGCTATGGTTATTGTGTTTTGTGGTTGTGAGAAACTACTGGTTTTTGTTTAGGTAATAAGAGTTTACACTTTTCTATTTCAAGGTTTATTCATTCTTGATTCTTATTATTGTTTGCGAGTGAATTGGGAGAGGATCTCGTGATTTCATCCATTTATCTAATATCGGGAGAGTTAGATTCAAGAAACGAATGAATATGATCTTTATTCAATCCAATGATGGTGAAGATTAATTCGGCTTGGGAATAAGTTAAGGATTTCAACGGCTAAGAGGAGCGCAAGATTGGTTGTTGTTCACCCTTGATTCACGCAGGGATGTATTATCAAGGCATGCACAAGTAGCTAGAGTTTCGACTTAGGGATAAGAAGAAACCATTGAAGAACGCTCCGCCGAACCTTGAAGTTGCTGCCCAGTCGCCCAAGTAGTTGCCCAACTAGTCGCCCAAGCAACCATCAATTAGTTGCCACGGCAACCCCGTCGTGCAAGTTGCCACGGCAACTGAGTTGCCCGTGCACTCTTTTACCAAGACAATCCAATCGGCTATCACACCTCAACTCATGATAACCTAGCCTATCTCTCTCAATTGAATTCATCTTTTCATTTATTTAATTGCTTTCTAGATTAGTTATTAGTTAAAACTTCTATAATCCTTTACTTGTGTTTTTACTTTTTACAGTGCAAGGGACTAGATTCTTGAAGTGGCACCAATCCCTGTGGAGACGATATCTTTTATACTATAACTTGCGACGTGTATACTTGCACATTTGCGTAGCACTTATTACGCGCAACAAGTTTTTGGCGCCGTTGCCGGGGATTGGCAATAGCGACTTTGTTTTTACTTTCTTGCACTTTCTTTTTATTTTTTTTTCTTGTTTAAAATTCAAAGGGCTAACAAACTTTGGTTTTGCATTGGTATATGACCAGGGCGAGACCGACTTCACCAGAATATCCCTTTGATCCAGAAATCGAACGAACCTTACAAAGACTTAGACGAAGGATAAGAGAAGCAATGGCAAATCAAGACGGCAATATTAATCAAGATGTTCGAGCAGGAGGAGGAGTGATTCTTGCATGAAACAGAACTATTCGAGACTATCTTGAAGAAGATCTTGATGGACTTAACCCAGGAGTTGTCGCACCCGAAATTGAAGCCGACCACTTTGAGTTGAAACCGGTAATTTTTAATATGATCAACACAATAGGTCAATTTTGGCTCAAAGAATCGAAGATGCACGACAACATCTGAAATCTTTCCTCGAGATTTACAACTCGTTCAAGATACACGGAGTCACCCCCGATGTCCTACGATTAAGATTATTCCCCTATTCACTGAGGGATAGGGCGAAAGCATGGCTGAATAGCATTCCTGCCGGATCCATAGCATCTTGGACTGATCTTTGTCGTGATTTTCTTGCTAGATTTAATCCTACAAATTTAACTGATAAGCTTCGTAACGACATTACTTCTTTTCGGCAGGCAGATGATGAATCCATGTACGAGGCTTGGGAGCGATATAGAGAACTTCTACACAAATGCCCTCTACACGGATTCCCGATGTGGAATCAAGTGACAATGTTTTACAACGCCGTGAATACACCAACAAGGATGATGCTAGACGCCTCGGCAAACGGCATACTCCTAGACAAGTCGCCGGAGGAAGCAATGCAAATTTTAAACAGGCTGGCCAAGAATGACTATCAATTCCCATCTACTAGAAGATGAGGAGTTAGGCGTAAGCCACAATACATGAACTAGGATCATCGATTCAATTTCGCACAATTGGCCGCTTTAACCAAGATGGTCCGAACATGCAAAAACCAAACAACACACATGAAGTCAAGGTAATGGATTCTTTTTGTGAGTTATGTGGCGATAACCATAATTCTTCCGAATGTATGCGAGAATCCGAATCTAGCTTCTATGTGGAGAATTACAATCGAGCAACAACATGATGTCAAATACATACAATCCAGCTTGGAAGAAGCACCGAATTTTTCATGGAGTAATCCCAACAATGCTCTAAACCAGAACAATCGAATGCACAAGCATCGGGATTCCAGTGAGAATATGCCACGACAAATGATGCCGCACAACAACAACCGAGCGACATCTAGTTCTTTGGAAAATTCTCTAAATGCTTTTATGATGAAAACTGAATCGTATATGGCTGAGAATAGTAATTTCATAAAAAGAACTGATTCTTTTATTAACAGGACCGAGATGAGATTGCAAAACCAAGAGGCGGCAATCAAATCATTGGAAAATCAAGTCGGACAGTTTACTCAAAATCTGAACACCAGACCACAAGGAGGTTTACCTAGCGATACTGAAGTCGCAAGAGGAGCTGGCCATGAGCAATGTAAGGCAATCACCACCAGAAGTGGCCAACAACTTAGAGAGATTCAAACCCGCTCGTCAAACAAAACTCCACAAAAAGATCAAGACGAACCTAGCGGCAAAGCCTCAGATGCTGAACCAGGAATTACCGCGGCAACCGGCAATATGCATGCCTCGGCAACCGACGATAAAGACGCCTCAGCAACTCAAGATGTCCCGGCAATGCCGTCAATCAGGTTTCAAACCAATGAAAAGATCGAAGATATCCGACTTCAACCACCATTCCCACAAAGGTTGAAGCGACAAAAGCAAGAATACCAATTTAAGAAGTTTCTTGATATCCTAAAGCAAGTCCACATCAACTTGCCATTGGTGGAAGCAATTGAACAAATGCCAACCTATGCCAAGTTTCTTAAAGACATTGTGTCCAAGAGAACAAGGCTAGGAGAGTTTGAAACAGTTGTCGCGACAGAGGGATGCATGGCAATGTTGCACAATCGTATGCCGCCCAAGTTGAAGGATCCCGGAAGTTTCACAATACCCTGTTCTATTGGAAATCACTATGTTGGGAAAGCACTATGCGACCTAGGGGCTAGCATAAACTTGATGCCTAAATCGGGTTTCGTAAACTAGGAATCGGGAAGGCAAGACCTACACATGATTATGCTGCAGCTAGCCGACAGATCCTATGTGCATCCAGAGGGAAAAATCGAGGACATACTGGTAAAAGTTGATAAATTCATTTTTCCCGCTGACTTTATTGTTTTGGATTGTGAAGCAGATGAGCATGCACCTATCATTCTCGGGAGACCATTCCTAGCGACATGGAGAACCTTGATTGACGTTGAAAAGGGAGAACTCACAATGAGGGTGAATGACCAGCAGGTAAAACTAAATGTGTTCCAAACACTAAGGCATGCCGATGATCCAGAAGAATGCCAACTACTTCATGCCACGGCAGAGTTTAACTTCGATGAGGAATTTAGTTGCCTCGGCAACTACATTGCCAAACACGAGGAACATGAGGAGTATGAAGAACCGGTCGATGAGGAACAACCAGAAGAGGCAAATTGGCTAGTCAATCGACCAGGTACATACTTTGAACCACTGGACTACTCAGGTAAGGAAGGTAAGCTCGAAAAACCCTCTATCGAAAATCCACCAATTCTTGAGTTGAAACAATTGCGAGCAAATGAAATATGTATACTTAGGGATCGATAATACATTACCCGTAATTATTTCCTCTAAGTTACAGCCTGAAAGCGAGAAAAGAAGCTGATCAACATGTTGAAGCTACATAAAAGGCAATAGGGTGGACAATTGCCGACTTGAAGGGAATTAGCCCGGCGGTGTGCATGCACAAGATCTTGTTGGAAGATGATCACAAACCTTCAATTGAGGCCCAGAGGAGACTGAATCATGCCATGAAAGGGGTTGTAATGAAAGAAATCATCAAATGGCTTGACGCGGCATTATATACCCTATCTCCGATAGTACGTGGGTAAGTCCGGTACAATGTGTACCGAAAAAGGGAGGTATAATAGTGGTAAGCAATGAAAATAATGAACTTATCCCAACCAGGACTGTGACCGGTTGGAGGGTTTGTATGGACTATCGAAAGCTAAACAAAGCCACTAGGAAAGATCACTTCCCATTACCCTTTATTGATCAAATGCTTGACCGTCTTGCAGGTAAACCCTTTTATTGTTTTCTTGATGGTTATTCAGGTTACAATCAGATTGCCATAGCACCAGAAGATCAAGAAAAGACAACCTTCACATGCCCATACGGTACTTATGCCTTCCGAAGGATGCCGTTCGGATTGTGTAATGCCCCGGCAACCTTCCAAAGATGCATGATGGCGCTCTTTTCAGACATGGTCGAAGACTTCCTTGAGATCTTCATGGATGATTTTTTGGTTTTTGGTAATGACTTCGACGGCTGTCTCGACAATTTAGAGAGGGTGTTAGCAAGATGTGAAGAAACGAATTTAGTCCTCAATTGGGAGAAATGCCACTTTATGGTAGATGAAGGAATAGTGCTCAGCCACAAGATTTCATCCAAGGGAATTGAAGTAGACAAAGCCAAGGTGGACGTGATCGAGAGATTACCCCCACCAAATTCGGTTAAAGGAATTCGAAGTTTTCTCGGACATGTAGGTTTTTACAGGAGGTTCATTCATAATTTTTCTAAAATCACTAAACCTTTGTGTAATCTGCTTGAACAGGATAAAGTCTTCGATTTTGATGATTCTTGCACTCAAGCATTTGAAACCCTAAAGAAAAAGCTTGCCTCGGCACCCATTGTCGTTCCACCAGATTGGACGCTACCTTTTGAGCTCATGTGTGATGCAAGTGATTTCGCGGTAGGAGCAGTCCTAGGCCAACGCACAGGTAAGACTTTCCATGTGATATACTACGCTAGTAAAACTCTTAACGATGCTCAAGTGAATTACACAACAACGGAGAAAGAGTTACTAGCTGTAGTTTTCGCATTTGACAAGTTCCGATCCTATTTAATTGGTACAAAGGTAATTGTTCATACGGACCATTCGGCAATCAAATACTTATTTGCTAAAAAGGATGCTAAACCTCATTTGATTCGTTGGATATTACTTTTACAAGAATTTGATATTGAAATTAAGGACAGGAAAGGAACAGAAAATCAAGTGGCCGATCACTTATCACGTTTGGAACGCAATAGGGAGAAGGACGTGGATCTAGAGATATGCGATACATTCCCGGATGAACAAATTCTAATTACCTCGGCAACCCTCAACGCCTCGGCAGCCCATGACGCCTCGGCAACCATGGATGCACACACCTCGGCAACTCTCGACGCCGCAGCAGTCTTTGATGCACACGCCTCGGCAACTCTCAACGCCGCAGCAGTCTTTGACGCACACGCCTCGGCAATTTTGGGAGCAGACACTACGGCAGCACATGCCTCGGCAATACCCTGGTACGCAGATTTAGTTAACTTCCTTGTTTGTGGTATTTTTCCGTATGGCATTACTCACCAAGGGAAGAAGCGGTTCCGCCATGATGCTAAGCATTACTTTTGGGACGAGCCTCTTTAGTTTAAACAATGTGCAGATCAGGTTATACGCTGATGTGTCCCTGAAGAAGAGCAACAGAATGTACTCCGGCAATGCCATTCTTCACCCTATGGAGGACATTTTGGAGGAACTCGTACCGCGGCCAAAGTCTTGCAATCCAGTTTGTATTGGCCAACATTGTACAAAGATGCCCAGGACTTTTACAAGCAATGTGATCGTTGCCAGAGGATGGGCAATATCTCTAGACGACATGAGATGCCACTCCAGAACATCATCGAGGTGGAACTGTTCGATGTATGGGGGATCGATTTTATGGGACCTTTCCCATCTTCATTCGGCAACCTCTACATCTTACTCGCCGTCGACTATGTGTCTAAATGGGTAGAGGCAGCTGCAGTTCCCAGTGACGATTCCAAGACCGTGCAACGATTCCTGCAGAAAAACATATTTACACGGTTTGGGATGCCGAGAACAATTATTAGCGACGGGGGCAAGCATTTTGACAACAGACTAATTGCCAAGATGTTGCAACGCTTCGGCATATCACCCACAAACCAACGGGCAAGCAGAAATTTCCAACCAGGAGTTGAAGGGAATACTCGAGAAAGTTGTAAATCCCTCAAGGAAGGATTGGTCATTAAGACTAGATGACGCACTTTGGGCATATCGCACTGCATTCAAAACACCATTAGGTATGTCCCCCCTTCCGGCTTGTCTATGGTAAAACATGTCATCTACCGGTGGAAATCGAGCACAAGGCGTACTGGGCAATCAAGACCGTGAATATGGATTGGGGAAGTGCCGGACAAAAGTGCTTGATGGATCTCAATGAGATAGAAGAATTTCGTGCACTCGCCTATAACAATGCACGAATCTACAAGGAGAAAACAAAGCGATGGCATGACAAGAAACTATTGCCACGACAATTCACGCCAGGGCAACTAGTTCTCCTATTCAATTCTCGGCTAAAACTTTTCTCGGGAAAGCTGAATCAAGATGGTCGGGACCATTTGAAGTCGTCAAACCATTCTCCCATGGTGCTGTGATATTCAAGTCCATCTCTGACAACCATGAATTCAAAGTTAATGGACAAAGATTGAAGCACTACAATGGTGCCCATGTGGAACGTAACAAGGAAGTGGTCAATTTAGGAGATGCATGAGCATGCTCTCCCTTTTGATATTTTTATTTTTATTTTTATTTATTTTTATTTTTGCTTTTGTCGATTATTTAATTATTTATTTTTCATTTTTTTTCCGGTTATTATTTTTTATTATTTTATTATTTTGCCGATTATTAGTAGTTTTAGGATAGATTTTTTTTATTCAAGTCTAAGAATCCTATTACACATCTTTATTTATTAGTTTATCTTTAATTTTAATCCTTATTTGATTTGTTTTTGAATTGTAGGAAAAGAAGTTCAAGATGAAGAAGGAATTCTAAACCAAGTAGGAAAACATCTTCAACAAGGAAACTAATGGGCTGAATCTAAGGCTTATATAAAGCCTCCAATTCATCCTAACCAAAACCCTTGTCGACAACTCCTACAAAACCCTAAACCCTTTTTCGTTTTCCCCTAATCCCACCCACCTATCTATTCTATAAAACCCATCACCCTTAACCTATTCATACTTTATATCTTGCAACTTTTTAGTTTCTTTTCTTTTCTTTGTTTTTACTCACAACCAAGATCATACATGGCATCCAAGATTAAACTTTTAGTTCATCCAAGTTCCTCCAAAGAACCAAGATACAAGAAGTTTGCTACACCGGCGGTTCAAGAAAGATTTCAATCCAAGTTTGAAAGCCGGAAGATTCATGAAGAACAAGGCTTTGAATACTCCAACTCTCATCCAGATTTCGGCCTTGAACCATTCATCTTCAAGAGGATTGCACATCAAAAGTGGCAAATCTTTTGTCATCAACCGGAACCGGGTAACATCTCATGGGTAAGAGAATTCTATGCTCACTCACCTAACCCGGATAATCCTTATGTTTTTGTTCGTGACAAGGCCATACTTATAAGTCCCGAAAGCATCAACACCTTTTACGGACTTTACATTGAGAAGGACGAGTATCAAGCCTTCGTTGACCAAATCAATTCCAAGCAACTCGACAAAGTGCTTCAAGAACTCACTCAACCGGGAACTTATTGGAACGACGGTAAATACAAGGGCACGGTAAATCACCTTCGGCTTAAACCCGAGGCAAAACTATGGAATAAGTTTGTTAAAACTTCTTTAATGCCCTCCACACACAATACTACCGTTGATATACCACGTCTTTTGCTCATACATTCTATTTTGCATAATCGCATCATTAACATTGGAAAAATTATTTGTGATGAGATTTTTGTATGCAGCTCAAAAGATAAGGGTTATCTTTTCTTCCCTTGCTTAATTTCTAATCTTTGCAAGGAGATGCATGTCCCGAGTGAGTCCACCGATGAAAAGGCCCTACCCAAGTCTGGTTGGAATCAAGCACTAATCCGAAAGCTAATGGAAGAGGCACCGGGAGATTTTTCAAGGCCTCCTATTGTCACGGCAACTCCTGCCGCCGCGGCAATCCCTAATGCCCAAGCACCTAACGCCAGGGCAACTCGGCCATTAATCCCGGGACACTTTGAAGCACTTTTGCACCGATTGGAAAGCCGCCTAAGGCAAATTGAAGATCGGAACCTAATGTTCATGCGGTACATGAAGGAGCACAACAATGCCATCACCCAAGTCATCCTAGAAAAGTACCCGGACAATCGTGTGCCGTTCCCAATCTTTCCCGCCGAGATTCTTGCCCTGGCAACCAATGAAGCAGTCGCCACGGCAACCAAGGAAGCAGACGCCACGGGAACCAACCCTGACAATGCCCCGGCAACCACTGCAAAAGCCAAAGGTCAAGTACCTATGCCCGAATCAACTCCTACAGAATCATTTTCTGATTTTTCAGATTCGGACGAGTCCTCCACTGAACCAATAAAGACCGCACCAATTGAATCCTCCAAACGAAAAGCCATTGACATTGATGAAGAGGATGATGAGGACAACCCCGTACGAGAATCGATTCCACCACCGGCAACAAGAAAACAACCATCGCGTTTAAGCAAGAAAATCAAGACGCCAACTAGAAGGAAACTAATCATCTACGATGACGAACTCTCGGAGTAAGTCCTCGTATGCATTTTTATTTTTATTGTTATTTTTCGTTATTTTTATGCATGCATGGAGGACAATGCCTCACTCGAGTTTGGGGGGGATTGTTATTAGTAATTACCATGTTTAGTTACATTAATCTTAAGCATTACATTTAGGATACATAAATTGCTTGCCATGCCTTTAATTGGAACAAGAATTGCTTAGATTTGATGAATATTCAATGATGACTTTACCAATGCACTTAATTGATAGAATTTTTATTCTAGGATAACCATGAAAAACTTAGAATTTTACTATGATGCTAAATTTGATGAAACACTGTTGTGGTTTGATTGATTTAAGGAGTTCTAGTAAACTTAGGTGGATAATTAACTAATTGGGGGATTAGAATAAAAATTGGATGAATGCTAGAGGTGCCCGAAATTGGCTCTAGCATATGCTAAAATTTTTTTTTTCACTAGAGGTGCCCGAAACTGGCTCTAGGAGGCGTTAAATTTTTTTTAACTAGAGGTGCCCGAAACCGGCTCTAGTCGATTAAATTAACTTAAGAAAACTAAAAATAAAACACTAGAGGTGCCCAAAATTGGCTCTAGTTAAAACATGTTAAAAAAGAACCCAATGAAGTAATTTGAAAACCTATTGTTTGCATAGAATCCGAAAAATCAACTTGCACACAACTCCGCACACACTCACAAGCATTATAGTTTGATTCCGAGTTACTCCTCAGTTTTCCGAAAAATAAAAAGCCAATCATACTTTGTGCCCCGGTTCAGAGAATTGAAATCAAGTTCAAAGCTAAGTTTGTGAAAATTTGAAGTCTTGGCAGGTAATTATGAGTTTGTATTGCTTGAGGACAAGCAATAGTTCGAGTTTGGGGGTGTGATAAGTGTTCAAAAGTACTATTTTCTTACCCTTTTTTACTCATATTATTGTTAGACTTAGGCTCATATTAGTTGCATAGTTAGCCATTCATGCATTAATCCATGTTTCCTTCAATCATTGAGCTTGATTACATAACTTGGTGATTTTTGTGGAAATAGATGCTGCTTTGGTGTGTTTTTGTGTGTGTATGTGCAGGATCACTTGCCAAAGCAATGCCGAGCTAGTTGCCAGGGCAGTGCATGAAGGAGATGCCGAGCCAGTTGCCATGGCATTTGTTGACAAAGACCAAAAGCAATATGGATGTCGAAATTCATGACTTTACAAGCCCAAGATGACATGGAGCAAGGCCCAAGCCCAAAGGAATTTGATTGCCATGCAGAGATTAAAGAAGAGTTAAATTCCAAGAAGATAGGAGAAGTTCTAATAGGAATAAAATTATAATAAAGAATTATATTATTTAAAGATAATTTAATTCCAACTCAAACTCCTCCTCAAAGAAGGACTTTGGCCTAGCCCTATAAATATCAAGGAGATTTCGACAATTCAAGAGAGGGAGAGCAAGAGGGAATTTCGACAACTCCAAGAGAGGAAGCAAGGGGAATTTTCGGCAAGCATCTAGGGCAAGGAATTTTCGACAAGCTTCATCTTTTCTTCCTTGTTCGATTGGGTTCATGCTAGGGATTGTTTATCTTGTGTTTCTTTGGAACCTAGCCATGAACTAAATTTACTTGGCTATGGTTATTGTGTTTTGTGGTTGTGAGAAACTATTGGTTTTTGTTTAGGTAATAAGAGTTTGCACTTTTCTATTTCAAGGTTTATTCATTCTTGATTCTTATTATTGTTTGCGAGTGAATTGGGAGAGGATCTCGTGATTTCATCCATTTATCTAATATCGGGAGAGTTAGATTCAAGAAACGAATGAATATGATCTTTATTCAATCCAATGATGGTGAAGATTAATCCGGCTTAGGAATAAGTTAAGGATTTCAACGGCTAAGAGGAGCACAAGATTGGTTGTTGTTCACCCTTGATTCACGCAGGGATGTATTATCAAGGCATGCACAAGTAGCTAGAGTTTCGACTTAGGGATAAGAAGAAACCATTGAAGAACGCTCCGCCGAACCTTGAAGTTGCTGCCCAGTCGCCCAAGTAGTTGCCCAACTAGTCGCCCAAGCAACCATCAATTAGTTGCCACGGCAACCCCGTCGTGCAAGTTGCCACGGCAACTGAGTTTCCCGTGCACTCTTTTACCAAGACAATCCAATCGGCTATCACACCTCAACTCACGATAACCTAGCCTATCTCTCTCAATTGAATTCATCTTTTCATTTACTTAATTGCTTTCTAGATTAGTTATTAGTTAAAACTTCTATAATCCTTTACTTGTGTTTTTACTTTTTACAGTGCAAGGGACTAGATTCTTGAAGTGGCACCAATCCCTGTGGAGACGATATCTTTTATACTATAACTTGCGACGTGTATACTTGCACATTTGCGTAGCACTTATTACGCGCAACATAGTCAGTGAGTGAGAACGTGGAATTCTGCTTTGAATTGGTTTAAAGGTTGTTTTGGGAGTTTAAATTAAGCTTGAAATGCTGGTTTAAACTCGAAAGTAAGTATAAAATGAATTATTTCTTGTTTTCGGTTGGCGAAATTGATTTTATGCACTTATTTTTGAATTAAATGGTACCTACTGTTTATGCATGGTTTAAAGTATGTTTTATACTATTTTTGATCATATAATTATGATGAATACATTTGGAAAACGGTTAATGAAGTACTGTGATATACTTTTTTATGCGTGGTTGATGCATTGTAAATGGTTTTATTGATGCATATAAAAACAGTGAGCTACATGGTTTGAATGAATTATTTTGGCAAGTGATGTGGTTTAAAATGTTATCAGATATAGTTGGCCGGCCATAGGATTGATAGTGCACTATAAAAAGTCACATTGGATGTTGAGGGGTTTATATGCACCGAAAACTCAATCCCAGTACCCAACGGTTGATGGGTTATATGGTACCGAAAACTCTCGTTAGTGGATTATGCATCTAACTGATGATTGGGTTGTGATTGTACCCAGTTGTGTTTGTACCTTGAATTCCGTTTGAGATTGCATGAAGTGTTGAGAGGACATTTGTTGAATCCGTGTATCCGATGTAATATTTTGTAAAGCGGAACTTGGTTGATGATCGCTTGTAAGCCAATATAATTAATGGTGTATCATGTGATGGATTATGTTGTATAATGTTGGTTTATACGTGTTTTACTCTTTAAGCTTTGCATTTGGTAGTTATGCATGGGAAAGCTTAAATTGAGTGTAGCAAATGGGATTTTGCTGTTAATCCATGATACATGTTGCATATGGTTTAAAATGCATGTTTTGGAAACGTTAAGTGCATGTTTTGTAAGGCATGATAATGTGGATGATGCTTTGAAATATGTTTTTTAAAGTGGCTTTTGAAGTGGATTATTAAACGGTTTTAAATGCATTGATGGTGGTTTTTTAGAGCACTCATCACTAAGGGTAGTGTGCTTACGCTCTCTTTCCCCATCAATGCAGAGAATTAAAGGGTTGAAGGCAGCGAGTAAGCAAGGAGGAATCTAAGGACTTGATCTTCGAAAGTATGGTTTTGATTTAGACTCGTAGTAATAAAGGCAATGTGGTTCATTGTTGTTTGGGAGGGTTGTTTTGTTAAAATCCCTATTTGTACAAGTTTTAAATGTTATTTTGGATTGGTTTAAGGCTTAAAATGCTTGATGTGTACTTGGATCTATGTTCTGAATGTTGAATAGGAAGCATGCATATAGATGTTGTGGATATTAGAGCTAGGCTTAATTGAGTTGTTTCAAATTCTTGTATGATTTGTGTCAAGTATGTATCTGATGATTTATTATGTTTATGTAAGGTTTGGTAGTGTTTAGAGTGAGCCAAAGTGTCATATGTTGGACCTAGAGGTCATTAAAGGCCTTCGCATACCGTAAGGGTCCTTTGGTTTCGGTACGTAGGGTCTAGGAGGGTTCTGAGCAGCAAACAATTACAAAGGGTATCGGTACGCTTAGAGGAAATTATACACTAGTTTTGGTACATGGGCTCCCGTACCGGTTCACTCTTTAGCTACTGGAATATGGTTTTTGAAAATAATCCTTAAGGGATCAATACAGGGGTAAAACCGTATTGGTACGGGTTGTTGAACATACCGTATCGATACGGAGTTACCAATATCAGTACATAGAATCGCTATGTTAGTTAAAACGTATCGATACAGTTCTGTCCATATCAGTACGCAATGTATTTCTTTAGGTTTCTGTCTGCTGAAGTTTGAAATTGTGCATTTTAGTCCCTGAATGTCATGTATGCAATTATATGAGTTTGGATGATTGTTTTAAGCTAGAATTTGACATATGAGCATGAAATTGGATTAATGAAGGATTGGTAACTTGGATTTTATTTAATTCCTTGTAATTTGTGAAAAATTACATTTCGGTCCCCAACGTGTATGTTTGAGCAATTGAACCCTATTTTGGAATCTAATTGCAATATTAACATATCAGATGTTGCATGTTCACCTTAGGATTTAAAGCTATGCATTTAGGTAAGATAAACAGAAAAAAAGAACCCAATTTAGGTTATTAGTTTCGATTTGCTTCGACAAACCTAATATGACTCTTTAAGCTCAGTTTCGGCTCGACCGGGTTAGAGGGTTACATTTGTTGGTATCAAAGCTAGGTTTATGAAAAGTTGGGATATTGTTGATGATTATTCATTACTGTTTGTTATGCAAGATGATTTTTTGTACATATGGTGATTGATATATGCTGTGTTGGGGTATTTTTGAGGGACACATTGCTTTGTTACTACAGTTATAAAATGATTTTAGTTTGAAATGAAAGTCTTGGATCCTTGCTTAAAGCTGGCCCGATTTTTTTATTTTGGTGTAATTATCATGCCTTAGATACATTTTACATGTTGCCACCGAGGAGAGATTAGGATTGAGCACGAGTGCTGCTGCCGGAGGGCAGAGAGTTGAGGGTGAGATAATGCATCCTGAGGGGTTCCCACCTTCCCCACCTAATCCTCATGAGGGAATAGAGCAAGTACCACTTGCACGACCTGGTCTGGTGTACGGTGAGATGATGTCTTTGATACAGGCAATGACTAGAGCGTTTCAAGATACGATGGCTAAAGTACATGCACCTATACTGGCACCAGTTGTCGTTGCTAATCTGGGGTTGCCATTAAAGCATTTTTGCGGTTTAGAAGGAGATGAGTTTAGAGGGTTGGCACCCGAGGCATTCGAGGAGTAGTTTGCTAGTGCAGATTAGGTTTTAGATTAGATGGGGTGCAATGATGCCCATAAGCTGAGATGCGCAGTGTCCCTATTACACGGTGATGTATATAGTTGCTGGACTACCATGATGTAATATTGGAATTCTTTCAAGCTACCTTCAGAAGAAAGTATATGGGAGTTAGATACTTGGATAAGAAGAAATGTGAGTTCATGACCTTGGTCTAGGGCAGTATGTCAGTATCTGAGTACGAGATACAGTTTGTGAGGCTCAGTTAGTATGTGCCTGAGTTGGTGCCGGATGAGAGGCATCGTTATGACCTATTTCATTATGGATTGGTACAGGATGTTAAGACATATATGTTGGCTGCCAACTATACAGATTTTAATGTGTTGGTTACACAAACGAATGACATCGAGCAAAATTTGGGTTTATCTTTTTGTTCGAAAGGTTCTGGCTTTGGGAAGAGAGCTGTGGATTTTAGTTCTGGTGGTGGTCAGTTTAAGAGGCACCATGATAGGAGGTATCTCCCTGAGTAGAGTCGTGGTGAAAGTAATGCTGGACAAGGGTCGCAGGGCTAGAGTACCCAGGTTAGAGCACTACATAATACCTATTGGGTATGTGGATCACGATATCACATGAGACGAGACTATCTACATTTGGCCATGGAGGGACAGGCTCCTTCGGCTATTATTGCTAATTTTTGTTGGAGTTGTGGTTCTAGAGATCATATGAGATGTGATTGTCCGTTGTTGGCTAGGGGTTAGACAGGCACCTACACTTGATGTTGCACCATAGAGAGGCTGTGGAAATAGTCGAGGTAATTTCTAGCAAAGGGAGGGAGGACAGAGACTGTTGCTCACATAGTGGCAATTTAACCTGAGGGTGATGGACCCACGAAGATCTATGTGCATCATGAGGTGAAGAATGACACTGATGTGATAGCAGGTACTTTTACCTTGCAGCCTATGTCATTACTTTCTCTGATAGATTCTAGTTCTACTTATTCATATATTTTGCATGAGCATGCACATTTGCTTAATATACCAATAGAAGTGTTAAATGTGGCTATGCAAGTAACAAGTTCTTTTGGAGAGACGATTGTTACGAGAAGGTTATATAAAATATGTTCTTTGATGGTTTAAGGTCACGCATTTGTGGCTGATTTGATGGAGCTGCTGTTTCATGTTTTTGATGTGATCTTGGGGGTGGATTGGTTAACTGAGCATGGGGCTGTGGGGGAATTTGTAACCATGCGAGTTTTGTTGAAACTTGCTGATGATTATAAACTGGTGGTCGTGGGTGAGAATGTTAAGTTATTATACAATATGGTTTCGGTTTTGGAAGCGCAAAAGTTATTGGAGCTTGGGTGTGAAGCATATCTGGCTTATGTTATGAACCCAAATATGGAAGAAGTGTAGATTAGGTATATCTGTACCGTTTGTGATTTTTTGGGGGTGTTTTTGGAGGAGTTGCCTGGGTTGCTGCTTGATAGAGAGGTAGAGTTCTGTATTGAGACGTACGCAGATACGACTTTGGTCTCGATTGCACCGTATCGTATAGCATTGAAGGAGTTAAAGATGCAACTTCAGGAGCTGTTGGACCGTGGTTTTATCCGGCCTAGTGTGTCACCGTGGGGGGCACCAGTGTTGTTTATGAAAAAGGACGACACTTTGAGGATGTGCATCGATTATCTCCAATTGAACAAGTTGACGATTAAGAATAAGTATCCTTTACCGCAAATTGATGACTTGTTCGATCAATTATGGGGTTCTACGGTGGTTTCTAAGATTGATTTGAGATCTAGATACTATCAGTTAAAGGTCAAGGATAAGGACGTGCCAAGACTACTTTTTTGCATACATTACAGGCATTATGAGTTCTTAGTTATGCCGTTCGGGTTGACAAATACACCTGCAACATTCATGGACATGATGAATCAGGTGTTCTGTGAATTATTGGATCAATTCATGGTAGTTTTCAGTGATGATATTCTCATGTACTCTCATACCGAGGAGGATTATGATCGACACTTACGAATTATGTTGCAAGCTTTGTTGGATAACCAGTTTTATGCCAATTGAGCAAGTGTGAGTTTTGGATTAAAGAAGTTATCTTCCATTGTCATGTTGTTTTGGCGGAAGGTACTCGGGTGGATCTGCAAAAGATTGAGGCGATTGTTAATTGGAAGCAACCTATGTCGGTGATAGAGGTCCATAGTTTCTTGGGATTGGTAGGTTATTATCGTCACTTTATGGATGGGTTCTCAAGGGTTGCTGCTCCGTTGACAAGTTGTTACAAAATGATGTGCGTTTTAAATGGAAGAAGGCTAGACAACAAGCTTTTGAGAAGTTGAAGAAAGCTTTAACGCAAGCTCCGATCTTGATTCAACCTGAGTCATGAAAAGAGTTTGTGGTTTATAGTGGTGCATCTTTTGTTGGTTTAGGGTGTGTGTTGATGCAAGACTAGAAGGTTTTTGCTTATGCATCTAGGCAGTTAAAGGTCCACAAGCGCAATTATCCTACGCATGATTTAGAGCTTGCCGTGGTAGTGTTCGTGTTAAAGGTTTGGAGGCATTATCTATACGTGAAAAGTTTATTGAGTACATAGATCATAAGAGTTTAAAGTATTTAATGTCCCAAAAGGAGTTGAATCTTTGGCAACATAGATGGTTGGATTTGCTCAAGGATTATGATTTGACAATTGAGTATCATCAGGGCAAGGCGAATGTTGTGGCTGATGCTTTGAGTAGTGTTGCGCGTAATAAGTGCTACGCAAATGTGCAAGTATACACGTCGCAAGTTATAGTATAAAAGATATCGTCTCCACAGGGATTGGTGCCACTTCAAGAATCTAGTCTCTTGCACTGTAAAAAGTAAAAACACAAGTAAAGGATTATAGAAGTTTTAACTAATAACTAATCTAGAAAGCAATTAAGTAAAGGAAAAGATGAGATCGAATGAGAGAGATAGGCCAGGTTATCATGAGTTGAGGTGTGATAGCCGATTGGATCGTCTTGGTAAAAGAGTGCACGGGCAACTCAGTTGCCGTGGCAACTTGCACAACGGGGTTGCCTTGGCAACTAATTGATGGTTGCCTGGGCAACTAGTTGGGCAACTACTTGGGCGTCTGGGCAGCAACTTCAAGGTTCGGCGGAGCGTTCTTCAATGGTTTCTTCTTATCCCTAAGTCGAAACTCTAGCTACTTGTGCATGCCTTGATAATACATCCCTGCGTGAATCAAGGGTGAACAACAACCAATCTTGCGCTCCTCTTAGCCGTTGAAATCCTTAACTTATTCCTAAGCCGGATTAATCTTCACCATCATTGGATTGAATAAAGATCATATTCATTCGTTTCTTGAATCTAACTCTCCCGATATTAGATAAATGGATGAAATCACGAGATCCTCTCCCAATTCACTCGCAAACAATAATAAGAATCAAGAATGAATAAACCTTGAAATAGAAGAGTGCAAACTCTTATTACCTAAACAAAAACCAATAGTTTCTCACAACCACAAAACACAATAACCATAGCCAAGTAGAATTAGTTCATGGCTAGGTTCCAAAGAAACACAAGATAATTAATCCCTAGTATGAACCCAATCGAACAAGAAAGAAAAGATGAAGCTTGTCGAAAATCCCTTGCTTTCTCCCTTGGACTTGTCGAAATTTCCCTAATGCTCTCTCTCTTGGACTTGTCGAAATTTCCCTAATGCTCTCTCTCTTGGACTTGTCGAAATTTCCTTGCTATTTATAGGGCTAGGCCAAAGTCCTTCTTTGAGGAGGAGTTTGAGTTGGAATTAAATTATCTTTAAAGAATATAATTCTTTATTATAATTTTATTCCTATTAGAACTTCTCCTATCTTCTTGGAATTTAATTCTTCTTTAATCTCTGCATGGCAATCAAATTCCTTTGGGCTTGGGCCTTGCTCCATGTCATCTTGGGCTTGTAAAGTCATTAATTTCGACATCCCTATTGCATTTTCTCTTTGTCGACAATTGCCATGGCAACTGGCTCGGCGTCTCCTTCATGCATTGCCCTGGCAACTAGCTCGGCGTCTCCTTCATGCATTGCCCTGGCAACTAGCTCGGCATTGCTTTGGCAAGTGATCCTGCACATACACACAAAAAGCACACCAAAGCAGCATCTTTTCCACAAAAACTACCAAGTTATGTAATCAAGCTCAACGATGGAAGGAAACATGGATTAATGCATGAATGGCTAACTATGCAACTAATATGAGCCTAAGTCTAACAATAATATGAGTAAAAAGGGTAAGAAAAATAGTAATTTTGAACACTTATCACACCCCCAAACTCGAACTATTGCTTGTCCTCAAGCAATGCAAACTCATAATTACCTGCCAAGACTTCAATTTTCAGAAACTCAGCTTTGAACTTGATTTCAATTCTCTGAACAGGGGCACAAAGTATGATTGGCTTTTTATTTTTCAGAAAACTGAGGAATTACTCGGAATCAAACTATAATGCTTGTGAGTGTGTGCGGAGTTGTGTGCAAGTTGATTTTTCAGATTCTATGCAAACAATAGGTTTTCAAATTACTTCTTTGGGTTCTTTTTAACATGTTTTAACTAGAGCCAATTTCGGGCACCTCTAGTGTTTTGTTTTTAGTTTTCTTAAGTTAATTTAATCGACTAGAGCCGGTTTTGGGCACCTCTAGTTAAATTTTTTTTAACACCTCCTAGAGCCAGTTTCGGGCACCTCTAGTGATCAATTTTTAGCACATGCTAGAGCCAATTTCGGGCACCTCTAGCATTCATCCAATTTTTATTCTAATCCCCCAATTTGTTAATTATCAACCTAAGTTTACTAGAGCTCCTTAAATCAATCAAACCACAACAGTGTTTTATCAAATTTAGCATCATAGTAAAATTCTAAGTTTTTCCATGGTTATCCTAGAATAAAAATTCTATCAATTAAGTGCATTGGCAAAGTCATCATTGAATAATCATCAAATCTAAGCAATTCTTGTTCCAATTAAAGGCATGGCAAGCAATTTATGTATCCTAAATGTAATACTTAAGTGAATGTAACTAATCATGGTAACTACTAATAACAATCCCCCCCAAACTCGAGTGAAGCATTGTCCTCAATGCATGCATAAAAATACCGAAAAAAAAAAATACATACGAGGACTTACTCTGAGAGTTCGTCATTGTAGATGATTATTTTCCTTCTAGTCGGTGTCTTGATTATCTTGCTTGAACGCGATGGTTGTTTTCTTGTTGCCGGTGGTGGAATCGATCTTCGTACGGGGTTGTCCTCATCATCCTCTTCTTCAATGTCAATGGCTTTTTCCTTGGAGGATTCAATTGGTGCGGTCTTTATTGGTTCAATGGAGGACTCGTCCGAATCTGAAAAATCAGAAAATGATTCCGTAGGAGTTGATTCGGGCATAGGTGCTTTACCTTTGGCTTTTGCAGTGGTTGCCAGAATGTCTTTAGCTTTGGTTGTCGTGGCATCTTCAGGGTTGGTTGCCGTGGCGTCAGCTTCCTTGGTTGCCGTGGTGACTGCTTCATTGATTGCCGGGGCAAGGATCTCGGCGGGAAAGATTGGGAATGGCACGCGATTGTTCAGGTACTTTTCTAGGATGACTTGGGTAATGGCATTGTTGTGCTCCTTCATGTACCGCATGAACATTAGTTGCCGATCTTCAATTTGCCTTAGACGGCTTGCCAATGGGTTCAAAAGTGCTTCAAAATGTCCCGAGATTGATGGCCGAGTTGCCCTGGCGTTAGGTGCTTGGGCATTAGGGATTGCCGTGGCGGCAGGGGTTGCCGTGGCAATTGGAGGCCTTGAAGAATCTCCCGGTGCCTCTCCCATTAGCTTCCGGATTAGTGCTTGATTCCAACCAGACTTGGGTAGGGCCTTTTCATCGGTGGACTCACTCGGGACATGCATCTCCTTGCAAAGATTAGAAATTAAGCAAGGGAAGAAAAGATAACCCTTATCTTTTGAGCTGCATACAAAAATCTCATCATAAATAATTTTTCCAATGTTAATGATGCGATTATGCAAAATAGAATGTATGAGCAAAAGACGTGGTATATCAATGGTAGTATTGTGTGTGGAGGGCATTAAAGAAGTTTTAACAAACTTATTCCATAGTTTTACCTCGGGTTTAAGCCGGAGGCGATTTACCGTGCCCTTGTATTTAGCGTCATTCCAATGAGTTCCTGGTTGAGTGTGTTCTTGAAGCACCTTGTCGAGTTGCTTGGGATTGATTTGGTCAACGAAGGGTTGATGCTCGTCCTTCTCAATGTAAAGTCCGTAAAAGGTGTTGATGCTTTCGGGACTTATAAGTATGGCCTTGTCACGAACAAAAACATAAGGATTATCCGGGTTAGGTGAGTGAGCATAGAATTCTCTTACCCATGAGATGTTACCCGGTTCCGGTTGATGGCAAAAGATTTGCCACTTTTGATGTGCAATCCTCTTGAAGATGAATGGTTCAAGGCCGAAATCTTGATGAGAGTTGGAGTATTCAAAGCCTTGTTCTTCATGAATCTTCCGGCTTTCAAAATTGGATTGAAATCTTTCTTGAACCACCGGTGTAGCAAACTTCTTGTATCTTGGTTCTTTGGATGAACTTGGATGAACTAAAAGTTTGATCTTGGATGCCATGGATGATCTTGGTTGTGAGTAAAAACAAAGAAAAGAAAAGAAAAGAAACTAAAAAGTTGCAAGATAGAAAGTAGGAATAGGTTAAGGATGATGGGTTTTATAGAAGAGATAGGTGGTTGGGATTGGGGGAAAATGACAAAGGGTTTAGGGTTTTGTAGGAGTTGTCGACAAGGGTTTTGGTTAGGATGAATTGGAGGCTTTATATAAGCCTTAGATTCAGCCTATTAGTTTCCTTGTTGAAGATGTTTTCCTACTTGGTTTAGAATTCCTTCTTTATCTTGAACTTTCTTTCCTGCAATTCAAAAACAAATCAAATAAGGATTAAAATTAAAGATAAACTAATAAAGAAAATAAATAAAGATGTGTAATAGGATTCTTAAACTTTAAAAAAAAATCTATCCTAAAACTACTAATAATCGAAAAAATAAAAAAAATAAAAAATCGGAAAAAATAAAATACTTAAATAGTCGAAAAAATAAAAATATAAAAAGGGAGAGCATGCTCATGCATCTCCTAAATTGACCACTTCCTTGTTACGTTCCACATGGGCACCATTGTAGTGCTTCAATCTTTGTCCATTAACTTTGAATTCATGGTTGTCAGAGATGGACTTGATTATCACGGCACCATGAGAGAATGGTTTGATGACTTCGAATGGTCCCGACCATCTTGATTTCAGCTTTCCCGGGAAAAGTCTTAGCCGAGAATTGAATAGGAGAACTAGTTGCCCTGACGTGAATTGTCGTGGCAATAGTTTCTTGTCATGCCATTGCTTTGTTTTCTCCTTGTAGATTCGTGCATTGTTATAGGCGAGTGCACGAAATTCTTCTATCTCATTGAGATCCATCAAGCGCTTTTGTCCGGCACTTTCCCAATCCATATTCACGGTCTTGATTGCCCAGTACGCCTTGTGCTCGATTTCCATCGGTAGATGACATGTTTTACCATAGACAAGTCGGAAGGGGGACATACCTAAGGGTGTTTTGAATGCAGTGCGATATGCCCAAAGTGCATCATCTAGTCTTAATGACCAATCCTTCCTTGAGGGATTTACAACTTTCTCGAGTATTCCCTTCAACTCTCGGTTGGAAATTTCTATTTTCCCGTTGGTTTGTGGGTGATATGCCGTGGCGATCTTGTGTGATATGCCGAAGCGTTGCAACATCTTGGCAATTAGTCTGTTGTCAAAATGCTTGCCCCCGTCACTGATAATTACTCTCGGCATCCCAAACCGTGTAAATATGTTTTTCTGCAGGAATCGTTGCACGGTCTTGGAATCGTTGTTGGGAACTGCAGCTGCCTCCACCCATTTAGACACATAGTCGACGGCAAGTAAGATGTAGAGGTTGTCGAATGAAGATGGGAAAGGTCCCATAAAATCGATCCCCCATACATCGAACAGTTCCACCTCGATGATGTTCTGGAGCGGCATCTCATGTCGTCTAGAGATATTGCCCGTCCTATGGCAACGATCACATTGCTTGTAAAAGTCTTGGGCATCTTTGTACAATGTTGGCCAATACAACCCGGATTGCAAAACTTTGGCCGCGGTACGAGTTCCTCCAAAATGTCCTCCATAGGGTGAAGAATGACATTGCCGGAGTACATTCTGTTGCTCTTCTTCAGGGACACATCGGCGTATAACCTGATCTGCACATTGTTTAAACAAAAGAGGCTCGTCCCAAAAGTAATGCTTAGCATCATGGCGGAACCGCTTCTTCCCTTGGTAAGTAATGCCATAAGGAAAAATACCACAAACAAGGAAGTTAACTAAATCCGCGTACCAGGGTATTGCCGAGGCATGTGCTGCCGTGGTGACTGCTCCCAAAATTGCCGAGGCGTGCGCGTCAAAGGCTGCTGCGGCGTCGAGAGTTGCCGAGGCGTGTGCATCCATGGTTGCCGAGGCGTCGGGGGTTGCCGAGGCGTCAAGGGTTTCCGAGGCGTTGAGGGTTGCCGAGGCAACTAAAATTTGTTCATCTGGGAATGCATCGCATATCTCTAGATCCGCGTCCTCCTCCCTATTGCGTTCCAAACGTGATAAGTGATCGGCCACTTGATTTTCTGTTCCTTTCCTGTCCTTAATTTCAATATCAAATTCTTGTAAAAGTAATATCCAACGAATCAAACGAGGTTTAGCATCCTTTTTAGCAAATAAGTATTTGATTGCCGAATGGTCCGTATGAACAATTACCTTTGTACCAATTAAATAGGATCAAAACTTGTCAAATGCGAAAACTACAGCTAGTAACTCTTTCTCCGTTGTTGTGTAATTCACTTGAGCACCATTAAGAGTTTTACTAGCGTAGTATATCACATGGAAGGTCTTACATGTGCGTTGGCCTAGGACTACTACTACCGCGAAATCACTTGCATCACACATGAGCTCAAAAGGTAGCGTCCAATCTGATGGAACGACAATGGGTGCCGAGGCAAGCTTTTTCTTTAGGGTTTCGAATGCTTGAGTGCAAGAATCATCAAAATCGAAGACTTTATCCTGTTCAAGCAGATTACACAAAGGTTTAGTGATTTTAGAAAAATTATGAATGAACCTCCTGTAAAAACCTGCATGTCCGAGAAAACTTCGAATTCCTTTAACCGAATTTGGTGGGGGTAATCTCTCGATCACGTCCACCATGGCTTTGTCTACTTCAATTCCCTTGGATGAAATCTTGTGGCCGAGCACTATTCCTTCATCTACCATAAAGTGGCATTTCTCCCAATTGAGGACTAAATCCGTTTCTTCGCATCTTGCTAACACCCTCTCTAAATTGCCGAGACAGCCGTCGAAGTCATTTCCAAAAACCGAAAAATCATCCATGAAGATCTCAAGGAAGTCTTCGACCATGTCTGAAAAGAGTGCCATCATGCATCTTTGGAAGGTTGCCGAGGCGTTACACAATCCGAACGGCATCCTTCGGAAGGCATAAGTACCGTATGGGCATGTGATTTCTTGATCTTCTGGTGCTATGGCAATCTGATTGTAACCTGAATAACCATCAAGAAAACAATAAAATGGTTTACCTGCAAGACGGTCAAGCATTTGATCAATAAAGGGTAATGGGAAGTGATCTTTCCTAGTGGCTTTGTTTAGCTTTCGATAGTCCATACAAACCCTCCAACCGGTCACAGTCCTGGTTGGGATAAGTTCATTATTTTCATTGCTTACCACTGTTATACCTCCCTTTTTTGGTACACATTGTACCAGACTTACCCACGTACTATCGGAGATAGGGTATATAATGCCGGCGTCAAGCCACTTGATGATTTCTTTCATTACAACCCCTTTCATGGCATGATTCAGTCTCCTCTGGGCCTCAATTGAAGATTTGTGATCATCTTCCAACAAGATCTTGTGCATGCACACCGCCGGGCTAATTCCCTTCAAGTCGGCAATTGTCCACCCTATTGCCTTTTTGTGTAGCTTCAACATCTTGATCAGCTTCTTTTCCTGCTCAGGCTGTAACTTAGAAGAAATAATTACAGGCAATGTATTATCGGTCCCTAAGTATACATATTTTAGTTGCTCTGGCAATTGTTTCAACTCAAGAATTGGTGGTTGTTCAATAGAGGGTTTTTCAAGCTTACCTTCCTTACCTGAGTAGTCCAGTGGTTCAAAGTATGTACCTGGTCGATTGACTAGCCAATTTGCCTCTTCTGGTTGTTCCTCATCGACCGGTTCTTCATACTCCTCATGTTCCTCTTGATCGGCAATGTAGTTGCCGAGGCAACTAAATTCCTCATCGAAGTTAAACTCTGCTGTGGCATGAAGTAGTTGGCATTCTTCTGGATCTTCGGCATGCCTTAGTGTTTGGAACACATTTAGTTTAACTTGCCGGTCATTCACCCTCATTGTGAGTTCTCCCTTTTCAACATCAATCAAGGTTCTCCTTGTTGCTAGGAATGGTCTCCCGAGAATGATGGGTGCATGCTCATCTGCTTCACAATCCAAAACAATAAAGTCAGCGGGAAAAATAAATTTATCGACTTTTACCAGTATGTCTTCGATTTTTCCCTCTGGATGCACATATGATCTGTCGGCTAGCTGCAGTATGACTGTTGTAGGTCTTGCCTTCCCGATTCCTAGATTTTGGAAAACCGATTTAGGCATCAAGTTTATGCTAGCCCCTAGGTCGCATAGTGCTTTCCCGACATAGTGATTTCCAATAGAACAGGGCGGCATACGATTGTGCAACATTGCCATGCATCCCTCTGTTGCGGCAACTGTTTCAAACTCTCCTAGCCTTGTTCTCTTGGACACAATGTCTTTAAGAAACTTGGCATAGTTTGGCCTTTGTTCAATTGCTTCCACCAATGGCAAGTTGATGTGGACTTGCTTTAGGATATCAAGAAACTTCTTGAATTGGTATTCTTGCTTTTGTCGCTTCAACCTTTGTGGGAATGGTGGTGGAAGTTGGATATCTTCGATCCTTTCATTGGTTTGAAACCTGACTGACGGCATTGCCGGGACATCTGGAGTTGCCGAGGCATTATCAACTGGGGTTGCCGAGGCATGCTTATTGCCGGTTGCCGCGGCAATTCCTGGTTCAGCATCTGAGGTTTTGCCGCTAGGTTCGTCTTGATCTTTTTGTGGAGTTTTGTTTGACGAGCGGGTTTGAACCTCTCTAAGTTGTTGGCCACTTCTGGTGGTGATTGCCTTACCTTGCTCATGGCCAGTTCCTCTTGCGACTTTAGTATCGCTAGGTAAACCTTCTTGTGGTCTAGTGTTCAGATTTTGAGCAAACTGTCTGACTTGATTTTCCAATGATTTGATTGCCGCCTCTTGGTTTTGCAATCTCATCTCGGTCCTGTTAATAAAAGCATCAGTTCTTTTTATGAAATTACTATTCTCAGCCATATAAGATTTAGTTTTCATCATAAAAGCATTTAGAGAATTTTCCAAAGAACTAGATGTTGTCGGTTGTTGCTGCGGCATCTGTTGCCATGGCATATTCTGTTGGAATCCTGATGCTTGTGCATTCTGATTATTCTGGTTTAGAGCATTGTTGGGATTAGTCCATAAAAAATTCGGGTGCTTCTTCCAAGCTAGATTGTATGTATTTGACAACATATTGTTGCTCCGATTGTAATTCCCCACATAGAAGCTGGATTCCGGATTCTGCATACATTCATAAGAATTATGGTTATCACCGCATAACTCACAAAAAGAATCCATTACCTTGACTTCATGTGTGTTGTTTGGTTTTTGCATGTTCTGGACCATCTTGGTTAAAGCGGCCAATTGTGCCGAAATTGAATCTGATGATCCTAGTTCATGTATTGTGGCTTGGCGTCTAACTCCTCCTCTTCTAGTAGATGGGAATTGATAGTCATTCTTGGCCAGCCTGTTTAAAATTTGCATTGCTTCCTCCGGCGACTTATCTAGGAGTATGCCGTTTGCCGAGGCATCTAGCATCATCCTTGTTGGTGTATTCACGGCGTTGTAAAACATTGTTACTTGAGTCCACACCAGGAATCCGTGTAGGGGGCATTTGTGTAGAAGTTCTCTATATCGCTCCCAAGCCTCGTACATGGATTCATCATCTGCCTGCCGAAAAGAAGTAATGTCGTTCCTAAGCTTATCAGTCAAATTTGTAGGATTAAATCTAGCAAGGAAATCACGACAAAGATCAGTCCAAGATGCTATGGATCCGGCAGGAATTCTATTCAACCATGCTTTCACCCTATCCCTCAGTGAATAGGGGAATAATCTTAATCGTAAGACATCGGGGGTGACTCCGTGTATCTTGAACGAGTTGAAAATCTCGAGGAAAGATTTCAGATGTTGTCGTGCATCTTTAGTTGCTGAGCCGCCAAATTGACCTATTGTGTTGATCATATTAAACATTACCGGTTTCAACTCAAAGTGGTCGGCTTCAATTTCAGGTGCGACAACTCCTGGGTTAAGTCCATCAAGATCTTCTTCAAGATAGTCTCGAAAAGTTATGTTTCGTGCAAGAATCACTCCTCCTCATGCTCGAACATCTTGATTCATATTGCCGTCTTGATTTGCCATTGCTTCTCTTATCCTTCGTCTAAGTCTTTGTAAGGTTCGTTCGATTTACGGATCAAAGGGATATTTCGGTGAAGTCGGTCTCATACTGGTCATATACCAATGCAAAACCAAAGTTTGTTAGCCCTTTGAATTTTAAACAAGAAAAATAAAAATAAAGTGCAAGAAAATAAAAACAAAGTCGCTATTGCCAATCCCGACAACGGCGCCAAAAAACTTGTTGCGTAATAAGTGCTACATAAATGTGCAAGTATACACGTCGCAAGTTATAGTATAAAAGATATCGTCTCCACAGGATTGGTGCCACTTCAAGAATCTAGTCTCTTGCAATTGTAAAAAGTAAAAACACAAGTAAAGGATTATAGAAGTTTTAACTAATAACTAATCTAGAAAGCAATTAAGTAAATGAAAAGATGAGATCGAATGAGAGAGATAGGCCAGGTTATCGTGAGTTGAGGTGTGATAGCTGATTGGATCGTCTTGGTAAAAGAGTGCACGGGCAACTCAGTTGCCGTGGCAACTTGCACAACGGGGTTGCCTTGGCAACTAATCGATGGTTGCCTGGGCAACTAGTTGGGCAACTACTTGGGCGTCCGGGCAGCAACTTCAAGGTTCGGGGCGCTCTTCAATGGTTTCTTCTTATCCCTAAGTCGAAACTCTAGCTACTTGTGCATGCCTTGATAATACATCACTGCGTGAATCAAGGGTGAACAACAACCAATCTTGCGCTCCTCTTAGCCGTTGAAATCCTTAACTTATTCCTAAGCCGGATTAATCTTCACCATCATTGGATTGAATAAAGATCATATTCATTCGTTTCTTGAATCTAACTCTCCCGATATTAGATAAATGGATGAAATCACGAGATCCTCTCCCAATTCACTCGCAAACAATAATAAGAATCAAGAATGAATAAACCTTGAAATAGTAGAGTGCAAACTCTTATTACCTAAACAAAAACCAATAGTTTCTCACAACCACAAAACACAATAACCATAGCCAAGTAGAATTAGTTCATGGCTAGGTTCCAAAGAAACACAAGATAATTAATCCCTAGTATGAACCCAATCGAACAAGAAAGAAAAGATGAAGCTTGTCGAAAATCCCTTGCTTTCTCCCTTGGACTTGTCGAAATTTCCCTAATGCTCTCTCTCTTGGACTTGTCGAAATTTCCCTAATGCTCTCTCTCTTGGACTTGTCGAAATTTCCTTGCTATTTATAGGGCTAGGCCAAAGTCCTTCTTTGAGGAGGAGTTTGAGTTGGAATTAAATTATCTTTAAAGAATATAATTATTTATTATAATTTTATTCCTATTAGAACTTCTCCTATCTTCTTGGAATTTAATTCTTTCTTTAATCTCTGCATGGCAATCAAATTCCTTTGGGCTTGGGCCTTGCTCCATGTCATCTTGGGCTTGTAAAGTCATTAATTTCGACATCCCTATTGCATTTTCTCTTTGTCGACAATTGCCATGGCAACTGGCTCGGCGTCTCCTTCATGCATTGCCCTGGCAACTAGCTCGGCGTCTCCTTCATGCATTGCCCTGGCAACTAGCTCGGCATTGCTTTGGCAAGTGATCCTGCACATACACACACAAAGCACACCAAAGCAGCATCTTTTCCACAAAAACTACCAAGTTATGTAATCAAGCTCAACGATGGAAGGAAACATGGATTAATGCATGAATGGCTAACTATGCAACTAATATGAGCCTAAGTCTAACAATAATATGAGTAAAAAGGGTAAGAAAAATAGTACTTTTGAACACTTATCAAGTAGAAAAACGATTGTTGAGTTGAGGGCCATGTCTGCAAGGTTGAGTGTGAAGCGTGATGGGGGTTTGTTAGCCGAGTTGCAAGTGAATCCATCTTTATCACAGTTGATTAAGGAAAACAACCTTATGATGTGGCATTGGTACCGCATGTTAAAGATATCTTGGATGGAAATCCTATGGATTTTCACTTTAATGATGATGGGGTGTTATGTTTCAAAGATCGGATAGTGGTGCCTAGTGATAATGAGTTGAGGTGAACTATTTTGACTAAGGCTCATGCTAGTCCTTTTGCTATGCATCCTGGTAGTACCAAGACGTATCGAGATCTAACAGAAGAGTACTATTGGGTGGGTTTGGAAAAAGATGTGGGTGATTTTGTTGCTAGGTGTATGGTGTATCAACATGTTAAGGCTGAGCATCAGTTTCCTTCTGGGTTGTTGCAACTATTGAGGATTCCGGAGTGGAAATGGGAGAGGATCACCATGGATTTTGTGTCGGGGTTACATTTTACATCGAAAAAAAAGATTACATTTGGGTGATTGTTGATCGGTTTACGAAGTGTGCACATTTTCGGCTAGTGCATACGACGTATACCATGGATAAGTTGGTAGATCTTTATATTGCTGAAATTGTGAGGTTTCACGGGGTGCCCAAGTCGATTGTTTAATATAGGGATCTGTGATTTACATCAAGGTTTTGGGAGTGTTTGCATCAAGCTTTGTGTACCCGCTTGAGTTTTAGTACTTCGTATCATCCTCAGACAAATGGTCAATCTGAGCGAGTGATTCATATCTTGAAGGATATGTTGAGGTGTTGCATTATTGAGTTCCAAGGAACGTAGGAAAGACAATTGCCTTTGGTGGAGTTTGCGTACAATAATAGTTATCAGGAAAGTATAAAAATGACACCTGCATGAGGCCTTGTATGGTAGAAAGTTCCGTATGCCTTTGTGTTGGGCTGAGGCTGGAGAAAAGTATGTTTTATCCCTAATGTGTTGAAAGATATGGATGAGAGGGTGAAGCTTATTTGTGATCGTTTGAAAGTGGCCGCGGATGGGCAGAAATCTATGCTGATATGAAGCATAGGGAAGTTGAGTACGCGGTTGGTGAAAAGGTTTTCTTGAAGGTTTCACAATGGAAGAAGGTGTTGCATTTTGGGTACAAAGAGAAGTTAATCTCGAGGTATATTTTACCGTATGAGGTGTTGGAACGTGTAGGTCCTGTGGCTTATTGGTTGAGTTTGCCTCATGAGTTGGAGAAGATTCATGATGTGTTTCATGTATCCATGTTGCGGAGGTATCGTTCGGATCCGTCGCATGCGATGCCAGTGGAGGATGTTGAGTTGCAACCGAATTTATCCTATGATGAGAAACCGGTGGCGATCCTTGATTCCAGTAGTAAAGTTCTTCAAGACAAGACGATTGAGCTTGTTAATGTTGTTGGTGTATGCCCAAAGGCCAATCATAAGATGAAGATGATTGTAAAAGACATATTTATTTTATCATGTTTATTAATATAAAGACATTATTATTATCTCATTCATTATTCTGCGTATAAATAAATAAACTGAATTATAATAAAGTCCTTAAAATAATATGGTTATTCTTAAATGTCTTTAGTCGAGTATTATTGTGGGCATGGAAAACAATAATGCATTAAGACTAATATGTAGTTGATTGATGACAAAGTGTTGTCATTGACATGGAGATGTCAAAATCAATACCTAAGTATGTGTTAGAGAATGAAATATTGGACTTACCCGCTATGAGCATGTTTCTTGGATTATTATGTGACAGTCACAACATTGCTTATAGTGATAACTACATGTATGATCCTCAGACTTGAGATCATCATTATTTCAACATTGTGAGTGACATATTTTGATACAGTTAAACGTGTGCCGTAACTAACTACATTATAAAGACTGATATTGGATATGACATAATCTATGTAGCGGGACATGGTTGATCAACATAGGATTTGTCCCTCCTACATAATAGGAGTAATATCACAGGCCGCTTGATTGAGTGAGACTAGAACTACATGGCCATGCTCGAATAAATTGATATGAGATATCATAGTTATTCATTTATAGTAGTCTACTCAAGAATCAAGAAATATTAGATGGACTATACAAGTTTGACTGTTCTATGACTTGTGTCAAATCTATATATAAAGGACCAAAGGATGTAATACATGAAAAAGAGTTAATCATGAAGAGGTTATGTCGAACCATGACTTTTTGTAACTTAGGTAGATATGATGTATTGCTAGATGCCACTCATTGCTTATAATGTTAGAATTGTTCTAGATATTATTGATAACGTTACATGAACCTACAAGGGTCACACCCTATGATTGAAACGAACAAATATCGACTAGATAGCATGTGTGCAAACTTGATGTACACAAAATTAGTTAAAACCAAAATTATTATAATTATTGTAATTATAGATAATTTCGGTCATATATATTTTAGTACTATATAATTATTGTAATTATAGATAATTTCGGTCATATATATTTTAGTACTATATAATTATTGTAATTATCAAATAATATTAAAATAGAAATATCCCTAAAAAACCTAATTAAAGTAGAATTAGATTCTACATATTTAATTATATTCGGTTAAATATATTGTATATTTAATGAATCCGAATTTAATTAGGATTAGGTTTTTGAATGCTATATAAAGGCATAAGGTTTAGCAACCAAATATATGCCTACTGCTGAAAGCCTCTCTACTGAAAGCCTCTCTAACAATTAAAGAAGTAAAATATTGTTCGGTTTATTCGGGTGGACTGCGTAGAGGTCAGAACACTGCTATGACGACTTGGACTAGACATCATGGCTGGAAGAATCTGATTCTCTTACGTACCTACAGTTATCAGATTTAATTGAGATAACGTTTCATCCGTTTTTACCACAGATTCGTTCCTCGCACATGGATCGCTGATGGAATTCGTCAGGTAATTTTTCGTTGTGCCATGGGGAGTACCAGCATTTTTCAAAAAAGGTGTTGTGGCGACATCGTGGTGTTGAGGAGGCCATGTGGGAGAGTAAGTCAGACATGAAAGAATAGTTTCTGAATCTGTTTCCATCAAGTGTTGGGCCGAGGCACTTTCAATGTCGATTAGACGATCTAATGGACTGTATTAGAGGATTCGAGTCGGTTTCAGGATTAATCTGAAATAAATATTTTTAAAATAGTTAAAATATGGAAAAATAGTCAAAAATCATTATTTAATATGTAAAAGGTTTTGGTGAAATCAATTTTAGAAAATGGAATTTCGAAATTTGACATTTTGGTATTGACCAAAATATAAAGAATGGAAAACTGTTTTTAGTGACTATTTTGTAAAAGGGTCAAAACTTAGAATATTTAAGGAGCTATTTGACCAAAGTCTAATATCCGACTTTTCTTCTTAATTGGATATTTTAAAAAGGTTTTTAAGAGGGTATAAATAGGCTTGGAGAATTAATTTCATAATTAATTTTCAAAACAATCTTTATGTAACTAACTCTCTCTAAAAGATTTTATCTCAAATTCTCTCTAGCCAAACACTTTTTTCTTCTTCAAAATCCTCAAGTGACTTATTGATTTCTTCAATATTTTGATTTCAAATGAGTTCCCTATGATTTCCTATCAAAACCTTATTGTTTTAATCTTGTTTTCTCATGTAAATCAATCCAATTAAAGGGAAAGTGTAACACCCCCAAAACCAGTCTAGTCGAAATTAGGTTCTAGTGGCCAGAAATTTTGTATCGAAATGGTCCAATCAATGTATTGACTCCTTTATTGTACTCAGTTGTAATGAAATGAACTTCAATTGAGTTTAATTATTGACTTTGGACCTTTTTGAAAGAAGTGAGTCATTTAGTGACTAAATTGTGAAAATTGAAAGTTTTGGGGTAAAAGTGCAAACTTCAGAAAGTCGAGGGATCAACCTCATAATTTTACCATTTCGAGGTGTGAGTCACCTCCTTGCTTGGATTTTTTCACGTGAAGATGACTGAAAATATGTCATAAGAGATGACATATTAAATTGGAAAAGAATTGGAAAAAGCCTTGTGAATTTTTTTATTGTTTTAAAGGTTTCCTTCCAAGCTAGGAAACCACCTAATTGGTTGCTTGGGAGGAAACCATTAATTGGGATAACAATACACGTCATATTAAGAAATAAGGGAAAGAAAAGATGGAACAAATTGCTTGAAACTAAATCGAGACAAAGCTTCATCTTTTCCCATCAAGATAAACAAGCTCCTCCATTGTCATCTTTAAGCTCTAGCTCAAACAGGCACCTCACTTCAATCCTTGGAGTTTCTTTGACTTCAAAACATCAAATTGAAGCTCTTGGGTTGCTGAGTTAAACCCCTCAATCAATCTATTGATTCCATAGATATTTGAAGTTTAATTTCAAGATTAGGTCTTGAAAGTCAAGTTTGAGCCCATGTGTTATAAGCTTAATTCCATGGAACTAATGTTGTCTACAAGCTTTATTAAGCTTGAATATTGACTTTGAATCAATTGTAACACCCCAAAATTTCGTTGAATGGGATAGGTTAAATTGATTAAAGACTTTAACACACTTTGAATATTGACTTTTAATTTAAAAGTGCAGGTAATCGAGCTAGTGAGCTTGGCAAATTCCATTTTGTACTAAGTTTTCTGCAAAGTTTTGGTACTAAGTACGAGAAATAACATGTTCTCCGTATTCTCTGTATATCTCTGTACTTTTTTTGTAAAATCAGTATTTTCCCGATTATGTTAAGCTCAGTAATATATGTATTTCTTTGTTTGATATGTTAGGCAAAGAATTAGAATTATGTTAAAGTTTGCTATGAAATGCCATAGAAACTGGTTATATTATGCTATGAGAATCATGATGAAGTATGTCAAATAAACATGATGAAATTAATACAAGTAATTTATCAGTTATACTTAGGTAAGCTAGATATAAAAATAAGCCTTGAATTATGTTCATGTCAGTTATTTGATAACCTTATATGCTTTGCCTCACTAAGTGAATACTTAGCGTATGTTGTTTCACACGTAGGTTATTGGAAACTTACTGGAAGAGGAGTCAAGCATGTTAATCAAGCTGCAATTTGCCAAACATCAGTAAGACATTCTAATTTATTATATTCTCTAGTGGGCATGTATCTATTTATTCGTTAGTTGTTTTAAAGGCATGAGTTTGATTAAGAGTTAGATACATAGTCAGTTTCAAAAATAAATCGTAAATAAATAAGAACATGATAAGGTATTAGTAATGTGATAAATTAGTTTAAGATAGTATAGAGGATAACCATGGAAATACGAATTGTTCGTATGGTTAAGGAATTATTGGTAAAGATATTTAATTGGATAAAATTTTATTTATCGTTTATAGCTTAACGATTTTAAATTCAAGAAAGAGCCTAAGCAGTATACCTAGTTTTCACCCTGAGTTATATACATATTTTAATAACTGACTAATATGATTTATAAACCAATTCAGGGTCAAAACTAGCAATCTGCAAATAGGCTATGAATACTTCGAAAGTCTAGAAAGGGTTATTTTATAAACTAGTTTTATGTCAGATGCTTTCAAAAAAATAAATTTACAAGTCTAGAACTCTGTTAAATAATATTGTGACATCCTTAATGTGTATTCATACTACAAGTATACGTTAAGGGTGTTACATTTAGTGGTATCAGAGCTACAGGTTTAGCCGGTTCTGGATGCTAAACCGAGTTTGTTATTAGTTTGTCAGTAAATACATACCCCTAGGATGTCATATTACTGATGCATTGATTGTATGACTTGAAACTGCTCCTCATTAGCATAAGATAGAATAAAATTATAGTTAGGAAAGTAAGACGCTTCCGGATTTCGTCAATCGACGAATCTCAGAGGTCAAGAAAGAACCCATAGCGAGTACAATGAAGTGAAATAAGTATTGTAATCAACTTCAGTTTGGGTTGAGTTATCTGCATTGTAAGGAGCTGATGCAGTAATTATAAGATGTTAGTCCTTAACATCTTTATATGCACTTACGTTTATAACATCATAAGTTACAAAGAAATTTAGATAGTAAGGGCTCACATTTCAAGGTAAAAGACAGTCGTATGACTGTAAGTTTGTGATTAAATGGTGTTAAGAATATCTTTGATAAATTAAGATATTTGGATATGAAGAAGTAAGAAGAAGAAGAAGTATCTTTACTTGGGAAATATATATGCTTAAGGGTCGAATATGGCAATGTTAGTAGTGGCTGCAGATGTAATCTGGTAGTTTTCCAAAAAAATTTGAAGATATGAATAATTAGTGTATGATGGAAATAATTCAGTAGTATATGATTTCAAGATATCCGTAATATTTGTACACATGAGTTGGAACAGAATAAGTTAAATAAAAGGTTAATTCTGTCTGAATAATTGGAAGCTGAGCTTGATAAAGATAGGGCTGAGGTATTTTGGATACGATAAGACTTCTTTTCAGGGAAATTTTGATGGAAACAATCAGTAAGAATAAAGTGATGAGAATCATAAGCATTAGAGGACACAAATTGATAGGAGATGTTCTTTAATGAGCTAAGTGATTGAATTCAGGAAATTTCTATAAAGTTACCATTTTGAGAATATGATATAATATTCAATATGAATTGGTTATTTGTACATGAGATGGATGTGAATATAAGAAGACATGTTTAAACTTTTTTTGAAGAATTAATTGCTCAAGTTTAGTCAAAGAAAGCTATGTAGTAAAGGTGAAGTGTATTTAATAGAAGACGTTTCAACTATTTGAGATTTTTCTAGAAATATTTATGGACAAGTGTTAGGAATTCTTCTGGACCAAAAAAAATATAGTTTGTATTGATGTTTATCCGAGCGCAGAATAAGTGACTACGACACTTGTTGCGTGATTTGAATGCAACACAAACGGTGCAAGTGTACACGTCGCAAGTAATAGTATAGATTAGATATCGTCTCTATAGGGATTGGTGCCACTTCGAGAATCTAACTTCTCGCAATGTAAAAATAAAAACACAAATGATAATAGGGGTTGATTTTGTTGGGTAAAGTAAAAGAGCATTTAAAGTAAAGTGAGATGTAGTCAAATAAGAGAGAGTAGGCCGGGTTATCGTGAGTTGTGGGGTGATAGTTGAATGGATTTTCTTGGTAATAGAGTGCTAAAATGGCTCAATTGTTTCGTCAATTGGATCCAGTCGGATTGCATGGGCAATTCTGCGATTGCTTGGGCAATTGAGATTGGAACGATTACCATGGAAATTGGGCGATAACCTTCAAAGTTCGGCGAAGCGTTCTTCAATGGTTTCTCGTTATCCCTAGCTTGAAACACTGTTAATTGTGCATGCCTTGATAATATATCCCTGCGTGAACCAGGGTGGACAATCACCGATCTTGCGCTCCTTTTAGCCATTGAAATCCGTAACTTATTCCTAAGTCGGATTAGTCTTCACCATCAATTGATTGTATGAAAACCATGCTCATTCGTTTCTTGAATCTAACTCTCCCGATATTAGATAATGGATGAATACACGAGATCCTCTCCCAATTTACTCGCAATCAAATATAAGAACAAAGAATGAACGAACCTTGAATTGAAATTGCAAACTCAAAACCTAAACAAATCCAATCGTTCTCACAACCACAAAAACACAATAACCCAAGCCAATTAAAATTAGTTCATGGTTGGGTGCAAAATAGAAACAAGAGATAATTTCCCTAGCATGAATCTAATTGACAAGAAGGAAGAAGAACAAGATGTCGACAACCCTATATTTTTCTCTCTAAAATTTGACTCCTCTCCAAGTTGGTGGCTTGATCTTTATATAGGAGATAATTAGGTTGAAGTCGTTCTTTGAGGAGGAAGTTAAGTTGAAATTAAATAGCATAAAAGAAATAAATCTCTTTTATTATTATATTTTTATTCCTCCAAAAACTCCTCATAAAACTCCTGGAATTTAATATCCTTTTAATCTCTTCTTGAAACTCCAACTCTTCTAGGATTTATCCTTGTTCTTCGCACTTTATCTCGAACACCTTGGATTTATCCAGTCATCACATTCGGCTGCCATTTCATCTTATCCTTAATTGCCTTGGCAATTTCCAAATTGCTTGGGCAATTAGTTCCTGCACACAAAAGCACACCAAAGCAGTATCTTTTTCCACAAAATCAACCAAATTGGGTAATCAAGCTTAACGACAAAAGAAACAGTGAAATTATGCATGAATGCCTAATAATGCAACTAAAATGAGCCTAAGTCTAACAATAATTAAGCGTAAAAAGGGTAGAAATATAGTATTTTTTCACACATAACACACCCCCGACTTTAATCATCAAAGACATGCTTCAAACTTGACTTCAAACCTCAGAACCGTGGCACAAAGTGTGATCACTTTTTGAATTTTTTGGATAGTACAAAAATTACCCAAAACCAAACTATAATGCTCGTAGTAATGTGTGTGCATGGTTGTGTACATGTTGATTTTCAAGATTCTATGTGAACAATAGGTTTTTAGTAGTTTAATTACCGGGGCATTTAATTCTGAGCATACTAAAGCCAATGTCGGCCACCTCTAGCAAAACATGCAATTTCTTATTTTAATTTTCGACTAGAGCCAATTTTGGGCACTTCTAGTGATTCTTTTACTAGAGCCGATTTCGAGCACCTCTAGTGATTCTTTTACTAGAGCCGGTTTTGGGCACCTCTAGCAAGAAAATTTTAATTTTAAATTTACCCAATAGTTTAAGCAACCTAAGTTCACTAACTTTCTTTCAATCAACAAGGCACAATCGTGTCAATAATATTCAGCATCATAGTGAAATTCTAAGTTCTTTCCATGCAAATCCTAAAATTAAATGTTCTTTCAATTAAGTGCAGTGGCAAAAATTCATCATTGGATATTCAACAAGTCTTTAGCAATTAAATCCAATCAAAGGCATGGAAAGTAACATATGCAACCTATATGCGATTACTAAAATGAATGCAACTAAACATGAAACTATCTAGAAGCAACACCCCCCCAAACTCAAGAGAAGCATTGTCCCCAATGCATGCTAGAACATAAAAAAATTAAAATTAAAATTAAAATGCAAATAAATTAGTCAGAAAGGTCGTCACCTTGGATGATGAGTTTCTTTCAGGCCGTATGCTTGATTCTTTTTCCAGTTCGCGGTGGTTGAGTGCGTGTGGCGGCTTGAGCATTCACTTCCGGAACCTTATCGCCATGTTCATCTTCTTTTTCGGTCTCTTCGATGATAGAAGCTTTGCACTTCAATTTTGATGGCTCGAACGGTGGCAACTTCATTGGTTCAGGTATATTCTTGTTTGACTCTTTATTTTGTGCATCAGTTGTCGTGCCCATCCTCCGTTACCGGGGCAAGTAGGTTGGCAGGGAACACCGGGAAAGGCACAATGTTTTCAGGATACTTCTCAAGGATCACTCGTGTGATGGCTACGTTATGGTCTTTATGTACCGCATGAATTGTTGAGCCTCCATTCGTTCTAATTGGTGGGATAATGGGCGTAGCATCTCTACTATTCGATCCAGGCCTGTCACTGCGGATGCACATGCCTGGGCATCTGGAATTGCCGAGGCTTCAGCAATTGCCAAGGCATGTTCTGCTGGTTTTTTCGAGGCACTAAGAATTGCTGAGGCATCTAGAATTGCCGAGGCAATTTTGGTTGCTCGGGCAATTTTTGATGTTGAGGTTTTCTTTGTCACTTCTTGTTCTTTCATCGTTCCCTTACCAATAATCCTCAAGTATTGAGCTCGGTTCGATTCGGTTTTGAAGGGCAATTTCTCATCCGTCGGATCACTTGGCACCTTCTCTTTCTCCCATAGTTGAGAGATTAAGCTCGGAAAGAAACAGAACCTACATCCTTTTGACTACAAGCAAATATCTCATCACATATAATTTGTCCAATGTTAATAATTCGCTTGTTTAGAATAGAATGAATCAACAAAAGATGAGAATATGAAACTGTGGTATTGTGTGTGGTGGGCATTAAGAATGTTTTAACAAACTTATTATACAGTTTAGCCTCAGGTTTTAACATAAGATGATTTACCGTCCCTTTTAAGGCTCCTTGGTTCTATTCGACACCTTCAATTGTGAGGCCTTTGAACACCTTTTCAACTTCTTCGTCCGATATGTTGTCCATGAAAGCTTTATGTTCGCCTTTCTCAATGTATATCCCGTAGAAAGTGTTGATGGTGCCGGCATCAATAAGGATTGCCCTGCCATGAACATAGACATAGGGATTGTTTGGATTAGGAGAATGAGCATAAAATTCTCTTACCCATGATACATTGGTAGCCTTTGGTTGATGGCAAAAGATTTGCCACTTGTGGTGCTCGATGACTTGGAAGATGAGTGGATCAAGGCCGAGGTTCTAGTTGGAAATGTTGTAGTCAAAACGTTACTCCTTCCATACCTTACGGTTTACAAACTTGGCGTGATATCTTTCCTCAATTGTTGGTGTTGCAAATTGACGGAATGGTGGTTCCTTGGATGAACTTGGATGATTCGTAGTTTTGAGATTTTTGGCCATGGTGGTTGTGGTTATGGTAGGAAGTAAAAGCAAAATTAAAAGAAAGCTTTGAGAGTTCAAAGAGTATAAGGGAAAGTTGAAAGTTTGATGGTGAAGTAGGATATGGGGAGGTGATTTTCGGCTAATGGGAGGAAAGAAGAGAATGTAAGAAAGAATGATGGAAATAAACGATGATGAGGGGATTGGTAGGGTATGCGGCTAAGGTATTTGGTTGAACACCAAGGGGTAGTCGGCTAGGGTAAGAAGAGGGGTGAGAATTAGGGTAAAACTTATCACTTAAATAGGCCTTTGTAAGCCCTTAAAATCAGCCCATCATTCCCTCACAAGGATAGACTTCACTTTTTAATCCAACTCCTTCTTATCTTGAAATCTTTTCCTAAAATTCAAACACGAAAAATAATAAAAATATTAATTAAATAAAAAAGATAAAGATAAAGCTATAAAGATAAATATCCTAAAGAAAGTGGAAAGATAAAGATAGAAATTAAACTAAAACTAAGAAATTCCTATCCTAAAATTGAAAATAATAAAATAAAATAATAATACTAATATTTTTCGTAAAAAAACTAAAAAAAATAAAAAAAATAAAAATACTAAAGGAGAGCATGGTCATGCATCTCCTAAAGTAGCCGTTTCATTGTCGCACTCAACATGGGTGCCGACATAGTGCTTTAATCTTTGTCCGTTAACTTTGAATTCATGTCCGTCAATGGTGGACTTGATCATTACAGCACCATGGGAGAAAGGTTTGACTACTTCAAACGGCCCAGACTATCTTGATCTTAGTTTTCCCGGAAAGAGCTTTAACCGAGAATTAAAGAGTAATACCAATTGTCTGGGCAAAAATTGCCGCGACAATAGTTTCTTATCATGCCAACGCTTAGTTCTCTCCTTGTAGATTCTTGCATTGTCAAAAGCTAAGGTACGAAACTCCTCTATTTCATTAAGGTCCAGTAGGCGTTTTTGTCCTTCACTCTCCCAATCCATGTTCACATTTTTGATTGCCCAATATGCCTTGTGCTCAATTTCCACCGGTAGATGGCAAGTCTTACCGTAGACAATTCTAAATGGGGACATGCCTAATGGTGTTTTGAATGTTGTGCGATAAGCCCAAAGTGCATCATCAATTTGAAGAGACCAATCCTTTCGATAGGGATTAACAACCTTCTCAAGGATACTCTTCAATTCTCGATTGGAAATTTTCGCTTGTCCGTTCGTCTGTGGGTGATATGCCGTGGCAATTTTGTGTGTCACTCCAAAACGTTGCAACATCTTAGCAATGATTTTGTTGTCAAAATGCTTACCTTCATCACTTATAATCGCCCTTGGCATTCCAAACCGTGTGAATATGTTTTTTTGCAAAAAAAATTGAACGCTTTTGGAGTCATTTTTGAGAACTGCAGCTACCTCAACCCATTTAGATACATAATCGACGGCAAGTAAGATGTAGAGATTGCCGAATGAGGATGGGAAGGGCCCCATAAAATCAAATCCCCACACGTCAAATAGGTCGACTTCAAGGATATTCTACAGTGGCATCTCACATCGCCTATAAATATTGCCCGTTCGTTGACATCGATCACATTACTTGTAAAATTCTTGGGTATCTTTGTAAATCATGGGCCAATATAGTCCGGATTGCAAGACTTTGGCCGCGGTTCGTGTTCCTCCAAAATGACCTCCATAGGGTGAAGAGTGGCATTACATGAGCACATTTCGCTGCTCCTCTTCGGGAACACATCGTCTTATAACCTGATCTGCACATTGTTTAAACAAAAGAGGCTCATCCCAATAGTAATACTTAGCATCATGTCGGAACCACTTCTTTCCTTGATGAGTAAGGTCATACGGCATAATACCACTAACCAAAATATTAACAAGATCGGTATACCATGGTGTTGATGAGGCAACTAATAACTGCTCATCCGAGAATGCATCGTCAATCTACAAGGGGTTACTATCGGCATTGCCTCCTTCCAGTCTTGACAAGTGATCGGCTACTTGATTCTTCGTTCCTTTCATGTCCTTAATTTCAATGTCAAACTCTTGTAAAATTAAAATCTAACGAATTAAAGGAGGTTTGGCATCTTTTTTAGCAATCAAATACTTAATTATGGTCAGTATGGACAATTACCTTAGTACCAAGCAAATATGAACATAACTTGTCAAATGCAAAAACTACGACTAGTAATTCCTTTTCTGTTGTGGTGTAATTTAATTGAGCACCATTAAGGGTTTTACTAGCATAGTATATTACATAAAATATGTTACCTTTTTGCTGGCCTAAAACAACACCTACCGCAAAATCACTTACGTCATACATAAGTTCAAAAGGTAGGGGCCAGTTAGGTGGAACGACAATGGGTGCCGAGGCAAGTTGCTTCTTTAGGTCTTTAAATGCCGTGGCACATGATTCATCAAAGTCAAAAGCTCTGTCCTGTTCAAGCAAAATACACAAAGGTTTAGAAATCTTAGAAAATTTATGAATGAACCTTCTGTAAAAACCTACATGACCGAGAAAACTTCGGATTCCTTTGACTGAAGTTGGCGGTGGCAATTTTTTGATTACTTCCACCTTGCCTTTGTCGACTTCAATCCCTTTTGATGAGATCTTATGGCCGAGAACTATACCTCCATCTACCATAAAATGGCACTTCTCATAATTTAAAACTAGGGCAGATTCTTCACACCGTGTTAGCACTTTCTCCAAATTGCCTAGGCAATTGTCAAAGGCAATTGTCAAAGCTATCTCTAAATACTAAAAAATTGTCCATGAATATTTCGAGGAAATCTTCCACCATGTCGAAGAAAATTGCCATCATGCATCTTTGAAAGGTTGCCTGTGCATTGCATAATCCGAATGGCATCATTCAATATGCATAAGTACCATATGGGCATGTAAAAGTGGTTTTTTCCTGATCATCCGGTGCTATGGCAATTTGGTTGTAACCTAAGTAACCATCAAGAAAATAATAAAAGGATTTGCCTGGAAGACAGTCGAGCATTTGGTCAATAAAAGGTAAAGGGAAGTGATCTTTCCTAGTAGCTTTATTCAATTTTCGGCAATCCATACAAATCCTCCAACCGGTCACAGTCCAAGTTGGAATGAGTTTGTTGCTTTCATTACTTACCACTGTTATACCTCTATTTTTCGGCACACATTGTACCGGACTTACCCATGTACTGTTGGAGATAGGATATATGATACCGGCATCAAGCCACTTGATAATTTCTTTTCTCATGACTTTCTTCATAGCAGGGTTAAGCCTCCTTTATGCCTCAATTGCCAGTTTATAATCATCCTCCAAAAGGATTTTGTGCATACATACCACCGGGATAATTCTCTTCAAGTCTTCAATTGTCTATCCTATCGCCTTTTTGTGGAGCATTAACATGTCGATCAATCTCTGTTCCTGTTGAGGCTGCAACTTAGAAGAAATAATTACGGGCAGTGTGTTATTGGTTCCCAAATAAGAATATTTCAATTGTCCTGGCAAAGCTTTCAATTCAAGAATAGAAGGTTGCTCAATAGAGGGTTTTTTAGTTTTACCTTCCTTAACTGGGTAATCCAATGGTTCAAAGTACGTACCTGGATGACTTGCTATCTAATTGGCTTCATCTTCCTCGTTGTCGTCTTGCTCTTTGATTTCTTCAGGTTCGACAATACAATTGTCGAGGTAATTGTCGAGGCAATCTTCCTCTATTCCAAAATTGAATTCGGGGGTAGCTTGGATGACTTGATGCTCCTCTGGATCATCATCATGCTTGAGAGTTTGGAAAACATTCAACTTGACTTGCTGATCGTTCACCCTCATAGTGAGTTCTCCATTTTCAACATCGATTAAGGTCCTTCATGTTGCTAGAAACTACCTTCCAAGGATAATAGGAGTGAACTCATCTGCTTCACAATCCAAAACAATAAAGTCAGCGGGAAAAATAATTTTATCAACTCTTACCAGTATATCTTCAATTTTCCCGCTGGATGCACGTAAGATCTGTCTGCAAGCTGCAGCATAACTGTTGTAGGTCTCGCCTTCCCTATGCCCAATCGTTGGAAGACTGGTTTTGGTATAAGGTTTATGCTTGCTCCAAGATCACAAAATGTCTTCCCAACATAGTGATTTTTAATTGCACAAGGTATTGTGAAACTGCCGAGATCTTTTAGCTTCGGTGGCATTCGGTTGTGCAACATTGCCATACATCCTTCCGTCACGGCTACTGTTTCAAACTCACCTAATCTTGTTCGCTTAGAGACAATGTCTTTAAGAAACTTAGCATAGTTTGACATTTGCTCTATTGCTTCAACCAACGGCAAATTGATGTGGATTTGCTTCAAGATATCAAGGAATTTCTTGAACTGGTAGTATTGTTTTTACCGTTTCAGCCTTTGTAGGAATGGTGGTGGAATTCAGATATCCTCTTCCATCTTTTCCATTTTAGGATTATCAGATATTGCCTAGGCATTGGAACTTGCCGGGGCAATTGGAATTGCCTGGGCATCAGATTTTGCCTGGGCAATTGCCGATTTATCAATTTTGGTGTCTTCTTGGATAGGAGATCGTTCTGCTGGTTGAGTGTTCTCCATTGGATGAACTTGGTCTTCCTTAAACTGCCGGCCACTCCGAGTGATGATTACCTTACATTGCTCATGACCTACTCCTTTTGCGACCTCAGTATCGCTAGGTAAACCTCCCCGCGGTCTTGTATTCAGGTTTTGGGTGAATTGCCCAAATTGAGTCACCACTGACTTCAGGGTTGCCTCCTGGTTCTGCAATATCATCTTAGTTATTTTCATGAAACTACTATTCTTAACCATATAAGATCCAGTTTTTAACATAAAAGCATTGAGAGAATTTTCCAAAGAACTAGATAGTGTTGATTGTTGCTGCGGCATCTGTTGCCGAGGCATGTTCTGCTGGAATCTCGGTGCTTGTGCATTCTGGTTATTCTGATTAAGGGCATTGTTCGGATTGCTCCATGAGAAGTTGGGATGCTTCCTCTAGGCTGGATTGTAGGTGTTGGTTGTCAAATTGTTGTTCCGGTTATAGTTTCCAACGTAAAAGCTAGACTCTGGGTTATGCGGATATTCAGAAGAATCATGGTTACTGTTACATAAATCACAAAAAGAATCTACTACCTTGATCTCCTGTGTGTTTCTTGGTCGCTGCATATTTTTAACCATATTGGTTAAAGTAGCCAATTGTGCGAAAATAGATCCCGATGAATCAAACTCATTTATCGTGGCGTTTCGTCTGACTATTCCCCTTTGGGTAGTTGGGAACTGATAGTCGTTCTTGGCAAGACGGTTCAGAATTTCTATCACTTCCTCAGGTGATGTGTCAAGGAGTATACAATTTGTCGAGGCTTTTAACATCATCCTTGTTGGCATATTCACTGAGTTGTAGAACATCGTCACTTGTGTCCATACTGGAATCCGTGCATGGGATATTTGTGTAAAAGCTCTCTATATCGCTCCCATGCCTCGTACATGTATTCATCATTTGCCTGCCGAAAAGAGGTAATTTTGTTACGTAATTTATCTGTCATATTTGTAGAACTAAATCTAGCAAGGAAATTGATAAGTGTTCAAAAGTACTATTTTTCTTACCCTTTTTACTCATATTATTTTTATACTTAGGCTCATATTAGTTGCATAGTTAGCCATTCATGCATTAATCCATGTTTCCTTCCATCGTTGAGCTTGATTACATAACTTGGTAGTTTTTGTGGAAAAGATGCTGCTTTGGTGTGCTTTGTGTATGTGCAGGATCACTTGCCAAAGCAATGCCGAGCTAGTTGCCAGGGCAATGCATGAAGGATATGCCGAGCTAGTTCCCAGGGCAATGCATGAAGGAGACGCCGAGCCAGTTGCCATGGCAATTGTCGACAAAGAGAAAATGCAATAGGGATGTCGAAATTAGTGACTTTACAAGCCCAAGATGACATGGAGCAAGGCCCAAGCCCAAAGGAATTTGATTGCCATGCAGAGATTAAAGAAGAATTAAATTCCAAGAAGATAGAAGAAGTTCTAATAGGAATAAAATTATAATAAAGAATTATGTTCTTTAAAGATAATTTAATTCCAACTCAAACTCCTCCTCAAAGAAGGACTTTGGCCTAGCCCTATAAATAGCAAGGAGATTTTGACAACTTGGAGGGGAGAGCAAGAGGGCAAAATTCGACAAGTCCAAGAGAGGAAGCAAGGGGAATTTTCGGCAAACATTTAGGGCAAGGGATTTTCGACAAGCTTCATCTTTTCTTCCTTGTTCTATTGGGTTCATGCTAGGGATTGTTTATCTTGTGTTTCTTTGGAACCTAGCCATGAACTAAATTTACTTGGCTATGGTTATTGTGTTTTATGGTTGTGAGAAACTATTGGTTTTTGTTTAGGTAATAAGAGTTTGCACTTTTCTATTTCAAGGTTAATTCATTCTTGGTTCTTATTCTTGTTTGCGAGTGAATTGGGAGAGGATCTCGTGATTTCATCTATTTATCTAATATCGGGAGAGTTAGATTCAAGAAACGAATGAATATGATCTTTATTCAATCTATTGATGGTGAAGATTAATCCGGCTTAGGAATAAGTTAAGGATTTCAACGGCTAAGAGGAACGCAAGATTGGTTGTTGTTCATCCTTGATTCACGCAGGGATGTATTATCAAGGCATGCACAAGTAGCTAGAGTTTCGACTTAGGGATAAGAAGAAACCATTGAAGAACGCTCTGCCGAACCTTGAAGGTTGCTGCCCAGAAGCCCAAGTAGTTGCCCAACTAGTCGCCCAGGAAACCATCGATTAGTTGCCAAGGCAACCCCGTTGTGCAAGTTGCCACGGCAACTGAGTTGCCCGTGCACTATTTTACCAAGATGATCCAATCGGCTATCACACCTCAACTCATGATAACCTGGCCTATCTCTCTCTCAATTGAATTCATCTTTTCTTTTACTTTATTGCTTTCTAGATTAGTCATTAGTTAAACTCCTATAATCCTTTACTCGTGTTTTTACTTTTTACAGTGCAAGAGACTAGATTCTTGAAGTAGCACCAATCCCTATGGAGATGATATCTTTTATACTATAACTTGCGACGTGTATACTTGCACATTTGCGTAGCACTTATTACGCGTAACAGAAATCATGACATAAATCAGTCCAAGATCCTATAGATCCGGATGGAATACTATTCAACCATGATTTCGCCCTATCCCTCAATGAATAGGGGAATAATTTCAGCCTTTGGATATCCTCATGGACTCCTTGTAGTTTGAATGAATTGCAAATCTCCAGGAATGATTTGAGATGTTGTCGAGCATCTTCAGTTGTCGAATCGCCAAATTGACCAATTGTGTTGATCATGTTAAACATCATAAGTTTTAATTCAAAGTGAGCGGCTTCTATTTCAGGTGTGACAACTCCTGGATTGAGACCATTGAGATCTTCCTCTAGGTAATCCCGGATTGCCCTATTTCTGACACGAATAGGTTGTTGCTTGACTAAAACTCCTCCTCCTATTGCCACATTATTTTGATTGCCGTCTGGGACAATAGGATCTGCCATTGCTGCTCTTTGCTCACGTCGTCTCCTATGAAGAACTCATTCTATCTCGGGTTTAAATGGGTATTCTGGTGATGTTGGTCTTGCCCTGGTCATACACAAATGCAAAACCAAAATTGTAAGTCCTTTGAAACCGATAAAAATAAAAGTGCAAGGAATTAAAAATGAAGTTGCTATTGCCAATCCCAGGCAACGACGCCAAAAACTTGTTGTGTGATTTGAATGCAACGCAAACGGTGCAAGTGTACACGTCGCAAGTAATAGTATAGATTAGATATCTTCTCCACATGGATTGGTACTACTTCAGGAATCTAACTTCTCGCACTGTAAAAATAAAAACATAATTGATAATAGGGGTTCATTTTGTCGAGTAAAGTAAAAGAGCATTTAAAGTAAAGTGAGATGTAGTCAAATAAGAGAGAGTAGGCCGGGTTATCGTGAGTTTTGGGTTGATAGTTTAATGGATTGTTTTGGTAATAGAGTGCTAGAATGCCTCAATTGTTTGGTCAATTGGGTCCAGTCGGATTGCCTGGGCAATTCTGCGATTGCTTGGGCAATTGAGATTGGAACGATTGCCTTGGCAATTGGGCGATAACCTTCAAAGTTTGGCGAAGTGTTCTTTAATGGTTTATCGTTATCCCTGACTCGAAACACTATTAATTGTACATGCCTTGATAATACATCCCTGCGTGAACCAAGGGTGGACAATCACCGATTTTGCGCTCCTTTTAGCCGTTGAAATCCGCAACTTTTTCCTAAGTCGGGTTAGTCTTCACCATCGATTGATTGTATGAAAACCATGCTCATTCGTTTCTTGAATCTAACTCTCCCGATATTAGATAAATGGATGTATTCACGAGATCCTCTCCTATTTCACTCGCAATCAAATATAAGAACCAAGAATGAACAAACCTTGAATTGAAATTGCAGACTCAAAACCTAAACAAATCCAATCGTTCTCACAACCACCAAAACACAATAACCCAAGCCAATTAAAATTAGTTCATGGCTGGGTGCAAAATAAAAACAAGAGATAATCTCCCTAGCATGAATCTAATCGAAAAGAAGGAAGAAGAACAAGATGTCGACTGCCCTCTATTTTTCTTTCTAAAATTTGACTCCTCTCCAAGTTGGTGGCTTGATCTTTATATAGGAGATAACTAGGTTGAAGTCCTTCTTTGGGGAGGAAGTTAAGTTTGAATTAAATAACATAAAAGAAATAAATCTCTTTTATTATTATATTTTTATTCCTCCAAAAACTCCTCATAAGACTATTGGAATTTAATCTCCTTTTAATCTCTTCTTGGAACTCCAACTCTTCTAGGATTTATCTTTGTTCTTCTCACTTTATCTCAAACACCTTGGATTTATCCACTCATCACATTCAGCTGCCATTTCATCTTATCTTTAATTGCCTTGGCAATTTCCCAATTGCTTGGGCAATTAGTTTCTGCACACAAAAGCACACCAAAGTAGTATATTTTTCCACAAAATCAACCAAATTGGGTAATCAAACTTAACAGCAAAAGAAATAGTGAAATTATGCATGAATGCCTAATAATGCAACTAAAATGAGCCTAAGTCTAACAATAATTAAGAGTAAAAAGGGTAGAAATATAGTATTTTTTCACACTTAACAACACTCTATAAGACAACATTGATTGAGTTATGAGAAAGAAAGTTGGAAAACTTAGTAGTATAGAGTTATTAGACGAGAATTATACTTAACCTGGTAAAGAAAGAATGATTGATGAAAAGCAAACTGAATCAGATGAAAATCAGGACATGAGATTGAGATTGATGGTTACTGATATTAATAAAGAAGAATTTATATTTCTAGTGCTAGTGACTTGAAAGAAAAGCTATTCACAGAAGATTAATGTAATCTGTTAATTATACATCATGGAAATAACCAAGAGTATCAAGAGTTGCAAATTTAATTAGAAATAGACAACACAAGGTACTAAGTACTTCTTGGATTTGTAGGAATACATAAATAAGTACAATGGATTTCGTAAGAGGATTGCTAGTAAATTTGAACTGAAAGAATTCAATATGGGTGACTGTATACAGTTAGATTAAATCTGCACGTTTTATCTTAGCCTGTAAAGATAAATAAGTGTATAGACATGTATTTTAAGAATGTATCTCTCAGGATATTTTGTACAAGTGAGAAGGTAAATCAAACCTTCTTCGAATGGATAGCAAACTTAGTTAATAGAGACCAAAAATTAAGAAATCAGAAGATTTCATTAATAGTGGTTTTCTCAAGGAAATGTAAGATAAAAATGTTATTAGAAGGATCCAGGCAAAATTGAAGTAGTACTTGTAATAATGGATCAGACATGAGTTAAAAATTCGAGGACAAATTTTCATAAAGGGGGAGAGAATTGTAACACCCTACAATTTCGTTAAACACTATTAAGGTCATTTGTTACTAAGTTAGTAGATTAAAAGCTAACCATCGGATGATAGAGGGAAAGCTAATTAGGGTACTTGCAAATTTTGGTTGAAATCTGAGGAAAATTGGAATGGGAATTGAAGTTTAAAATTTAGTGACCAAAATGATAGCTTTTCAAAAGTTGGTGTCTAGAGTATAAAGATAGGAAACGTATGAGCCCCTAATGAAGAATTATACCATTAATAATTTTTATTCCATGGATGGATAGACCGGGTTAGAATGTGTATTTTGGCACCACCCAGATTTTAGTATGAGAATTATGTAAAAAGTTATTCTCAGTCGAATAATTAGGTGATGCCTGGATATATGACTCGAATAAAGAAAATTATTCGGTCATTATTTTTATTCTGTATATGGATAAGAAAGGATATGATACGAAAGTTGATAAAAGTTTCAGGAAGAAAAATACAGTTCAAGTTACCGAATTTAGATCGAACTTCGTAGTTAAGCGTGCTCAAGCCTTATGACGGATGACCATCTAGGAAGGTCCTATATCTGTACGGATGAGTGGAAATACATGAAATTTTATTATATGATGGAATAATATATTAATATTGGATCTTCAAAATTTATAAATATGAAGTCACAGATTCAATTTGATAATTCGATTATCGAGAAATAGTAGTAAAAGTCCTAAGTAATTATCGTCAAACCAGACCGAGGTAAATTTCAGAGATAGTTCCATGAACCTTAGAAGAGTCATAAAATATCATTTTATGGATATTTGGATGTTAAAATAGATCGAGAAAAAATCAAATCGATTAAAGTGACATGGAATGGCAATTTAAGTTGATTGGTAAAGGGCATTTTGGTCATTTCGTCTAAAAGAGACATGGAAGGAATTTTGAGATTTCTTTTATGGATGAAGAATGGCTGATTTAGAATCCAACTAAGTCTATTTGGAATGTTATAAAATGGAAAATTAGAAATATAAATGTAGTTGAAGGGTATTTTTGGAAAGTATAATTTAATAAATTAAAAATTCATTTTTGGCATAAAAAGTGGCAAAATTAGACTAATTAAAGGAATAATTAGTCAAAAGATGAACAAAATTTGCTCATCTTTTCTTGCTTATACCATGGGAGAGAAGAATAAGAGGAAATAAGAGAATTTTTTCCAAGCTCCATTTCAGCCCCAAATCTCATTTTTTTAGGTAATCTTTCGAACTAAAAAGTTGTTCTACTCTTAGAGCTCTATCTTTTGATGTAAATAATTCATAGAATACTTTGTTGGTTGATGAGATTTGATATGAGGAATAAATTAGGGTTTATGAACAAAATGGGGCTTTTATGATTTTATGAATCCATGGATGATTTTAAGTTAGAATCATGGTTGTATGATGTTAGAATCTTGTTATTGAGTTGGAATTTAAACCTTACATATTTCGGTTTGTATATAGAAGATTAGGGTTAATGGATTCAAGTCTAACTTAGGGTTTATGATGTTGGATTAATGATCTAGTAAGCTTGATTTGTTGTTTGGAAGCAAAACCTTAAGTTAAATACATCTGGACCTTTTTGGCAAGCTTCAAATTAAAGGACCAGATCTGATTTTTATGAATTTGATGTGTATTTATGTTATTAATGATGTTAGAGACATGAAAATGAAGTTAGAATGCTAAACCGATGATTAATCGCATTAGTGACCATTTTGACAATTTGTCAAACTTGAATGGTCTATTGGGAAAAGAAGCTTGAATCCTTATACTTGAAATTTGGTGACCATCTTGACAAATCAAGAAAAACTCTGAGAAGTAAAGGTTTAAGCTTATTTTGATGAAGGATGAAAAGATAACATATGAATACAAGCTTTATTCTGGTCATTTTAAGTAAAGTGATGGGACTAATAGGGAGAAGTTAGTGTAAATTAGAAGTTATTTATGGAAAGTTATGTTGGAATTTGAATTATGGCAGTAAGTTTAAAAATTCACCATAAATTCTACAAAAATGGTTAGATGATGAATTTTATACTATTGTAAAGATTTGTTAGTCTAGTTTCATTTCCAACAAACGAAAACTGATTTGAATCTAACAAATATTTTATTGTATTCATGTAATTAATGAAGTCAAGTCCGAATCAAAGAAGGTTCGAGGTACTATGAAAGAAAGGATCGGACTAGGACTTAGTGAGGCATTGTGTTAAGTGGCCAAGGTGAGTGCCTTAATTGTTACTTAATTATGCATGTGATAAAGGGAGGGTTGTGATAAGCCAACCTTATTTATGAATGCATGATATGATATATGTTGACGTTATGTTCTACAATTTAAATATGGTAAGTAATATGGGGAGCAATGTGGGGACAATGTTCCTAACATATGACTAAAGAATTATTTATGATATGTTATGTTCAAAAAAATTAAGAAGAATTGATGTGTTTGATACATGATCGTTGATTGGAAAATTATTCTTAATAAATAAGCTAATATGGATTGAATAACATATTGTTTCAAGTATGAGAAATTATATGTGAAATGTTATGATAGTCACTATAACTGATATGTTATTTGAATATGGTAAGAGCAAGTAGTATGTATAATACATTGTTAGTGCTCTGATAGATATCTTTGTTATAGTATACCTGGTATTATCTGGGTTATGAATTGCTATTATGATTTCTTGATGACATCTGATATGAAAACTTCTGATCATGACATACTGGAAGAATCGATGTGATGCATAATACAATAATGGCAAGTACATATGAATAATTATGATGAAATATGGGATGTGAATTTTCTGCTTACATGAATGATGACGATTGATTGATAATGAAATGAAATGCCCAAGTATTTATTTATAAGAGTCCATGGTAAAATTAGCATGCCATAGAGTCCTTAGTAGCTGCATCACTCAAGTTATGATATGATTACATGTTTTTGTGACTACGATAGTGTCACATACACCTTGGGGACCCAAGCCCTTGGTGTGCACCATGGGGATCCACACCCATAGTGCTAATGGCACTAACGAGGTGCTTTTATGAGGAGCAAAGAGCGTCCTCGAGTACGTACTCATTTACATGTTCACGTTAGACACTCTGGTGTCTTATTCAGATGACTCGCGTACCTAAGGTCTCATAAAGTATACTTTGGGCAAATTTAAAAGATTAATAAAAGTGTAGCTAATCGAGCTAGTGAGCTTGGCAATTCTGTTATGTACTAAGTTTTCTGCTTTTGGTACCAAGTACGAGAAATAGCAGGTTCTCCGTATTTTCTTTATATCTCTGTATTTTTTGTAAGATCAGTATTTTCCCGATTATGTTAAGCTCAGTAATATCTGTATTTCTTTGTTTGCTATGTTAGGTAAAGAATTAGAATTATAATAAAGTTTGCTATAAAATGCCATAGAAACTGGTTATGTTATGCTATGAGAAGCATGATGAAGTATGTCAATTAAACATGATGAACTTAATACAAGTAATTTATCAGTTATACTTAGATAAGCTAGATATAAAAATAAGCCTTGAATTATGTTCATGTCAGTTATTTGATAACCTTATATGCTTTGCCTCACTAAGTGAATACTTAGCGTATGTTGTTTCACATGTAGGTTATTGAAAACTTACCGGAAGAGGAGTCAAGCATGATAATCAAGATGCAATTTGTCAAACATCAGTAAGGCAATCTAATTTATAATATTCTCTAGTGGGCATGTAACTATTTATTCGTTAGTTATTTTAAAGGCATGAGTTTGATTAAGAGTCATATAAATAGTCAGTTTCAAAAATAAATCGTAAATAAATAAGAACATGATAAGATACTAGTAATGCGATAAATTAGTTTAAGATAGTATAAAGGATTAACCATGGAAATATGAATTATTCATATGGTTAAAGAATTATCGGTAAAAAATTTAATCAGGTAAAATTATATTTATCGTTTATAGCGTAACGATTTTAAATTCAAGAAAGAGCCTAGGCAGTATACCTAGTTTTCACCCTGAGTTATATACTTATTTTAATAACTATCTAATATGATTTATAAACTAATTCAGGGTAAAAACTAGCAATCTGCAAATAGGCTATGAATACTTCGAAAGTCGAGAAAGGGTTATTTTATAAACTAGTTTTATGTCAGATGTTTTCAAAAAATAAATTTACAAGTCTAGAACTCTGTTAAATAATATTGCGACATCCTTAATGTGTATTTGTACTACAAGTATATGTTAAGGGTGTTACATCAATAGTTTCGATTCTAACTATTTCCCCTAACTTATGCCTAGCTCAAGTATTGGAGGAAGGGCCATCATCTCCATCGAAGGCTAAGTGCAAGGGGATTGTCATCTGAGAGCCATAGTAGCTTCAGATTTTGAGGTGAGTGTAGTTAGAGTCTCAGGATTAGGCTAGGCGTCTTTCCCGATTTCATTTTCATTAAATATATCATTGCTAACATTGATAATAAGGTCATTGCATCGAACCCTTTTGGAGGGTGTATTGGTAAGCTTCAGTAAGCTTCCTTATTGAACTATTGAAACATTGAGTATCGATTATGGTTATTGAATATTGAATATTGTCATTGAATCATGGAGCATCGAACATTGTCATTGAACTATAGAGTATTGATTACTGTCATCGAATCATTGAATATTGACCATTGACATGCCATTGAAAAGATCATTGTATTGTTATGGATCATTGGATATTGACCATTGAACCATTGCCATTGTCATTGAATTATTGAACATATTGTTATTGGCCAACTATTGTTATCGAACTCACCGAATCATTGAAATGGAGCTAAAGGTCAACATATTGTTATTGAATCATTGACCCTATTGATATTGATAATGTATTGAATATTGGCCTAAATTACTGGACCTTGGATTCGAGTGGACATTGGATACAATTGGCATACCATAAGATTTATGAGCTCATTGGTACGGGTGGACTACGGTCCTTGGGCTACGACCTTTATATTGGCGAGGTAGAGAGATGTTGTGTTGGTTAATTGGTGAGGAGGAGGGATTAGACCTTTATTGATTTGGCGAGGCGTAAAAATTCATGTATCCTCTATCTTGATCGATCCAAGGGTTATTATTGATCTATATGAATTATTGATATTGAATAAAGGAACCAATGATATTGAACATTGATGAAATTCTATGAAAATATTGCCTAAGCATGCATTTGAATGCATATTGTGTTTTTGGTATTGTTGTGACTACCTCACTAGGCAAAGTATGCCTAATGCATTCATCTTCGTGCAATTTCAAGTTAAGTAAAGTGGTTGAGATATCGGACAACCTATTTGAAGATTTTGGCAAGTCTTACAAGGGTGAATGTAATGTTTACTTCCCTTACATAGTCCTAGAATGGTGGCATAGTTGTGGTAATAGTCACTTGTATGCCATTTGATATGTGTATGTATGCATGTTATGAGAATGCTTAAATAGTCTTAAAATGACTTTTGGTAAAAGCTTAATTTGGTAAAAATTGGCATAAGTGGTGAAAAAGGTGAAAACCTAGTAAACAGATTCGAATAGCCTTAAAATTTTGCATACTGATAAAAATGTGTGTTAAAGACTTGCTGAAAAATCTCATTGCATTTGGACTTTGTTTGATAGGTTAAATTGTTTAAAAAACAGATAAAATCTATCATTACAGTGCAAGGCGTATCGATACGGGGGTGGCGTATCGATATGGGTATGCATATTTGGACATAGTCAACATCGGTCAACATGGTGTATCGGTACGTTAAAGAGTGCATCGATACAAAAAGTCAACACTAGAATTTGAAAAATTAAATGCATCGATACGATCTTTAGGGCATATTAAAACGAGTAAACTTGGTCAACCCGTACCGGTACAGTTCCCCAAACGTACTGATACAAGTAATGTTCATTGGATTTTGATAGCTATAAATATGCATTGTGTATCGATACAGGTAGACACCGTATCGATACTGGCTCATTGACTTTTAACTATTTTAACAGCCATGACACAGTCGTATCGGTACGGCCTCTCAAGTACCGATATCGAAACAGGTAAATCTGTTAACAGTTAATTGGAATAAGTTTAAAACATTGCATATTGGTCACAGAACAATGTATAGTAAAATTGAAGAGGTAATTGGACTCAGATTAACATGAAAATTGGTATGATCTTTGAATATAGGTTGAATTTCAGTATAGTAAGGTTAATTTTAGAAAAGGACCTCTAAAATACTAAAATTTCATTTTAGCCCCTGAAACTTGTAAAAGTTTAAAATTGGTCCTAAGCTAATAAACATAGTTTCATATTGGGATATCGAACTTATTGTATTGTTATTATACTGTTTGTAAAGCATGATACCGTTAGTTATCGACCATTAACTACAAAATTATTGTACCAATCATCGCATTGTTCACCGGTAACACACTTCGACCCGGTTCTCGACTAGGCCGGGAAGGGGTGTTACAGAAAGACAAGGTGAGCTTCGTTCGTCTCCTCTAATGAATGGTTCTTTACTGAAATTCCCAAGTTATTGATCCATTATAAATGTTTCCTAATGAGTTTTAATGATTTAATTATGGAAAATTGGTTAAATCAAGGTTTAATTGATGAGATTAATCGACTTTCGTATTGTATCTGTTTTGCTATGTTCTTAATTGGATTAGAACATGATTTTTATGTTTTATAATGTTAATAAGTTGGTTTTAACATTGGAATCCCGAAACTAGGTGAATCTCTAATTTTCTAGATTGTTAGTTATGATTTTTTAAGGAGTTGTGAATGTTTAATGAATGATGGAGGTATAAGGATGATGTAAATGTGTTTTTGGATTTAATTGATGATAATTGTTGGATTAAACCATTAGGTTTTGGTTGGGTTAAGTTTGGAAGGTGTTTGATGTTGTTTTCAGTTGTTGTGTAGGGAAATTGGTTAGAATTTGATGAGGATTTGTGTGAATTGATGTTGCTGGGCTGTTGAATGCATTTTGATGCATTGAATACTCTATTTTTGTGTGGTTAAAATATGGGAGGTTGATCCTCAAGCTTGAGGTGAGGTTTTAGAAGCCTTGAAGGCTGGATTCACATCAACGATCAAAGTTTTGCGTAGTCGGTGAGTGAGAACGTGGAATTCAGCTTTGAATAGGCTTATTAATGATCGGTTGAAGGCGGCTTCAAATCGGCAAAAGTCATATGCTGACTTGAAGCATCAGGAGATTGTGTTTGTTGTTGGTGATCGAGTGTTTCTTAAGGTTTCACCTTCGAATAAAGGTGATGAGGTTTGGACGGAAGGGCAAGTTGAGTCCAAGGTTTATCGGTCCTTGTGAAGTATTGGAGCGGGTTTGGTCCAGTTGCTTATAGGTTGAGGTTGCCTGCGGAGTTGGAGAAGATACATGATATTTTCCATGTATCAATGCTACGGAGGTATAGATCGAATCCTTCGCATGTGATGCCTGTTGAGGAGATTAAGTTGAATTTGGATTTGACCTATGATGAGGAGCCGGTGATAATTCTGGATTCTAGCAGTAAGGTTCTTCGTGGAAAGACCATAGAGTTGGTGAAGGTGTTATGGCGACACCATGGTGTTGAGGAAGCCATATGGGAAAGTAAGGAGGACATGAAGAAGCAGCTTCCTTACCTTTTTCCGCCAGAAAAATTTTAGGGACAAAATTTCATAAGAGAGGGAGAGTTGTAACACCCTAAATTTGGGGCCTAGATGTTAGAAAGATTGATTAGACGATTCGGGAGAACCGGATTAGACAATTCGAGCTAGTTTCGGGAATTAAATCTTAATAAATTATTTTTTGCTAAAATAAAATATGGAAAATGCTAGAAATACTTAATTAATATTTTAAGGATTTTGGTAAATTCGATTTGAAGGAATTAAATCAGATTTTGGGGCATTTTGGACCGGTGACTAAAATGTAAAGTTTTTAAAACTGTTTTGGTGACTAAATCGTAAAAGGGTCAAAACTTAGAATCTTTAAGGAGCTAATTTACCAAAGTGTTCCATCAGGTTTTTTCCCTTAATTTAGGATACTTTTAAATGGTTTTTAAAAGGTTATTAATTAAAAATAAAATAGAATTAATTAAAAGGATTTTTAATAACCAAATCTATTTTCTTACGTACCTACTTTTGCTCTCAACTTTCTCAGCAGCCAAACTATCAATTTCATTCCAAAATTAACAGGAATCAATCTATTTTGATTTCCTTTTGATTTTCTATTTGATTCCTTTGATTTGTACATCAAAATATACTTGGTTTCTTGAAGTTTTCATCCAATCTTTGCCAATTAAGGGACAAATCAGCAATTAGAGGCGATTTTTGTTTCTCTCCTCTAATTAAATGTTCTTTATTGAAATTCCCATGTTCTTGATCCTTTACAACTGATTTTTGTTATTGAAATATGATTAAATCATGAATACGATATTTAAATTGAGTTTTGAAGTGGAAATTGATGGATCTTGATATGAATCTATTTTGTATTGAATCTAGTTGATTTAGATCACTTGAAATATGTGTTTTAATGTTAAGAGAAGAGATTAATAAAAGGAATCCCAAAACTATGTGAATTGCTAATTTTCTAGGTTATAAATAGTTAGATTTTGAAGTGATCTTAGTGTTGTAAGGTTGCTGGAGGTATAAGAACGTTATAAAGATGTTTTTCGATGTTAAATGATGTTGTTAAGATGTTAGATTGGTTAGGTTTTGGCTGAGCTTTGTTTAGATTGAGTTTGGTTGTGATTTCGGTTGTTTAAAGGAAGTGTTTGATGGTTTTTAGTGAGGCGAAGTTGTGTTTGATGGTTGCTGGAAATTAGAGATGCATGGAAGTGCATTAATCCTCTGTTTTTGATTGGGTAAAGTAGGGGAGTTGGATCCTTTAGCTTTTGGAGAGGTTGTAGAAGCTTCAGAAGCTTGATTCTCGCAACGGCAAGAGGACATTGTGTTGTTGGTGAGTGGAAATGTGATTTACTGCTTTTAAAAGGTTTGAGAGAAGTTGTGGGAGTTTAGATTAAGTTTGAAACACTTGTCTAAGCTCAGAAGAAAGTATCAGATGCTCTCGCTCTCATTTTTGATTTTGCAAAATACAATCTCATGCACATGTTTATGATTTTGGTTACCTACTATTATATGCATGTTTTAGAAAACAAAATATGTAGCTAATAATCATATGTGATGATTATTGAGAATGATAAGTGATTTATGAAAGGAATTTGAGAATTCTTGAATACATGGTTTAATGTGCATATGTAAAATAGTAAGGTAATGTGGTTTTATTGAGTATATTGGCAAGTGACTAAGATAAAATGTTATCATATATAGTTAACTAGCCATAGGGTTTAAAGTGCACTATAGTAAGTCGCCCCTTGTGTGTCGAGGGGTTAATTGTGCCATTTTCTCCACCATGAGAACCACAGCGGTCGAGGGGTTAATTGTGTCGTATTCTCCCGCTGGTGGATTTTTACGTTATAACCATTGAGGTTGCTTCGGTTCAAAGACGTATGTTAAGTGGTTGAACGAGCCACTTGGGAAATCCATGTATCTGATGTGTTTTTGATAAAATAGAATGGAATCAGTTTTGAGTCACTAGAATGCCAATATATGATATAATGTATCATGAGAAATGGATTATGTTTTGTATAATGTGGTTTATACATGAGGTGCTCTTTAAGCTTGCTATTTAGAGATTTTGGCATATGAAGCTTAAATTGAGTTTTAGGATAGAAATGCATGATACATGTGTTGCAAATGATTTAAATGAGCATTTTTGGAAAAATCATAGAAGTATAAGATGATTTTGGCATGAGATTTATATACTAGATGTGAAATAAAATGGTTTTAAATGCATTGATGATTATTTGTGAGATTCCTTCACTAAGCTTATAGCTTACGCTCTCATTTCTCATCAATGCAGAGTGATAAGCATTACCGGACAACAAGTAAGCAAAAGGGGATCCAAGGGGCGAAGTATTTTCAAGTATTGTTTTACAAATACTTAGTAGTAATAAGAGGCAATGTGACCAAGTTGTAATTGGGAGGGTTATTTGGTTACTCCCTAGTTTTTACAAGTTGTATTTTATGTTTTGGATTTGTATGGTACTCTATATCTTGAATTGAGGGGTTGGGATACATTATGCATGCTTGGGTAGAGATCATGCCTATAGGGAATTGGTTTGATTATGCTATGATGTGTATGATCCTCTACCATGTCTATGTGATTGTGAAAATGATGTTTGAGGTGTTATATGATGATTAGGAAGTGTTTAAAATATGTTAGATTGAGCGAAGGTGTCATATGTTCGACCAATAGGTCATTACAGGTCTATCCGTACCGGTACAAATCCTCAAGGATTGGTACGCGGGGACCTATCTCAGCTTAATCTGGGAAAAATTGCTAAGGCGTACCGATACGCCTGGTAACCGTATCGATACGCATAGCTAAATTGGCCTGGAGTCGGCACACGGGCAACTGTATCGGTACGCCCTTTAGCTACTAGAATCCCCTCTTTTGAATATTGCATATCCATATCGGTATGCTTGAGGACCGTACCGATACGACTTTGAAATTTATATCCGTATCGATACGAGGTGTTAGTGTACCGATACGCAGTTAGTTATTTCTGTTAAAATGCTTTCTAAAGTTTGAATCTTTACAGTTTAGTCCTTGTTTCTTGATCATGCAATTAAATGAGTTTGGATGATTATTTTAAGTTGAAATTTAACATGATTACATGAAATATGACTAATTAAGGATTGGTAACTTAAATTTCAAAGAATTCCTCATAATTATCTGTAATCACAATTAGGTCCCTAAAATGCAATCTCATAGAACTAGATGTCAATTCGACGCCCGATTGAGTTGTAAATTTCACCGTTGCCAGCATGATCATTTTAGGACTTAATTATTCATTTGGATAAGATAAAATGAAAAAATGGATCGTTTCTAAGTAATTATTCTGGGTTTGTCTTGGCAAACCCAATGTAGCTCACTTAGTTCGATCTGGCGACTAGACCGGGTCAAGAGGGTTACACTATGCATTCCTAATTTTTGTTTTAATTACCTTTTGATTGATTTACTTGGAAAAGGAAGATGAATTGAGTTTTGAACGATTTCTAGAGAAATATTAAATTGATGATGAAATTAAATTGATTTTAGTTGGATTATAAGGGTATTTAATGAGTTATATATAATCTAAACTCAATTTTGTGCAATCAGTCCCAAAATTGAATTAATTGATTAAATTAACATTAGTTTTCTTGAATATTTTAAGTTGAATGTTGGTTCTATGGGTTCCTAAGGGTTAGCTATTGTTATTAGGGGATTTTTATGTTATTTGGGATGATTTTGTGTTAGGAAATAATGATTTGAGGTTGAATTGAAGTTAGGGAAGTTTGGAGAATTGTTCTTGGGGATTTTGGGTTTCTAGGATATGATTTGGGTTTGATGAGAGCAATTTTATATTTTCTGGAGCTTTATGGATGTATACTGATGTTAGAATGTATGATTTTGAGTTGTAGGGCAAGTGGAATCGAATCTTGACGCATCGAGTTGAATTTTGGCGATTTCGACTGTTAGTCAAGTTTCAGCGTGTGAGCGAAAGCAAGTAGGTAAGTGCAAGTTGTTTTTCAATTTCAAACAAGGTTTTAAATCATATCTTGGGAGCTTAATAAAAGCCTAACAAGCTTCATTAAGATAGCAACTAAGTTTTCTTATTTTCACTTATTAAGCCTTGAGTTGTTCCAAGTGAGCAAACTTTATTTGAACTGTTTCGGAAGAATTCTTTACGAATACATATTGTTTAATATGCATAGTCATTTGATATGATATGATTTTCAAGCATGAGAATGCCTATGTGCATCAATATTTGTTTTCGATATGATATACTTTGGTTCCTAATAGCAACACTATTTGAATAAGTTATAGTTTGTAAAATGCATAATAAAAATAGTAAGTAAAGAAGTTCAATTGATTAAATTGGCTCGTGACAATGGAAATTATGGTTGGATATATTTGGCATGCCATATGATAAGAGTACTCTATATGTTTTTAGAGTTTGTTGATAGACTCTTGAAGTCTGATCGATCGATCATATGTATATTTGTATATGCCTCGCAAGGCCGGGTGACTATAATCATTGATTTGCAAGGTCGGGTGACAATAATCATTGATTTGCAAGGTCGGGTGACAATAATCATTGATTTGCAAGGTCAGGTGATTGCATTAATTTTTTGAATGTGAATCGTAAGGTTGGGTGACTAATGGTTGTGAGGTATATAGTTTGTTTTGATGGGGGTGATGACCTTTCAACCTACATTTTAAATGTTTGATCTATGTATCTGATGGTTTTTGAATATATGATGAGGTCACAACTATATATTCCAATATAACACTTCTATATGATATTTTAATTCAATTATTTGCATTTGATATAGGTTTCTTTTAAGCATTCAATTTTGAAAATTCTACTCCATTTTGTACATGTATAATATCAATGTTTTGGTTTTCTAAAAATGCATTGGTGAGTTATTTGTGGAATGCACTCACTAGGCATGTTTTTCTTATGCTATCTTTTCATCTCTACAGAGAATTAAGCATTTTGGGGCAACTTCTGAAGTAAGGTCCACATCCAAGACAATTGATGATGACTGCGTAGATAACCTATTTTGCGTACCCTTTTTACTTAGTTTTTGCATGTATTTAGGCTTACTTAGTTGAATTTAGGAGTAGTTTTGTAATGCCTAGATTTTGGGCCTAGCGGTTTTGTGGCTTGTTAGACGGTCCAGTAGACCGAGTTAGGGATTCGAGTCAGATTCGAGTCAGATTTGAGAGTAAATATTTTTCGGTAAGATAAAAATATGGAAAATGGTTAAAAATCATATTTTAAAATATGATTAATATTGGTGAAAAGAATTTTGGAAAATGGGTTTTGCAAGGGTGACATTTTGGTAAGTGACCAAAATGTAATTTTTTGAAAACTGTTTTTAAAGGTAACTGAAATGAAAAGGATCAAATTCTTAGAATCCTTAAGGAGCTATATTACCATGTTTTGGCTGATGGTTTCTACCTCCAATTAATATATTTTGACAAGTGTTTCAATGATAATTAAAAGAGTTTTGTCATTAAAAAGTTAGTTATTGGATTAAAAGAAATTTCACATAACTTTTCTCTAAACTTTTTCTCTCTACTTCTTTTCTGCCAAACGCTCTTATTTTCATCAAATCACAGAGGTGAGAGACTTGTTTTCTTAATTTCTTGATTTGTAAATGATTCTTTATCTTTGATTTACAAAACCTTATTGAAATCTTGTGTTTTCCTAGCTTTAATCAACCAATTGAGGGAGAAATCACATAATAGAGCTAAGGTTCGTTTTCTGCTCTATTGAATGGTTCTTTATTGATATTCCCAAGTATTCGATCCTTGATTTATGTTTTATAAACTGATTTTGTGTTTTTATATTGGTTAATTGATTTAATTGGGTAATTTTGATGAAATAGTGAAAGATCCAAATTGGATCTATTTTCCAGTGTTGAAGATTGATTTTAATCATATTTTGGATGTATTATAATTTTGATAAGTTTTTTTTAACAATAGAATCCCGAAACTCTTGAATCCCTAGTTGTTTAGGTTGTTAGATTTGTGTATTTGTGGAGCTGTGGTGGCTGTGTAGTTGCTGGAAGTATTTGGATGAATTAATCCTGTTTTTAAGTGTTAATTGATGATTATGGAAGTGTTAGATTGTTATATTGTGACTGGGTTGTGTTTGGAAAGGATTAGATGATGATTTCGGTTGTTGTGGTTGGGTAATTTTGAGAGGATTGTGGAAGCAAGTGAGGATTTGTTGTTGTAGTGTTTTGAATGCATTGAGATGCATTAATCCTCTATTGTAATGTGATTAAAATAGGGGAGGTTGATCCGGAAGTGATCGATGAAGCTTTGGAGGCTTTAGACGCTTGATTTCGCGTTGATGAATCAAGGTTTCGCGTATTGGTGAGTCAGAATGTGGATTCCAGCTTTGGAATGTTTTAAAGGTGGTGTATGGGAGTTTAAACTGAGCTTGAAATGCTGGTTTAAGCTCGAAAGTAAGTAAAATATGGTTTTCTCTCTCGGTAGTGCTAGTGTAAAATGATTTTTTATGCACTTGTCTTGATTTACATTGTACCTACTATTTAAGCATGATTTGGAGTATTTGAGATTCTTTTTTTAAGCATGAAATGCTAAAGGATGCACATGGTAAGTGATCCTTGTAAGTATATGGTTTATAGTTGTGTTTTAAAGCATGGTTGTTGCTTTGGAAAATTGGTTTGGTTAATGCTTGTTAAAACAGTGAGGTAAATGGTTAATTATATTGGAAAGTGATGTGGTTTTAAAATTGTTATCGGATATAGTTAGCCGGCCATAGGATTGGTAGTGCACTATAATAAGTCACCTTGGATGTTGAGGGGTTTAGATCCGTGTACCGAAAACTCCATCCAAGCACCCTAATGGTAGAGGGGTTATACAGCACTGTAAAATCCTGTTAGTTGATTAAGCATCTAACCGAGGTAAAGGGTTAGTATCCCCGTGGGTTGAAAGTGTACCCGGTTGTTTAGGTACCGCGATTGTGATTGTATCGCTATTCCGGTTGAGATGGCTTGAAGTGTTGGGAGAACACTTGTTGAATCCGTGTATCCGATGAACTATTTTGCTAAAGGAACTTGGTTATGATCACTTGTAAGCCAATATAATTGTTGATGTATCATTGAATGGTTTATGTTGTGTAATGTGATTTATACATGTTTACTCTTTGAGCTTTGCACATGGTTGTTATGCATGGACAGGCTTAATTTGAGGTTGAGCAATGGGATTTGCTGTTGATTAATGATACATGTTCCATATGGTTTAATATGCTGGTTTTAAAACATGTTAAGTGCATGGTTTTCAAGGCATGATAATGTTTTAAAAGATGATTAAAATGAGATTTCATTGTAATGTTGATAAATAGTTTTAATGCATTGATGGTGTGTTGTTTTGAGCACTTCTCACTAAGCCTAGTGTGCTTACGCTATCTTTGTCCATAAATGCAAAGAATTAAAAGCTTGGAAGGCAACGTGAAGCAAGGGATCACAACAAGACTTGGTAACTAAAGTACGTTTTTGTATTAGATTATAAGTAATAAGGGCAATGGGGTTCCGTTGTTGTTTTGGGAGGTGTTTTGTTAAACTCCCTACTTGAGCAAGTTTGTTTTGTTGCTCTTGGTTTGTAAATGGCCATTATTGATTGTTTGTGGTGATGGTTTGAAGTTTCATGCTTTGCTTGATTGGTTTTCTAGGAAGCATGCCTCTAGATTTACACTTGAAGTATAATGCCTTGAACAGATGTTGAAATTAGGTTGTCTTGGTGTGGTTTGATCCTTGAATCTGTTGGATGTGTGTTAGGGGCATGTTTGGATGTTTTGGTTTGTTCAAAGCATGTTAAACCAACAAAAATGGACATTTCAGGTCCAGGCGTACCGGTATGGGTGTTCCTATTTCAGTACGAGTAAGCCATTCCAGGCTTAGCGTACCGGTACGCGGGCAACTATTTCGTTACGGGTCTAGGCAAATTTGGCCAGTGTTTTGGCATTTGGGGAAGCGTTTCGATACGATACGATACAATACAATATTTTTATGATGGGTGTAACACCCCCTTACCCTTATCCGTACACCGTATACGAGTCGAAAATGCTATGACTTCTTTATTCAAAGATCAAGGTAATTTAAAATTTTTAGAAAATTTCTCAGTGGTCACCCATCCTGAAATTTCTCTAGCCCAAGCACGCTTAACTTTATTAAAAATTGACTTAAATTATTTACTCAAGTTTCTAATCCTAAATCAATTATCTTAGTATGCAACTCATTACCTAAGGTTATTTTTAACCTTGAATCTTTCTAGAAATGCAAATCAGACTCAATAAGCTTAGTAAGTATACATGCCACTATAATAATCAAACTGTAATTAAGATGTCATTAATGTGATTACCTGTTGAGCTTTCTAATATTGATGCAATACTTTTCTCCCTTTCACCTACGTGTGTACAATCAAACACACGCTAAGTACGAACTTAGTGAGGCAATAAAGGAAATTAATAATAATAATTTAAACTTTATTCAAGATCATGACTACATTTATATAGCATGATATATGCCAATGCATTAGCTTTCACGTTGCATTAGTAATTATTTACTACATGTCAATGTCATCGGATTTTCATGTTTGCCCGATCATCATAATATGCCTCATATGTATAAATGCATCATGATCACTAGATAAGTATACCGTCATACTAATCATGTATCAACATAATATAAATCGGATATAAATTTCTTACCGATATACTTGCCATTGGTCCCGAGTGTTCATATAAATATGTCCCGAGAGTTCATATACTCTCTAAACTGTTTACCATTTATTATCCCTTTATTTATAGCACGATTATCAATGATTTCCTGGTTTCCCAATTTCATAGCCTAAATATAACCATGAGGACCCTGGGTACGCGAGTCAAATATGCACCGAAGTGCTAACCCGCACGTTTATAAGGTCGTGCTAACCATTATCCCGCACGTTTATAAGGTTGTGCTTACCATACACTAAGTGTACTTTTAACAGTATAGTGCTATCCAGAATTCCCGATTATGCAGCGTGCTGCTGGACTCTATGGCATTCCAACTATACCATGTCCCTCAATGACTCATTTGGGCAAAATTCCCGAATTTATTCCATCCATGACAATGTATATCAATATAATTTAATATTGGGCAGTTCATACCCGAAATAACATTCATAGCATACCATCATCAATAACTAGTGATCAATGCATTTGTTTTCAACCCTTAACATATTTAAAATATGTCAAATATATGATCAATGACATAAATATTATGCCAACATATAAATCAAGTAGACTTATCGCAAGTCTTACCAATGATGTATAAAACAACCATGTATCATGTTATGTATGAATTGCACTTACCTAGGCCATTATTAGCATGCCTCGCTAAATTCTACTCGGTCCTTTCCTTTATAGAACCTCGAACCTTCTTTGATTCGAACTTGACTTCATTAATCACATGAATAAGATAAAATATTTGTTAGATTCAAATCTAACAATACCTTAACCATACTGTCTAATATAATCATTCGAATATAAAATCTCCAAATATTTTTCCTTTCTTCCTTGTATTGTTCAAAACTAATTATGGTCTCTAGTAACCAATTTGAACTTCCAATAATTCTTCCGAGCTTGCTAACTAACATTTAAACACAAAATGTTTCAAATTCCATTTTCAGACTGCTTGCGCTACCTTCAAAGATTTACTTATACCGGGCAGAGTACATATTGGATATTAATTTCCTTTATATTGGAAAAACTAGATTCGATAACGGTTCAATGGTATAAGCCACATAAATTAATAAAATCTAAAAAAATTATGAAAATTCCTCAAACTCCCGTCACAGACAGAAACTGCTTTGTAAATTTTCTGACCTTCATTCGATTAAAAATTCATATCTTTTGACTCAGAACTCGAAGTTAGTTTTCGTTTGTTGGATACGAAACTAGACGAACACATCTTTACAACGATATAAAATTCATCATCTAACCATTTTTTGTAGAAGTTATGGTGAATTTTCAAATTCACTGCCAAAATTCAATATTCATCATAGCCTTCCATAATCAACTTCTAATTTATACTAACTTCTTATTTTTCTACTTATCAATTTAGTCCCATCACTTGTTCAAACCATCAATTTATCATCTTTTTCATCAAATAATTATTCAAATAAGTCCCTCTAATTTTCTTTCTTTGTCCAAAATAGTCACTAAAATGCAAAGGTAAAGATTTAAACTCCTGAACTTTGCAATTTAGTCCTCAAATCAACACTACTACCTTAATTCTATTGTTTTAACCAAAAATCAGATTTAATCCCCATCCAAGAATTCATTGCCTATTTGGTCACTGGATTTTGACAATTCGTCAAAATGGTCCCAAATTCAATTCAACATTGGTTTAGCATTCTAACATCAATTTCACATTTCCAACATCATTAATTACATAAATACACTCCAAATTCATAAAATTCAGATTCGGTCCCTTAACTTTGAAGCTTGCCGAATTGGTCCCTATAAGTTTTAACTTAGGGTTTTGCTTCCAAACAACAAATCAAGCTTACTAGATCATTAATCCAACATCACAAACCCTAAGTTAGACTTAAATCCATAAACCCTAATCTTCTCCATACAAACCAAAATTTGTAGGGTTTAAATCCTAACTCATAACATGATTTTAACATCATATAAGCTTGATTCCAACTTAAATTCAACCATGGAATCATAAAATCTCAAAAGCCCCAATTTTGTTCATAAACCCTAATTTCCTTCTCATGTAAAATTCCCATCAATCAATCATGTATTCCATGAATTAAATACATCAGAAGATAAAGCTTGAAGAGTAGAACAACTTGGCAGTTTAGAATATTACCTGAAAATTGAGTTTCGGGGCTTGAATCAAGCTTGAAAAAATTTCTTCTTCTTTCCCCTCTTTCTCCTCGTTTCAAGGCTGGAAAATATGATATTTTTTCATATTTTAACTATTTGCAACTATTAAATGAATTTTAAATTCATTTAAATAGTGAAATTACCAATTTAGCCTTTAAATCCAATGGCTAATTTAATCTCATCTAAAATCAAGGGCCAAGATTAAATATATGTATATTTCATCTTCCAAAAATGTCCTCAACATTTCAAAAATATTTCAAAATTGGCATCCTTACCAAATGACCAATTTGCCTTCCAACTATTCTTTATTTACTAGCTTCTTTCAAAATTGCCATTCCATTAGAATCTAACTAAATTAGTTCTTTCTCAATCAACCACTATTCCATAAATATCATTTTATGATTTTCCATGGCTTATGGAACAACCTCTGAAATTTCAATTCAATCTGATTTCCTGATATTCACAAAATACTTCTACTACGATTTTACCTTTATCGAGCTACCGGATCTATTCTGAAAATTCCATATTTCCATAATGCTCCTCATATAATCATCTTTCATCCAATGACATAGATTTAATCTTGAATTAGTAGTTTACCAACTTTGCCCTTATGATTTTCCAAAATTACGATCTTGCCCTTTTTATCCAACGGCTCATATTTAGCATGGAAAATCAACTTAAATCCAAGGGTTCAAATTCTTCCAACACAAAGAAAATATCTTAAACATGTAAAATGACATAATCAACCTTGGCTTATCATACTTCAAAATATCTTGGATATTTGATTCGGTCTGAATATCCAAATATTCTTCCAAACTTTATCGCTTTATAGCAAAAAATACAAACTCCGTACAAAAAATCCAAGTAACACGAAAATGTCACTCTTGGGGGTGAACTATTCATTTACGAGGCTAAAATACACAACTTTTGAAAATTACACTTTGGTCCTTGAACTTTTCCAAAGTTTACACTTTAACCATAAAACTTCTAAAATTTTCATTTTGGTCACTAAATTTTAAAGTTCAATTCCCATTCCAATTTTCCTTGAATTTTGACCAAACTTTGCAAGTACCCTAATTAACTTGCCCTCTATCATCTGATGCTTTTAAACATCAGAGATTCTATTTTCATAACCTATAATCGAAGAAATCCTAATTTTTGTATTTTTGTCATTTTAGTCACTAAGATAACTTTTAAGCTATTATCTTAGTACTAAATGATCCTTAATCAACTTATTAAACGAAAATTGGCTAGTGGAATACTAGGGTTTTAAAATAGTGAAAGCGTATCGAAACACCATTGTCCATACCAGTACAATGGTAGTTAAAATTGGTTAATTGGAATCTTCTAAAGTTCTATTTTATTACATTTTGGTCCCTGAATGTTGTGGATGCAATTAAATGAGATTGGATGATTTTTTTGACTTGATTTTTAACATGCGAGCATGAAACCTGTTTAATTAAAGGGTTGTAATATAAAAGTGAGCTAAGACCCTACAGTTTTCTGTAATTACGATATAGTCCCTAAATCACAAATGTGATCAATTGGATGTCAAGTCGATGCTCAATTGAGTTGGGTTTTCAACAGAGATCAGTATGTACATGTAGGATAATAATTTTGCATCTAGATAAGATAAAAGGAAAAAATGGACATGTTTTGTGTTTTATCTTTTCGGTTTACTTTGGTAAACCTAATATAGCATGCTCGGTTCGATCTTGTGACTAGGCTGGGTTGAGGGGGTTACATTTGGTGGTATCAAAGCCAATTTTGTGATAGTTGGGAGTTGGTTTGCTTGTTGTGATGTTATTGTGAGTTGTTATCTGATGTTTAATATGCACAGTGATTGTAATATGCACGGTGGTTGTTGTATGCCATGTTGGGGTAAAATTTGAGAAACCCATTTCCTTATTATTATAGTTTGAAATGTTATGATTTTGAAATGGAAGTCGTGGATCCTTGCTTGAAGCTGGCCTAATTGTTTTGTATTTGAATGATTATCATGCCTTAGATATATTATTAGCACGATGGGACCAAGGAGAGAGTTACGATCTGGTATGATTGTTATTGCCACTAGGCAAGAAGTCGAGGAGAATGTTATACCTCCTGAAAGGTTGCCACCGCCCCTATCTTTTCCACCTGAGGTAGTGGAGCAAGTACCACCTTCGCCAGTTGGGCCAAGGATGGGTGATATGGCGCCGTTGATACAGACCATGATCGTTGCTTTTCAGACAGTAGTTGTGGGTGTTCATATGCTGGCACCACCAGTAGTTGGGCAGGGTTTGCCGCTAGAGCGTCTTCACAGTTTGGGTAGAGTTATGTTTTGAGGTTTGTCACCTGAGGCTTCCGAGGGATGGTTGGTCAGTACTGAGAGGATACTAGGCCATATGGGCTGTTCTGATGCCCGTAAGTTGGGATGTGCTGTGTCCCTGTTACAGGGTGATACGTATACGTGGTGGACTACCATGATATTCGATATAGTGACCGAGGATGTAACCTGGGAGTTCTTTTGTGGTGCTTTTCGAAAGAATTACCCAGGAGTCCAATATCAGGACGATATGAAGTGTGAGTTTATGGCTTTGGTGTAGAGCAGTATGTCTATTGCTGAGTACGAGGTGCAGTTTGTGAGGTTAAGCTAGTATGTACCTGAGTTAGTTCCTGACGAGCGTACACGATGTGATCATTTTCGCTACAAGCTCATGCAAGAGGTCAAGACATACATGCTCGTTGTTGATTACACATATTTTTATGTGTTGGTGACATGAGCCAAGGATGTTGAGCAGAACCTTAGTTTGGCTTCTAGGTCGCGAGGCTTTAGATCCGGTAAGAGAGTGAATGATTCTAATTTTGACGGTGGTCATGCTAAGGACACCATGATCAGAGGTTTTGCCTGGAGCGGAGGCATGGCGGAGGAGTTGTTAGGCGTGGAGTCTAGAGGCATGGTGCCTAGGTTAAGCTCCGTTTAACACTTGTTGGGTTTGTGGATCCCGAGACCATTTGAGGTGAGATTGTCTATGTTTGGCCGGGGAGTGTCAGGAACCTATGCCTATTGTGGCAAATGCTTGTTGAAGTTGTGGGTCTGGCGACCATTTGAGACGTGATTGTCCTTTGTTGGCTGGAGGTGGGCAGGGTGCTACACATGTTGTTGCTCCACATAGAGTTCATGGTCGTGGACCATTTTAGCATAGAGATGGTGGGCAGAGGATTGTGGTTCATACCGTTACTATTTAGCTTGAAGGAGGTGGACCGACTCGGGTGTATGCACACCAAGAGGGTCGCAATGACACTGATGTGATTGCAGGTACATTCTCTTTACAGTCTTTCCAGTTGTATTCGTTGGTTGATTCTGGTTCTAACCATTCATACTTCTTGAGTGAGCATGCACAATTTCTTGATATACTTGTTGAAATTCTTAATGTGGGTGTTCGAGTGACTAGTTCTTTTGGGGAGACAATCGTGGTTAGGAGGTTGTATCGTAGGTGTCTACTGATGGTTCAGGGATATGAGTTTGCTGTAGACTTGATAGAGTCGCCATTCCATGGTTTTGATGTGATTTTGGGTATGGATTGGTTGACCGAACATAGGGCTATGGTGGATTTTGAGACCAAACGGATATCCTTGAGGTTATCGGATGATTTTGAGGTGGTAGTTGTTGGTGAGAATGCTAAGTTCTTGTCTAATGTTGTTTCAACTTTGGAAGCAAGTCGAATGATGGATTCTGGATGTCAGGCTTTCTTGGCCTATGTTATGAATCTTGGTTCAAAGGAGTTGAGGGTGCAAGATATTTGCACCGTATGTGAGTTTCTGGGTATTTTTCCAGAAGAGTTGTCGGGGTTACCACCAAACAGTGAGGTTTAGTCTGGCATCGAGGTCCTTGCGGATATGACACTAGTATCTATTACTCCGTATTGCATGGCCCCGAAGGAGTTGAAAAAGCAACTGCAAGAGTTGCTTGATCAAGGTTTTATTCGACCTAGTATTTCAACGTGGGGTGCACCAGTGTTGTTTGTAAAGAAGAAGAATGGTACATTGCGTATGTGTATAGACTATTTGCAACTGAATAAGTTGACGATAAAGAACAAGTATCCTTTACTGCGGATAGACAATTTGTTTGATCAGTTCAGAGGTGCCTCAGTGTTTTCTAAGATAGATTTGAGGTCTGGGTACTATCAGTTGAAAGTGAAGGATGTATATGTGCCCAAGATAGTTTTTCGTATGAGGTACGGGCATTATGAGTTTTTGGTGATGCCATTTGGTTTGACCAATACATCGACTGTTTTTAGATGAATCATGTGTTCCATGAGTTTTTAGATCATTTTATGGTTGTGTTTATCGATGATATCCTTGTGTACTCTCGTACCGAGGAGGATCATGATAGATATTTATGGATTGTGCTTCAAACATTGTTGGCTAATCGTTGTATGCCATGTTAAGCAAATGCAAGTTTTGGCTTAGGGAGGTTGTTTTCCTTGGGCATGTTGTGTCGGCCGAGGGAATTCATGTTGATCTACACAAGATTGAGGCTATGGTGAGTTGGAATGTGCCTAAATCTGTGTCAGAAGTTTGGAGTTTCCTTGGTTTGTCGGGTTATTATCGTAGGTTTTGTTGAGGGGTTCTCCACTTTAGCTGCTCCTTTAACCAAGTTGTTGCAGAAGAATGTTCAGTTTGAGTGGACGGATGGTATGCAACAGGGTTTTGAAAGATTGAAGAAAGCTTTGACACGAGCTCCAGTCTTGGTTCAACCTGAATCAGGAAAAGAGTTCATTTTTTATAGTTATGCATCCTATGTTGGGATTGGTTGCGTGTTGATTCAGGATGGTAAGCTAGATGTGTATGCATCTAGACAGTTGAAGGTACATGAATGTAATTACCCTACACATGATCTTGAGCTTGCCGCAGTTGTGTTTGCCTTGAAAATATGGAGGCATTACGTTTATGTTGAGAAATATTTGGTTTATACGGATCATAAAAGTCTGAAGTATCTGATGTCCGAGAAGGAGTTGAATCTTAGGCAACGAAGATGGTTAGAGCTGCTTAAAGATTATGATTTGTCTATTGAGTACCATCTGGGTAAAGCTAACGTTGTAGCGGATGCTTTGAGTAGGAAGGCTGCTGTGGAATTGAGAGCTATGTTCGCTTGGTTGAGTGTGACGTGTGATGGTGGGTTGATAGCTGAGTTGCAAGTGAAATCATCCTTGTCATAGTTGATTAAGGAGAGGCAACCGCAGGATGAGAGTTTGTTGCCGCATGTGAAGGACATAATGGATGGGAATCCTACGGATTTTCATTTTAATGATGATAGAGTGTTGTGTTTTAAAGGTTGAATTGTTGTGCCTAAAGTTGAAGAGTTGAGGCATACCATTCTGACCAAATTGTATGCTAGTCCTTTTGCTATGCATCCCAATAGTACTAAGATGTATCATGTTTTGAAGGAAGAGTACTATTGGGTTGGATTGAAGAAAGATGTGGCTGATTTTGTTTCTCGATGCATGGTATGTCAGCGGGTGAAAGTTGAGCATCAGTTTCCATCTGGGTTGTTGCAACTATTGAGGATACCAGAATGGAAGTGGGAAAGAATCATCATGGATTTTGTGTATGCGTTATCTTTGACGCCGACCAAAAATGATTCTATTTGCGTGATTGTTGATCGGTTTACAAAGGGTACGCATTTTTTGACAGTGTATACGACATATACCTTGGATAGGTTAGTTGATCTGTACATATATGAGATTGTGCGTTTGCATGGGGTGCCCAAGTCTATAGTTTCAGATAGAGATCCGCGTTTCACAGTAAGGTTTTGGGTTTGCTTGCATCGTGCTCTAGGAACTCAACTGAATTTCAGCACTTCGTATCATCCTTAGACTGATGGTCAGACGGAGCGTGTGATTCAGGTTTTGGAGGATATGTTGAGATGTTGTATCATTGAGTTCCATGGAATGTGGGAAAACAGTTTCCATTGGTAGAGTTTGCTTATAATAATAGTTACCAGGCTAGTATACAGATGGCACCGTACGAGGCGATGTATGGTAGAAAGTGTCGTACACCTGTGTGTTGGGCTAAAGTTGGGGAGAAGCATGTCTCCATGCCTGATGCATTGAAAGGCATGAACGAGAAAGTGAAATTGATATGTGACGCTTGAGAGCGGCTTCTGATCGTCAGAAATCCTACGCGAATTTGAAGCGTAGGGATGTGGAGTATGTTGTTGGTGACTGATTGTTTTTAAAGATATCGCCGTGGAAGAAGGTGATGCGTTTCGGGCGAAAAGGGAAGCTTAGCCCGAGGTTTATTGGACCATACGAGGTTGTTGAGCGTATGGGTCCTATTGCTTACCGTTTGAGGTTACCTACTGAGTTGGAGAGGATTCATGATGTATTTCATGTTTCGATGTTGTGAAGGTATCGGTCAGATCCCTCGCATGTTATGCCAGTGGAGGATATTGAGTTGAGGCCAGATCTATCTTATGATGAGGAACCGATAGAGGTTCTTGATAATAGTAGTAAGGTTTTGCGTGGCAAGACGGTCGAGCTTGTTAAGGTGTTGTGAAGGCACCACGGTTTTGAGGAGGCCACGTGGGAACGCAAGTCAGATATGTTGGAACAATTTTCGCACCTGTTTCCTCCTGGTAAAAATTTGAGGACGAAATTTCTTAAGTGGGGGAGAGTTGTAATGCCCCGATTTTAGGCCTAGCAGTTTTGTGGCTTGTTAGACGGCCCAGTGGACCAGGTTAGGGATTCGAGTCAGATTTGGGAGTAAATTTTTTTCGGTAACATAAAAATATGGAAAATAGTTAAAAATCATATTTTAATAAAATGATTAATATTGGTGAAAACAATTTTGGAAAATGGATTTTGGAAGGGTGACATTTTGGTAAGTGACCAAAATGTAATTTTTGAAAACTGTTTTTAAAGGTGACTAAAATGAAAAAGGATCAAAGTCTTAGAATCCTTAAGGAGCCATATTACCATGTTTTGGATGATGGTTTCTCCCTCCAATTAAGATATTTTAACAAGTGTTTTAAAGATAATTAAAAGAGTTGTCATTAAAAACTTAGTTATTGGATTAAAAGAAATTTCACGTAACTTTTCTCTCTACTTCTTTTCTGCCAAACACTCTTATTTTCATCAAATCACAGAGGTGAGAGACTTGTTTTCTTAATTTCTTGATTTGTAAATGATTCTTTAACTTTGATTTACAAAACCTTATTGAAATCTTGTGTTTTCCGAGCTTTAATCAACCAATTGAGGGAGAAATCACACAATAGAGGTAAGACTCATTTTCTGCTCTATTGAATGGTTCTTTATTGATATTCCCAAGTATTTGATCTTTGATTTATGTTTTATTAATTGATTTTGTGTTTTTATATTGGTTAATTGATTTAATTGGGTAAATTTGATGAAATAGTGAAAGATCCAAATTGGATCTATTTTCCAGTGTTGAAGATTGATTTTAATCATATTTTGGATGTATTATAATGTTGATAAGTTGTTTTTAACAATAGAATCCCAAAACTCTTGAATCCCTAGTTGTTTAGGTTGTTAGATTTGTGTATTTGTGGAGTTGTGGTGGCTGTGTAGTTGTTGTAAGTATTTGGATGAATTAATCCTTTTTTTAAGTGTTAATTGATGATTATGGAAGTGTTAGATTGTTAGATTGTGGATGGGTTGTGTTTGGAACGGATTAGATGATGATTTTTGTTGTTGTGGTTGGGTAATTTTGAGAGGATTGTGGAAGTCCGTGAGGATTTTTTGTTGCAGTGTTTTGAATGAATTGAGATGCATTAATACTCTGTTGTAATGTGATTAAAACATCGCAGGTTGACCTGGAAGTGATTGGTGAAGCTTTAGAGGCTTCAGATGCTTGATTTTGCGTCCGCGAATTGAGGTTTCGCGTATCAGTGAGTGAGAATGTGCCAGCATTGGAATATTTTAAAGGTGGTTTATGGGAGTTTAAACTGAGCTTGAAACGCTGGTTTAAACTCAGAAGTAATTAAAATGCGGTTTTCTCTCTGGTCGTGCTAGTGTAAAATGATTTTTTATGCACTTGTTTTGATTTACATTGTAACTACTGTTTAAGTATGATTTAGAGTATTTAAGATACTATTTTTAAGCATGAAATGCGAAAAGATGCACTTGGTAAGTGATCCATGTAAGTATATGGTTTATACTTGTGTTTTAAAGCATGGTTGTTGCTTTGGAAAATTGGTTTGGTTAATGCTTGTTAAAAAAACAGTGAGGTAAATGGTAAATGGTTAATTATATTGGAAAGTGATGTGGTTTTAAAATTGTTATCGGATATAGTAGGGCGGCCGTAGGATTGATAGTGCACTATAATAAGTCGCCTTGGATGTTGAGGGGTTTAGATCTGTGTACCAAAACTCCATCCAAGTACCCTAACGGTAGAGGGGTTATACAGTACCGTAAACTCTCGTTAGTGGATTAAGCATCTAACCGAGGTAAAGGGTTGGTGTCCCTATGGGTTGAAAGTGTACCAGTTGTTTAGGTACCACGATTGTGATTGTATCACTATTCCGGTTAAGATGGCTTGAAGTGTTGGGAGAACACTTGTTGAATCTGTGTATCCGATCAACTATTTTGGTAAAGGAACTTGGTTATGATCACTTGTAAGCCAATATAATTGTTGACGTATCATTGAAAGGTTCATGTTGTATAATGTGATTTGTACATGTTTACTCTTTAAGGTTTGCATACGGTTGTTATGCATGGGAAGGCTTGAACTGAGGTTGGACAATGGGATTTGCTGTTGATTAATGATTCATGTTGCATATGCTTTAATATGCTGGTTTTAAAAGATGTTAAGTGCATGCTTTTCAAGGCATGATAATGTTTTAAAAGATGATTGAAATGAGATTTCAATGTAATGTTGAGAAATGGTTTTAATGTTTTGATGGTCTGTTGTTTTGAGCACTCCTCACTAAGCCTAGTGTGCTTACGCTCTCTTTGTCCATCAATACAGAGAATTAAAAGCTTGGAAGGCAGCGGGAAGCAAGGGATCACAACAAGACTTGGTAACCAAAGTATGTTTTTGGATTAGACTATAAGTAATAAGGCCAATGGGTTCCGTTGTTGTTTTGCGAGGTGTTTTGTTAAACTCCCTGCTTGAGCAAGTTTTTTTGTTGCTCTTGGTTTGTAAATTGCCATTATTGATTGTTTGTGGTGATGATTTGAAGTTTCATGCTTTGCTTGATTGGTTTTCTAGGAAGCATGCCTCTAGATTTACATTTGAAGTATAATGCCTTGAACGGATGTTGAAATTAGGTTGTCTTGGTGTGGTTTGATCCTTGAATATGTTGGATGTGTGTTAGGGGCATGTTAGGATGTTTTGGTTTGTTCAAAAGCTTGTTAAACCAGCAAAAATGGACATTTCATGTCCAGGCGTACTAGTATGGGTGTTCTTATTTCGGTACGAGTAAGCCATTGCAGGCTTAGCGTACCGGTATGCAGGCAACTATTTCGGTACGAGTGTAGGCAAAATTGGCCAGTGTTTCGGTACTCCGAGAGGAGTTTCGATATGGTATAGTGTTTTTCATGAAGGGCTTTCCGATAGCGGGGGTGTATCAGAATGGAAATTGGCTACTGGAATTATGGGGTTTTAAAATAGTGAAGGCGTATTGAAACACCCTTGTCCGTACCGGTACAGTGGTAGTTAAAATTGGTTATTTGGAATCTTCTGAAGTTTTACTTTCTTACGTTTTGGTCCCTGAATGTTATGGATGCAATTAAATGAGATTGGATGTTATTTTTGACTTGATTTTTAACATGTGAGCATGAAACCTGATTAATTAAAGGTTGGCAATATAGAAGTGAGCTAAGACCCTACAGTTTTCTGTAATTGCAATATAATCCCTAAATCACAAATGTAATCAATTGGATGCCAATTCGACGCACGATTGAGTTGGGTTTTCTCCAGAGATCAGTATGTATATGTAGGATAATAATTTTGCATCTAGATAAGATAAAAGGAAAAAATGGACGTGTTTCAAGTTTTATCTTCTCAATTTACTTCGATAAACCTAATGTAGCTCGCTCGGTTCGGTCTTGTGACTAGGCTGGGTCGAGGGGATTACAAGTTTGCATATAATTAGGGAGTTACACTATCAATGCTTAATTGTTATATATTTTGGTAATTTTAATGGGGAAGGAAGTGCTTTCATGGTGCTTGTGCAGGAAGCAGTTAGAGCTGGAGGAATGTTAGAGCAAGAAGGATAGCATCACTCTCGTATGGAGCTGATGAGGCAGTAGAGTTGGAGATGAATCAGACTTGGCTTGCGTGGATTCTCACCTAATATGGAACTCATTTAAAGAAGCAGAAAAGCAAGATCCTTTTTAAAGAGGCTTTGCGCACTTTAGGGCTTCCAAACTCTAGCTTTTCGGCCTATATAAAGAAGACTTGGGCCACAAACAAAGGGACCTCGATCATAGACAGCAACCCTTAGTCTTCAGCTATTAGAGAACCACCAGAGTCGAAGTTCTATAGGAGTCTCCACATATTAAAAGCCATCGAGAGAGGTTAGAGGAGTGCGAGACTTGCAGCAGAGTTTGAGACCTTAGAGGAAAACGTCGAGGACGCTTGATTCTTTCTTTTTCCTTGCTTGATAAATTGCCATGTTTTTAAATACTGTTATGGATGTTTTAGGCTCAGACATGAGCTAAATACTTTTTCTTGGATTTATTGTTTTTAGGATATTATGTTCTGATTATTTTGTTTAATGCTATAGCTCTTTTTCTTTTATCTATTATGTTCATCGTTCTTCATGTGTAGTTATTATAAGAGCTATCGAGAGAGGCCTTTTAACTATTGATATGTGGCTAAATATCAAGAGAGTTAGGTTAAATAAACATGAATAGTGGAGCTAAGCTGCTAACTTAGTTCTAATTCGGCTTAGACATAAGTTTAGGATTTCAATGAATAATAAGGGGAACTTGAATTGATAATAGAGTTGTTAGGGGTTCACGCAGATTGTATTTCCTTAGCTTCCTTGTTATCAGCTTCTAGGCATCGAGAGAGTCAGAAGTTAGTTAGAAAACCCTGTCGAGTAGATAAAGACATAACTGTTTTATGCAGACATGTATTGCCATCCGCTATACCATTCAAATAAATAATCAAGCATAATTCCTAGGCAATAAACCCAACTTCCATAATCATCTGAATATCTGCTGCAACATTTGTTTCTCTTGATCATTACTACCTTACTTTTTTCGTATTTAGTTTTAAATATCACCATCAAACCAATACTTGCTCACCAATTCTTAAGTACGATCGCTTCTTATTTATTGATTCAATCCTAGTGGGTTCTACACTCTACTCTATCACTTAATTACTTGATCGACGAGTATATGATGAGTGTTTAAAAGTGCTATTTTTATTGCCCTTTTTACTCATATTATTGTTAGACTTAGGCACATTTTAGTTGCATTGTTAGGCATTTATGCATAATTTCCTAGTTTTCGTCGTTACGAGCTTGGTATTACACTTTTGTTGTTTTTCATGGAAAAATTGCTGCTTTGTGCGTTATTTTATGCAAGATAGGAATTGCCAAAGCCAGTAGGAAATTGTCGTGGCAATTGAGGAGAATTTCTTAAGGACACGCCAAACTAATTGCCTAGGCAATTCGGGACAAATTTGCCCTGTTTGGATAAACACGAAAAGCAAGGGATAAGCTCCCAAAATCTGGATATTCCACATAGAAAAATGGGGAGATAAAGACTCAGATTTATTAAGAGTTTGAGGATAAAGATAAGAGAGATTAATTATCTTTTTTATCCAATTCAATTCCAACTTAAACTCATCCTTATGAACAACATAATCTGCAGAATTGAAGAGTTTAAACTAGATTATGATCTTATCTCCATGGAACTCGAATACAATGCAACCTCTCATACCATCACAAACCGATAAGATCATCCCCTATAAATAGAGAGGTTAACGCAGCTAATAGAGGGGAATCGGAGAAAGAGAGCAGATTGTAAGGCACTATATTCTTCTTTATTTTTACTTTGTGCGATCAATGGCTTGGAAATTTTCCTTTGTATATCTTTCGAACCCAGCCATGAATTGATGTAAATTGGCTGGGTTTATTTTGGTTTATGGCTTTGATAAACGTTTAGATTGTTTAGGTTTTTGAGTTGCAATTTAATTTCAAAGTTTGTTCAATCTTGGTTCTTATTTTTACGAGTGAATTGGGAGAGGATCTCGTGAATTCATCCATTTATCTAATATCGGGAGAGTTAGATTCAAGAAACGAATGAGCATGGTCTTCATACAAACGAATGTTGGTGAAGACTAATTCGACTTAGGAATAAGTAGTGAATTTCAACGGCTAAGAGAAACGCAAGATCGATTGTTGTCCACCCATGGTTAAAGCGGGGATATATCACCAATGCATGTACAATTAACCGTGTTTCGAGTTAGGGATAACGAGAAGCCATTAAAGAACGCTTCGCCGAACTTTGAAGGTTGACGCCCAATTGCCCAGGCAATCGCAGAATAGCCCAAGCAATTCGACTGGATCCAATTGAGGGAACAATTGAGCTACTCTAGCACTCAATTACAACGACAATCCATTCAACTATCACTCCACGACTCACGATAACCCGACCTACTCTCTCTTATTCGATTACTTTATCCTTTATTTATGTTTACTTAGTTCATTTTACTTATTATTCATCACCATTCAATGTATCTCTTACAACGCAGTAACTTAAGCAAAGTGGCCTAAACCAATCCCTGTGGAGACGATAACTTTACTATACTATTACTTGCGACGTGTATACTTGCACCGTTTGTGTTGCACTCCAAACAGGCAACCGTATACTTCCTTTAAAGTGCATATCTATTTCACAAGCATCAACAACAAAACTTATTGAGTATGTTTGGACCATTTTTTCAAAATTTTGAAATAAGGCAACGTGGGTCGTCTTTCCGTTTTGGACTATGTTGATGGTTGTAATTTCCCTTTGGTTTGTACGTTTCTATGGTTTATTTTCCAACATGGTGTTGATTGATTTTAGAAATGTTTGATTATATGTTTAATAAGGTGCTAGCATTTTTTATTGTTGTGGATTATAAGCATGTTGAATCGAAGTATGATATTTCATGTTTTAAATGAGTTACCTAGGTCATTTTATGCCTATGTTATGCGTTTATAGTGTATTTTATCCTTATAGTTATCTTTGCACCTTTTGGTTGTGTATTATGCAAGCATAGGAAGCATGCATTTAGATCCTATGATTCAATGTTAAGCATGTTGAAAATTACCATGTAAGTTATTTATCAAGTTTGTTTTATGTTGGTATATTAGTGGAAGCATGTTTAAGTTGATTGAGGGCATTTTCAGATGATTTAGGCTAGTATTGAAGATTCGAATATGCAATCCAGAGTAGTGCATATTGGTTCGAGTTCATTGCATATCGATACCCGCTTTTAAATTATGGCATTTTGGGTCAGGGCATACCGATACACCCTACTTAGGGATTGATAGGGAACCCACCGTACCAGTACAAAAAGGTCGTACCAGTACCAAATCAAGCTACTAGATTTGGATGAGAGCTATTGTATCGGTACAAAGTCCCATGTACCGGTACAGACGGTAGTTATTTTGGTTAATGGCTTTACTAGTTTTTTGATGTTTTACATTATGGTCATCGAATGTTCGTGCGTTAATTGACCGAGTTGTTAACATTTGTTTGACCTAAAATTTTGCATACAAGTTGATAATATGTTTAATTTGAAATTTATTCCTTTATTTTTCTGTAGGTCACTGTAATTTTACAAATTAACATTTTGGTTCTTAAAATCATAACATGTTCAATTAGTCATGTAATTGAAGTTCGTTTGCCATGAAACTTTAACCATTTCTTGAATAAAATACATAGGATTAAATGTTGCATCTAGAATGTGAAAAATATTCAAAAATATATGAAAATTGAGTTGTTTGTTTTTGGATTCACTTAGTGAATCAATGTGACTTCCGTCACTCAAGTCTTATCCTTCCGGACCGGTTGATAGATGTTACATGATCATTTTCAAGAAACTCTTGGATTCACAAAAAGCATTTTCAATAGAGCACCAAACATCAATAGGATTATCATGACAACCATTAAGGATCTGTCGAGTGTGAGTTTTTCAAATCTGCCAACACAAAAAGCAGATGAGCTAGAGACTTTCTTTAAAATCATTCTTAGAGCATAACTCACCCAAATAGTACCACCACTTGAAGAAATCAGGGAACCCTTCCATTTTAGGACAATAGCTAAAACTTGAATATCTTATGCAAATTGATCGGTGTAAAATCGTCACACGCTAAGTGCATGAAAACACTGCCGATGCAAGTATAGAAACAGGAGAGTCCTGTTAGATATCAATCTCATGAGGATGTGTATTTAGTCGAACTATTATGTGGCCACAAGCAATTTTGTAAACTGAAATATTGTGAATGTAATGGTATTTGCAATAGAGAAATAAAGTAGAGTGTGTGAAATCAATTGTGATAGAAAAAAAAACAAATATAAGAAGATAAGATAAATATTAAGTAAAGATCTAGATACCCTCGGTTCAGCTTGGCAGAATGTCAAGTGCAACAATGAAATACAATATGTTGGCTCATTTAACAAATAAAAGGATTAAGTTTGCTTACTAAATTTCATTCAATTCTCAACTAATGGCCCAAAGAAATAGATCAATCACAACTCTCGTGAAAGGGTCAAAACTACAACTCCTTGAACAAGTTGATCAACTCTCGTTGTAATGACTTGTTAACCTGACTTGTCACTACATCTCTCAATGTCAATGACAGTGTTTAACATTCTCAAGCAAACAAAGATCTGATCTAACAATTGAAATATGAACAAAGCTAATAATAATATATTGAACTAAAAAACAAGGTTTAAACAAGTTCATACAAAGCTTAAAGAGTTTAAACCAACGTCATTAGCATATAAAATATAATAAAATCTCCAACAAACATCTATCTATAGAAAAGTTTAAAGAAGATAACATATATTTCTCCTTGATCTAGCACTTGGGTCCTCATATCCTCGGATAATTCTGCCTTGCTTTGCCTCGGATCTCTAGAAATGGAGTTTAAGCCTCCATGGAAGGAGAGCTCGGAGGTTGAAGATGAAAGGAAAATGGAAATCACGTGACTTCTCTCTCTCCCCCTCTTTCTGAATTTATCCTTTTATAAGCTGCCAAAGAAAGAACACCCTTCATTCATGTATTTTGCGCGACTCTCTACTGTACCAATTATGTTATAACAAATAATACTGTTGGCAAGGTCATCCTTATCTTTTAGCATACTGCACAGCTGGCTGCTGAAGTGTTGAGTTGGCTGCAGTGATCAGACATCCTCTGCAAGGACATTAGTAATGCAGCGACAATAGAGCAAAAAGGCAGAAATATGTGTAATAAGAGCAGCTAAGACTTGACTTAGACAAGATGTAGAAAATAAAGATGAAAATACAGAAATGCATGTACAAAATTTTGATGTGGGGAAAATTTAATCCATAAATCTAGAGGAAATGCATGCTCTTTAAAGAGCTATCATACCCCCAAACTTGAGTTTTTACTTGTCCTCAAGTAAAATTAAAAACAACAAGATCAAAACAAAAATTTAAAGGCATTCTAGCTACTTAAATCATTCTAACCTACCTATGAATTAATTGCATTGACAAGATAGAAGAATGCATTAACAACTCAAACATCAAAATATGAACAAGAATTTCACCAATACCTAGCATCATAACTATCATCTCAAATTCTTTCCACCTATCAGCATTTATTTAGTACAACTTATAGCAAAATATAAATATCATTATAAATATTTTTCTTTTTTTCTTCTTTTTTATGTAGAGATGGATATCAAACAATGAATGCACCCTAAATCCTGAGAAGTAAGATGTTATGCAACGAACCCCTAAGAAGTACTTCATTGTTTCAACACACGCTCATGTAGCAACAACCTTTGGCCAGATTTATTTTTCTAACGTATGCATTGGAGTGTCCCCCTTGAAGCTACTTCTATTGCACTCACATTGGAATGTCTTTTATTTAAAATTAATAAGATTTACTATCATATATAACACAAGCTGAACACTATAGAAATCATCCAAAACCAAAGAGATGATACTAGTTATTCTTTACTCAAACAAGCATATAAATTTATACAGAGTTGTAATGCAATCTTCATGCATGTATATCCAACCAATTCATAAGCAATTAGAATGATTCAAGGTTTACACATTCAATGCAAGAAAAATATTTTCAACACAAAAAACCTTGCATTTGCTTAGAAATATATTTTGGATATTGGGGGTGCATTTCAACTCCTAGGCATATACCCCCAAACTTAAAGATTGCATTGTCCCCAATGCAAAAGAAAATAGAATGCAATGACTGCATGTGGTTACAATGCTAAATGCAATGACATTAAATCTAAATGCAATTACAATGACAATGAAGATGTCATGACAATAGAGTTTAAGAAAAATGAAATTACTATATATGGTATGCATTCCTACGGAAACTAAAACAAACTAACTCAGTCCATCAAGGCTCTTTAAAGGAGGAGGTAAAGCGACTCTTCTTCTTCTTGCTCCTCTTTTCTTCCTTGTGCTTCTTCTTGTTCTTGTCTTTGGATTTTGAGATCTTTTGTTTCTTTTCTTTCTTTTGAATAGAGGCCTCCTCCTCTTGGTCAAGCTCTTTATCAATATCGGGCTTCTCTTCTTGGTCGATATCATTGACCATATTCGCAGTGCAGATGAACAAGGGTGATGCTTTGTAGACCACCATTGCAAGAGGGTTGTCTTCTTGTCCATCCGTTGTAGAGACAGCTTCTGCCAGTCTCGCAGAATCTAGCACAAACTCTGGTCCTTCACAGGTTACATCCACAACCTTGGATGTAACTGACCTTCCTTTAAAACTTTCTTTCTTAGCATCAACCTTCTTGACTTGGATGTTTTCTTCCTCATCTTCGTCCATAACTATGTAACACCCTCCGAACACAATTAACAAATGTCACAGTAATTAAAAATTATTTTACCTTAAGAATCAGGGCTATTTCAAAGTTTCAATTAACTTATGGATAACAATAACATTAAAACTAAATTCTAATCATAAAAATGCAGAAATTATACATAACACATACTATTCATTATACATAAACGAAATCATTACAAGGCATGCCGGTTTTATCTTTTAACAAATTAAACATGTTATTTCGTACATGCCACTATTCACATATAAAACCAGGATTTCATAAGTACTGAAAATAACCTGTCAACTTTATGTCTTCACAAAAGATTTGATGCAACAACTCCGTCCAATCTTACTTCGGTTTACCTACGCGTATTACAGAAATACAAGCTAAGTATAACTTAGTGAGGCATAAAAAAGTAACATATATAAAATCTTTATAATGCATGATACTTTCCAAAAACCTGATATTTATACAAAAAAATATAATACTTCGTAATACCAGAATATAGCCCAAGGAAAATATTAAGTACTTTAAAAGTACTATTCTTTATTGCTTGGAGACACAATAAAGTGCCTATAACATATATGACACTTTAAAGTGCCATTACCTTTATGATACTCTTCAAGTGTCATTAACTCATAGAATGTCTTATATAGTTGATGGTGCCTTTAAACCAACTAACCAACTTATATGATTGATGATGCCTTTAAACCAACTAACCAACTTATACGGTTGATGATGCCTTTAAACCAACTAACCAACTTATACGATTGGTGATGCCTTTACACCACCTAATCCATACTCGAGTAATATATTTTTACATTACTAAGGCAACCTTAAAAACAATTCCTGCAATTAAGGGCAAATAACACAATATCCATACATACATCACGTAAAACATTTTATTTTGGAGCAGTTCATACCCCAATATGCTTTATATTATTCATGGCATATTGTCATAATCTGTAAATCATTAAAATAAAGTACCATGCTAAAAAAACATATATGCACTCACCTTAGCCTTGTAATGCCCCTTTTTTCTATTCGATTAATCTCAAACTTTTTCTTTTCCCGGTTTACTAGTACAACCTTGATCTTTATCGGTATCTAGATAAAGATAACATATACCATTTCAAAGCATATGTTAGAACATGTTCAATCTATATAAAATAATGTAAAGTAAATGAATAACTACCCATTATTTACAAAAATTCATCCGATAAAATTTCCATATTCGAACCAATATTTCTTAAACTATTCTTTAAATTTCCAACATTTCCCAAAATTTACATTTTAGTCCCTAAGGATACTTTTAAGCCTCCAAACATTATTTTCAAGCCAAATCCTTACAATTCTCGCCATTCACACTTTAGGACCCAAACATTAAAAATTAACATAACGGTCCTTGAATTTTTCGAAATTCACAAAAAGTTCCCAAAATTAGAATAAACTTCAAAATCAACATCCAAGTCACTTAACTCGATTTTTCAACCCAATACACTTCAAAAACAAGCTTAATAATCAAGTCCATAAACTTTCCAAAATTTACAATTTGGCCTTAATACAAAATAATTAGGAATTTTCATTCCAAACACCTTGTATTATCATTTTAAATCATTCTTTCTTCAATCACATCCTAAAATTCCAAACTTAGCATAAACCCTAATTTTCCATCTTTCAAGAACATGAATATTTCTTCAATCTAACAACATAAACAAGCTTGTATGACATATTTCTCATCATTTCCATCATCAAAATAATTTGCCATAATTTCCCCTAATTTTCCTAATCTAACCGAATAGTCACTTAACCATTTTCCTTGAAATTTCCATCATTTGAACCATAGAAACAACATCACAAGCATCTTTCTAACAATAACATCCATTAAAACATAAGTTTCCATCATGTCCTTCATCCACGCAATTCAGCAAACTCAACTTAGAGACATGAAAACTAAGTAAAACTTATACCAAAAGATAGAGAATTTAGTGAAGATTAAATTCTTGTTTCATGTCTCAAGCCTAAATCTAACCATGGAATCTTAAAAATCAAATTAAAATTTCTTACCCCTTGTCTTGGATGAAATCAGTAGCCCTTGGAGAAGAAAAGAGAATTTTTCAACTTTTTATTCTTTTAATTATGCCAAATGGCATATTATACACCTTATTTAATTAATAAAATCCCTTAATAGTCAAATGACCACTATACCCTTAAGTTATAACCAATCACATGCCATCACATATCTTTTCTTATTCAAAATAATCAGTAATAATCAAAAAGTAAGGGTGAAATGACCTTTTTTACCCTTAATGACCCAACTAATCTTCAAAAATGTCATTTTCACCTATTTCACCAAAAATTTCATAAAATTGAATTTAAACCAAATAAAAAACGATTTAAAAACTATACTATCATATTCTTCAAGTCTTTCTAAAGCTTCCATAAAAATTTCATAATTTTATGAGTTCGAATAATCATTCGAATAAATTTCTGAAACTTATTCCCTTTATAGCTTTTCACACAAATCTCGTACCAAAAATCTGATTCTGACCAAAATTCTTATACCGGGATAAACTATTCATTTTTGCCAAAAAAAAAAATTATTGGGAAAATTACCATGTTGGTCCCTAAATTTTCCCAACTTTTCACTTTAGCCACCAAACTTTGAATTTTTACATTTTAGTCACTGAACTAAAACCACAAACTTTTAATTCCTGGCATTTTAGACACTAAGCTAATATTGGGGTCTTACAATTCTCCCCTTAAGAAAATTCGTCCTCGAATTTTCAGAATGTACTTGTAACAATATTGGGTTCTTCTCTGTCATCTCTATTATCATATGTTCGAATATGATAAACTCTAGCTGAAGCTCGATCATTTCTTTCTACAACAGCTTCAGTCTCTTTTCGAGAACCCGTTCTGAACGATCCTACATATCCACGACTTCTGCCTCTTTGCAATCCAACAGATCTCTCTATTTGAACCGATCTATCACCTTGATTTGGGTAGTCACATTTAAATGTCCAATCTCGCCACAGCGGAAACATGCTCATGTGATCTTTTGACACTCCCCAAAATGTTTCTGGTTACAATTCTCACATCGGGGAGGACCTTGTTGATTTCCATAATTCTTTGTTGTTGTCGAAGTATTTTTGAATTTTTCAGCTTGTATTGCTTGTTCTTGGGGTGCTGAAAATTCAAATCTTTCCTGTTGTAAATATCCTTTACCTCGCTTTGATGATCGCGAAGTAAAAGATATCTCGACACTTTTTCTCTGACCTTGGGATTCGCTTTTAGCCTTCTCTCGGACAATCTCCATTGCTTTAGCTCTATTAACTGCTTCTTGAAAATCCCTATGAATAATAGCAACTAGCACCTCTTGATATCTGGCATCTAAACCACTTATAAAACTATCAGTGATGGCTCTCTAGTCCGGTAGCAATTTAGAAGAAAACCTACTCAATATATTAAACTCGCATTCATACTCATATACTAAACGATCCCCCTGCCTCAGATCCAGGAACTACTATCTCATTTCTCGAACAAAAATATCTCCAATGCATTTCCTCCTAAACTCTCGGAGGAAAAGCTTCCAGTTTACTTCTTCATGAACTCGGGCAGTAATATTATTCCACCAGACCAAAGCTTCTTCCCTCAATAAGGAAACTGCACCTTCTAGTTTTCCTCGGTTGTCACAGTCGATCCGAGTCAACATAGTCTGTATATCATTTAACCAGAAATCTGCAGACGCTGGATTTGCATCACTATCACCTTTAAAATTGAGATCGTACAGCTTCTTTAACTCTTTAGGTACATAAATCCAAGGAGGTCTATTTATAATCGCATCTAACGCCTGCAGGAATGTATTCCTGTAACACCCCACCTGGTTTAGTAGTAAACCGGCCAAGGAGTGTTAATCAAGCAAACAAGAATTCAAGCCATTTAAAACTTTTGAAACTCAACCCTATTAGATGAGTTACTTGTCTAGCAAGAAACCAAAACTAGCAAATTTAACAAGCAACAACATGAACATGCTTCTCGAACATTATAGGTGACCACTCTTGATTAACCAACTTCATCCTACAATCAAGGATGCTTACTACATTTTTATTTTAAGCAATTAAGCATGGCATTCGAACGAGCATCTACATTAAGGCATATTCATTAGCAAATTCTCATGTCCAATATGCGCAGCTTTGTACCATTTCAAGACAATATTCAAACATGGTTTCAATGTCATACTCATGTCAAGTTAACCAGGCATGATTTTCTAACATTTTACATTCAGGACAGGGGTGTATATAATGTTGGTTACTAAACGTGGTCGCATTTGCATTCATTCGAATCATATCACCAATAACATGCCTTCAAGCAAGCTTAACGTCATCTAGAAAATCATGACTAACTTATCATGACCTTACTTACTTGAACTAGAAACAACCTATCAACCAAAAGATCAATTCGAATAGGGCATTCAAGATTTAAGCACATAGTATCCCAATGTTAAGCACATTTGAATATAACTAGATCATGTAAATCAAATACCATTTCCCATTTTCAACATGTCAAGCATTAACGAACTAGTCTTTACAATCTTTTAAGATCAAGGTCATATATATATATATAACTTACAAACCAAGCAAACTGCATGATCTAGCTTAACTATGTACATATCTAGGTGCCACCAACTAGGAGTAATACAAAACAAGTATGGATTCATACTTTCGCTCTTGCTTGTGTTTGTTTCGAGTTTAAGAAAATAGACTTCAGGATCAAGTAACCTCTTTGAAACACTTTTAACCTGTAGTTTGGGAAGACAGGAAACGAGAGTGATAAGTACAAAAGTACTTAGTGAAGTAGCAACTATTACTAACCAACTTTCAAGATTTGTATCATTTAGTCAAGTATAAACCTAGTTAGGGTTTGTAACATGTGTAGTCACGTATACCTTAAGATTTCGAGCATTTCAAGTCAAGTATGTAGTCATGTAATCATGTATAGCTATTACCATTTATGCATATCATTTCAAGCACAAGTACATACAATGAGAATCTAAGCTCAAGCCATCTATATCATGTCATGCTTCTATCACAATTCAAATAGCATATCAACAAGAGGATTGTTTTCAATTCAAGTCTAATCAAGTATCAAGTCAAGACAAGAAGCATGCTCAAGTATAAAAATTCAAGTATAGTCACATCTCATTTCATGCATTCATTCGAGTATCATTTAAACAAGCCAATTCAAGTATCATATCAAGTAACATTTAAGCTTATGCTATTTTTCTTTCTTTCTTAATTTACTTTAGATTAGGCCTTGGTACTTAGAGTGTTCGTCTTTATTAAGCATTCCATTAAGTGCGTATATGTACATAAGCAAAACAATCCATGCTGACTTTTAATTTGTTCAAATCTGTCCATTATACGTGTTTACACACAATTACAAGTAGAACAATCCATGACATCATTACTCTAAAGTAGTTTTCATATCACGTACGCACCAGTTAATCCATTGAGCTTACAAGTCTACTAAGCAATTATATAATATGTATTTACACTTAATATACATGTCTAACAAGCACCAGTTATCTACACAAGATGTCCACACAAGAGCATACATAAAACATGGCATTTGCACACAGCCTAGGCGTATACATTCACACGGCATTCAAATTATTGAATGTACATGTGCACAAGAAACATATACATAAACTTGTATAATCATATATATATATATATATATTTTTTCTCATGAGCATTTGAGTTAAGATATACATGTGCACAAATCACCTTCAAGGCATGTTCGTATATACATTTATAGGCAATCAATCGAATAGCATAATCCAATTATTAGATCAAGTTTCATGAACTCAAGTAATTCTATTCAAGGTTTGTAGCATCCGAATTAAGCATGAAATCATATAGCCATGTATCTAGACAATATTTGGTAATTATTCATACCATAATTCAAAAGCAACAAGCAAGGAATCTAGTATCAACCAAGTTGATCATGACGTATTTCATTATCTCTTTCGAGTAGTATAATAAGCAATGGACATGGATCATAGTTCAAGTTTATATGCCAAGTATCAAGTATTATCAAGTAGCAAGCATTTCAAGTAGCAAGCATTTCAAGTGGCAAGCATTTCAAGTAGCAAGTATTTCAAGTGGCAAGCATTTCAAGTAGCAAATCATACAATACAAGGTCCAAGCATAGGCAATTATCATTTCAAGAGTTTCATTTCAAGAATCAAGCATTACATGTCAAGCAATTCGAGTATTTCAAGGATTCATGTTAAGTGAGTCAAGTGTTCAAGATTTCTTGTCAAGTTATTTAAGTATTTCAAGATATAATTCAAGTTTTCAAGATTTTCTTTTGAATTTCTTATTCAATTTCTCAATAAGTTCATATCTTTTTAACATGTTTACCTTGGATCACAATTGGTCATGAATATCATTGGTCCGTGTTTGACCACAAGGGTCCAAGAGATACTTAGCTCAAAGCGCATAACAATGGCTAATATCGGGAACATGTAATCCTATACTTCTCACTATCCAACCAACTGTCGCCAATCTCCGTACAACTCCCCCGTTACCTCCAATTGTCGCCAATAACATATTTCATGTAATGGGGCGTCCCCCTGAGCCGTGGCTCATGGAACGTAGTCCCAAGTATACCATGCATCATACCATTGTATCCAAGGACTTCCATTGTAGGCAATTTAAGTCTTTTAAATCTTTAAACTTTCATTAGAGGGGTATTCTTATACTTTAAAGCTTGTTGTTGTTTCTTATGTTTTATGTTTTCATGTTCAAGTCGAGACAATTCATATTCGATAATTAAATTCAAGCAAGTTATAGCAATATTATGCTTAGCCCTTAGGCTAGTTGAGCCTTAGCTCTTTATTTTAAGTAATCCATGCTTACATCAAAACACCATGTAATTCAAGATCCTTTTCAAGCAAGTATGTCAAGATTAACTTAGCCCTTAGGCTATTTGAGTCTTAGCTCATCATTTTGCAAATTTAACTTGTTATTCAAGTAACATTTTACATATGCCATCTTAGGCATCAAACAAGGCCTTTATTTAATGACTTAATTCATATTATCAAGTATTTTCATCATAGAAATCCATACAAGCAAGCACTCAATGGTTCACACCCAAGGTATCAAGAAATCAAAAATTTACATCATAGAGCATTATCAAGCAAGCATTCGAATACAAGCTTAGCCTACTCAATTCAAGTCATTTAACATGTACAAAAATTTTACATACTTCACAAGCCAAACTTAACCACAATACATTTCAAGTCTATCATTCAAAACATATTTTCAAATATTATACAACGAATCAAGTAAGATCAAAATCCAATTCTAGCAACCATTTGAAAGTATCACAATCGATTTATCAAGATCCATGTCACTATTATTCACAATTTTAGCTTAAACCCTTATTTCCCTTTTTTTATTCCTTAATCATGCTTATTTAAGTCCATTAACATAGTATATCAATAGCAAGAAAGTAGACATGCATATTTTGGTTAGGACCTAAGTCCTATTTTAACTACACTACAAGCTTAGCTAGTCTTGGATTCAAACTCCTTTGTGTTTTCCACTAGCTTGGCCACTCCTTTCTTCCTCCACAAGATTTACTCCTCGTTCTAACAATTCACACAATTAAATCAAGGTCAATACAAAGTACATTCATTTCTTCAAAACAGGGCAACAATACACATAATTCATTCATTTTAAAACACCAAGGCTGCTGCTGTCAGGCAGCTTGTGCACTGTTTACTAAAACATGCATAACTTTCATTCCGTACGTCGAAATTTCAATTGGTTTAAACCGTTGAAAATATAACTTAATTGTATTTCTAACCATATAGGCCTTGCATTTTAGTTCTTTGCCAATTAATACAGTTTTTATCTTAAAGACAAACCAATTGCATTACTGGACAGTTTGCACTGACCCTAGATTTTCATTTCTAAAATCCATTTTACGATCCAGAATTCCATTTCGTTTGTTTCTAATGAAAATAGACATATTAAGGTTCCATTCATATAAATTCAGCCCTTAATTCAATTCATACAATTTATAGTGAATTTTCAAAGTTGATGCCCAGAATAGAGTTTTCTGGGCAGATTTCAGTAGGCTTGATTTTAGCTTCATTATTCACCTAGATGGTAGTTTTAACATGTTAATCTAACTTATTCATATCAATACAAATCAGTTCAATTACTCTTATAATGTCCAGAACAGCCCACAACATTCGTAAACACTCAAAAACAACCCTCTATTTCTAGTTTTCGCTAACAGTCCCATAACATCAAAATTTCACTTCAAAACAGTCCATTAAAATCACCAAGTCAGGACAATTTATCATGTATATCATTCAAATGGCATTATTACACTAGGAACTCACATTACTTACGAATTCATTACTAATAAACCAGGTGACCAAAATTCTAATTTTCCAGTATCATGTTCGATCATCATTTTCCAAATCACCAAATCAATTACCAATTTTATGAAATCTGAAATCTTGCAAAAATCATTTGACGTTTTAATCATATTTCAACAATCTCAAACAAAACAATACATCTAACAGCTCATTCAAAGTTAATTTCACAAACAATTTCTACGTTACAAATAAATAAAGAATATAGGTAGAGTGTTTCACCTTCTTCCTTAAGTTTTTCAATTAAACCTTCAAAAATTTAAACTAGATCAAAGCTCCCTCAAGCATCAATGGCTAAGACTCAAGCTTTCTCTCACAATAGTCTCAAGTGTTAGGATAGTTCGGCCAAGGGAGATGGAGAAGAATGATTTTAATTATTCTTTCATTTAACCGACCCCTCTAGACATGTCTTCACCAAATGTTGACATGTACGCAAGCTCTTGGTTTCTCAGGAATTTTACATGCAAAATTTCAATTAATCAAAATCTTCGATTCTGTCCTTTCTAATTGGTCAACGTAGTTTTCAAACTTAACTTTTGGTCCTTAATTCATAAAATTTTATAATCCTAAGATATCTTAAATCAATTTAAGTCACCCTTAAATTAGTGACAAGATTTTAACCTACATTTTGGGTATTACAATTTCGGTCCGGTACTGGCATTTCCTGTTGTACTGGTTGTTGTACCTCCTCTTCGACCTTTGGGACATTTTCAGGCCCCACCTGCCGAGTAGCATGTCGGGATCCCTCTCCTTCCGACATATGTACTCAACATATACTTAAAATAATAAGCAATTGCATCAATCAAACAAGTTTCATTTTCAAGTAAATATGACATCCTAGTGGCATGTACTCTTTAAAATACTTTCTTTGAGTTTAAATTACTCCAGAACTGGCTAAACCTATAGCTCTCATACAAATAAATATAACACCCCCTTCCCGTATTCGTACACCGAACACGAGTCGAAAATGTCGCAATAATTAAAAATTATTTTACCTTAAGAATCAGGGCTATTTCAAAATTTCAATTAACTTATGGATAACAATAACATTGAAACTAAATTCTAATCATAAAAACGCATAAATTATACATAACACAAACTATTCATTATACATAAACGAAATCATTACAAGGCAGGCCAATTTTATCTTTTAACAAATTAAACAGGTTATTTCGTACATGCCACTATTCATATATAAAACCAGGATGTCATAAGTACTGAAAATAACCTGTCAACTTTATGTCTTCACAAAAGATTTGATGCAACAGCTCCGTCCAATCTTACTCCGGTTTACCTACGCGTATTACATAAATACACGCTAAGTATAACTTAGTGAGGAATAAATAAGTAACATATATAAAATCTTTATAATGCATGATACTTTCCAAAAACCTGATATTTATATAAAAAATATACATACTTCGTAAGACCATAATATAGCCCAAGGAAAATATTAAGTACCTTAAAAGTACTATTCTTTATTGCTTGCAGACACAATAAAGTGCTTATAACATATATGACACTTTAAAGTGCTGTTAACTTTATGATACTCTTCAAGTGTCATTAACTCGTAGAATGTCTTATATGGTTAATGGTGCCTTTAAACCCACTAACCAACTTATACGGTTGATGGTGCCTTTAAACAAACTAACCAACTTATACAGTTTATGGTGCCTTTACACCAACTAACCAACTTATACGATTGGTGATGCCTTTATACCACCTAATCCATACTCGAGTAATATATTTTTACATTACTAAGGGCAACCTTAAAAACAATTCCTGCAATTAAGGGCAAATAACACAATATCCATACACACATCACGTAAAACATTTTATATTGGAGCAGTTCATACCCCAATATGCTTTATAATATTCATGGTATATTGCCATAATCTGTAAATCATTAAAATAAAGTACCATGCTAAAAAAACATATATGCACTCACCTTAGCCTTGTAATGCCCTTTTTTTCTATTTGATTAATCTCGAACTTTTCTCTTTTCCCGGTCTACTAGTACAACCTTGATCTTTATCGGTATCTAGATGAATATAACGTATACCATTTCAAAGCATATGTTAGAACATACTCAATCTATATAAAATAATGGAAAGTAAATGAATAACTATCCATTATTTACAAAAATTGATCCGATAAAATTTCCATATTTGAACCAATATTTCTTAAACTATTCTTTTAATTTCCAACTTTTCCCAAAATTTACATTTTAGTCCCTAAGGACACTTTTAAGCCTCCAAACATTATTTTAATGCCAAATCCTTACAATTCTCACCATTCACACTTTATGACCCAAACTTTAAAAATTAACATAATGGTCCTTGAATTTTTTGAAATTCACAAAATGGTCCCAAAATTAGAATAAACTTCAAAATCAACATCCAAGTCGCTTAACTCGATTTTTCAACCCAATACACTTCAAAAATAAGCTTAATAATCAAGTCCCTAAACTTTCCAAAATTTACAATTTGGTCCTTAATACAAAATAATTAGGAATTTTCATTCCAAACACCTTGTATTATCATTTTAAATCATTCTTTCTTCAATCACATCCTAAAATTCCAAACTTAGCATAAACCCTAATTTTCCATCTTTCAAGAACATTAATATTTCTTCAATATAACAACATAAACAAGCTTGTATAACATCTTTCTCATCATTTCCATCATCAAAATAATTTGCCATAATTTTCCCTAATTTTCCTAATCTAACCGAATGGTCACTTAACCATTTTCCTTGAAATTTCCATCATTTTAACCATAGAAACAACATCACAAGTATCTTTCTAACAAGAACATCCATTAAAACATAAGTTTCCATCATGTCCTTCATCCACCCAATTCAGCAAACTCCACTTAGAGACATGAAAACTAAGTAAAACTAATACCAAAAGATAGAGAATTTAATGAAGATTAAATTCTCGTTTCATGTCTCAAGCCTAAATCTAACCATGGAAGCTTAAAAATCAAATTAAAAATTCTTACCCCTTGTCTTGGATGAAATCGGCAGCCCTTGGAGAAGAAAAAAGAATTTTTCAACTTTTTATTCTTTTAATTATGCCAAATGGCATATTATACACCTTATTAATTAATAAAATCCCTTAATAGTCAAATGACCACTATACCCTTAAGTTATAACCAATCCCATGCCATAACATGTCTTTTCTTATCCAAAATAATCAATAATAATCACAAAGTAAGGGTGAAATGACATTTTTACCCTTAATGAACCAACTTATCTTCAAAAATGCCATTTTCACCTATTTCTCCAAAAATTGCATAGAATCGAATTTAAACCAAATAAAAATGATTAAAAACTATACTATCATATTCTTCAAGTCATTCTAAGGCTTCCATAAAAATTTCATAATTTTCTGAGTTCGAATAATCATTCGAATAGATTTTTGAAACTTATTCCCTTTATAGCTTTTCACACAAATCTCGTACCAAAAATCTGATTCCGACCAAAATTCTTATATCGGGATAAACTATGCATTTTTGCAATAAAAATTTTTATTGGGAAAATTACCATGTTGGTCCCTAAACTTTTCCCAACTTTTCACTTTAGCCACCAAACTTTGAATCCTTACGTTTTAGTCACTGAATTAAACCAGTAACTTTTAATTCCTGGCATTTTAGTCACTAAGCTAATATTGGGGTATTACAATCTCCCACAATGACTTTATCTTTTTCAACAAAGGTGGGTGTTGCGTTAACATCAGTAGGGACATTTAGGTCAAAAAGATAGTCCTTGATTATCATAATCGATGCTTCTTCTTTTGGTGTGTCTTCAGCCATACTTACTTTTTTAGGAGAATTCATAGATTTGGCTAGGACTTCCTTTGTGGCCGCAGAAGAAGAAAAATCATAACTACGGATGATCGGAGGAAATTCTGGTAGTGGGACTTGGGTGACTTTGCTCATTTTAGCTAGAGCAGAATTGTGCCATGTCTTGACTTAGCATATAATAAATTCTATGCTAAATTCTATGCCATGTATTCAATAGCTAGAACATTCTTCCATACTTCATTACTTGTACGACCATCTTCAACTACAGTTCCTCCTTCGCTTTTCCTTTTTTCTCCCTCGTTGCAGTGCTCGCTTTTGGTGTAGGAACCTTTGAAGCCTTCATCATTCTCTCAATGTCAACCTCATTAATTGGCCCTTTGATTGCTGTCATCTCCTCATTTTTCAGGGGCTTGACCCCTTTTAGATTGCACAGGTGAATAATCAGTGCTGGGTATGCCAAGATTCCCTTTTTCTCTCAGCACAACCCGCTATCTCCTTGTAGATTATTGCACCCACATCAGTCTTTCTTCCCTTGAAGATAGAATGTATCAGACGCATTCTATCTAAAGAGATTGTCGTGCTATGAGTCAAAGGCAACAACCTAGAATTTATAAACTAGAACCATATTTTTGCATGCAGTGTTAGAAACTTCCGATAAATCATGAAGTTTCTCGTATTGATCCCTGACCAAAATACGTCTACAATGCATAAATCCCTAACTAGCAAATTCAACTTTTTGGAATTAATCTCATCCACAAACACGATATGTTTATCAACACTCACAGTGGTTTTCAGCATATTATTAATAGAAACAACACTCCATGGTATAAATCTCCCTTACAAAAACAAACTTTAATAAAGGCTCATAAATGTTAGTGTAAAACTCCTTTACTAGAGCAACATTGTAACTACCAGAGTGAGTGCAAAAGGTGCCCCATTTATGAAGCTAGTGTATTAGTTTTCCAGGTTCTTTTTCTTGGGAAAGCAGAATCCCCTATTCTGGGTGGGTACTTCGTGTGAGAATGTGTTCTTTGTACCGCTCTCCTGCTAATCCTATCTGGAACACCTCATACTCGGTGTTCTCTTCTTGGGTAGTAGGCTCATCGACTTGAGGGTTTGAGGCTAAGCTTGTGTCTCTTTTGCACATGTCTCCATGGAAATTTTGTGAGCAACTCTAGCTTTTTGCCATTAGAGAGTAAAGAAGAAAAGAAAAAATGAAAAGAAGAACATTTTGCAGAAAAATGGAAACTTTGAACATTTGAAGAAAAAGACAGATGGAAGCTTTAATGAAGAAAGTCAGTATTTCCAGAGTTATTAAATAAAAGAATAAGAAAAGAAGGAAATAAAAAGGTGCGATCTTTACCATCTGATGCGATGAGATTTGACGGTCTAATTGCGGTGCAAAGATTACGCTCATTTGATGTATCTCCCGCTCTCACCAACTACGGGCTAAGATTTGAGGTTATCAATCAGTGTAACTAGATTACCTAAATTGCCCCCAAAATCGTACATGTCATGTGATTTCTTCTTGCCATGCAAATCGTTGGAAAAGGATTCCATACCAAAACAAAGGAATATTTATTCTACAAAGAAAAGAAATAAGAGAAATTAAAGATAAACAAGGAAAAGAAAATAAAAACTAAATCTACATCTACATCTAACAAATGCAATTAAATTAAAAAAATGACCAATTTAATGGTCTCAATACTCTTAGCATCAAAGTCACCAAAGTAAAGTTTGAGTCTTTGTCCATTGACTTTGAATGGGATCCCCTCTTTAATATCATTGATTGTGACTGCACCATGTGGAAATACTTCCACAACTTCGAAAGGTACTGACCAACGTGATCACAATTTGTCTGGGTGCAACTTCAGTCTTGAATTGAATAGCAAAACCAATTTTCCAACTTTAAATTGTCGCTGCAATATGATCTAGCCGTGCCAACCTTTTTTATCAACTTCCCTCAATCTTTTCTCTTCGATGAGGTTCAATTGATCAAACCTGACTTGCATCCATTCGGGTTCTTCTAACTTCACCTTATTCAAAATTTGAAGTGATAGGATCTCCACTTCAATAGGTAATGCTGCTTCTGTACCATAGTCCAAAGATTACGGCGTTGCCCCTGTGGATGTTCTCACCGATGTTTGATAAGCAAACAGAGCAAATGGTAGTTTTTCATGCCAATCTCTGAAAGTGTCTGTGGTCTTTGCTATGATCTTGATATTTTTGTTTCCCTCTTCTACTACCTCGTTCATCTTAGGATGATAAGTAGTAGAATTATGGTGTACAATTTTGAATTGATCGCACACTTCGGTCATCATTTTGTTGTTCAAATTGGAAGCATTGTTAGTAATGATTCTTTTTGGCAAACCATAGCGATAGGTAATTTCTTTCTTCAATAACTTGCAAATTGTTACCATTGTGATGTTGGCATAAGAAGTGGCTTCTACCCACTTGGTGAAGTAATTGATAGCTACTAAGATGAAACGGTGCCCATTAGAAGCTTTCGGGTGTATCTGACCAATGACATCCATGCCCTAAGAAGTAAAAGGCCATGGTGAATTCATGGTGTGGAGTGTCACCAACGGAGAATGTAGCTTGTTGGCATAAATTTTACATTTATGACAATTCTTTGCGTATTCGATACAATCTCCTTCCATGGTTAACTAGAAATAACCATATCGCAGAATTTTTCTAGCCATCAAGAAACCGTTGGCATGGGTTCCACACAAACCATCGTGTACTTTCGCTAAAATGTTTCTAGCCTCTCGGGTGTTGACACATCGCAACAATATCCGGTCTTTGCCCTTTTTGTACATAATCTCCTCATCAAGGTCATACCCTGACTTCATCCTTCTAATAGTTCTTTTATCATTATTGTTGGCCTCTTTTGGGTAAACCTGGAATTTGATGTATTAGAGGATATCATAATACCATGGATCACCATCCTCCTATTCTTCCAAATTATAGCAATGACTCGGTACCTCAAAAATTTGCATTTTGATTGGCTTTATTTTGGCTTTCATGCTTGCCTCAAACATGGCGACCAATGTTGCCAGGGCATCGGCCATCTGATTATCTTCCCTCGACAAGTAAGCAAAACTAATATTCTCAAAGTTTTTAACCAACTCCTAAATCAGGTAGTAATACTTGATTAACTTCAGATCTCTTGTCTCCCATTCTTATTGAAGTTGATAAATTACCAAGGATGAATCTCCAAAGACCTGAAGCATCTTGATCTTTCTTTCGATGGCCGCACGGAGTCCCATAACACAAGCCTTATACTCGGCTATATTGTTGGTACATAAGTACTCTAATATACTCGTAAAGGGGTAGTAGATATTCTCGGGAGAAATTAGCACTGCCTCTATTCCATGGCCTAGGGCATTAAACGCTCCATCAAAATAAAGTTTACAAGACTCATTTTATGGAGCGGGCTTCTCTTCAAACAAAGCGCACACCAAATCTTCATCCAAGAAACTAAAATCCAAAGGCCCATAGTCGTTCGAAGCGCGGCTTGCCAAGAAATCTGCCACCACACTTCCTTTTACCACTTTCTGACTTACATAAATGATATCAAATTTTGACAATAGCATTTTCCAATGGGCCATCCTCCCGGTTAGTGTTGGCTCTTGCATCAAAAATTTTAATGGGTCTAATCGAGAAATCAAGCAAGTGGTGTGACACAACATGTATTGCCTGGGCCGCTTGGTAGCCCACACTAGGGCACAGCATAGCTTCTGGATTAGTGGGTACCTTATTTCACACTCGGTAAACTTCTTGCTCAAGTAATAAATAGCCTTTTCTTTCTTGCCAGACTCATCATGCTACCCAAACACACAACCCATTGAATTCTAAAAAATTATCAAGTATAGAATTAATGGTCTAGCACTTGAATCCTCATTTCCTCGAATAATTCTTCCTTGTTTTGCCTTGGATCTCCAAAAATAGAGTTTAATCCGCATTAGAAGGAGAGCTCAGAGGTTGAAGATGAAAGGAAATTTGAAATCGCCTCATTTCTCTCTCTTTCTTCTCGAATTTATCCTTTTATAAGCTGCCAAAGAAAGGACACCAGTCCTTCAGGTATTCTGCGTGACTCTCTGGTATTCCGATTCTATTATAACAAATAATATAGCTGGCAAGGTTGTCCTTATCTTTTAGTAGACTGGATAGCTGGCTGTTGCAGTGTTAAGCTAGTTGTAGTGATGAGACATCCTCTACAGGGACATTAGTAATGCAATGACAATAGAGCAAAAAGGTATAAATATGCATAATAATAGCAACTAAGACCTGAGTTAGACAAAATACAGAAAATAAACATGAAAATATAGAAATGCATGTACAAATACTGGTGTGGGGATAATTTAATCCATAAATCTAGAGGAAATACATGCTCTTTAAAGAGCTATCACATATTTCCATTAGAAGAAAAGAATGTGTTTAATATGTTTTTTAGCACAAGAACATAAAACACAAGCTGGTGAAGAGGCTTTGAATATCTTATGCATATTTCCATTAGAAGCTAAAGCATTGTGGCATGCTTTGCATAAGAAAGTCCTAATCTTTGGAGGAATGTTTATACTCCAAATTAATCTCTATAATTTCTTATCATTTCTAGGATCATTACTTGGGGAACGGGCAACACTCGAAGACATCAAATTCAAAAGAAAATGATATCTTGATTTAGCTTTATAGATATTTATCATGTTTTCAAACCACACCAGCTCATCATCAACATTAGGACCCCTTATAACACCCCCTACCCGATGATTTGACAGAAAATCGAGTTGTAGATGTCGCCGAAATTCAAATAAGAGAATCAAAAAATCAAATCACAACAATTTATTTCAAAACTTACATATCACCATAATAGATCATCAATCATCATATATCATTATTTAATTAATTCTAATTTTAGGCATTAGGGCCTAGTTTGCAAAGTTTTTCAAAGTTTAGGGACTAAAGTGTAAACACAAAAAATTGGGGTTTTTAAATAAATCAACATTATAACTATGAAATTCATTTAAAAACCATGCACACATATTAAATTTTAGCTCAATTTGGTATCTAAAAATCACACAATTACACCATGAAAGTTTAGGAACTGATTTGCAAGAATTTTTAAACTTAGAACAATTCATAAATAACTTAACTGTCATGGTACCTATACTCAAAGTCTCTTACCGGTACACTTAAGAAATTAAAATTCTAGGAGCCAATTTTTTAATGGTACTAGCACCCGTACCTGTACGCTCTGCACCATTTTGTAAATTTAAGCATACATGTACCAGTACTTATGAGCATCGTACTGGTACGCTTTGCACAAAGTTTCAGATTACAATTTATAAATAAGTTTTACTCCATTCTAAAGAGGCCCTAAATGTCACATCTCGGAGAATAGGTTAGAAGAATCAGATAGTTCGATGAGTTTGGATTAGGATTATAATTTGAATTTAACTAATTAATTAATTATGGGTTAATAATTAAATATTCTTTAAGTTTAATTTGCTAGATTTTTCATGGCTAATGTTTTGGAAATTTTTTAACCGTTGTGTTATATAATTAAATTGGATCTTCGATGGCTTTTAAAGGAGTCAAATTGGTTTTAAGATTTATTGGTGAGTAAATTGTAAATGTTTAAATTATTTTAGCGACTTAAATGGAAGATCACATAAGATAAGAATATTTAAGGAGTAATAATTTCATTTGTTTTCTAATTGATTCCCCCTTTCTTTTCCAAATGGAAAGACCGTCGGTTATTTGGTTCTCAAAAGATTTTTATTGTCAATTTTCTTTTTCCATTTTCTTCCAAATTCTCTCAAACATAATTTTGATTCTCATAGATTTTCTTTTGATTTCTTAATTTTTTTTAAATCTTAAATGTTTCTTCAACAAGAATTTAACAAAAGCATTTGATTTCCTATTCTTTTTCCTTCTTGGTTTCACGTCAAATTGGAGGGGATGAGTTTCAGCTACTATCTTTCTATCAATTGAGGTAAGAAAGAGTTTCTTAATGATATTCTATAGGTTTTATGTCCTTTATCTATAATTTTTATTGTCTTTTAATTATTAGAACGAATTTTAATGGATTTATTGGGCTTTTTAATTGATTTAAGAATGAATCTTAATGAGGTTTGGTAAACCTAACAATTTTTAATTGGTTTTGATGATTATTTAATGGTTAAAAATAACCTAAAGTCAATTTTGTAAAGTTAATCCCAGAAATAGTTTAATTGCTTAATTAAGGATAGTTGTTCTTGAAGGATAGTTAGTGAAATGTGGTTAGTTAAAGCCTTGATGGTTAGCTACTGTTATTAGGATATTTTTATGATAATTGGGATGGTTTTGAGTTAAGAAATGAGGAGATGTGGCTGAATTGAAGCTAGGAAAGTTTTGAGAGTTGTTGTTAGTGATTTTCGGTTTGTGGGTTGTGATTTGTGTTAGGAGCTACCAATGTTATACTTTCTTGAAGTTTATGGATGCATATTGATGTTAGAAATGCATTGTTTTAGAGTTGTAGAGCAAGAGGAATCAAATCCGAGAGCATCAAATTGAATTTGACAATTTTCAGCTATCGACAAGACTTCGATGTTAAAGGTAAAGATAGTTGGCGAGTGCGAAATTGTGTTTCACTTTCATACAAGGTTTGGAATCATATTTTGGGATTTGGTTTAAGCCTAACAAACTTTACCAAGCTCGAAAGTAAGTTCCTCGAATTTTGCTTAAGTTGCCAAGAGCAATGTCTTTTGTATGAATTCCGTTTCAATAATGCATATGAAAATCAATAAGTAAATGTGATTTGAATGGTTATATGGGCTTGTGACAAATAAAATTTAATGTCGGATATTGTTGGCATACCATAGAATAAGATTACTCTATATGTTTTGAAAGTTTGTGATAGAATTCTAGTCTAATCGATCGTCTATATGTGTATACATTCTGAAAGGTTGGGTGACTATAGTAATTGATTCGCAAGGTCAGGTGAGTACATTCATTTGTTGAACCTGAATCATAAGGTCAGGTGACTAATGGTTATGAGATGTATAGTTTGCTTTGACGGGGCTGGAGACCTAAGCCCATATTTTGGTAAAGTTTGATCCGTATATCCGATGATTTTGAATATATGATAAGTCACAATTAGATATGTCAATATAATACACTTATGTGATATGATGGACTTGATTACATGTTTTTTGAAATGGTTTTAACCAGTATATAAATTCTAAAAATTCTACTTATTTTTGGAAGGGTTCATATCATCTATGTTTTGGTTTTTAAAGTTTATTGATGAATTATTTTAGGAGCACATTCACTAAGCATGTTTTGCTTATTATGCTCTCTATTCATCTTTGTAGAGGATTAAGCATTTTGGGGCTTCTCTTGATGCAAGGATTCCAACCAAGACAAACAATTTCGTTGAGTATGTATAGATTTCTTTTCGTAAACTTTGTAATATGGCAATGTGGACCAATTTCCTTTTTGAGATTTTGTTTGAGGATTGTAATTCCCCATTTTCATGTGTTTCTATGTTTTGGAATGCCATCTTAATTTTGGTTGAATTTTTTAAGTTTATGTTGATGAATTTCATAATGTGCAAGCATGTTTGGATGGTTTTAGTTTATGGTCATACTCTTGATTTGAGGGTCGAGACCTTTTCCTTATACTCATGGGGTATAGATGCCTCTGTTCCGCATAAAAGAATGCAGTGTTGAGCATCGAGATCCTCCACTATATAAACATAACGTTGCATATGTTTTCTAATCCGTCTATGTTTAACACCTCTAACCCAGTTTAGTCAGAAACTGCGTCAAAGATGTCACATCAACTGCTCGAAACTTAATATTAAAGATACTCAAAACTAACATATACTATTCACACATCACAATCATACACATAATAGGAACTGAATGGTTCAATGAACAATCATTTAATCTTTATCAAAGCATTTAGGACAATTTGTAGTTACTCAAAAGTTTGGGGGACCAAAAATGAGATTACTGAAATGTTAACAGTTTTCAAGAAAATCATGCTTTATTTATCATAATCAAACAAAATCACAGGATCAATCAAATAAGCATAGCAAAGTTAATATCAATTTTAAACTTGTTATAAAAGGTCTAAATGTCAATTAATTAACAATTGAAGATTAATAATAGTGTAACACCCAAAATTGGGTCCGGTAGCTTTTTCAAGTCAGGTGATCGAAAAATATTTTTCCGATGATTAAAAGGTGATTTTTTGAGTATTGGAATAAGTGCCAATGGATTAAATTAAGTTTGGTCAAATGATGGTTCGATTCATAATTTGATTGGAAATCAAATAGTGGTAATTGGAAGTTTAGGGGCCAAATTAAATAAAGTGTAAAGAAAGAGTTTTTCATGCTATTAAACCAAAGTTATAAATAGTAGAAATTGATGAATAAGTCATGCGTATGTGTCAAGTGCATGTCTTGTTTTTTTTTCTTTTTACAATCACCGCCTAGGGTGATGAGGAAGGAAAATTTTGTTCTTACCGAATTTGAACTCACAATTTAGGAAAAGAAGATAATGTCAACTGAAAGCCTTAACCACTTACTATAGAAATCGTTGACAGTGCATGTCTTGTTGAAATTAGGAAAATGGTGAATAATACATGAATTTTAATGGTTAAGATATTGTTTATTAATAAGTTTGATAAAAGAATAATACAAAAATTGGCTCTTTGGTTTCTAAAAACCATACGAATTGGGGAAGTGAGACAGGGAGAGAAAGAAATCCTCTTCTACCTTAGTTAGCATTCGGGCCATTGATAAATGCTTAACGAGGAAAGAGGGAAAACTCTAATCTTTCACAAATTAGCCATCGAAATGCAAAACCAAGCATGTGATTTTGAAATCCCAAGTGATAATCTATTATTTGGTATCATCCATCCTTTGATTCAAGGTTTGTTAAGATCCCATCAAATCCTAAATTAAAGAATAGGGTTTATACATTTTTGTATTTAATTTTGATTTTAATTTCGATATGGCGATATGTTATTTTTGTGTTAATTTGTTTGGAGAAACAAAAAAATTGATGTAATTTCTTTGGGGAAAGGATGATCAGGTCGATTGAAGAATTCGACAATCCGAGGAATAACCTAAGCTCGTATTAGGTGAGTGTAGTCTAAATCATGTCAGCAATCATGTTTTTGTTATATTTGATTTTGGTTTATGTAGGTTTATATTATGATATATTTTTTTGTGCAAATTTGACTCTAACCGAGCACTTGGTTAGCATTTGAAATGCCAAGGTATGTTAAGTAAAATTTGATATGATATTTCGATGATTGGATATATGTAAAAGCTTGCTAACCTTGATATTTAGATATGAGAATTATGATATTAGTGCTAAAATGTGTGAATTGTCATGTCCGATATGTAAAATTGAGGTAAATATTCTATCTGATGTTGATAATAAGCGATGTATGTGCTACTTTAATTTTGAGAAATGAAAATTTTCGTTTCTTCGGTAATGTGATTTATGAGCCCTTGTTTATTATATGGTTTCTGGTACAATTGGCATGTTATAGTGTCCATAGCGCTTGTGTACGGATATTTAAAGACTTCGGTCTTTGCGAGGAGAAGCGATGTTGTGTTATTTGGACTTCGTGTCCCGGCGAGGCAGAGGAATGGTTATGTGTTTATATGATTTCGATACTTGGCGATGAGGTGGTATCTGAGTATACGTAGATAACTAATATACCATCGGGCAAAACTAATGTATTCCTTATCATACTAAATACTAAATGTGAAATTTATAACTGATGTTATGTACTTAAATTATATGCTTAAAGTTGTCATGTTGCGATTTATAAATATGTTTAAATGTGTAGTTTACAAGTGTTGCGATTGACTGCCTCACTGAGCTTTTCGAAGCTCACTCAATTCTCCTTTAACTATGCAGGTTATTGATAGCATTATTGAATAGTTCAAGGATTGCATTATTTAGCAAGTCACAAGTCGAACCATTGTAAGTAACTATTTGTTATGTCGACTCCTAGAAAATCAAGTGGCATGTATTTATGTGTCATACCGGCCTTTAGATAATAACCTGATAATTTTCTATGATTAAGTGTGTGTGTGTGGATTTGGCATTTACCATTTACCATTTAATGATTCTTCAGTTGTGCTCGACTATTAATTTTCTTAAAGCATGCTTATTGCTCAAGGTTTGGAGTCTATATAGTATGAATGTCTGTTAATTTTTAGTCTGAATGGTATGATCTTGTGCTCTAGAACTGTTGTTATAATAACCTTTCCAAATTCTGTTTTGCGTTAGTTAGGGACTGTTTAGGGCTGTTAAATGATGTTAAAACGTGACTTTTAGCTACCAAAATTTTGGGTTAAAATACCTTGTAACGGTATATTTATTATTGTTTGTTTGAGTGATGAAATGATACAAATATGTGATGCATTTGACCACCAAATTTGCTCAGGTTTTTGGTTGTGTTGTTGCTAGCTTCTTATGTTAGAAAAAGGTCCGGAAGCCTTGTAAAAATAGTAACCAAGTATGCCTTTCATGTTCTGCTTTTGAAGGTTCGGTTTCGTCTCAAATTAGTAATTTATTGTGTTCAAAATCTCATCCATTTACAGCCCAGATTTTTATTAGTGAAACTTGTATTGTGAACTGAAATTTAGCTAGAATTAAGCTTGAAAACAGCAGCAAACTGCCCAGTCCTGTTTGGTATCGATGTGTTTGTTTAGTTGTTAAAATATGGTGCAAAACGGTAGGATTCTAGCAGCTGCTAAACACCTTGTTAATTACCTTAAATTGTTTGAAATAAGAGCAATGAGAATTTAAAACGATAGCTTAAATAAATCTGCCTTGTTTCACTAATTTACTTGACTCTAATGCTGGATTTTGGACTGAAAACCAGCAACTAGAAAATTTTATTTGTCATTGACATGATAATTGCTCGTGTATGAAACTCGCCTTGAAATAACCCTGTTGAATACACTTGTTCGGTGTATTAACCTGAGTCTCAAAATGAATTATAAAAGATGATTTGATTTTATAAAGTTGTTGCATTAATGTTGTTGTTTTTTGCTCGGCAAGAGTTATATTATTCATGAATTAATCAGAACACCCCTTGATCTTATATGTGTGCCTCTTTGAAAACTTCCCTAAATCTAGATGGAGGAAAAGAGTTCACCACATATAGGAGAAAAGGAACTACATCAGATAACAAAATATGACCAACAACTCTGAACCAAAAGTTTTACCAAACACAAAACACAATGGCACCTTGATAGCTAACTAGGATAAAAAACAATTAAAAATAAGACAACACCTCATAATACTTGATGCTTGTCGAATAGTGATACACTTTAGAGTAAGTATACTTGTTGAATCAAGTAATAAAGTGATAGAGTAGAGTGTTGAACCCACAAGGATTGGATCAATAACTACGAAGTTATCATACTCAAGAGAGTTTGAGAATGTATTGATTGGTGTTGGTTTATCAAAACTAAATGCAAATAAAGTAAAGATAGCTAAGACTAAGACGAACAGATGCTGCGACAAATAGCATATAATTATGGAGGCTGGTTTATTGCCTAGGATATATGCTTGTTTACTTATTTCAATGCTATAGCAAATGGCAATACATGTCTACGTAAACCATTTAGATCGTTATCTACTCGATAGGATTTTCTAAAGAACTTCTAACTCTCACGATGCCTATAAGTTAATAATATCGAAGCTAAGGCAATTGTTCGACTTTGGCAAAAGGGTGGAAAATGTATTCGAAATGTATGAAAACAGTGCCAAAACTAAGTCTTTTGCGTGCAAGTATACACGGTCTGCAAGTAATACAACAGTAAGCTGGTTATCGATCCCATAGGGATTGACTAGGAATTTGACTACTTTGATTGTTACTTGTCAAGGGAAAAATGTTGTTTGAGTTGAAATTGGTTTTGAAAGTGATTCAAAGAAAAAAAGGAAGACAACGTTGGCACAAGGAAAGTTAAATGAGTGATGAGCGTTGGCAAAGGATGCCTGTTTTCACGCTTTTCATGCCAGCCTTTAATGATTTTCTACCTTGATATTATTTGCCGAGAAGATTCAAAGTTGGCATTGCCTCTGTCGATCACAATGCCCTAAATTAACCATGTAAAAATCCTTATATCTCTATAATGAAGTTTTTTATAAATCAATTTGATTAAGTCCCAATCTATACTCCTAACGGGTTGACTCACTCGAGAAGTAAGTTCATATACTTGAACATCTTCTGTCGAAGCATCTTGCCTTAGTATCTAGCAACTAATCGTTGCCCCCTAAGTCTGTTAAAATATTAAGGTGCAATAAGCATATTGTGCCAGCGGTCGCTTGGCATAGAATTTAGAAAACTGTAAAACATGCCAGATAGGGAAAACAATGCCAAGGCATTTTTGATTATCAAAAACTGAATATAAAAACAACGTTCAACGCAAATATCCCTGAACAACTTTTAAATTAGTTCATGGTGAGGGTATCAAACCAAAAAACTTCATCGTTTTCTAACAGCATCATCATTTAAAAATAAAGATAATGAGACAAAGAGAATGGGCTAGAAGGGGGTTCGTCGATGTATCCCTTCAAGGTCTAGGCTCTCGGGCAAGCTGGTCGAGCCATATCTCCTTGGTGCAACCTCTCCAAGCCGATCGTTGTTGATTGGTGAATGCCGATTATGTGCTTGCTTGAGTTCTTTAAATAGGCGTGTAAGGATAACCTAGGATAAGCCTTGAAATTGAATTTTGAATGCTTAAGGGATAAGGGATGTGATCATCTTATCCTATATTTGAATCCTGACATCATCAAGGTCTAATAGTTACTTGGCCAGGCATCAAACTCCTCTTTGCCGCCAACCGGTGCTTCGACAAGTTTTGGTCCATCACTGCTAACAGCAACTAGGCATTCTCTTTGGCATTCTTTCCTTTCTGGGCTGCACTGCTTTGCCATGCCTGCAATAATGCCAACAACGCAAACCTTCACACTGGCATAGCACAATTCCTAACTCCTTATGCAAATACATGAATTTTGAGGCTAAATGCACTTAAAGGCAAGCACAGACGATGTGAAATAAGCATAAAATTTAGTACATTTGAGGAGTTAACACCCCCAAACCTAGCTCATTGCTTGTCCTCAAGTAATGCAAACAAGCTAAAAACAAAAATTGTGAAAATAGTACCTCGGCAAATTTAGGTTGAAATGCTAACATGTGCTGGGAAACAGAATTTGGCTCCAGTTCTGTCCTCAGATATCTTAGTGCAGGAATGCAAAGCAGATAAGCAAATTCAAGTAGAACAATATAACTCTAGTTCAAGAGCATGTAGAGTGCACGATGTGTAGGAAATATGCATCAAGTATCCTTTTACTTACTTAGTCAAATTTACTACCTAAACTCAAAATTTTTCTTTTATTCCTGCCAAGGGTTTTTTCCCTTCTTTTCAATTGGCATTAAATTAGGGTTCGCGTCATGGCATTGTTTGGCATGAGAAATAAGAGGGAGCATACCACGAATCCCTACGTTAGTCTAGACTACATCACTAAGCTAACCCATTACACTCATACCCTTAAACCTTTTAACCTGAGCACTAACGAGGGAGTTCCACCAAGCCCCAGGCTACCTATTATCTTTAACGCAGAGGATTGTTCCATTTTTCTTGCATTGGCAAAACATTGTTGCCTTATTAATTTCTTTTACCCTGGCATCATATTTCTCCCATTTTTTTATCTATTCTGAGCTTATTCTCAAACTTTTCTAAGTTTGCTCAGGAACTAGATGCATACTACGTGTTAAGTGAAAGTCAACTCCCTAAGCTAGAGATCAATTGCCAAGCATCCCTGATAATACTATTCTGTTGGCATAGGAAAACTAAAGATTTAAAAATTCTTCATCGGACAGACTATTCTAGAACACATTAAACTTGTCCAACAAATTGTTAACATACTTCAAAAATTGACCGAGGCAAAATTTTCTTTTTCCTTTTTTAGTGGTTCGGTATGCATGGCATTAATCTAGGCATGGCAACAGAAATGTAAACATGAATGCATGGCATGTCATAAATGTGAGGCAACACACCCCCAAACCAAAGATGTGCATTGTCCTTAATGCATAAAAACAACACATATATACAAATAATAGAAAAATAAAATGCATGAACATGTGAATGGAATGAAATGAAAATGCAAATGAGTTTTGGAAGAAGAGGACTCCCCTTCGTAGACTTCTTCTTGTGTGACACGGGTTTTCCTCTTGATAAAGGTCCCACGATCGTGGGCCATTCTTTTCCTTCCTTTCATGCTCAGCTTTGAGGCGGCAACAAAAGCTCCAACTTTCTTAACAATCTGTATTGACTCTAACGTAGCAGGCGTGGCGGAAGACGAGGCTGGGGCAGTAGGTGCTGTGGCAGGCTTCTTCTGAACTTCTTCTTCTGACTCTGGCGGCGTTTCTGACTTAACAGATTCAACTTGAACTGGTGAGACTGGAACGGTGTCATCTGAGTGTGTCGGGGTATGAACTGATCGGGGACTTGCTGGCATGGCATCATCGCTGGCAAAGATTTCTACAAGAAAATTTGGGAAGGTTGGCAGAGAATTCAGGGACAATTTTTCAAGGGTTTCCCTGATGGCAACATCCCATGGCACGAGTACACTGCCACAGTTTGACATTTTGCTCATCAGCTATCTCTAATTTCTAGAGAATTATCTCCTGGTGATGGTGGATCTAGGAGAGCAATGCCACGGAATCAGCTGGCATGGGAGCGTCAGGCTCTGCCTTCGATATTTTGGGTTTGGTGTTGATTCTTTTGCTATCTTCTTTCCCTTGGCTTCTGACTCAGTGGCAGTGAGTTGCCTCCAAAGGGCCAGCGTGATTGTGGTGCCCTTATTTCTTGGCCTTTGTCTGAGTAAATCTTGAACACATTATGCCTCATGCAAATGTTAGAAATTAACAAAGGAAAGAACAAACTGCCTTTAGGCTTACCAGCACATTTATATGTCTCCTCGATGATGATCTGGCCGAAATTAATTTTCTGACCAACAATGATTGAGTGCAGTAGCGCCAGCCATTCCTCCGACACCGTTTTGTTATGGGTGGTTGGCATCAAATTTGCCTTTAAAAAGTGGTTTCACCCTTTTGTTTGAGATTTCAGTGCTAGTCTCTTGACTGTTTGGTGTCCGTTGGCGGACTCAATCCATTCCGTTCCTAGTTCGCACAGATCCGCCACTAATTTCTTCCTCTTGGCAGCAGTCATTGACTTGGCATACTCCAGATGTTCCTCCTCGGCATCCTTTAATTTAAACATGGCATTGATATAACCCTATCAAAACGTACGCATGTGCCTCGAATCATCAATAAAGGGTTATCCTTGGTGGTCAAGTGGGCATAAAAATCCTGGACAATATTCGCAAAGCCCTCTCTCTTCTGTTGGCAGAAGAGTTCCCATTTGTGCTTGTTTACGACAGCCATGAAGTCTGGTGGAAATCCCACGGTTGGCTCATCCTTGAAGTCAAAGTGCTTCTCATAGTAGAATGATCTTGAGGCAAAGTTCGCTTCATACTTTTTTCGAATTTCTTCATTGAAAAATATTTTGAATGGAGTCGATGAAGAAGCCATGGGAATAAGGTCGAAAGCTTGGGCGATTTGAGTAAGGAAGAGGAAGAAGAAGAAAGTGAATCTTTGTTTCTTGCTTGATAAAGAAAAACAAAAGAGAAGTGAAAGTGAAGAGTTTTTGAACGGCTAGGGTGAATGAAGTAAAGGTTAAGTGTTTCACGAGGATTATTAAAGTGGCCGAATTAAAAAGGGATAATGATGGTTAATGGCGTGTTTGGGGGAAATAAGAAGGTTGATGTGATAAGGGGTTAAGTGATAGGATAATGTGATAAGGGTTTAAGTGATAGGGTAGGTTTTAAAAGAGTGGAGGGATAAGGATTTAGGTGATAAGGGTTTAAGTTGAATATAAATTTCAACTTATCCAATTTGGGCGACTAGGGTAAAGGTTCAAAGACTAATTTCATTTTCTCATGGGCTGGATTTTTAACAAGCTAGGGTAAATCTTTTTCTTCAAAATTTCTAATCGCCGCATGCCAAACCCCTACCCTGGCATTGTATCTGGCATACAAAATTCTCCCAATTTGCAATCGCTTCTTGCCAGGTTCTTGTCTCGTCACTATACCTCGCACACAAAATCTGCACATTCTCAAAGAAAACCTCTTAACGCAGAAAAATCAAAATAAAAAGAAAATCTTAAAACTAATAAGAAAAAGAAAGAAATGAAAATTACTGAAAAGAAAAAAATCTAACCTACTATGTACAAATATTTCAAAACCTGATGATGATCGCTAAATCTCTACCAAGAGAAGAACCTTCTTGGCATTCCTCGGAGTGCCTTCCAAATAGTGCTTTAACCGTTGACCGTTTACCTTGAAAATTTCTCCCGACTTCAAATTTTTAATGTCCACAACACCATGGACATATGGCTTTACAACTTCAAAAGGGCCTGACCACCTTGACTTAAGCTTGCCTGGAAATAATTTAAGCCTTGAGATAAATAACAGAACATGTTGGCCTACCTCAAATTGTCTTGGTATTATCCTACTGTCATGCCAACTTTTGGCCCTCTTCTTGTAGAGTCTAGCATTTTCACAGGTTTGTGTTCTAAACTCTTCCAACTCATTTAGGTCTAGTAGTTTTTTTTCTTCAGTAGCTCTCTGTACCATATCAAGCATCTTGATTGCCCAATATGTACGGTGCTCCATTTCCACCACAGGTAGCATGCTTTTCCAAAAAATGAGTCTGAAGGTGAAGTACCCAAAAGAGTTTTGAAAGTTGTCCTGTAAGCCCACAAGGAGTCATCTAGTCTCAAGGACCAGTCCTTCCTAGATGGATTTACAGTCTTTTCAAAGATACTTTTGATCTCCTTGTTTAAAATCTCTACTTTCAAATTTGTTTGGGGATGGTACGTCGTGGCAATCCTTTGCTGAATTCCATATTTCCACAAAGCTTTAGAATGGGTACCCTCATCATGAATAATCACTCTGGGGCACCAAATCGAGTAAAAATGTGATTGTGCAAGAACTTGGCATCGTTCGTTGGCAATGCAACAACCTCAACCCATTTTGAAGCGTAGTCAACAGTCACAAGGAGGTATAAGTTACTGAATGATGGAGGAAATAGACCCATGAAGCCTATCCCCCATACATCAAGAAATGTTTCCCGTCCGCTGGCATCGATCACATGCCTTGGCATAGTTATGGGCATCTTTGTATAGTGTGGGCTAAAATAATCCTGACTGCAGCACCTTGGCAGCAACCTTCATCCCAACAAAGTGACTTCCATATGGTGCAGCATGGCATAGTTGCAAAATGTTGTACTGTTCATCCTCTAGCACACACCATCTTATCACTTGGTCGGCACACTGTTTGAACAATATTGGCTCATCCCACTAGTATTGCCTAACTTCTCGCAGGAATCTTTTCTTGGCATTGTATGCCAGATTTGGTGGCAAAATATCGCTTACCGGTAGTTGACTATGTCAGCGTATCATGGCACGACATTGAATGCAAGCAAATACTCATCTAAAAATTCATCTCTTATGGCAGCGTTCTTACCATCTTCAAGGTGATGCTCTAGACGTGATAGGTGGTCAGCTACTAAGTTTTCAGTACACTTCTTGTCTCAGATCTTGAGGTCAAATTCTTGTAGTAGAAGCATCCATCAGATTAGTTTGGGCTTGACATCCTTCTTTGCCAAAAGCTACTTTAGTGTTGAATGATCTGTATACACCGCAACTTTGTTACCAGCTAGATAAGATCTAAATTTATCAAAAGCGAATAGAACTGCAAGAAACTCTTTCTTAGTTATGGAATAATTCAGCTGAGCTCCATTTAGTGTTCGGTTGGCATAGTAGATGGTATGAAAAACTTTGCCACGCCGGTGTCCCAATAATGCTTTGACGACATAATCGCTGGCATCACACATGAGCTCGAATGGCTCATTCCAATCTGGTGCCATGACTATAGGGGGATTAACCAACTTCTCCTTAATTTCTTGAAATGCTCTTAAACAATAATCATCAAATGCAAAAGCGGTATTTTGTTCCAAAAGCAAGCATAAAGGTTTAGAAATTTTAGAAAAATCTTTAATAAAATGACGGTAAAAAACTGCATGTCCCAAAAAAACTTCTTATACCTTTTACACTTGTCGGTGGTGGAAATTGCTTGATTACCTCAACTTTTGCTTTGTCAACCTCTAACCCCTTCTTGTTTACCTTGTGCCCGAGAACGATGCCCTCCTTCACCATGAAGTGGCATTTTTCCTAGTTCAATACTAGGTTTGTCTCAATGCATCTCTTCAAGACTTGCTCCAAACTCTGAAGACATTCCTCAAATGTTTTGCCAAACAGTGAGGAATCATCCATGAATACTTCCAAATTTTGTTCAATCATGTCGAAAAAAATAGACATCATGCAACGTTGAAATGTTGCCGGGACATTACACAACCCAAATGACATTCTTCTAAAGGCAAACGTCCCATATGGACACGTGAACATGGTCTTCTCTTGATCTTCTAGAGCTATGGCAATTTGGTTATATCCTGAATAACCATATAGAAAACAGTAAAATGCCTAACCTACCAGTCTGTCCAACATCTGATCAATGAAGGGCAATGGAAAATGGTCTTTCTTGGTGGCATTATGTTAAGTGTGTAAAAGTACTATATTTCTAACCTATTTACTCTAATTATTGTTAGACTTAGGCATATTCTAGTTGCATTTTTAGTCATTCATGCATAATTGCATTGTTTCCTTCACTGTCATGTTTGATTACATAATTCGGTTGATTTTTGTGGAAAAAGTGTTGCTGGTACGTGTTTTCGTGTGTACAGGATCTAATTGCCCAAGCAAGTAGGAAATTGCTAGAGCAATTGAGGATAAGAAGAAGGGAGCTGCCGATTTTTAGAGGATAAATCCAATTAATTCGAATTAATTACGAGAAGCAAGGATAAATCCTAGAAGAGTTGGAGTTCCACGAAGAGATCAAAAGGAGATTAAATTCCAGGAGTTTATGAGAAGTTTTTAGAAAAATAAATAAATAAAAGATATTTATCTCTTTTATAGTATTTAATTCCAACTTAAACTCATTCTTCCATAAATAGAATTTGACCTAGCCATCTCCTATATAAGGGAAGACAAGCCGCCACCTTGATCGCGGTCAAATTTTGGGAGAGATAAATAGGGCTGCTCAACATCGTCTTTTTCTTTCTTCTTTATTTTATTCGATTCATGTTGGGTAGATTTTATCTTGTATTTCTTTTGCACCCAGCCATGAACTAAACTTCACATGGCTTGGGTTATTGTGTTTCATGGTTGTGAAAATGTTTGGATTTGTTTAGGTTTTTTGAGTTGCAATTCAATTTCAAAGTTTGTTCATTCTTGGTTCTTAATATTGATCACGAGTGAATTGGGAGAGGATCCCATGAATTCATCCATTTATCTAATATCGGGAGAGTTAGATTCAAGAAACGAATAAACATGGTTTTCATACAAACAAATGTTGGTGAAGACTAATTCGACTTAGGGATAAGTTGGGAATTTCAACGGCTAAGAGAAGTGCAAGATCAGTTGTTGTTCACCCATGGTTAATGCAGGGATGTATCACCAAGGCATGCATAATTAACAGTGTTTCGAGTTAGGGATAACGAGAAGCCATTGAAGAACGCTTCGCCGAACTTTGAAGGAAGTCACCCACTAATGCTAATTGTTAAGACGATTGAGTTACTCTTGCAATCAATTACCACGATGGTCCATCCAATCATCACACCACAATTCACGATAACCCGACCTACTCTCTCATTTAATCAACATCTCTTTCATTTACTTGCTCTTTTATTTTTACTTGTTAAAATCGATTCCTATTATCATCACCAATTACTTTTCTTTTCAGTACAAGAAGTTAGAATTCAGAAGTTGCACCAATCCCTGTGGAGACGATATCTATTCTATACTATAACTTGCGACGTGTACACTTGCACCAATTGTGAAGTACTCTAAACATGCAACAAGTTTTTGGCGTCGTTGCCGGGGATTGGCAACAACTACTTTGATTTTTATTTCTTACATCTTTGTTTCTTTTTATTTTTGTTTTATTAATCAGTGTCAAGGGGCTACCATCCTTTGGTTTTACATCTATCCATGACCAGGGCGAGACCAAAAACACAAGAATACTCACTTGAACCTGAGATAGAATGAGTTTTTCATAAAACAAGATGAGAACAACGAGCACCAATAGCAGATCTCCCTGATAATCAAGTCGGCAATCTGAATGCCGACGACAATTAGAATATCGCAGTAAGAGGAGGAGAAGCTCAATTTGCACAACCAGCTCGTGTCAGGAATAGACCAATCTGATAATGACCTAGAGGGGGATCTAAACGGTCTCAATCCAGGAGTTGTCACACCTGAAATAGAAGCCGCCCACTTCGAATTAAAACCTATGATGTTCAACATGATCAATATAATTGGTCAATTTGGCAAATCGGCCACTTAAGATGCCAAACAACATCTCAAATCATTCATGGAGATTTCCAATTCCTTTAAACTACAAGGAGTCCATGAGGATGTCCCAAGGCTGAAATTATTTCCCTATTCACTAAGGGATAGGGCCAAGATGTGGTTAAACAGTATTCCATCCGAATCTATAGGATCTTGAATGGATTTATGTCGTGATTTCATTGCTAGATTTAGTTATACAAATATGACTGATAAATTGCGCAATGATATTACTTCTTTTCGACAGGCAGATGATGAATCCATGTACGAGGCTTGGAAGCGATACAGAGAGCTTTTGCATAAATGTCCCATGCATGGATTCCCAGAATGGACACAAGTGATGGTGTTCTACTACTCAGTGAATACACCAACAAGGATGATGCTAGATGCCTCGGCAAATGGCATACTCCTTGACACGTCGCCCGAGGAAGAGATAGAGATTATGAATCGTCTTGCTAAGAACGACTATCAATTCCCAGCTACCCGAAGGGGAATAGTCAAACAAAACGCCACGATAAATGAGCTTGATTCATCGGGATCCATTTTTACACAATTGGCCGCTCTAACCAATTTGGTTAAGAATATGCAGTGACCAAGCAACACACATGAGATCAAGGTAGTAAATTCAATTTGTGATTTATGTAACGGAAACCATGATTCTTTTGATTGTCCATAGAACCCAGAATCTAGTTTTAATGTTGGAAACTACAACCGGAACAACAATGTGATGTCCAACACATACAATCCAGCCTAGAGAAAGCACCCAAAATTTTCATGAAGCAACCCAAACATGCCATTAATCAGAACAGTCAGAATACACAAGCATCGAGATTCTAGCAGAACATGCCACGACAACAGATGTCGCAACAACAATCGACACCATCTAGTTCTTTGGAAAATTCTCTCAATATTTTTATGTTAAAAACTGAATCTTATATGGTTGAGAATAGTATTTTCATGAAAAGGATTGACGCTTTCATTAACAGGACTGAGATGAGATTGCAAAATCAGGAGGCAGCATTGTATTCCATGGAAACACAAGTCGGGCAATTCACTCAAAACTTGAATACAAGACCCCTAGGCATTTTACCTAGCAATACTAAGGTCGCAAAAGGAGTAGGCCACGAGCAGTGTAAGGAAATCATTACAAGGAGTGGCTGGCAACTTAAGGAAGACCAATCTCATCCAATGGAGAACACTCAACTAGCAGAACGATCTCCTATCCAAGAAGACACCAAATTGATGAATCAGCAATTGCCCAGGCAAAATCTGATGCCCAGTCAATTCCAATTGCCCCGGTAATTCTCGACACCCAGGCAATTTGTGATAAAAATCCTAAATCAAAAAAGAAGGAAGAGGAGATCCGAATTCCACCACCATTCCCACAAAGGCTGAAACGACAGAAGCAAGAATATCAGTTCAAGAAATTCCTTGACATCTTGAAGCAAGTTCACATCAATTTGCCGTTGGTAGAGGCGATAGAGCAAATGCCGAACTATGCTAAGTTCCTTAAAGAAATTGTCTCTAAGCGAATAAGGCTAGGTATTTCTACCTTATTTACTCTTAATTATTGTTAGATTCATGCCCATTCTAGTTGCATTTTTAGTCATTCATGCATAATTGCATTGTTTCCTTCACTGCCATGTTTGATTACATAATTCGTTTGATTTTTGTGGAAAAGGTGCTGCTGGTATGTGTTTCTGTGTGTGAAGGATCTAATAGCCCAAGCAAGTAGGAAATTTTCAGAGCAATTGAGGATAAGAAGAAGAGAGCTGCTGATTTTTAGAGGATAAATCCAATTAATTCAAATTAATTATGAGAAGCAAGTATAAATCCTAGAAGAGTTGTAGTTCCACGAAGAGATTAAAAGAATATTAAATTCCAAGAGTTTATGAGAAGTTTTTGGAAAATAAATAAATAAAAGAGATTTATCTCTTTTATAGTATTTAATTCCAACTTAAACTCATCATTCCATAAATAGAATTTGACCTAGCCATCGCCTATACAAGGGAAGACAAGCTGCCACCTAGATTGCAAGTCAAATTTTGGGAGAGATAAATAGTGTTGTTCGGCATCTTCTTCTTCTTTCTTCTTTATTTTATTCGATTCATGTTGGGTAGATTTTATCTTGTATTTCTTTTTCACCCAGCCATGAACTAAACTTCACATGGCTTGGGTTATTGTGTTTTTGTGGTTGTGAAAACATTTGAATTTGTTTAGGTTTTTTGAGTTGCAATTCAATTTCAAAGTTTGTTCATTCTTGGTTCTTAATATTGATCACGAGTGAATTGGGAGAGGATCTCGTGAATTCATCCATTTATCTAATATCGGGAGAGTTAGATTCAAGAAACTAATGAGCATGGTTTTCATACAAACAAATGTTGGTGAAGACTAATTTGACTTAGGGATAAGTTGCAAATTTCAATGGCTAAGAGAAGCGCAAAATTAGTTGTTGTTCACCCATGGTTAACGTAGGCATGTATCACCAAGGCATGCACAATTAATAGTGTTTCGAGTTAGGGATAACGAGAAGCCATTGAAGAATGCTTCGCTGAACTTTAAAGGAAGTTGCCCAGTTACCTAGGAAATCGCACCATTCCCAGTTGCCCAGGCAATTCGAGTGATGCTAATTGTTAAGACAATTGAGTTACTCTTGCAATCAATTACCATGACGGTCCATCCAATCATCACACCACAATTCACGATAACCCGACCTACTCTCTCATTCAATCAACATCTTTTTCATTTACTTGCTCTTTTATTTTTACTTCTTAAAATTGATTCCTATTATCATCACCAATTACTTTTCTTTTCAGTACAAGAAGTTAGAATTTAGAAGTTGCACCAATCCCAGTGGAGACGATATCTATTCTATACTATAACTTGCGACGTGTACACTTGCACCAATTGTGAGTGTACACTTGCACCAATTGCAAAGTACTCTAAACACGCAACACATTATTCAGCTTCCTATAATCCATGCACACTCCCTATCTGGTAACAATCCTAGAAGGAATTAACTCATTATTGCTATTTTGAACTACGGTCACGCCACCTTTCTTTGGCACACATTGCAGCGGGCTGACCTATGAGCTGTCAAAAATGGGATAGATTATCCCAGCATCTAGCCACTTGATAATCTCATTCTTAACAACCTCTTTCATGCTCAGGTTCAATCTTCTCTGACCCTCAGTAGTCTTCCCATGATTTTCCTCCAAGATGATTTTGTGCATGCACATAGTTGGGCTTATTCCTCGGATATCAGCCAAGGTCCACCCCAACACTTGCTTGTAATTGCTTAGAATTTCCAGTAATCATTCCTCCTGATCATTAGTGAGACCAGCAGCAATGATCATTGGCAAGGTTACCTAAGTAAGCATACTTGAGATGGTCTGGCAGTGATTTGAGCTCCAGTTCGGGTGTCTCCTCAATGGATGATTTTGGTGTCATGCTCTCTCTACCAGCCAACTATAATGGTTCTGGCTGTCCAAAATAGCTCAATTCTTCTAAGGCTGCTCCTTCAGTGTCCTCACTTGTATCACCTTCACTGTCACTGCCACTAGCATCATCATTAGTATCTTGGCACAAATGTGCCACGTCTACCTTAAAAATAGACTCTATCTTATCATTTGCTTGGCATTCGTCTAATTCATCTACACATTTCAAAGCTTGAAACACATTAAATGTAACCTGCTGATCATTCATGCACATAGTTATTTCACCATTATGAACATCAATCAAGGCTCTACATGTGGCAAGGAACGGTCTACCCAATATAATTGGGACATTTAAATCTGCCTCATAATCTAAGATAATAAAGTTAGCTGGGAATATGAATGTATCTACCTTTACCAACACATCCTTAATCTTACCCTTAGGATGTGCAAAGGATCGGTCCGCCAACTGAAGTGTCACTGTGGTAGGCCTTGTTTCTATGCCAAGCTTCCTGAAAACAGACATTGGCATCAAATTGATGCTGGCTCCAAGTCACACAGTGCCTTACCCATGAATCTGTTGCCAATGGTACAGGGAATAGTAAAACTTTCCAGATCTTCCAGCTTTGGTGGCAGCCGATTGAGTATCATTGCACTACATCCCTCAGTGAGAGCTACAATTTCAAAATCACCTAGCTTCCTCTTTTTGGCCAAGATGTCCTTTATGAATTTGACATAGTTAGGCATTTTCTTGAGAGCTTCCACCAATGGTAAATTGATTTGCAATTGTTTATGTACTTCCAAGAAGCGCTTAAATTGCTGATCCTGCTTGTGCTTTTGTAATCTTTGTGGAAACAGTGGAGGTGGATAAACATATGCTGGTTCTACCGGCTTTGCCAAGGTTCTGCCAGCTTCCACAATCTTGGATGCAATCAAACTTTCTTCAGCAAAAAACTTCTCAGCAACAGTGGTCTTCTCAGCATGGGAACTCTCTTTCTCATCTTCATTAATGTCCTCAACAAGGACTTCATCATCTTCAATAGTAGTGGGTGGTCATCGATATTCGTAGGGATATTCAAGTCAATCTGACAATTTTTAATATTTTACTTGATGCCGCCCCTCTTGGTGTATCACCAGCTTCACTTACATTGTTTGGAGAATTCATAAACTTTTCTGGTACTTCTCTTGTGGTTACATCAGAGGAGAAATCATCACTACGAATGATGGGAGGAAATTCTAGGAATTTTGGTAGGGCAACTAGAGTGATCCTTCTCACAGTAGCTAGAGCAGACTTATGCCATATCTTTACATAGACATAGAATAAATTTTGTGCCAGATCTATTGTATGAACTGTGGCTATAACTTTTCTCAGTGTGCTCGTTACAACATCAAGTTTGTCCTCTGTGGTCATAACTTTCTTCTAGACTTCATCACTTATGGGGATATTCTCGGTTGCAACATCTATATTTGTTTTGCCTTTTTCCTCCCTCATCGCAGTGCCCTCTCCCAGTGTAAGAACCTCTAAAGTTCATGCTATTCTATCAATTGAAACCTTGTTGATTGGCCCTTTGTTGGCTTTCTTTTCCTTATTTTGCAAGGGTTTTACTTCTTTCATTTTGCATAGCTGCATCATCAATGAGGGAAAGTCATAATACCATTCTTTCTCCCAGTAAAACCTTTTATCTCTTTGTGGATGATTGCGCCCACATCAACCTTTCTTCCCTTAATGATAGAATGTATCAGACACATTCTATCAAGTGAGAAGGTCGTGCTATGGGTTGAAGACATCAACTAGAATTTATGAACTGAAAACAGATCTTTGCAGGCAAAGTTAGAAATTTCCTAAGCATAGTGAAATTCCCAACATTGGTCCCCGACCAAAATGCACTCCAATGCATAAATCACTCACTAATAGATCCAGTTTATCATTATTAATCTCAGCCAAAAATAATGCATGCTCATCCACAATCACATAAGTCTCTAATAATTTGTTAATAATAGCAACACTCTAAGGAATAGAGCTCTCCCTCACAAAAACCAATTTTAAGGAAGGCTTGTAAAGATTAGCATAAAACTCCCTTACCAAGGAAGCACTGTAGTTATCAGGACGAGTGCAAAAATTGCTTCATTTGTGAAGCTCTATTGTTGTGTGGATGGATTTTCCAGGCTCTTTCTTGGAAGAAAGCTCAATCCCACATTCTGGGTGGATGCTTCCCTTTAGGATATACTCCTTAAAGCGCTCACCCACAGCCTCTGTTTGAAATGTTTCATAGTCTGTGTTTTCTTCAGGGTAGCATATTCCTTGAAAAGAGGGTTTGAGGTCAAACTTTGAACTTCTTTCACTAGGGGTTCCATCAAAATCTTGTGAGCTGCTTGGGTCTTAGCCATGGTAGACAAAGAAAAAGATGAAAAAAATAAGATTTTTGTAGAGAAAATTCCAAACTTTGAAGGTTCAAAAATCGAAAAGGTGAGAAAACTAATTGAATAATTTATGAAGTTCAGAGTTGCTTAATAAAAAGAAGAAAATAGGGAAATGAATAGGCATGATATGTACCATCTGATGCGATAAGAATCAACGGTCTGATCTTGGCGCAATAATCATACTCGTTTGATGTATTTCCCGCGCTCCATCATGAAAGGCTGTGATTTTAGGGATCAAACAGTGTAATTGAATTACCCTAATTGCCCCTAAATGTCATACATATCTTGTGAGGCCACTTGTTGTACAAATTGTTAGAGAAGAAGATTCCATAACAAACCGAAGAGGAACATTCTGCAAAAAGGAAATAATGAAAATTAGAAGAAAAACAAGGAAAATAAAATCTAAATCTAATAAAGCATTAAAGATAATTTTAAAAAAATCGACCAATTTAATGGTCTTAATATTCCCAGAATCAAAGTCACCAAAATAGAGTTTGAGCCTTTGTCCATTAACTTTGAATGAAATTTCCCCCTTCATATCTTTGATTGTGACAGCACCGTGTGGAAATACATCCACAACTTCAAAAGGTCTAGACCAGCGTGATCTTAATTTTACTGGGTGCAATTTCAGCCTAGAATTGAATAGCAAAACCAATTGCTCAACTTCAAATTGTCGCTGCAAAATAATCTTATCATGATAATGCTTTCTCTTATACTTGTAAATAGAGGCATTTTCATATACATTGTGGTAAATTTCTTCTATTTTAGTGATGTCCAACAATCGCTTCTTCCCCAAAGCCTCATAATCAAGATTAACCTGCTTGAGAGCCCACAAAGCCTTCTGTTCAATTTCCATAGGAAAATGACAAGATTTTTCGAAAATAAGTTGATATGGAAACATTCCCAATGGAGTTTTTTATGCAGTACGGATAACCCATAATGCATCATCTAAGTGAGAGGACCAATCTTTCCTAGTGTATCTACCACTTTTTCCAAGATGTTTATAATTGCTCGATTAGAAATCTGTGCCTGTCTATTGGACTAGGGAAGATACATTGTGGCCAGTTTATGATTTACTCTATAGCATTTCAACGCAGCAGCCACCTGACTGTAGTGGAAATGCTTTCCATAGTCGTTGATCAATGCTCTAGGTATTCTAAACTGAGTAAGTATATGCTTGTGGAAGGATTTCAGAACCGTTTTTGCATCATCTTTAGGCACTACCACGACTTCTATCCACATTGAAACACAGTCCATAGCTACCAAAATATACAGATTGCCAAAAGAATTAGGAAAAGGACCTATGAAATCCAATCCCCAAACATTAAATAACTCAATTTCCATTATTGGCTGATATGGCAACTCATAAATATCTTTGAATAATGACAACCAATAAAATTTAGATTGAAGGACTTTTGAAGTCGTTCCCATGCCACCAAAATGCCCTACATATGGAGCATTGTGACAATGTTGTAATTGTCATTTCTTCCTCAGGGACACAGCGCCGAATTATATTGTCATTACAAACTTTGAACAAATAAGGTTCATTCTAATGATATTTCATTGCAACTCTAAGAAATTTATCCTTCCGTGCCCAATTATACACACAAGAGTCTTTCTACAAACCAAGTATTCACAAAATCAGCATACCACGGTGTTGCATCTATAACAAAAAGCTTCTCATTAGGAAATGCATCAACAATTTGCAACTTATTTCCATCTTCACTGCCTTCTTCCAACCTCGAAAGGTGATCAACAACTTGATTTTCTGACCCTTTACGATTTTTAATCTGAATATCAAACTCTTGCAGTAATAGAATCCAACGGATTAATCTAGACTTTGCTTCTTTCTTCGCAAACAAGTATATCAAAGTAGAATGATCAGTAAAAATTGTAATTTTTGCACCCATAAGATAAGAACGAAACTTATCAAAAGCAAAAATTATCGCTAACAACTCTTTCTCAATAGTAGTATAATTAATTTGAGCTTCAGTTAGAGTATTACTAGCGTAGTAGATTGCATAAAATACCTTGTCTGTGCTCTGCCCTAAGACTGCTCCCACAGCAAAATCACTGGCGTCGCACATTAGTTCAAATGGTTGCTCCCAGTTGGGCGTAACAACAATCAATGCATTCACAAGCTGTATTTTAATTTTATTGAATGCATCCAGACATGCATCATCAAAAACAAATTTTCTATTTTGTTCCAACAATAGGCATAGAGGTTTGGTGATCTTAAAAAAATCCATGATAATTCTTCTATAGAACCCATCATGTCCTTAAAAACTACGGATACCCTTCACATTTATTGGTGGTGGAAATTTTTCAATCACATCCACTTTAGCTCTATCAACCTCAATTCCAGCTTTTGATATTCTATGGCCCAACACAATCCCCTCAGTGTCATGAACTGACATTTTTCCCAATTTAGGACCAAATTAGTGTCTTCACATTGCTGCAATACTTTCTCCAGATTGTTGATGCAATGGTCAAAATTATTCCCATACATCGAAAAATCATCCATAAAGATTTCAAGCGAATTATCAATCATATCTGAAAATATTGCCATCATACACCTTTGAAATGTGGCTGGTGCATTACAAAGACCAAATGGCATGCAACGAAAAGCAAATGTCCCGAATAAGCATGTAAAAGTAGTTTTCTCCTGGTCTTCAGGTGCAATAGCAATTTGATTATAGCCAGAATACCCATCTTGAAAGTAGTAATACTCCTTGCCTGTAAGTCGATCTAACATTTGGTCAATGAAAGGAAGAGGGAAATGATCATTTCTTGTGGTTGCATTGAGGCACTTGTAGTCCATACAAATATGTCAACTCGTAGGAATACAAGTAGGAATCAATTCATCAGTATCGTTATGAACTACAGTGTGCCACTTTTCTTAGGAACACAGTGGACTAGACTAACCCATGCACTATCAGAAATTGTATAGATAATTCCTGCGTCTAACCACTTGAGCATTTCCTTCTTGACTAATTTCTTCATCTTTTCATTCAGTTAGCATTCCAACTTATTAGACTATTTATTCTCATCATCCAGCTTGATCTTGTTCATGCACAAAGATGGACTACTGCACTTAATATCTACAATTGTCCATGCAATAGCACGTTTGTGCTTCTTAAGAATACTTATAAACTTAGCTTCGTGTACTACATCAAGAGTTACAAAGACAATGACTGAGAGTGTTTCTTTATCTCAAAGGAATACATATTTGAGATTAGCTGGCAATGACTTGAGTTCCAAAGTAGGAACTTCTTCAATGGATATTTTAAAAGTAGGAATTGCCCGATGAGCAAAATTCAAAGATTCAACTTGCCATTTGTGGTGAACTGCCGTAGTGAGTACTTCAACATTGTGGTCACAATTTGGGAGATCTTCTTCCATTGTCAGTGCAGTATCCTCAGCAATGAGTATACCATGATGATTCAAGTTTTCTTGAATGATATTGTTAAGAATATCGATATGATGACATTCCTCAGATTTTCTTCCATTATTGGCATTGAACATCCTAAAAGTAACTTGGTCATCGTTGACCCGCATTGTAAGTTCTCCTTTTGATACATCGATGACTACTTTCCTAGTAGCTAAGAAAGGGTAGCCAAGAATGATAGGGACATCCTTGTCAACCTCGCAATCAAGAATAATAAGTCTGCTAGAAAAATGAACTTGTCCACTCGAACAGGCACATACTTGATTTGAACATTCAGATGAGTCAAAGATCTATATGCCAATTGTAATGTGACTATAGTAGGATTCATTTCTCCAATGCCTAACTTTTGAAAAGTGGATCGTGGCATTAAATTGAGACTAGCCCTCAAATCACAAATAGTTTTACTAAAGTAGTGACTACCAATAGAGCAAGGAATGATAAAGTTGCTTGAATATTCCATCTTTCTCGGTAAAGGGGTAGATATTAATGCACTGCACTCCCCAGTGAGCGTAATGGTTTCTATTACACTGAGCTTCTTCTTTTTGGATAAGATATCTTTCATGAACTTGGCATAATTAGGAATCTGTGTAAGAGAATCAATGAAAGGGATTTGCATTGTAAGTTGTTGCAAAGTATCATGGAAGAATTGAAATTGATTATAATCTCCAACTGCTGACACAAGGATATAGACCAGCTACAACTTTCGTTATGAGTCAGAATTATAACCCTTTGAACAAGCATATCAACTTTCGTTGTATCTATTCAACTCTCGTTGTAATACTCGTTAACCTGGCTTGTCACTGCAACTGGTGATGTTAGTGGCTAGTACGACAATTTATCAAGCAATAGATAGAAAAGGGAAGCATCCTCAATGATCTTTCTCTGTGCTTTCTAATTGTTATTGTAAGTCTCACACTCATTTTTCCTCTCTCAATGGTGTCTATTGTGTGGAGACTCCTCTAGCACTTCGACTTTGGTGGTTCATCGATAGCTAAAGACTAAGGACTGTCATCTATAATTGAGCTCACTTGAATTGTCTTCCAAGTCTTCCTTATATTGGCGAGGAAGCTAGGGTTTCATAACCCTAAAATGTACAGGCCCCTTTAAGTGGATCTTTGCTTTCCCACTATCTTTAATGTTTTGTATCAAGAGAAAGTCCACGTGGATCAAAGGTAGATTTATCTTTAACTATTTTTACCTTGTCAGCTCTAACAGAGAGATTTGCTACTCTTCTGCTGTAGCATTCCTCTAGTTTGTACGCATGCACCACAAAAACACTACCTTTCCCATTAAAAGCACCAAAATATATAACATTTAAGCACAGGTAGTGTAACTCCCTAATTACATGCAAACTATATGCAGTCTATTCATAAATGCAACTAAATGAGCTTGAACACATGCAAAAGTCAAGTAAAAAAGGTATACAAAATATGTCATTTACACACTCGTCAAATACCCTCAAGCTTGAACTGTTGCTTGTCCGCAACCAATGTTATCTAAACAAGAAAGAAAAGAAAAACAAATGACAAAAGCAAAAATAATAAACAACCCATAGTTCCCTAAGTTCCAACTAAGCTATGATAACAAGTATTCCAAGACATACTACAGCAGTAATTCATTCCTCATCTATTTAATGAGATGCAATTTATTAGAGAATACAATTTTGTTCTAATGATCAATTCCACTGTAAGAGTAGTGGGTATTGTGTCATAAGTATTCATCACTTAATAGCCTTAGAAAATTTAAGGGTTTCTCTCTATTGTTGCCTCGGCACATTTTTTTCTTTTAAGCACAATGTTGTACTCCCTTCATTCTTATTAAATTTTAAAATTGTATCTCTGGCTTCAGCTTATCACTAATACTCTTCAAACCTGAAGATGGAGTGGAGCAAATAGCTTATTCCCAAGCTTTACGAGCAGAGTCATCCCATGAAGACTTTCATTCACTCTTATGCCAGTACTACCATTCCTACCAGGGAAAGTTAAATGGAGCAAAGACAATTCACCTAGTGTACTAAGGCAAGAAGATGCATAGAAAAGTGTCCCTCAATAGTTTTACCTATGACATCGAGTTTTAAATATATTTTCATTATTTTCTTAACTTTTCTAGAAGTTTAATTAATTGCTACATTTAGCATTCAATTCATTCACATTAATTCATGTTTTGGCATCAGAGAGTCGACCTAGAATTTCCTTAAGGTTTCTTAAGCGTTTTAGAAGGCATGCAACATGTGATTTAAAAGCAACAACAGATTCAATACTAAGTTCAAAACATGAATGCTCTTAAAACACTGCAAAACATTAAGCATTGATTAATCATAGGAAATCATGATCATCGCATCAGCAATTTCATAATCAGTTGCATTATAGCAAATGGAACCAGCAAAAACAAATTAGGTTATTTACATGCATAAAAAATTTTAAACTTTTACCTAAATTTAACCTAATATATACAAGGGATAGTACTCCCCCAAACTTGAGAAGAGCATTGTCCCAATGCAAAATGGAAACAAGAAAACAAATAAAAAATTTTCATATGCAATATGAAAAATAAAAACAAATGAAAAGAAAAGAAAAACTAACCCAGGGAGTTATTGGGGAGAGGTTTCTCGAATGAAGATACCCTTGCCTTTGCCCTGGAAGGACTTGGGTTTCTTGGCAGGGCGAGATAAGGCACCAACATCAGTATCTAGTCGTTATCTCCATTGTGTGGAGGGTGCAATTGTGGGTGCAGGTGCATTGAGACCTTTAATCTCACATACATCAGTAGGCTTGGGAAAGGTAATGCCCTCTTCCTTCTGTTGGATGTTGCACTTGCCAATATCACCCCATATATTAATTTATATGGTTCAATTGGTCACCCATGTAATGTAGAATGAAGGAGAAATAGCTTTCAGTGAGAAATGCATATGTAATTTTGAGTGGGTAAAAGCCTAGTACTGTTGAACCATAACCAAAACTTGGAAATAAGGGTGAGGTTTCTCCATTCGACAGCCCGAGCATTAGACAACATTCGTTCCCATGATGTTCCTGGGATGCAAAGGTCTTGTAGAAGTCGGGCATCAGGTTTTGCAGTGGCTTGAGCCACAAACTGTGAATAATTACCTTCACTACCGTTAGGCAATAATAATGGGCAATCAGGGCTACCATGAATTCCACATTGGTTCTTTTGACAAAAACCCATCCCTTTCTGTGTTGGCCGAAGATTGTGTAAAAACTCTTTTATCCAAGTGGCATTAATTGGTCCGGGCTACTGAACATATTTTCCCAGTCATACGTGTCCACCACAACAAATTTGGCAAAATCAAACATGGGTATTAACACCATGTCGTGCATGAATCTTTCCTACACTAAAAGCTTTTGAGTCTTTAGTTTCTCGTACATTTTTTGAACTATTTAGAGTGGAGGTGAACTCAAAGAAGAGAGACCAATTTCGATGAAGAATCAGAATCATCGAATAAGGAATCTGAAGAAGATTCCTGAAAGGATAGAGAAGATTGAGGGGTGAGACTCCTACTCTATTGAGGCAGTTACTGAGTACGGCGGGTAACTAGGAGTGGACAAACCATTATTGATGAAAAAGAAGCTGTAGTGGAAAGTGGTTAGGGTTTCAATGGAAAGCACGCAATCACCGGAGAAGAGACTTGCTTATTAAATATGGAAAAGCTTAGGGCAAAGAATATGGAAGGTTTTGGAGAGTAAAGACCCAAATTTTTGAGTCAACGATGAGCGTTGACCTGGGTCTTGGACCGAGACTTTGGGTCAAATGTTTGAACCTTATTGGGCTGAGATGTCGGGCTTTATGAGAGTCTAGTGGGTTTCCACGTGTTGTTGGGCTTAAGTGTTGGGTATTGGGTTGTTGGGATAAATTAGATGTGAGGGTATTTGGGTAAATCCCCCTCAAATGAGGGTAAAGGCTAATGCCCCATTAAGGTGGCTGCCATTTTAGTAAGGAGGGTGAAGTCACCCTTGTCCTCTCTCTCTCTTTATCTTGTTCTTCAAATTTCTATCCCTAAACACAAAGATTAAAGATAGAAACTTGTTGTCATTGAGTGGAAATCCCGAATTGAGCATCAAGGGAAGTTTAATCAGCATGCAAAGGTCAATCTTCTAAGATAAATATCCCCAAAGTTGGTGGAGGTTAGAGTTAAAGCTTGGAGCAAAGAAGAGAGGTGGCAAAAGCTTGAGGAGAGTTTTATTCTGGGATTTGCTTGCTTAAGGTCAATACATTTCTGACTCATTCATTTCATGATGATCCTAAAATGATTTCTTTGTGTAGTTTATGGTGTTGGGTTGCATAGTTAAGGTTTTAGAAGCTTAAAACCCCCTTTAATGGAAAATTACGTATCTTGTGTTAATAATGGGTAAAATTGGTAGCAAACCATCAAATAAACCTCCAATAATCTGTAGGAACATTTTGGGGCTTAACCATTTAGCTTAGGGGCTGGGATTGTGAAATCTTGAGCTCTATGTTTTGAACTCTAGGCTTGCGTATCAGTACAAGGTTTTCACGTGTCGGCACGCCTTTGCAATAAGGAGAACGGGTTGTGAGAGGCGTATTGGAATACTTTTTCCTGTATTAGAACCCCTCGTTTAATTAGAATTCCAGTAGCGCTTTTGCGTACCGTATCGGTATGCTAGGGGGCGTATCGATACCCACTATTACATTGCCTAAAAAAGGCTTTCGCGTATCGGTACGCCAAGATACAAGTATCGGTACGGATAAGGATCGATACAAGGTGGATACGTACCTATATCGTATATCGATATGGGTGGTTCGCATATCGGTACTGCTTGAGCACTAAACCTTTCAAACCTAATTTACATATCAATACTCAGGAAGAAGTACCGATACCTAGAGGGGCTTACCGATACCCACGTAGGTGTATCGGTACCCGTAGAGCAATCTGCCTAAAAATTTTGAAGTGCATTTGGAGGTCTTATAATTCGTGGTAAAGGGTCCAATGGGCCCTTAAAGGTATAAAATGAATTCAAAAATTGTGAAATTTAGGGTTTCTCAATAAATGACTAATGGCTTGGTAGTAATTGAGTGAGTTGCTTGTACTAGAAATTCATAGGGGTCCGTGGTGGATCGGTTGATGCTATGTGGAAAGTTGGGTTCTTTATGTGTGCTAAATGGACTCCATATAGGATGTTACCGTGAAAAATAAGATGATCTATCGAGAAAGTCATGAATGAGCTGAAAAGATATATATATTAATTATTGTAACAAATGAAATATGCCTTAGGGCATTTGTAATGGTAGGCTTGATGCTTCTTACCTCTTGGTGAGATGTATAAATGCTAGGGGAGCATATGTTATCTTATGCATCTTAGTTAGGAATTCGGATGTCCTAGAGTCAGTGTCAGGGCGCTTATATAAGGGGATGTGTATTTCGGGCTATGTGATCGAGTACATCTGACGTATCCACGGGCTATATGATCTGGATGTGGTTAGAAACCTATCATGGGCTATGTGACTAGAATAAGGAAACATAACTAGGGGGATGTGTGATCGAGTAACTCGATGGGTTATGTGAACTCGAGTAACCTGATTGGCTGAGTGACCTCAGGTAAAGACTGCTTGTGGCTATTGTGATCCAAGTATGTCTATAACGTATCTATGACTATGGTGATCCGAATATGGTCTATTAACCCGACAACTATGTGATCACGGGTAACCCAACGGCTATGTAAGTGCGGGTAATGTAGGGCTATGTTGGCCATTATCTAGGGAATGTATGTTATTTAAATCGTTGTGTGGATAATTGATTATTAGCTATTTTACCCTTGGGCTATATGATTAGGGTATAGGATACTTAACTCGGTGGGCTGTGTGAGCTCGAGTATCTCGATGGGCTTTGTGACCTCGAGTATGGTAAGCCTGGGATGGGACGTGAACCTTCTTATAGTATAATGGTATCTTGAGACGTGATTGTAACTCTAGCTAGGGTAGGCTAGACGATGATCCTTAGAGTTGAGAAGTCTTTTTGTGCACTCTTGATTATTTTATCATGCATGCTTGTTTTATGATATTCATGAATTGCGGTAGAATAGAAATGTACCAATGAGCTTTGTTAGCTCAGCGTGCGGAATTGTGGTTTTCATATGCGTAGGTTGACAGGTCACTTTTGGAGGAGTACATTGAGGAGGATTTCCCTGCATCGAGCCAACTTTAGAGTACATTACTTGATGTTTTAATTTGGATTGTTTGTATTCTTCAGACCTTACCACAGTCGAGTCTGTAACTTTATTTGATTTTATATTTAAATGGTCAAACGGTATATTTTAATTGGAGCTCCTATTTTATTAACTCTTTTATTGTTATTTAATTGTGTAGATTTATGAAAAAAGATTGTTTTGAGAATTGCCAAACTTGTGATTTTAAATCAGAGAATTTTGATGGGTCAATTTTGGGATACCAAAATATAGTGCTTCGATTCTAGATCGAGATCGGGATGTTAAATTTAGTGGTATCAGAGCTTAGGTTTAGTCGGTTCTAAGGAACCCCTGAGTGGTATAGAGGTCGGGGTAAGGTGTCTAGTGAATACAAGTCCCTAAATTTGAGTAGTACTTTACAAGACTGGGAATCCTGATGTGCTACCTTATTTCTTTGTGTCTTAGAAAAGAGCTGATAGAAGGAGAACCCAGTTATGGAGAGGCGAGTCACTTTCGTGATCTTACCTCTGCCGTTTTGGAAGTGGTGTAAGCTATTCCGAGATAATTTGAGACATCTTGCAAGACCCCCTGTAGCGAGGCTTCGACATTTTGGGCCTAAAAAATTTGAGGGCTTGGGTGAATATGACCTGATTAAGGCTGATCAGTGGTTGCATGACACACAAAGAATCTTGAGGCGGATGAGGGGAAGCCCAGAGGATGATCTTGATTGCGTTGTCTCCCTTCTTAAGGGCAACGCACACTAGTGGTGGGAGACCGTTGAGTTTGGTCAACAACGTGCACTCTTGACATGGGATCTCTTTTTGGATGAGTTTTAGAAGAAGTACATCAATGAGGTACATATGGATAAGATAAGGGACCAGTTCCTGTATTTGGTTCAGGGATACCGATCGGTGTTTGCTTATGAGCAAGAGTTTCTGCGTTTGAGCCGTTATGCCCTAGAGTTTGTTGCGATGCAAGAGTTGAGGTGCAAGAGGTTTGACAAGGCTTAAGGGTCGAGCTTCGGTTGCACGTGATTACGGGTCCACTTGGGACATCTTCGAATTAGCTAACAGTGTGAAGGCATTAGAGTGGCTTTGATCATACGACACTTGGTAGGACGGAGGATGTTAGGAGCTATGATGTAGAGACCCAGGATATCATAGGTCCTTTTCTCTTTCCGCATGAGAGGTTTTATGCTTTGAAGGGTTCAAAGAGAGTTACTTCAGATCAGCTACTAAGGGTCGATTCAGGATCTAGATTGAGGGTTCATAGAGGCTCTCTGATTTCTACTCTAGAAGGGAGTACTGATGGCTTAGTTGGGGTGTCGCTTCCACCAGCATGCTAGCATTGTGGCCGACATCACCATGGAGTGTGCTTTTTGCTTCGGAGGGTTTGCTATAGATTTCGAGCACCAGGACATATGGCAAAGGACTGTCCAGTTATGGATGACGATACACCAGCTCAGTCTTAAAGGTTGGATACTTCCTAACTTGATCAGAGTTTTGCTAGAGGCGAAGCTAAGGCACCGTCAGGTTATCAAGGTGGAGGTCCTATGAGATCCACCGCCAGGGTTGGCGTGCGAGGCATGGCTAGATAGTCTGTATCTTAGACCAAAGATGATAGCGTTACGGCCGAGGATGTGTCAAGTAAGTAAGCTTTATTTGGATTTCAGTTATTTTTGTTAGCCGATTAGCTCTTTGGTTGTGTAATGGATTGGTTCTTAAGAATGTGCATCTTGGTAAATCTTGGGATTGTTGTTGCTTTAGATGGTAATTAGAATTGCTAATCCTACTAGATAAAGTTTTTACCGTAAATGGTTGTTGAGAGTACAAGTATGTCGTGTGGCGAACGAGAAGTAGTGAAGTTCCAAATTGTTTGAATCTGGTTGTTGGTGTTTGATGTGTAGAATCTTTACCTCCCTAAGGTGGACATTATGCTCAGTGGTGGTACCTCAAGAAGGGTTCTGTATGTTACAAGATGTTCTTAGCTTGCGTTGTAGACACGAGGGTTGAGAATTTCTAGCCTTAAAGTTGTGGATGTTTTGAGGGTATGGAGGTACCTTTGGTGTATGAGCAGTCTTACCGTTTGATAGTGGTTTAGAATCGCGATAAAGGTAAGGTTGAGTTTGTTGTTAGTGTCCATAGCTCCGTGGCATAGCACTTAACGAACTCTTTGTTGGAGGCACACTTGTGCAAGCGACCAATTGGGTGTTGTTGTCAAGTGCTTCATCGGGAACGTGCCTTTGGGGGAATGGCGTGTATGGTGGCTTTTGATGTGTTAAGCTGAAGTGTAGCAGTGAAAGACCGTTGCTTGTTTCCTGAGATCGACAACCTTGTTTTTGGTTATAGAATATGAGAGTTCCGTATGTTTGTCTAGAGCAAGGGTACCGTAGTAAAAGTAAATAAAGGTTGTAATAAACATGGTTGAGACCTAAGCGCAAGTCGTGAGGTCAGTAGCCTAGCTTGTGCAACTTTCGATCTAGATTTTGTGAAATTGGAGGATTGCTCTATCGAGTTTGAGAGGAGTTATCTTTAGGTAAGGCAAGTAGTGTGAAAGGTTATCAGAGTAGCGTAATAGAAATATGAGATCAATAGCCGTGTTGTGGGTAACCGGATAGTTGTGTTGTAAAGAAACATTATTGGATGAACCCGTTGGAAGTTCGCAAGAGTAGTTAGATGGTTTTTCTCGTGTTAGTAGGGACTGGGTGAAGGGTTGGAAGGAGATGTTTAGACCTTCGTGGATAGATTGGTTAGTTTTGGTTGCTCGTGTAAGTTTGTAGGTGACAATGGTTATTTCTGAAATCAAGTAGTTGAATTGTAGAAATCTCATGAATCGAATATGGTTTTCGTTCGTGTGGAAGGCAAGTTGGATAAAGTAAAGTTTAAGTCTTGTCTTAGTGGGCCAAGTATGGAGAAAAGAATTGTTAGTTCAAGTTTGATTGATGTTAAGGTTTGGTTGATAAAGTGTTGCATGTCCTTGATGTTGAGCAGGGTATCGTAGATATGGGGTAGCGTTTTAGACATAGTGAAGTCTAAGTCTGGGGTTTTGAATAGCGAAAGCTAGTAGAAAGAACTATTATTCGAGGTGGTTTTCATTGGAGATGAGCTCCTTAGATTGGTGTTTGGATAGCATAGCTTGAGGATGGTCTGTGCCCTGCTTTAAGATTCATTGTAGGTGCTGATGGTTGTGGTGTTTAAGTCGTTAGAATTTTTGGGAAAGGTGTTGAGAACAACCGGTTCGGTGTCATGGTTTCAATTAAAGTAGGTTAAGAGGGAACTCTCCCAAACCAAGGTGATTTTGTTTGAATGGCGAAGTGGTTGAATCTGTTTTGGTTTCATCTCCTCTATCCGTTTAAATTTCAAGGACAAAATTTCTTGAAGGAAGTAAGAGTTGTAAGGACTCAAATTTTTGAGTCAACGATAAGCGTTGACGTAGGTCTTTGACCGAGACTTTGGGTCAAATGTTCGAAGGGCTTCATGAGAGTCTAGTGGGCCTCTATGTGTTGTTGGGCTTAAGTGTTGGGTCTTGGGTTGTCGGGATGAATTCGATGTGAGGGCATTTGGGTAATTCCCCATCAAATGAGGGTAAAGGTTTATGCCCCATTAAGGACGCTGCCATTTTTGTAAGGAGGGTGAAGTCATCATTGTCCTCTCTCTCTTTAAAGATGGAAAATTGTTGTCATTGAGTGGAAATCCCGAATTGAGCATCAAGGGAAGTTTAATCAGCATGGAAAGATCTATCTTCTAAGATAAATATCCCCAAAGTTGGTGGAGGTTAGAGTTAAATCTTGGAGCAAAGAAGAGAAGTGACAAAAGCTTGAAGAGAGTTTCATTCTAGGATTTGCTTGCTTAAGGTCAGTAAATTTCTAACTCCTTTATTTCATGAGGATCTTAAAATGATTGCTTTGTGTGGTTTATGGTGTTGGGTTGCATAATTAAGGTTTTACAAGCTTAAAACCCCATTTAATGGCAAATTATGTATCTTGTGTTAATAATGGGTAAAATTGGTAGCAAACCATCAAATAAACCTCCAATAATCTGTAGGAGTATTTTGGGGCTTAACCATTTAGGTTAAGGCCTGTGATTGTGAAATCTCGAGCTCCAGGTTTTGAAATCTAGGCTCGCGTACCGGTACGGGTGGTCGCGTATTGGTACGCCTTTGTAATAAGGAGGACAGGTTGTGAGGGGTGTACGGTATGCCTTTCTATGTATCGATACCCCTCACTTAATTAGAATTCCAGTAGCGCTTTTGCGTACCGGTATGCTATGGGGCATATCGGTACCTACTGTTATATTGCCTAAGGAAGGCTTTCGCGTACCGGTACTCCAAGGTACAAGTACCAGTACTGGGTGGATACATACCAATATTGCGTATCGATACGGGTGGTTAGCGTATAGGTACAACTTGAGCACCAAACTTTTCATACCTAATTTGTGTATTGGTACTCGGGGAAGAGTACCAATTCCTAGAGGGGCGTACCAATACTCACATATGTGTATCGGTATCCGCAGAGCAATCTACCCAAGAATTTCAAGGTTGCGTTCGGAGGTCCTATAATTCCTGGTAAAGGGTCCAATGCGCCCCTAAAGGTATAAAATAAATTCTAAAATCGAGAAATTCAGGGTTTTAATCCATATGTCGAATAAATGACTAATGGCTTTGTAGTAATTGGGTGAGTTGCTTGTATTAGAAATCCATAAGGGTCTGTGGTGGATCAGTTGATGCTATGTGGAAAGTTGTGTTCTGAAGGGACGCCCATATAGGCTGGTTGTCGTGACTAATAAGATGATCTATAGAGAAAGTCGTGAATGAGCTTAAAAGATATATATTAATTATTGTAACAAATGAAATATGCCTTGGGGCATTTGTAATGGTTGGCTTTATGCTTCTTATCTCTTGGTGAGATGTATAGGTGCTTGTGGAACATATGTTATCTTATGTGTCTTGTTTAGGAATCTAGATGTCCTAGAGTCAGTGCGAGGGCACTTATATAATGGGATGTATACTATGGGCTATGTGATCGAGTACATCTGACGTATCCATGTGCTATGTGATCTGGAAGTGGTCAGAAACTTTTCCATGGGCTAAATGATCAGGATAAGGAAACATAACTTGGGGGTTATATGAGCTTGACTAACTCAATGGGCTATGTGAACTTGAGTAACCTGATTGGCTGAGTGACCTCATGTAAAGACTACTTGTGGCTATTGTGATCCAAGTATGTCTAGGACCTATATGTGGCTATGTTGATCCAATTATGGTCTATTAACCCGACGGCTATGTGATCACGGGTAACCTGACGGCTGTGTGAGCACGAGTAATGTAGGGCTGTATTGGCCATTATCTAGGGAATGTATATTATTTAAATCGTTGTGTGGATAATTAATTGTTGGCTGTTTTATCCTTGGGCTATGTGACCAAGGTATGGGATGTTTAACTCGGTGAGCTGTGTGAGCTCGAGTATCTCGATGGGTTGTGTGACCTCGAGTATAGTAAGCCCAGGATGGCATGTGAACCTTCTTATAGTATAATGGTATCTTAAGACATGGTTGTAACTCTAGCTAGGGTAGGCTAGACGATGATCCTTAGAGTTGAGAAACCTTTCTGTGCACTCTTGATCATTTTATCATGCTTGCTTGTTTTATGATATTCATGAATTGCAGTAGAGTAGAAATGTACCACTGAGCTTTGTTAGCTCAGCGTGTGGAATTGTAGTTTTTTCGTGCGTAGGTTGACAGGTCGCTTTTAGAGGAGCACATCGAGGAGGATTTCCTAGTACCGAGCCAGCTTGAGAGTACATTACTCGATGTTTTATTTTGGATTGTTTGTATTCTTAGGAACTTACCACACTGAAGTCAGTAATTTTATTTGATTTTATAACACGGATTCTTTTTGGATGAGTTTTAGAAGAAGCATGAACAATGAGGAAAAGGAAAGATGCCAAGATGGAAGTGGGACCAGCCTGGGGATTGGTTCAAAGATACCTGACGGTGTTTGCTTATGAGCAAGAGTTTCGCGTTTTGGAGCCGTTATGCCCTAGAGCTGCTTGGCAGCAGCTGAGGTGCAAGAGGTTTGACAAGGCTTAAGGGTCGAGCTTCACAGGCACGTGATTACGGGTCCACTTGGGACATCTTCGAATTAGCTAATGTAAAGGTGAAGGCATTAGAGTGGCTTCAAAGAATAATGACACTTGGTAGGATTTGAGGATGTTAGAGCTGCGATGGGAGACCTGTGATATCATAGGTCCTTTTCTCTTTCCGCATTTAGGGTTTACGCTTTGAAGGGTTCAAAGAGCTTACTTCGTATCAGCTACTAAGGGTCGGTCTGTGGGATCTAGATTGAGGGTTCATGAGGCTCTGATTTCTACCGGGAAGGGAGTACTATGTGCTTAGTTGGGGTGTCGCTTCCACCAGTATGCTAGCATTGTATTTACATCACCATGGAGGTGCTTTTGCTTCTGGGAGGGTTTGCTATAGATTTTCTAGCACCTGGTGATGATATGGCAAAAGGACTGTCCGGCTTATGGATGACGACACCAGCCTCGCCTTAAAGGTTGGATACTTCCCATCTTGATCAGAGCTGCTAGAGGCGGCTTGGGCAACGCCAAAGTTATCAAGGTGGAGGTCCTATGAGATCCACCTCGCATGGCGGCAGGCATGCCATGATAGTTCATATCTGAATCAAAGATGATAATGCGATGCCGAGGATGTGTCACACAAGAAGTGCTTCATTTTGGATTTCATATTTTTGTTAAATGATTAGCCTTTGGTTGTGTAATGATTGGTTCCTTGCATCGCATCTTGCAAATCTTGGGATTGTTGTTGCTTAGATAAAAATGAATTGTTAACCCCACTAGATAAAGTTTTTACCCAGAATGGTTGCTGAGAGTACAAGTATGTCATGTGGTGGCTAACGAGAAGAAAGTGAAGTTCCAAATTGTTTGAATCAAGTTGTTGGTGTTTGATGTGGTGTAAGAATCTTACCTCCTAAGGTGGACATTATGCCTGGGCAGGTACCTCAAGAAGGGTTCTCAGAGGTTACAAGGCTGTTTTAATATGCTATAGACACGAGGGTTGAGAATTTCTAGCTCAAAGTTGTGGATGTTTTGAGGCGAGGTACCTTTGGTGTATGAGCATTTTACCTGGCTTGATAGTGGTTTAGAATCTGTATAAAGGTAAAGGGTTGATGGTTAGTGTCCATAGCTCCTGTGGCATAGCACTTAACGAACTCTTTGTTGGAGGCACACTTGTGCAAGCCCCAATTGGGTGTTGTTGTCAAGTGCTTCATCGGGAACGTGGCCTTTGGGGAATGTGGCGCAGTATGGTGCTTTGATGTTAAGCTGAAGGTGTAGCAGGAAAGACCGTTGCTTGTTTCGAGATCAAGATAAATATCCCCAAAGTTGGTGGAGGTTAGAGTTAAAGCTTGGAGCAAAGAGAGGTGGCAAAAGCTTGAGGAGAGTTTTATTCTGGGATTTGCTTGCTTAAGGTCAATACATTTTGACTCATTCATTTCATGATGATCCTAAAATGATTTCTTTGTGTAGTTTATGGTGTTGGGTTGCATAGTTAAGGTTTTAGAAGCTTAAAACCCCTTTAATGGAAAATTACGTATCTTGTGTTAATAATGGGTAAAATTGGTAGCAAACCATCAAATAAACCTCCAATAATCTGTAGGAACATTTTGGGCTTAACCATTTAGCTTAGGGGCTGGGATTGTGAAATCTTGAGCTCTATGTTTTGAACTCTAGGCTTGCGACAGTACAAGGTTTTCACGTGTCGGCACGCCTTTGCAATAAGGAGAACGGGTTGTGAGAGGCGTATTGGAATACTTTTTCCTGTATTAGAACCCCTCGTTTAATTAGAATTCCAGAGCGCTTTTGCACCGTATCGGTATGCTAGGGGCGATCGATACCCACTATTACATTGCCTAAAAAGGCTTTCGCGGCAGACGGCACGCCAAGATACAAGTATCGGTACGGATAAGGATCGATACAAGGTGGATACGTACCTATATCGTATATCGATATGGGTGGTTCGCATATCGGTACTGCTTGAGCACTAAACCTTTCAAACCTAATTTACATATCAATACTCAGGAAGAAGTACCGATACCTAGAGGGGCTTACCGATACCCACGTAGGTGTATCGGTACCCGTAGAGCAATCTGCCTAAAAATTTTGAAGTGCATTTGGAGGTCTTATAATTCGTGGTAAAGGGTCCAATGGGCCCTTAAAGGTATAAAATGAATTCAAAAATTGTGAAATTTAGGGTTTCTCAATAAATGACTAATGGCTTGGTAGTAATTGAGTGAGTTGCTTGTACTAGAAATTCATAGGGGTCCGTGGTGGATCGGTTGATGCTATGTGGAAAGTTGGGTTCTTTATGTGTGCTAAATGGACTCCATATAGGATATTTACCGTGAAAAATAAGATGATCTATCGAGAAAGTCATGAATGAGCTGAAAAGATATATATATTAATTATTGTAACAAATGAAATATGCCTTAGGGCATTTGTAATGGTAGGCTTGATGCTTCTTACCTCTTGGTGAGATGTATAAATGCTAGGGGAGCATATGTTATCTTATGCATCTTAGTTAGGAATTCGGATGTCCTAGAGTCAGTGTCAGGGCGCTTATATAAGGGGATGTGTATTTCGGGCTATGTGATCGAGTACATCTGACGTATCCACGGGCTATATGATCTGGATGTGGTTAGAAACCTATCATGGGCTATGTGACTAGAATAAGGAAACATAACTAGGGGGATGTGTGATCGAGTAACTCGATGGGTTATGTGAACTCGAGTAACTTTGATTGGGTGAGTGACCTCGGGTAAAGATGCTTGTGGCTATTGTGATCCAAGTATGTCTATAACGTATCTATGACTATGGTGATCCGAATATGGTCTATTAACCCGACAACTATGTGATCACGGGTAACCCAACGGCTATGTAAGTGCGGGTAATGTAGGGCTATGTTGGCCATTATCTAGGGAATGTATGTTATTTAAATCGTTGTGTGGATAATTGATTATTAGCTATTTTACCCTTGGGCTATATGATTAGGGTATAGGATACTTAACTCGGTGGGCTGTGTGTGAGCTCGAGTATCTCGATGGGCTTTGTGACCTCGAGTATGGTAAGCCTGGGATGGGACGTGAACCTTCTTATAGTATAATGGTATCTTGAGACGTGATTGTAACTCTAGCTAGGGTAGGCTAGACGATGATCCTTAGAGTTGAGAAGTCTTTTTGTGCACTCTTGATTATTTTATCATGCATGCTTGTTTTATGATATTCATGAATTGCGGTAGAATAGAAATGTACCAATGAGCTTTGTTAGCTCGTATGGAATTGTGGTTTTCATATATCGTAGGTTGACAGGTCACTTTTGGAGGAGTACATTGAGGAGGATTTCCCTGCATCGAGCCAACTTTAGAGTACATTACTTGATGTTTTAATTTGGATTGTTTGTATTCTTCAGACCTTACCACAGTCGAGTCTGTAACTTTATTTGATTTTATATTTAAATGGTCAAACGGTATATTTTAATTGGAGCTCCTATTTTATTAACTCTTTTATTGTTATTTAATTGTGTAGATTTATGAAAAAGATTGTTTTGAGAATTGCCAAACTTGTGATTTTTAAATCGAGAATTTTGATGGGTCAATTTTGGGATACCAAAATATAGTGCTTCGATTCTAGATCGAGATCGGGATGTTAAATTTAGTGGTATCGAGCTTAGGTTTAGTCGGTTCTAAGGAACCCCTGAGTGGTATAGAGGTCGGGGTAAGGTGTCTAGTGAATACAAGTCCCTAAATTTGAGTAGTACTTTACAAGACTGGGAATCCTGATGTGCTACCTTATTTCTTTGTGTCTTAGAAAAGAGCTGATAGAAGGAGAACCCAGTTATGGAGAGGCGAGTCACTTTCGTGATCTTACCTCTGCCGTTTTGGAAGTGGTGTAAGCTATTCCGAGATAATTTGAGACATCTTGCAAGACCCCCTGTAGCGAGGCTTCGACATTTTGGGCCTAAAAAATTTGAGGGCTTGGGTGAATATGACCTGATTAAGGCTGATCAGTGGTTGCATGACACACAAAGAATCTTGAGGCAGATGAGGGGAAGCCCAGAGGATGATCTTGATTGCGTTGTCTCCCTTCTTAAGGGCAACGCACACTAGTGGTGGGAGACCGTTGAGTTTGGTCAACAACGTGCACTCTTGACATGGGATCTCTTTTTGGATGAGTTTTAGAAGAAGTACATCAATGAGGTACATATGGATAAGATAAGGGACCAGTTCCTGTATTTGGTTCAGGGATACCGATCGGTGTTTGCTTATGAGCAAGAGTTTCTGCGTTTGAGCCGTTATGCCCTAGAGTTTGTTGCGATGCAAGAGTTGAGGTGCAAGAGGTTTGACAAGGCTTAAGGGTCGAGCTTCAGTTGCACGTGATTACGGGTCCACTTGGGACATCTTCTGAATTAGCTAACAGTGTGAAGGCATTAGAGTGGCTTCAGAATACGACACTTGGTAGGACGGAGGATGTTAGGAGCTATGATGTAGAGACCCAGGATATCATAGGTCCTTTTCTCTTTCCGCATGAGAGGTTTTATGCTTTGAAGGGTTCAAAGAGAGTTACTTCAGATCAGCTACTAAGGGTCGATTCAGGATCTAGATTGAGGGTTCATAGAGGCTCTCTGATTTCTACTCTAGAAGGGAGTACTGATGGCTTAGTTGGGGTGTCGCTTCCACCAGCATGCTAGCATTGTGGCCGACATCACCATGGAGTGTGCTTTTTGCTTCGGAGGGTTTGCTATAGATTTCGAGCACCAGGACATATGGCAAAGGACTGTCCAGTTATGGATGACGATACACCAGCTCAGTCTTAAAGGTTGGATACTTCCTAACTTGATCGAGTTTTGCTAGAGGCGAAGCTAAGGCACCGTCAGTTATCAAGGTGGAGGTCCTATGAGATCCACCGCTGTGGTTTGGCGTGCGAGGCATGGCTAGATAGTCTGTATCTTAGACCAAAGATGATAGCGCGTTACGGCCGAGGATGTGTCAAGTAAGTAAGCTTTATTTGGATTTGATTATTTTTGTTAGCCGATTAGCTCTTTGGTTGTGTAATGGATTGGTTCTTAAGAATGTGCATCTTGGTAAATCTTGGGATTGTTGTTGCTTTAGATGGTAATTAGAATTGCTAATCCTACTAGATAAAGTTTTTACCGTAAATGGTTGTTGAGAGTACAAGTATGTCGTGTGGCTTAACGAGAAGTAGTGAAGTTCCAAATTGTTTGAATCTGGTTGTTGGTGTTTGATGTGTAGAATCTTTACCTCCTAAGGTGGACATTATGCTCGGTGGTGGTACCTCAAGAAGGGTTCTGTATGTTACAAGATGTTCTTAGCTTGCGTTGTGGACACGAGGGTTGAGAATTTCTAGCCTTAAAGTTGTGGATGTTTTGAGGGTATGGAGGTACCTTTGGTGTATGAGCAGTCTTACCGTTTGATAGTGGTTTAGAATCGCGATAAAGGTAAGGTTGAGTTTGTTGTTAGTGTCCATAGCTCCGTGGCATAGCACTTAACGAACTCTTTGTTGGAGGCACACTTGTGCAAGCGACCAATTGGGTGTTGTTGTCAAGTGCTTCATCGGGAACGTGCCTTTGGGGGAATGGCGTGTATGGTGGCTTTTGATGTGTAAGCTGAAGTGTAGCGGTGAAAGACCGTTGCTTGTTTTCGAGATCGACAACCTTGTTTTTGGTTATAGAATATGAGAGTTCCGTATGTTTGTCTAGAGCAAGGGTACCGTAGTAAAAGTAAATAAAGGTTGTAATAAACATGGTTGAGACCTAAGCGCAAGTCGTGAGGTCAGTAGCCTAGCTTGTGCAACTTTCGATCTAGATTTTGTGAAATTGGAGGATTGCTCTATCGAGTTTGAGAGGAGTTATCTTTAGGTAAGGCAAGTAGTGTGAAAGGTTATCAGAGTAGCGTAATAGAAATATGAGATCAATAGCCGTGTTGTGGGTAACCGGATAGTTGTGTTGTAAAGAAACATTATTGGATGAACCCGTTGGAAGTTCGCAAGAGTAGTTAGATGGTTTTTCTCGTGTTAGTAGGGACTGGGTGAAGGGTTGGAAGGAGATGTTTAGACCTTCGTGGATAGATTGGTTAGTTTTGGTTGCTCGTGTAAGTTTGTAGGTGACAATGGTTATTTCTGAAATCAAGTAGTTGAATTGTAGAAATCTCATGAATCGAATATGGTTTTCGTTCGTGTGGAAGGCAAGTTGGATAAAGTAAAGTTTAAGTCTTGTCTTAGTGGGCCAAGTATGGAGAAAAGAATTGTTAGTTCAAGTTTGATTGATGTTAAGGTTTGGTTGATAAAGTGTTGCATGTCCTTGATGTTGAACAGGGTATCGTAGATATGGGGTAGCGTTTTAGACATAGTGAAGTCTAAGTACAGGGTTTTGAATAGCGAAAGCTAGTAGAAAGAACTATTATTCGAGGTGGTTTTCATTGGAGATGAGCTCCTTAGATTGGTGTTTGGATAGCATAGCTTGAGGATGGTCTGTGCCCTGCTTTAAGATTCATTGTAGGTGCTGATGGTTGTGGTGTTTAAGTCGTTAGAATTTTTGGGAAAGGTGTTGAGAACAACCGGTTCGGTGTCATGGTTTCAATTAAAGTAGGTTAAGAGGGAACTCTCCCAAACCAAGGTGATTTTGTTTGAATGGCGAAGTGGTTGAATCTGTTTTGGTTTCATCTCCTCTATCCGTTTAAATTTCAAGGACAAAATTTCTTGAAGGAAGTAAGAGTTGTAAGGACTCAAATTTTTGAGTCAACGATAAGCGTTGACGTAGGTCTTTGACCGAGACTTTGGGTCAAATGTTGAAGGGCTTCATGAGAGTCTAGTGGGCCTCTATGTGTTGTTGGGCTTAAGTGTTGGGTCTTGGGTTGTCGGGATGAATTCGATGTGAGGGCATTTGGGTAATTCCCCATCAAATGAGGGTAAAGGTTTATGCCCCATTAAGGACGCTGCCATTTTTGTAAGGAGGGTGAAGTCATCATTGTCCTCTCTCTTTAAAGATGGAAAATTGTTGTCATTGAGTGGAAATCCTGAATTGAGCATCAAGGGAAGTTTAATCAGCATGGAAAGATCTATCTTCTAAGATAAATATCCCCAAAGTTGGTGGAGGTTAGAGTTAAATCTTGGAGCAAAGAAGAGAAGTGACAAAAGCTTGAAGAGAGTTTCATTCTAGGATTTGCTTGCTTAAGGTCATAAATTTCTAACTCCTTTATTTCATGAGGATCTTAAAATGATTGCTTTGTGTGGTTTATGGTGTTGGGTTGCATAATTAAGGTTTTACAAGCTTAAAACCCCATTTAATGGCAAATTATGTATCTTGTGTTAATAATGGGTAAAATTGGTAGCAAACCATCAAATAAACCTCCAATAATCTGTAGGAGTATTTTGGGGCTTAACCATTTAGGTTAAGGCCTGTGATTGTGAAATCTCGAGCTCCAGGTTTTGAAATCTAGGCTCGCGTAGCGGTACGGGTGGTCGCGTATTGGTACGCCTTTGTAATAAGGAGGACAGGTTGTGAGGGGTGTACGGTATGCCTTTCTATGTATCGATACCCCTCACTTAATTAGAATTCCAGTAGCGCTTTTGCGTACCGGTATGCTATGGGGCATATCGGTACCTACTGTTATATTGCCTAAGGAAGGCTTTCGCAGACCGCGGTACTCAAGGTACAAGTACCGAGATTGGGTGGATACATACCAATATTGCGTATCGATACGGGTGGTTAGCGTATAGGTACAACTTGAGCACCAAACTTTTCATACCTAATTTGTGTATTGGTACTCGGGGAAGAGTACCAATTCCTAGAGGGGCGTACCAATACTCACATATGTGTATCGGTATCCGCAGAGCAATCTACCCAAGAATTTCAAGGTTGCGTTCGGAGGTCCTATAATTCCTGGTAAAGGGTCCAATGCGCCCCTAAAGGTATAAAATAAATTCTAAAATCGAGAAATTGAGGTTTTAATCCATATGTCGAATAAATGACTAATGGCTTTGTAGTAATTGGGTGAGTTGCTTGTATTAGAAATCCATAAGGGTCTGTGGTGGATCAGTTGATGCTATGTGGAAAGTTGTGTTCTGAAGGGACGCCCATATAGGCTGGTTGTCGTGACTAATAAGATGATCTATAGAGAAAGTCGTGAATGAGCTTAAAAGATATATATTAATTATTGTAACAAATGAAATATGCCTTGGGGCATTTGTAATGGTTGGCTTTATGCTTCTTATCTCTTGGTGAGATGTATAGGTGCTTGTGGAACATATGTTATCTTATGTGTCTTGTTTAGGAATCTAGATGTCCTAGAGTCGGTCTGAGGGCACTTATATAATGGGATGTATACTACGGGCTATGTGATCGAGTACATCCGACGTATCCATGTGCTATGTGATCCGGAAGTGGTCGAAACTTTTCCATGGGCTAAATGATCAGGATAAGGAAACATAACTTGGGGGTTATATGAGCTTGACTAACTCAATGGGCTATGTGAACTTGAGTAACCTGATTGGCTGAGTGACCTCATGTAAAGACTACTTGTGGCTATTGTGATCCAAGTATGTCTAGGACCTATATGTGGCTATGTTGATCCAATTATGGTCTATTAACCCGACGGCTATGTGATCACGGGTAACTTTGACGGCTGTGTGAGCACGAGTAATGTAGGGCTGTATTGGCCATTATCTAGGGAATGTATATTATTTAAATCGTTGTGTGGATAATTAATTGTTGGCTGTTTTATCCTTGGGCTATGTGACCAAGGTATGGGATGTTTAACTCGGTGAGCTGTGTGAGCTCGAGTATCTCGATGGGTTGTGTGACCTCGAGTATAGTAAGCCCAGGATGGCATGTGAACCTTCTTATAGTATAATGGTATCTTAAGACATGGTTGTAACTCTAGCTAGGGTAGGCTAGACGATGATCCTTAGAGTTGAGAAACCTTTCTGTGCACTCTTGATCATTTTATCATGCTTGCTTGTTTTATGATATTCATGAATTGCAGTAGAGTAGAAATGTACCACTGAGCTTTGTTAGCTCAGCGTGTGGAATTGTAGTTTTTTCGTGCGTAGGTTGACAGGTCGCTTTTAGAGGAGCACATCGAGGAGGATTTCCTAGTACCGAGCCAGCTTCAGAGTACATTACTCGATGTTTTATTTTGGATTGTTTGTATTCTTAGGAACTTACCACACTCGAGTCTGTAACTTTATTTGATTTTATAATTAAATGGTCAAACGGTGTATTTTAATCAGAGCTCATGTTTTGTAAAACCTTTTAATGTTATTTAATTATGTGGATTCATGAAAAACGATTGATTTGAGAATTGCCAAACTTGTGATTTTAAATTAGAGAATTTTGATGGGTCGATTTTGGGAGACCCGAATGTAGTGCTTCGTATTCGGATCGGGATCGGGGTGTTACATGGAGGCAAAGAGTTGATAGAGTGATTGAAGGGATTTAGCATTTATTGTTGATGGTTTTGTAAAGTGGGAAAATGAAATGTGTGGCGGTTATTGGGTCTTGGTGAAGAGAAAAGTCTAAAAAGAGAAGGGCAAATATGGTATTATACCACAGTAGACTACCAAACCCCGATCCTTGTATAAGTTTTCTCTCCTGGATCCTAGGAGAATATTCAACCCTTTTTCTTAAACTTATGATAACTACAAAAAAATCAAAACACATTAAATAAAACCTAATTCAAAAAGGAAATGAAGACTTTGGAATTTAAATCGCAAAGAAAATAAAATGCAAAAATTTTAAAATTCATAAAATAAAAAAGGATAGAATTGGATGCACTAGACATCTAGTAATGCGACCGAAGATTTGTCACAACGAACAGGTGCTCCTTCGTATGCCTTCAGACGTTGTCATTTACTTTAAAAATTGGGTCATCTTTGAGATCCTTGATGTCCACAGCACTATGTGGACACACCTTCATGACTTAGAATGGGTCGAACCAATGAAAATTCAAATTACCCGGTAAAAGTTTCAAGCGACAGTTGTAGAGTAAAACTTGTTGGCCTTCAAAAAAATGTTAAGGTATCAGTTTAGCATCATGCCATCTTTTAGTCTTTTCCTTGTAGAGTTTGGCATTCTTATAAGCATCCAGATGATGCTCGTTGAACTCATTCAACTCGAGCAATCTTCTTTCTCCAGCTAGTTGGCAGTCCTTGTTGATCTTTTTAATAGCCCTAAAGGCTTTGTGCTCAAGCTTAACCAGTAGATGATATGATTTTCCATATACAAGTCTATAGGGTGACATTCCCAAAGGTGTTTTGAACGCGGTCTGATAGGCCCATAAGGCTTCATCTAGTTTCAAGGACCAGTTCTTGCAGTTTGGTTTGACCACTTTTTCGAGGATCTACTTTATCTTTGGGTTGGAAACTACAGCTTGTCCATTGGTTTGCGGGTGATATGTCGTGTCAATCTTATGGTGGACTCCATATCAACACAACACCTTGGAAATCAGTTTGTTGTCAAAGTGTTTTCCCTCATCACTAGTAATAGCTTGAGGTACTCTAAACTAAGTGAAGATGTTCTAGTGCAAAAACCTCAAGACGGTATTTGCATCATTCTTGGTCTTAACAATGGCCTCCACCCACTTGGACACATAATCAACCATGAGTAAAATATACAATATTCCTTTCGAGGATGGGAATGGTCCCATGAAGTCGATGCACCAAAAATCAAAGAGTTCAACTTCAAAGATGACTTGAATTGGTAGCTAATTGCGTCAAGATATGTTCCCCATTCTTTCACATCTACCACACGCCTTGTAATATGCATGAGCCTCTCAAAACAAGGTTGGCCAATAGAATCCATATTGTAGGGCCTTTACAGTAGTTCGTTGCCCTCCAAAGTGTCCTCCAAATAGAGTAGAGTGGTAATGGAAGAGTATGCCTTATTGTTTGTCTCTGGGTACACATCTTCGAATCATTTGATCAGCGTATTGCTTGAAAAAGTAGGGCTTCTCCCAATAACAGTAGCGTGCATCATGTCAGAATTTCTTTCTTCCCTAGCTGCTCAGGTCACAAGGAAAAATACCACTAACAAGAAAGTTAACAATGTCAGCATACCACGACGATGATGTAGCTTTCAAAAGTTTCTCATCAGGGAATTCCTCCTTAATCTCACATGTAATATCAGTATCACATGCATTTTCCAGCCTAGAAAGATGGTCAGCTACTTGATTTTAGTACATTTTCTAACAACTACCTCAATATCAAATTCTTGCAATAGTAATATCCACCTAATAAGTCTAGGTTTAACATCCTTTTTAGTCACTAGGTATTTGATGGCGGAATGATCAATATGCACAATAACCTTAGTTCATATAAGGTATGACTTAAATTTATCATATGCGAAAACTACAGCAAGAAGATCTTTTTCAATGGTTGTGTAATTAACTTGTGCCTCATTAAGGGTATGGCTAGCATAATATATAACGTGAAAAACCTTATTTCTATGCTAACTAAGAACGGCGCCTACAACATAATCGCTAACATCACACATAAGCTCAAATGGTTGTGATTAATAAGAAGGCACGACTACCGGTGCAAAAATAAGTTCCTTGAGCTTTTGTCACGACATTGGTCATCAAACTCGTATGTTCTATTTTGCTCCAGCAACAAGTATAGGGGCTTCGAGATTTTGGATTAGTCTTTAATAAATCTCCTATAGAAATTGGCATGGCCAAGGAGCATCGGATGGCTTTGACATTAGTAGGTGGTGGAATATTCTCTATGACTTCTATTTTGGCCTTTCCCACTTCAATGCCTTCATCAAAAATACAGTGACCTAGGACAATGCCTTCAAGCACCATAAAATGGCATTTTTCCAAGTTAAGTACAAGGTTGGTTTCCTCAAATCGTGTCAATACCTTGGCCAGGTTGCCTAAGCATTGATCAAGTGAGTCTCTATAGACAGAAAAGTCATCCATGAAGATCTCCAAAAAAATCATCCACCATGTCTGAAAAGATGGCCATCATGCAATGCTGGAATGTTGCTGGAGCATTGCAAAGGCCAAAGGGCATTATGCGAAAGGCATAAATATCGTATGGACATGTGAATTTTGTTTTCTCTTGGTCCTCTAGTATGATAGCGATCTAGTTGTATTCGGAGTAGCCAACAAGGAAGCTGTAGTAGGGTTTACCTGTAATCTTGTCGAGCATCTGGTCAATAAATGGCAAGGGAAAATGGTCATTTTTCATGGATTTGTTCAGCTTCTAATAATCTATACAAAACTTCTATTGAATAATGGTTCTACTCGGGAAGATTTCATCATCATCATTCTTGACCACGATCATGCCTCATTTCTTCGATACGTACTAGACAGGACTCACTGAATAACTATTTGAGATAGGGTAGATGACTCCAGCGTCGAGCCATTTGATCATATCCTTCATGACCACAGTTTTCATAATTGGAGTGAGTCTCTGATGTGGTTCTATCAAGCTTCTATGATCATCCACAAGAAAAATCTTATGCATACACAAAGTAGAGCTAATACCTTTCAAGTCAGCAATAGTCCAACCAATAGCTTTCTTATGTTCAGATAAGACATGTAACATTTTAGTTTTTGGTCAGATGTTAAGCTAGCATATATTACAATAGGGGGCGTATTATTTTCCCCTAGATATGCATACTTTAATTGTGGGGGAAGAGGTTTAAGACCAAGTAGCGGTGGATGCTCTAGCGATGGCTTAGGAGATTTAAACTCAGCATAATCCAAAGGTTCAAAAGACATACTTGGCCTGGTGAGTACAACATTGGATTGTTCAATCTCATCCTTCTTCCTCAACTTCTTACATGACATCGTCAAAGTTAGATTGCTCTGCATCGCTAAACACATTGATGCAACACATCTTCTAAGAACTTTCCTCAACTAGGGTTTCTTAACTTTGCACAAGCTGACATTTTTATAATCATCCTCGTACTTAAGAGTGCTAAAGACATTGAGTGTGATCTATTGGTCATTCATCTTTATAGTAAATTCACACTTATCATAATTAATCACATTACGGCCGGTGGAAAGGAATGGTCTCCTAAGAACGATTGGAGCATTCTCATCAGCTTCATAATAAAGGATGATGAAATCTATCGGGAAGACAAATCTATCTACCTTGACTAATGCTGAGTCCTTAATATAGTATCATTTTAGCATCTATAGTATGAACATTTGCATTGTTTATTAAGTGTTTTATTGAAATTTGTAAGTTTTTAGTTATTTCATATTTTTTGGTTTGTATTTTAAATATGTTACGGTTTTAGTACTTTTGTTATGTTTCAGTTATTTTTAATAAATTATATTTTTGTGTTAATTGCGGGCTTAGATATGTTGAATTTGGTGATTGCAATTATGACACAAATGAAGTTGAATACAAAGATGATCTAAGGTGAAAGGAATTGGAAAAAAGCTGAAATTAAGAAAATAGACTCAATAAACTCGTACTAAATTTCTTCATTCAATATGTTGCACGGTTTTGACTATAACTTGAGCTCCAGAACTCGAAAATTGGCCCGTGAGATACCATTGGAAAGCTTATTGAGTCTACTACATTTTCAAAGTAATTGGGAAGTCAAAACAAATCTAGAAATGCCCACAAAATGCTAAAAACCGGAATCTTATATGTGGGACACTATGATAACCACTTGTATTTGAAGTCATCATCAAATAATGCAAAGTCATCATCAACTAATGCAAAGATTTTTTTAAGTGGATGAATTGGCTGGAAATCCACTATCCTTTGTCATCTAGCATCACAAATTTTCTATAAATAGGCATTAGTTTTGCCTTAGAAATCATCTTGGAGCTTGGTTGTAACCATGTTGTTAAAAGAATTCAAGATCACTTTTCTTTCTTTCATCTCTATATTTTTCTTTCTTATGTTTGGTTTTTGTAAACCAAATTTTATTTTCTTTAATGTTATGGTGTCTTTCTAAGTTAAGTTGTTGAGGTGAAAGGATGAAGATCTTGGTATATACTAAAGATTAGTTTGAAATTCTCAATGTATACTAAAATATGTTAAATTAGTATATGATGTTAAATTCAGTTGGCTAGTATTCATGTTAGTAAATTAAGAGCTTTGCTTCATTATAGACAAGTAATTTGGCACAATAAATGCTTGTTATAATTAACTTGATTTATTGTAGAAAAAACGAATTGGCATAATAAACTCTTGCACTTGTTTATTAATTTTGAGTGCACCAATCCATATAACACCGTATGCTATACCTTTGTAATTTTTTTGGACATTGTTTATTGCACTTTGGAATTTGATTATGGACATTTTACATTGGACTTTGGACTTTCATTGCAGGACCTTCCAATTGGATTTCATTTCATCATATGGACTTCAATTGAGTAATAATATGAATAAAAATTAATATTAGTGTAATACCAAGAGTGGATTCTTAAAACCTCAGCATCTTTTATTATATCGTTGTTTATTTATTTTTAATCAATTATTCTCTTTGCATATTTTTTTATTTATAATCTTTTCATTTCTAAACAAAACTTTCTTGTGGATTTGACCTCGGACTCCCGAGAATTATTACTTGACAACAACCTGCACTTAGGTACTAAAAAGAGCTGGTCAAGTTTTTGGTGTCGTTTCCTGGGAAGGTAAGATTCAGAATTCAAGTTTATATATATATTTAATGGACCGTTCTACCACCTATTTATGTGTATGTTAGTTTTTTATGTCAGTTTGGCAGTGTGAATTTAATTCTCGTCGTTTGGTTAGAAATAATTTTGAAACTCTTTTTGGAAATTTGTTTGACACACCTCCAAAATCACCTACGATGGCTGAAGATCAACTTGTTCTCAATGAAAATGAGAATATGCATGTGCGCTCGATGCGTGATTGCTTGCAACCCCCTCGAACTTCACTACCTTCATGTTTTATGTTTCCCCCAAATGCAAACAACTTTTGATTTAAACCAGGTATGATATATTTACTTCCTACTTTTCATGGCATGGAATGTGAAAGTGCTTATGCTTTCTTTAAAGATTTTGAAGATGTATGCGTCACTTTTAATGACCAACAATGCTCAAATGAAATTATTAAGTTAAAATTATTTCTTTTTTCTTTAAAGGATAAGGCAAAAATTTGGCTTAATACGTTGAAACCTAGGTCAATTGATGCTTGGCAAGAAATGCAAACTCAATTTTTAAAAAAGTTTTTTCCAACACATAAAACTAATGTTTTAAAGAAACAAATTCAAAATTTTAATCAGAAGCCAAATGAAACATTTTTTCAGTGTTGGGAATATTTTAAAGATTTATTAAATTCTTGCCCACATCATGGTTTTGAAGAATGGTGTATCATAAGTTTTTCCAATGATGGTTTGCCTCATGAAACTAAACAATTTCTTGAAACAATGTGCAATGGATATTTCATGAGTAAACAACCTAAAGAATATTTTGATTACTTAGATCATTTAGCTGAAAGTTCTCAGTCTTGGCACATAGATAATTCTACAAAAGGATCTGCTAAACATAACCTTGTGCATGATAAAGGAAAATATCACCTTAACCAAGATGATGATTTAAGTGCTAAGTTTGCTATTTTGTCTAGAAGACTCGATGCCATAGAAACTACAAAAATAAAAGAAGTTAATTCAGTGAAAAATAAAGAGAGTTGTGATATTTGTGAGATTATGGGACACTCCACTCTTGAATGTCCGATCATTCCAATTTTTAAAGAAATGATGCATGAACATACAAATGTCATAAATACATCCTCAAAGCCTTTTCCTTCTCCATATTCTGAAACTTATAACCCTCAATGGAAAAATCATCCAAACTTTAGTTAGCAAAACAATAATCATCCTCATGTACCCCAAAATCAAAAGACTCCATACGGTTCATATAATTTATATTCACAGGTAAAAAATCTTGATGAGACATTGCAAGATTTCATGCAAGAACAGAAAAATTTTAATATTCAAACATCACAAGCTATCAATGAAATCAAGACAACACTTTTAACATTGATAGCTCCGTTGCACACTCAGAAAAAGGTAAGTTTCCTGCTCAACCTCTTCCAAATCCTTCTAATCAATCTCTTGCTTCTTGTTCTAGTGGAACTCAACAAGAAGATGTTAAATCTATCACAACCCTCCGAAGTGGCAAGAATGTTGATAAAACTATTCCATCGAAAATTCAAGAATCCTCATCTCCTTCAAAAGGTAAAGGTTAGAATAATGGTAAGTTTGGCGACATTGACATAGAAAAAGAGAAATGTGTAATTCCTACTCCTTTTCCCCAGAGATTACAACCAACAAAGAATTTAAACAAAAATGTTGAATTCTTAGAACTTTTCAAACAAGTTAAGATCAATATTCCTTTGTTGGATGCAATCAAACAAGTTCCATCATATGCAAAGTTTTTGAAAGATATGTGTATTGTCAAAAGAAAACATAATGTGCAAAAGAAAGCATTGTTAACAGAAACTGTAAGCTCGATCATTCAGCATCTTACCCCACCCAAATACAAAGACCCTGGATGTCCGATAACTTCATGCATTATTGGTAACACTAGAATAGAGCGTGCTTTGCTTGATCTTGGTGCGAGTGTTAATCTTTTACCTTTTTCGGTATATCAACAGTTAGGTTTGGGTGAACTTAAAGCAACTCCTATTGCACTCCAACTTGCTGATCGTTCTATTAAAATTCCTCGAGGAGTGGTAGAAGATGTGTTGGTTCAAATTGATAAATTTCACTTTCTAGTTGATTTTACTATTTTGGACACAAGTCCTGTTTCAAATGCAAATGCACAAATTCCTATTATTTTAGGTCGCCCATTTCTTGCTACTTCTAATGCCTTGATTAATTGCAGGAATGGTGTTTTAAACCTTTCTTTTGGGAACATGACTTTAGAATTAAATGTGTTCAATGTTTGTATGCAACCTGGAGAGAATTCTGAAGTACATGAAGTGGATTTTATTGATGAACTTGTTCATGAACAAATTAACATTTCTAAATTTTTTGATCCTTCAAGAAATTATTTTGCTGGTTCTAAAATCGATGATGTCCCTAAAAGATCTTTTGCAGGAAAATGATAATTTTTATTAGATACAAAAATTTGAGAAACTTCCATCACCACCAACTGCTTTGGTATCATCAAATGAAGAACCACCAAAGTTGGATTCGAAGCCATTGCCATCTCACCTAAAATATTCATTTTTGGGTAAGAATGAAATCTTTCCAGTTATAATCTCTACAACAATTGATGCATTCCAATAAGGTAAGTTGTTAGAAATTTTAAAACTACGTAAGAATGCATTAGGATGGACCATAGCTGACATAAAAGGAATTAGCCCATTGATTTGCACTCATAATATTTATTTAGAAGAAAATACTAAATCTTGTAGACAAATGTAATGAAGGCTTAATCCTTATATGAAAGAAGTAGTGAGAAATTAAGTCATTAAACTAATGGATAATGGAATCATTTATCCTATTTCTAATAGTAAATGGGTAAGTCCTACTCAAGTAGTGCCTAAGAAATCTGGAGTTACTGTGGTTAAAAATGAAAATAATGAATTAATTCCAACTAGGACTATTTCTGGTTGGCGTGTGTGCATTGATTATAGAAAACTTAAAGCAATAACTAGGAAATATCATTTTCCTTTACCCTTTATGGATCAAATCTTAGAAAGAGTTGCAGGGCATGAATATTATTGTTTTATATGGATACTCTAGGTACAATCAAATTGCAATTGCACTTGAGGATCAAGAGAAAACCACATTCACATGTCCCTTTGGCACATTTGAATATAGAAGAATGCCTTTCGGATTATGCAATGCTCCAGCCACATTTCAAAGATGCATGTTAAGCATTTTCAGTGACATGGTTGAACGTATTCTTGAGGTATTTATGGATGACTTTTCTATTTTTGGTGATTCCATTGATGATTGTTTGTCAAATTTAGAAAAGGTATTGGTTAGATGTGAAGAAAAAAGTCTTGTTCTTAATTGGGAAAATGCCTTTTATGGTTACTAATGGTATTGTCTTGGGTCATGTTGTTTCTAGAAAAGGAATTGAAGTAGACAAGTCAAAAATTGATTTATTTTCTAACTTGCCAACACCGAAGACTTTAAAGGATATGAGGTCATTTTTAGGACATGCAAGATTTTATAGGAGATTCATAAAGAATTTTAGTGCAATACCTAAACCATTATCTAATCTTTTATTAAAAGATAGTGCGTTTGAATGGAATGAAGATTATGAACATGCTTTTAAAAAACTTAAAAACATGCTAATTTATGTTCCTATAATGAGACCTCCTAATTGGACTTTACCATTTGAAATCATGTGTGATGCTAGTGAGTATGTTGTTGGTTCTGTTTTAGGACAAAGGAAGGATAAGAAACCATATATCATATATTATGCAAGTAAAAAATTAAATAGTGCTCAAATGAATTATTCCACTACTTAAAAAGAATTACTTGCAGTAGTATTTGCGTTAGATAAATTTAGATCTTATCTTGTTGGATCACCATTATTTTCCAAAAAGGATGCCGCACCGGGGCCACCGGACCCCCGCAAGGGGCTCCGCCCCTTGACCCCTTCGTAGGTAACAAAGTTCATAGGTTCACATCGGTATTTTTAATAAACAAGATAAAACATGTGTATGTTATGATTGATATACATGGTGTTTTTACAATGCATGGTTATAGCCCTAAAAGCCCATTTAGTTTTATTTACATAAGGTTGTAACTTTAAATACGGCTTGCGTGTCGTGCCTCTCTATATTTATATTGTAAATTCTCTTCTCATCTTACTCCCTCGTATGTAAAACGAGTTTCCCAATTTGTAATTTTTACGAAGATGCGAAAGGACTAGAAGGATGGGCCTCCTGAAGCTTGTGAAGCGATTATTACCTTAGGACTCATTTTGGTTCTCCCATTGGCTTGGGATGGGCCACCATAGTTTAAAGGGCCATAACCATTGCATTTATATACCGCTTTGTATTTTTCATGTATGTGATGCTATGGATGGTATGTTAACATGCTAATTAATTGATAAGATCAAGTAAAAGATTAAATGGTTAGATTATTATTAAAACCCCTCAACAAAATCTAAGTTAATATAACCTCCCAATATTTACCCTCGTTAAAGCCTCGATCGATATTATGTGGGTTTTGCCAAAGCAAAGGCATATAGATCTATCCCTGTTAAATGCGATGAATAAATAAGTGATATTCGTCGGTTGAAATATTGGTTGATAACTTAGCTAGGTTACTCTAATATGATTAGAAACCTAGAGGTTAGTTATTTGGTTAATCATGAGATGATTGGAACAAGAAGTTGGTCACCAAACTAAGGAATTACATGAGATGTTGTTGCGTGTTTTGAGTGCTACGCAAATGGTGCAAGTATACACGTCGAAAGTAATAAAGTGATATGATAAGTATCGAGTATCGTCTCCACATAGATTGGTTTGGGCCACTTTGCTTAAGGTACTGCAAATGTTTTAAGAATTAAATAACAATGATGAATTAACATTTAAAATAAAATAACAAAGAAATAAAGATAGGATGAGAGGTTAGGCTGGATTATCGTGAGTTGTGGAGTGATGATCGAATGGTCTGTCGTGGTGATTGGGTACCAGCCGGATTGCCAGGGCAATTTGGTTGCAATTGCCTGGTTGATTGCCAGGGCAATTCTGCCTTGCTGCCTGGTCGGTTGCCAGGGTAATTTGCCCGCGTTGTCTGATCGGATTGCCTGGGCAATTAAGAATGGGTCGATTGCCTGGGCAATTGAGCATCCACTTCCAAAGTTCGGTGAAGCGTTCTTCAATGATTCCTCGTTATCCCTAACACGAAATTCTGTTAATTGCAGACGTCTTGTTAATACATCTCTACGTGAACCAAGGGTGAACAACAACCAATCTTGCGCTCCTCTTAGCCGTTGAAATTTGTAACTTACCCCTAAGCCGAATTAGTCTTCACCAACTTCCATTTGTATGAAAACCATGCTCATTTGTTTCTTGAATCTAACTCTCCCGATATTAGATAAATAGATGATAAAATTCTAAGATCCTCTCCCAATTCACTCACAACCAATGTTAAGAACCAAGAATGAACAAACTTTGAAAATTGAACTGCAACTCAAAAACCTAAACAAAATCCAAAAGATTTCACAACCACAAAAACACAATAACCCAAGCCTAATAAGTTTAGTTCATGGCTGGGTGCAAAAAGAATATACAGTAAAATCTACCCAACATGACTAGAATAAAGAACAAGAAAAAGAGCAGCCCTCAATCTCTCAATTCAACTTCCTCTCATCTGCTTGTGACGGTTTCCTCCTTTAAATAGAGGATGGCTAGGTCAAATTATAATTGGAAAGTATGAGTTTAAATTGGCATTGAATGTAAAAGAGATACATCTCTTTTATTTATTTACTTTCCAAATATTTCTTCTAAACTTTTGGGAATTAATCTCCTTTGGATATCTTCATTGAATTTCAAATCTTCTAGAAATTAATCCCTCAAAATCGACAACCACGTCTTCTTGTCCTTAATTGTCGTGGCAATTGCTTCGACAATTTTCTACTCACTTGGGCAATTTGATCCTTCACACACAAAACACACACTAGCAGCACCTTTTTCTACGAAAATTAACCAATTTATGTAATCAAGCATAGCGATGAAAGAAACAATGAAATTATGCATGAATGACTAAATATGAAACTAAAATGAGCTTAAATCTAGCAATAATTAAGAGTAAATAGGGTAAAAGTATAGTTCTTTTATACACTTAACACATCCCCAAACTCGAATTATTGCTTGTCCTCAAGCATTGCAAAACTAACAATTACCTGCCAAGATTTCAATAATCAAAGACATGCTTAAAACTTGACTTCAAACCTCAGAACCATGGCACAAAGTATGATCACCTTTTGAATTTTTCGGATAGCACATGAATTTCTCGGAACCAAACTATAATGCTTGTGACAATGTGTGTGCGTGGTTGTGTACAAGTTGATTTTCAAGATTATATGTGAATAATAGGCTTTTATCAAATTAATTACCGGGGCATTTACTTTTAAGTTTACTAGAGCCAATTTTGGGCACCTCTAGCAAAACAAGCAATTTCTTAATTAAATTTTAGTTTACTATAGGCAATTTCGGGGACCTATAGCGATTCTTTAATGTGCAACAACTAGAGCCAGTTTCGGGCACCTCTAGTAGTTCTTAACTAGAGCCGATTTCGGGCACCTCTAGCAAGAAATTTTTTTAATTTACCCAATATTTTAAACAACCTAAGTCACTAAGTTTCTTTCAATCAACAAGCCAGAATCGTGTCAATAATATTCAGCATCATAGTAAAATTCTAAGTCCTTTCCATGCAATCCTAAGTTTAAAGGTTGTTTCAATTAAGTGCGGTGGCTAAAATTCATCATTAGATATTCAACAAGTCTTAAGCAATTAAATCCAATCAAAGGCATGGCAAGTAACATATGCAACCTATATGTGATTACTAAAGATGAATGCACTAAACATGAAACTAACTAGAAGCAACATCCCCCAAACTCAAGAGAAGCATTATCCTCAATGCGTGCAAGTTCAAAAAAATTTAAAATTAAAATGCAAATGAGTTAGTCGGAAAGGTCATCACCTTGAATAATGAGTTTCCTTCGAGCCGTTTGCTTGATTCTTTTCTCGGTTCGCGGTGGTTGAGTGCGTGTGGCTAGTGGTGCGGCTTGAACCCTTACTTCTGCAACCTCATCGCTTGCTGTATTCTCTTGACCGACCTCTTCAATGATGGAAGCTTAACGCTTCATCTTTGGTGGTACAGCCGGTGGAGATGTCACTTCATCATGTGTAATAGTTGCCGCAGCATCCTCAATTATCGGGGCAAGTAGTTCGGCTGAAACATCGAGAAAGGCACGGTGCTATTTGGGTACTTCTCTAAAATCACTTGAGTGATGGTTGTGTTGTGGTCCTTCATGTACCGTATGAATAGAAATTGACGAGCCTCCATTTGCTCCAATTGATGGGATAGTGGGCAGAGCATCTCTTCGATTCGATTCATGTTCACTGCGGTAGGTTCGCTTGCCTGGGCATCAGGACCTGCCGAGGCATCAGAAATTACCGAGGCATTTTTGGTTGTCTGGGAAATTATCGGAGCATGGGATTTCTTTGGTAGCGTTGGTTCTCTCGTCGGTTTCTCACCCATGATTCGTAAAGTATGTGTTGATGGCAGCGACATCACCAAGAATCGTTGTACCTCGCACATAAACACAAGGGTTATCCAGATTAGAGATATAAGAATAAAACTCCCTTAACCATGAGATGTCTCCTGGTTAAAAATTGTCTCTCAATGAGTGGAGACACGAATCGTCGGCAAGAAGACTCGAGTGCTTGGGACGAACTTACTCCAAGCATGGTTTTGAGGTTCTTGTGGGTACTTGATTGGAAAAACTAAGTAAACAAGAAAGGAAAAACTTAAGAGTTCAAGAGGGGAAGGAAGTAAAGAAAGATGAAATAGCTGGGTAAGAAATCGGCTTAAGCTCAACTCCTTTTCCCTTGAAACTCTTATCCTAAAAAATAAAAATAAAAGGATAAATATCAAAATAAAATAAAAGAAAAACAACAATATTAAATAAAAATATAGAGAAAGCTTGAGGAGGGTCATTTTCGATATTTCTTATAGTCCATCTACACCCTCCATCGGGTGACAATATTGCCCAAAAAGAGTTGGGCCAATGTGCTCACAACTACTCCCCTTTGCGTTACCATGGTGGAGGTGTTTTCCTTTCGTGTTCCCTTGTAGTCCATGCATACCTTCCACCGTGCTACTATTCCTGAAGGTATTAAGATATCATTAGAAAAAATTATATCAACATCCAACCATTTAATTACCTCATTCTCGTTAACCTCCATCATGGTTGGTTGTAGCCTTTTTTGTTGTGGCAATTACTGCTCAAGCCAATTGCTGTGGCAATCATCTGCCAAAATTCTATGAATGTCAAGGGAAAAACCAATATTATGAAAAGCTTCATGAATCCAACCACCGTTTTCTTTAGGCTTCTCAAACATCTCCATTAATAGAGATTTGGATGGCTTCAGATCTACCAGCTTTGATTCCTCAAGACATACCTACAATGGATGGGGTGAGTTTTTAAAGAATTCAAAAGGTTCAACAATCACCTGCTCATAGTCCATTAGCAAAGTATTGTCAATATGTTGATCTTGCATGTGATCGTGCAATTGTAATGGAAAAGGTGGATGAGAGCAATTTGCTATAGCATTACTCTTCTCAGCCTCTCGAAATATTATCGCGACATTGCTCTGTTTAGGCTCCTCAATCATTGCCTTGGCAATTCGTTGCATAGGCTCATCAAGTGTCGGGCACTCTTTCTCATTGGCAGGTTCCCGACTTGGAGATTTTAATTGATCCTCACACATCGGGGATCTCTCTTTGTATCGCTCTTTGTCATCTTGCCTTAGGATTTCAGTATCCCTAGGAATTGATTGTTGGGGCATGTTATACATGGCATATATGGATCTCCTCAATTGAACTTCTGAATCCCTCAAGGGTGCATCCAACTTAGCTATCCTCGCATCCATGGACTTTGATAGCTCTCGAATCTCTTCAATTGATCTGTCAAGTCTAGCCAAAGAAGCTAGCAACATTTCCTCCAAGGAATTGGAATGCTCTTGAAAAGGACTATACTGTCTTTGCATATCTGCTGCAGCAGGAAAACTGTTATGGTAAAAAAAATTGAGCATTTTGATCATACCATGAAGGATTTTGCTGATGGTTCCATCTAAGGTCCTCCTTGTAGCTATATGCACTAGAATTGTGAGGGCAATCTTCAAACACATGATGTTCTCCACAACAAGCGCACGAGTTTTCCACGGTATAGGCTTTTCTCGGTTGGTATAAGTAATCATCGGTGAGTGTGAGAAACTCTTGATTTGATTGATTCCTATCTTCCATCATCAACTCTCGAATAGATTGACTTTTTATTTCCCCACATGTTGATGTCCCTTAACTTTGTAGCGTACAAGAATTTTTTTTGATAAAACAAACAAAAAAAGAAAAGTTAGAAAAAATAATAAGACAAATGCAATAACAAAAACAACTAACACTAATTGCCAATTCCCCAGCAACGGTGCCAAAAACTTGTGTGTTTTGAGTGCTACGCAAATGGTGCAAGTATACACATCGCAAGTAATAAAGTGATATGATAAGTATCGAGTATCGTCTCCACAGGGATTGGTTTGGGCCACTTTGCTTAAGTCACTGCAAACGTTTCAAGAATTAAATAATAATGATGAATTAACAGTTAAAATAAAATAACAAAGAAATAAAGATAGGATGAGAGGTTAGGCTGGATTATCGTGAGTTGTGGGGTGATGATCGAACGGTCCGTTGTGGTGATTGAGTAGCAGCCAGATTGCCATGGCAATTCCCCCGCGTTGTCTGATCGGATTGCCTGGGCAATGCTCCCGCGATTAACTAGGCAATTAAGAATGGGTCGATTGCCTGGGCAATTGAGCATCCACTTCCAAAGTTCGCCGAAGCATTCTTCAATGATTCCCTGTTATCCCTAATGCGAAATACTATTAATTGCACACGTCTTGATAATAAATCCCTGTATGAACCAAGGGTGAACAACAACCAATCTTGTGCTCCTCTTAGCCGTTGAAATTCGTAACTTATCCCTAAGCCGAATTAGTCTTCACCAACTTCTGTTTGTATGAAAACCATGCTCATTCGTTTCTTGAATCTAACTCTCCCGATATTAGATAAATAGATGATTGAATTCCAAGATCCTCTCCAATTCACTCACAACCAATGTTAAGAACCAAGAATGAACAAACTTTGAAAATTGAATTGCAACTCAAAAACCTAAACAAAATCCAAAAGATTTCACAACCACAAAAACACAATAACCCAAGCCTAATAAGTTTAGTTCATGGCTGGGTGCAAAAAGAATATACAGTAAAATCTACCCAACATGACTAGAATAAAGAACAAGAAAAAGAGCAGCCCTCAATCTCTCAATTCAACTTCCTCTCATCTGCTTGTGATGGTTTCCTCCTTTAAATAGAGGATGGCTAGGTCAAATTATAATTGGAAAGTATGAGTTTAAATTGGCATTGAATGTAAAAGAGACACATCTCTTTTATTTATTTACTTTCCAAATATTTCTTCTAAACTTTTTGGGAATTAATCTCCTTTGGATATCTTCATTGAATTTCAAATCTTCTAGAAATTAATCCCTCAAAATCGGCAGCCACATCTTCTTGTCCTTAATTGCTGTGGCAATTGCTTCGGCAATTTCCTACTCACTTGGGCAATTTGATCTTACACACACAAAACACACATTGGCAGCACCTTTTTCTACGAAAATTAACCAATTTATGTAATCAAGCATAGCGATGAAAGAAACAATGAAATTATGCATGAATGACTAAATATGCAACTAAAATGAGCTTAAATCTAGCAATAATTAATAGTAAATAGGGTAAAATATAGTACTTTTATACACTTAACTGACGTAATTAGCAAGAAGTTGCTTACCTAAATAACCATTCTTTTAAGAGTTAAAGCCAAAGCTGACTTAGGAGAAGGTGAAATATGGGTCCTCACTCACTAGAAAAACTTTAAGATGTTTTTCTGAAATTAAAATACGAGGGTTTTTAAATTTTGAATAAAATAATGGGAGCCTCTTTAATAAAGACCTATTAAATATTTTAAACTTGGTAAGAATTTACTCACAATATATATTTCTATCGTTGTAGATTAAATGGCAACAAACGCTTTATCGTTGCAATCGGTCCTTGAGAAGGACAAATTGAATGGCTTGAACTTCCTTGACTGGTTTCATAATTTGAGAATTGTTCTCAAACAAGAGCGAAAATCACAAGTCATCGAAGAACACATTCTTGATGAACTGGCAGCTACTGCCTCTAGAGCTGACAAAGGCAAGTATAAGAAAAACATGGATGATATGGTAGACATAGGATGTCTGATGCTTGCTACCATGACCCCTAAGCTTTATAAGGAACATGAGGACATGGTAGTGTATGATATGATTCAAAACCTCAAGGAATTGTATGAGGGGCAAGCACGCCATGAGAGGTATGAGACCTCAAAAGCTCTGTTTCAATGCAAAATGGCTGAGGGATCCTCCGTAGGAACCCATGTCATCAAGATGATGGGCTATATCCAAACACTGGAGAAATTGGGATTCCCTCTCAAAGATGACTTAGCTACTAATGTTATTTTGCAATCGTTGCCAAATAGCTTTAGTCAATTTGTCCTTAATTTCAACATGAATGAGATTAACAAGACTTTTCCACAGTTACTCAACATGCTACGAACTCTGAAGGTGACATGAAAAAGGTTGGACCTAAGCCCATTATGATGGTCCACAAGGAAAAGGGAAAGGGCAAGAACAAAGGAGTGGCAAAGCCTAAAGGCAATGGAAAGGCAAAGCCCAAAGGAAATGATGCATTGAAACCCAAAGGAGGAGTAAGCAAGGAAGGAAAATGTTTCCACTGCAACAAAATCGAACACTGGAAAAGGAACTGTCCTATTATCTTGAAGAGGTCAAGAAGGCAAAAGAAAATGAACGCCCGTTTCAGGTATTTATGTTATTGATATTAACTTATCAACATCTACTTATTGGATATTAGATACCGGTTGTGGTTCTCAAATTTGTACTTCTGTACAGGGACTACAAAAGACAAGGAATCTCGCTAAAGGAGATGTGGACCTACGAGTTGGAAATGAAGCAAGAGTTGTTGCATTAGCTATAGGGACATATGTTTTATCTTTACCTAGTGGACTTGATTTATGTTTAGAGGATTGTTATTTTGTGACCAATTTGACTAAGAACATTATTTCTATTTCTTGTTTGGACAAGATAAGCTCTGAGATAATTATTATGAATAATTGTTGTTCATCTTATATCAGTAATGTTTTTTAGGGATCGGCACAACTGGTTAATGGCCTTTACATTTTAGATCAAGATAATTTCATTTATAACATAAATAATAAAAGATCAAAAACAAATGACTCAACTCAAACTTATCTTTGGCACTGTCGTTTAGGCCATATAAGTGCGAAACGTATATCAAAGCTCCATAAAGATGGAATTTTAGATTCTTTTGTTTTCGAACAATTTGATGTATGCGAATCTTACTTATTGGAAAAAATGACTAAGGCTCCCTTTAATAGTAAAGGTGAGCGAGCAAGTGATTTATTGGGATTAATACATAGTGACGTATGTGGGCCAATGAATACACAAGCCATAGGGGGTTCCCAATACTTCATTACTTTCACTGATGATTTCAGTCGGTATGGGTATGTTTACCTCATGCACCATAAATCTGAAGCCCTTGAAAAGTTCAAAGAGTTCAAGACTGAAGTACAAAAACAACTATGCAAAACAATTAAAATACTTCGATCATATCGAGGTAGAGAATATTTGACCTTAGAGTTTGATGAACTCCTAAAATAATGTGGGATTGTCTCACAACTTACACCACCTGGTACACCACAGTAGAATAGAGTTTCTGAAAGGAGGAATCAAACTTTGTTAGACATGGTTCGATTGATGATGAGTCTTAGCGATCTTCTAACTTATTTTTGGGGACATGCACTTGAGACAACCGCTTTCACACTAAACTGTATTCTATCTAAATCGGTTCAAAAGACACCATATGAGATATGGACTAGGAAACATCCTAGTATGTCTTTTATGAATATTTGGGCCTACGAAGCTTATGTCAAACATCATGTGTCTACAAATCTCGAACCTAAATCTCAAAAATACATCTTTGCATGATATCCTAAAGAAACTAAAGGGTATTATTTCTTCACTCCTATCGAGAACAAAGTGTTTGTTGCTCGAACGAGAGTTTTTCTTGAAAGAGAATTTCTCTCCAAGAAAAGGAATGGTAGAAATGTAGAACTCGAAGAAGTTTGAGAACAAGAGATCAATGAACTGGGATTGAACAAAATCGAGTTTCACAAGTTGTTGAGGAACAATCAACCAATATAGAAACACAACCACTGCGAAGATCTTCAAGAGAATGACCTGAGAGATATGGATTTCTCGTTACCACTCATGGTGATGTTCTTCTTATGGATCAAGATGAGCCTAGGACTTATCAAGAAGCAGTGTCAAGTCCAGACTCTAAGAAATGGCTTGAAGCCATGAGGTCTGAGATGGATTCCATGTCAGAAAACCAAGTGTGGACTTTGGTTGAACCACTTGAAGGGGTTAAACCTATTGGGTGCAAATGGGTTTTTAATAAAAAAACTGACATGGATGGTAATGTACAAACATACAAAGGGCAATTGGTCGCTAAAGGGTTTCGAAAAATTCATGGTATAGACTATGATGAAACCTTTTCTCCTGTTGCTATGTTTAAATCCATCCGGATCTTGCTTGCGATAGCTGCATTCTATGATTATGAAATCTGGAAAATGGATGTCAAAACCGCTTTCCTTAATGGGAAACTTGAAGAGGATGTGTATATGACACAACCAGAAGGTTTTGTCAACCCAAAAGATGCTGGGAAGATTTGCAAGCTACAAAGATCCATTTATGGATTAAAGCAAGCTTCTCAAAGCTGGAATCTTCGTTTTAACGATGCTATCAAAGAGTTTGGTTTTATCAAAAACAAAGATGAGCCTTGTGTTTATAAAAAGGCTAGTGGGAGCATTGTTTCATTCATAATATTGTATGTAGATGACATACTAATCATAGGAAATGACATACCTATCATACAGTCAGTAAAGACTTGGTTAGAAAGTTGTTTTTCTATGAAAGATTTGGGTGAGGCAGTATATATCTTAGGAGTTAAAATCTATAGAGATAGATCAAGACGACTCCTAGGTTTGAGCCAGAGTACATATTTAGACAAAGTGCTAAAAAGGTTCAGCATGGATGAACCCAAGAAAGGATTTCTACCTATGAGACATGGCCTGTCACTCTCGAAAGAAATGTGTCCTTCAACCTTACAAGAGAGAGAATAGATGAATAAGATTCCATATGCTTCGGCTATTGGTTCTATCATGTATGCCATGATATGTACTAGTCCAGATGTATCGTATGCTTTAAGCATGACGAGTCGGTATCAAGTAAATCTCGATGAAAGTCATTGGGTTGTAGTTAAAAACATCCTTAATTACTTAAGAAGAACTAAGGATACATTCATTATATATGGAGGTGAGGAAGATCTTAGTTAAAAGGTTACATTGGTGCTAGCTTCCAAATTGATAAGGATGATTCAAGATCGCAATCTGGTTTTGTGTTTTGCCTTAATGGAGGTGCTGTGAGCTGGAAAAGTTTGAAGCAAGATACAATAGCTGATTCTACAACAGAGGCTAAATACATTGCAGCTAGTGAAGTAACAAAAGAAGCTATTTTGATCAAGAAGTTCATTTCTGAACTAGGGGTTGTTCCCAGCATATCAGATGCCGTGGAACTCCGTTGTGACAACAATGGAGCCATTGCACAAGCAAAGAAACCCAGATCTCACCAAAGATCCAAACATATTCTCAGGTGCTTTCATCTTATTCGAGATATCATTGATCGAGGAGATGTGGAAATATGCAGAGTACGCACGGATGATAATATTGTTGATCCACTGACCAAGCCTCTGACATAGCAGAAGCATGATCGTCACACTGAGTCACTCGGTATTAGATATATGAGTGATTGGTCTTAGTGCTAGTGGGAGATTGTTAGAGTATGCCCAAAGACCATTCATGAGATGATTGTAACCACATACTTACTTTACCAATTCTATTAAGGCATTGCCATTTATCATTTTCGATTATATTTTTGTGTTCTTATATATAAGCTGTATGATAATAAAGTCCATAGAATAAAATGATTATTCTTAAAAGGTCCACAGCCAAGTATTATCGTTGGCTTGGACAACGATAATACATTAAAGGCTATTGTGTAGTTTATTGAAGGCAAAGTGTTGTCATTGCCATGGAGATGTCAAAATCAGTAGATGAGTATGTTTTAGAGAACAACATACTGGAATGACCCGTTATGAGCACGTTTCTTGGATTATTATGTGACAGTCACAAACATGTTCATTGTGATGACTAATTGTATGATCCTCAGACTTGAGATCATTATTATCTCGACATCTATAGTCTCATGTTTTGATACAGTTAAAAGTGTGCCATAACTGGTTGCATCATAAAGACTGATATTAGACATGCCACAATCTATGTAGTGAGATTCAGGTGATCAACATAGGATTTGTCCCTCCTACATTATAGGAGTAATATCACAGGCCACTTGATCGAGTGAGACTAGAAAGCATGGACTATACAAGTGTGACTATTCCATGACTTGTGTCCAATCTAGATATAAAGGACAAAAGGATGTAATGCAAGAAAGAGAGTTAATCACAAAGAGGTTATGTTGAATCATGACTTCTTGTAACTTAGGTGACAATGATACATTACTAGACTTCACTCATTGTTTGTAATATTAGAATTGTTCTAATATTTACTACTAATGTTACAAGAACCTACAGGGTCACGCCCTATGGTTTGATTAAACAAATGTTAAACGAATAATACACGTACAAAGTTGTTGTACATAAATGAAGATATAATTAAAATTTATGTGTATTTTGATATATATAGATTTTGACTATTCGAATTTAAAGTTTATATATATTTGATATATATAGAATTTAAATTATTCCAAATTTAAAGGATAAACATTAAAGAAGAGTAATTAAATGTAATTATAACTCTTTAATGCATGAAATTCTGAAGTAGTTAACAACTCTAATTCAAGTTGAATTAGGGTTATTTGTATTATAAAAGGAATATAAGGGTCTAGCAGCCACTTATGCTTTTCGCAAAATTCTCCAAACAGTTTAGAGAAGAAAATTATTTGCTTGCAACCGGGTGAACTGAGTAAAGTCGGGATATTTTCGTGCGACTAAGGATTCGAAACGCGTGATCATGATTGCATATTCGTTCTCTTCTACTTCTCTCAAGACGAACTAAGCTAGTTTTCTGCATCCTTCTTCCCAATTTCGATTAATCGTACATGGATCACTGGTGAGATCGCCGGAATAATTTTTTTCCAGCTACGCCATGGGGTGTGCCGGTGGTCCTTTCAGAAAGTGTGGTGGCAGATCATTTATCAAAACTAGTTTGGGTTGCATCTTTTGAATCCACACTAATTAATGATACTTTTCCTAATGAACAACTTTTAAGTATTTTTGTAACACCATGGTTTGCTAACATTGCTAATTATCTTCCCATAGGTAAAATTCCTTTTCAATGGGATCTTCAAGATAAGAGAAAGTTTTTGAATGAGGTAAAGAAATTTTATTGGGATGATCCTTACATGTTCAAGTATTCCCCTGATCAAATATTTGGAAGGTGCATACCGGAAAATAAGGTAAGTAGTTTCCTTCATTTTTGTCATTCCGAGGCATGTGGTGGACATTTTTCATCAAAGAAAACTACAGCAAAAATTTTACAATGTGGATTTTATTGGCCAACCTTATTCAAAGATGCTCGTAATTTTTGCAAGTCTTGTGAAAGTTGTCAAAAATTGGGATATATTTTTAAAAGAAACATGATGCCATTAAACCCAATTTTAGTGATTGAAATTTTTGACTGTTGGGGAATTGATTTTATGTGTCTGTTTCCACCTTCTTTTGGTTTCTTGTATATTTTGGTCGCAATTGATTATGTTTCAAAATGGATAGAGGCAATTCCATGTCGCAAATCAAATTTTTAAAGGAAAAATATTTTAAGTCGATTTGGAATTCCTCGATCTATTATAAGTGATGGTGGAACACATTTTTGCAACAAGGTTTTTGAATATTTAATGAATAAATATACCATTACACATAAAGTTGCAACCCCTTATCACACTCAGCCAAATGGACAAGTAGAACTTGCAAATAGGGAACTTAAACGAATTTTGAAAAAAAAACAATTAACCCAAATCGTAAAGATTGGTCTTTAAGACTTAATGATGCTTTATGGGCTTATCGAACTGCTTTTAAAACATCATTGGGCATGTCCCCCTGTAGACTAGTTTATGGAAAACCATGTCATATACCTGTGGAATTGTAACATAAAGCATATTGGACTATTAAAATGTTTAACTCTAATCTTGATGATGCTGCGCAATTGCGAAAGTTACAAATTAATGAACTTGAGGAACTTAGAAATGATGCATATGACAATTCAAAGATTTATAGAGAAAGAAACAAAGTCTTTCACGATAGAAGAATTTCAAGAAAAACAGTTGATGTTGGGCAAAATGTTCTCCTTTATAATTCTAGACTTCACTTGTTTATTGGAAAATTGAGTTCAACATGGAGTGGACCTTTTGTTGTGAAGCATGCTTATCCTTATGGAACAATTAACATTGAAAATCCTAAAACTGAAAACATGTTCAAAGTGAATGGACACAGACTTAAACCTTTCATTGAAAATCAAGCCAATCAAGGTGAGGTTCTTCATCTTTTAGATCCTTGTTAAAAATATTTTGGTGTAATTATATATAATTATATATTTTATTATTATTATTAGAATATTTATTATTATGTTAAACTATTATTATTATTTTAATTCCTGGTTAAATGTCAAATAACGGTACTCCATGAAATCTTTCGGTTCATCAGCTACCCATAAAACTGATATTGTAGATTCATTTCTCAGATTTACTTTCAAATTCACTCTCTAGTTTTCTCTTTCATTTTCCTTTTCTTTCAAAATGGATGTTATTCTCTCAAAATTGCAGAAACATCTTTCTTCTATTCCACCAAACATGATTCTGAAACTTTACAAAGTCAAACTTGAAAGGTTGAGAATGCTCATGCACAAAGGCATGCCTACTGATGTTTGTATGCTAATCGAAGCAAAAGTAAGGTATGAAGAATATCTTTCCTTTTTACATTTTTCTGGTACTGAAAGAAGTACATATGCAATGAAAATAAGATCCAAACGTCTCATATCAAACTACCGAAAATGTGTAAGATGGACTTGTTCAGGAATATATCGTTCTATTGGGATGCATTCCATAAATCGAGATGACAAAATTAGATTTGTTAAGGATGGACTGAGTAAGGAGAATTTGGAGGATATCCAAAGTTCTCTTGAGACGCATCCTTGTGGTGATGTGCAGAGATAAATTCTTGATTTATGGTTGCTATTTCAACATGAATGGCAACATCTAGGGAATCTGACGGTAAAAGACCCTGTTTACCAGTTTTTAAGAAAACTAGATGGGAAGCCTATCCTCGACTCATAGAAGGCGTTCAAGCCATTTCTGGACGTAAAACTAGAGGAAGCTGTGAGCTACAGTCGCAACTACTGTAAATATTTCTTAAGCTTTGATTTGCAAAAAAAAATTCTTGTTCTTTGTTAGGTTTAATTACTGTTTGGATTTGAGTGATCTTGAATATTTGTGTGTTATAGGAAACATTATTGCAATTGCAATCATTTTCTACTATTGACTTTTTGACTCTTTGCTGCAAGATTCATTAATGACAGTCGTTTACTGTTTACCTTTTGAATTTTTGTTTTTACATTTTTGACATTTTGATTTTTCGTTTAACATTTTCTACCGATAGCTTATCTATCACTTATTATATCTTTGTATTGTTCTTCCTTTCTTTTCAAAATAAAGAAAAAAAGAAAGAAAAAATGGAAAATACTTCAAGCAAACTTCTTCAAAATTTCTGTGTTTTTTGTGGATCGTATCCTGGAAAAGATGAGTCTTTTACAAATACAGCTAAGGAATTGGGAGAAGTTATGGCCAGACAAAAATATGAAGTTATTTATGGAGGTAGATGTATGGGTTTAATGGGAGTAGTTGCTACAACAGCATATGTGAAAGGAAGTCAGTTCTAGTAATAGTTCCAAAGGCATTAACTTATTTGTACGGACCTACAATAGGAAGAGAAGTACGAGTCAATGCTATACCAGAATGAATAGCAATCATGATTCATTCTTCTGATGCATTCATTGCTTTGCCTGGAGGTATCGGTACACTGGAAGAAATTGCCTACTAAATTCATAGTCATCTCTGACTATAAATAAAAAAACCATCGGCTTGCTTAATATTAATGGTTATTTTGATAGTTTACTTTCTTTTCTTGATAATGATATGGAAAATGGATTTATGTTTTCAAAGGTAAGAAGAATCTTAATTTCTGCTACAACAATTGAAGAACTACTTCAAAAGCTTCAAGATTTTAGGTGCCTTCCTTATTTAATAGAGAGTACACGTGAGAAAAGAAAAAGAGATGAAGACAAGTGAGATGTGTATTATTATTTATCACTGTGATATTATCTTATTTTAATACTTTTTGTGTCAGTTCTAGCAATCAGTAGCAGCATAACAGGTAAAATCCTCTAAATTCTACTTTTAATTTTTACATTGAGGACAATGTCCTAATTAGGTGGGGGTAGAGGATATAATAAAAAAACTTGAAGTTTATTAAATCATTAGGTTAAGTCAAATTGAAAGAAAAGTGACGGATTATAGTTAATCTTGTTGGTTAATTGTAAGACGCACTTTGATCTTTTTGACATAGCTTGGAAAAAGGTGATTGAGTAAGTATTTATACTGAGACACACCTTGTTGATTATGATTTGTTTACCTTGTTATAAAGTAGAAGTTATAATACATGTTTTATTAGATGTCTAAATTTTTAAGAGAAGTTAAAAAAGTGGTTGAGTAAAGTAAATATTGAGACGCACTTTGACAATTTAATAATATATATTTCAAAAAAATTGATTGGTCCGATACTTGAGTGTTTGTGCTTTTTTAGCATATAGTGTTGCATGTACTTAGTTAATTTCTGTGAGTTGAAAATAATTTTGTGAATACAAAGTAAAATTTCACTGTTAAGAACTTGAAAGATTAAATATGTGTCAAAAATTATGCTATGACTTGTCTATAGAGTCTCTGATGTTTCATAGTTAGAAAGAATAAGGACACTGGATGCTTCACTTTGAATCTTCCTTGATATCTCCAGAATTTGTGATTTCTTTGTTACACATCATCTGTCCCATGGGACATACATAGAATTGCAATCGGTCGTAAGTGAATGATGAACACAATCATAAAAAAATCATTATTTCATTTTTATAATAATAAGAGTTCCAAATTCATGATAGTGGACGATCTAAGTCTTTATTTTTTTGGATCGATTGAGCCTTTTGAGCCAACCATACAATATTTCCTTTGAACAAATGATTTTGAGCCTATAGCCTTTTCTTGACTCACCAAATATTTCTTTGTTTATCTTTACCTACAGAGCTTAAAGCTCTAACATTACCTTTGTTTGCTTTAGATGCTCAGTACTTACCGAACATATCTTTATAAGCATAAGTATTAATGGGGTAGGTAGATAAATTTTAACAGGAGAAAGATACAACTATTTTTCTACAAAAATGTTCTAGGTATTAAAAAAATAATAATACTAGTGTCTTGTAAAAAAGAGAAAAAAAAAGAAAAAAATACTTATGGTTTATGCTTTATCCTTTTGTAATGTAGAAATAAGGAACATTTTGGAAAATTATGGAGTTGGATGATCATTAGGGAAGATGGGAATTAATACTTCTTGCTCACTCTGATCCGTAAGTAAATTGAGTTTAGGAAAAGCCAATTGTTGTCAATCTCATTGAAATATCATACCTTGACATAAGCTTTGTTATAAGCCAATTAAAGGGACTTGGTGACTCTATTATATTGGAACTAATTATATATAAAGGTGAATAATGAATTAATTTATGATAGTCATTGACTTATTGTTTATTATTTTTCCAATGTGCTGATGAGATTGCACACAGGTGATTTGCACATATATAAGCACAGAAGTTTCAGTGTCTTACACTTTTTGACTGTGAGAATTTTCTAGAGACCACCTATGTCATGAATAGCAATCTATTTGGCCATATTCAAACATTTAAGTTATTAATAGTGATATTTTATTCTACATTCACAACTTTGTGTTCTCCTCATCAGTTTACGCTAAAGTATATTAGGCTGCATCTACATTTGCATTAGTGATTTGTTTGCTAGAGGACAAGCAAAAATTTAAGTATGGGGGTGTGATGAATCCTTAATAGTCTCATTTTAGCATCTATAATATGAACATTTGCATTGTTTATTAAGTGTTTTATTGAAATTTGTAAGTTTTTAGTTATTTCATATTTTGTGGTTTGTATTTTAAATATGCTGCGATTTTAGTACTTTTGTTATGTTTTCAGTTATTTTTAATAAATTATATTTTGTGTTAATTGCAGGCATAGATATGTTGAATTTGATGATTGAAATTATGACATAAATGAAGTTAAATCCAAAGATGATCTGAGGTGGAAGGAATTGGGCAAAAGCTGAAATTAAGAAAATAGACTCAATAAACTCGTACTAAATTTTTGCACTCAATATGTTGCACGGTTTTGACTATAAATTGAGCTCCAGAACTCAAAAATTGGCCCAAGAGATACCATTGGAAAGCTTATTGAGTCTATTACATTTTCAAAGTAATTGGGAAGTCAAAACAAATCTGGAAATGCCCACAAAATGCTGAAAACCGAAATCTTACAAGTGGGACACTATGATAACCACTTGTATTTGAAGTCATCATCAAATAATGCAAAGATTTTTTAAAGTGGATGAATTGGCTGGAAATCCACTATCTTTGTCAGCTAGCATCACAAATTTTCTATATATAGGCTTTAGTTTTGCCTTAGAAATCATCTTGGAGTTTGGTTGTAACCTTGTTGTTAAAAGAATTCAAGATCACTTTTCTTTCTTTCATCTTTATATTTTTCTTTCGTATGTTTGGTTTTTGTAAACCAAATTTTATTTTCTTTAAAAGTTATGGTGTCTTTGTAAGTCAAGTTGCTGAGGTGAAAGGATGAAGCTCTTGGTATATACTAAAGGTTAGTTTGAAATTCTCAAAGAAAACTAAAATATGTTAAATTAGTAAATGATGTTAAATTCAGTTGGCTAATATTCATGTTAGTAAATTAAGAACCTTGCTTCATTATATACAAGTAATTTGGCACAATAAATGCTTGTTATAATTAACTTGATTTATTGTAGACAAAACAAATTGGCATAATGAACACTTGGACTTGTTTATTAATTTTGATTGCACCAATCCATATAACACCATATGCTATACCTTTGTAATTTATTTTTGGTCATTGTTTATTGCACTTTGGACTTTGATTATGGACATTGGACATTGGACTTTCATTGCAGGACCTTTCGATTGGATTTCATTTCATCATATGGACTTCAATTGAGTAATAATATGAATAAAAATTAATCTTAGTATAATACCAAGAGTGGATTCTTAAAACCTCAGCATCTTTTATTTATATCGTTGTTTATTTATTTTTAATCAATTATTATCTTTGCAAATTTTTTTATTTATAATCTTGTCATTTCTAAACAAAACTTCCCTGTGGATTTGACCTCAGACTCCCAAGAATTATTACTTGACAACAACCTACACTTGGGTATACGACTGAAAAGAGCTGGACAACTACGACATCCTCAATTTTGCCTTTAGGTCGGATTTGAGAATGATTGGCCAATTGAAGGATCACCGATGTAGGCTTAGCTCTACCTATGCCTAATCTTGTAAACACAGATTTCGGCATCAAATTAATAGTTGCACCAAGATTGCATAGGGCACGGCCTGAATAGTTATGTTCTATGAAACATGGAATGATAAAACTGTTAGAGTCCTTCATCTTGTGTGGTAAATTACTTAGCACAGCTACACATTCACTCGTCGTAGCAATAATTTCAACTTCACCCACCATCCTTTTCTTGGTCTTGATATCCTTTAGAAATTTTGCAAAAATAGGCATTTGATCAATGGCCTCTAGGAATGGGACATTGATGTGCAACTGCTTGAGCATCTCTAGAAACTTGTAGAGTTGGACATCTTATTTTTGAGCCTTCAATCACTATGCAAAAGGAAGTGGTGATCTGGGCCCTTCGTATGGTTTATTGGAGGCATTGGCATCCTTGTTCTTGTCATCCTTGCCATTAGTAGCAAGGTCACTCACTATATCAGGCATATGAGTTGTTTCTTTAGGTGTGGGAGCATCAGTGGGTGGCTTTCTTGGAGTGGAATCAACAAGGGAACCTCTCCCAAACTTATCATCTTACTTCAGTTGGGTGCCACTACGTAGTGTGATGGCATTACATTGCTCCACACTAAAAGGTTTAGTGACTTCAGTATCACTGGGTAAACCGCCTTGTGGTCGCATCTTCAAGACTTGGGCAATCTGCCCCACTTGTGTCTCCTAGGACCGTAAAGAAGCGATGTGGTTTTGCATGATTGATTGCTGATTTTGTAACATAGCGCTCTGCATTGCAAGCATGCCACTATGATTTTTTGAGTGCACTGACTGATCCTGCATAATTATTTAGGCAGTTTCCATAAAACTTTGATAAGTAGAATCAAAAGAATTAGAGTTGGAGTTAGGAACTCTCTGGTTCAGCCTCTGAGTTTTCGATTGGAATCTTGGAGGATCTGCTGTGGCATTTTATTGCACCCCTAAATTACCTATGTTACCTCCCCAACCAAAGTTTGGATGTTACCACCACCCTGGGTTGTAGGTGTTGGAGTAGGAATTGTTGTTGCAGTTGGCATTCCCTACGTAGCATCTAGATTTTTGTTGTTGGGGGCATTCATTCAACTGGTGTTCCCCATCACAATGCTCATATGTGTATTGAGTAACCTTAGCCTCTCATGTATTAGATGTCAGCTACATGTTCTTGAGCAAATTTGTAATGGTTGAGAGTTGAGCTGCTACACTCTAAGAATCATCCAAATAGATTGATCCACAAGATTTAGGTCCGGGCTTCAATCTTCACCTAGGAAATTGGTAGTTGTTATTGGCTATCTGGTCTAGTATCTCAAAAGCCTCTTCAGGATCTCTATCAATCAAAATACCATTGGCTGAAGAGTCAATCATCATCCTTGTTGGTGCATTGACTCCATTATAGAATGTCATTATTTTTAGCCAATCATTGAATCCAAGAATCGAGAATTTGCGTAGCATATCTTTGTATCTGTCCCAACATTCATACATGGATTTATCATCACGTTGTGTGAATGCAATGATCTCACTTCGCTTCTGATTGTGCACGTTTGGTGGATCATATCTATGCAAAAAGTTCTTGCACTAGTCATCCCATGATGTAATTGATCCTGAGGTTATAGTCTTCAACCATGCTCAAGCTAGATCTCGCAAAGAGTAGAGAAATAGTTTAAGCCTCAATACATCATCAGGAACTCCTGGTTGTTTAAAACAATCACAAACTTCTAGGAAAGCTTGAATGTATTCTCTAGCATCTTCTCTTGTTGATCCTCCAAATTGTCCTATAGAGTTGAGCATGTTGAACATAACGGTATTTAAACCAAAGTGAGTTGTCCCTAGATCAGGCACAACGATAGATGGGTGGAGGTTATTGATAATGGGCTCCATGTTATCTCTAATAGGCCTTCTAGGTCTGGCAGGTGGTAGAGCCTCCTATCGGACCCGTCCTCCATTCTGGGCTGCATTTTCAACAATTCCTCGTGCATCTACTGGTGTGACCTCTTCGTTAAAACTTCCTTGGTTGTTCAGATCATTCTCTCCAACCTCGTTCACCATTATCCTTCGTTATCTGCGTATATCTCGCAAAGTTTTCTCAATCTCTAGATTATATGGAAGATTGGGTTCTGAGTTTGTGCATCTGGTCATGTACCAGAACGTACCTGAAAGAAAATAAAAAAAATAAATACAAATAAAATAAAATCTTAAGCGCTAGTACTAAATAATTATCAATTCCGAATCCCGGGCAAAGACGTCAAAAACTTGATGCTTGTCGAATAGTGATGCACTTTAGAGCAAGTATACTCGTCGAATCAATTATAAAGTGATAGAGTAGAGTATCAAACCCACGAGGATTAGATCAATAACTACGAGGTTATCATACTCAAGAGAGTTTGAGAAAATATTGATTAATGTCGGTTTATCAAAACTAAATGCAAATAAAGTAAAGATAGCTAAGATTAAGACAAACAGATGCTGCGGCAAATAACAAATAATTATCGAGGCTGGGTTTATTGCCGAAGATATATGCTTGATTACTTATTTCAATGCTATAGCAACTTACAATATATGTATGTATGAACCATTTAGATCTTTATCTACTCGACAAGATTTTCTAGAGAACTTCTGACTCTCTCGATGCCTAGAAGTTAATAATATTGAAGCTAATGCAATACATGTCTGTGTAAACCCTAACAACTCTATTATTTGTTTAAGCTCTCCCTATTAGTTGTTGAAACCCTAAACTTATGTCTAAGAAGATTCAAAAATCAATAGTTAAAAGGCTTCTCTCGGTAGCTCTTACAGTAACTATGCATGAAGAACGATGAAAAGAATAGATAAAGGGAAACAAGCTATAACATTAAAATAAAGTATTCAAAGCATAAAATCTGGTTACCCAATAAACTCAACTAAAGTATTTAGCTCATGTCTGAGCCTAGAACATCCATAATAAAATAATAAAAGTACGATAATTTATAAAGTAATGGATAAAAAAGGGTCAAGCGTCTTTGACGATCTTCCTTTTTGCTTTCCAACTATTGTTGTAGGTCTCACACTCATTTTGCCTCTCTCGATGACATCTGTTGTGTGGAGACTCCTGTAAAACTTCGAATCCAGTGGTTCTCCGATAGTTGAAGACTAAGGACTGTCATCTATAACCGCGCTCACTTGAGTTTTCGTTCAAGTATTCCTTACATAGGCGGGGAAGCTAGGGTTTCATAACCCTAAAGTGCCAACCTCATTTAAGATGATCTCTTCTCTCCCGTTATCTTTAATGTTTCGTATCTAGGAGAAAGTCCACGTGGATCAAAGGTAGAGTTATCTCCAACGCTTCTTGCCTGGTCATCTCCAATCGAGAAATCTGCTACTCTTCCGCTCCAGCATCCACCGGTTTCTACGCATGCACCGCAAAAACACTATGTTTCCCATTAAAAGAACCAAAATATATAACATTTAAGCACATGTAGTGTAACTCCCTAACTACATGCAAACTATATGCAATCTATTACTAAATACAACTAAATGAGCTTGAACACGTGCAAAAGTCAAGTAAAACGGTATGCAAAATAGGTCATTTACATACTCGTCAATACCCTATTGATAACCTTCAAACAAAAGCCTGATGCTTGTCAAAAGCTCCAAGAAATCATCATATGACTTTAAGATCACCACCACGCCTTGAAGAAAGATTTTCGAATCGAGCCATCCTTTGCTAAACAAGTTGCCATGGTATTTCTAGCCCTCTCAACATGATTAAATTGAATCCTCCTAATCCTGATCGCTAATTTGTCCAATTACAGAAAGTGTTGCCACCAAATCCATGGTCGTTGGAGAAAGTTTTCGACCCAATTCAGGACCACCCTAGAATTTGACTCTACTAATAATGGAGTCTTTCAATCTACGATGCATCCACAAAAATATTTAAAGCAAACTATAAAGCAATTAAAACTGTGAAATTCTCACCTAAATCCTCAATAGGACCCAAGAAGAATGCTCGAACGACCTCATCATCTATTCTCAATACGCCACCACAGCCAGCATTTCCATCCTTGGAAAACCCATCAATGTTAAATTTAACGTAGCCAGCCTCCGGAGGACACCAAACTGAGCTTGGCAAAACTTCAGATAACCTTCACCTCATACCCTTTCTTAGAGATTCCCACCGATCTTCCATATTTGGTAACCAGGCATCTCTAGTAGCCTTTATCCAAAAAGCTACCCTAAGCTTGGAGTAAAATAAGATATCCGAGAGCTTGAAGGCTTTATCATTAAAAACTTTCTCGTTTCTTGACAACCAAAGGCTCTATAATGCAGATCCCACTGAAATAAACTACAAACTCCTTTATATGCCTGTAAGACTAGTAGAAAAGGAAAATTCAAACAAGCTAGCTACATTGTATAAAGGAGTCCAAGATAATTCCCACCAAACACAAAACTCTTGCCAGAAACCATTCACAAAGTCACAACCAACAAACATATGATCAGCATCTTCCATCTCCAAACCACACCAACAACATTTACAGTTATCATCTGTAAGTGGCACCCTCTAACCTTTAGAGATGCCTTTGTAGGAACCCTATCCAGTCTTAACATCCATAGAAAACTTCAAACTTTAGGGGGAACCTTCAATTTCCAAATTGCATCAAATTCTGTACTAGGGTCCTCAAGGTCTATATTGGTGATTAAATCAAATAGTTTTTTAACCATATAAAATCTCGTTTTTTTCATGTTGCCATACCAATATATCAGGGATGCCCAGTGTAATCACTCATTTTTGTCTGGGTTTTAGTATTATTAGTATTATTTTATTAGTAATATTATTAATGTAAAATCAATAAAAAGTCAAAAAATAAAAATAAAAATAAATGTAATATATAAATAATATTAAAATAGGGCAAAAAGTTAAAAAAAAAAGTGAGAAAGGTGAGTGAGTGGAGCATGAAGCTCCACGTTTCACCCCACCCTCACCATTGCCTATAAAAGGTGAGTGGGGGCAGCCAAATGAAGCAATCGGCACCCCAAAAAATAGGGGAGCTAGGCCGGCCCGAACAAGGCTGGCCAGGGGTAGAGGGCAGTGCCCTCGGCCCTAGTTGGTTCGATCCAACATTTGATCGGAGGTCCTTTTATGGTCTGATCTAGTTAATTTTTGGGCTATGAAGAGAGGATGTGGAGATCTTGGTGGGGGTCAGCCGAAGTTTTTTATCCGAGTTTTTAGGGGGTAAAATTCGATCCTTATCTTTATATTTATTTTAATATTGGTTTAGAAGTAGGGTGATATATAGTTTTGTATTTATTTAATATTTGTATTTTTATATATTTTTTGTATATTGTATTAGATTTAATATATGGTTTAGATATTATGATATTGATGTACATGTTTTTTATTTTGTTCATATTTAATATATGTATTTTTGTCATGTTCATGCTTTTTATTTATGTTTATGTACGATTTATTATGTTTATTAAGTTGCATATTCGATATATTTAATTGCCAATGCGGTGCTTCCTTTTTTGACAGTAAACTTGGCTACCAATCTAAGACGTATATGGTAGTTTTCGTTTATCCCTCAAACATTGGAGCCCTTAAAATTTACTCACACATATAATCGAATTTTAATTTAATCGTCACTTTAACCCGTAAAATTTGATATTAATAAAGCGGTAATTATTTTGTACCAATTTTGGGCGGTGTGGGGATGCTAATCCTTCCTCATTCGTAATCAACTACCGAACCCAAGTTTTTAAAAAAGGAATCTCTGGTTTTTGTTTTAATGGTGTCCGGTCTACCCAAAGTGGCCCGTGGCGACTCCAAGTTTTTCAAAAATATGAGTTTTCCCCAAATTTCCCTTTTTAAATAAAGTTTTCAAATAAAAGTGGGACCCCATTTAATAATTTATTATTTTCACAGTGACCCAGAAAAATTAGTCGTTATAGCATGGCGACTCCACTAGGGAATTGATTTGTTTTTTTAAAAGGAGTTAAGCCAAAAATTTTACCGCTTTACTAATATCAGAAGTTGCGGGTTAAAGTGACGATTAAACTAATATTTATTTATAAATGCGAGTTTATTTTAACGCATTTAAAATTTGACATATAAACCCATTTATCTAAGTGAGGGGAAAATGCTATTGCTTTTGAGGGGATATTGTTCCTCCGTATGGGCCTAGCAAGTACCTTCGGGCTCTACTACTCTATGTTTTTCTAGGAATATTGTTTCTCCGTATGGACATAGAGGAATGGGTCCCCCTGAATTGAACCTGGTTGAAATGAGCCTATAATGGGTGATGATTGGGGGCCTTGCTACCCTTAGTAGGGGACAGCAAGGACAATTCATGTACCTTTCAGCACCAAAACTGCATGTAGAGAACATAGAAAGCCCACCCCTCTAGAGCCATGCGGACAACCTAGAATATTAGATGACATATGATTAGGCTTATTTCATGCTTCAAAATTTTTTTTCTTTCTCGTATTTATTTATTGCTTATTAATTGCATTCGATTTACTAACCTATTTTTTTCTTTCTTTTCTTTTGCATATCTTTTTGCATTTACATGAGATGATATAAAGGGTTAATTTTCAAAATTGTTCACTCAATTAGAAAACTTTCAGCATAAATGGAAGGTATCTCAAGGCAAAAGGTGAAAATATGAAGGTTCGACATCGGTACTAGAAATGCCCAAGCCAATGAAGATGTCAACCAAAAAATAGATTTTTTTTTCATTCCGATAGTCTCAAAGCGAGATTTCATTTTTCTTAAAACTCAAAGTCTTATCTTTTGATCTTATTTCAAATTCACTGACTAAACATTTTTCTAAAGTTATTATTTTAAAATTTACATTCAAACTCAATACAGAGCAATAAAAAATAGCAATTACTCAAAGGAAGTGAAATAAATCCCAAATAAATAAATAAATAAATAAAAGACAGCAAATTGAAAGCAGCATAGCACATGGGCTCACCCATTTTCCAGCTCATTACATGACATCTACTTTATGTATACAATACATCAAGCATGTGTACCCCCTTCTCCCTTGTCCATATATTCATTTGAATTTCACTTTCGGAAAAGAAAAAAGAAACAGTAATAATTGATACTAACAAATGGAATGAATTGGGATTTAGCATACATCAAATCATATCTGACATATACTTGGCTTTTTTTTTCTTATATTACAAAGAAATACTTAAAGTATATCAATTTTTTTATTTAAGTATTTAAAATATATTTTGGTCAAAATAAATATTTAAAGTATATATATTTATCAAAATAGATATTTAAAGTATATTTTTTGGTAAAAATATGTACTTAAAATATATACATATTTTTATCTAGGTTCTTACAAATTGTCATGCGACATTGATTAAAAAGTACATTAGGTACCTATTTTGACAAAAAATAGTTTATGTACCTACTTTGATAAAAAAATACTTTACGTACTTTAACGAATAAATACTTTAAGTACCTATTTTGATTAAAAAATATACTTTAGATACTTAATTTGGCCAAATATATAGTTTAAGTATTTAACTAAAAAATATTTTAGATATCTAAATTAAAAAATTAATATACTTTAAGTACTTATATGTTATATAATTTTTTTAGTAACGGAAGAGTATACTGCTCAACTCTGTTGTATTTGCCGGCCTAGCATTACATCGTCGTCTCCTCCTACAGTCCTTTTTACTTTTACCGCCATGCGCTCAAGCCTCGTAGTTTATTGAGAAAACAATTTAATACATAAATTTATAGGTAGATTATATCGGTAGTCACTAAATTGTCGTTTTTTAATTTTAGTCATCAAATTATTTTTTAGCAAAATCGTTACTAATGTTATGTTTTTTTCTTATTTTGATTATTGACAGTTAAAAAATTAATGATGTTGCTGATGTAACATTATTATTATTATTATTTTATTTGCCATATCATTTTCTCTCCCCTAAATAGTTGTTTAAATGTTATTTTTAAACAATTTTATTTGAACCAATATGATGATGACATATGTCACCACTCGTTGTTGGAATAAAACTAAAGAGGAAAAATACCCCTTAGGAAAGTGTTATTTTTTGAACTTTTGGATTTTATATTTATTTTTGTACGAGTTTTTTAGTAGATTTAATCTCAATTTTTCTTATTTTATGTGTTATATTTGTAATATCTTTTATTATTCTTTAATAAAATTCAATTGTCATTATTAAAATATTTATTAATCATTAAACACTTCTTAGTTTCTTTATTTTCTTAATATTTCATTTTTTACTTTCTTTTCCCATCAAAAGAAAAATAAAAGGTTGTTAACTCTTTAATATCGTCGATGTAAAAATTTAATATGTAAGTGTGTAAATTTATTCAGGTTTGAAATTAAATATAAATATTTTTAAATTTGAATAAAATGATAAAAATAGTTTATTAATAAATTAATCAAAATATATTTTAAAAATTAGTTCATATTTTAATTATACATAATATTTTCATAAAATTAATGTAATCATCTATTTGAATGTTAAAAAAGACTAATAGAAAAAGAAAAAGTTTGATACACAGTCCGTGTAAATTAAAGTTTATACGTGCTTTTTAAATTTAGGGTTAGAGATTTAGTTTAGGGTTTAAAGTTTAGAGGTTTAGGTTGTAGGGTTTAGAATTTAAGGTTTAAGGTTAGAGTTTAGGGTTTAAGGGTTAGAGTTTAGAATTTAGGGTGTTAGAAGTTTAGATTTTAGATTTTATAGAAGAGTTGTGTAAAAATCTTTTACACTGGCTGTGTATCAAAATAAAACCCTAAAAAAATGAAAGATCATATAATCCCCCCAGATTAAATATGTACAGGCATTTAGAACAATTGGATTTCTAAATGATAGTAGAAAACATTTTTAAGATCTAAAATGTAAATGGAGACAAATCCAAAAAGTTAAACGGAGGTTAAAAATGAAATAGGGAAGACAAAAAGCTTGGTTCATACATGCTTCAGTCTGTCCAGTGTACGCGTTTTCAAACGCATAACAAATACACTAAAAAAAAGAGGAAAATTCTTCCTTGGTTTCGTATTGGATTCACTCATCTGACTCAGCCCGCTGTTTCTTCTTTCTTTCATCTCTGAAAAATTTCTGGGTTTTTTTTCCTTTTTCGAGTTAAGCTTTCTCAAAGAAGAAGATGATGATCATGAACAAGAACCGGAAGCTTGTAAGATTAAGACAGGAGTTTCAAGTTGTTGCTTTGCTGATTTTATCATGTCAAACTTTGGTTTGTTGGTCGTTGAATGAAGAAGGTAAACTTCTCTTCTTCTTTTTTCAAGTTTTGGGTTTTTTTCCTTGGGAAAATGGAGGGAAAATTATTGTTTGATACTGAATATGCAGGGTTGGCTTTGTTGAGATTAAGAGAGAAAGTGGTGAATGATCCGTTTGGTGCCTTGTCGGATTGGAAAGAACAAGATGGAGAGGTTGACCATTGTTCTTGGTTTGGTGTCGAGTGCTCTGATGGCAAAGTTATTGCTTTGTAAGTTCTTCTTTTCTTTCTCTCTCCCTTACTTTTTTTTCTTGATCTAATGATTGCTTTTTCGATGGATGATGTTTGGTTTCCGAGAAAAGAAACGAAAACAATTGAAATATTCTGTCTTAGTATCTTCTTTCTACTTTTTGGATGGGAGAGTTTAATTTAGAATTTTGAGATATGATTGTAAGTATCACCACCATATCAAATGGAACTTCGAATTCCAATTTAGCAACTCTTTTCTTGTGAGTAGATTTTTGGGTCAATGCTTGCAGATATAGACACTTTATGATGGGCAATTTCTGATAGATTATTTCCTTTAATTTCTTCTAAAAATTGATGGATTTAATAAAAATGCAGGAACTTGAAAGATCTTGGTCTTGAAGGAACATTGGCACCTGAGCTTGGAACTCTAGTTCACATGAAGTCTATGTAAGTATGATGTATCTTTTGAAATTTATCAGATTGTTTCTATCGAAATCAAAGTGCCATTTCAGATTCTTCTTTCTTCTATACCCTATTCTGAAGCCATTGTTTTCTACACAGTATTTTGCGAAACAACTCTTTTACCGGAACTATCCCCGAAGGGATCAGGGAACTGAAGGAATTGGAAGTGTTGGACTTGGGATACAATAACTTCAGCAAACTACTTCCATCTGAACTCGGCAGCAATCCGTCACTAACAATCAAGTAAGTTGACAGTCTCGAATTCCTTCGGAGGCTTTCTTTCTCTTGTGCAGTTTAATAATTTAATTAGCAATGTTCTGTTTTCTTTCTAGTCTTCTTATCATTTAATTATTCTTTATGCCTCTAGTAGGAATGTTGACCAATCTGAAGGTGCAGTGCAAAGGGGATTGCTGCAACAAACACCTGCCAGTTCTGCAATGTCACCAGAAACACCCTCTTTTAAAATTAGTATGCCACCATTTCCTCATGGACCTGCAGATCCAACTCCGGCATCTTCTAATGCGTCCGCAAATAATACATATTTAAGAGATGCTCCTCCTGTTCCACGACCTTCCTCCGCTCCAGCTTCTAAACCTTCTCAAGATAATACAGTAGTACCTAATGCTTCCTCTCCACTGCCATCGGGAAGCAATCCTTCAATTTCAAATCATCGAGCCGTAATACTGGGCGGAAGCATAGGGGGTGCCATATTTCTTCTAATAGTAATCATTGCATATCTCTTAAAAACTTCTAAGGTATCTACTGTGAAACCTTGGGCCACAGGGCTAAGCGGACAACTTCAGAAAGCTTTTGTAACTGGTAATTCCTCTGCTCTACCAGACAGTAGCTATTTTAAATCTTTCTTGATTTTCAGACCATATTAATATGTTGAATCTAACTTAATACTGTTGCTGAAGACAGGGCAAAGAGCAATAGTTGAGATTTAAATTTAACTCATCATACCCTAAAACGCAAAGTACTCTTAGAATGAGAGTGTTTGGCCAAGGGACCAACTGTTTTATTTTGGTGCGCCTGTAATTGGGTTGATAATTTATCCAAGGGACTAACTGTCCATCTTTTATTAGTAGCCTTACATTCTGCTGAGTATTTATTAATATGTTTTCAACGACTTGCGTTTCAGGTGTACCAAAGCTGAAGAGATCAGAGCTCGAAGCAGCCTGTGAAGATTTCAGCAATGTAATTGGTACTTCATCAGTCGGGACCGTGTACAAAGGGACACTGTCTAATGGAGTCGAAATAGCTGTGGTCTCTGTCCCTGTTAAATCTGCCAAAGATTGGTCGAAGAACTTAAGAACACAGTTCAGGAAGAAGGTACTGTACCAAAAATTTCCATCTAGATACTCGTGTTAGATGTGCTCCTACGGTCTGCTTAACTATTTTACATTTATGGTTTCAGATCGACACGTTATCAAAAGTGAACCACAAAAATTTTCTCAATCTTCTTGGATATTGTGAGGAAGACAAGCCTTTCACTAGGATGATGGTTTTTGAATACGCTCCAAATGGCACACTCTTTGAGCATTTACATAGTAAGTACCTAATTTGTGTTCTTGGTGTCCTTTCTGGATAGACCTCTAACTTATTGCCTGTCACCAACAATGCTTTCTTCTTTCTTTTTCTTTTCTCAGCAGGTTTGTCGTCTAATATAGACTTAAGCATCTAGTATAAAGAACAGCAACCAACAAATTCTGCTACTTTGCTTTGAATCTGGAACTCAGTTGCCTTATTAATGTGTTCACAATATATAATTTGTCATTTTCATTAGTTTCTTATACTTTATGTTGGATCATCCTTATATAGTTTGACCTTTTCATAATGACGTGAAAAGACTTGGTCAGTCTTCTTGTCTCTGTCCAACTTGTTTGGTTTTAACAAGGAGAAAGGAAACTCATCCCACTCTTTTGACTTCTGGGATATGAATGCCCTGCTGTTGACTTTGCTGTGGAATGTTTTTCGCAGGATTTGTATAAACAAGTCGTCGTTCTCTTAGTATAGAAAAATAACGGAAAAGGAAAAATAATAGGAACACTGCTTACCTTCTATTTTCATGTTAACAACTTTCGAGACCAAAGGGTTAATCAAGCATTTGATTTCAAGGTTCCTTTATGCTTAGATTTATGCATGATAGTTTGCGATAGAATGCTCTGCCATTAGAAGATCATATGCTTCGCCACATACCGTGAAGAAGCAAGTTAATGTTTTTCAGCTGTAGCAAGCATTTTCCATTTATCCTTTCCTTGGAGCTTAAAGCTTTGAAGTAAACGTTTGTCTTTTTCATTGATATTGCAGTTAAAGAATCTGAGCATTTGGACTGGGCAATGAGGATGAGAATTGTGATAGGGATGGCTTACTGCCTGGAGCATATGCACCAGCTAAACCCACCTGTGCCCCATAACAATCTGTCCTCCTCAGCTGTCAATCTAACAGAAGATTATGCATCCAAAATTTCAGATCAGTGTTTCTGGAATGAGTTGACTTCATCGGAGAGGGAAGCAGACAGAACAAACCTTTCAGATATCGCAGTAGCAAGCGTAGAAAGTAATGTATATACCTTTGGTGTATTATTATTTGAAATAGTAACTGGTAGGATGCCTTACTTGGTGGATAATGGTTCATCCGACGACGGGGCATCAGACTACTTGAGAAGGGAGCAAGCCCTCATAGAGATGGTTGATCCTACTCTAAACTCCTTTGACAGGGGCCAACTTGGCAAAATTGGGGAGGTCATAAAATCTTGTGTTGACCCTGAACCTGGACGTAGACCGGATATGAGTCAAGTCAGTGCAAGATTGAGAGAGATTACTGCAATCACACCTGATAATGCAATCCCAAAACTCACTCCTCTTTGGTGGGCGGAGCTTGAGATCATGTCTGCTGAAGCAAGCTAGAGGATGAACATGACTTTGTAAGCAAGTACAACACTTGGATGTTTTCTAGATCTTGTGTTGGTGGAGAGGCAAAAAGAAGTTTGCCTGTAGGTCAGCACTGGTTGTGTTTATGATAAAGTGATGGAAAGTTTGTTTGTATATATTTGTGATAGAGAGAACATCTGGGTCCTTGTTACATAAAAGAAAACAGAAAGGCATATTTGCAATCCTCTTGATTTCTAACTGTTCATTGTTACCATTATTTTTTGCAATGATAAGTCAATTTGTTGTCCAATTTTGCAGTGTTTCTCTACCTAGCATTCTCAACGTGAAAATGATGCTTGTGACTGGCAATTCTATGCCTCCTTTTCTTAATAATGCAAGAGAGTGCTGACCAGGCTGTCGTTAAGAAGCATCCACTTTCTACAAATTTTCCAAGTTTTTTACTGCCTTTAAGACATCCCAGAGAGATGAATAATTATGGATAAATTCACGGTCTTTCTCGAAAGCATTAGTAATCGCTTCAGTCATCCAGACACAAGGCTTTTGAAACAGATTGGAAAGTCTGCTTCTTCTTTGCTGAACTTAAAAAATGCACCCCTCGTTCGGATCATTCTATCCGATCTTACCATTTAAAGTTTGTTTCACACCTCTTGGGAACTACAACCGAGCCTCTAACTTTATGCATCCTTCAAGCTTGACTGGATTAAGTTTTCATTTTCACTTGGATTCTTCTTTTCTGATCAGTCTAACAATGTTTATCCATCTTGGGAACTACAACTGAACTTTGCTGCATGGCGGCATTGCTGTTACAATTCCTTTCCACTTTTCCTGGTATTAAACTAAAGCATTATTTATAAAAGGATGAGCTCCAACAAAGATCAAAGTAAATGGCAAAAGGCACACAATTCATTACATATCAAATTGTCACATTAAGAAACAGGATGGAAATTGCGTCTAGGCTTCTTTGCTTCTTTTTCTAAAGTTCATAAACTACACATGACCCCTAAACCCCAGTCTAATTAACCATCCAAAGGGCACAAATAATGCATATCAAAGCCCTCTCAAACCTGCAACCTCAATAAGTCGGTCTACATCATGCATGTCACTTCAGCTAGTACTCGGTTCGATAAATGCACAAGCAAGCAATACATCCAAGCTCTCTCGAGCACAATAAATTAGTTTCTTTCTCCTAGAACTCCAGTGGCATTCCGAACATCTTATTTATATCATCCATTGCTTCTTTGGTAAACACAGTTGGCTCAAATAAGTCACAATCGTTTAATTTGCCAGATGATTTTGCAGGGCGCTGAGGTTCCTGATTTTCCAAATCATCAGGAAGTATAGAAAACCCACCAAGATCTTGTTTCTCAATGGGTGCTTTGTCCCGCTTCTTTCTTTTTGCCCTTACAAAATCTATTGGCTTTCCAAACATGTTATTGATGTCTTGCATGGCCTCCTTCAAATTAATTGTAGGGTCTACCAAACCATGGTGGCAAACGTTTTCTACCACTGGTTCATCAGAAATGGTTGAACCAACAAACCTGCGAACCACCGTATCCTCTCGAATCTTTGGTCGACGTGCACTTCGTGCATCAATATCATATGAACTTTCTGGAGAAATATCATTAGGATCTAGAAACACAAAGACCTTGCAACCTTTTCCTGAATTTTGAACCTCCGACTGTTCTAAGTTTTCTTTATCATTTCCCTCTCCAGCCTCACTATCCGCTTCTTCATCATCAACGTATATTTCGAATGCTTCCTCCTTAGGCCGATAAATTCGAGCTTTACCCTGCAGCCCCTTTTCTTCAGGTTGAACAGATGAGTTGCTTCTACTATTCAAATTTTCATCAAACACCTTAAATCCTATGTTCAAACTATGATCTTCTTTCAGCTGCATTCGGGATGATCTCCTCCCAGTAGGAGCCGTCTCTATAGGTTCTCGAAACATGCTATTGATTGCATTCATTGCCTCTTTCATGTTTATTGTAGGATCAACTAGTCCATGATGGCAAGCATCTTCAGCTTCAGATTTACCAACAATGGCAGTATCAACAAACTTCACGACGACCGTATCATCAGTCCCAACCTTCTTGGGCTCATCCAACACCTTTTCCATCAAAGTTCTCCCCCTTTTGCTCTCAACATTTTTACCATTATGTAATGCTGAAGACCTCTTATGACTATTCTCAACTACGCATATGGCTTCACTGTTTTCTTTCAACTCTCTGCATTGGAGAGGCTTTCTAGCTGTTCTTCCTTCCTGGCGCCACCGCACACCAAAACAATAGTCAGATTGTGAAGAACAAAACAATGACAACGAAAACAAGCAGATTAGATAAACAAGAACCTGAATTTCCTTCTTTTTCTTGTGTCTCTCCATACGATTCAGGAATTGATCATATGATTTTTGCAACTCATCAATCGGCTCTGCAAGGCTGTTCAACAATTGAGGGAAACTTAATAAAGCACCAATTTGGGTTTCCAAAGCTATTTTATTGAAAAAAAAGAAAAACTTTAATAAAAAGATGGAATCCATAACCGTGCAAAACTTTCTCCATTGCATTGAACACACAAAGAACTGCATCATAGATTGAACAAAATATACCCCGCGGAAAGACTTATCATGAATTTCTTACAAATTTTTCATTCACAGTCTTGACTCGGATTTCAGTACATCTGTTCCACTCTTGAGTATCCATGTCTAACAAATATTCGAACATAAGAACTTTTTAAAAATTAATTATATTCCTATCCAATTCATACTCATATCTAACACTCAACACCAAAATTCAGGCAACCCATTAAAAACTCAAGACTCAAACCAACCAAATTACATTCAGAAAAGTAAACAATAGTAAAAAACAGTAGCAACAACCAATCTAATAACATGTACAACTACTGATTTGACAATTCTAACCTTCCACACTTAGCAATAAACAATTTTTAAGCGGATTGGTAGACTATTCATTGCAACTATAAGAAAATTTGATAAAGGGAAAAATAAGAAGAAGAAGAAGAAACCTTTACTTTTGGGCGCCCAAATGGTACATTTTTTCAGCCTCGTCAAATTTCTTGATCTTCTCGTAGTAAAGTGCATACGCTTGGTAGAACAATGAACGTTTTGTCCCTATTTGATTCATCTCCATTCTTTTCAACAGCACCCTTGGATCATCCATAAAATCCATCTACTCACCAAAACAAATCAATCCAAATAAACAAAACCAAGAAACCAAATAATAGTAAATTGCCATATAGAATAAACATCGAAGGTTCGTTTCGTTAAGGTAGATTGCTTGTTTACCAACTGTAACCAAACCCGGAGGTAGCGTAAATCGTCACAGTAACGGCGGTCGGATTCAAAAGTTTGGGTGCATTTTTGCAAAAACCGAGGTAACTTCTCGCTTAAAATCTGGGGTGGCGCTGAATCTTTTATTTTCTTTATCCCTCTGTGGAGCAATGAGTTGGTACTTATATTTCAAAGAAGGAAAATGGGAACTTGAAGGTAAAGAAGGGAGGAGAAAAGAGAGTACCGCAACCAAGGGAGAAGAGGGTCTCTGCCAGAATAAGATTTGATTTCAGATATTACTGAAGAAAATAGATTGCCATTCATTGTCTCGCTTCTTCCTCCCATCTTTGTTTTTCCTGTGCAGTGAGGCCAAGGGTTTTTTGAATTTTATGTGAAGGCGAGTCTCGAGTCGGGTCATTCTGTGAGATTTGGTTGTCGGATCCGAATCATGGTTTCGGTTCATCTTTAATGCTTTTATAACATCTTATTCAAATATATATTTATAAAATGGCTTAATGCAGTTTTTGCCCCTTAAAGTTTACCGATTTTCCCAACTTATCTTTTAACGTATTTTTGGACTCCTTTGCCCCTAAAGTTTAAGCGTTACTCATATTGCCCTAAAAAACTAATATCGTTAAAAAAATCTGTCTCGACCAATCAAAATGCATCACGTCATTTATTTTTTATTTTTTGTTTAATATATTAAAATATTTATTAAATTAAATTTTTAACCAAAACTACCCTCATCCTCTTCCCCCAAACCCCATCACCTCATATTCTTCCCCCAATCTTCAAAATAAAAAAAAAATCAAAACACACTCTAATTGATTTCAAGGTCACATCTTTAAATTTTTGTTGTTATACTTTACTGCGTTGTTGGCTGCACCTTTAACCTTAAACCTAGTGAAAAAATATTACTTTATTGAATAATGAATGTTATAATCCAATTCATTTGGGTAACCCAAATGACCTAAGCCTATCACCCAAACCAAACTAACCCAAAGCCCTAACTGAACCGACCTAGATTACAAACCAAATAAACCCAGACCCGATTATCCTAACTAAATCGGCCCAAACTCGTTTACCCAGAACAAATCCTAAATCAGTTACAACCAATAAACCGACCCTAGTCTGCCACTCAGCCGCGCCATACTTGAGAAAAAGTCAAAAAGTCAAGATTTCAACAAAAAAAATCGACCCACCGTTATCCTCTATATATCAACTGGCAACCAAAAAATGAGGGAGAGGATTTAGAGAGAGAAAAAAAAGAGTAAACAGAAAGACTAAAAAAAGAAGAGGATGTCGAATCAAAAGCAAAAGAAAAGGTAAAGGAAAATATATGGTTTTTTGTTCGAATCTTGAAGAGTATAAACGTCAGTTTCATTCCCGAGCCTTGGGGCCGCCGGAGGAGTCATCTTGCTCCGATGACGGCGGCGCGGCAGGGAAGTAGTGAAACCCTAGGGTTTGGCTCGGGTTACAGAGAAAAGAGGGCTGAGTTTTGTGTTTTTTTGTTTCAAATAGTTCGAATGAAGTTTTAGGGTTAAAAACCCATTTAAGCCATGTTGTAAAATGACATCATTTTAGGCGCCTCCGCGAAATTTAAATAAAAATGGGAAAATTGTGTTTCAGTCCTTCCTCTTTTAATTTCTTTTAATTTCGGCATTTTTGCTATGGTTTATTTATTTTTCCGCAACTTTAAATTTCCATTTCAGTTTAATTTGGTCACTGTATTTTTAGCATTTAATTTCCATCACTTTACTTTATGTTATTTATATTTCAGCCTTCATGTTTTGCCTTCATTTTGTTTTAGTCCATTGATGTTTAACATATATGCCATATAATTTAATATTAGTGTATTCTAGTCCTAATCTTTAGTTTCATGCATATTATTATAAATCCATGTATTATTATTATTATTATTATTATTATTATTATTATTATTATTATGTGTATAATGTACTAGTATTATTATACAAAGTAAGTTTTTATGTTATATATTAATATAAAATGTGAAATATATGTATATATGTTTTTATTTCTATTTTTTCGTATTTTATATATAATATTTATTTATTTTTATACTCTGTATATATAATGTTTATGTAAAATAAAGTATGGTATTTTGTAAAATTATTATATAAAAATAGTATTAATTTTTTTTAATATATATATGTATGTATGTATATAAATGTAATTTCTAACTTAATACACGTATGAGTATATTTTTGATAAATATAAATATATATTATATTTTTATGTATATATCTATAAGTAATAAATAGATATTTTTGTAAAAGTAATATATATATATATAAAAATTATTAACTTTGTATGCATAGTTTTTTTTATAAACATGAATATTAAATATATTTTATCATAAGTAATATATTTTTAGGTATATATATAATCATAAGACATTTTAAATGGCATCATAATAATTAGGAAAGTTAAGAATTAAGGTAATATTCTTTTATTTAGGGGGTTCGAGAACTAGTATCTCGGGCGTAAAGGGATGTGATCTTCTCGATACCTCTAAATAAAAGAACATCCTTACCATTTTAGGATAAAATATTTAAGGGGATTTTTTGTTATTTAGAATAGTCGAGAAATCATTTCCCAGGCGTAAAGGGATGTGAACTTCTCGGTTATTCTAAATAATGGAACGTCTCTTTAAATATTTAGAACATTCTCATGCATTTAAGAATCGTATTTTAAATTTTATTCGAATTCGAAATTTCCAACGTTAAGACTTTAAATATTCGACTAGGTACCAATTTTTGGGCGGTGTGGGGGTGCTCATCTTTCCCCATCTGTAATCGACTCCCAGACCCAAATATTTTTATCTCTGGTTTTATCGGTGTCTGATCTACCATTTTTAAATGATCGATGGTGACTCCACATTTTTTCCAAATCGGGCGGGATTTTTCAAACATAAAATAAATAAATCGAAAATAAATTTTAAAACCGAAATAAGTGAGCGCCGGACGGATTTGGGTGATTACAGCTGGCGACTCCGTTGGGGACTTTTTAAAATAAAAAGAGAGTCAAGCCACAAGTCGATTATCTTTTAGTCTTGGTCGTTGAAAATTTACGAATTCGATTTTAATTTAAAATATGTTTCTGTCTTTAGTTAATAGAACATGCATTTTTTTTATTTTCTGTAAATATAACTGCTTTACGTTTACTACTTAGTATAAGTGAATATAGACATAGGGTGTCAAAAGGTTTGAAAGTTTCTCCTCACACACCGTGCTTGTGCATTGCATACCATGAGCTTTCTACCCGAGCTCCGTCCTATTTTAAATGGAAGCGTGATACCGCCTTCGTGTGGGTTACCACCGTATAGGTTGGTGAATCGCTTTCGGGATACATTTCTTGTGCTTTCGTGTGGGTTACCTCCGTATAGGCATAAGGGATGTGTCCCTCTGAATTAAACTTGGTCCGTTTGAAACCTATAATGGGTGAGGATCAGTGGCCTTGCTACCTTTAGTAAGGGACAACGAGGACAATCCGGGTACCCTTCCCTAGAACCGAACCGCATGTAATGGACCGTAGGAGCCTTGCTTTAGAAATGGAAACCGTTAAAAGTTCAAAGAAGAAACGCTTCTAACCTTTTGTATACCCTATAGTTTTTTTCATGAATAATATGCCGGGTAGGAATCATGCCGGGTAGGATCTTTCTTTCTGTAAATAATCATATGCCGGGTAGAAATCATGTCGGGTAGGATCTTTCTTTCTGTAAATAAAAACATGTCGAGTAGAAATTATGTCGGGTATGACTGTTTATTATGTCGGGTAGAAAATCATGCTCGGGTAGGTTGTACAAATTTACTCTCTAATGCTTATATACTTAATTCTTTTTTTTATTTTTATTACACGTGTACTAACTAATTTTCTGTTTTTGTTTTTTTGTATTGCATATGCATGACATAAAAAGGGTGTTGATTCACTAGTGATCTACGATTAAGGAGGCTTTCATAATGAAAAAGTCAAGTGATCAGATAGACAAGACCACATATATAGGGCAGTGCCTTGAAGAGACACCAGAATAGATGAGAAGTCTTCCTTTCGAGATTTACACGTCAGACGTACCAGAGCATGCCTACACCAATACCAAGATTAGCGAGGTGCAAGAGTTGAAAAAGACATATGGCCGAAATAATGAGTATGCTGACCACTATGGTAAAAGAGAAAAAGTCTGATGTACAAGGAGAGAATGACAAACTGAATGAAAGCCAAATCATGAAGGCCGCCGATCAGGACCTTATACTCGAACAAAATGATTCTGGTAAACCCAAAGGTCGATACACCATTGCAATCGACATTAATAGGACACGTGAAGATGCAAAAACTTCAATTTCAAAGAGAGTGGAGGTAAGCTAGAGAAAGGCCAGAGAAGAAAAAGATAAGGAGAATGCATTTCAAATTCTGATGACTTACACATATTTGCTCCCGATACTGTCAAGAAGGGTCTTGTGACTCTAGTCTGATCCAAGCCAAAAGAGCCTCATTTTCCTAAAGGTATGATAACAAGGCTCGATGCAACTATTACGCAGGAGGTATGGGTCATACTACTGAGAATTGCGGAGCTCTAAGGAACAAAGTCATAAAGCCTTGTCGAAGAAGGGCTGTTGAGTTTTGAAGAAGGAATCCCCGAAGCTTCCAAAAGCCTAACCAATGCTACTGCACCAGAGCATACGAAGAAGAGCCAACTTCCAGCACTCATAATTCAGTACTCGGGATAGAGTTCAAATTCTAGTGTCCAACTTTTCAAGTCATCGCCATATGGCGTCCAGAAGCCAAGAACCAATGGTCCCTTCAATCCTATACCCATCTTGTATGGAGAGTTATACCCGTAATTGTTGGAGGCGCGGTTGGTGGTCCCATGTCACCTCACACCTATACAACCTCCGTACCCTAGATGGTATAGTGTCGAAGCTTGTTGTGAGTATCATGGAGGAGTTAGGGGGCATTCAATTAAAAACTATACCGCCTTCAAGAGTCGAGTTTAGAACCTCCTAGAATGCAACATGTGGAAATTTGAAAAAGAAAATCAAGATGGTTCAAATATTGTTGAAGCAACAATTGAACCGAAGGAGTCCAAAATTGAAAAAGATGAAAAGAGCCATTCGAAGGATGTCGTTCAAGCTAGTGGGTTGAAGAAAGAGATGGATTGTGTGAAAAATAAACTGAAGAGCTTACAAGATAACTATGAGGAGCTTCGTTTGACCTTTTAAAATGTTGGTTTGGGTGACACTCCCAATCAGTGGAAGAAAGGAATTGAAGACCTGAAAAGAGATGTCGAATTTTAGAAAAAGAATTCTAAAGCCAATGAGGAACGAGCTAGTACCTTATCTTGTAATCTACAAGCAATGGGCAATCAATTCCTTACCCTTAAGGAAGACCTAAGAAGCAGTCAAGCCAAGATTGAGACCTTGAACATGTGTATATGTTTGCGCGGAGACATCGTTGCTGAATTAAATGATACTCAAGCTGAAGTCCAAAAGCTAAAGAATCAAGTGGATAGGCGTAACGAAATTATAATGATATACAAAGATCTGGTGGAGGGTCTCAAGAAAGCCTTGAAAGAAAATAATGAGAAATGGTGTCTTCAGCTTCAGGAGTCTTCAGAAATGATAAAGAAAAAAGACAACTACATGAAGGATATTATTGCTGAAGCATGAAGAATGGCCCGACAAGTGTCGGACTTAGCTGATACTGCAATAGAATTGAGTCAAAATGATGAACTCCCAGAACAAAACGAGAAGTTGGCTAGGCTCTTGGAGAAATTACAGAAGGTAGGCGCTAGAGCCTGACATTATCTGTAACTCTAATGTCTGATGTAACATGACCTTTTATGAAAGTTGTTCTAAAGATGTTCACTCCAGAATCAACCTCTTTTCTGCATTCATATTTACAATCAGCGTTGCATCTTTATTGCATATTGCATTTTGTATTTTCAACATAACACGTTCATTACATATATTGCATTTGCATTCATAGACTATTTTTGGTAATTTACCCTGAGACATCCAGTCCAATTAAACCCATCAATTTAGGATCAAATCCTTCTATGCAGAGAGTGAAAGAAAAGGTCCACCCTAGAAAGAAGTTAGGAGAAAAATGGGGAAATCTTTTTGGATTAGCTATAATTTCAGAATAAGAGAAGTCTGTTTATTTCACGCACTGGGTGAGTTTAGTTTCCTTCAAAAAATGATGAGGAGCTTTTGCAAAACTGTTGTTTACCGGTTTTAATAAAATAAACTTTATTTTACATCCTATTTGACAAGCAATTCATATTTTTGATTCTTTAAACATTTCATTCATTGTCATGAGTTGGTTTTTGTTTTCCCAAACATATGTACATATCATTTTTATTAGGTCCTTGAATTTCAATTGCAAGAATACCTTTTATTCAAATCCAATGATCAAGTTCGAACAACCTATGTCCAAAAGAAAGCAAAGGTCGCAAGGATACTGCAAATGTGAACATCTTCTGTTCTACTTAGGCAGACAAAAGGAACAAAATGAGTGTTCAGGAAATGGGTAAATCCCATCGAGTGAATTTCCCCTCTCAGGCATTTGTTGTTTAAGGTCCTTGAATCGAGCGTTGACCCTAAACTCCTACCCCCTGAATATTACTTGGATGTCCATATGTGAGAAGACGAATGAGATTCCTTCAATTCCTTTCACAAATAAGAAAATATCCATTAATGTCCCCCTTTGAGCCTGGTCGTTTCTTTCTAATAAAACTCAAACCAAGGTTACCCCTACACTGGGCAAAGAAGGCAAGAATTTTGTTTGCAAATAAAATCCGCTCGATCTTGATCATGCCATACAGATAACACTTCAATTAGGGCAAGAAATGAGATCACATGCGTTCAATGCAATGGTCAAAGACATATTAGAAGATGCCAATGAAAGAAAAGTTCATGCTCAAAGAAGCTGACCAAATCAAGTGGAAAATTTCTAACAAGAAGGCTAAAACAATCAAGGGAGAAAATGCTACGATAAAGGAAAAACAAGAGCCTTGAAAGATTGGTTACTCTCAAGCAGAGGCAAGAATCAATGTCTAGTCGGGATTGCAGAATAGTCCACAACTACATTTTCCTAAAAATGGAAGGAAATGAACTCTAGGGTAAAAACCCAAAAATGGGCAGTTTAGAGCGATCCAGTAAATAAAAGAAAAAGGTTAATCCATGTGAGCATACCCAAATCAGGCAATAAAAGAATAAGGTTTTAATTGGAAGCCTATACCAACTTTGAAGGATTGATGCCGAGCCAAGACACAAATCGGCGAAAGACTACATGTCCATGAGCTATAAAAGAGGGAAATGAACTCTAGGGTGAAAACCGAAAAATGGGCAGTCTAGAGCGATCCAATAAAAAAAGAAAAAGAGCATTTTATCAAAGTACATCCAAGCTACAAGGGCAGAAGTGAGAGTTCGCTAAGAAGAAATGATCCTTGGTTTCATTACCCTTAAACACTTATTTGGGCCTGTATATCTTTTTTTTTCATACCCATAAGCCATAGCCTACATTACAAGCCCATAAAAACCATTCTGATCATATATGGACGTCTGAGTTTTGTCTTCAGACTATATTTCACCTATAAGGGTTAACCTTTCTTCAAGGAACGTCAAACTTTAAGTGCCTGATCGACACCAAATGTGGGAAGGAAGGGGCATTGTGAGTTAGCGAGATTAAGAGAGCCACTTAAATAGGGTAGAAATTAGGTATGGGAAATGTTCCTCTCAGAAGCCTAATAGCCTAGAAAGGATTTCACATGTGCTTGTGTCACTGCAACCCTTGCTATCTTTTAAACATATGCTTCTTCGGGTTTCTCATTGTCAATTTGAAGAAAAAGTACTTTTAGCACTTGATATTTGAGTGCTTAATTTTGATTTTTAAAATTTCACATTTTATAATTTTTTATAATTTCTTTTAAACTCTGCACAAGTTTTTGCATAAAAACTCTCATTTTCACAAGTTTTTGCATGTAAAACTTTCTCACCCTAAGTGTCCAAAATAAGGCAAACTCGACATATTGGGTCGAGGAACAGGAACATTAGTGGGGGCATTATTGTACACAAATATCACAGAATTAGAAGAGTGAGCTTAATAGAACTCATGATTTAGGAAAAGAAAACACTCAAAGTTGACACTAGAAAGAAGAGGTGATTTCTAAAAAGAGATAGTCAAACCTGAGAGCGGTCGGGGCATTGTTTAACAAGATTAACCTTATCAGCCAACAGAACAGCACTTGGGGCATAAATGCTTAGAGGCCTGATATGACCAGCTAGAGTCACGGGGCATTCTTTTTGAAGTCTAGGTATAGTCAACTGCATTGCATGTCATTCATCTATACATCAAGCATTTAGGTTAATTGCATACATACACCATAAAATAGGGTGCATTCATCAACAAGTGCGTATACAATGCCATATAAAAAAACAAGAATGAATCAAATATGGCAAATTCTCAATCAAGAAAGGAAGCCATACTACAAGAAAATTGATCCCTCAATGTGAAATCGAAGAAAATCAAGGCAGAGACCTAAAAGGACTCCTTGAAAAAGATTTTGGGAAATATTTAGAGCATGAACCCAAAAAGGACGCCTTTGGCATTCAAAACGAAGTTTCAGCAAGTTCCAGTATCCTTGACAGAAAGGAATAGGGGCAAAAGTGGTATGGCATCCTTGATACAAAGGAGCATATCACTGTTGGTAATAAGGCAAAAGTGGTATGGCATCATTGACATGAAGGAGCAGATCACTATCGGTAAGTTCCAGCATCCTTGATAGGAGTGAGTGAAACAAATTATTTCTGACAACTTCTAAGTATCCTTGACATGAAGAAGTGGAAAAAAGTCAAAACAAAAAAAGAAAAAAATTTCAAAAAAATCAATAAAAAAAAGAGAAAGAGAATTCAAAAACAAGGTGAAAACTCGAAAGGGTAACCTTTTTTGAAAATGTCTGGGGCACGAATCCAAACTAAGGCCTTGGAAACAAAGAAAATGAAGCAGATCACTTCTATCAAAGTTTCAGAGTCCTTGACATAAATGAGTGGAACCCAAGAGAAATAAGAAGATTGTTTGGCATCCACAAGAGAAAGAAGCATATACTCTTCAACAGAATCCAACTTCCTCGACATGAAGGAGTGAAAAATTAAATCAAATCAAAACTTTGAACTTTAGACCTTGTATCCTCGGCAATATGGTTACCTGGTCAAATACAAACTTCAAATCATGTCTCTTCGTCGGTGTTGTAGCTGGATAAACTTTATGAACTCCAGACCTTGTATCCTCAGCGATATGGTTACCTGGTCAAATCAAACTTCAGATCCTGCCTCTTCGTCGATGTTGTAGCTGGATCAACCATCCAAACTTCAGACCTTGTCTCCTCGGCTATACGGTAGCTTGGTCAAATACAAACTTTCAATCCTGCCTCCTCGGTGGTGTTGTAGCTGGATCAATCTTATAAGCTTCAGACCTTGTCTCCTCGGTGATACGACAGCTTGGTCAAAATTTCTCGATTATTAAGTTTAACTTTTTATCAGTTTTGTAGTTGTAAAAAAATTAAAAAAAAATCAAAAGAAAAAAAGAAGAAAAAAAGAAAAAAAATCAATAAAAAAAGGAAAAAATGAAAATCAAGGTGAAAACCCAAATGGGCGCCTTGAAAGGATCTTCTTCAAACATCTCCAAGGCATGAACCCATAAGGAGGCCTTAGACATTCAAAACAAATGGAATGGAGATACGTTAGTTTCATCTAGAGTGGCAGTGGAATGAGTACCAACACAAGTCTATAGAATAAATGAACTACAACATCTGAACCTTTCTCCTTGAACTTCCAATGGAGCCGATGAACTACAACATCAGAACCTTTTTCCTTGAACTACCAATGGAGCAGATAAATTACAACATCTGCACATTTCTCCTTAAACTTTCAATGGAGCAGATGAACTACAACATCTAAACCTTTCTCCTTGAACTTCCAATGAAGCAGATGAACTACAACATCTGAACCTTTCTCCTTGAACTTCCAGTGGAGCAGAAAACTACAACTTCAGACCTTATCACCTTGAACTACCAACGGAACAGGTCACGCATCCAACAATAGAGGAACTACAACCTCAGACCTATACTCCTTGAACTACCGATGGAGTAGGTCACCCATCCAATAGCATAGGAACTACAACCTCAGACCTTTACTCCTTGAACTACCAATGGAGCAGGTCACCCATCCAATAGCAGAGGAACTACAACCTCAGACCTTTACTCCTTGAACTACAATGGAGCAGGTCGCCCATCCAATAGAAGAGGAACTACAACCTCAGACCTTTACTCTTTGAACTACCAATGGAGCAGGTCACCCATCCAATAGCAGAGGAACTACAATCTCAGACCTTTACTTCTTGAACTACCAATGGTGCCAAAATAATAATTTCGGATCTTCACATATTATCAAAGAGAATGAATTCCAAAGTCAAAGTCCCAACACTCAAAACTAATGTTAAATCTATTAAAACTATTATAAAATAGTCACTAAATTTTATTGAAATGTTACATTTAATCAGTCGTTACTATTTTTGTACAGTGCGATAAATTTTTAACAGTTTATTATATTTAATTATTATTATATAATTTTGAAGGTTAGTGCTCAAAACAATCATTTTTATAATTTAGTGACTATAATATACTTCTTTATTTTTTTCATGATGGGAAGAATTTATGTTTAACCTTGGGAATAACTGTTCAGGAGAAAACCACAATTCAAAATAAATTACAAAATAAACATTACCGTAAAATCGAAAATTACAATTTATCACTGTAACATAAAAAGCTGTTTGTCCAACACAAACACTTTAAACAATGAAAAAAGAAGACAAATGTAAAGCAAAAACTACAAAGCGGTCCTAAATTATAGGATTATTCGCCTTCGTCGTTTCTTTTTAAAGAATTATTTATTTGTTAATATCTCAAATTATTGGTAATTGGCTTGCATTAAACTTTGATGTTGAAATCTTGGAGATTCCCATTTTGCGTAGGAAGCAAAAAAAAAAAAAAAAGCATAAAGTTAAGTAGTCCTTTAAGCATTTGATCTTTTTGTCATTTAGTCTTTATTTTTTGCGGTACAAACGCTTTCTAACGTTCTGTTAGTCAATTAACAGTCAATGTCTGAGGCTGACGTGATATGTCTGCATGGAATTGGGAGATAACCAGCGGCGATGCCGCGTGGCACTTTGTTGACGTGGCATCATCGGATCAGTCAAAATATATTTAAAAATATTTAAATTTTTATAAAAATTCCCCCAAATTTTCCAAAATTTACAAATAGCTCCCTAAATTTCAAATTCCTTAACTCACAAACCCAAATTCCAATTTGATAGTTCTGTGATTACACCGCGCCTGCATAACGGTCTTTGGATGTCACGATCATTTACCCCCTGTTTAGTCTCTGCAGGTAGGTGAGCATGCGATGCAGTGAACGAAAGCGATCGTCAAATCGTTCATTTAGACAATTCCACGGCGAGCAGCGGAGAGCAGGAGGCGAAATAATGGACGACGAGCGATTGTGTGGGTCATTCGTGGGGAGGCGCTTTTTATCCACGTCGTCGATATGTGCGGCCAATGCCGACATGGTAAGCAATTAAGTGACATGGCATCATCTGATTGGTTAAAAATATTTAAAAATATTTTTTTAATTTTTTTAAAATGCCATGTCAACAAAGTGCCGCATTAGCATTGCCGTCTTCTCTGTGCTACGGACATGCTACATCATTACCGAGGCTCGACCGTTAGTTGACTACTTGGTTTTTCCATCAACAGCGAAAGTAAACGTTAGATGGTTGTTTTCACCAAAAAAATAGGGGTATGTAAAACTTTCCCAAAAAACGACAATAGAGTGGGGGAAAAACTCATTTTATTGGACTTGGTGGCCTTAAACACTCCCCTTGTTTTTCCCTTTTTTTCTATGTCCCCATGAAATCCCCTAATTAAGTTTCTGATCAAATTTTAAAAAAAGAAAGCTTATAAAATTTGGGGATTTTTTTTTTTTTTTTTAAAAATTATTTTTGTATGATTTGGGTCGCCATTTTCCTTGGTTAGTGGGCCGGACAGAAAAAAAAGCTAGAGGAAAATTTGGGGTTTTTGGGTTAATTACATTATGTGGAAGGATTAAACACCTCCCAACCTTGGGATTTTTAAAAATTTGCATTTATTTTATTAAAGGGAAACAAAAAAATTTAAAAAGTAATTTAAATTTAAAATTTTAAAATGCATGTATAAGCAGTTTAAAATGTAATATAAGTGGTCAAAGGAGATAACACCCGGGGAGGAAAACCACTCCCAAAAGAATTCAGAATAATAAGGCCTTTTAAAAAAATAAAACAACAATTATATATGTAAAAAAAAATATTAAATTACAACAACAAAATATAGACAAAATTTAAAATATAATTAAAAAAAACATGAACATAAAAATTGTTTTTAAAATAATATTATTAAAAATTTAAATGTAATTAAATATAATTTGCTATACTTTAAAAATATATGTTAATATGAATAAAATAACATAATAATAATAAATAATAAAAATTTAATATATTTTAAACATAACAATTAAAATCGGGGACAGTTTAACAAATTAAATTAAAAAACCCCGGGGATTTAAATTTACCTGCGGAAAGCAAAAAGGGCTTGGGGGGAAAAAGGGAATTTATAATCTTTTTTTCTTTTTTATTTAATTAATTAAATTTAAAATTTAAAGAAAAAAATGGATCAAATTGAAAAAAAAAAATAAAAAGGGCCCAATTTTGTGTTTTTAAACCCTCGGGGAGAAAAAGTAAAAAGGGGTTTGGGGGCAGGGGCAAAGGGGTGTGTGATTTTCCCATTTTAATGGTTTATAACCAAAAAAAAACCCCTATCTATCCATTTTTCCAGTTTATTTTTTCAGTCTTTTTCCCCCCCCCCCTAAATCCCCTCTTTTTTTAGGCCCCCCCTTGCCCTCAAAACTTCCTTTTTACACTTGAAAAAAAAACCCCTAGACCCGGTTGAACCCGGGTTTCGAACCCGTCAAAGGGGCAGCGCCCTACGGGTTAAAAAGCAAAGAAAAACTAAAAATCTTTTTTTAAATTTTTTTTTCATTTTCATATTAAATTTGAAAATGGGGTATCCTTTTTTAAACTTCGGATCAAATTTTTTTTCTTTTTTTTCCTTGCCCTTTTTTTGTTAAAAAAAACTAGATCAAAAATTTTTTTCTTCTTTTTATTTTCTTCTTGAAAAAAAGGTCGTTTTTACATCTTTATGGTTTTTAAAACCCTTTTAAAGTAGAAAAAAATAAAAAAGAAATCGGATTTTTTTGTTGATTTGGCTGGTGATGATGTTTGGATAAAATATAATCCCCCTTTTTTCTCTTTTTTTGCTTTTGGGGCCCGTGGGGCGGGCAAAAAGCGGGGGGCCGGTCGGGAGATGGGCAATAAAGGGGGTGGGGCGTGGCCCCCGGATTGAAGGCCTGGCAATACCCGGGAAATGAAAAGTTTCCGGGCGGAATGGGGGATTGGGCATTGGGTTTTTTTTTGGGTTTCCCCGGGTTGGTTAACTAGTCCGGGCACCGGATGGGCTTGGTTTTTTTTGAAAATTTGGGCTTGGGTGTAATGGGTTTGTATTTAAGTAAAACAAAAAAAATGGATTCTTTTTTTTGAATTTAATTTGGGTCAAAGCCCGAGGACAAAATGAGTTATTCGGTCCCCTTCTTTGCTCTTTTTTGGGGGATAAAAAAGAAAAAAAAATTTAACCATTTTTTTTTGGGGGGGGTTGATTTTTTATTTCTTTTGCTCCCCTTTTTTTGGGGGCTTAGTTGGTTTCTAGCCCCTGGAGGCAAAATTTTTTCAAAACAATAGGATCTTGGGGGACATAATCTTCAAACTAAAAAAAAAGGGAAACCCGTTTTTCCCTATAGAACCCCTCATTTTGTCTGGAGCCCTTGGGAAAAGCTTTTTTCCCTATAAATTGATTTATCTTTGGCAAAATCTTTGGGCTCAAGTCCCCCAATATAAAACTTTTTGCCTTAATTATCACCCTTTCTGGGTTTTTTCCCTATGGGGGGCCCTTCCGCCCCTGGTGGGTTCTTCTTAAATTCTCCCCGGCCGAATTTTGTTTTGGGAAGATCCTTTGGGGCTTTTTCCCTATATAAAACCTTTTTGTTTCCCAAAATTTTTTAAATTTTTGAAAGCCCTTTCCCTGTATAAAACCTTTCCTCTCTTTTTTTTGAATTTTTCCCGGGGAAAATTCCCCCTATATTTGAATTTTTCCTTTTGAATCGAAGCCATAAGTTTTTTCCTTCTAAAATTTTAAACTTCCCCCAAAAAACCCCAAAGATTTCTAGGTTTCGCCCCAAATTTTTCCCTATATAGAATCATTTTCCATAACCCAGCATTACGACAAAATGTGTAAGTATTGATAATTCCTACTACTTTTCGAATGAAGAACGAAAATATTTAGTATTACTAATTTCTGATTGTCTAGGTGTCATTAATCAATATCTTGATCGGACTCGACTCTTGCTTTTTATTAAGATCTATGCTTAACAAGTTTAGTAATCAATCTCCCTCAGTTCTTGAATACTGGCAAAAATGTATACGAAAAAATTGAGTTAGCATGCTCCTAGGCTTAGGGATGCCTATCTATATGATGCATGGGTGATGATATCGAGATCATTCCAACATTTTGCTTTGATTGGGTGGTTGGATTTCCTTGATGTTTCTTCCTTACATTCTTTCTTGTAGTAGCGATATCCCGTCTCACATCTGAGTTCAATCTCTTAACTTCTTTTTCTCTTTTCTTTTTATTTTTCTTTTTCTTTTTCCTTTTCTTTTTTTTTCTTTTTTCTTTAGCTTAGCCCTTTTGGGTTTTGCCTCTCCGAAATTTTATGTTCTTATCATTTTGTCTTCTTGCTTTTCTTGGACAAATTTGAATTTAGATGTCATTCATTGTCTCACCATGGCGCATTCTCAAAACTTTGTCTTGAGATTCTTTTGGGTGCTGTGGCATATAGAACCCATTTAGAAGTTATTTCTTCTCTTAAATCCCACCTGCACTTTTGGGCTATAACTAAAACAAATTAATATCAAAATCTTTTGTTTATAAGAATCTATGTTAACTTGTTCGAAAACAAAAAAAGGTAAAATAATATTTTATTAAGTAAATTCAAGATAGTTCAAAAGTCATGAGTAAATATGAGTAAAAAAAAGCAAACAAAAGGTGATACAAACTCCCAGGTATTCAGCGCATAGATGACACGTGGCCCATCGTCAAGGTAGAATCTTAGCCTCAAGCTCTTCTCTAAAATCCGGTAGTTTTGAGAGGGTTTGTCTCTTTGGATACCTAATTCCCCAAAATTCATTTTGGCGCCCTTTATGGGTTTTCAGCTCAACGTCTTCATTTGGTTTCAAGAAGCCTTTTCAGGTTTTTCATCTTGAACCCCTTTTTTCTTTTTCCTTTTTTTTTTATTTTTTCTTTTTCTTTTTTCTATTTTTCTTCCAAGCGTAATACTTTTTGATAAGTCTAAGTTTTCTAGATAGCTCGGCTCATTTCGTCCCATCTTTGTTAAGATCAACGCCCCTCCAGAAAAGGCCTTCTTAATGACATATGGCCCTTCCTAATTTGGCATCCACTTTCCCATTGAAGTCTCTCTAAATTGGTTGGACCTTTTTAAGCACTAGATCCCCTTCTCGAAATTCCCTCGGGTGAACTTTCTTGTCATAAGCCTACATGATCCTTTTTCGATACATTTGACCATGGTAGATGGCTCTCAATCTCTTTTCTTCAATTAGATTCAGCTTTTCAAACCTAGCCTGTATCCATTCGGCTTCATCCAACTTCACTTCGTTCAAAATTCGAAGTGACGAGATCTCTACTTCAATAGGTAGTACTGCTTTTGTGCCATAAACCAAAGAAAAGGGTGTTGCCCCTGTCGATGTACACACAGTCGTTCAGTATGCAAATAGGGAAAACGGTAGTTGCTCATGCCAGTCCTTAAAAGTGTCTGTTGCTTTCGCTATGATCTTGATGTTCTTATTTGATGCTTCCACTGCCCCATTCATCTTAGGGCGATAAGTGGTGGAATTATGGTGCATTATTTTAAACTACTCACACACTTAAGTCATCATTGTATTATTCATATTGGAAGCATTGTCAGTGATGATCCTTTCTAGCAGGCCATATCGACAAATGATCTTATTCTTTATAAACTTGCAAATTGTCGCCCTTGTGATGCTGGCATAGGAGGCTTCTTTTACCCACTTAGTTAAATAGTCGATAACCACTAAGATAAAACGATGTCCATTGAAAGCCTTTGGATGAATCTTTCCAATAACATCCATACCTCATATTGTAAAGGGCCATGATGAGTTCGTGGTATGCAAATGTGGTGGCGGAGAATGAATCTTGTCAGGATATATATGGCATATGTGGCATTTCTTGGCATAGTCAATGCAATCCCCCAACATGGTCGACTAGTAATATCCATATCTCATGATCTTTCAGGCCATTGAAAAGTCATTGGCGCGTGTCCCGCACAAACCATCATGCACTTCTGCGAGAATATTCTTAGCTTCACGAGAATCAACACATCTTAACAGTATCTGGTCTTTACCTCTTTTGTACAAGATCTCACCATCTAGGACGTATCCAGTCGCCATTCTTCTAAGAATCCTTTTATCATTTTCGCTCGCTTCTTTAGGATAGACTTGGAATTTGATATACTGTAAGATATCATGATACCATGAGTTTCCATCCATTTCTTCTTCCAGGATACAACAGTAAGCAAGCATTTCAAAAGTTTACATTAGTATTGGTTTCATTTCTGCCCTCGCACTTGCTTTAAACATTGCGGCTAAGGTCGCCAAGGCATCTGCCATCTGATTATCTTCTCTTGGAAGGTAGGTAAAACTAACCTTCTTGAATCCATTGATCAACTCTTTAATTAAATCATAATATTTAACTAGTTTTGGGTCTCCTGTTTCCCATTCTCCACGAAGTTGATAAATTACCAGAGACGAGTCTCTGAAAGCTTGAAGTATTTTGACCTTCCTCTCGATGGCCGCATACAATCCTATAACACAAGCCTCATACTCAGCTATGTTATTTGTACAGAAGAATTCTAATATGCTTGTGAAAGGGTAATAGACATTGTTTGCCACTACCAAGATCAATATTGTACCTATTCCATGACGTTGGGCGAAATTAGATGCTCTATTCAAATACAACATTCCATGACTTCTCCTCAAACTCTCTCCTCCAGGTAGTCTCTTCTTCATTATGATACATCAAGTCCTCATCGAAAAATTAAAGTTCAGGACTTGTAATCATCTGAGGCCTGATTGCTAAAAAATCAGCTATAAGCTCCATTTTATCACCTTTCGTGCTTATATAGACAATGTCAAACTACGATAACAATATTTGCCAAGTGCCATCTTTGATTAGTGAGTGCTTCCAAAAGAATTTTAATGGGTCTAATTTGGATATCAACCATGTGGTGTGATACAACATCTACCTAAGCCTTTAGTAGCCCTACACTAAAGCACAACATAGTTTCTAAATTGGCGGATGCCGTATTTCGCAATCCAGTGAACTTTTGCTCAAATAATAGATGGCTCTTTCTTTCTTTCCAAACTTATCACGCTACCCCAATACACACCCCCATTGTTAAATTCTCAGTAAATGTCCAACATAAGATCAATGGTCTACCAATCTGGTGCCACTAGAATTGGAGGATTTGTCAAATAATTCTTGATCTTTTCTAGAGCCTCTTTCAACTGTAAAGGTGCATTTGGCGGAGTTGAGCTTGATTGATATTTTTTAATCTTGGAATAGCTTTCTTAGAGTTACGAATATATTCTTCCTCAGTTCGAGACTTAGCAATCCTATCATCCCGTACCTCAATTTCTTTTGTGCATCATATCGTGGAAGATAGTCACCGAAGACCCTTTGATAAATTATGTGTTTTTAAGTCAAAGGTATTACTTTACTCGCGAGAATGTACCTATTCGGTCACAAATATAGTCTTCTCCATATCTTCCGGGTGCATCTTTATTTGTTGTACCCCAAAAAGCCATCCATGAAAGATAACCATGAATGCCACTACGTATTGTCAGCAAAGTGTCAATATGGGATAAAGAGAAAATTATCTTTTAGGCTTGCTTTGTGAGATCTCTATAATCCAACACATCACACCTTCCCATCTTTCTTTGATCTGAGACTATGTTGCAACCCATTCCGGTCTTTCGACCTTTAGAAAACTAGCGTCAAATTGTTTCCTCACTTTTTATCTGATTTTAGCAACATCTCGGATCCTCCCTCCTCCTAAGCTTTTTGAACTGGTTTTTACCCAAGCCTCATTGGTAACTTATATACCACATCCTATAGTTCAACTCAACAGAATATCTTGGTAGTCCAAGCGAATAAATCTTTGAACTCTTGAAGTACAAGTTATCAAATCATGTCTAGTCTTTGAGGAGAAGGTTGTGCTAATCTTTGCTTCCCTCTTATCTTCGTTAGTCCTCAAATTAAGATTTATGCTTTCTCTTGGTGAGTGGGATTTACTTTCCTAAACTTGCCATTAACCTTACCAGCTCATCCGGGACTTCATATTCCTACTTCATCTTCCCTTTCATCTATTTTTCTGCAAACACTACGGCTATTTGAAATCAACCTCGAAATTTGATTCAAAATCATTCATATGATCAAGCAATAAAAACCTGCGTTAAGAAAAAAATCGTATTTTTGGACAAATAATGAATATTATTTGTATGAAATATGTATATAAAAATAGATGTGGAAAATCTTTCTGTTGATAAAATCCCATTATTTATCAAATTCTGGACAATTTCTTAAAAGTAATGCAGTTCTCCATCCTAAACTATGTCTGGGCGCCAACATGATAGTCGTGGTGAGATTTTCATCATCTCATACAAAGGGCAGATGGCGTGACATGCAGTATGGTCCAAACCAAGTGCGGCCTTATACAAGCAGTAATACAACTCGGTGTATGATACAGTAGTGGGTAAGATATCTTTTTCTTTCCTTCACAATGGGCTCTATCTTCTTTCTTATTCGAGCATTTTGTGTCCCGATAGAAGACTATGGTTGAGAAATAGTAAGTTGCGAGGCGTGCGGTGTTAGTAATATTCACCTCATTATCCTTCTTCTTGTAATCTTTGAGAATTTTTGCTAAATATCAATCCTTCCATTTTTATGGCTACTTTAATCGATTCCCGATCCTTATCAAATCTACAAAAGTTTTGGGAAGTATTTATTGTTTATCGGCAGTCAAACAATGCTCCCCTCAAAGTGTTTACAAACAAAAAGGAGTGATCTCAATGTTGGGAAAAGGGGGGCCCGGATGAATTTGGGCCTATGTCTTTCATCTTTGGGCATATTGGCCCCAAACTTTCTTTTAGTCGTTTTTCCCCATCCCTTCAAAATAGCTAGATTTGGGGTCATGTTAGAAACATGCTTTAGTGCTCAAAAAAGGCCCTTTGGGAAAAGTCTTCAGTGATTTTTTATTGACTAATTTTGATACCAGAATTCAAACTAGGTAAAATATCTTGAAAATAATGGATCAACGGCTTTTTATTTTTTTTTTTAAAAGGGGCATCTTCCTCATTTCATGGTTATATGGTGGAAGGACAAGTGGTTCCTCATATTTATCAAATTTTGGTGTTTTTAAATTTTTGGGGAGGACTAAATCGACCCGAGGCTCGGGCCTTCCCCATCCCTTTTGCCCACCCCCCATTGCTCCCAAGGTTTTTCAAAAAAGCGGCTTTCTTCATTTTACCCAACTCAGTTCTTATCTTTTTCCCTTTTTGAAACGGTATCCCCTTCCTCATGGAATCCCCGAATCAATCGGTTGTTTATGATTTCCCCTTCTTGCTTTTGGGTTTGGGAAGCGTTCATAGTGTTAATGTATATTCTCATTTGGGAGTTTGCATCTCGACTGAAACCCCAATATGAGATGTAGTTTCGTACCCTACGGTTTTTTCAACGGTATCATTTAAAAACCCTTTTCTTTACCAAACAATGCAGCTATTTGAGCAAAAAACTCTTGTATTTGGGGAATCTTTTTGTGATTTTTCTTCCCGGGTTGAAACAAAAGAATTCAAAATCCTTCGGCCTTGTTCTAAATTTTTCTACTCATCTTCCTTTTCTTTTTTAAAAAATAAAATCGATCCTTTAATGGTTTCGTTTAATTAAACTTTTTCATGATATCTTACAATTTAAACAATTATTCATAATAATGTATGCAAAATATAACACAAACATAAACGGGGTTTAAAAGTTATGTTATGTTATGTAAATGAATCAATGGAGGGGTTGATTCTTAGATATCCTTAAGGCGACTTTCAATTTGATAAAAAGGCCGTTACAAACAAACATAAACATTACATATGGGGTTAGCTTCTACCCCCTAAGACCTCGACTTTTTAAATAAAACATGTACTCGGGGTCCTTTTTTGCCTGGTGACCCCCGTCCCTTCATGTGCTTCCCCTTTCCAAAAACCCGGGCGTGTCGGACCCTCTGTGCTTGTACCATAACGTCCATCATTTCTCTATGCTGGTCTTGAATCATTTTACCCGGTAATTGAAATCTGACACTATTCAATGGTTATTTTCCCTGAAACCATTAAAAAAGAGACAACTTTTTCCCCTTCGACCCAAAAAGGGGACATCTTGAGTTCGGTCACCCCCTTTTTAAAACCTCATTTTCTTCTGGGCCCATTGTCTTGGTTGTAGTATTTTTTAAAACCCCCCCCAACTACAAAATTTGGGCTTCAAATTCTTCATTCGAGCTCTTAGTTCCTTAATTATAATTTATAATTCTTTTGTTTTTTTTCTATCCTTTTCCCTTCAAATTTCATAAAGCTGCTTCCCTTTTCTTTTTTTTTTTTTTTCGGGAGCTTAGCTTTTACCTCTTTGGCGGTGGTACCTAAAACCGTGCATTAGAAATTTTGTTAATTCTTTTAATCCTCTTTCAACTCTTTATGGTCTTTTTAAAAAGGGTATCTTCTTTTGTTTAAAGACATATTTTCCTTGCCTTGTATTTCTCCACATCCCCGAGGCTAAATAATTTTTGCTTCGGGTAAAAGATCGTTTTCAAAAACCATTTTTAACCTTTTTTACCTTTAAAAGCCTTCCCCAAATGGGGAAGGGAGTATAATTCATATTCTCCCCAAGGGGTCAACATTTTTTTGGGTTCCGGAATAAAATGATATTGTTGACTCAGTGAGTCTAAATTGCTCATTAACCCGGGTTTTGGGTAAATCATAAATCTAAATCATGTACATATTCTTAAGGCAATTCTTTTTCCCAAAAACCTTTGCTTTTAAATTACGTCCCCCTCGTTTTTAAAAGCCAAGTAAAAAAAAGGTAGCGGGGAATAAACTACATAAAACCATATTATGCCCAAAGAAAAGGGCAATACCCAGTTCCCCCAAAATTTTGGGAAAGGGGTACCCAGTCGTATTCTCCCAATGGTAGGGAACCCGGTCAAGTTTAAACCCAAGGTACCTTCCTTAGGGGTTGCCCACCCGGAGGTCTCGGGGGCCCTTTCCCTTGATCTTGACCCATAGCTTTGGCTTGTCTCTTCCAAAAAGACTTTTATTGGAAAAATTGGTGAAACATTTTTTGGGAAAAATTTCAAGTCAAGTGATTTCCGGACCCATTTTCCAACAATAAATACCAAAAAGTCTTCCCTTTTTCCTGCTCGGTTAGTGCCCGAAAAGTTTTGCTATAATAGCGGTACTAGATTAATCCCTTTTTTGGGTTGTTAAACAAACTTGTTGTGGGGTAATCTATATTCCCCAAAGGGTTTTTGGGAAAAATGGATCCCCAAATCTTTGGGAACAAACCCTCATTTTCGATAGATCGGGTGTTGATGGATTCTTTTTCGGATATGTCCCAAAAACTATCGGTCGATCTTTCCCTTTTTTTACAATCTTTTCCCCAAACCATTTTTTTGCTCATCCCCGGGGATTCAATAAAAACTTTGTAGGAAAAGGGAATTTGGGCTCGGGGTTTTATGTGGGGGTTCCCTCCCGAATTTTGGGCAACGAAGTAGGGGGGTATACTCCTCGATGTGGAAGTCATGTCCCCTTCCCCAAAAATGAAAACAAAACCTAAATTCTAAAAAATTGTGTTAAGGGTATAAACAAATGCATATTATTACCCCCCGTCTAGTAGGAGAGCTATGTCCCCCAATTCTGTTGAAAGACTTCCCCTATCCGAACCCATGCTTTTTCCCCCTTTTTCCCTCTATATCCCTTAAACCCTCCCCATACTTTAGCATTATTGCTTTTGATTTTTTAGAACCTCCATTCCATTCGGCGCCTTCTAAAAAGGAATTTTTCGAATCAACACCTATGTATGGTATGGCATTTCAAATTAAATGGAAAAAAAAAGGAAAAAAAAACAAACATAGAAAAAATAAGTCAATTTAAAAAAGAATTTTTTTGAATAATAAAAAATTAAATAAATTAAGCAACAAATAATAACATAAAAATAATCAATTAAAAAAAACAAAAAAAAATTTCCCCAAAAAAAAAAAGTAAATACATAAAAACATAACCTTTTTAAAAGGGGTTTTTTCTAAACAAAACGTATTCCCTCATGGCTCAAAGAAAGGCCCCAGGGTTTTCCACAGTCCATTATCGGTTGAGTTCCAAAAAAAAAAACGGGACTCGAAACCTTTGCTGGGGGCATCGATTAAGGGGAAAACCCACCCTTATATCATTTAGGGGTGAACCTCCAAAATAAAAGGTTCCAAGTGAATTACAACACTATATGGGGGGAACCACCCCGAATAATCACTTCCACTTAAGGGTTCCGGAATTTTTACATGATGCCGGGTTTTTATCAAACATTATGCAATTGAAACAAGGTTTAGGGAAAATTAAAAAATTTAAAATTTAATTTTTATTTTGTAATAATTCGATCCCGACAAATTAAAGGAAGCTTTCATTCATATAAAATTAGTTCTCGGAATTTGCCATGGTGTAGAAAATATTTTTTTCATGAAAAAAAACATTTCTATATAGATTTGGAGTAAACGGTCACTTGATTCAGGGGAAAGGGACAGAAAAACAAAAAAAGGAAAATTTTAGTTGGGAGTTGGTTTGGGGTGGGGAAAGGGTTAACACCT